>OY856413.1:1053534071-1054942196 GCA_963693085.1 Alisma plantago-aquatica | reverse complement strand
TATACACATACATATATTTATACATACATACCTACATCATACATACATACATATATACATGTAATTAACATTCACACACTCACACACATACACATACACACACACACACACACACACACACACATATATATATATATATATATATATATATATATATATTTATTTATTAGGAAGTTTGTATAGCTTGGTACATGCAACTTATGTATAGTGGCCATTAAAATGGTATATGTAACAGTTGTTAACAAAATACATCCATATGGATTGAATCAACATTATACATATTGGATGTCCTTAAAAAATCATGGTCATATCTTATGTCCATCGTTACATATAGCAATATCTCATCCTATTGTTTCTGTAACTTACCATTGATTAGAGAATATACATATCCTTTATTTAGATGATCTACAAATTTCACATTGAGACAAATTTTGATACACATGTTATCAAATAGGTATGCATGACATCCATAAGGTTGGATTTATCCTTAGAGTTATGCAATCAGCGTAAATATAGTTGGGTATATGCAAGCTACATGTACTCAGGACACAATTCTCTTAGCAATATATATATATATATATATATATATATATATATATATAGATAGATAGATAGATATATATATGTGTTCATGTTTAGTACCCATGCTGGTAGCTACCAGCTCTAGATTTAGTTACTTTTTCTAGAGTTTCTTACTTTACACATGTACATGATTACATTACCTTCCAACTAGTTCCATGACATGAATAATAGTTATAGTTTGTCACATATGTACAACTACATCTTTTATCTAGAAAACTTTCCAGTGTAACCTACCCAGTTTTAGCTTTTTCGTCTGATAGTTACTTTTTTGACAATTGTTACATTTTTGTCTGAGTAGTTACCTTTATGACCATATACTTACTTTTCTGGATGCACAGGTAGAAAAATCTTAGTTACTTGCTGTTACAACCCCAATTTATGGGTTCTTTTGGTGAGAAATGTTATTTCTCCTATTTAAGATATTTGAACATATAATGATATGATCTATTTTGAATAAAAGGATTTCATTTACAATAGCCTTATTGGTTGTTTTGTGGGCTTTATTGGCTATTGGGCCCAATAACAAGGAAAAGACAAAGGAAACTCCATTATTAAATGAGTAGATAAGAAATGGAGAAAAGAAAGATGCAGAAACCTCTAGAAGGCAAAGGAATATTATCCAAAGGTGGATTTCGTGCCTCTTGTGTTCTTTGGGTTTCAAGGAGTCCAAAGTTGCAAAAATAATGCAACAAGAAAAGAAAAGATCAATTATATATTTCTTTATTAAGAAAGAAATTGGAGACAATGATAAAATATGGAAAATAAATGGAAAGAGGTATGATTGAGTCATCTTTGATGGATTTTCATATCCATAAGATTTCTAATGTTAGAAGGAATTCCAATAAGGAAAAAAAAAGAGATAAAGAGAAATCCTCGAAAAGAGAGATTTTAATAAAGAAATAAATAAGATAATGAGAAATAATGGATATAGATGCATCTAGAAGGATAATGAGTATCCACTAAAAAAGATTTCGAAATATTAGAGTTTCTTGGGGTCCAAGGAGACCCAATGGAGACAAATAAAGAGAAAATAAAAATAATACAAAATAAGAGGATAATGTGATACATAATTAATGAATTTATGGTATTGTTAAAAAGAAGTATTTTCTACTATAAGAAAGTATAATTTTGTGCCAATGGATTAAAAGTCAAGCATAAAGAGAATAAGGGAGAGGATTTTCGAATTCCTAAATATCTAATTAATATGGTTTATTAAGAAGATAATTAGGAGAGAGAAGATTGCTTCTAAATAAAGGAACTTGGTTTCCTATTGAGAAAAAGACTTGTTATCTCGTGGATAGTCATCCTAGGGCTTCGTTACCCTCCCCTATATAAGGGTAGAGCCCATGGCTGAGCCGAAGGAGATCCCACAGATCTCTCTTTCTCTTCTCCTTCTTCCTTATGTACAAATCCTAATCTAAGGGAATAATTCTAAACCCCAGAGCAATGAGGGGCAATGGTGTCATCATGGTGGAGGCCTGGTGGTTCCCCGTGGACCTGAGGACGACTAGCTATCTTCCCGGAGCACTTGACCTTGCACGACCACCTGCAACAGGTCTGCATGGCTAGCCGGATAGTGTCAGCCATCGTGCTCGATACCGGCCACCTCAACCGTAGCTGGGTGGCGCCCCAGGTGCGGTGGGATGTGGCGGAGCTAGGGCAATGATCGGCGGTGATCATCGGGACCTGGGGAAGGAGTGGGCAGCCCCGCGTGGGGCTGCAATCGGTGCCAGGTCGGGCGTCAAGAGTTTGAAGATGACCTAGTGGATGTTGGACCATTTTTCCCCTCTACGGGTTAAAGAGCCAATAACTTACATGAGGGCAGAAGTGTAATTTGGTTGTATTTCCAAATCGGGCTATGTTGCATACAAGAGATGACGTGGCACTCAGTGATTAGTCCAAGTAAGTTTATCTTGCAAAATTCATATCTAAATAATGGTAGCCTGGATTGATACGTATAATATATCAATTTTGCTCAGAAGAATGCGAGGAATCCATTAAAAATAGGTTTGGAACCTAATTCCTCTTAAAATTCGAAAAATAGTGGAAGTTATTAACTTTAATGCATTAATGATTAAGAAACCCTAATTTGAGATGATCAATGTATTGAGAAGGGTTTTACGGATGATTAAAGTTAATATTAACCTGTTGTTTATAAAAAGACACATCAAGTTCTAAAAGGATGAACTTTACACATAACTGGATTAATTTAGAGTTCCATGTACGTGAATGAGCTTTAATGGACCTTGAAACCTTAATGTTAGTAATTATGACTCTGAATGGCTTTAATTGTTCAAATTTGTGAATAAAGATGAGATATGATGGTTCTAAGCTATTTTGAGTATAAAAGTTCCTAATTTTGGATAAATACCCTTAATATGGTAATTAGGGTTTTCAAATGGATAAAGGTGGAATTAATAATAAATAGAGTTCATATGTGAATTGGACCATAATGAAGTATGAGTTGTTAATCCGGAAGGAACCAAAGATGATAATTGGGCCTAATGATCGTAAAGGATAAAAATGGTAGTTTTAATGTAAAAGAGGGGTAATAGAATTATTTGACATTTCATTGTGCCTATGATGTTGAAATTAGGGTTTGTGGACTAAAGAGCATTAGAAGTAATAAATATGGTGGCTAAAACCCTAATTGCTATAGAAACCCTAAAAGTGGACTAGAAACCCTAGGAAGTGAGCTAGGTTTAATAGACCTTGATGGCATGATCAATGATAGGAAAATTGGATGCATATTTCAGGGTCATCTTGTGTGCTTGCTTGTTTATTGGATTTCTTGCTTAGTTGGATTATTTCTAAACTCAAGTCAGCTTGACATGTATGTGGTTATGCTTATGAATATCACGAATTAGTTTTTCGAGGATTTTTGAAGTTTTCATCGGTGACTTGAATTAAACTGTTGGATGAATTTAATTCATGCAAACTGTAATGTGGATATGACTATCACCTAAGATACATGCCTACTAGCTCGGATTTGGGTCCCCTCTATAGCTTGATAGATTGACCTAGTACATGGCTACCTATGGGGTAGGTCCATCAGGTCATTGGGTGCCTTAGTACATGGCTACTAGTGGGGTAGGTCCATCAAGTCACCATGAGTCAGGGATTGGGCTACCTTTGGGTAGGGCCATGCAACTTCGCAACCCTAAGTATTGGCTACCTGTGAGGTAGGGCCATGGGGGTAGGGATCTACCATATGAGAGAGGTAGTATCCAAGTCCGCTTTAGGGACATCACAGACATAGGGGATAGGTAAGGATTGAGTAGTATTGCTTAAGACGTAATCTTGGTTGTTAAATGATAATTGCTTGATTACGTTGTTACCCTAGTTGCACAATTTTTGTTTCCCCCACATACCGACATATTCATTTATGCTGACCGATGTTTTGTTTTCGGCGTTTTAGGTACAAATTGAAAAGGACAAACAGTAAAGTGGCATATTGTGAAACTAAGAAATAAAGTGCAAGGAGGATTAGTTAGAATAGAGTCTATATGTGGATAGAAGTTAGATACCCAAGTTTTTGAAAAAGGTATGCAAAATTTTATTTTTGTACATCTTTTTAGTATAGTCTGGTAGACTTTGATAATTATTATTGATTATTTGTCGAATCATTGATATGCAAATTGGGATAACGGCTCTGACCTCTTGGTCTCCCTTAATTAGGGGTTACCGGGAGATGGGGTCATTACATTTGGTATCAGAGCATAGGTTCCTCATTTAATCTTTAATAATTATTAAATTTTACAAACTATATAGAACCCAAGGGAGTTATTAGAGGATTTTCCGAAAGACACAAGTGTCTAGAATAGGATCACGTCTCGGGGTTGGAAATATTTTCCTCTGCACCGCTAGTCAGAATATGAGGACTCCCAGATCTGTGTGACTGCCTGGCCAATGTCTTAGGATCTTACTCGAAATAAGATACCTTTAGGACTCTCTCGTCTATTTTCATCCTTTCTCAACCCTAATTCTATTAGGATTATAAGGTTTAGGGTTTTCTCTCTCTTCTTCACCCTCTTGAGGATAGGGTATGCAGGATAAGGTTAAGGAATCCTCCACCAAAATTAATAAAAAGCATGTAAATAAGATGTCATGGACATAATCTTAATAGTTTAAGCATAAATTAAAGAATAGTTGCATGCTTAGGTCATATGACATGTGTTGTCATGCCCTCAAGAGAAACCTGAGGTTAGGCCTTCTTGTCAGGAGGATGAGTAGAGAGTTGGTCTTAGAAGAAGAAACCTCCATTAAAGGTAGAGACCTTGCACATCCTCTAAGGATGATGCTAACCCTAACCCTAAGTGGTGGTTAGAGAGAGAGATGGTATGATGAAATGGAGGTCATGCTCGACCAGGTGTGTGGGTGGATATGCTTTTGGATGCCCATGACGATATGAGCCATGTGAGGTTGGATGACCTAGTGCCTTTGGCGACCCAACCCTGGGAAGAGTTGTTCATGTTAGGGTGAAGGATAACCCCTTCATTGACGAGGTTAGTGAAGAACTTTTAGAAACCCTACTAGCATGCACCCAGAGTACATCAGTAGTGTGGGCAGTAGGTTAAAACCCTGGCCAGGAGAGTATGTTGGATAGCTTATGAGATAAGCATAAAGGGCTATGGATAATCCTAAGCAAACATAAGTTTGAACATAGGCTTCACCCATGTAGGGGTATGCTTGTGAGCTTGATCCACCTTCATGGAGAGGATCTCTAGTAGTAAGGTTGTTTGTAGGGTTAGCTCTAGAGAGAGAGAGCATGACCCAAGCAAGAAGGTTGGAAGCTTAGACTCCGAGATATGAGGAACAATGGGGAGTTGAGGATGATGCGACCTAAGTGGATGGTTACGGTTGCCTCATGTATGATCCCTGGAGGCTGATGATATCTTGGTTGCCTTTAGAGGAACCAAACCCTAGAGAGAGGATGAGGTTGTTGGTACCTATGTTCCTATGGTATAGGTGTTTACCTTCTGAGATGGGGAGAAGAGTACCTTAAACCATGAAGAGGTTTAGTAACAAGTTGTGAGGCCTTACACTTAGATGGTTGTCCTTGAGAAGGTGTTGCTCGAATAAAAGGATAATAGGAAGTGCATGCCATACCTTGTACATGCTTGGCTCATGGTTAAAAGGTTGAGCATGTTGTTGGACATCTAAAAAGTGAACCTAGGGTTCCTAGGCCTAAGAGGGGAAGTGGTGTATCCGATGCTCATCATGAGATTTGAGATTCGAGAATGGCACTCCTCATGTTTAGAGGAAAGGGAAACCCCTTAAGTCTAAGGTATGTTTGATGAACTCCTCATAGCTAAGTTGGTGACATGGGAAGGTATGATCTTGATCCAATGCTGAGGAATGAGAACAAGTATGACGTAGCATGGGTTAGTAGGTGGTCTTCTTGTGCCTTAGTAGCTTGTTAAGGCTAAGCATGCTCACGTGGATGTAAACCCTAGACATAAGGATGTTTGTGACCTTTGTTATCAAGATGTAGTTTCCTCCCATCCTGGAAGAGGGACCCTTTTGTAGGGTGTATACTAGTTTCTGTTGGTTTTGAGGTAACCTAAAGAGGTCTCATAGGATCTTGAGAAACTAAGTAAAAAGTACATAGTATGAGAATGAACCTATAGACCCATAGATAACCATCTCTAAGTACATGTGGATGTGTTACGATGGAGGTAACCGGTATGGGGCCTGACCAAGGTAGGTAGGTCGCCATGACCCCTATGAAAGGATGAAAGTCAACCCAAGAATGCAGAGAGAGAGAGATGATGAAGACTTGGGTAAGGTTCTAAGTTGGACATGTACTATGTAAGAATCCTAAGTCTATCCTAGGGTCAGGTAGGGATAAGACCGATGGAAGTAGGAGTTGCCTAATTCCCTAGTTGCACATGACTATAGGGTCCGGAGGTAACAACTATCATTATATGAGGGCCATGGGTTAGGAGATTGACCACCTTCATGAACTCATGGGACCCAAAGGGAAGATGAGGAGGGCACTCTGTGGATGCATAAGGGAAGAGGGATAACCCCAAAAGTGTCAGCACCCTACAGACCTAGAGGATATGACCAAGGATTGTGTGGTGACCCAAGTGGGTTTGAGACCAGTTTTCCATGGAAGTAACCTTGATATCGAGATTTTCATGAGGTCGAGACATATGTTGCACGTTTCAACTCAGATTCGAAGGTGTACTGGAAATGTGGGATGTACCATCTCTACTCTTGGAATAGAAAGAACTTTGTGTTTGGACGGCCGCCAAATGCTTATTTCCTCTTGTTATGGGAGTGAGAGATAGGACAGTACGCCTACCATACACCATGGATAAAGATGATGTGAGTTGGAACGTTACTATGAGGTATGAGGACAGAGATGATAATGTACCCTTGTGGAGTGAATGATGCAGGGATGGTTTACAAACATCAAGAGAACTAAGGTAGTCATCTTGTGAGGATGTTTTTTTTTATCATGAGCTATGTGGAATAAATGAGATATACCAGGTTGAGTTCGATAACCAAGAAGATGAGCTCTAAGTTTTCTTGTTCAAGATAGACCTAAAGTCTGAGATGAGATGATAAGTGGAATACATGGAGGTGTATTTCTTCAACATTACCGTACACATAAGGATGTGAGGTCGTAATGGATGCTATGGTTGAGCTGCAGCTGCCTAGTTTAGCTAGAGGCTAGAAGAGATTGTTAGGTTAGCCCTAAGTTTGAAAAAGAGGTAAGTTTGTCTAACACTCAGATGTAACGATATATGTTGATCAAGTTAGTGGTTGTTTGGTTAGCCAACCTAGGCCTTGATGCAATAAAAGGATGGTTGTAGAGCCTCAGATGCACTTCTCTAGAAAAGAAGGTGAGGAAACCTCGATTAGAGTGGTTTAGGGTTTCCAAGGGATCAATCTTGAGGAATCATGACATATAGGAGATCATGATTCTAAGATCACCATACATCGTGGTACTACAGATATAGTAAGTGACAGTAGTACTTTGGATGCTTAAGATGAAGTTGCACGTGGCTTGTCGCCATGCAATCCAGGAGGTGAAGGACAGACACTAGTAACCCATTGAGTTGATATAGATGATAAAGAGTTCCCGATAGGAAATGGGAGTTCATCACTATGGATGTTGTGGTAATTCTACCCAAGACCAAGGAAGGTCAAGATGCAATATGGGTTATGGTAGATCGCCTTACGTAGATGACATGAGAAAGAAAGAATACTATCAAGGGACGGATCTGGTTGAACTACATATGGGAAAGAGATGGTTCAAGCACACCATGATGTGAGTTCAAAAGTTATTGAGTATAACCTAAAGATTCACTTCCATGCGGTGGAAGTAGGTACATGAAGAACTCGATATTAGTACAATTTATCACCCCTAACTAATGGTTAGTATGATCCAGACTAGAGGGTCTGATGAGAGCATGTGTTCTCATTCAGGGTGATACATGGAGACAGTTCTTGTCCTCTGTAAGATATGATGATAACCACCATAGCCAGTTTTGGGATGTAAAGAAGCTCTGTAAGGGAGGTGGTGTCGGTCACCACTTCATTAAGATGATGTTGGTGAAGGGACCTCGCAGAGGTCAAGAAAGAACCACAATGTGTGCAGATGAAGTCGCTTTGATTGTGCTATGGCTGAAAGAGAGCCCAGGGGCAACATGAGTCATGAGATGATGCAAAGCAGACTGACATGCAGTTCACTATGGGAGACTATATGATGGGAAATCTAACCCCTCTAAGTCATAGCCAAGAAAACTGAGTCTTGGCTTCATGGGTCCATTTGAGATGTATTGGTGGAGATGGTTATGTTTAGCCTTACCCATCCGAATAACATGATGTATGATGTGTTTCATGAGTCCAATCTAGAGCACTACGTGAGGTACCCATGCCATGTGTTGAGCCATGAACCTATTCAGCTTTATGAGAGGCTAAAATGTCCTGAGTCACCTATGAGGGTACGATATACCAAGGTGAGAGAGAAATAAGATGGGAGATTATAAGATGATGAAGGTTCTTGGGAAGTACCATGGAAAGGGTGAGGCCACATGGGAGCCATGATGGACATAAGAAAGTCTTATCCTATTTGTTTGTGTGTCGGGTGGAATTTTGGGGGGAACATTCCTATAAGAGGGGAAGGATGTTACAACCCCAATTTTTGGGTTCTTTTGGTGAGAAATGTAATTTCTCCTATTAAAGATATTTGAACAAATAATGATATGATTTGTTTTTAATAAAAGGTTTTCATTTACAATAGCCTTGTTGGTTGTTTTGTGGGATTTATTGGCTATTGGGCCCAATACAAGGAAAAGACAAAGGAAACTCCATTATTAAATGAGTAGATACGAAATGGAGAAAAGAAAGATGTAGAAACCTCTAGAAGGAAAAGGAATATTATGCAAAGGTGGATTTCGTGCCTCTTGGGTTCTTTGGGTTCCAAGGAGTCCAAAGTTGCAAAAATAATGCAACAAGAAAAGAAAAGATCAATTATATAATTCTTTATTAAGAAAGAAATTGGAGGCAATGATAAAATATGGGAAATAAGTGGAAAGAGGTATGATTAAGTCATCTTTGATGGATTTTCATATCCATAAGGTTTCTAATGTTAGAAGGAATTCCAATAAGGAAAATAAAAAGAGAGATAAAGAGAAATACTCAAAAAGAGATATTTTAATAAAGAAATAAATAAGATAATGAGAAATAATGGATATAGATGCATCTAGAAGGATAATGAGTATCCACTAAAAAGGATTTCGAAATATTAGATTTTCTTGGGGTCTATGGAGCCCTAATGGAGAAAAAGAAAGAGAAAATACAAATAATACAAAATAAGAGGATAATGTGATACATAATTAATGAATTTGTGGTATTATTAAAAAGAAGTATGTTCTACTATAAGAAAGTATAATTTCGTGCCAATGGATTAAAAGTCAAGCATAAAGAGAATAAGAGAGAGGATTTTTGAATTCCTAAATATCCAATGAATATGGTTTATTAAGAAGATAATTAGGAAAGAGAAGATTGCTTCTCAATGAAGGAACTTGGTTTCCTATTGAGAAAAGGACTTGTTATCTTGTGGATAGTCATCCTAGGGCTTCATTACCCTCCCCTATATAAGGGTAGAGCCCATGGACGAGCCCAAGGAGATCCCACACATCTCTCTCTCTCTCTTCTCCTTCTTCCTTACATATAAATCCTAATATAAGGGCATAGTTCTAAACCCCAGAGCAATGAGGGGCCATGGTGTCATCATGGTGGAGGCTTGGTGGTGCCCTATCGACCATAGGATGATTGGCTATCTTCCCTGAGCACTCGACCTCGCATGACCACCTACAGTGGGCCTACACGGCCAGCCGGATAGCGTCGGCCATCGTGCTCAATAGAGGCCACCTCAGTCGAAGTTGGGTGGCACCCCAGGTGCGGCGGGATGTAGAGGAGCTAGGGCAATGATCAACGACAGTCATCGGGCCCTGGGGAAGGAGTGGGAAGCCCCACGTGGGGTTGCAATCGGTGCCATGTCGGGCGTTGGGAACTTGAAGACGACCTAGCGGTTGTTGGACCATTTTGCCCATCCATGGGTTAAAGAGACAATAACTTACGTGAGGGCAGAAGTGTAATTTGGTTATATTTCCAAATCGGGCTACGTTGCATGCAAGAGATGACATGGCATTGGGTGATTGGTCCAAGTAAGTTTATCTTGCAAAATTCATATCTAAATAATGATAGCTCGGATTGGTACATATAATATATCAATTTTTCTCAGAAAAATGCGAGGAATCCATTAAAAATAGATATAAAAGCTAATTCCTCTTGCAATTTGAAAAGTAGTGGAATTTATCAACTTTATTGCATTAATGATTAAGAAACCCTAATTTGAGATGATCAATGTATTAAAGGTTTTACAGATGATTAAAGTTGATATTAACATGTTGTTTATAAAAAGGCACATCAAGATCTAAAAGGATGAACTTTACATGTAACTGGATTAATTTAGAGTTCCATGTACATGAATGAGCTTTAATGGGCCTTGAAACCCTAATGTTAGTAATTATGACTCTTAATGGCTTTAATTGTTCAAATTCGTGAATAAAGCTGAGATATGATGGTTCTAAGCTATTTTGAGTATAAAAGTTCCTAATTGTGGATAAATACCCTTAATATGGTAATTAGGATTTTCTAATAGATAAAGCTGGAATTAATAATAAATAGAGTTCATATGTGAATTAGACCATAATGAACTATGAGTTGTTAATACGGAAGGAACCAAAGTTGATAATTGGGCCTAATGATCGTAAAGGATAAAAATGGTAGTTTTAATGTAAAAGAGGCATAATAGAATTATTTGACATTTAATTGTGCCTATGATGTTGAAATTAGGGTTTGTGGACTAAAGAGCATTAGAAGTAATAAATATGGTGGCTAAAACCATAATTGCAATAGAAACCCTAAAAGTGGACTAGAAACCCTAGGAAGCGAGCTAGGTTTAATAGACCTTGATGGCCTGATCAATGATACGAAAATTGGATGCATATTTCAGGGTCATCTTGTGTGCTTGCTTGTTTACTGGATTTCTTGCTTAGTTGGATTATTTCTGCACTCAAGTCAGCCTGATAGGTATGTGGTTATGCTTATGAATATCCCGAATTAGTTTTCTGAGGATTTCTGAAGTTTTCATCGATGACTTGAATTAAACCGTAGGATGAATTTAATTCATGCAAACTATAATGTGGATATGACTATCACCTAAGATACATGCCTACTAGCTCATATCCAGGTCCTCTGTGTAGCTTTATATATTGACCTAGTACATGGCTACCTATGGGGTAGGTCCATCAGGTCATTGGGTGACTTAGTACATGGCTACCAATGGGGTAGGTCCATCAAGTCATCATGAGTCAGTGATTGGGCTACCTTTGGGTAGGGGCATGCGACTCTACAACCCTAAGTATTGGCTACCTGTGAGGTAGTGCCATGGGGGTAAGGATCTACCATATGAGAGAGGTAGTATCCAAGTCCACTGTAGGGACAACACAGAGATAGGGGATAAGTAAGGATTGAGTAGTATTGCTTAAGATGTAATCTTGGTTGTTAAATGATATTTTCTTGATTATGTTGTTACCCTAGTTGCATAATTTTTGTTTCCCCCACATACCGACGTATTCATTTATGCTAATCGACGTTTTGTTTGTCAGTGTTTTAAGTATAAATTGAAAAGGAAAAATAGTAAAGTGACATATTGTGAAATTAAGAAATAAAGTGCAAGGACGATTAGTTAGAATAGAGTCCAGAAGTAGATAGAAGTTCGATATCTAAGTTTTTGAAAAAGGTATGCAAATTTTATTTTAGTATAACTTTTTAGTATAGTCTGGTAGAATTTGATAATTATTATTGATTATTTGTCGAACCCTTGATCTGGAAATTGGGATAACGGCTCTGACTTCTTGGTCTCCCTTAATTGGGGGTTACCGGGAGGTGGGGTCGTTACACTTGCACAAGAAACAAATGAAACCCCATATATATATATATATATATATATATATTACAATGTGACTGTCCATATTAATATGAGTATCCATATTGGAAAACTATCTCCTACATTACGGTCGGCTCTTTCCTATTACAATATGGCTGTCTATATCACAGATGACACCTTCTTATTACAATATGACTATCCATATTACAAAACCATCACCTACATTGTGGTTGGCTCTTGCCTATTACAATGTGACTATCCATATTATATATGACACTTGCTTATTACAATATGACTATCCGTATTATAAAACTATCACCTATATAGTTGGTTCTTGCCTATTACAATGTGAATTTCTATTTTACAAATGACACTTGCTTATTACAATATGATTATCCATATTACAAACTGTGACCTACATTACGATTGTCTCTTGCCTATTACAATGTGAATGCCCATATTACAGATGACACTTTCTTATTACAATATGAGTATTCATATTACAAAATTGTCACCTACATTACAGTTGGCACTTTCCTATTATAATGTGACTGTCCATATTACATATGACACTTGCTTATTACACTATGACTATCCATATTATAAAACTATCATCTACATTATAGTTGGCTCTTGTCTATTACAATGTGACTGTCCATATTACAAATGTCACTTTCTTATTACAGTACAAATTATCAAAATTGAGCGTATACACAAAGACACCAATAACCATTGCCAAGAAGAAGAAGAAATATACAATTATCTAATATATAGATAATCTCTCTAACTAAAACTATAACAGACATGAACAAATTTATAATGAGAAGGAGCATTTTGTAATTTGAATTGAAAAATTATAATTTGAATACAAATTTATAATGGGAAGGAGCATTTTGTAATAGGAAGTAACCTTATGTAATTTGAATAGAGAACTTGTAATGAAAATGGAAAAAATGTAACCAAGGATGATGTCTTGTAATACAATATGTTTGTATCACATGTTGTATTCATATTATGTAGACTCCAATTTGTACGTGTAATCAACTAAAAAATAGCAATTGCTATGTATGGAAGTAGTAGGTTGTTGGGGTTTTATTTATACTTCCATCCACATTAATTACACGTGATGATGCTATAAATATAACTTTATACATCATAACTTGCCAAACCACGATGCAAATGAATCAGGAACAAAGAATAATAATTTATTCAGCCTTACAGATCCACTCACCACCGTCACGTCCCCACAAACGAATTAGAAATACTAGTGATAATTATAGATTTGTGCCACTGCTTCATCCTACTAAAAAAGATGGAAGTTTGTTATTTACAAAAGCTGCCACCGTGACTTAGTCACAGGTAGAATAGTTGGTTACCGGTACGGGAAGCCAAGATAAACCATATATATATATATATATATATATATATATATATATATATATGGCTCGTCTTTAATACTCGTGCGGGTAGCTATCCATGCCCTATTTTGTTTTTTTTTTCAAGTTTCTTACTTTAAACATGTATATGGTTACTTTACTTTGCAAACTGTTACTTTTCATACATAGATAGTTCCATTTGCAACAACCGATTTCAAAATACAGTTACATATATACTTCCTGTATATTCTGCCCAGTTTTACTTTTTTAGTCGTATACTTACTTTGTTATCAACATAGTTACTTTTTGGTCCTCCAGTTACTTTGTTTGCCATTTGGTTACATTCAGGACTGACAGGTAGCGAAAATCTAGGCTACCCGCGTGGGTATTTAATGAACGTCCATATATATATACATATATATATACATATACATATATATATATATATATATATATATATATATATATATATATATATATATGGGTGTTCATTCATTGCCCGCACGGGTAGCCTGGAATTTCGCTACCTGGCAGCCAAAAAAGTAACTCCTCTGGCCACAAAAGTAACTCTGCTGTTAAAAAAATAACTATGGTGATAAGAAAGTAACTACACAACTAAAAAAGTAACTATGTACAAAATATACAACAGATATATATAAGGACGGTTTTTTTTTATTTTGGTGGGGCAAATGATATTATTTTTGGATGAAATTTTTTGGGGAGCTAGATAAAATGCTCCTCTGCAATTGCAATTTTTTTTCAAAAAAAGTGGTCGGAAAGGTGGGCGGGTAGCTACCCGCGCGGGTAATAAAGATGGGCCATATATATATATATAAATATATATATATATATAAATATATATATATATATATATATATATATAAATATATATATATATATATATATATATATATAGAGAGAGAGAGTGAGAGAGAGAGAGAGAGAGGGAGAGAGAGAGTCAGGCTAGAATACACTCGAGTGTACAGATTGCACAAATACACTCAAGTGTGTTTGCATATCAAGACAATTTTTTGCCAGATGTAAACCATTGATCTTCACCGTCCTACTATAACGTGGCTACATACAATTTTTGAGCCCATTTGGATGAGTGTAAGTCACTCATCCGTGGGCAAAAAAATCGACGCGCTAAACTAATTTGAAATGTATAATTTTTGCGGTCTTTATAACATGACCTATAAATGTCCAAATGTACTCAAATTTTGTGTATGAGCTATTCACAAGATGTTTAAGAAGGTCAACTGATTATATTTTTGAAAAAAATATTGCATCATGAAAAGTTACTTGAGTGTATTCTTCTCCGAATACATTTGAGTGTATTCTAGCCTCACTATATATATATATATATATATATATATATATATATATATATATATATATATATTCTAGAGAAAGTGGGAAAATTATTATTCATCCTGGTGCCTCTCGCTAGTCCAAGTACTACAACCGACTCCTAGTCATCTACATCGGGTACATAAGAGATGAAGCTGCTCATGATTAAGCAAGAACTAACTGAAGCCGAAAGGATTGGTGGAGAGGAGTTATACCAACGCCTATCCACAGGGTTTTTAAAATGGAATCAGGCTAGTCCATCGGCTAGCTGATTTGTTTCTCTACTACTATAGATGACCTGCACGTTCCATAATCTTCTTTTCATATCTTCGACTCTTCTTTTCCAGCCCACAAATCTTGGATATTCAGAGCTGGGTGCCCTCAAGATCTTCAGAGCAAGTTTGCAGTCGGTTTCCGCCATAGCATCTCTGTGATTTGCAGATTGTTCCAACGCCAAAGAAATGGCTTTAAGTTCCCCTTCTAACACATTACCCATGCGGATGGTGCAGGACTCCCCTCCGAGCCATTCTCCCTTATCGTGTCTCAGTACTGCAGCAATATCAGTTCCTTCTTTCTTAATCGATGTGTTTGAGTTTGCTTTTATCCAACCAGGTTGGGGAGGACCACCACCTCTGAGGAATCACCTTCCCTGGGAATAAGTGACGTCCGGTTCTTCTCATTGCTCTCCAGGATATTTTCTAATTGTTTCCTTATCATTCACAGATGGGCCGAAACTGATGAGTGTGTATTGATCTCGAAGATTGCTTTGTTCCTTGATTGCCATCCAGCATATCGTGGCAAAAAGAATTGACATCTTCAGTTAAGCCTGTAACCAGATCCTCATCCAATCCTCCAAGTTGGAAGATGAGAACGCCAGCCTCTGGTTAACCTCAGGGAAGGCTTTCCATAAATGGCTAACAGTTGGACAATCTCTCACAACATGTATAGTAGATTCCACCTCAACCTTACAACGCGGGCATAGGTCATCATCCGTGATGTGTCTCTCTTTGCGCCTCCTATTTTTCATTAGTGCCTCCGATTTCAGTAGCCATAGTAATGTTTTAAGTTTCCCAGGTACCCGAATGCTCCAGGTGTTCTTCAAATCGATTTGGTCGGGGTTGGTGTTTCCATTGAGGTGGTCATAAGCCGATTTAATTGAAAATTTGCCATCCTGCGTCAAGGTCCAGGACCAGACATCATCCCCAGGGATAGGGGTTTTTAAGTTTTTTTATCTTGGACACTACTACCGGAGTTAAGTACATGTTCAATAACTCAGTGTCCCATTCACCTTCCAAATTGATCAGCGAGCTAACTTTCATGTCTAATAATTCTGCAGAAGGAATTTGAATCCATAGATCTTCTAGTTTTTCTAAATCAGGAATCCATCTGTCATTCCACACGTTTCTGTTGTTCCCAGAAAGAATAACTTTTGCACTCAACTAATGTACCTCCGTAATGTGCTTATGGTGAGCCATCCATAAAGGGATGATGCTAACACCCTTTTGTCCTTTGTAATTTCTGTATTTGGACTTTATTCCTTGTAGCCACGAGCTCTCTCTATGCGTCAAGATATCCCAGGAGTTTTCCCATAGCAAGGCCTCATTCGACCTCCGCATGGACTTACTGCCTAATCCTCCATGATCAATACTTCTCATAACCTTCACCCATGTCACTAATGACATGGGTTTGTTGTGATGGCTTCCCCCCAGAGGAAGTTTCTTATAACATCATCTATTCGATCACATGTGAATGCCGGTAGAGACACCGTCTGCATCGCATAGCTCACAATTGTGGTCAGTACAGAACGCACAAGGAAGATTCTTCCTACCAGTGAAAGGGATCTCGAGGCCCAACCATTAACTTTCCTTTCGATCCGCTTGATTAGATCACTATAGGTCGCCTTTGTCACTTTCTTATGGAGGATGGGAACTCCCTGATGCCTCCCCAAGTCTGTAGTTTCCTTGAAGCTGCTCATGCTGCAGATTCTCATCCTCATCCTTCTACTGACGCCCCCAGAGAAGAAGATGATGGATTTTTCCCGGAAAATCTTTGGACCGGAAGCTATTTCAAAACATTTGAAGCATTTCAAAATGGACCTCATATTGGCCGGGTTAGCTCTCACGAAGAGGATAATGACGTTTGCAAATGTTACATGTGAAAATCTAGGACCAGCTTGTGATAATTTGATGGGTTTCCAAGCTCCGGTTTGCACCTCAGTGTCGATGAGTTGAGACAGCCTCTCTAGGCACATTATATATATATATATATATATATATATATATATATATATATATATATATATATATATATATATATATATATATATATATATACTAGTGAACGTACATGTGCACATACACGTGACATATAAAATTTGTTGAAAATATACGGGGAGAAGACTCGTCCGTGAAAGGGTCCCTACGTTAAAAGATATTTGTGTTGGTTGTTTGAAAGGAGAGAATCAAGGAACCGTTTTCGTGGGATGGAGAGAGAAATACATAATTAAAGATAATAAAAGTTAATAGGAGAGTGTGGGAATAAATATTTGTAGGAGCAAAATTCCTTAAAAAAAGGCGAGAAGAGAGTAAATCAAGGAGAGCACAATATGAAACTCGCTCTTTATATATATATATATATATATATATATATATATATATATATATATATATATATATATATATATATATATATATATATATATATATATATACACACACACACACACACACACACACACACACATATATATATATATATATATATATATATATATATATATATATATATATATATATATAGATACACACATATATATACTACATATGTTGTATATACACATATATGTAGGGACCCATGTTTGAACCACCAGACACACATTTCTCAATTTAGCACCCCATGGGCCCCCAACCTCTACTAGAGGTTAAAATTGATATAGAAGTTAAAATTTTCACATAGTATATATTTTTTTATAAGTGAAGCTAGTAAAACATAGTGTGATATAATTTGAAATCCAAATGTCAAAATTTGATCATTAAAATTTAACATGTCTTGAGTTATCACTAAACTATACAAATTGTCAATTATGCTTCTCAAACACGTACACCAAATAAGAGTAATGTGATGTTGACTGTAATGACCCCATTCCATGTTATCCATCTAGGGTTTTCTAGAATGGTTGCATCTTCACTACATTAATCATCGATTACACTTGTTTAATGATGGTAGATTTATTATGATATGTTGCACTTGATGAGACATTATAAACATACTTTGTTTTTGAATAATTGGAGTTTGGAAAGAATATAAACCATAGTCGATGAAATTATCATCTTGATAGTATATGAAAATAAAAATATGATAAGTGTAGTCATCTAGAATATAATTTTAAATACTTTATCTATGACTCAAAATGTTCTTTAATTTTAATGTGCATTGGATAACTAAAATGGAAGTGTTTTTACAAAACTTCAAAATTTTTGAATGTTTGTTGGACATGTTGTGCAGCTAAGTTTCCCAAGACAAACTCAACCAATCATCCTATATAGACTCTAACATGGTGGTGTGGTATTTGATTTTTGGTTATTTATTGGTAAATTTAAACGAGATGTAATTTAACTATAGCTTGGAAGCTCTTTTTCATACAACATGTTAAAATTTGTATTTTTGGATCATATTTGAGTGATCATAGAGTGTTATATCAAATGACTGTATCGATCAACCATTCCAAATAAATAAAATGATTAACATTAAGCTAGAACTTGTTTGTAAATGTTCCAAGAACCTAAATTGATATATATCACAAACCTAAAACCCTATTATATCCCATAATCTTTCACTCATCCTAGAGTTACAAAATTCGAGAGAGACATGGAGAATTGGGATCTTGAAGAGAAAAGAGTCATAAATGCTAATTTTGAGTTTCAACTTTCAAAATCTTGTAAAATCATGTAAGTTTATCAACCAAGATAGGATTTTTTGGTGAATTTTCTCTCTTGTGTCTAATATCCCCCCCCTAATTTGAATAAAAAAGATATAGAATTACCCTTTTTAAGTTGTATTTCTCTCCGATCTCCATTTCTAGGGCTTTTGATCTGGAAAGAGTAAGAAAGGTGTCATCTACAAGGAGTTGAATGGATTTCTAGAGTTTTAGTTCTTGGGATACATTTTTGAGGTGTATACATCTGAGGGTGTGGTTAGGTCTTTATTGAGATATTTAAACATGTTGAAAGTAGAATTCTATCTTACTAAAGTTCAATGCAATCATTTCTTATATCTTATCCAGTTGGGTCATTAATTGGAACATTTTCTAGTAATTTAATTTTAGTAATTTAGATTCATGCATAAAGACTTATATTTTGTTTGATTTATGACTATAAAATGAATCCTATTGAATATAATGGTAAAGGAGGTATATTGTTTTATGCTAAAATTGCTTGAACTAGTCTGAATTAATAAATGCATGGGAAATGGGTGGACATGCATATAATATAGTATGCATCGAATAGATATTGATCAATTATGATTCCTTGATTGTTATTACCGAATTTCTGGTAAACTTTAGTCGTATGTATGTATGATATATGATGTACATGTTTAATTGGAGATATCCATGTGGAGTTAATGTTGAGAGATCGATTTAAGTAATTTGACAGCATGATGCATGCTTGTAATTAATGGATGTGCTGAATTGACATGAAAACTTGGGTTTTTGTGTTTTGAGAATTGCCTTAATATAACTTAATACACTCTAATGAGGTTATTGTTAATGAAATGTTCATGATGATGTGCAAAGATGTATTGAACTAAGACAACTTCTTGAACACCTTAATATTTTACTATTGAAAATGTGAATGAAAGATAAAGACCTATCTTGTATATAATCTTGTAAATATGAAGATTGCTCAAATTTGGGTATGGTTAATCTGATTAAAGGAAATAAGTCTAATTAATATTATCTCATCCTAGTGCATCTATTATGGTAATAACTCAAGGAATAATGTGTAATGAATGCAACTCTTTTCTACTAAGTTACATAATAATGAATTCATAAGTTTACCACAGATTAAGGAGAAAGAAAAAATAACCCTAATAATTTCTACTTCCTAAAGTGAGTACTCCTAATATGGAATAGAAGACTTGTTTTAGTTTAAAAAATGTCATTATAAGTTAAATGAGACGATACATTTATCTAAATGCAAGAAATGAAATGTCAATGATTAACATAAATGTGATGTTAAGTCATGGATGAAATATTAATAAAATGACTATGAGGAATCTATTTATTTCGAATATATTTGAGTAGACCAAAATTGAATGAAATACAATAAAATTGGACCGTGGAGGGTTTCAATGGGAGAGAAGCATTTTTATTAAGTGAATAAAAAATGATAGATTCCAATAATGGTGATGTATATGAAATGAAAGAAGTTAATAGTAATGAGTCTAAAATCAACGAAAAACCATGTGGTTATTTTGGTGGATTTAAGAACCTAACGAAAACCCTAATATGATGAGTGAAGTAACAATATTGAAAAATGATGGATTAAAGAATGTACATGATTGAATATATCTTGACTTAATCAAAAGAGATGAAATCATGGTCACACTAGAATTGATGAAATATAGGTATGAAATGCAAATATGTGGCACGAATGTTATGCTTTGAGACTAGTCTATATCTGATTTGGTATAGACATGATAACCCATGTGTTTTATAATACATGCCTGATTAGTGAATAATGAATAATAGAAGATGCTTATGCATTGGTCTTGTTGTAGGTTGTATTCCATCTTATATATATATATATATATACATATATATAAGATGGAATGACAAGTTGTGAAATGTGATTAATAGAAATGGATTACAATTATTTGTATTTGAGAAAATCTGATTCGTATAAATACTTGAGTATGATATTATAACTTAGAATGATAGGCCAATGATGTTGAATCACATGAAAGGATGTGACAATGAAAAAAAACATATATGTTGATTGTTGTATTCATGCTATAGTAATTGTCTTTCTTGTTAACCCTAATCTAATTCATGGCATTCTAGTTGAATGAGAATAAAAAAACATTCCAAATGATCAATTGGATTCATATTAAGATGAGTAAGAGGACTAAATAATAAGTGAAATAATGGACATATCTAGCCAGGTGCCTTGGAGTCTATGATCTCCCCCCACAGTCCATATTGGGGAAATGAAACAAATCTCCTTGTCGTATTTAGAGGATTATGAGAAAGATTTTTGGAGTATGGATCGACACCTTGATGGCCAGGACTTAGGATTCATTCACATGGTGTGATTCTAACTCTAAATCCTCTATTGTGAGAGTCCATGTCCATACGGAATAAACACCGATCGTGTACCCAATATGAGTGCATGAGGCTCTTTAAGAAACCCTACGATGTTCTAGGGTCTATCTTAGATATCTTAGGGTGTTTGTCTAAACCCTAAGATAGTTATAGTGGGTCATTAACATGAGAATCATGAGTGGTGACTTCTACTTGGTGAGGTACAAGCCAAGTAGTTTAAGGGAAAATGATTAAAAGATGAAATACATGTAGAATATAATATGAATTTTTTAATTCTATTTTTAGTTAGTTGGTACATTTATTGCCCTTGATTATATTTTTTATTTATTAAGACTCAATTATCCCACTAGTAAAGATAATATTTTTCCTTATTCTTTTCCATGTATAGAATATGATTTTGAACTTTAACATCTAGAATAATGTGGATATGATATCTACTCTAGTTAGAATATTTCTTTAGTTGTTTTGTAGACATTTCTTAAGTATATTTCAACATTGGGAATGTATGATGTGCTCTTGGTCCAAATGGAGGGATGTCACCAAAGATGGCGTTATTATTATATATATTCTTAATGTGTAGATCTTAACATGCTATATCTACAATGGGATTATAAATCTTAAATAAATAGTTGTTATTTTTTTCAAAGATATACTCACAAAGTTGTTCAAATGTGTCGGATTAGAATAAATAAATTCCTATATTATTAACTACATTGTTTCATGAAACAAATTTTCTAAATGGTAGAATTATCTATTAGACTTTTAAATATATCAGTCTTTTAAGTTCAATATACATAATATGTTGTTGATTCATGTTACTTAGCTGAGTGGAAAATTTCCTCTGACTAGGTCTCTATATGAGTCTCATGAGGTAGGTAAAATGACATCTATCAAAGAGGTTGTGACAAAAAAGATGTAAATTGAATACTTTAGTCTAGAATGTCCTCGTAGTCTTTCTTTCCCAAGATGGATTTTATATCAAATTTCACATTTATGTACATGTAATTTGATGTCAATTGAGAAAAAAAATTAATAATAAGAGTGGATTTTGGTTTTAGTGGAGTTGAATGAGATTTGTGCTAACTAAATGTGTTGCTCCTTTGATGTGGCATTAGCTTTGAAGGTTTTGTGAATGAGAAAAAGATTACATGTGTTTCTTATATGTTGTTCCTATCAAGTTTGTTGAAAATATGGTGTTTTATTTCTTAATTTGGGATAGGTTTAGGGTTTCTCTTTAATTTTTGGCTTTTATACCAAAAAAAGGGAGGTCCCTACAATGTGGTAGCAGAGTTTAGTTTGAATGATTCTAAAGGAACAATAGGATGTAGGGATAAATGATAATATGGATTTTGGTAATAACCTAAATGATATGCATGCTAATTGAACTTAGTATTCAGCTACTTTCAAGTATCACATTATTAATATAAGGTAGTGAGGAACTACTAATTATACTTGTTGTGGCTGCCCTAACCAATCATTCAGATGAAGACAAGTATAACAATATAATAATATGTAACATGAAAATATAAAGCATAAACTTTGAGAAGATGAAGGAATATATGACTAAATATAGTGTAGGGAAATATGGGCATAGAGTAGGTAGTGCAAATAAAAATTTATCTATCCATATTTCCCATAAGAGAAAAATCGCATCAACTATTATGCAATGGAAAGGATGGTTTTACAAATTCATACATGGTCCAAGAGCAAGTCCAACGACCATAACTTGTTGCAATAGTCGTACACTCTGAGTTTCACTAGGACTCATCTATAATAGATCCTCCATGGACAATAGACTCAAACAACCTCTACAACAGCTCCTAGTCTCACCACAGACCATGGGTTGATGACGTCCTCCTAGCGACGGGTAAAGGGCACATAACCTCTATGGAAGTCAACATGGACCGCCTAGAACTCCTATTATCCTTCTAGAATGGATAGGAAGGAGTTGTCCCTCCCATTGGTGTACTAGTCACCAACTAGCTCTCCTATAATTGTTCTGCCTTGCTATCCCTCCCTTAGTGGATAGGACTTGCTTGAGTTCTCTCATTTACCACAACCAGAGAAGACAAACAATTGTTAGAGGTAATTGATGTATCCGAGAATCCCCCAATACCCCTCTATTTATAGGATGGGTTAGGATCAGGGTTCCCAGTATGTGCGGTAGTGGAAGGGACCGGAATATCACAAAATTCACAACCTACTGGCGGCGAACAGGTTGGTTCGCAAGTGCTCCAATCGATTCACATGTGAGCCGATCGATTCACTCAACAAACTAGTCATTTTGTCATGTTTCCCAATCAGATTTGATTTGGAAATTTGAATCCAATTAATGCACAACATGACGTCAGAACAAATCCTTGGTGTAATTGAATTTCTCCACAAATTGGGTGTGTAAAAGAGTGAAATCACCCCTATACTAAAAATTTGAAGAATTGACATCCATTCCAAACACTCTCAGAGGTATGATGGAATGCGCATAAATTTTCCAAACATATTAAACATTGGTATACAAAAGACCATTAGAAAGCAGCGGAATAAAAAATAACTGATTGTATTCAATTTCATAAAAGGTTTACAAAATACATCAAATTCTCCCATTAGGGTTTACATCAAGACACACAATTAGGATCTAGATAGAGGGAAGTCTAGACTACTACAATCTTGTCTCCAAGCAACATCTCCATCAACTGAGTCCAAGCCAAAAGCTATATACTCCTTGTCTTGTTCATCACCTTGCTCATCACCTGGGTGGTTGGAAAAGCACCCAGCAAAACGGAGAGGAAAACAAGCTATGCATCAAATAATGAATAAGTACAAGAGAAAAGGAAATCATATGAAACATAAATATATTGAATCATCATAAGATGAGAGGGCCAAGAGAATGAGGCACATAACAAAATAGATTCTTACCATTACAAAATATATAAGAAGTAGCATGCATGATATTAATTGGACTACACTAACTAAGTAGGGTTGAGGCACCTACCGAACCTCAACCTATAGGTGAAGGGAGAATTCATATATTCCCAGTCACCTATCAAATTTTATAGGGGAGGAATAGCACATTCACCAGGGGGAGAATAAGACGTTCCCCATGACGATTATTTACATACCCTCTATGGGTGGTTGTACATAAGTACCACTACTATATTTAAATAGCCAAATAAACCATCATGCTCAAGAAATAGTAAAGTGGAAAGATAAATCATCATATAATTACAACTTGGTGGTGGAGTTCCAGGACCCAAGAATAATGTTATGAAACTGATTTATGAGGCAAGTATAGTATAAGATTCAAGAGTATATGAAATAGGGTTTAATAAAGCCTCATTATAGAAAAATAGGTTAAGGCACAATTATTCCCAACTTAAGGTGTAAACGCATATACATAAATAGGGATTGCACATACATAGCACATGCATAGCACATATCTTTCATTATGATTCATATTACCCACTTTCATCACTTGATTGAGTCCATGATCAATGTTTCCTATTTTCAATTCGTATACATGTATTAGAATGATATATATGCATTAAGGTAGAGAAAACCCATATTTTTACTTTTTATAGCAAAACCTTGATTTAGACTATGAAAACATCACCATAGACTTAGTTAGGTTCTTTTTATTAAGAAAACATATAATTTTGCATATTTTGGAGTTACGATGATTAGAGTGTATTTTTGGTGATTTTTAAGTGATTAAATCATTTTTTAGAAAACCACCATCGACAAAACTCAAAACCAATACTTGGAAATATTATTATTGAAAATAAAATGTTTTTCTGAGTTTAGGACGTATTTTACTTTAGTTTTTGGACAAAGGAATCAAATGTTATGAATTATTGAAACTCGGCCAATCAGAAACCGACACATCATCAAACCAAACGAGATAAGAAAAGAGAGAGAGGGAGGGAGGGAAAACACCATTTGACCTAATATCATGGTTTTAGATTAATAGTTATCCAAACTAGATCTTCTAGAGAAGGTAAACCGGTAAGAAACCAAAACCCTAGATGAACATGGTAAATAGAGATGGAAATCATTGATTTTAAACATAGATGCATTAATTTTAAGCATGTACACTACAATAAACATTCACATCAGCGGCCTTTCATAAATGCCACTGAAAAAAAGCCAGTAAATAGGTTTAGCGACATTTGTTGACATTTAAAAAAAATGCCTCTAGCGCCAATGCCACTAGGAAGATAGTGGCTTAAGTTGTAAAAGCCACTAAACATTTGTCTTTAGTGGCTTCGAATAAATGCCACATAAAGGCCACTAAACCATCATTTGGCATTTATAGAAAAGCCACTATCCATCATTTGGCTTTTATACAAATGCCACTATTTTGTATAATGTTGTTGTATAAAACAGTTTTGATTGAATGCAGTGGCTTATGCAAAAAGCCAGTAATGACATACTAGTTCTGCATTACTAATTTTTTATGGATTTTAGTCAGTCAATTTGTAGTTCATGATCAAGTTTTCTAATTGAATGCCAATTGAAGCCGAACACATTTTTCCAGAAGTATTGAACTTTTTTATTTATAATAAAATGACAATTACATGGGGAGGACATTTTACCTTGCCCCTTATATTCAATACAACACCATCACATATGACTATATATGATACATATTCTAGACATGATCACTAACTGGATATCAACTCAATTTTCACTTGGAGACCCCCCAAAGGAATACAAACTCATTTTCTTACAAAAACATACAACTCCATTCTAGAATTTCAAGTAGTTGTGAGCTTCTGTAGGATTAGACCAGCTACACTGCAATGAAGGTTCATCCTTCTTCTCAGCTACAGTGATAGCATATGATAATCCATCCATAAAGTCATCAGATTCCTCAGTAGGTTCTTCCTTCTTCTCTTCCACCTTGGAAGCAGAAGCCACAGGTGCAACTGCATAGCCTGAAGCAACAACAGGGGCAGAAACAACTGCAAACTTGCCAGGATCCTACCATGAAGTGAGCAAAAAGTTGAGCACTTGCATGCAAATGTAAGACAAAAAACTTACAGCACTAGCATGCAATAAGATAGTATCAGGGAAGATAGCACCATTTCCAAATTTATAAATAAGGTCATCTTCAGTAAGGTCAAGGACCTCAGGGCTGGACACAGATCCACTGTCATAAACTGACATCACAACCAGTCCATATGAGAAGGGCCTAATGCTGAGCTTTTCAAGAAGGGAAGCCTCACAAGAACCCACCTTCTCACCATTCCTAATAAGTTCGATAGGGGTGATAATTTCAAATGTACCATTCACATTATGTCAGCTGAATAGAGTTTGCCACGCAGCAAAGCTTTAGACATTTAGCTAAGCACACAACTAAGCATATTATAGAAAGGGGGCAAAGCTGACAATCTTGACAATTATGTAAAAGCAAAAGATTATAATCAAACTCAATCTCGTCCAGTGTTCTCATAAAACTATAGTCTATACATAATAAGTTGAAAGAATTTTAGTAAGGTAAGAAAGCATAAAATGATTAATAAGAGCAGAACCTGGTGAAGGCCTTCATGTTGTTATAGATAGATCTCCCTTCATCAACTACAATAAATATTGTACTAAAGTTATCATCAGTAAGAACCATGTCTGAAGCCTCCTTGGCAACCTGGACTGACACATAAAAAGAGAAGAAACATCATTATCGATAATAATTACTAAAAGACAAGAAGATAGATATACAAATTCCCATAGCGAGTATAATCACCTCAGTTCTAGAAATTCCCATGGCAATACCAATGTCTGCCATTTTCAGAGAAGGTGCATCATTGACACCATCACCAGTCATGGCAGCCACCACATGGAAAAAACTAGTAACTACAAAACATGCAAGAAGACTTTACAGAGTAGGAAGCAAAAAGACATTTACAACCTTATCTCTCGAGAATGCTTCTGTAGGATTAGACCAGCTACCCTGCAATGCATCCTTCTTCTCATCTGCAGTGATAGCATATGATAATTTGGCCATAAAGTCATCAGATTCCTCAGTAGGTTCTTCCTTCTTCTCTTCCACCTTGGCAGCAGAAGCCACAGCTGCAACTGCAAAGCCTGAAGCAGCAGCAGGGGTAGCAACAACTTCAAACTTGCTAGGATCCTACCATGAAGTGAGAAAAACGTTGAGCACTTGCATGCAAATGTAAGACAAAAAAACTTACAACACTAGCATGCAATAAGATAGTATCAGGGAAAATAGCACCATTGCCAAATTTATAAATAAGGTCATCTTCAATAAGGTCAAGGACCTCAGTGTAACATCCCTGACCTAGGTTATGCCTTAACCCTAAGTGTTTTTCTTAATAAAGTTAATTATATTCTTGCTCTTATTTCTTGAAAAGTAATTAAGGTTCAAGAAGAACTTATGTTTCAATTTTAGTCCTTTTCAAATAATGTTGAAACATTGTTTTGCTTGTTTTGGACTAAAGTGCAAATTACCCAAGTTGAGGGGTTAAATTGCAAATGTTACATGATAAGATGTTCCTCATGTGTTTAAGCATCATGATAATGAAGATGATGTAGAGGTATGGCTTGTGGTAGCCTGAGTACCAAGAAAGAGCTGATAAAGTAATGTTTATGCATTAAAACCTAGTTTTGGTGTAATGTGCAATTTACCCAAAACCTAGGGTTCAATATGCAAATCACCACTTCAACAGGGTCCCTCATGTTTCTTGGCATCATGTAGAGAAAATAAAATGAGAGGGGCACCTCATTTGAATCACTTTAGAGGAGAGAGAATCTTGATATTAAAATAATCAAGATTTAAGCATAATTGGAACTTTACTTCAATTTAATGCAAAAAAAAAATATTAATTGAAGTTCTCTTCAACCAAAATTGTGTTGGTTGAAGTCCATAGATATGGACGACCAAGTGCCTTGCAAAGGCATGAAAATATCCAAAGGAAGTGGATAACTCACTCACATTATTATAAGAAAAAGAAATATCCACTCACTTATGGATATTATTATAATATGATCTAAGGTGCTTAATTTGCTTTTCTTTAAAACATGGATAATTGAGAGGAATAAGAGGCAAGGAAGATATCCTCGTAACCAAGGAAGGGAAGGGGGAAAATGGAAATGAAATGGAGGAGATAATTCCTACTTTCTCTCTCTTAAAGGAATTTTTTAATAAAAGGCATATATGCTCCTTTATCCATAGCTTGGAAAGAGAATTTAAAACCCACCTTCACTTCTTGCTTGCAAAAATGACCAAGGAAGCTTGGATAAATAGGAGGACAACCCCCAACCTGTTGGTAAGCTTCTTGACCTTCTTTCACCATGATTTCATGGTGGAAATCGAAAATAAATGATGGATTTCTTCTTTTCTCCATGCAATCTTCTATCCAAGCCATTTCTGTTCACTCAAAGCTTGAGGACGACCCTTGGGATAGTGAAAGGAGTTTCATCCACCATTGTTGACGTGATCTTGAAGCTTTGGAGCTCAATTGGAGGCAGGTTTTATGACTTGAACCCTTAATATTGTTATTGCATTCAATTCCTTATCAATTGATGATCCTTTCTTCATTCTCAAATTTTAATTTCGTTGATTGATGTAATCACCATGAAAATCACAGAAACTTATGTGGGTTTAGAGCTTGATGATGATGACATCATCATAAGCACACACCTCCCCAAATCTCTATTGCAAACAGTTTCAACAATATGGTCCAAACGGTTTCACCAAACCGTTTGGAGACCAAACAGTTTCCAAACCGTTTGGAGGTTTGGATCCCAAACCATTTAGAAAGGTTGACCATTTGGATGGTTTGACCATTTGTGGTAAGAACCCTAGTACATGTTGTATGATGATCCAATGGCTCCAATTGATTGATTCAACATATGGACAATCCTCCAAGTAGAAACCCTAATCAGGTTAAGTGCTGAAATTTGAATTGATTGAGTTGATATTTTGGGTTGATTAACCCAAACGGTCTCAAGACCGTTTGGAGATCACCCAAATGGTCTCAAGACCGTTTGGAGGTCTAAGGTTGAGTATGCTTGAGTAATTGAAGAGTTAGAGATATCAAATCGAAATGCAATCTATAGCTTAATTGATGATCAATCGAATGACGCAAACCCTAATCATTTTTCACATATTTTAATGGTGAATGGAGCAAACAGTCTCAAGACCATTTAGAGGTCAATAAAGACCATTTGGAGGTCATCCAAACGACCTCAAGACCATTTTAGGTCAGGTCATGTCATGGTTTTATGATGATCCAATGATTACAATTGAATTAGTTCCACAATGTCAACCATTGATGGTTCCTTGATTTCAAAACCCTAATGGATGGTCTCCTGATTATAAACCCTAGTTACATTGGGTTCCAAACCCTAATTTAAGGTCCAATTGAAGTGAGATTCAATGGTTCAATTGAATAATAAATCAGTGGTTCAATTGATAGATGGATCAATGATTGAAACCCTGAATTGATTAAGTGATGGAAGACCTTTTTGGTCCATACGGTTTTGAGAGTGTTTGGACCAAACAGACTTAAGACCGTTTGAGTCCAAATGGTCTTAAGACCGTTTGGGATCAAATGATCTCAAGACCATTTGATACCAAATAGTCTCAAACTGTTTAGGGACCCAAGGTTGATTGTAGTTGATAAGGAAGATCCAATGATGTAGAATGATGAATTTTTCAATAGTCCAATTGATGGCCAATTCAATGGTGCAAATATTATTCAATTTGGTTGATGGATGTCCAAGTGACCCATTCGGTTTTGAGGCTGGTTTGGCCCAAATGATCTTGAGACATTTGAGTCCAAACGGTCTTGAAACCGTTTGTGGTCAAATGGTCTTAGGACCTTTTGGAATCAAACGGTTTCAAAACCGTTAGAAGTGAAAAAGGTCAAAACTGATTGAATGATTCAGGGTGATCAAATTGATTGGAAACTTAAAGTAATGGTTGTTACATTGATCCGAGGGTTAATCATGATGATTACCAATGATAGGTACAAAGGTTGAAACCCTTAAGTACCTATATAATCAGTACCTTTAAAATGGTTAACCCTATAAGCTTATGAAAGCAATGTCTCAATACATTATGTCAACCATTTGTATATATAACTGATTGAAAGGTTGATCTAACCTAATCAAGTTTAGAGGATGATAGAAAAAAATCCATTCATGAGTATTGATCATGTGGTGATTAGGTTATGATCCTTAGTAAAGAGATCATGAAACCCTAATCCAGGAGGTTAATAAACCCTAACCCTAAATTGGAGTAACATAATGTAAAACCCTAATTATGGAAATGGAGAATGAAACCTTAATTGGGATGAGTATCTCCATTTGATATGAATTGAGAATCCCTAATTGAGGTTGATTCCATGTGAATCCCTAATTGAGGTCCATTCCATGTGAAACCCTAATTGAGGTTGATTCCATGTGAAACCCTAATTGAGGTTGATTCCATGTGAAACCCTAATTGAGGTTGATTCCATGTGAAACCCTAATGGAGGTTGATTCCATGAGAAACCCTAATTGAGGGTGATGCCATGAGAAACCCTAGTTGGGATGAATAGTAAACCCTAATTATGGACAATGAGATGTGAAATCCTAACCCTAATGAAGGGAGATGGTATGTGAAATTCTAACCCAAATGAAGTACAATAGTATGTGAAACCCTAATAAAGGGTGATGGTATGGGAGACCCTAATCCTAATAATGGAATGGTGACTAATACATTGATCAGGGAAATACCTAAAGTGATTAATTATAGGTAATCTTATACCAAGCAATGCCTTAACCTGAAATGAGTCCATATCGTTAAAGATAGTTGGACCATACTTATGTGTGACCTATGCACTTCATGGTAAGAGTGACAGGTTAGTGGATGAAAGGATTAAGATGGGAAATACCTTAATCCAAGATAAGCTGATAACTCAAGAAAGTTGTAAGTGATGAGGAAAGTGATACATCGAGATATGATAGATATTACTTTTAGCATTCTAGGGTTGATATACCTTAATGTACCTCCAATCCAATATACTTGGACAAGAAGCACATGAAGTGTGTTATGTAAACTATTACAATGAAATGTAATGAGTTTGATATACTTTGATAAGTATAGGCTAATATACCTTGGGAATGGGGTTAAGACAAACTAATGAGTATGATGTAATCATACCATGATAAGAATGAGAAATGAACTCATACCTTGTACTGATAATCATTTAATGATAAATGTTAAGAATAATAAACATGATTGAATGAAAAGATGTGTAATGGCCTTGTGAGCCATATGATTAGATGTTGCCTAGCAATAGGTGACAAGATGTTTAATGGCCTTCTGAGCCATATGGTTAGATGTTGCCTAGTGAGAGGTGACAAGATTCTTTATGGGCCTTATGAGCAATGAGAAAAATTGTGGCATAGTAAAAGGTATCAAGATGATTATAAAGGTCTCTTGTAAGGGATGACAATGTTTATAATAAACCAAGGAAGGGAAACTTAGTAACATAATAATAATAATCAAAGGATACAATTATAATAATAGATCCTGGATTATTCATGTGTGGAGAAAAGAGGAATACTTGTAATACATAAAGAATGTATTGAGCATAATTGGCATGGCCAAAGTTTAATGCTAGTAAAAGGATGAGGTGCCCAGTGTTGAGTAAATAGACATGGGGTGTAATCAAGATTGGTTAGAGTCCAATGTCTGGCTGTATAATCAGGATTGGTTAAAGTCCAATACCTGGCAGAGGTGTAATGCCTGTAATCAGGTTTGGTTAAAGTCCAATGCCTGGTTGTGTAATCAGGATTGGTTAAAGTCTAATGCCTGGCTATGTAATCGGGAATGGTTAGAGTCCAATGCCTGGCTGTATAATTAGGATTGGTTAAAGTCCAATACCTGGCAGAGGTGTAATGCCTATAATCAGGATTGGTTAAAATCCAATGCCTGGCTGTGTAATCAGGATTGGTTAAAGTCCAATGGCTGGCTGTGTAATCAGGATTAGTTAGAGTCAAATGCCTGGCTATGTAATCAGGATTGGTTAAAGTCCAATGCCGGGCTGTGTAATCAGGATTGGTTAAAGCCCAATGCCTGGTTGTGTAATCAGGATTGGTTAGAGTCCAATGCCTGGCTGTGTAATCAGGATTGGTTAAAGTCCAATGCCTATTTGTGTAATCAGGATTGGTTAGAGTCCAATGTCTGGTTGTGTAATCAAGATTGGTTAGAGTCCAATGCCTGGATGTGTAATTCAACATTGGTTAGAGTCCAATGCCTAGCTGTGTAATCAGGATTGGTTAGAGTCCAATGCTTGGCTGTGTAAATAGGATTGGTTAGAGTCCAATGCCTGGCTGTGTAATCAGGATTGGTTAAAGTCCAATACCTGGCAGAGGTGTAATGCCTACAATTAGGGATTGGTTAAAGTCCAATGCATGGCTGTGAAATCAGGATTGTTAGTGTCCAATGCCTGGGAGTATAATCAGGTTTGGAAGAGTCCAATACATGGCAGATGATTAATGCCTGTAATGATGATACATGATTGGAAATAATCCAATGCATGTAATGATGACACCAGATTGGTAATAACCCAATGCATGTATTAATGATATATGAGTACATGATAGATATAACCCTATATCTGTTCAGCAGATTGGCTAAAGACAACATATTTGAAACAACAATGTCTCATGGGTGACATATCAAGATAATGAGTGTCACAAGATCAGTTTCACATGATGGTATGACATGATAAATAAATGATATACATGTTCTTCCTATTCCTTATTAAGATAATAGATGATCTGCTATTCAATTATAAATAGTTGCAATGCTTTAAAAGTTGAGAATGCTTTTAACTGCTTATCCTCTGCCCAGTTTTATATCTTTAAACTACAATAATAATGTTTTTGGCAAAGAGTTATATCTCTCACTGGGGAAATTTATAATTTTCTCACCTCCATGGGATTCAACATTTTTTTTAGGTGGACAAACACAGAGGAGGCTGAGAATATCTTGTAGAGAAAGCACTTCAGCAGTAGCAGGGACAACAGTGACAACTCAGGTTGAGTGTACTGTCTGTCGTGTCTAGTAAATAGAAGTTCTATGTGTCGTCTCTGTACTCTCAGGTCCTCGGAGTTGATAGTTAGTTCTTTTAATGAATCGTGTTGAGATTTTGTCTTGATGCCTCGAGGTTCTTATGTTGTCTGTGTTTAACTTTTAATAAGGAAATGGATGTTGTAATCCTCGAGAAGAGATGGTACAAGTTATGTACTTATGAACCAAGATGTAAATGTAATACATTGGTTCTTGTTGAAAGAGTTTTCCTATGAATGGATCTCTATGAAAAGAAGGTTTAAATTTTTAGAGATTTTCAGTAATCCTCTTAATTAATAAAATTTGATCGAATGCTTCGTAACAATTTAGTGGTATCAAAGCTCTAGGTTCGCTGAGTCTATAGAGACATAGGACTAAGGTATCGAGTCTGTTCTAAGTGTACCTTAGTGTATCTTATAGTGCCTTCTGCTTATGTAGAAGAAGATATATAACTCCAAGATGTCTGGAGAACACGAGGAACACATTGCTGAGAGCAATGTTGCTGCACCAGTGCGAGGTGCAAGGGATCAGGCAAGGGAGGAACCAGTGCATCAAAATCCCCATGTTGATGAAGTCATGGGAGGAAACCCAGATGTTCCAAATCCTATTGGGCAACTCATGACCACACTGAGGTATATGACAGACCGAATGCCAGCACTGGCACCTAGGGCACCAATTTCCAATGAGGGATATGGGTCTGGTAAGACCTTTGAACGACTACGTCGTGTAGGAGCCATAGAATATACTAGGACATCTGACCCAGCAGATGTTGATCTCTGGCTCACTGAGTTAGAAAAGGCTTTTAAGATCCTTAGTATCCCGGATACTGACAAAGTTAAACATGTTGTGTACCTTTTGAAGGGTAGTGCTGGACATTGGTGGGCTATAGAAGAAATAAAAAGGAATGATGAAGAGGTTGGATGGGAGGAATTTCATCGAGAATTCATCAATAAGTATTTTCCAAGGACTTATTTAGATGAAAAGATCTCATAGCTTGAGAAGATACGACAAGGAGTCATGTCAATAAGTGAATATGAGGTAAAGTTCATGGAACTTTTACAATTTTGTCCTCAGATGGCTGCTATTGAGGAGGAAAAGATTTGATGTTTTGAGAAGGGACTGAATGTTGAAATGTCTATTCCGGCATCTTCCCTAGAAAGTAGAGAGAGGTTTGCCACATTTTTGGAGTCAATATGAAGGATAGAAGGGTCTATGACAAAGAAACATGAGACAAACCTTAAAAGGAAGTCTAACCAGTCATAGGAACAAGGAATTGGTGGTACTAAACAATCAAAGATTTTAGTAGTACCGACTCAACCACAATGTAGTGCACCCAAGCAGCAATCACCTAAAAGGCTCCGAGCCTACTATAGATGTGGACAGAGAGGACATTTGAGGTGACAATGTCCAAATAAAAAGTGATGGGGTGACCCAACATACAAGACACTACATAACTTGTAAAAGGTAGACTTGTCAAGATAAAACTTTCTATTTTGAAATATCCTCTACTCTCTACTGTAAGAAAGGTAGTGTTGTTTTGTTCATCTGTATAATCCTTTAAGGATATAAGGAAGAGATAAGTAGGATGAAAACTTGTATTTAGTTTAAAATTATTTTATATGTTTTGAAATTTCTCTTTCTTCATTAAGGAAGGGATGATATGAACAAGGAACTCAGAGAAAATTTGAGATACTTAGTATATCAAATTTAAAGCGATGAAAACATAAAATAAAATAAAATGCATACTACCTAGTATCAGTTCTTGAATACCCTGGCCAGGTATTCATTTATTGAAAGCAAGGTAAGTATGACATACCTAGATTGTTATCTTTCTGATTACTCTGATCAAGTAATCATTCTGAAACAATCCAAAGAATCCTAATCAAGAAGGAGATGTGGCATGGATATTTCTACCACATTCTAATTGATATACAAAGGAATTTGATTTAATTATAAATCAACTTACAAACAAAAAGGAAGATGAGGATGTAATGTGTTATCAACACATGTGTAGATAGCAAGGTAAGGGATTCTGGTATCTGAGAAATATCAGGCTATTTTATGATAGCTACCTAGAATGGGTAACTGTGGAATCAGTCCAGTTACCTAATGTAGTATGGACATAATATGTTAGGGGTTTATGCCTTGCATAAACATAACATTGATGAGAATGAAATATTTGAAGGAATAATTGTGAAATTATTGCAAGAAAAGTTTATCAAATCAAATGAACAAATAACCTCTATCTAAATAAGAAAAGTGTTACCTGACACAGAATTAACTCCACAGTCAATAACGAAAGGACAGTGGAGTATGTGTCCTATGTGTTTGATTCTATGAGAATTTTGTGAGAAAGAACTTTATATTGATCAAAGTTCTATGGTGTCTCCACAAAAATGATATGTTATGTGGAGACTTCATGATATAATGAATGAATAATATATGTCTCATTTAATCTGGAATTTCGGGGATGAAATCCTTGTTAGGGGTATATGATTTGTAACATCCCTGACCTGGGTTATGCCTTAACCCTAGGTGTTTTGCTTAATAAAGTTAATTATATGCTTTCTCTTATTTCTTGAAAAGTAATTAAGGTTCAAGAAGAACTTATGTTTCAATTTAAGTCCTTTTCAAATAATGTTGAAACATTGTTTTGCTTATTTTGGACTAAAGTGCAAATTACCCAAGTTGAGGGGTTAAATTGAAAATGTTACATGATAAGATGTTCCTCATGTGTTGAATCATCATGAGAATGAATATGATGTAGAGGTATGTCTTGTGGTAGCCTGAGTACCAAGAAAGAGCTGATAAAGCAATGTTTATGCATTAAAACCTAGTTTTGGTGTAATGTGCAATTTACCCAAAACCTAGGGTTCAATATGCAAATAACCACATCAAGAGGGTCCATCATGTTTCTTGGAATCATGTAGAGAAAATAAAATGAGAGGGGTGCCTCATTTGAATCACTTTAGAGGAGAGAGAATCTTAATATTAAAATAATCAAGATTTAAGCATAATTGGAACTTTACTTCAATTTAATGCAAAAATAAATATATTAATTGAAGAGCTCTTCAACCAAAATTGTGTTGGTTGAAATTGATAGATATGGAAGACCAATTTCCTTGCAAAGGCATGAAAATATCCAAAGGAAGTGGATAATTCACTCACATTATTATAAGAAAAAGAAATATCCACTCACTTATGGATATTATTATAATATGATCTAAGGTTCTTAATTTGCTTTTCTTTAAAACATGGATAATTGAGAGGAATAAGAGGCAAGGAAGATAGCCTCGTAACAATGGAAGGGAAGGGGGAAAATGGCAAGGAAATGGAGGAGATAATTCCTACTTTCTCTCTCTTAAAGGAATTTTTTAATAAAAGGCATATATACCCCTTTATCCATAGCTTGGAAAGGGAATTTCGAACCCACCTTCACTTCTTGCTTGCAAAAAATACCAAAGAAGCTTGGAGAAACAGGAGGAAGACCCCCAACCTATTGGTAAGCTTCTTGACCTTCTTGCACCATGATTTCATGGTGGAAATCGAAAATAAATGATGGATTTCTTCTTTTCTCCATGCAATCTTCTATCCTAGTTGTTTCTTTTCACTCAAAGCTTGAGGAAGGGCCTTGGGAATGTTAAAAGAGTTGCATCCACCATTTTTTACGTGAGCTTGAAACTTTGGAGCTCAATTGGAGGCGGGTTTTATAACTTGAACCCTTAATATTGTTATTGCATTCAATTCCTTATCAATTGATGATCCTTTCTTCATTCTCAAAATTTAATTTGGTTGATTGATGTAATCACCATGAAAATCATAGTAAGTTTCGTGGGTTTAGAGATTTATGATTATGATATCATCATAAGCACACACCTCCCCAAATATCTATTGCAAACGGTTTCAATAATATGGTCCAAATAGTTTCACCAAACCGTTTGGAGACCAAACAGTTTCCAAACCATTTAGAAAGGTTGACCGTTTGGATGGGTTGACCATTTGAGGTCAGAACCCTAGTACATGTTGGATGATGATCCAATGGATCCAATTGATTGATTCAACATATGGACAATCCTCCAAGTAGAAACCCTAATCGGGTTAAGTGCTGAAATTTGAATTGATTGAGTTGATATTTTGGGTTGATTAACCCAAATGGTCTCAAGACCGTTTGGAGATCACCCAAACATTCTCAAGACTATTTGGAGACCAACCAAGACCGTTTGGAGTTCTAGGGTTGAGTATGTTTGAGTAATTGAAGAGTTAGAGATATCAAATCGAAATGCAATCAATAGCTTAATTGATGATCAATGCAATGATGCAAACCCCAATCATTTTTCACATATTTTAATGGTGAATGGAGCAAACGGTCTCAAGACTGTTTAGAGGCCAATCAAGACCATTTGGAGGTCATTCAAATGACGTCAAGACCGTTTTAGGTCAGGTCATGTCATGGTTTGATGATGATCCAATGATTACAATTGAATTAGTTCCACAATGTCAACCATTGATGGTTCCTTGATCTTAAAACCCTAATGGATGGTCTCCTGATTATAAACCCTAGTTCAATTGGGTTCTAAACCCTAATTTAAGGTCCAATTGAAGGGAGATTCAATGGTTCAATTGAATAATAAACCAGTGGTTCAATTGATAGATGGATCAATGATTAAAACCCTGAATTGATTAAGTGATGGAAGACCTTTTTGGTCCATTCAGTTCTGAGAGTGTTTGGACCAAACAGTCTTAAGACGGTTTGAGTCCAAACGGTATCAATACCATTTGGGATCAAACAGTCTCAAACCGTTTAGGGACCCAAGGTTGATTGTAGTTGATAAGGAAGATCCAATGATGTAGATTGATGAATTTTTCAATAGTCCAATTGATGGCCAATTCAATGGTGCAAATCTTATTCAATTTGGTTGATGGATGTCCTAGTCACCCATTCGGTTTTGAGGCTGGTTTGTCCCAAATGGTCTTGAGACCATTTGAGTCCAAATGGTCTTGAAACCGTTTGGGGTCAAACGGTCCTAGGACTATCTGGAATCAAATTGTTTCAAAACCGTTTGAAGTGAAAAAGGTCAAAACTGATTGGATGATTCAGGGTGATCAAATTGATTGGAAACTTAAAGTAATGGTTGGTCCATTGATCCAAGGGTTAATCATGATGATTACCGATGATAGGTACAAAGGTTGAAACCCTTAAGTACCTATATAATCAGTACCTTTAAAATGGTTAACCCTATAAGCTTATGAAAGCAATGTCTCAATACATTATGTCAACCATTTGTATATATAATTAATTGAAAGGTTGATGTAACCTAATCAAGTTTAGAGGATGATAGAAAAGAATCCATATATGAGTATTGATCATGTGGTGATTAGGTTATGATCCTTAGTAAAGAGATCATGAAACCCTAATCCAAAAGGTTAATAAACCCTAACCCTAAATCAGGGTAACATAATGTAAAACCCCAATTATGGAAATGGAGAGTGAAACCCTAATTGGGATGAGTATCTCCATTTGATATGAATTGAGAATCCCTAATTGAGGTTGATTCCATGTGAATCCCTAATCGAGGTCCATTCCATGTGAAACCCTAATTGAGGTTGATTCCATGTGAAACCCTAATTGAGGCTGATTCCATGTGAAACCCTAATTGAGGTTGATTCCATGTGAAACCCTAATTGAGGTTGATTCCATGTGAAACCCTAATTGAGGTTGATTCCATGAGAAACCCTAATTGAGGGTGATGCCATGAGAAACCCTAGTTGGGATAAATAGTAAACCCTAATTATGGACAATGAGATGTGAAATCCTAACCCTAATGAAGGGAGATGGTATGTGAAATTCTAACCCTAATGAAGTACGATAGTATGTGAAACCCTAATGAAGGGTGATGGTATGGGAGACCCTAATCCTAATAATGGAATGGTGACTAATACATTGATAAGGGAAATACCTAAAGTGATTAATTATAGGTAATCTTATACCAAGCAACGCCTTAACCTGAAATGAGTCCATATCATTAAAGATAGTTGGGCCATCCTTATGTGTGACCTATGCACTTCATGGTAAGAGTGATATGTTAGTGGATGAATGGATTAAGATGGGAAATACCTTAATCCAAGATAAGCTGATAACTCAAGAAAGTTGGAAGTGATGTGGAAAGTGATACATTGAGATATGATAGATATCACTTTAAGCATTCTAGGGTTGATATACCTTAATGTACCTCCAATCCAATATACTTGGACAAGAAGCACATGAAGTGTGTTATGTAAACTGTTACAATGAAATGTAATGTGTTTGATATACTTTGATAAGTATAGGCTAATATACCTTGAGAATGGGGTTAAGCCAAACTAATGAGTATGATGTAATCATACCATGATAAGAATGAGAAATGAACTCATACCTTATACTGATAATCATTTAATGATAAATGTTAAGAGTAATAAACAAGATTGAATGACAAGATGTGTAATGGCCTTGTGAGCCATATGATTAGATGTTTCCTAGCAATAGGTGACAATATGTTTAATGGGCTTGTGAGTCATATGGTTAGATGTTGACTAGTGAGAGGTGACAAGATGCTTTATGGGCCTTATGAGCCATGAGAACAATTGTGGCATAGTAAAAGGTATCAAGATGATTATAAAGGTCTCTTGTAAGGGATGAAAATGTTTATAATAAACCAAAGAAGGGAGACTTAGTAACATAATAATAATAATCAAAGGATACAATTATAATAATGGATCCTAAATTATACATGTGTGGAGAAAAGAGGAATACTTGTAATACATAAAGGATATATTGCGCATATTTGGCATGGCCAAAGTTTAATGCTAGTAAAAGGATGAGGTGACCAGTGCTGTGTAAATAGACATGGGGTGTAATTAGGATTGGTTAGAGTCCAATGCCTGATTGTATAAATAGGATTGGTTAAAGTCCAATACCTGGGAGAGGTGTAATGCCTATAATCAGGATTGGTTAAAGTCCAATGCCTGGCTGTGTAATCAGGATTGGTTAAAGTCCAATGCCTGGCTGTGTACCTAAGATTGGTTAGAGTCTAATGCCTGGCTATATAATTAGGATTGGTTAAAGTCCAATACCTGGCAGAGGTGCAATGCCTGTAATCAGGATTGGTTAAAGTCCAATGCCTGGCTATGTAATCAGGATTGGTTAGAGTCCAATGCCTGGATGTGTAATCAGGATTAGTTAGAGTCCAATGACTGGCTGTGTAATAAGGATTAGATAAAGTCCAATGTCTGGTTGTGTAATCAGGATTGGTTAAAGTCCAATATCTGGCTTTGTAATCAGGATTGGTTAGAGTCCAATGCCTGGTTGTGTAATCAATATTGGTTAGAATCCAATGCCTGGCTGTGTAATCAAGATTGCTTAGAGTCCAATGTCTGGCTGTGTAATTCATGATTGGTTAGAGTCCAATGCCTGGTTGTGTAATCAGGATTGGTTAGAGTCCAATGCCTGGCTGTGTCATCAGGATTGGTTAGAGTCCAATGCCTGGCTGTGTAATCAGGATTGGTTTAAGTCCAATACCTGGCAGAGGTGTAATGCATGTAATCAGGGATTGGTTAAACTCCAATGCCTGGCTGTGAAATCAGGATTGGTAGTGTCCAATGCCTGGCGGTGTAATCAGGTTTGGAAGAGTCCAATACATGGCATAGGCTTAATGCCTGTAATGATGATACATGATTGGAAATAATACAATTCCTGTAATTATGACACAGGATTGGTAATAACCCAATGCATGTATTAATGATATATGAGTACATGATAGATATAACCCTATATCTGTTAAGCAAATTGGCTAAAGCCAATAGATTTGAAACAAGAATTTCTCATGGGTGACATATCAAGATAATGAGTGTCACAAGAGAAGTTTCACATGATGGTATAACATGATAAATAAATGATATACATGTTCTTCCTATTCCTTATTAAGAGAATAGATGATCTTCTGTTCAATTATAAATAGTTGCAATGCTTTAAAAGTTGAGAATGCTTTTAACTGCTTATCCTCTGCCCAGTTTTATATCTTTAAACTGCAATAATAATGTTTTTGGCAGAGAGTTATATCTCTCGCTGGGGCAATTTATAATTGTCTCACCCCCGTGGGATTCAACATTTTTTTAGGTTGACAAACATGGAGGAGGATGAAAATATCTTGTAGAGAAAGAACTTCAGCAACAACAGGGATAGCAGTGACAACTCAGGTTGAGTGTACTGGCTGTGGTGTCTAGTAGATAGAAGTCCTATGTGTTGTCTCTATACTCTTAGGTCCTCGGAGTTGATAGTTAGTGCTTTTAATGAATCGTGTTGAGATTTTGGCTTAATGCCTCGAGGTTCTTATGATGTCTGTGTTTTGCTTTTAACAAGGCAGTGGATGTTGTAATCCTCGAGAAGAGATGGTACAAGTTATGTACTTCTGAACCAGGATGTAAATGTAATACATTAGTTCTTGTTGAAAGAGTTTTCCTATGAATGAATCTCTTTGAAAAGAAGGATTAAATTTTTAGTGATTTTTAGTAATCCGTTGTTAGTAATTGCTTCCGCTTAATTAATAACGTTTGATCGAATGCTTCGTAACACTCAGGGCTGAATACAAATCCACCATCATAAACTGACATCACAACCAGTCCATATGAGGGCCTAATGCCGAGCTTTGCAAGAAGGGTAGCCTCACAAGAACCCACCTTCTCACCATTCCTAATAAGTTCGACAGGGGTGATAATTTCGAATGTAACATTCACATTATGTCAGCTGAATAAAATTTTCCATGCAACAAATATTTAGACATTTAGCTAAGCACACAACTAAGTAGATTATAGAAAGGGGGCAAAGCTGAAAATCTTGACAATTATGTAAAAGCAAAAGATTATAATCAAACTCAATCTCATCCAGTGTTATCATAAAACTATAGTCTATACATAATAAGTTGAAAGAATTTTAGTAAGGTAAGAAAGCATAAAATGATTAATAAGAGTAGAACCTGGTGAAGGCCTTCATGTTGTTATAGATAGATCTCACTTCGTCAACTGCAATAAATATTGTACTGAAGTTATCATCAGCAAGAACCATGTCTGAAGCCTCCTTGGCAACCTAGACTGACACATAAAAAGAGAAGAAACATCATTATCGATAATAATTACTAAAAGACAATAAGATAGATATACAAATTTCCATAGCGAATATAATCACCTCAGTTCCAAAAATTCCCATGGCAATACTAATGACTGCCATTTTCAGAGCAGGTGCATCATTGACACCATCACCAGTCATGGCAACCACCACATGAAAAAAAACTAGTAATTGCAAAATATGCAAGAAGACTTTCCAGAGTAGGAAGCAAAAAGACATTTACAACCTTATCTCTCGAGAATGGCCTTTAATCTCTTGGAGAAACCATTCTTCCTTGAGGCTTCTTCGTAGACTTCTCCACCAGAGCATAGTTTTGACATGTTGACAATGACTTCATGCACCTCTACAGAGAAATTAGGATGCAAAACTGCAGAGGTACATGAAGTCATTGTCAACATATCAGTAACAACAGAGCTAGCAGCAGTGTTAGTGAAGAGGATTGCATAAAAATGAAACTCTAATTGCATACACCTACATTAAGGTAAGGCAAAAGGTGATCATCATTGTTAGTAAGTTGGACCTCAGAACTGAAGCAGAACATACTACTTTAGATGCTACTTTTAGATACCACTTTGGCTAGGATGCAATACATCGAAGGAGTTGACCAGACAACCTTCTCTCTCGAGAATATGTGAGACAATCCAACACACATAGAAGCATGTGACTAAATATGTCAGATACATTTCAAACAGTGGAAACTTCATGCCAACAAAACAGGCATATATAAGTCAAATAATTATGACAAACTAAAATAAACATTGGTTGCTACTTTGTAATTTTCTCATTCTAAACTATCATCCTCATCACTTTGATATACACTTTCGTCATCCTACTCAATTTGGGATTGGTCTTTATCAATTGTTGAACTATCAACAGTAATTCCTTCCATATCCAATCTAACTATGTCACAGTCTGCATTTTCATCCTCTGTTGTCATTGATGGCCCATCTCTAGGTTCACCTTACACATAAGCTTCGACAGTCTCACTACAACATGGATCTACCATGTTGAACGTATCTCGTGGGGGAATCTTTACAACAAAATGCCACCCTTTTGCAGTGACATGTTCTACATAAAATAATTGTCCAACTTTAGATGCCACTACATACGGTTCTCCAGTTGATTGAAGTCATCTCAAATTAACAAGAGTCAACCCATGTTCATCATGTTTGATTGTCCTCTTAGAGTAGATGTCCACCCAATCACACTTAAATAATGTCACCTTAAAGTGTTCATAATAATTGAGCACAATAACATCCTTCAAAACACCATAGTAGGTAACATCTCTAGTAATTGGATTGCGGTCAGTGGTTTTAGCATAACAATCAGTCCTAGCTACCAGAAAGAATCCACTATTTTGTGTTGTTAGATGTCGATCTTTTACTTTGGTATGGAATCTGTGACCATTGACAATGTAGCCCTCGTACTTAATGACCAATTGATGTGGACCTTGAGAAAGAAACTTGATTTTATCATTCACCATCTTTGTTCTTAGGAGTTTCTCAATCTAACACAAGAAAAGTTTATTAGTATTTAATCATGAAGCATAACAAATTTAATTATGACAAATTAACTTACATGTTCCTTAAACCATCCATCAAATGAGTTACTATGTATTCTCTGTACCTCCTTTAAGGACTTATGAGGATGTTTTAGCCTAATGATATCATAGTGCTTCTTGAAAACAAAATATGTGCAATATGTAATTGGAATATGTAATACTATTTTAATAATAGAAGAAAATAGTCACTAACTTACTTAATGTAGGGTTCAACTGCGTCACAATTGAATAGTACATGCTTATGGGCTTGTTGCAATGTATGTTTGTCCAAGACACATGCTATCATTTTACCAACACCACGACCTACTATCGAGAAAATTGACCAATCATCACTGTCATGTGTTGGCTCATTTTCCAAATTTATTTCATCGGTATCATTTCTATTTGGCTGATTTAATTTTGTTTCAACTCCATCCAAGTATCTTGAACAAAAAGTAAGACACTCTTCATCTATATATCCTTCTACTATTGATCCTTCTGGATATCTTTTATTACGAACATATCCTTTTAGGGTATGTAGATACCTGATAACAAAGTTGGCGAAAATATTATGACAAATTAAATTCCAATAGGTGATGTCATCACGATGTATGAAAAGTTACCTTTCAATTGGATACAAACAAGGATACTGAACAGGGCCAGCTATCTTAGCTTCAAAAACGAGATGGACAGATAGATGCACCATTATGTCAAAAAAACATGGAGGGAAAATCTTCTCCATCTCACAAAGTGTCACAGCTATTGAATTTTCCAATGCAACAAAATCATTTGGATCTATGACTTTAGTCCACAACCTCTGAAAATAGCGACAAAGATTAATAATCATGACTTAGCATTCTTACTGGGCAAAGACATAGTGACAGCTCATGGCAGAAGTTATTGCATCAACACGTGATAATCATGACTTTTCATTGGTAGCATCTTCTGATCCATCGGCCGTGCACATCTAGATATATTAGATGCATACCCATCTAGAACTTTGACATATTTTAGGAGGTTGCAAAATGATATTTTTATGGAATGTGTGCCAACAGTTTGTGGATGAAGCAGAAATCTAATTCCCATATCCTCCAAATCCTTCATTTCATTCAAGTTGTCCTTACTTTTATCCTTCAGACCTAGAGTTGTTCCAACAATACTCTCACATATATTCTTCTCAATGTGCATGACATCCGGATTGTGCCTTAGAATGTTATATTTCCAATATGGTAGCTCGAAGAATATGCTTTTCCTATCCCAATTATGTGTCGAATCTTTACCTCTCGACCTTTTCTTACCAATTATAGCGCTTCCGCCATCCAATTGTGATAAGATTTCAGCTCCAAAAGTTGGTTTAGGTGGACTCTTAAATTCTTTCTCACCGTCAAATGCCCTAGCTTCTTTCCGGAATCTGTGGCCAACTGGAAAAAACATACGGTGTCCTCTGTAACAAACTTTACGGGTATGTGGTAACGAATGTGAGACAGTATCTTTATTACAATAAGGACATGCTTTGTAGCCTTTAGTACTCAAACTAGATAGATGTGAATATCCTAGAAAATCACGAATAGTCCATAATAAAGAAGCATGCATGTGAAAGAATTCCTTGGCTCCAGTGTCATATGTTTGTACATCAGTACTCCATAGTTTTTTCAGCTCATCAATCAATGGACGCAAGTAAACATCTATATTTTGTGGCGACGATGGTCCACAAATTAGTAGGGACAACATAAAATAATGTTACTTCAAGCACAACCAAGGAGGTAAGTTATATGGAATAATTACAACAGGCCATGTACTATGAGAATTACTCATTGTCCCAAAAGGATTAAATCCGTCAGTGGCAAGTCCCAATCGAATATTTCTAGCGTCTGCAGAAAACTCTGGATGCATAACATCAAATGTTTTCCATGCATGTGAATCTACCGGGTGTCTTAACTTGTCATATTTTTCATATTCTTCTTCGTGCCACTTCATTAAGGAAGCGGTTCTTTATGACATGAACAACCTCCTCAGCCGTGGTATAAGTGGAAAGTGTCTGAGCACTTTGGCAGGTGTTCTTCTTGGTTTGTTTACTAGCTCATCATCATCATCATATGGTGTTGAAGTTGTTAGCCATCTTGATTCTCCACATGTATCACAGACGTCTTTATCAGCAGACTCCTTCCAAAATAGCATGCAACCATTTCGACAAACATGAATCTTTACATAATGTAATCCCAACTCCTTTATTGTCTTCTTCAGCTCATAAAAGGAATTAGGTAATTATTCTCCTTCTGGTAGCATTTTTTTAAAGAACTTAAGAAACATAGATGATGCTTTCTTACTCAAGGCATTAAGACAAACCAGGTGATAGAATTCTAGGATGCAAGCAAGTTTGATAAGTTTCTTACACCCTGGATATAATTATGTCTCAGAATCCTTTAACAAGATATAAAATTTGTCAGCATTTAAATGTTGATCAGTAGCCGACTGTACTCCTTCCATATTTTCATCTTCACCGAAACTCAGAAAAACATCATGCAACATATCTTGTAAATTTTCATCATCTAGACAATCACCATGATCAGTTGGAGCATCCATTTCAACATTGACATCTTCTCCATGAAAAGCCCAAGAAATATAGCCTTGTAAGAAGCCATTCCAAATAGATGACTCAATGCAGTCTGTCTGGCGATGTGGTATACATTAGTGCACTTTATACAAGGGCATACAATCTTGTCTCCAATAGTTGAATGTTGAAAAGTGAAATCCAAAAAGTTGGATACTCCACATAGGTATTTACTACTCGTTCGGTCATCCTCTTCTATCCAAGACTTATCCATTCTACAAAAATAGTAAAAAATATAACATCAAGAATTGTGACACCCATTTTACTGGTGAATTGTGACAAATACTGTAAAAAATACATTTATTGGCAATTTCCTTATTTAAAAGTAACAAAATTTCATTCTACAAATATAGTAAAAAATACATTTATTGGTGATTTCCTTATTTAAAAGTAACAAAATTTCATCAAGAATTGAGACACATGTTTGACTGGTGACTTGGCCGTTTTGTTGATGATGTTGTGTCGCAAAGGGAGTCCCTCGTAGATGAATCCAATTAGCATGTTCGGAAGCCAGAACTGGTCCTCTCGACCAATTAGCATGTTCTGAATCCACGCAAGCCAACTGGTTGTGGATACCTTAAAGTGCATTCGCAATCATACTAAACATTGATTACAGTTGTTGAGGTTCCATACTTTAAAGTCACTTGACCAGCCATGTAGCATCTTCCGCTCAAATGATGCCACTGTCTAGTAATGGTGAGTTGTGCTAGTGTACGATGGTCTAGGGTGATGTCCAAATGTTCTGTTTCAGGGAAAAGGACAGGGAGGGGGGGTCGAGGCCCAGGCCATAGTGATTTTTGTGGGTGGAAAGAGACTGCAAAATATTAGTACTAACAATTGTAAGTATATATAATGATGTTATATATTTTCAATAAGTATATATAATGATGTTACATATTTTCAGAGACAACTTGAGAAATACAAATCAGACTTAGATGGAAAGTAAGATGAGTATGTCATTATACAAACAATTATTGTAGTCTACATTATGAATTATTATGTATGTTTTAAGGAGATCACTTATGAATTATTATGTCTACATTATGCTTTTCAATTATACTGATCACTGCATTTCACATCACCTGGTTTCTCAAACGATTTTGTGGGAAGACCATGTAAACATCGAATAGAAAATACCAATGCACCATCGTAATAGGGAACTGATTAATTACATGTGATGTTTACATGAACTCGATAAGTCATATTTTGTTAACATCTTTGAAGTTCTATAGTTTCTTCATTCTTGTCTTTCTTCAAAATTATAACACTACAGATAAAAAGTACTAATAATGTATGTAGAACAGAAGTCAGATCCAAGGAAAGTATCTTTCAAGTATTGTCAATTGAAATGGCTGGAAACAAGAGTGGACTACTATTGGTAAACAAGTTATTAGTCAGAATATGTTTTTTTATTCTGCTGCAAGGTTTCCCATTAATAGTTATTGATGATTTAGGATAACCTGTAGATGAACAACAAATTCCAAGTGGCATGGCATTCAATACCTACAGATTTTTCATCCAAGCATGAGAATTGTTGACACTTTACATGCCTATTAGCCACCGGTCACGAAAGAGACCTTGAAGGAGGTATGTAAGCTACATCTTAGTTAAAAGAATAGGGTGCGGCGATGGTTACCTGAAGAGGATTGATCAGAGTCCCTCACTCAAGCTCGCCGACGCCGGAGGGGCAGATTGAGTCTGCGGTGGTGCTTCGGCCGGGCTCGGTCCGCCAAAGCGGATGAGGAAGAACGAACGGTGCCTGAGTATGCTTCGGTTGGGCTCGGTTCAAATAGGTAGAGGAGGAAGAACTAACGCTCGTGATCACAGGCAAGGTGTCACTGCGGCACCGGCTACTTGTCACTCCATAGCCAGCAACTATTGGCACCACAGACGGCAACTGGAGAACAGCAGGCACCACCAGTCTCTCCCAGTCTACAGACGATCACGAGCCACCAACAGACCTAGGGCACAATCATCCAGGGTGCGAGGAAGTCACGCAGGGAGAGGGGGAGATCAGAAATGTTGGGCTGAATGAGTGGAGAGTGCAGCGCAAATGGAAAATTAATTTGGAGTGGGAAGTCAATATAGTTTAGCAAAATATTTCCTAATTTGGTATGGCAATTTAAGATTGCCACTAATTAGAAATAAAAACACCTTTAATGTTATGTCCTTTTCAGAAATCCTAGAATAGGTGGTTCAACGGCATTTTAATTAAAAATGCTTGTATATTAGAAAGATAGTGGCTTTTTTATAAATGCCACTAATGGGCAGTTTTGTTGTAGTGGTAGCAAGCAATATATGAGAAGTGGGTTATGAAACTCGCCTCTAAGGAAGATATGAAGGTCCAAATAGCAAGGATCATAGCTTAGAAGGTCTGGTTGCTCCAAGCCTAGCTCCTTTCTTGGACAAAGATCACCTTCTCAACTTAGAGGTGATAAACCCTAGCAAAAGAGCATAGAGATGAGATGTTTTAGGGTTTTAGGTGGAGTTTTACCATGTATGGTCATGGTTCTGACCTAGAAGAAGGTTTAAGGGAGACTAATAGTATGAAAATATGGAAGGAAGGGAGGAAACATACTAGTTTTGGTCGAAATTACCAAGGAGGAGCTTTAGAAACCCTAATAGAGCAATTTGGAAGCCCTATGAGCCTTTTTCACCAAGGTAGGTTCCCTCTGTTACCTAGGGACAATAACTTCGTCGCCAAATATAGAAGGAACTATTATCTAATCTAGAGGAAAGAAAAGGAGAGAAAGATTTTTCGAATTGTGAGTTGGGAAGGGGTATACATGGCTATATATAGAAAGAGGTGAAGCATGAGGTGTCTTAAGGGACTTTCCATGTGTCTTTAGCCTAGGGATTGATGGCCATGCAATAGGACAGCTCATGGAGGCTTCATGCATATCAAAAGTTGGTCCTAAGATCCCATCGATCTTTCTAGGCCATCCCCACCACTTTTCAAGAAAGAAATAACCTCATTGGTTGATAGCTTTTAAGGATAAGCATCTTTATAAAGAGGGTAATCCCTATAATGCCTTTGGAAAGAAATACCATCAAACCAAGGTAAAACTAGGTTATCCAATGGTTTAAAATTTCGTTAATGGTAAGGGAATATCTAAGGATTAAAATCCAGGGATAATTTGCAAGAAAAACCTCTCAATTGAGTAAATTGTATAAAAGTCTAGAATGTACATATAATTGCATAACTTGCACAAACAACATCCAAATCGAACCAAATTTGAAACATAGGATCATTTTATGTTTTCAAATCATATCAAAAAGTTAGATTGAGGTTTAGAGCACTTAGTTATGGTAATTAAGCTTTCACTGAGGTATTTATGCATAAACCCTTATAAATGGTACAATTAGTGAATAAATGTTCACTAAAACACTATAAATTCCACTAATTAAATAGAAAGGCCAATAAGGATAGAAATGAAAGGAAAAGATGGGAAATAGGATCAAAAGACAAAATTCCAAAATTCGTTATGTTACAAGGTGTCTCACCCTTATAGGCCGGTCATCTCATGATCCCAACTGGTCAGTTGATGAGTCGAGTTGATTAGTTCACTAAGTGAACCGATCATTTCCCTCTCCAACTCAGGTAGAACACACCCAATTCATTTTCTAATCAACCTGATGCTCCAACCGGTCATTTCATCACATGTGCCATTTGGTTGGGAGTCCAGTCAGCTGGTTTATTTCCTGAATTGGATACCTAAACACTTTAGTAATGAATTCAATTATCATTCATGATTAAACTCCTATTCTTAGTGAATTCCTATGTGTGGTAACCCTATAGGTCCCATATCACATTGGAAGTGCATGTTCATAATTGGTTTATGACATCACAAGCAAAGGGTGATATCTAGTCACACATCAGTGCTGCCCAAGTGAATGGAAAGTTGGAGAACAGCTTCAACCTACAATCAATGTAAGGTGTTACATTGATTGTATAATTCCTTTGTCTATGATGTTTAGAATGAACTTGAGGCATGTAATAGTCATCCTCTCCATGTTAAATCCATGCTACTTGATCCTAGAGTGAATTGTCTGAGATATAATTGATCTCAATATTGTTTATTGATTCACATGTGCACGCATGTGTGTTTCTCAATCTCGCTTATCAAGTGGCCAGGATATTGAACTCCAGTAGGTGGGAGAAAACCCATCTACATCACTTACAGTCATCACCTTTATGGCAACCCTTATTTAGAATAACGGTGGATGATGTCAAAACATACCGAATGACATGTGATGAGTGTAGTGACTTCACTTCTAAGAATCACAATCGCCACTTTCACTATGAAATATGACTATGACCATAAAGTATGGTTTCCATGTGTCACTATCAAGGTGGGTCTATCTGTTACACTGTTCTCTAACATGTATTTGTGTGCTCAGTTTGATATTACCATATCATGAATATTGAGATTCTGTCATCAACCAACACACACACTACTCTTTAGTGTTACTTCTATCTATCTACCTTCTACAATAACATATGATCAGGGATATAATAAGAATGTACATACTCTTAACATTCGTATGATCTCATTATTTAAGTCACATACTCATTGACAAAAGTCATTTAGTAATTGTCACTCTTCAGACATTCATTATGTTTCCTCATCATCTCATAAGTAATTGAAACAAAATGAATTGGAAGCTTGGCTTTATAATTATTTATCAAATCTTTTATGTAATATGTCATCACAATCATCATATGATTGTCTCTATGGGCATACATACTAATAGACTCCCACTTGCACTTAGAGCCAATCACTCACAGATGTCATCCTTAGTGATCTAAACATGTCCACCATGTTTTTGCTGCATTTGACCTCAATATCATATATTGATTCACATCATTTGCATGCATTTCTCAGTCTTTCTTATCAAGTGTCCAGGATATCGAACTCTAGTTAGGGACAAATCCCATTACAACACTTACAACCATCCCCATGTGCCACAACACATCTGATCATCACTTTTATAGAAACACGTATTCACACGATATATGATGTCAAAACATACCAAACAACATGTGATGAGTTTCGTCACTTCACATCTAAGAATCACAATCACCACATTTACTATGAGAGATGACTATGACCACTAAGTATGGTTTCCATGTGTCACTCTTAAGGTGGGTCCGTCTGATATACTATTCTCTAACATGTATCTATGTGCTTGGTTTGATATACCATATCATGAAAAATGAGATTTTGTCATCAACCAACACACACTCTCGTCTTTAGTGTTACTGCTATCTATCTTACTTCCACAATAACATCCCACCAGGGACATAACAAGAATGTACATACTCTTAACATCCATATGATCTCATTGTTCAAGTCACGTACTTAAAAGCATATGTCATTGAGTAATTGTCACTCTTTAGACATTCCTATGTTTCCTCATTATCTCATAACTGAAACAGAATGAATTGGAAGCCTTCCTTCATAATTATTAATCAAATCCTTTATGTAATATTCCATCGCAACCATAATATGATTGGCTCTCTGGGCATAGATACCAATATATAGAACCTAAGATAGTTGAAAATTAAATAGAAACAGATGAATGAATCTTACAATTTAAGAAGATATTTACTAACACATTTAAATATGAATGGTGATATCAAGTTGTAAGAAAAACATAAGAATTAAGAATTATACCTAACTAGACAAATCTTCTTTATGAAGAGAACTGATGGATGTGGATTATGATAAAGAATAAAGCATAATCTTGATCCATGAGATACACAATACAAATTTTATATAACATAAAATGTGATGTTATAAACGTGATGTATAACAGGAAATGTGAAATATTGCATGTAATACTTAAAACAAGAAATGTGTGATGACAAGAGATCAAATATCCAACAATTATTTGTCAATTATAAAAAAAAGTTTGAAGGATATTGAAGTAAGAATAATGAAGTAATATTGAAGAAAATTAAGTTGGATACTATTCTAAGAAGAGGTTGTCAAAGATGAATTATTATGTGCTATGATCTTATTCCACATATTTTCTAGGATTTTGGACAAAAATACTAACTTGAAGGGAGAATTTATGATGGCATAATTTCATGTTAGTCATCTAACTAGGGTTTGTTTGAATGATTTCATCATCTCTAGATTGATTGGTACAACCCTTTTCTAGCTTTACTGGTAATCCTAGGGATTTAAGATAAATTTAATGCTGGTTATGCTTTTATTAGTAATATAATACCTTGTGCTTTATATTTACTTTGGTAATCTCAAATACTTATTTGGATAACTCATAATCATGACTGAAGAAAATCGTAAGATCTGGTATTTTAGTGGATATAGTATTAGACCATACATATATGTGGTGGGAGAATTAATGATACTTGAGGAAATAATTAATAAATAAATTTATATTTGAGAATATTATGAAATATATATTGTAGCATTGTAGAGAATTCAATTACAAATTGAGTGAAAGAATGAACCAAACTGGAGTTAAAATGAAGAGTTATGGCTTTTTTAGTAACATGTATAGTTTCTCAACTACCACCAAGAATGGGCTTTCTCAACGATCACCGAGGCCCAACGTCCAATTGTCACTGAAGACCCATCAGCCTATGAAGGCCCAACGACCGTCGAGAATCACCACCCAAGATAGCTAATCATAAAATGATCATAACTCATGCTATACATATCCGTTTTCAATGAAATGAAGTGTGTTGGAACTACAATTCAATCCTCTATCTTCTCAGACCCTTAGGCTAATGAAATGAATGCCTGAAGGGTGATTTATAGGGTAACTTTTGTAAAATAATATGGAGAACGATGAAAATTGAAGGGTTTGTAATAGATTTGACTTGGTAAGTGGTTTTTATCATCAATCCTTCCTTCTCTTCATGTTCCCTTGCTCACAAATCCCTAGTTCATAAACTAAAGGTTTCATTTAACCTTTGTTATTCTTGTTCTACCTCCAGCCAACCTTTTTGAGATTGTGTTCTCACTGATAGACTATTTGTGAGAAGATCTCGTGGCCTGATATGAGATTCCATTTCGTGTGAGACAAGATCCAAGCTTGGTCGGTGGAAAAACTTAGATCCACGATATGTGATGAGACTTGCGAGTGGAAAATCACCATTTAACCCTAATATATAGTATACAAATTCAAATAACAAATTTCTAGTATTTTAATCTTTCTCTATGATGATTGTGATGAATTTGATAAATTTATGCAGTGATTTCAGTAGTCAAAATGCTTATTTGATTATATGTTTCTGATGTAATATCATATCTTAAGTTGATATGTGAGTTGCTATGAATGACATGTGATGGAATGATGCAAATAGAGGCACTAGTGAAATCGGGTTGTCTTGATTTGCAATGAAAAGTCAAACTATGGTTTATGAGAACTACAAAAGTTATTAGATGATTTATGTGCTTATTGAGTGATGCTTAATTTACAAAAATAGGGTAATCATAAGTACTAGGATGGATCTTGTTAAACTCAACTAAATATCACTAGACATTAGATGTCTTGGACAGTGTAAAATCCTCAGAGGCATGTACTATGAGGAGAAAAATGTACTTCCCGACTGGAAGTCTCATGTCGGTCTAGGTAAGCTGAAGCAAACCAGTAGGGTGTAGAGGTCTAGGTCAGTGAGGGCATACTCCTTAAATGATTAGTATCTAACACCAACTAGGTATTCTGGTGGTACCTAAGTTATGAGTTATGGTGATTAGTGGACATCTTCGGTAGGTCCACTAGTGCACAACAAGTCTGAGGGCTTTGACTCCCCGCCTGAGTACCCATGTTGAGAGGAGGAATCTAAGACATCCAATCGCTCCCATTAGCTGTCGAGAGCCAAGTGTGACGATTCTAACTATAGACATGGTATTAAGACTACAAACTTAGGATCATGTGCGTGCTTCTAAGTCTTGTACAAAAAGATCGTAGCTTGTTGCGATGCTTTCACATGTTGTGGTATACCTCACGTGGGCCCAATGACATAATAAACAGACCAAAAGACTAATGATTGAATTTGTCTTATTGATTGTAGAATATTATCATATTAATTGCCTTGTTGGTTTATTTGCAATGTTAAACTGCCAAGTTACATTGAACTTTTATCATGATTGGATGGTTATAGTTTTATACTACTAAGTTTTTATTTTTTTCATGTTTAATTCAAATAAATAAATACATATGATATATCATAGTTATTTGTTGATTTTCTACTCACTAAGCCAATAGCTCATCAACCTACTAAACATTTTTTTAGATAAGGATTAGCTCTTCTTGAGGAGAAAGAAGCAAATTTTTATCAAGAGTAGAATAGAGGTATTGAAGAAGAAATAGATAGAATAGATAGACAGTCTCTTATCCTTCTTCTGGATTCTAGAAATGAGAGAGTGAGAAAAGAGAGCAGTTTGTAATGAAATGTGCATGATGTATATTAAGTGTGAAACTCTTTCTTCTATGTAATTTATGAACACTATTGTATCCTTCAATGTTATGTCTAATAGATATATTGTCAATTAGCTAAATGATGTTACTATATATCTAAGAAAAGAAAAGGTTAAGGCTGATTTTCTATAAGTCATTAAAAGTTGATGGTCAGTAGTAATCCATGCTTGGAGGGCCCAAACCCTGGTTAGTGGGTTTAGGTCGCCAACTTTTTTGGTATTAGAGCGTAGGTTGAACCTAAAATGAGTTTAGGTTTGGGACATGGGTGATAAGAGACTGATAGGATTAGGATGATTTCCTATTTAAACTACAATTTTCTAACATATGTGTTCTGTTATCGATATGCAAATGGAAGGAAGAAGATGTGGACATGGTGAGGAACAAGCTAAGATCCATTATGGACCCGACCCTTGAGCAATGCCTTAAGGTGGAGAAGATAGGGATGAAGCAACAAGGATGTAGAATATATTTTTGGAGACAAAAGAAAAATATAAGATGGACATGAGGTATTCATCTTCTACTAAGGATCTGATGAGATCCTATGAGCTAGTGAAGCATCTTGCTGGGACTAAATTTTCTAGAACAATTGATCCAGCTGTGGAAGAGGTGTAGTTTCAAAAATTGGAAAAGGTCTTACATCTAATGGAGTTTTCAGAGGATAATCAAATCAATCATGTTGTCTATCTACACAAGGGAGATGTTGAATTGTGGTTGTGTGGAGTGGAAGATAAAGAGTAGAAATATAGTGATGACATGGATGGATTTTTTGGATGAGTTTCACCTTAAGTATTTTCCTCCTACCTTACTAAGTGATAAGATCAAATAGTAGGAGAATGCCAGACAAGGCAGTATGATGATTGGTGAATACAAGGCATATTTCACAAGGTTGGCCAATTTTTGCCCGCAATTTACACCTGATGATGTAGAATAGTGTAGAACATTTCAATAAGGATTAAGATTGGAAATTAGACGCACTGTATCAAATATTGGTCGAAGAGACTAGAAATTTTTGAATAATTTGTGGAAGCAACAAGACGTGTAGAAGGGTAACTTAATGCTGATAAGCAGTCTGAGAGAAAGAAAATATCTACAGACTTCAGTAGAGGAGGACAAAGAAGTTGTGGATACAAAGGAGGTAGTGGTTTCTTTTCCAAGATAGGACAAGTATTTGGTTGATTTTGAAGACAAGGATCTCGTTCTTCATAGTGTGGGGAAAGCCCAATTCAAATAGATGGAATACACCACCCAAGTGGACACCTCCAACTAGATCTTTTGGATCATCAGTGTCAATGACAAGCCCGTAGACACATGGTGAAATTATGTGTGACAGCTATGGTAGGATACACTCTAGATAGTCTTGGGGAGTCACTACTCAAACTTGATATAACTATGGACAAATGGGACACATAAAAAGGGACTACCCAAAGAGTTAGCATATTTCATAATAAGGTTTATAATTTCAGTTTCATCCTCTGCAAAGACAAACTCCAGTTAGAGGGGCATGTTCTTCAGTGGCTTTAGATTTTAGAGGGGGATCACCTAGTACTAGTAGTGGACAATGAGGACAACATGGAAGAGGGAGAGCTACAAGACGCTTCTTCTCAATGACACTATCTGAAGGTGTAGTCTCATCCATAGTTGTGACAGGTGAGATGCTTCTCTTTAAATACATTTCTTTTACAGTATACATAGATCATGGTGCGACACATTCTTTCATTCAAAGGTCGACAGTTAGTGGATTAAATGTTTTAACCCAAGATTTATCTTATCAATTGGTAATAATAGTACCATTAGGTGAATCATCAGTTTTCATAGAAATACGTCGTGGATGTCTGTTGAGTTTTAGTGGGTATACAATAGAAGTTAATCTCATGCCCTTAGATATTATTATTTTTTTCAAATTATTTTGGGTATGGATTACCTTGAGACACATCATGTCCAGTTAGATTGTTGAAAGAAAGAAGCTTCCTTTCAATAAGGTGGCTTTTCATATGTCTTTACTGGATATAGAAAAGTCTTACCCACATGTATAGTATCAATTGTTGTAGCTGATAAGATGATGAGAAAGGGGGTGTGAGGCCTTTTTAGCACATGTGGTGGATGATAGTACAGAGAAAAGAACCCAATATAGCATATGGTCCAGTAGTATGTGGGTTTCTAGATGTCTTTTATGATGAGTTACCGTGTTTGTCACTTGAAAGGGATATCGACTTTGAGATATATATTTTACTTGGTAGTCGCCCAATAGTATTGCCTGCCTATAGAATGGCACCTACAAAGTTGAAGGAATATAAAACTCAGTTACAAAAGTTGTTGGATAAAGGATTTATTGAACCTAGTACATCACACCTAAGCTCCAGTACTATTTGTGAAGAAAAAGGATGGAACCATGCAGTTATACATAGACTATAGACAATTGAATAAGATAACCATTAAGAATAAATATCATATGCCTAGAATTGATGACTTGTTTGATCAACTATGTGAAGCAACAATATTTCTAAAGATATACCTCATATTAGGATATCATCATTTATGAATAAAGGCATCCTATTTAACTAAGTCATCATTCAGAATAAGGTATGGGAATTATGAGTTTGTAGTCATGTCTTTTAGACTAACAAATGCCTCTACAACTTTTACGAACATGATCAACAAGTTTTCGAACCATATCTAGATCAGTTCATTGTAGTATTTATAGATTATTTTCTTATATATTCTATAGATATAGAACAACATGAGAAACATTGAGGATAGCCCTACAATTGTTGAGGCAACATCAACTTTATGCTATGTTCAACACATGTGAGTTCTGGTTGGATGAAGTATTTTTTTCTTTTACATGTCATATCAGGAGAAGGAGTCAGTGTTGACCCTAACAAGGTGGAATCTATTCTTTTGTAGGAGAAAGTGTAGATCTCCTATTTGTTGGTATGAAGTGGGAGAAAGGAAAATTATAGGTCTAAAGTTGCTGGAAGAAACAACAGAAAAGATATCTGCAAACAGACGATAGTGAAAGTTGCACATGACAAAAAAAAAACTATATAGAGAAAAGGCATAGAATACTTCAATTTGAGGTTGGAGATGAGGTTTATTTCAAAGTCATATCGTGAAAAGGCATGTTGAGGTTTGGAAAGTGAGGCAAACTTACTCCTAGATACGTGGGTCTCTATGCAATCATTCAGAGAATTGGACCATTTGCATATAAACTAGAGTTGCCTTCAAAGTAGGCCAATTTACATGATGTGTTTCATGTATCTATGTTGAATAAGTGTCATACTGGTATAGAAAAATATTATAGACCCAGATCTTGTACAATTGAGAGAGGACATCTTCTATGTTGAATGACAATCAAATTCTAGATCATAGAATTCAGAAGCTTAAAAAGAGGGAGATACCCCTAGTAAAAGTTTTTTGGAGGAATCATGGTATAGAAGAAGCTACTTGGGAAGTGGAGTTGGAGATGTGTAACAAGTATCCTTTCCTCTTCTAGTAATTTTGAGAGGAAATTTTTATTAGAGGGGGGGAATTGCTGTAATCCTCTTCTAGCTTTGCTGGTAATCCTAGGGATGTAAGATAACAATTTTGTTTGTTATGATTTTATTACTAATACATTACCTTGTGCTTTATTTTTACTTTGGTAATCTCAAATACTTATTTGGATAACTCATACTCATCACTTAATCATATCATAAGATCTGGTGTTTTAGTTTACATAGGATTAGCCCATACATATATGTGGGAGGAGAATTTATGATACTTGAGGAAATAATTAATAAAAAACTTTCATTTCAGAATGTTATAAAACTAATATTTAATTATTGGATGTAATTCAATTATAAATCCAAAACAAAAAGAATGAACCAAATCAGAGTTAAAATGAGAGAGTTATGACATTTTTAGTAATGTGTACAGTTTCTCATTGACCGTCGAGAATAGTTGCAGTGAGTGGGCTTTCTCAGCGAGCGTTGAGGCCCAACAACACTCAAAGTCCCAATGACCAATGGCCGACAAAGACCCAACGACAATTGAGAATCACCGCCCAAGATATCTAATCATAAAATGATCATAACTCAGTCTTACATATCCATTTTCAACAAAACAAAGTGTGTTAGAACCGTGATTAGATCCTCTATCTTCTCTGACCCTTAGACCGACAAAAAGAAGAATTGTAGGGTGATTTCTAGGACGATATTTGGGAAAGAACATGAAAAATGGCTGAAAGAAAAAAGTTTTTCATAGATTCAACTTGGTAAGTATTTTTTAATTATCGATCATTCCTTATTTTCGTGTTCTATGCTCGGAACTCCCTGGTTCATGAACCAAAGATTTCAATTAACCTTCATTCTTCTTCTTCTACCTCTAGCCAATGTTTTTCAACTTGTATTCTTGCTGGCAGCCTATTTGTGAGGAGATCTTGTGGCTTAATTTGAGATTCCAATTCATAAACTAAGATCTGATCTTGGTCGATGGACAAACTTATACAGTGACATGTGAAGAAACTTGTGAGTGGAAACTCAACTTTTAACCCTTATTACAATATACAAATTTTTAGTCTTTCTCTATGATGTGTGATGAATTTGATAAATTTTTATAATAATTTTTAGTAGTGGAAATGCTTATTTGATTATATGTTAGTGATGTAATATCATATTGTAAGTTGTTATTCGAGGTGATATGAATGACAAGTGATGGAATGATGAAAATAGAGGCACCAAGGAAGCCAGGTTGCCCTGATATGGAACTAAAGAGTCAAACTGTTGTTTATGAGAATTGTGAAAGTTTTTAGATGATTTATGTGCTTAATGAGTCATGTTTAATTGATAAAAATAGAGTAATAATTAGTTATTATGATGAATCTTGTTAAACTCAACTAAATATCACAAGACATTAGATGCCTCGGATACTATAGTATCCTCATAGGAGGCCTACATTGTGAGGAGGAAATGTGCTTCTAGCTTGGAGGTCTTACTTAGGATAAGGTAAGACGGAGCAGACCAATAGGCTGTGGGGGTCTAGGCTAGTGAGGGAGGACTCCTTAAATTATGGGTATCCAACACCAGTCGAGATGCAGGTGGTGCCTAAGTTATGAGTTACGGTGATCAGTGGACATCTTTGGTTGGTCCATTGGCGCACAAGTCTGATAGCTTTGACTCCCCTCATGAGTACCCAGGTTGAAAGGAGGATTCTAAGATATCTGACTGCTCCTATTAGCTATCGAGAACCAGATGTGGTGATGTCATCTGTAGACGTGGTATTGAGACTACAAACTTAGGATCTCGGGCATGCTTCTAAGTCTTGTATTGTGAGATCGTAGCTTGTTGTTATTCTTTTACATGTTGTGGTACACCTCATGTGGGTCTAGTGACATAATAAATGGACTGAAGGCTAATGAAAGAATTTGGCTTATTTATTGTAGATATGATCATATTAATTGCCTTGTTAGTTTATTTACAATGTTAAACCACCAAGTTGCATTGAACTTCTATTATGATTGGATGGTTATAGTTTTATACAACCAACTTTGTATTCTTCTGTGTTTAATTCAAATAAATAAATACATCTGATATATCATAGTTATTTGTTGATTTTTTACTCACTAATCCAGTAGCTCATCAACCTACTGGTCAATTTTTAAGGTAAAGGATTAGCTCATCCTAAGGAGACAGAAGCCAATATTTATTAAGAGTAGAACAAAGGTCTTGAAGAAGAATTAGTTATAATAGATAGACGATCTTTCATCCTTCCTCTGGATCCTAAGAATGAGAGAGTAAGAAGAGCAGTTTGTAATGAAATGTGCATGATGTATATTAAGTGTGAAACTCTTTCTTCAATGTAATAGTCGAACATTGTTGTATCCTTTAATGTTATGTCTAATCGGGATATTGTCAATTTGCTAAATGATGTTTCTATGTATCTGAGATAGGAAAGAGTTAAGGTTGGTTTTCTCTGAGTGGTTAAAAGTTGATGGTTAGCAGTAATCCCTACTTGGAGGGCCCCAACCCTAGTTGTAGATTTATCCACTCTTCCAAGTCCTATTGAACCTATAGTCAAATAGATTGGTTTTGAAGTACAAAAAGAAAATACCATAAAGAAATCCAAGGGGAAAGGAAGGAAGGTCTCTAATGCTAACAAGGAGTTAGAACATTCAATCTAGACATCTTTGTCTAGTAAGTTCAATAATTTGAAGATTGATTGTGATGAATCTAATATAATTGAACTCAAACTAGCGATGTACATGGTAAAAATGGGCTTAATGGATAGTACAATGAATGAATGAATTTGGCCTATTTATTACATATATGATTAGATTAATTGCCTTGTTGGTTTATTTACATTGTTAAACTGCTTAGTTGCATTGAACTTCCATCATGATTGGATGGTTATAATTTTATACGACCAAGTTTTTATTCTTATGTATTTAATTCAAATAAAAAATACATCTGATATATCATAGTTATTTATTAATTTTCTACTAACTAAGCCAGTAGCTCAGCAACCTACTAAACAATTTTTCAGGTAAAGGATTACCTCTTCCTGAGGAGATAGAAGCCAGATTTTATTAAGAATTTAAAAGAGGTCCTAAAGAAGAAGTAGTTAAAATAGATAGTGGTCTCTTATCATTCCTCTGGATCCTGAGAATGAGAGTGAGAAAAAGAGAAGTTTGTAATGAAATATGCATGATGTATATTAAGTGTGAAACTCTTTCTTCTATATAATAGTCAAACACTTTTATATCCTTTGATGTTATATCTAGTCGAGATATTGTCAATTTGCTAAATGATGTTACTATATATATGAGAAAAGAAGAATTTAAGGCTGATTTTCTATAAGTGGTTAAAAGATGGTGGTTAGTAGTAATCCCTGCTTAGTGGGCCCTAACCCTAGTTAGTGGGTTCAGGTCAAATCATTGATACCTAATTAAGCTTGAATAAATATGGTACTTTTACTATGACATATTGAACTTGATGATACATTATGAACATGTTTTTAGTAATACAGACTTGATATGTGAAAATCCGAGTCAAACAAAATTAGGATCTTGATCTTATAAGAAATACAAATTTGATAATTATATGGTGTAGTAAATCATTTTAATTAATTTTTTTGTGATGTAGATTGCTTTTAAATTTTTGTTTGGATTGAATAAAAACAAACAACAATTTTTTTTACTAAATTTTAGAGTTTTTGGATGTTTTATGTATCTAATGGTGAAAACATTTCTACATGACAACCTCAGCCAACCATACAATACAGACTACAGTTTGGAAGTGTGGTATTGGAGTTTTAGTTATTTATTGGTATAGGTTTTTTTTTATCAGGGGAACCCAACCTCTTAGAAAGAGGCCCAAATATAAGGGATGGTAAACCCGAGAAACCTGTGCTCCCGCACATCGATATCTCAATAAGTCTCTATAGAGGCTGACTAAAACTATGGGAAATTCATTTCCGAGCAGCACTTCTAGTGGGAGTCAAACCTGGGGCCCTCTGTGAGGGGCCCCAAGCTATAACTAGTTGGACTACCACTTGATGATCGGTACATGTATTTTACTTGAAATTCTACTTCTAGCTTTAAAACTCAATTTATGACAACATATTAAAATGTTCAAATTTGTTGGATGATTGTGCATGACCACATAGTGCTAAGTCATCCAAGTTTCTCATCAGGAAAAACTCTGCAAACCAACAATCTAAATTAATAAAAATGTCTAAAAATGAATGTATGACTTGTTTGTAAATGTTCCAAGCACATATCACTAACCTAACACCTTATTAGATCCCAAGACCTATAATTCATGCAAGAGGCACAAAACTCTAGAGATAGATGGAGAGTAAGGGTTTTGAAGAGAAAGGATTTAAAAATGTTTTTCTAGAGTTTCAACATCCAAAAACTTGCAAAATCATGTAAGTTTAACAATCCAAGATATGATTTCTTCGTAAATCTTCTATGTTTGGAATCCTTCCTTTCTCTATTCTGAACTAAAAAGATATCAATCATGTATTTTTTTCTTTCTATCCCTCTAATCTCCATTTCTACTATTTTGAGCTAGAAAGAGGAAGAAACATAGTCGATGTGCTAGGATCTGGATGGATTAATAGCATTTCAATTCTTGGGATACGTTTTTGAGGTGTTAACACATAAGGTGAGTGGTTGGATCCTTATTTAGATATTTTTTTTCAAAGCATAATTTTATCCGACTAGAGATCAATGAAACTATTATTTGGATATCTATGTGGTTGGGTAATCAACTGGAAAATTCTTTAGGAATTATATTCTATTGATTAAGACTAGTTCTTAATGACCAATGTTATTTGATTCATACAATTTCTATTTAAGATAATGGTAAAGCGGGTGTACTATTTTATGCTAAATTTTCTTGAACTATCATGAATAAATAAAATGCTTGGGAATTGGGTAAACATCCATATAATATTGTTTGAGTTGACTAAATATGAATCAACATATAATTCTTGGTTGTTATTACTGACATTACTAGTGAATTTTAGTGACATTAATGCATGGTATTCAATGTACATGTTTTAGTTGGAGATATCTAAATATAGGGTTAATGTTGAGAGATCAACTTATGCAACTTATAAGACATGATGCATGCTTATAATTAAAATGATTTATTATACTAAAATGAAAACTAGGGTTTTGGTGTTTTAAATATATCCTTGGTAGCTAGGGAAGGATCATTAAAATGGCTCTCCCAATGATGATGACTGGCAATTGACGGTGCAACGAATACATAAACATTGGTGGAGATGGTCCTCAACTTCTTAGTGTTGCAGTAGAGAATCATTATTCGACATTGGAACTAAGATCTGATTCTACACAGGCTCCAAATATTCCTCTTGTTAATGAGGTAACCAAGTCCTACGTGAATCTTATGAAACCTAAGCTCTGTGATACTTCTTTGGAGAAAGTTGAGTTTGAGACACAAGGCTAGAAGTTAATCTGTCCGGGAGAGAAAGTAGAGAATAATGTTGTTCGGTGGAATCATGGTCAGGGGGTTTTTCTCATCAAATTTTCAGATGATGTGGATATGGAGAATGTACTAGATAATGGAGCTTACTTTGTAAGAGGTAAACCTCTGGTTTTGATGAAATGGAAGCCAAGTGATGTTGGAGTTTACTTTGTAAGAGGTAAACCTCTGGTTTTGATGAAATGGAACCCAGATGATGTTCTTAAATGGTTTGGATTTATTGACTTGCTTGTTTGAGTTCAGATCCACAATTCACTATTTGAACTGTAGGATATGAAGATGTTTGCTAGGATTGGTTCTTTCTTAGGAAATCCTCTTTGGACTAATAAGGCTACATTTGAATTGAGGAATCTAGAGCTTGCCTAGATTCAAGTTCTTTTGCCTGCATCGATGGTCTTCCCTATGGAGTTAGAGATCTCCAGCAATGAAGGTGTTAGTCACTCAATCAATTTTAAATACGAGTGGAAGCCAAAGGCTTGTTCTGTTTGTAATTAGTTTGGTTACTTTTATTGAAAATCAAGTCTCAATGGTCCTTCTTTAGAGAAAATCTAGGTGAAGAAGTTTGTCCCTATTGATGAACAAAAGTTTACTAAAGAAATAGCTGAGAGCTCAATTTCACCAGTTGTTCCAACTATAATTACAGAGGTCGTGAATGTAATGTCACCAATTATAGTTCATGTTGCTTCCCCAATTACTACTAATGAAGATGAGGAGTTTCATGTTCCTAAAGACTCTTTTGATGATAATACTAGGTCTAAAGCTTCAAAGGAGGATGGGGTTATTTTTCAGGGGGTGGTTGTGGATTTATCCACTCCTCCAAATAATATTTAACATGTAGTCAAACATATTGGTTTTAAATTACAAAAAGGAAATAAGAAAAATAATGATAAGTTGAAGGGGAGGAAGGTCTCTAATGCTAAAAAGGAGTTAGAACATTCAGTTCAAACATCTTTGTCTAGTAAGTTCGATAATTTGAAGATTGTTTGTGATGAATCTAGTGTCTCAAACTAGTGATGTACTGGGTAAAAATGGACTTAATGGATAGTACAAACATTAATATCCTTTCTTTGAATGTAAGGCATCTTAATCTTAAGTCTATCTTTAGTTTGGGGTAAGATAAATGAGAACAAACCTCATATTTTTCTACTGATTGAAACTAATATAAGAGAAAAGAAGATTGGTAAACTTATTAGTAGGTTTTTTTTCCCGTGTTTTATTGGATTTCTAATCATGATTCTCATGCATTGGGTAGAGTGGTTATTCTCTAGAAAGAAAATGATTGTTGTGTGAGAAAGCTATAAGAAACTGATCAATATGTGCACATTGAAGTGTTTTGTGATAACAAGAGTTTCTTTCTAACTGCTAATTATGGATATAATCCTGATAGTGATAAGCCTCATCTTTGGAGTGAAATTGAGTCAATTAATAATAATATGAATCTACCTTTAGTTATTCTGGGGGAATTCAACTTTGTTAGGAAAGAAGATGAGAAAATGGGTAAGGAACCTCCAACATAGAGATCTATGGAGGAGTTCAACAACTACATGCTTAATTGTGGCCTTTTTTATCTTAGTCTTAATGGTTCTCTATTTCCTAGGGACAATCATCAATGTGGAGATAATTTTGTCACCTATTTTTTAGACAGGATCCTTTATAATGATATGTTTATCAATGATTTTTTAGATTTAAAGGTATTCTTCATGCTCATATATTCAATGACCATAAAATTTTGACTCTTGACATTGTTGTGGAAGATAAGGTGAAATACCCATTTAGATTTATTAATGTTTGGTCAAACATGGTTGATTTCTTCAATATTGTTAGAAGAAGTTGGTCTATTGATAGTACTGGTTTTCCTATATTTAACGTCTACTCTAAATTTGGGAGATTGGGACCGGATCTTTCTATTCGGAACAAAGATTCTATTGGTAATCTCTGTGATGAATCTATAAGGAAGGAGTTCTTAGTTGTGGAAGCTAAATTAAAATTAAGTTAGGATCCTTCTAATATTGTTCTTCAATCTGATGCTAGTAAGAAGAGGAAAGAGGCTTTTCATACAAGATTTCACAAAGAGTCCTTATTTAGAAAGAAATCCAGAGTTAGCTGTTTAAAAGAAGGTGACTCTAGCTCTATGTTTTTTTTAGTATTCTATTAAAGTAAGAAGATCCTTAAATCACATTAAGCCTCTCATCATTGACATGTCTATTTGCATTGATCTTGGTATTATCAATAATCACATTGTGGATTTGTAACAAATTAGTCTTTCCTCTTTGCTCGTGTATGTGCCATGAACTTCATGATGGTACTAATTTCTCAATGTACACCTCAATTGTATGATTCAATATGTCTATATCCATTATGGGCTTGTCTTTAGTTCATATGTCAAATAGCGACCCTCAATTTGATGTGAAACCAAGTTTGCATCCATATTTACACTTCATCATATCATTTTTCCTTTTAACCTCAGTTAGGTGTCTCAATCTTCCATGAAATTATTCTCATTATGTAGGTGACATTCTCATGATTCCAACACAATAAATTTTTATCGATTCTGAGCTTAGATGAAGGAGTTATGCCCCTTTGAAAAGCCTGTTTAATCATACGTGTGTGCCCCTTTCCCCTAGAGTTGGGCTGACTTTAGTCACTTTCGGCCCAGGGAGGGTGTGGACCAGGCACCCCTCCCTTGAATTGAGACCCATATGAGTCTTACCTTCCTAGCCAATTAGGGACTAAAGTTTTCTTCTCATCTTTTTGCAATCGTTCGATCATTGTCCCTCAGATCAAGCTTTGATCCAACGACTTGGGGATCATCTTCCTCCCCCATACAGTGCCAGCACCAATGGCACAAAGGCAACCTCACCTACTCCCATTGGCACCAACCCAAGGTCCCTTTTCAAACCTTCATTCCCTTAATTAACTCCTCCTATGCCTATAAAACTCCTTCAACCATCCACACCCATTTCTTGGTGTTTCGCAAACCCTAACACCCAATTTGATTCCAAAAATGATATCTCATGCATCCTTTGACTAAACATGGAATATTATATATGAATGTTGATCTAGTCGACGTGATATGTCCAATGGACTTTTTTGCAGAGACAAATACCCTTCCTATCTCATGTAATGTTAATAATGGCATCACTTGATCTCTTTCACTACATTGAATGATATTAATGCTCAAACCTTGATCATATCTTGATCCCACTTGTTTTTTATTACCCTAATCAGTAACATATCATTTCTTGTGAAGTAATATTCGAATTGGGTCTTATTTTTCCCCTTTTATGACTCTAATATATGCAATGACCCAGGAAATGTGTATAATTGGGACTTTGATGATAATGATCATTTAAATGGTTGCTCAACTTGTTTGGATGCACCTCAAATCATCACTATTGCTCTAGACCAATAAATTTTGATGCATGATTGATACAAGAATCTATTTGTACTTACTTGAACCCTATTTCAACTTTATGATGCAAAAATGACCACTAAATGTGATATTTATGGATTCTAATGATGTTCATTTTCCTAATCATGTAACTTTGATCTAAGTATCACTATGGAATGATTGAACTTTGAAATTAGTAACCTATATATTGTCTTGTACCCTATTGAACCAAGATCTTGTACTAATCAGCAAGATTTGCCTTATAATATCTCAAGTACCTACATTGTGCATTAAAATGAACTAATTGATTCTAGTTTGTTTCTATATGATGAAATATGACTTTTATGAAAAGGTCTCACTCTATCTAGTTCAAATAAGTAGAATCATTATCTTGTAGAACTAAAGGATAACATCATCTATCATATGCCCTCAATGCCTATATGGCTTGGAAATATGACCCTATTGCATTGAGTTGATCTAATGTAACTTGATCATGATCTAGAATGTTGGAACACGATAATAAACCAAGTGTTATTCTTCCCCTATCTCCATATCCGAGTTTATCTACATGTTACATTACTCACAATGTGGATGTATCACCTATACATAAGGCGTTGTCATTACTTTTAGTCTATGATTGAATACTTGCATGCTTGTTTGGAACTAAGATTGAAACACTTGAAACCTCGATATAGGGGAAACAACCACATGAATCATATGATGATTTTTCTATAAAAAAACCTTTTGATCTAAGATCCCATGTTATATCTTATGAATATTAGGCCCCCTTGGGTTGGACCATCTTTATAGATCTTATTATAACTTGCTTACTACTCACAAGGTACACTTAATCTCTTGACCCTACTATAATATTGGCTTGTTTGTATGTATGATCATATTAATGCTTGGATAGATAATTACTTCTTTGAGTTATTGTCCCTATAAATGTTACTTTCATGTTGATTATAGTATGTTGACAAACCTTGAACATAACATAGAGAAATCCATTATTTAAACTTGTGTACCTGCCTGAATTCTTGGGGTAAGGGAACAAGGAACAAATGAAATAGGGTTAGCTCATTCACTTTGTTCTTGAGGTCCCTCATGTAGAAATAGGGAGCATAAACAACCCTCAAGTGTCAAAGTCCTATGTTGATATCATGGATAAAGAAACTAAAACATGTTTTATGTAGAAGAGTCATTATGTGTTCTCGCCTTGTTTCTACTTCTTGTTTAATATGATGTTTCTAGACAAACAATATTTATGTACTCTTAAACTATGGTTACATGTTTTTCATAGCATACTCAATGCACTCACATAGATATATTTTGTTTATTGAATTTTTAGTTGCCAAAGGAAGGTTCTCTTCACTCAAGACTCTAACTTCTAAAATGACTCAAGAATGGGTATACTTCAATATTGAAACAGGTACATATCTCTTATCTCCATGTTTAGTATCCTGTTATATCTTGTTGTTACTGATTTTACATATATATTGCTTGTGTGAAATATTTAAGCCATTCTATGGATAGATGCCCAAACCCTACTTCCACTGACTCCATAGTTAACAATTAGTTTTGTGACAAATGGTATCAGAGACATACACACATGCCTCTATATGTGTATAGGTCATAACATATCTTAAGAACCTAGGAGGGCTAAAATCCTCTCCTTAAAGTTTTAGAGAGTTTTCTAGCATCTCATCTCTTCTTTAAGGACCACCTAAGCCTCCTAAGTAGATGATGATAAGTTAGTGTTGTCATCTCCTCATTTACTTCTTGTCTCATGACTATTAACCACATGATCTCCTTATTATGGGTAACTTATGCATGGGGAATCTAAAATTCATTTGAAAACAAAGGAAGATGATAATGCCATGATCTGACCTTGAATTGAAGACCCTATTTGAGATAAGAAAGTACTTTTGATAGTGATGCACTCATGCAGATTCAATGTTACCAATTGGATATGTAGTGCTTTCTATGATTGAGGTAAATTCTTCATATGGTGAAATAAGGTGGAACTCATGTTTTACACCTCATGTTTGATGAGGTCCCTGTTGATTATATCATGTTGCCCTATTGTTTATCATACCTCAAACATAGTTAAGCAAACTATTTACCGATTTGATATGTGAAATGATCATGCCACAAAATGACCATACCCTTGGAATCCAAGATCATGATGTGAAGATTTTTTACAAGAGGAAAATTCCCTATTGACTATTATTCCTCTTTGTAGGCTCAATTTGAATAATATGATGGACCTAGATCTGAATTGTATAATAGTATGCTCATACTCTTGAGTTCTCAATTTGATTTATCAATTTCCAAAATCTACCCTTACCTTGACCACGAAAGGTAGGGAATGTAATTATGACCTTGAACTCACAAGATCTTGAAATATGGTTGCCCTATTAATAATCTTGATGTTAGACTTGTGATCTTGTGAAATACGATTTGATAGTTGATACTCATCCTTTTTTGATATGCCTGATGGTTCATGACTAAAGTAGACTATTGTGTTGGATTAGGGTAATGGTTAACTTATGACTTCCCTAACCTACATAACATCCCTACTATGACTACCTATAAATTTTCATCTTATTTATTATTTTGAGATTGGAAAGGTAACCCCTTTGATGTGGCTTTTGAATGCACTAACAAATTCACTCGGGGTTTATATCCCCGAGCTTTTACCAAAACCAAGTGCAACAATACCACCCGCAAGCGGACGGATCTTATCGCAGTATAGTTTAGGATCGAACCCAAAGGACAACGTTTTTAAGAATCCTTGTCAGTTAGATCTAGCTCAAGTAAAACTAATATTTAGAACAATAGGTTGATTTTGGTTTGATTAAACTAATTGCAAGAAAGTAAACGTGGAATAAAAGATGGGTTTAGATTAATGATACGAAATCGCTGGGATGGTACCGGGTTTGACCACCGCTACACACACAATCATACTCTCTCGCGAACAATCCAGGCACGAAATAACACTCCAAGTAGAGCTGCTGCAGAACCCCCCTTACGGGCGTCAGGTCCGCGTAAGCGTCACCATAGGCAGCCGATTTCTCATCGCCATCCGGATCATACGTCTTACGACTCTGAAGATACAGAAATCCACGGAAGCTGTGAACCCCCCTTACGGGCGTTAGGCGCACAGAAGTGTCACCGAAGGTTAGGCGGACCGTCCCCTCGCGGATCATACACTTACGACCTCGATGAAATCCCATCCTATTTCTAATCAGGGAGTCAACCGCGCAAACCGCAAAGCAAACAAGCGACTATTGTACGTGTAAACATCGACGAAAAGCACGAAGATGCAAAATCCAACTAAGGCTGTGAACCCCCCTTACGGGCGTCAGGCGCACACAAGTGTCACCGAAGGTTAGGCGGACCGTCCCCTCGCGGATCCTACACCTACTACCTCAAGGAATCCTATCGGAAGTTCTCGTCAAGGAGTCTAACATGTTAAACGACATTCATACCTATGCATTGAAGTTCTCGCAACATAGGGAGCACAAAGATGGAAACACGCACATAACCAACTCACAAGCTTAACGATAAACGACAAAATGAAGAGTTATATACATTGCCATGGAAAGTTTAACAAGAGAACATGGTTTGCATGGGCAGCGGGGCTAGTCCCCGCACCCCAGCGAAAGAGGACTACTCGCTCATGATGCGAGGTACAAGAAAGATAGAAGAAGAAGATAGATCCGCCATGAGCTCGGTGCAGAAGGTGGACGCAGCCCGGTGAAGAAGATGCGCTCTTTGCTCCGTCTTCTTCTCCTTCTTAGCCTCCTTGGACGCAACACCAGCTGTAGGTGGAGTGGAACTTGATCGGGATGGTGCTCTGGCAGCCTTTCGGCGTCCGGAACCGATGCCTCAAATGGGGACCCTGGGGGTCTATTTATAGTTTTAGATCTGACGCCAAACGGTCTGGGGACCGTTTGGGTGCCAAACGGTCTTGAGACCGTTTGGGCGCCAAACGGTCTCGAGACCGTTTGGGCACCAAACGGTCTTGAGACCGTTTGGGCATCAAACGGTTTGGAGGTCGTTTGAGCGCCAAACGGTCTTGCTTTGATCAGTCTGGCTTTGGTGTGGTCGCGCGGCTTTAGTTCTTCAAACGATCCTTGTGCTTGCATCGAACGGTCTTGGGACCGCGCGAGACCAAATGGTCTTGGGACCGCATGGGACCAAACGGTCTTGGGACCGCATGGGACCAAACGGTCTTGAGACTGCATGGGACCAAACGGTCTTGAGACCGCATGGGACCAAACGGTCTTGGGACCGCATGGGACCAAACGGTCTTGGGACCGCATGGGACCAAACGGTCTTGAGACCGCATGGGACCAAACGGTCTTGGGACCGCATGGGACCAAACGGTCTTGGGACCGCATGGGACCAAACGGTCTTGGGACCGCATGGGACCAAACGGTCTTGGGACCGCATGGGACCAAACGGTCTTGAGACCGCATGGGACCAAACGGTCTTGAGACCGCATGGGACCAAACGGTCTTGGGACCGCATGGGACCAAACGGTCTTGGGACCGCATGGGACCAAACGGTCTTGGGACCGCATGGGACCAAACGGTCTTGAGACCGCATGGGACCAAACGGTCTTGAGACCGCATGGACTTCTTGGGCAACTGGTTTCGTCTTGTTTCTTTGTGTATTCCAGCAAACGATCTTGAGACCGCATGGATCCAAATGATCTTGAGACCGTTTGCATGGAGTTGCCTGCTGTACCTGCATAAAATGAAAGATATTTAGTTAAAACCTTGATTATTGAATTACTTAGTAGTTTCGTGCATTATGATTCATATTAGGGTGAAAAGATGTGGAAAAGATATTAAATTGTTCCAAAAAGGTAATTGAAAATTATGATGAGTATGCACTCATCAAAACACCCCGAACTTAAATCGTTGCTCGTCCTCGAGTAATATAAAATTTGAAACTGTTGCCTAATGAAATACTTTCGATCCATGTGATTTCTTCATCTTCACATCACAAGTGTTTTCTTTCTGCTCAGTATGAATGAGTACCTCAACTTCCTGGGACCACTAAACACGTCTTTCCATAGCTTCGTTCCTGAGTTCGTTTCCCAACAACGCTTCCTCCCCGCCTTTTCTAACACCAAGCATGTCAAAGAGTGTCGTAGGAGTTCTGAGATACCCGCAGAATCAACAAGTATGCATTTGATCTGACACTGGTATTGTTAAGGATGGTAGGGCATGTATTGTGCCCTTAGGTAGAAAAATGAGTGAAAGGTGGTATGAAAGGAAGAAGAAAATCTCTCCTCTATTCGACTCGAGATTTTTATTTGTTTTGCAATTTCATTTATTGCATATATTTTTTTTTTTGTGCACTATGGCATCTTTTGTTGCAGATCTCTCCTCTATTCGACTCGAGATTGCATTTATTTTGTGTGCACTTTGGCATCTTTTTATTGCAGATCTCTCCTCTATTCGACTCGAGATTGCATTTTTGGTGGTACGCCCCTACTTATTGGAAGGGGTATGGAAGAAGCGGATATGGGGAAAGCGGCGTGCCACCCCGAACTTAGGGATTTGGCACAAGTTTGGCTATTTTGGTGGTATTTATGGATGGAGGGATACGAAGATGATAGAAGAAGTGTAGAAGAGAGTTCAGATCAGGATGCAACTTGATTTACAATTCAAAACCGGGTTATTCTCTTTGTCATACTCTGCTCAAATAATGACTTGGTGCGGATCCGGTGGGGTTTCTGAGCCATTGTTCCATTAGTCAGTTAGGAAGCGCAACGTGTTTGATCCCTATCAGTTTGACAGATACTTGTCATTATGTAAAAAGGATTATGATGTTAGGAATCATAAGTTTCACAGGATGATTTCAGGCAAGTTTCAAAAGTCAGTCCTCTTGGGGATTTGTTTCGAATAAGGAGGATGTTATGATAGAAGATGCATAGCAAACAGTTAGTTACATTTTTATCAATAAAAGACAAAATTCCATCAAGTATCTGTTCACAATTTTGAAAAATTTTATGATAGAGACATATTGAGTATAAAAGGGGGTGTGTATGTGGAAGTGGAATGCGTACCACCCACCCTCCACCCCGAACTTAGAGATTTGCTCGTCCTCGAGCAAACCCTAAATTCAAGATGGAGGGGAAAGGAAACACCCGGTATGACTGTCGAGAATGAATTCGTTGTGATCAGCACCAATCCGATCTCGTATCCTGAAAGAAAACTATCCATAAGGCAAATTTTATTTAAGGAAAATTAACTATAAAACAAAATTGGGAAAAGAAAGGTAAAACAGATTTATTGGTCGGGTTGCCTCCCGACAAGCGCCTTTGTTTTATGTCGATGGCTCGACAGAGTCCTTCGTCGTCATGTGGGATCCTTAGGATCGGTGAGTTCCAGCGTTGATTTGGTGCCTATGTCTGTTGTGGTGAAATATCTCTTCAGGCGGTGGCCATTGGTTATGAATTCACCCGACTCTGCACTCCATAAAGAGAAAGTGCCCTGAGGAGAGATGCTTTTGACAATGTATGGTCCAGACCAGCGTGAGCGAAGTTTTCCTGGGAATATCCTTAATCTTGAGTTAAAAACCAGAACTTGGTCTCCCACTTGAATGTCTTTTCTTTTCAGATGTCCATCGTGCCAAAGTTTTGTATGTTCCTTGTAGATTCGAGCATTTTCATAGGCCGTCATTCTAAGTTCATCCAGCTCGTTGAGTTGCAGAATCCTGGCTTGCCCTGCTTCCTTTATATCGAAATTTAATTGTTTAATTGCCCACCATGCCTTATGTTCTAATTCAATCGGAAGGTGACAAGCTTTTCCATATATCAAACGAAAAGGAGTAGTACCAAGGGGAGTTTTATAAGCAGTGCGATAAGCCCATAGGGCATCGTTGATTTTTGTCGCCCAATCTTTTCGATTACGCCCAACGGTTTTCTCAAGGATAGCCTTTAGTTGTCGATTAGAGACTTATACCTGTCCACTGGTCTGTGGATGGTAAGGAGAAGCTACCTTGTGTGAGACGCCATATTTTTTTAATAGAGCTTCGAAGCTTCTTTCGATGAAATGGGAGCCTCCATCAGAAATCACGGTTCTCGGCACTCCGAACCGTGGGAAGATAATATCTTTGAATAGTTTGATGACTGGTTTCGAATCACAAGTGACGGTTGGTATAACTTCAACCCATTTGGAGACGTATTCCACCGCCACAAGGATGTAAGAGAATCCATTAGAAGATGGGAATGGCCCCATATAGTCTACTCCCCAGACGTCAAATATCTCTACTTCTTGCAATAGATTCAGTGGCATTTCATCTCTCTTGGTTATATTGCCAGCTCTTTGACACTTATCACATGATATGACAAAATCATAACAGTCCTTGGATAAAGTTGGCCAGAAAAATCCACATTGCAAAACTTTTAAGGCAGTCTTTTTAGAGCTCATATGCCCACCCACGGGTCCTGAGTGGCATTGTTCCAAAATGGAATGGGCTTCTTCTTTGGCGACGCAACGTCTATACAATCCATCCGCGCAGAGTTTGAAGAGATATGGTTCATCCCAATAGTAATGCTTCACATCATGCATAAATTTCTTCAGACCGTTCCCTGTGTATTGAGGATGGATGACTCCGGCGGCAAGGTAGTTTACTAAGTCTGAATACCATGGTTCAGATTCTGAGACTCTCATAAGTTGATCGTCTGGTAGAGAGTCGTTTATCGGAATTCCGTCAGCATCCAGAGTGTGGATGCGACTCAGGTGATCTTCTACGACATTCTCCGTTCCTTTCTTATCTCGTATTTCTAGGTCAAATTCTTGTAGAATGAGTATCCATCTGATCAGCCTTGGCTTAGCATCCTTCTTTGCCATAAGGTAACGGATGGCAGCATGGTCTGTGTAAACGATTACCTTTGAACCAGTAAGGTAGGATCTGAATTTATCGAAGGCATAGATGACTGCCAAAAGTTCCTTTTCAGTAGTGGCATAGTTCCTTTGAGCTTCGTCGAGGGTTTTCGATGCATAATAGATAACATAATGTTTCTTCTCAATGCATTGTCCTAAGACTGCACCCACTGCGTAGTCACTGGCATCACACATAATTTCAAAGGGGTGCTCCCAATTTGGAGCTCTAATAATGGGGGTAGTCGTAAGGGCTTTCTTCAGCGTATCGAAACTTTTGATGCATTCCTTATTGAAATTGAAATTAGCATCTTTGAGAAGTAAATTGGTCATCGGCTTTGTTATCTTAGAAAAATCATGTATAAACCTTCTATAGAATCCAGCGTGACCGAGAAAAGCACGAACTTCTTTCACATTTGTGGGTATTGCCAATTTAGATATGACTTCTATCTTGGCTTTATCAACTTCAATTCCTTTGTTGCTAACCTTGTGGCCCAAAACTATGCCTTCCTTTACCATAAAGTGGCATTTCTCCCAATTTAGCACCAGATGTGCTTCTTCACAGCGTTTGAGTACCATGGAGAGGTGCTTAAGACAAGAATCAAAGGAGTCACCATATACAGAAAAGTCGTCCATGAAAACCTCCATAACTGTTTCAGTAAGCCCTGCAAAAATGGCAGTCATGCAACGTTGAAAAGTTGCAGGGGCATTACACAAGCCAAATGGCATCCTTTTAAAAGCATATGTCCCGAAGGGACAGGTGAAAGTTGTTTTCTCTTGATCATCTGGATGTATGGGGATCTGATAGAATCCAGAGTAACCGTCCAGGTAACAGAAGTATTCTTGGTGAGCCAATCTTTCCAAAACCTGATCGAGGAAGGGCATAGGAAAATGATCCTTCCGAGTGGCCTTGTTTAATTTTCTATAATCAATACACATCCTCCACCCAGTCACTGTTCGGGTGGGGATGAGCTCATTGTTTTCATTTCTTGTGACAGTGGTACCTCCTTTCTTGGGTACAACATGAACTGGGCTCACCCATGGTGAGTCCGATATCGGGTATATTATTCCAGCTGTAAGGAGTTTGATGATCTCACGACGGACCACTTCCTTCATATTCGGGTTTAATTTTCATTGATGCTCGATTGTTGGCTTATGGTCTTCCATCATGGGAATTCTGTGCATGCACAAGGCTTGACTGATCCCTGTGAGGTCACTCATTTTGTAGCCTATGACTTTCTTGCTCTCCTTTAAAACTTCCAGAAGTTGCTCTTCTTGTTTGGTTGTTAAGCCAGAGTTTAAAATGACGGGACAAACTTTGAGATCATCTAAGAACATATACTTCAGTCCTTCAGGTAGGGGCTTCATTTCAGGAGGTTCTGGTTTTTCACTGATTTCTTCTGGGGTTTCGGTAACCTTCAATTCCTCATCGGTAGCTTCAGGATTTCCCTTAGCAGAGTCGGGAGGTTCGGCGCAATCCTTATCTTGTTGGTCGGTATGTTCATCATTAAAAGGGTCATATAGAGAAGTTTCCAAAGGATCGCATGACTCGTGATATTCTTGAGTAAGTTGTGACATCTGCTCAACACAATCTATCAGATAGACTTCCTCCTGTATACTCGGTCTCCTCATGCTTTCAAAGACTTTGAACTCCAGAGTTTCTTTTCCTAACCTGAGCAGTAAGGTTCCGGCTTCAACATCGATAAGAGCTCTAGCAGTAGCGAGAAAGGGGCGACCGAAGATAATAGGGTATTTGGTGTCTTCTTTTATGTCCATGATGACAAAATCACATGGGACATATGCGTCCTTGCCTACTTTGACCGGGATGTCTTCGAGAATTCCTAATGGTCTTTTTACTGAATTGTCCGCAAGTTGAATTGTCATGGCAGTTGGAAGCAATTCTTCGAACCCTAGTCTCTTACATAGACTGAGCGGCATAATAGAAATACTTGCGCCAAGATCCGCCAATCCTTTCTTACATGATGAATCGCCAATGTGACATGAGATTCCGAAAGATCCTGGATCTTTTTGTTTCTTTGGCATCTTGCTTAGTATGATATCAGATGTAGTTGCAGCCAATTTCACAGTTTCACACTCTTCAGTGATGTACTTCTTGGTGAGAAGCGACTTTAGATATTTGGTCCAGGCTGGTATCTCATTAAGAGCATCTAAGAATGGTATATCAACATGGAGCTTCTTCATAGCTTCTTTGAATTTGATGAATCTAGTATCAAGCTTGGTTTCCCTAAGACGGGATGGGAAAGGAACACGAGGCTTATATACAGGAATATCCGACTCTGGTATCTCTACTTCTTCATCGGTAGATTTCTCAAAATTCCCCTTATCATTATTTCTCTCCTTCAGTTGCGGTTCTGATGTTGTTGAGTTTTGGTTAGTCAAGGGTTCATTCTCCTCAGGGATATCTATAGTTGTCTTTGCTGGTGGATCCGAATAGCTTTTCCCTGATCTTGTGGCGATAACCTTCAGCTGCTCCGGATGTTTCGGATTGTTCTCAGGTTGTCCAGCGAAGATCCCAGCTTGTGGCTTAATACTAGCAGCAAGTTGAGCTAGTTGAGTTTCAATAGCCTTCTGCTGGGCTTGTTGATTGGATATCATCGTTTGTTGTGCTTGCAATAACTTTTCAATGGTAGATAGCTTGTCATCAGAAGGGATGGGTCCTGTTTGACCCTGTTGTTGGTTCAAGCTTTGATACTGAGAGTTGTTCTGATAATTGTTATAGTTTCTATTCTGAAAGTTTCCCTTGAAGTTTCCTTGATTCCCAAAGTTCTGTTGCTGGTTAAACTGATGCCCAGATGGGCCTCTTGGTTGATTATTTGGAACAAATTGATGTGAGTTCATAGCTCCTGAAGGATTTCCGTACTGGAAGCCTGGGTGATTCCTATTTTGATTCGGAATGTAAAAGTTCTGCCCAGGGTTGGTGTTAATAGCATTAAGATTTTCAATCTGGCAATTATCTCCTTGTCCACAGGCATTGCTTAAAACAACATCATAGAGAACATTGCATGATAGTGTTGAATGGTCAGTGCCTTTGCACGCTTCACAAAACAAAGAAGTGGACTTGACTTGTTCTGGTTGCCTAGTTGGAGAATGTCCTCTTCCAATCGCAGCAAGGGATGATTCTATGTGATCTTGCTTTGCAACCAAGACTTTCAAAGTTTCAGCTATAGATTTGTATTCTGGGATAGCGTCAGCCATTGCTACCTTTAAAACTCCTTTACCAACGGATCTGCCCCAGTTGGCTTGATTTTCTGCTCCCAGAGTTACTACTCTCCATGCGCTGTCGTAACTTTGCCGCATGAAGTTCCCTCCAGACGAGGAGTCAAGGAACATCTTGACATCATCTTCCACACCTCTATAGAATATCTCGATCAGCTGATTCTTAGGAATTCCATGGTGTGGGCATTTTCGTAGGAGCTCCTTGTACCTATCCCAAGCTTCGGAAAGAGTTTCTCCTGGGACTTGAGTGAAATTTGTGATTCGTCCCCTGATTTCATATGTAAGGGACGGGGGGTAGAACTTTTCTAGAAAGGCGTTTTGAAGCTGCTCCCAGGTGGTGATGGGTACGTCACTCTGTAGTGAGTTGTACCAACTAATGGCTCTGTCAGCCAGAGAGTACTTGAAGAGACGGAGTCGAATAGCATCATCAGAGACTCCATTTTGCTTCGTCATAGCACACAGGTCAATGAATCTGAGAAGATGACCTTGGCTGTCCTCAGCTTGTTTACCGTAGAATGGGTTGTTCTGAAGCAAGGTTATCCAATGTGCTCTAATCTCAAAGTTGGCAGCTTCTATCTGAGGAGGCTGCACCGGATGATAGACGTTCGCGGCCTTTGGGATAGAGAACTCTCTAAGATCCTTCTGAAGTTCTGCTGCTTGCGCTGCTGCTTGCGCTGCTAAGATCTCTTGTTGAACCGCAGCTCTAGCTTCCTGCATGAATCTTTCTCTCTGCGCATTGATGGCTTGAGCCACCCTACGGGCTACTTCTTCTTCTTGTGCCATTCTTGCTTGATTCTCTCGGATCTGACGATGGAAGGTTCTATCTATTTCGGGATCAAAGCTCGCAGTCAGTCCGAGACTATCCGAACGGTGCATGCACTAATCGTCTAAGAGCACCTGAAACTTGAAAAAGTTTGAAAGTGAGATCCTTGAAGTAGAATAAAGATCAAGTAGATGAGCGATAGTTTCAAAAAGAAAACAAAATCCTAGATTAGTCTTAAAAGAACTAGATTTGACTGACTGATTCCGTTGTCCCCGGCAACGGCGCCAGAATTTGATGTGGCTTTTGAATGCACTAACAAATTCACTCGGGGTTTATATCCCCGAGCTTTTACCAAAACCAAGTGCAACAATACCACCCGCAAGCGGACGGATCTTATCGCAGTATAGTTTAGGATCGAACCCAAAGGACAACGTTTTTAAGAATCCTTGTCAGTTAGATCTAGCTCAAGTAAAACTAATATTTAGAACAATAGGTTGATTTTGGTTTGATTAAACTAATTGCAAGAAAGTAAACGTGGAATAAAAGATGGGTTTAGATTAATGATACGAAATCGCTGGGATGGTACCGGGTTTGACCACCGCTACACACACAATCATACTCTCTCGCGAACAATCCAGGCACGAAATAACACTCCAAGTAGAGCTGCTGCAGAACCCCCCTTACGGGCGTCAGGTCCGCGTAAGCGTCACCATAGGCAGCCGATTTCTCATCGCCATCCGGATCATACGTCTTACGGCTCTAAAGATACAGAAATCCACGGAAGCTGTGAACCCCCCTTACGGGCGTTAGGCGCACAGAAGTGTCACCGAAGGTTAGGCGGACCGTCCCCTCGCGGATCATACACTTACGACCTCGATGAAATCCCATCCTATTTCTAATCAGGGAGTCAACCGCGCAAACCGCAAAGCAAACAAGCGACTATTGTACGTGTAAACATCGACGAAAAGCACGAAGATGCAAAATCCAACTAAGGCTGTGAACCCCCCTTACGGGCGTCAGGCGCACACAAGTGTCACCGAAGGTTAGGCGGACCGTCCCCTCGCGGATCCTACACCTACTACCTCAAGGAATCCTATCGGAAGTTCTCGTCAAGGAGTCTAACATGCTAAACGACATTCATACCTATGCATTGAAGTTCTCGCAACATAGGGAGCACAAAGATGGAAACACGCACATAACCAACTCACAAGCTTAACGATAAACGACAAAATGAAGAGTTATATACATTGCCATAGAAAGTTTAACAAGAGAACATGGTTTGCATGGGCAGCGGGGCTAGTCCCCGCACCCCAGCGAAAGAGGACTACTCGCTCATGATGCGAGGTACAAGAAAGATAGAAGAAGAAGATAGATCCGCCATGAGCTCGGTGCAGAAGGTGGACGCAGCCCGGTGAAGAAGATGCGCTCTTTGCTCCGTCTTCTTCTCCTTCTTAGCCTCCTTGGACGCAACACCAGCTGTAGGTGGAGTGGAACTTGATCGGGATGGTGCTCTGGCAGCCTTTCGGCGTCCGGAACCGATGCCTCAAATGGGGACCCTGGGGGTCTATTTATAGTTTTAGATCTGACGCCAAACGGTCTGGGGACCGTTTGGGCGCCAAACGGTCTTGAGACCGTTTGGGCGCCAAACGGTCTCGAGACCGTTTGGGCACCAAACGGTCTCGAGACCGTTTGGGCACCAAACGGTCTTGAGACCGTTTGGGCATCAAACGGTTTGGAGGTCATTTGAGCGCCAAACGGTCTTGCTTTGATCAGTCTGGCTTTGGTGTGGTCGCGCGGCTTTAGTTCTTCAAACGATCCTTGTGCTTGCATCGAACGGTCTTGGGACCGCGCGAGACCAAACGGTCTTGGGACCGCATGGGACCAAACGGTCTTGGGACCGCATGGGACCAAACGGTCTTGGGACCGCATGGGACCAAACGGTCTTGGGACCGCATGGGACCAAACGGTCTTGGGACCGCATGGGACCAAACGGTCTTGGGACCGCATGGGACCAAACGGTCTTGGGACCGCATGGGACCAAACGGTCTTGGGACCGCATGGGACCAAACGGTCTTGGGACCGCATGGGACCAAACGGTCTTGAGACCGCATGGGACCAAATGGTCTTGAGACCGCATGGGACCAAACGGTCTTGGGACCGCATGGGACCAAACGGTCTTGGGACCGCATGGGACCAAACGGTCTTGGGACCGCATGGGACCAAACGGTCTTGAGACCGCATGGGACCAAACGGTCTTGAGACCGCATGGACTTCTTGGGCAACTGGTTTCGTCTTGTTTCTTTGTGTATTCCAGCAAACGATCTTGAGACCGCATGGATCCAAACGATCTTGAGACCGTTTGCATGGAGTTGCCTGCTGTACCTGCATAAAATGAAAGATATTTAGTTAAAACCTTGATTATTGAATTACTTAGTAGTTTCGTGCATTATGATTCATATTAGGGTGAAAAGATGTGGAAAAGATATTAAATTGTTCCAAAAAGGTAATTGAAAATTATGATGAGTATGCACTCATCACCCTTCCACCCAATTTTGATTTCTTGACCTAAGTCTCTAATAGGTCACTCCTATGATGATATGGATACTCCATATTGAATCTTAATTTAATGATGATCTTAATATACAATGTTTCCGACTATAGTTAGTGGATAATTTCCTAGAAAGACCAAGGCCTAGATCATTCATCAACCATGAATACCATATTGATACCTTGAAATGTGGAAAAATTCTCGAATTGTTGCCCAATTGTGCTCGATTTTTTTATACAGATGAATGATCACCTATGGTCTAAGAAGGAATCTAAAACCTAGCTTCAAATGTTTGGACCTATGATTTTGATGTCTAAACTTGACTCTCGACATTGATTTATGAAATCTTGACTCATGATTATTGATCTTGATGTTGAATTTGCTCTTATAATCACTATATTTGGATCTTGAGATCACCCTCGACATATGACTAATGACTTTCATGTTTCTAAATCTCAAAATTTTGAAATGATTACTATGTTAACTTGATTTATATATGACTTAAGGGTGAGCTCCATGTGGACTAGGGTGGGACCTTCTATTTATTTTGAGCATGAAACATGATGTTGAAATATGATGTTTGTCATGAATTGTTGAATTAAAAATCTCAATAATGGATGTATAACCCCATCTAGGCCAATGTAGAAGCTAGGACCCTAAAATGATGGGATCAAAAGTCATTTTTTCCTCTTAATTCAAGAGCTCTATCTGTTTGACCTAAAAGTATGATCTCTCCAAATTTGTGATCTATAGGATAATATCTCCTGATTTGTAACTCATATGATGATCTTCCCAATTTGAAAATTGATATGATTGTGATCTGATCTAGATACTTAACTTCTCAATTATGAAATAGTGTCGAGGTCAAAAGAATACCAAGTGTTTACAATATTGAATATGAAATCTCAAATCTCGATTGATGGATTGACTTAGTTTTGGGGACAAAATTTCTTTTAAGGTAGGGAGGATGTAACAACCTAGAATTTTCTCTTTCCTCATGTATGTGCCATGCACTTCATTTTAGAACTAATTTCTCACTCTACACCTAAATTTTATTATTTGATATGTCTTGATTATTTATGGGCTTTTCTTGAGTTCACATATCAAGTAGTGACCCTCAATTTGATGTGAAACCAAATTTGCACCCATGTTTACACTTCATCATATCCTTTCCCTTTTGACCTCATTTATGTGTCTCACTCTACCATGACCTTGTGTTCGTTAGTAGAGGGCATTCTCACAATTCCATGGAACTAAATTTTTCTCGATTCCAAGCATGGCTTAAGGAGTTATGCCCCTTTAGAAAACCCTCTTTGATCATACCTTTGTTCCCCTTTCCCCTAGAGTTGGGCCGGCTTTGGTCACTTTGGGACCAAAGTTGGCACGGCCTAGGCGCCCCTCCCTTGACCTGAGACCCATCCACGTCTCACCTTCTTGGCAAATTAGGGCCTAAAGTTTTCTTTCCATATTTTTTCAATCATGTGAACTTTGTCCCTTTGATCAAGGTTTGATACAACGGCTTGGGAATCATCTTTTTCCCCCATCCAGTGCCAAGTGAAAATGGCACAAAGGCAGTCTCACCTACTCCCATTGGTACCAACCCAACGTCTCATTTTGCACCTTCTTTCCCCTAATCAACTCCTCCTATGCCTGTAAAACTCCTCCCCTAACTCATCCACACCCTTTTCTTGGCATTTCATAAACCCTAACACCCAATTTTGGTTCCTTCTTTCCGTTCCTGCTCTTGGTGGCACCTCCATCCCTAGTTTGTATGTTTCTCTTCCTCGCCCCTATGGTTGATATAGATGGCGGTGTCTCATTTGTGGCTTTAAGGCAGTTGTAGACGACCACCTTGCATGAGTTGTGACCACCCCTCGTAGCCCTACCTGGCCTCACACTGGCAAGCTCTAACCAGAGCCACCACAAAAGCCAGTGCAACTTGCACATGCTAGACATGGGGGAAACAAGGGCAATGAGCCCTTGGATCAAGGGCTTCTCTCCCGTGGGCAGCCCAAATATCCCTGGCCCATGATGTACCCAGGGAGGAGTTGTGTGATGGTGGCTAACCGCGCACGAGCCACAATTACCGTGACCTGGCGACAAGGGGCGGTGATGAACCGCCAACAAGTGAAACTGAGCAACGTGCATGGTGAGTGTTGATCGGGGACCCTGGGAGTGAGTGATTGTGGGATCCAGATCGGATGGTTGGAAGCAGCACATAAATTATAGGGAATGCCCCCTCCTTTATGTAAAGTTTACAATATAAAACTTCCAAAAATAATATCTCATGCATCTTTTGGCTAAAACATGGCACATTATATATGAATTTTGATCTACTCAACAAGATCTATTGTGACGTCCCCAGATTTTCTAAAACTTAATATGATGTGCGACGTCCAAATTGAAACCCTCACCTCAGTGAGCATTCCCAATTTAAACACCCAACACCAGGCTAAGAAGAAGAAAATCAAGGGAGTCAGAAGGAAACAACCAGTAGCACATGTACATGAACAATAATAAAACCACAACACACATGTTCACAATTCAACATATAGTTACAACATGAATTGTTACATCACTTGATATTACATATTGAACAGCAAACTATACATATACATGTACTACAACTAAACTACAGGATCTTAAGACAACATGTCCACCTGTACATCAGCTCGCTATACAACTCTCAACTATCCTGGATCTTCAAGTGCAAAACCACAACCTAAACAAAATATTACATGCGGTACACGTCAGCACAATATTTCAAGAATATTGTACTGAGTACACCTACGTGTCTTTTTATATACCTCTCATCATATCTTGGCAATAAGATAAAACTAATATACTTGGCAGTAACAGAAGAATATAAGAAAAGCATATACTTGCACAAGGATATTCATTAACAAAAGAGAACACATATTTTAAGCACATTTTCCATTATATATCAAGGCCTTTATGATCACTACCAAAGAGTTAGATCATTTGTACAAGGTGACCACTACCAAAGAGTTAGGTCAGACCACTACCAAAGAGTTAGGTCATATGTACAATGTGACCACTACCAAAGAGTTAGGTCACTTCCAAGCACACTGCCAAAGAGTTAGTGCTTTCATATAATGGAACAGATGTATTATGTTTCATGTGTTCGTAGAGATAAGTATGGAAAATCATGCAACATATCATACAAGAACAATCATTTCATTCAATATCATATGCCAAGTATTTTACTACACATATAACACAAGCATATTGTATAATAAGCCAAGTAAGAGGTAATGGCGTACCTTCCAAAGAGATAGATCATACTAAACACATATCATTGATGTCAACTATAAGCTTGGTCAAACCTGATCAAAACAAGACCATATACTATCATCAGGTTCTCATCTTATTATATCTCATCTTAAACCTAATCGTGCTCATATTAGGGTTTCACTTAGTTCATTGGGATATTCTCATCATTACTTGCATTCTTGCCTTAGATTTATCATACTGATGTCATTTTTCCAGATTATGATTCATTATCTGAACATTATCTTCCATATCATTTTTGTGCACATTAATTAACCCTAGGTTACACCATTAACCAAGATTAGGGTTTTAATCCATGTATTAGGGTCATCCTCATGTAACATGAATTCTATGCATCTAACTGATATCAAAGTTCCACATTAGCTTCCAGTTACTGATATGAGGGTATTCTGTAAATTTCATCATTTATTGAACATGTATGTATTAATTGCATTTTATATAGGGTTATAAGCCCTAATTAGCCATATTAGGTAAATTACATGATTTCGTACATCCACATGACCATATCTGACATCATATGCATTCTAAATATGATTATGGACTTATTGACATATTCCCACCATTTTAGGCCTTTGTTTATTATTTATTATGCATATAAAGGCCATTTAACATCTTACATGATTACTCTGATATTAGTTCGTCAAAAGACTGATATTATACTTTCATTGTGTTCTACTAATTTTTCTGAGAATTTTGGTATATTATCCGCATTTTTCTGATCACTGTGCTATTTTCTATGAATTTTAGAAGATATGCATATTAACTGAATATCTTACCTTAATCTGCCAATGGGAGCTCGCCACGTGGCCACTAGGTCTGGCGCAGCTCCTAAGCTTGTTGCGGCCGATTCTTTGATTGAGCCGGTCTGGTTCACTTGGTCTGGGCTGGGTTCTAGACTGGTTTGGCATGGAGCCGGCCGATTCTCCTCTCTTTCTCACGCGCTCCTGAGTCCCAGCAGGACTCTGTTTCACGCGGGCACCGCCGCTGCAGGATGCTCCGGTGAGCAATCCTCCACCTCAGGTCTTACTCGTAAGCTTTCCGTGACTCCCACAGCTTTGAGGTCCCCTCCATGACCTCCATGGCTATTCGCGTCTTCATCCATGGTTCCAAGCCTCGCCACCCGCAAGCTCGCCGCCATGGGCTCTATTGCGGCAGAACAAAAGGGGCGTCCTGCCTCTGCTCGCTCTCCTGTCGACCTGAAGCTTATAAAAGCTTCGCAGAACCTCCATGAACACCTCTGCACCCTCTAATTGCGGCGGGAACAACCTCGGATGGCCTCCGACCTTGGTCTTCTTCTCTGGCAAAGGTGCCCTCGGCCACCATTGAAACTGCCTTAAGGGCCTGCGGGAAAAGATGGGTTGAGTTCCCCTGATCTCGAGCTTCATTTCCGCCTGCTTATCTCTGATGGATTTCATCTGAGCTCTCCTTTATCACCATATGCTACCTCCGCTTCCCACCTGCAAGTGGCAGTGGAGAAGCCCTGAAGTGGATGCACCTGAACCCACTCCCCTCTTGACTGAAAAACGCATATGAGGGGTTGGGTTGTAGGTCTCTACGAGGTGAATAAAACCTCCCACTCTTGTTCTCACTTTAGACCACGATGGTGATGTGTGGTCGTGGGAAGGATCGTGACCGCAACTGTTCACCCCACCTTGCTCTAACCGCAAGGTTAGAGACAAAACGACGACCCTTGACTTATAATCTAATGGCCCGATTCCATCCTTCACTTGAGCCTATCCGTGGCTCAAGCTTATGATCATCTATGACCACAGGATCAAAGATCCAGGGCCAGAAAAGGGCCACACATCCGGCTCCAAACAAAAGGGGTGTGACACTCTCATTAAAACAACAACTTAGGTCGAAAATTCGTTAATAATGTGCATTATTTCACCGAAATCAAACCTTAGTAACTTCCTCTCGGATACTCCAATTGCCACCAAATTTTAACCGTAGCATCCTCACTACTCAAGGTACTTTGTACACGAATTTGGTGCCAAAACTCAGCTATTGGACCATTCAATTAAATTCCTCAAGAAGGCATAATGTTAAGGGTCTTAAACATTATATTAACGTCAATCAACAAACCTACTTTGTCAAAATCTTGGAACTCTCAAAATAGCTCAATCATATTATTTCACTTATGTCATTGGACATTTAGGGTTCTAAAAGTCCACTCCATCACATCCTACACACCTTAAAAGAAATTCCGTCCTCAGAATTAAGCCAGAAAAACCACTTTGTCACATCATATACATCTTAAAAGAACTTTCGTCCTCGAAAGTCAACCATATTCGTACTCCAAGGAAAACTACCATGACTTCATCCACATGTAGGCACTATTCTATGTGTAACATATCCGTAAAGGTTACCTAGAACCATGTATCCAAAGCACTATTAGGGGGGGTTTACAACCATCTTGGTGCACAAACACTCTGTTCAAGGTTAAACTCTGGGTTTAGAAACTTCGATTATGTCATGACGTATCTCATATATCAGGGTTGCACCCTTACCTTAACCCGTGCATTAGGATTTCGACATCATATTAACATGTTCCACAGAAGTTAACTAAAGTTAACCGATTGTATCAAGGTGTCATAAACATATTATTGAGCTAATTTGTTAGAACATGTTCTACATTAACATATGCCTTTTAGGAGGGAGTTAACTAAAGTTAACCCACTTTATCCATATGATTCATATTGAGGTGTCACCATCATTATGTTGTGCTAACTTTCAAACTATATTTTTATCATTATTAAGCACTAAGCTTAACACTTCGTGTAACATATTTCATTCATATGATCTTATTTCATTGTTCATCTTAAATTGCAACAGTTACTAGTGATTTCATCACAAGATTAACCAACCATATCACTTTAGCATCATTATTCATGTGTATGGTTAACTATTTATGCATTCATATTTATTAAAGCATCTCGAAGTTTCCATCATGCCATATATCACATCTTGATATTAGATTGCATCCTTACAATTATTCTATCATGGTTGTGCTAAACAAACTTTGGTGAGTGTGTAATAAAACACATATCAAAACATCATCTAGTCCAATTGAGGTTCTCCTGGCCCATATCATGAGGGTAGTTCCAGGCTCAGTCTCTCTGAGATAACTCATGTCTGTGAGTGTCTCATATGCACATGCTTTATCTTTCCTCTCTTAGTCTAGGGTTTTCGGATTACCTCATTGGCACAATTGATAGCCTTACAAGCTCTAGCCACATAAGCACAAACCAAAACATGCTATGACATAATATTCATAGGTCTTCTACCCATGACACATCTTACCCAAAACTTTCTTATATACACCACTAGATTCCTATGTGGGAAACCATCAACCCGAGCATGAGGCTTCACAGAACTAACATAGCTACCTCCTCCAGGGTCTTGGGGTCTCTCCCTCACCCAGATGGCAGGCACTCATATTCATGTTCACATGCACATATATCCAGCCTCTCTCTGTCTCTAGGATTTGGTCCTCCCAAGGACATCTAGGGTTCAAGAAAACTATAGGAATCATACATAGAGGGACTCAACTCAATCACTCAGGAGTATTCTAGTTTAGGACATATCATATCACATATCTCATATTTCTCATATCGTGGAGTCTAGGTTCTCTGACCTTCTCCCTGTGGGTCTCGCTCTCTCTTGAGCTAACCCCAAAACTGGTCCCAACACTAGAGGTCCTCCTTTGTAAAAGAGATTGAGGCCCATGCTGACTCACAACTTTGTCTCAGCCTAGCTTATCTTATCTCATAAAAGCCTATTTTCTTGCATCATCAGAACTCATCTTGCATCCTTAAGATGAACTTAAGTCCTCAAAGACAAACATAGATCATCACAAACTATCTTATATCATCTATATAAGACTTACATCATATCATCAAACTTATTCTATCTATTCCGTCTATCACATACACCAAACAAGGCTCTAGACATCTAATCTAGAACTACACTCTCTTCTAGGCTGATGTCATCACTTTCACTTAGGTTGCATGAACACCTCCTGCTCATACATGTGTGGGGACACATTTTTGTAATACATATACATAATAAAATATTATATAGTTTTTCTCCGATAAAACAAGCGTCAGAGAAAACTACCAAGGTTCGATCCGATTGGAATCAAAAACCAAATCCAGAAATGAGTGTCCCACACATAGTAGAGAGTCCAGTGTCATGAAAACTAGTGAAAGGGGTGAGAACAAGGGGTAGACTAGTGTAGCTACGCTAGACAACGTGCGCAATATGTCTAGGGTTTCTCTTCCCTTGATGCACATCATTTCCAAATAGTGCAACGTCCCATACCGCTGCACTACAAGGAAAGAATGACATCTAAGGACTTGCTATTCAACAAGCACTAGTCTAGACCTAGTTCTCGGACATCTAGGTGCTAACCTAGAGGCTAGGTCAGATCTAGTCTCTAAAAGGTGACCAATCTAACCCTAAAAGATTATTAAGTTCAAGGTTCGTTGATTTTGAGTTGCATAATGAGCAAATGTCAGGCTTTGCTATTGTTCATGCTCTGATACCACCTGTGACGTCCCCAGATTTTCTAAAACTTAATATGATGTGCGACGTCCAAATTGAAACCCTCACCTCAGTGAGCATTCCCAATTTAAACACCCAACACCAGGCTAAGAAGAAGAAAATCAAGGGAGTCAGAAGGAAACAACCAGTAGCACATGTACATGAACAATAATAAAACCACAACACACATGTTCACAATTCAACATATAGTTACAACATGAATTGTTACATCACTTGATATTACATATTGAACAGCAAACTATACATATACATGTACTACAACTAAACTACAGGATCTTAAGACAACAGGTCCACCTGTACATCAGCTCGCTATACAACTCTCAACTATCCTGGATCTTCAAGAGAAAAACCACAACCTAAACAAAATATTACATGTGGTACACGTCAGCACAATATTTCAAGAATATTGTACTGAGTACGCCTACGTGTCTTTTTATATACCTCTCATCATATCTTGGCAATAAGATAAAACTAATATACTTGGCAGTAACAGAAGAATATAAGAAAAGCATATACTTGCACAAGGATATTCATTAACAAAAGAGAACACATATTTTAAGTACATTTTCCATTAATTATCAAGGCCTTTATGATCACTACCAAAGAGTTAGATCATTTGTACAAGGTGACCACTACCAAAGAGTTAGGTCAGACCACTACCAAAGAGTTAGGTCATATGTACAATGTGACCACTACCAAAGAGTTAGGTCACTTCCAAGCACACTGCCAAAGAGTTAGTGCTTTCATATAATGGAACAGATGTATTATGTTTCATGTGTTCATAGCGATAAGTATGGAAAATCATGCAACATATCATACAAGAACAATCATTTCATTCAATATCATATGCCAAGTATTTTACTACACATATAACACAAGCATATTGTATAATAAGCCAAGTAAGAGGTAATGGCGTACCTTCCAAAGAGATAGATCATACTAAACACATATCATTGATGTCAACTATAAGCTTGGTCAAACCTGATCAAAACAAGACCATATACTATCATCAGGTTCTCATCTTATTATATCTCATCTTAACCCTAATCGTGCTCATATTAGGGTTTCACTTAGTTCATTGGGATATTCTCATCATTACTTGCATTCTTGCCTTAGATTTATCATACTGATGTCATTTTTCCAGATTATGATTCATTATCTGAACATTATCTTCCATATCATTTTTGTGCACATTAATTAACCCTAGGTTACACCATTAACCAAGATTAGGGTTTTAATCCATGTATTAGGGTCATCCTCATGTAACATGAATTATATGCATCTAACTGATATCAAAGTTCCACATTAGCTTCCGGTTACTTATATGAGGGTATTCTGTAAATTTCATCATTTATTGAGCATGTATGTATTAATTGCATTTTATATAGTGTTATAAGCCCTAATTAGCCATATTAGGTAAATTACATGATTTCGTACATCCACATGACCATATTTGACATCATATGCATTCTAAATATGATTATGGACTTATTGACATATTCCCACCATTTTAGGCCTTTGTTTATTATTTATTATGCATATAAAGGCAATTTAACATCTTACATGATTACTCTGATATTAGTTCGTCAAAAGACTGATATTATACTTTCATTGTGTTCTACTATTTTTTCTGAGAATTTTGGTATATTATCCGCATTTTTCTGATCACTGTGCTATTTTCTATGAATTTTAGAAGATCTGCATATTAACTGAATATCTTACCTTAATCTGCCAATGGGAGCTCGCCACGTGGCCACTAGGTCTGGCGCAGCTCCTAAGCTTGTTGCGGCCGATTCTTTGATTGAGCCGGTCTGGTTCACTTGGTCTGGGTTGGGTTCTAGACTGGTTTGGCATTGAGCCGGCCGATTCTCCTCTCTTTCTCATGCGCTCCTGAGTCCCAGCCGGACTCTGTTTCACACGGGCGCCGCCGCTGCAGGATGCTACGGTGAGCAATCCTCCACCTCAGGTCTTACTCGTAAGCTTGTCGTGACTCCCACAGCTTTAAGGTCCCCTCCATGACCTCCATGGCTATTCGCGTCTTCATCCATGGTTCCAAGCCTCGCCACCCGCAAGCTCGCCGCCATGGGCTCTATTGCGGCAGAACAAAAGGGGCGTCCTGCCTCTGCTCGCTCTCCTGTCGACCTGAAGCTTCTGAAAGCTTCACAGAACCTCCATGAACACCTCTGTACCCTCTAATTGCGGCGGGAACAACCTCGGATGGCCTCCAACCTTGGTCTTCTTCTCTGGCAAAGGTGCCCTCGGCCACCATCGAAACTGCCTTAAGGGCCTGCGGGAAAAGATGGGTTGAGTTCCCCTGATCTCGAGCTTCATTTCCGCCTGCTTATCTCTGATGGATTTCATCTGAGCTCTCCTCTATCACCATATGCTACCTCTGCTTCCCACCTGCAAGTGGCAGTGGAGAATCCCCGAAGTGGATGCACCTGAACCCACTCCCCTCTTGACTGAAAAACGCATATGAGGGGTTGGGTTGTAGGTCTCTACGAGGTGAATAAAACCTCCCACTCTTGTTCTCACTTTAGACCACGATGGTGATGTGTGGTCGTGGGAAGGACCGTGACCGCAACTGTTCACCCCACCTTGCTCTAACCGCAAGGTTAGAGACAAAACGACGACCCTTGATTTATAATCTAATGGCCCGATTCCATCCTTCACTTGAGCCTATCCGTGGCTCAAGCTTATGATCATCTATGACCACAGGATCAAAGATCCAGGGCCAGAAAAGGGCCACACATCCGGCTCCAAACAAAAGGGGCGTGACACTCTCATTAAAACAACAACTTAGGTCGAAAATTCGTTAATAATGTGCATTATTTCACCGAAATCAAACCTTAGTAACTTCCTCTCGGATACTCCAATTGCCACCAAATTTTAACCGTAGCATCCTCATTACTCAAGGTACTTTGTACACGAATTTGGTGCCAAAACTCAGCTATTGGACCATTCAATTAAATTCCTCAAGAAGGCATAATGTTAAGGGTCTTAAACATTATATTAACGTCAATCAACAAACCTACTTTGTCAAAATCTTGGAACTCTCAAAATAGCTCAATCATATTATTTCACTTATGTCATTGGACATTTAGGGTTCTAAAAGTCCACTCCATCACATCTATCTAATTGATTTTTTTCAAAGACAAATTCCTTTCATGTATCCTTATATTGAAAAAATAACATCACTTGATATATTTCACTACATTGATTGATATTAATGTTCAAACCTTGGTCATAACTTGACCCACATGTTTTCAATGACCCTAATTAGTAACATATCCTTTCTTGTGAAGTAATATTCGAACTTGATCTTTATTTGTCCCTTTTATGACTCTAATCTATGAAATGGCCCAAGAAATGTGTATAACTGGGACTTTGATGTTAATGATCATTTAGTTGGATGCTCAACATGTTTTGATGCACCTCAAATCATCATTATTTCTCTAGATATATAACTTTTGATGCATGGTTTATACAAGAATCTATTTGTACTTACTTGAACCCTATTGCAACTTTATGATGTGAAAAGTATCATTAAATGTGATATTTATGGATTATAATGATGTTCCTTTTCCTAATCATGTATCTTTAGTCTAACTATCACTATGAAATGATTGAACTTCGAAATCAGTAACCTATCTTATGTCTTGTACCCTATTGAACCAAGATCATGTACTAATAACCTAGATTTTCCTTATAAGTTCTCAAGTACCTACTTTGTGCATTAAAATGATCTAGCTAATTCTAGTTTGTTTCTATACGATGGAAGATTATTTTTATGAAAATTTCTTACTCTATCTAGTTCAAATAAGTAGAATCATTATCTTGTAGCACTAAAAGCCAACATGAGCTATCATATGCCGTCAATGCTTATATGACTAGGAAACATGACCCTATTGCATGAAATTGATCTGATGTAACTTAATCATGATTTGGAATGTTGAAACATGATAATAAACCAAATCTTCAGCTTCCCTATCACCAAATAAAAGTTTATCTACATGTAATGTTACTCATAATGTGGATGTATCACCTAGACTTAAGGTTTTGTTATGAATTTTGGTTTATGATTGAATGCTTCCATGCTTGTTTGGAACTATGATTCAAATACTTGAAACCTAGGTCTAGGGGAAACATCCACATGAATCATATGATGATTTTTTTTATCAAAATCCTTTTGAAATAAGATTCCATGTTATATCTTATGAATATTATCCCCCCTTGGATTGGACCTTCTCTATAGATCATATTTTAACTTGCTCACTACTCACAAGGTACACTTGATTTCTTGACCCTACTATGATATTGGCTTGTTTGTATGTATTCTTGTATGAATGCTTGGGTAAATAATTACTTGTTTGAGCTACTGGTCGTTACAAATATTACTTTCACGTTAATTATAGTATGTTGACAAACCTTGAACATAACATAGAGAAATTCATTATATAACCTTGTGTACCTGCCTAAATTTCTCAAGGTACAGGAACAAGTAACAAATGAAATAGGGTTAGCTCATTGACTTTGGTCTTGAGGTCCCACATGTAGAAATAGGGAGAATAAATGCTGCTCATTGACCCTTCCTTGAGAAGTGGTCAAAGGCCTATGTTGATATAATGGATAAAGAAACCTAAAACATGTTTTATGTAGAAGAATGTAGTTATGTGTTCACGCCTTGTTTCTACTTCTTGTTTAATATGATGTTTCTTGCCAAGAAACTTTTATGTACTCTTAAACTATGGTTACATGTTTTTGATAGTGTACTCAAAACACTCACATTGATATATTTTGTTTATTGGATTTTTAGTTTCTAAATAAAGTTACAATGCACTAAAGACTCTAAGATCGGAAATGACTCACCAATGGGTATACTTGATTATAGAAATGGGTATATATCTCTTGTCTCCATGTTTATTATCCTATTATATCTTGTTGTTACTGCTTCTACATATATATTTCCTGTATAAAATATTTGATCCATTCTATGGATAGACACCCAAACCCTACTGCCATTGACTCTGTAGTCAGTGGGGGTAGGATGAGGGTAACAAATAGTTCCATGAAAAGATTATTATTCTAGTATTTTCAATAATGGTCTTTGCTAATTTAGATATCTTGAATGACCTTAGATTCACCAAGCTTAGTGATGTTGATAAGTTGTCTTTGGATAAATTCTTATCAATGAAAGATATCCCTAAAGTTGTTAGTAAGTTGAGTATTGACAAGTGTCCTAGTCCTGACAGTTTTAATGGCAAGTTCTTTAAGTGTTGTTGGAGTATTATTTGTTCTGATGTGGTTGAATCTATCTTCAATTTCTTTGATTTTGGTAGACTTTTCAAGGATGCTAATCATACTCTTGTCACTCTTATCCCTAAGGATAAGGATTCTAATGACTTGAAGAATCTGAGACCTATTGCTTTGTGTGATATCTTTTACAAGATTATTTCCAAGTTGATGACTAATAGACTTCAAGCTGTTCTTTCTTCTATTATTAGTAGCAACCAATGTGCTTTTGTGAAGGGGGTGAGTACTAAAGATGGTGTGCTTCTTTCAAATGAGTTGATTCATGATTTTAATAAGAAGAGTGGCAAGACTAAAATGTGCCTTCAAATTGACATATCTAAGGCTTAGGACTCTATTTCATAGGATGTAATATTTCATATTCTCATTATTATGGACTTTCCTCATTGTTAGATCATTTGGGTCTAAGAAATTTTCAATACTATGTCTTATGAGATTCTTATCAATGGTGAAGTTGTTGAGGCCTTTAAACCAAACAATGGTATTTGTAAAGGGGATCCCTTGGCACCATATATCTTTGTCATGGTCATGCTGGTTATTTCTCTTCTTTTTGACAAATAGGTTGAATAAGGCAATCTTATTCATCTAAGAACGACCTCCAATTAATCACACTTGATATTTGCATATGATATTATGATTTTTGTTGAAGTTGATGATCAGAGTGTTTTTGCAATAAAAGGGTGCTTGATAGGTTGTTTGCCGCAACATGTGTGAACATCAATATGAAAAAAAAGAATTGTCATCTATATCCAGGGAGATAATAAGGAGAGAGTTAGTGGTATTCTGGGGATTGATACAAGTTCTCTACCTCAGAAATATCTTGGTATTCCACTTTTCATTGGTAAACTTTCTAAGGCCCAATGTAATACTTTGTTGGATATATTGAAAGGAGGCTATATGGATGGAAAGCTAGATAGTTATATGTGGCAGGGAGGGTCGATCTTGTGCTGTGATGGAGTGAACTTTTTGAGTATTTTGAATACCTAATGAGATAGATGGATCTTTGTGCTTTAGTTATTTTGAGTAATTTAATTGATTGGTCAATTAGTGATAACTTGGTACCTCAAATGTAGAAGGAATGGTTCTGAAACCATGGTTGGAGTTTCATCTTGTTGGGATGATCATAGAGAGAGAGATGGTGGAGTTTTGGATGATAACATAATGTATGCAATTGAAGGATTGGTAATTACAAGCTTGGCTTTTGGGTTTATGACTTAGAGCCATATCTTATGAAGTCACGCTACCAATGAATAATGACTAACCACCATATCAGTAGCATGAATTAGTGCTGGCCATGCGATGTCCATATCCAATGATATAGATATCACCATCAATCCCTATTCACTGGGTACGTGGGTTGGCAGTTCGGCTCGTGTGAGAGATATCCACCTTGATCGTTAGTCATGGGGAGCAGTTCCTTAGCAAGTGATCGTGGACCGGAGGTGGTTTCTATTTGAGGGAGCACTAGTTCCTCATCGTGGGCTGTCTGTAGACCCATCTGGTGAGTCAGTTGGAGTAGACAAGAGTGAAATCCCCCTCCCCATCATTGATGCTTCTCCACTGTCCACAGCAGGTGGTGCGAGGAGGAGGGATATGGGAGAGACGAGGGTCATCTTTTGCAGAACCTGAGAGTATGACAGTGCCCTGCCTTGCCGTGGAAGGAGACGTGTTGCGGAGCAGCGAGGCTCATACAGGCAGCGTCGAGCGCTGCACCTTGGGAGGCTAGACCGCTCATCGAAGGAGGACACCGCCACAGCGGAGGCCATCATCGGCGGCCATGGATAGGGCCCAGCCACGGCGGCGGATGCAAGGCAGGGAGCCACACGATGCCACCATGGGGGGAGAAGTAGTTCAGAGATCTGGAAACAGGCTGTGGCAGCGGCTATTCCAGGAGACGACGCAGGCCGGGTGTCGAGAAGGAGAGGGAGGATCTTCAAGATACCCGCCTGAGCAGATCCCTCACGACGGCGGCAGCAGCTGTCATCGTTGTAGGATACAGGAGGAAAGAGAAGACACCCCGCGACGGTGCGTGACGCAGCTGCGACAGCAGCGTGGAGGCCGGCAGCGTGGAAGAAACTGTTGGTTACAGTGTGGAAGGTGCTGGCTTTAAGGAGTCCAGGGGTGATGCTCACATAGGCGGCGACCCAGACCTAGACCAGAGCAGAGCCCCAGGCGGCGGCGGCGGTTGCACTGCGGAAGCAGAATCCCGCTGGGGACTTGGGCGTGAGTTAGCGTGGACCAAAGAAAGAAAGGATGGATCAGGTTCAAACACTCAAGCTGACTGGCTCAATGATGAACTAGACCAGCCGGCTCAAGCAAGGTGCAGCATCACCTTTGTGTCTACGTGGCCATCTCTGATTGGCCCTAAAAGGTAAAATCCCAAAATATGTTAGGATCTTGTATAAATCGTATAAAATAGCTCCGATGTCTGAAAAATAAGTATAATATACCAAACATATCAGAAAAATGCATAGAACAACTTGGAACAATAATATCAGGCTTTTGATGCATTAATATCAGTGATATCTTGTTAGTTGTGACATGCTTAATTGATAGATAATAAATATCAAACGATGCCCTAAAATTATGAGAAAATACATGTAAATCATATTTCATGTTTATAATGCACCTGATGTCAAGGATGATCATGTTGAAGTACAAAATCATGTAATTTGCTTAATATGTCTAATTAGGGCTTTTAATCCTAAATTAAAATGCAATTAATGCATACGTGCTCTATAAATGATGAAATTTACAGAATAAGCTAATATCAGTATCTGGAACCTCAGAATTAAATATGATGATGTTTGCTCTTAATGTGATATAAACCCTAATCTTGGTTAATGATGCAATCTAGGGCTAATATGTGCACATTAAAGATATGGACCTAATGTTCAGATGATGAACTTTAATAATAAGATGTAATCTGGAAAATTACATCAGTGAGATAATCATAATATAAGATTACAAGTAATGGTACACATATCCAAATGAGTAAGCAAACCCTAATATGAGCACGACTAGGGTTAAGATGAGATATAATAAGATGAGAACCTAATGATAGTATATGGTCTTGTTTTGATCAGGTTTGACCAAGCTTATAGTTGACATCAGTGATATGTGTTTAGTATGATCTGTCTCTTTGGAAGGTACGCCATTACCTCTTACTTGGCTTATTATACAATATGCTTGTGTTATATGCATAGTAAAATACTTGGCATATGATATTGGATGAAATGATTATTCTTGTATGATATGTTGCATGATTCTCTGTACTTATGATTATGAACACATCAAACATAATATATCTATTCCATTATATGAAAGCACTAACTCTTTGGTAGTGTGCTTGGAAGTGACCTAACTCTTTGGTAGTGGTCACATTGTACATATGACCTAACTCTTTGGTAGTGGTCTGACCTAACTCTTTGGTAGTGGTCACCTTGTACAAATGATCTAACTCTTTGGTAGTGATCATAAAGGCCTTGAGATATAATGGAAAATAAGCTTAAAATATGTGTTCTCTTTTGTTAATGAATATCCTTGTGCAAGTATACGCTTTTCTTATATTCTTCTGTTACTGCTAAGTATATTAGTTTTATCTTATTGCCAAGATATGATGAGAGGTAAATAAAAGACACGTAGGCGTACTCAGTACAATATTCATGAAATATTGTGCTGACGTGTACCGCATGTAATCTTTTTGTTTAGGTTGTGGTTATGCTCTTGAAGATCCAGGATAGAGTGAGTTGTGTAGCGAGCTGATGTACAGGTGGACCTGTTGTCTTAAGATCTTGTAGTTTAGTTGTAGTACATGTATATATAGTAGTTTGTTGTTCAATATGTAATATCAAATGTTGTAACAATTCATGTTGTAATTATATGTTGAATGGTGAACATGTGTGTATGGTTTTATTATTGTTCATGTACATGTGCTACTGATTGTTTTCCTTCTGACTCCCTTGATTTTCTTCTTCTTAGCCTAGTGTGGGATGTTTAAATTGGGATTCTCGCTGAGGTGAGGGTTTCAATTTGGACGCCACACATCAGATTAAGTTGTGGAAAATCCGGGGACGTCACAGGTGGTATCAGAGCATGAACAATAGAAAAGTCTGACATTTGCTCATTATGCAACTCAAAACTAAAGAACCTTGAACCTTAATAATCCTTTAGGGTTAGATTAGTCGTCTTTTAGAGACTAGATCTGACCTAGCCTCTAGGTTAGCACCTAGATGTCCGAGAACTAGGTCTAGACTGGTGCTTGTTGAGTAGAAAGTCCTTAGATGTCGTTCTTTCCTTGTAGTGCAGCGGTATGGGACGTTGCACTATTTGGAAATGACGTACATAAAAGGAAGAGAAACCCTAGACATATTGCGCACATTGTCTAGAGTAGCTACACTAGTCTACACCATGTTCTCACCCTTTTCACTAGTTTTCATGACGCTGGACTCTCTACTATGTGTGGGACACTCGTTTTCAGGATTTGGTTTTTGATTCCAAACGGATCGAACCTTGATAGTTTTCTCTGACGTTTGTTTTATCGGAGGAAAACTATATAATATTTTAATATGTATATGTATTACAAAATGTGTCCCCACACATGTACGAGTAGGAGGTGGTCATGCAACCTAAGTGAAAGCATATGACATCAGTCTAGAAGAGAGAGTAGTTCTAGATTAGATGTCTAGAGCCTTGTTTGGAATATGTGATAGATCGAATAAGTTTGATGATATGATCTAAGTCATATATAGATGATATAAGATAGTTGTGATGATCTGTGTTTGTCTTTGAGGATGTAAGTTCAGTTTTGAGGATTTGAGATAAATTCTGATGATGCAAGTAACTAGGCTTTTATGAGATAAGATATCTTAAGTTAAGACTAGGTTGTGAATCAGCAAGAGCCTCAGTCTCTTTTATGAAGGAGGACCTCTAGTGTTAGGACCAGTTTTGGGGTTAGCTCAAGAGAGAGCAAGACCCACAGGGAGAAGGTTAGAGAACCTAAACTCCAAGATATGAGAATTCTGAGATATATGATATGATATGTCCTAAACTAGAATACTCCTGAGTGATTGAGTTGAGTCTCTCTATGCATGATTCCTATAGTTTGTTGAACCCTAGATGTCCTTGGGAAGTCTAAACCCTAGAGTCAGAGAGAGGCTGGTTATGTATGCATATGTGAATAAGAAAATATGAGTGCCTACCATCTGGGTGAGGGAGAGAGCCCAAGACCCTGGAGGAGGTAGCTATGTTAGCTTCTGAGAAGCCTCATGCTCGGGTTGGTGGTTTCCCATATAGGAATCTAGTGGTGTGTATATAAGAGGAAGAGAGAGTTGAGAAATATATTTTTTTCATGATAATAGTATGTCATAGAATGGTTTTGTTTGTGCTTATGTGGCTGGAGCTTATAAATCTAACACTAGTGCCAATGAGGTAATCTGAGGACCCTAGACTAATAGAGGGAAGATAAAGTTTGTGATTATGAGATACTCATTGAGTTGAGTTAGCTCAAAGAGTTTGAGCATGACAGTACCCTCATGATACGGGTTAGGAGAACCTCAACTGGACTAGATGAAGTTTGATATATGTTTAATAAGCCACTTGTATAAGTTTGTTATAGCACAACCATTAGAAAATATAGGTAAGCATGTGATCTAATCTCAAGATGTGAAATATAGACATGATATGATGGAAATCTTGAAATGGTTTAATAGATATGAATGCATAAATGGTTAACCATATGCTTTAATAATGATGATAGTGTGATAGTATTAGTTAATCTTGTGATAAAATCACTAGTAAATGTTGTAATTTGTTATGAGCAATGAAATAAGATCATATGAATGAAACATGTGACATGAGGTGTTAATCTGAACACTTAATAAAGATGAAAAATATAGTTCGACAGTTAGCACCACATAATGATTATAACACCTTGAGGTGATCTAGATGAATAAAGTGGGTTAACTTTAGTTAACTCCCTTAAAAAAGGCATATGTTAATGTTGAACACGTTCTATCAAATTATCTCAATAAAATGTTGATGACACCTTGATATATGGGTTAACCTTAGTTAACTTCTTTAGAACATGGTAATATGAAGTTGAATAATAATGCATGGGTGACGATAAGGAAGCAACCCTAATATATGAGATATGTCATGACGAAATCTAAGTTTCTAAACGTTGAGTTCAACCTTGAATGAAGTGTTTGTGCACCAAGATGGTTGTAAACCCCCCCCCCTAATACTGTTTTGGATACATGGTTCTAGGTAACCTTTGCGGATATGATACACCTACAATAGTTCATACATGTGGATGAAGACATGGTAGTTTTCCTTGGAGTACGAGTTTGGTTGACTTTCAAGGACGAAAGTTCTTTTAAGATGTATATGATGTGACAAAGTGGGTTTTTCTGGCTTAATTCCGAGGACGGATTTCTTTTAAGATGTATATGATGTGATGGAGTGAACTTTTCGAGTATTTTGAATACCTAATGAGATAGATGGATCTTTGTGCTTGAGTTATTTTGAGGAATTTAATTGATTGGTCAATTAGTGATAACTTGGTACCTCAAATGTAGAAGGAATGGTTCTGAAACCATGGTTGGAGTTTCATCTTGTTGGTATGATCGTAGAGAGAGAGATGGTGGAGTTTTGGATGATAACATAATGTATGCAATTGAAGGATTGGTAATTACAAGCTTGGCTTTTGGGTTTATGACTTAGAGCCATATCTTATGAAGTCACGCTTCCAATGAATAATGACTAACCACCATATCAGTAGCATGAATTAGTGTTGGCCATGTGATGTCCAGATCTGATGATATAGATATCACCATCAATCCCTATTCAGTGGGTACGTGGGTTGGCAGTTCGGCTCGTGTGAGAGATATCCACCTTGATCATTAGTCATGGGGAGCAGTTCCTTAGCAAGCGATCGTGGCCCAGAGGTGGTTTCTATTTGAGGGAGCACTGGTTCCTCATCGTGGGCTGTCTGTAGACCCATATGGTGAGTCAGTTGGAGTAGACAAGAGTGAAATCCCCCTCCCCATCATTTCTGCTTCTCCACCATCCACATCAGGTGGTGCGAGGAGGAGGGATATGGGAGAGACGAGGGTCATCTTTTGCAGAACCTGAGAGTATGACGGTGCCCTGCCTTGCCGCGGAAGGAGACGCGCTGCGGAGCAGCGAGGCTCATGCAGGCAGCGTCGAGCGCTGCACCTTGGGAGGCCAGACCGCTCATTGAAGGTGGACACCGCCACAGCAGAGGCCATCATCGGCGGCCATGATTGGGGCCCAGCCACGGCGGCGGATGCAAGGCAGGGAGCCACACGATGTCACCATGGGGGGAGAAGTAGTTCGGAGATCTGGAAACAGGCTGTGGCGGCGACTATTCCAAGAGATGACGTAGGCCGGGCATCGAGAAGGAGAGGGAGGAGCTTGAAGCTACCCGCCGGAGCAGATCCCTCAAGACGGCGGCAGTAGCTGTCATCGTTGTAGGATACAGGAGGAAAGAGAAGACACCCTGCGGCGGTGTGTGACGCAGCTGCGACAGCAGCGTGGAGGTCGGCAGCGTGGAAGAAACTATTGGTTACAGTGTGGAAAGTTCTGGCTTTAAGGAGTCCAGGGGTGATGCTCACATAGGCGGCGACTCAGACCTAGACCGGAGCAGAGCCCCAGGCGGCGACGGCGGTTGCACTGCGGAAGCAGAATCCCGCTGGGGACTTGGGCGTGAGTTAGCGTGGACCAAAGAAAGAAAGGACGGATCAGGTTCAAACATTCAAGCTGACCGGCTCAATGATGAACCAGACCAGCCGGCTCAAGCAAGGTGCAGCATCACCTTTGTGTCTACGTGGCCATCTCTGATTGGCCCTAAAAGGTAAAATCCCAAAATATGTTAGGATCTTGTATAAATCGTATAAAATAGCTCCGATGTCCGAAAAATAAGTATAATATACCAAACTTCTCAGAAAAATGCATAGAACAACTTGGAACAATAATATCAGGCTTTTGATGTATTAATATCAGTGATATCGTATTAGTTGTGACATGCTTAATTGACAGATAATAAATATCAAACGATGCCCTAAAATTATGAGAAAATACCTGTAAATCATATTTCATGTTTATAATGCACCTGATGTCAAGGATGATCATGTTGAAGTACAAAATCATGTAATTTGCTTAATATGTCTAATTAGTGCTTTTAATCCTAAATTAAAATGCAATTAATGCATACGTGCTCTATAAATGATGAAATTTACAGAATAAGCTCATATCAGTATCTGGAACCTTAGAATTAAATATGAGATCAATATGATACACATAATCTATGTTATATGATGATGTTTGCTCTTAATGTGATATAAACCCTAATCTTGGTTAATGATGCAACCTAGGGCTAATATGTGCACATTAAAGATATGGAACCTAATGTTCAGATGATGAACTTTAATAATAAGATGTAATATGGAAAATTACATCAGTGAGATAATCATAAGATAAGAATACAAGTAATGGTACACATATCCAAATGAGTAAGCAAACCCTAATATGAGCACGACTAGGGTTAAGATGAGATATAATAAGATGAGAACCTGATGATAGTATATGGTCTTGTTTTGATCAGGTTTGACCAAGCTTATAGTTGACATCAGTGATATGTGTTTAGTATGATCTGTCTCTTTGGAAGGTATGCCATTACCTCTTACTTGGCTTATTATACAATATGCTTGTGTTATATGCATAGTAAAATACTTGGCATATGATATTGGATGAAATGATTATTCTTGTATGATATGTTGCATGATTCTCTGTACTTATGATTATGAACACATCAAACATAATATATCTATTCCATTATATGAAAGCACTAACTCTTTGGTAGTGTGCTTGGAAGTGACCTAACTCTTTGGTAGTGGTCACATTGTACATATGACCTAACTCTTTGGTAGTGGTCTGACCTAACTTTTTGGTAGTGGTCACCTTGTACAAATGATCTAACTCTTTGGTAGTGATCATAAAGGCCTTGAGATATAATGGAAAATAAGCTTAAAATATGTGTTCTCTTTTGTTAATGAATATCCTTGTGCAAGTATACTCTTTTCTTATATTCTTCTGTTACTGCCAAGTATATTAGTTTTATCTTATTGCCAAGATATGATGAGAGGTAAATAAAAGACACGTAGGCGTACTCAGTACAATATTCATGAAATATTGTGCTGACGTGTACCGCATGTAATCTTTTTGTTTAGGTTGTGGTTATGCTCTTGAAGATCCAGGATAGAGTGAGTTGTGTAGCGAGCTGATGTACAGGTGGACCTGTTGTCTTAAGATCCTGTAGTTTAGTTGTAGTACATGTATATATAGTAGTTTGTTGTTCAATATGTAATATCAAATGTTGTAACAATTCATGTTGTAATTATATGTTGAATGGTGAACATGTGTGTATGGTTTTATTATTGTTCATGTACATGTGCTACTGATTGTTTTCCTTCTGACTCCCTTGATTTTCTTCTTCTTAGCCTAGTGTGGGATGTTTAAATTGGGATTCTCGTTGAGGTGAGGGTTTCAATTTGGACGTCACACATCAGATTAAGTTGTGGAAAATCCGGGGACGTCACATGTGCACTCTACTCTCTTATCCATTTATCAATATTGGTCTTCTATGTTTCCTCTACCATGTTCTGTCTATGATGACATTAAGAAGATGTGTCATGATTTTATTTGGGAAAAGACTGAGAATAAAAATTATGTCCACCTTATCAAATCGAGTGAAGTTGTGAAGCCTAAGGTTGAAGGTGGGATGGGCATCAAGAATATAATAGATGTTATAAAAGCTTCTATTATCTGAATGGGTGGAATATTGATATGAAAAAAGATAATATTTGTATCAAATGGATACATGAAAAGTACTTACATAGACATACTTTATGGTCTCCGATTTTAAATTATTCTCATTCTTGGTTCTTTAATAGAATCCTTAATGAAAGAGATAGTTTAAGAAAGCTCATTATCTTTAAGATGAGGGATTGTTCTAATATGTCCATCTAGAATGATCCAAGACTCTTGGGTGCCAATTTCCTTGTTGATGTGTAGGGGAGGCAGAGTATTATCCAATTGGAGTTGGATTGTAATTCAAGAGTGAGTAGTTTATCAAAGTTGGCAGGTGGTTTTTTGAAAACTCTAGGCTCAAATGGTGGCCATGTCAATCTATTGAATGATTTACCTCAACCTAAAGCAGTAGTAATGACATTCTCTTCGCAAATAGATTTGATGTGAAATTAAGATATGTTTGGGATTGTGTTAGACTTAAGTATGATCCCTTACCATACATTCAATGGATTTGGAGGTTCAAATTCCCTAGCAGATTTTAGATTCTTGGATGGAAGGTGGGTCATCATAGGATCCTTACTTCCAGTTATATTAAAAGGCTTGGTACTTGTCTGGCATCCTCCTGCTTTCTCTGTAAGAGCAACGAGGAGGAAGTGGAGCATGTCTTCTTTATATGTGTTTATGCTTCATCTATTTGGAATTTGGCTAGTGACTACTTCAATAATTAGATGTCTAGCTCTATTGAGGAGCTTTGCAAATTTTGAAGTAAGAAGCAACTGATGGTCAATGTTTGCATTATACATTGGTTGTGGAAAGAATGGAATGATAGAGTTCATAGAGAATATGAAAGACATGTTTGACAGTTGTGTGGTGTTATTCAGAATGATTTTAAGTTGTTCTTTGAGTAATTTGTAGATATTTAGCTTATGTCTTTGGTTTTGAGTCTCTTTTGTCTCTATTGGAGGCTCTGGGCCGGTTGTTCTTTTGTGAACTTCTCTTGTAAATCCTATGCTTTTTGGGATGTATAGATTTTCTTGCCTTCTCTTACCATTTGGTAGTACTCTTGGTGGGAGTGTTATTCCCCCAAGACTGTACATAGACACTTTTCTATACACAAAATTCAAAATAGTAGTAGAAGTGTCGAGTTCACAAAAAAAAAGATAGTCTTGGTATACCTTGATAAACATTAATGAGGTAGGTGGCCAATAAAGTGTCAATGATGATATATAAAAATGTATTGAACAAAGATGAATTCTTTAAAACCCTAAAAGTTTAATTTTGGGTTGTGAATGAGTGCTAAATCCCAAAGTTGTATATAATCTGGTAAACATAAAGAGTTGCTCAAATTTAGGTATTATTATTCCAATTCAAGGAACTCAATCTTATTAAGATATGTAATCCTAATGCATCTAATATGATATAATTGGAGGAATTATATGTAAAACCCACATGAATGCAAGTCTTTCTATAAGCCAAAATTATGAATTGAGAAAATGACCAGAGATTAAGGCATAAGAGGAAGTAACCTTATTATGTTCTACTTCCTAAATTAAGTATTCTTAAGAACTAAAGGATAGTTTGAATTACCAAAATGCACTACAAATCAAATGACATGGTACATATATCTAAACACAAGAAAGGAAATGGACAAGGATTAAATAAATTGTGATGATAAGTAATGGATGAAATATTATTATAACAATAACGAGTATGAGGAATTTTTAAATTTATTTATTTCAAATAGATTTGAGTTGACCGAATTTAAAATAAATTCAATAATGTCATACTATGATGGATTCCAATAAGAGAGAAGCATATTATATTAAGTGATTTAAGAATGACAGACTCTAATAATGGTGATTTTTATGAAATGAAATATGTTAAGAGTAATGGATCTAAATGAAGTGAAAACCAAGTAGAAATTTTGGTGGATTTAAAACCCTAAAAATGAGTCTAATATGATTAATAAAGTAATAATAATGAAAGATTGAGGACTAAAGAATGAAAATAATGTGTCTTGACTTAATCAAAAGAGAGGAAATCATGGTTACACTAGAACTAATAAGAATTTGGTATAGAATTTAACTATGTGCAATGAAGTTATAGTTTGAGATTATTCTAACTCTACAGGGATCTAGAATGGAAAACCCATAACTTTTATAATACACCTTATATGGGAATAATGAATAATAAAATATGTTTATACATTGATCTTGTTGCGGGTTCTAATGTCATCCTGATTATATAAACCACAAAATGTGATATAGAATGAAATAATGGGAAATATGATAGATCTAATTGGATTATACTAATTTTTATTTGAGAAAATAAATACTTGAGTATGAGATTATATCTCTGGATGATTGTCCAATAATGATGAATCACATGAAATAATGTGAGAATGGAAAATAAACATATATGTAGTAATATATTGTTGTAATTTTTGCCTTAATGATTGACTTTCTTATTTATCCTAATCTATATCATGCCACTCCATCTGTGTGAGAGTATACACATGATAAATGATGAAGTGAATTATCCTTAAAATGAGTAAGAGGATCAAATCACAAGTGAGATGATGGACATATCGAGTTAGGTACCCACACCTTGAGATTCTCTTGATGTCCATATTGGGAAAATGAAACCAAACTCATTGTAGTAATCAAAGGATTATGATAAGGAATTCTAGAGTTTGGATCAAGACCTTGAAGGTTTAACCATCATGAATAGGAGTGAGTCACAGAGTGTAATTTTGGCTGTAAATTTTTTGCTGTGAAAGTGTATGCCCATAAGGAATTGACTCTGATGAAATGTAAATCATGACATATGAGAAATTTTTAGATATGTGATGTTCTAATTCATTTTTTCTTATCTCATGTACCTGAGATGAGGACTAAGCCACTTTTAGAAACTTTGCGGTGGACCATGGTCTATTGTAGCTATCTTAGAGTGGTTGAGTGAACCCTAATATAGTGATCGTGAGTCATTGACACAAGAATCAGGCATGGAGACTTATACTGGTACATCCCAAGTAGTTTCAAACAAATGAATTAAATGTGGAAAGCCAAGTAAAATATGAGATTAATATTTGTCAATTTATTTCTACTCCTAGTTTGTAAATCTATTGAACTTTAATATGTTTCTTATTTGTGGGAATTAAAATTATTGTTCTGTTAAAGTTAATCTATTTCCTTATTCATGTTTGTGTAGTATGGAATCTCATTGTAAATTTTGACATCTACTTTAAGGTGGAACTAATATCTACTTTAGTTAGAATTTGGATTTAGTTATTATTTGAATAGTTATATTTGGTAGACTTGTCTATGTTTACTTTAGCTTTAGTATTGTAGGATATGTTCCTTGTCTAGATGGTGGATTGTCTCAAAGATGGTGTTATTGTAATGTCTAGGTTCTAAATGTATATATGTTAGCATGTCGTCCCTGCAACATGATTATAAATTTGAAATAATTAATATTTTCTAATATGTTCATAGTTATGCTCCCAAAGATGGTTCAAAGCATAGGATTGGACTAAATGAATGCTTTTATGATTTATTAGATTACTATCATAAACTAGATTTCCCAAATACTGAAATTATTTTTATGACTATAAATATCTTTAAGTTTCTTTTTTGTTCAATTTAGTTAACCTTTTGTTCATACATGTTACTTGGATGAGTGCGAAATTTCCACTCATTTGAGCTCTATATGAGTCTCATTAGGTTGTTTCACATACTTTTAGGTATAGTGACATCCAAAAGAGAGGTCATGACAAAGAAGATATAAACAACATAATTTAGTCTAGAATGTTCATGTCGTCTTTTGTTCCTGGTATGGGTTGTAGATCTATTTTTTCTTTAACTTTGATGTTCATGTAATATGATGTAAATTGAACAACATATGAATGATATGATATTCGATTTTGGTCCCAAATGCTAGCAGAGTTGAACGAGATTTGTGATAACTAAATATGTTGGTCCTTTGATGTGGCATTGGCTTCTGATCTTTTATGAAAAATGAAATTACATGTAATTTCTTATATACAATTTTTATTGTGTTTTTTGACATTTTGATGTTTTGTTTCTTAATTTGGGTTTAGGCTTCTGATCTCTCCAAAATGTTTGGAATTTATACCAGTCAAAAGGGAGGCTCCTACAACATGGAATTATAGCATAGGTTAAATGAGTCTACAAGGACAATAGGAGGGATAAATGATAATATAATATAGAACATAACCTGAATGATATGCATATTGTTGAACTCAATATTTAGTTACTCTAGTCAAGCATTTGAGTATTGGGATAAGCTAGCATGAAGTAGCGGTTGTACTTCTTTAGAATGACATGACCAACCATCTAGATGAACATAGTTAGGAAGTATAATAGGATGTAACATGGTAATACAAAACATAAATATGGGGAAAGAGAAAGGAATATATGATTAAATATGGAGCCTAAGACAACCTGTAAATTTCATTCAAAAAAGATGAGAGCATCTAATGATTTACAATGATAATTCCTAAAAAATTACATCTGAATATGAATATGAAATTGTAAGAAGAAGCTAAAGAATGAGAATTATGCCTAACTAAAATAATATTAATTATGAAAAAAACGTGTCGATGTTGATAATAATAAAGAATAGATTCCAACCTTGATCCATGAGATTCATAATCCAATTTTAAAAGAATACGAAAGGTGATGTGAAATAGGCCATGAAAGTCATTTATTAACAAGATATATGAAATAGTGTATTTATACTCAAAAAAGGGAATATGATGAGAATAAGATATGAAATATACATCTAGTACCTATAAATTATTAATATCAATTTGAAAGATATAAGAAGTAAGAAAAATGATGTAATATTGAAGAGCACTAAACTAGAAATCATTCTAATAAGATGTTGAGAGATATGCATGATTCGATTCTATGATATTTTTCTAAAACTTTTCTTAGATCTAGGTATGAAATCCTCAATGTAGGGGAGAATTTGTAATTACTTGATTTCATGTTAGCCATATGATTAAAGTTTCATGTTAGCCATCTAATTAAAGTTTGTTCAAATCATTACATCCTTACTAGATTGATCTTCAAATTTAGCATGCTTAGTTATGGTCATTTAGTTATGATATGTTGAACTTCTTGAGACATATAAAATGCTTTCTACTTTAATAATTAGGGATTTAGAAGTGAAAATCCTGGTCCGAAGAAATTAATATCTTGATAATATTAAAAAATAAAAATAGAATAAGTATAATTGTGCAGAAAATTATTTTTGGTATTTTATGTTTAACTATTATAGTTTTAAAATTTTTATGTAAATTAAATAACTCAAATATATGTGTTTTCATAAAATAAGATAATTTTTAAATGTTTTTTGACATGTTGGTTGGCTAGATTTCCTTAAGACAAATAAGTTGACCATTATGTATAGACTGTAATATGCAGTGTAGTATTCAATTTTCATTTATTTATTGATATATCCAAAAGACTTGAAATTCTTAGTGTAAATTGGAATGTCATCTCTTAGCTTTGAAACTCAATTTCAAAAAATTTATAAAAATTGCATAATTTGATATGTTATTCGAGTGATCGAAGAGTGTTATGCTGATTGATTATGTTGTCAAGAATAACATGTATGGCCAACCCTCTAAATACAAACAAATTGAAATAAATTAGGACTTATTTATTAGTATTCCAAGAACCCCAACTGATATATAATAATAACCTAACACTATAGTAGCTCCCATATTCCATCATTCATCTCGAAGATAAAAGATTCTAGAGAGAGAAAAAGAATTAGGATGTCAATGACAAAAGAGTTAGAAATGTTGATTTTAAGTATCAACTTACAAAAGCTTGCAAAATAATAAGTATATCAAAATTTTATAGGATTTAGTGGTGAATCTTCTATCCTATGTATAAAATATGTCTTTCCTCTTCTTTTCACCATCAAGATAAAAATTCAACCTCTTTTTATCTTTCATTCTCTTCACTCTCCATTTCTAGAATTCTCAAGCTAGGAGGAAGAAAAGGAGTCAATTGAGAGGACTTGAATTTTTTTTAGAACTTTAGTTATTGGGATAAATGTTTGAGGTGTTTATCACTGGAATTGAGTGGTTAGGTTCTTATTCATATATTCAAACATGTTAAAAGTATAATTCTGTCTGACTAAAGATCAATGAAACTATTGCTTGCATTTTTATGTGGTTGGGTAATCAATTGGAAAATTTTTAGGAATTGATGCTAATAATTAAGGAGTAAGAAGAAGTAACCATAATCTAGTCTACTTTAGGGAGTAAGAAATAGTTAACCTAATCTATTCTACTTCCTAAAGTGAGAAGTCCTATAAGGAATTGAAGGATTGATTTAATTACCATAATACATTAAAAGTCAATGACATGGTATATGTATCTAAATGCAAGAAAGGAAATTGGCATGGGTTATAAAATTGTGATAATAAGTAATGGATGAAATATTAGTAATATGAATATCAAGAAGCCTTTAATGTATTTTTTTGAAATATATTTGACTTGACCAAAATATAAGGAAATATGCTAATGTCGTACTATGCAAGATTTCAATGAGAGAGATCCATTGTGCATTAAGTGAACTACGAATGATGAACTCCACTTATGATGATGAATATGAAATTAAAGAATTTAAGAATTATGAATCCAAAATGAAGGGAAAACTAAGTGGTTATTTTGATGATTTAAGAACCTATCACTAACCTGAATATGATAACTTAAGTAACAATAATGAAGAATGCAAGACTAATGAGGCTAAATGACTGGATATATCTTTCAAAAGAGAGGAAATCATGGTTACACTAAAACTGATAAGAATTGGTATGAAATGTTAACTATTTGCTATAAATGTTATTCTTTGAGATTACCGATATTTAAGGGGGATCTAGATAGGATAACCCATGTGTTGTATAGTACATCTCATGTGGAAATAACAAATAATAAAAGATGCTAATACATTGATCTTGTTGTGGGTTCTAATGTCCTTGTAAATATATATACTGAAAAGTGTGATATGAAATGAAATTATGGGAAATGTGATAAATATAAATTGGTATAGTGACATGTATTTAAGTAAACCTGATAATTATGAATAGTTGAGTATGCAATCACATCTCAAACTGATAAGAAATTGATGGTGAATCACATGAAATGATGTGAGAATGGAAAATAAACATAAATGTTGTACTAATATATTGTAATGCTTCTTGATATAATCATTGTCTTTCTTGTTAACCCTTATTTGATTCATGTCATTATAGTTGCATGAGAAAACACACATATGATAAATGATGAATTAAATTGACCTTAATATGAGTATTTTAATTAAATATTAAGTGAAATGATGGACACATATAGTTAGGTTCCGCGTGTGAGATTCCCTCGAGGTCCATACTGAGAAAATAAAATCGATGTCTTTGTAGTAATCAAAGGATTACGGGAAGGATTTCTAGATTGTGGATCGAGACCTTGAATGTTAGACCATTGGGATCCAGGAGTGAGTCATATCACATGATTCTATTCCTAAACACTCTTTTGTGGAATTCTATGTCCATAGGAAATCAACTCTAATGAAATGTAAACTATGAAACATGAGAGATTTTCTATTATGTGATATTCTATTCTATTTGTTTCTATCTCCTGTATCTAAGAAAGAACTTGAGCCTCTTTGGCAGCCCTATGATGGACCAGGGTTTGGTGAAGCTATCTAAGGGTGGCCAGATAAACCCTAATATAATGATGGTGAGTCATCAACATGAGAATTAGGCATGACATCTTCTACTTGGTGAGATATGGAACAAGCACTTTCATAGTAAATGAATAAAAGATTACAAGCCTTTTAGAATATGAGATGAATATTTCTTATATTCCTTTTAATAATAGTTGGTAAATACATTGACTGGAATATGTTTCTTATTTGTTGAAATCAATTATTATTATGTTAAAGATAATTTGTTGCCTTATTCTTGTCTATTTAGTACTAAATCTGATCGTACACTTGACATCTAGTCAAAGGTGGATCCGATATCTACTATAATTATGATTTAATCGTTCTTGTTTTTTGAACAAATATGTTTGGAAGACATATCTTATGTGTATTTCAGGTTCACACACTACACAATACATGGTATAAATCAAGGCTGGCTGGTCAGGGGTAAGGGCCATGATTGAACTACTTTTAATCTCGAAAGTTTATTACTGACCAATGCTATTAATAATCCTAGATTGTAAATATTTTCTATTTAATATTTGCCTCTATCCATAATCTTGCATCCATAATCTTCTTTTAATACAAGAACAAAAAAACCAATTTCAGGTGCCCCCTCCTCTCCCCTCCCTTACATGTATTGCACCCGATATCTATGCCCATTCCATCACACCTATGCCCACTGCACAGAGTGATGACTATCGGCTGACGGTTGCCTCCCTCTACAATGTTCCCACCGTATGGTGTTATACTGTACATGTGGCATTTTTTTCTCCTTATTTTTTTAGGAGGTGGAGTTTTGAATAGGACGGTGAAGGAGATAATGCAATCTGATTGGCTGCCCTATATAATAACTATAGTACACTGTCCTATACTACCGTTGTGGGGGTGCCCATCTTATTTAGCATGAATGCAAGTAGCGGATCTACGGATTTATCTCCTCAAATATCCCCATCCGTCTCTTACTATACCTACCCATGGTGGAACCCATCCTCAACGGCTTGGCTACAAGCATCAAATCTGAGGTCTATAGGGTTTTTGTGCTCTATTATCTGCGCTTTGTCAGTTCACGTTTGTCTGGATCCTCTACACGATCATCTTCTGCCGTGATCTGTCATGTTGTGTCCCATGTGCACCTGTATACTTAGGACCTATGTGAGAAACTATAAAGTTGAGGATGCAGTCAAAAATTGACTTGCAGGACACGTCATAGTGCTCAAATATGGACGAGCCAAGAAATTACATTGCAACATCGTGATATTTCCCCCAACTTGTCATCTACTATGCTTCTGAATCTATTGTTGCACAATGTTCCTTATCAATGACATTTCTAATTAGTTACAACCAACGTGCATGATACACGATCAACAAATGGATACTCCATGAGGGCCTCTCTTTCACATTCACATTTAAAAACTAGTGAGAGGATGTCCAAGTTTCTTCATCAACCGATTCATTTGTTTTAAGCTCTATTTGCACGTTCTTAATGCCAAAGCCATGGCTAGAAATTTTCAAAGATACATTTTTTTGTTGGAAAACTTGCAAAATATAAATATACTACTTTGAAATTATATCAAGAAATAGACCTACTAATTAGAAGGAAGCAAGTATCTAAAACAAATTAGTATCAGCCACAATAAGTTTGTATAATTCTCTAAAAAACTTATCTAATGTGTGTTTTTATTTGCTTATGGTTCTTCTAGACCAACATTATATTCTTTTGTTTTTATTTTTGTGAAATATTATTTGGTGTCATCATGATTCAGTGACTTTATATGTATATGCAAAAGGCGTGACACATCCTTAATCATGAATGGATCTTTTTTATCCAAGAGGAAGGAATATGATTAAGGTAATGCATACACATTTATGAACATATCTTTTAACTTATACTTTTAAAATTTCATTTGTTCCACAATTGGTGTTAGACATGTAAATGATCTTATAAAATGTAAATTTGCAACTATATATTAGATGTTGTTTTTGTAATGCACGTTCATAGGATTGTACCATCGCCAGACAATTTCATGTTGATCTTGGTCGCCCCCTGTGTGCATTTGACGGTTCCTCTACAGGCGATCATCTCCCGCACTCACTCAGTTTCAGGCCACAACCACTTTCTCCAGATTCCTCTCTGGGTTCCTTTTTCTGCTTCCCCCTCATGATTTATTCTAATATTTTATTCCTAGGTTGCGATTAGCTTCATCCTCTATGTGGAATGAGTAAACCGTGGTTGAACGTGGACGTAAATGCCTGACAAGAAGCCATGTCTTATTTTCTTGCTTGTGGAGGGAGAGAAACCAAGATGACCGGTAGGTAAATGTTTGAAGAACGCCATCCTCACAGCACAACATATTTATTACATGGTTCATTATTATGGGATTCATTTTGATTTTTCAATAAGATTTATATAAATTGAACCAAAACTTCTTAATGAAAACATTAGCACGTCAATAATCATCTCAAGATTCTCAACATTCTTCCCGGCCCTTCCTTTGGATGCCAAATATTTCTTCATTTTCCTATCTAAGTGCTCAAGTCCTTGTTGTGTAAAAGGCACCGGCATGGTATCCAAGACACTAGATGGAGACTAGATGCTCATATCATTATCATGCATATGATTAGGAGTGACTCTAACTTTTCATCATCATTTGTCAGTCTCTATTTAAAGATCACAATAAGTTAATGGTGATACAAATTCTAAGTTTGTTGATCTAGTAATGAAGAAAAGACTATTTTAAATGTAGAGTCCTTGAGCATTGGTATTTGGAAGTGTTTTTTATTGATTATTGGACAAACGTAAATATTGACTATGCCATCGGGAACACAATATACCAAACAAAGAAATTCCAATTTTGTTTGTTTTTTCCTCTATCCCGTATGCGGCAGTTGCACCTCTTTCTTCTGTAATTAACTATTTAATTCGATGCATTTGAGGTGTGCGTCTTATAGTTGTCCATTACAGTGAGGCAAGACATGGTGTAATTCACAACACGCATCTCAAATACTAACTTATGATGCCCATCCTGAGGTATGAGCTTAGCTCTCAAGTGACTTGTCCAATTAAAAATTCTCTTTCTCTCTATTTTTCATATAACAACTTATGTACACGTCTAACTAATCTGGTTATATAAACAGCATATCTAGTGATTGTAATGACTCATCTCATTAATATTATCCTTTATTTGTTTTCTTGTACCATACATATGTGTCTAGTTATAGGAGGGGGGTTGAATACTTTCCAATGGACATCATAACAATTTTTAAGCATGATGTTTGGAGGAGCAGACAATACCTTATGAGGATTTGTGAACCATGTAGGTAATTTCTTGTGTATAGATTTTATATGAATAAATTGATGTAGATTGATAGATTATTCTTTATTTATAAAAGTGTAATATAACAAGTCCTCCCCATATAATTCACATTTGATTGATACAGTATAACATGACTGTCGAACCTATATATTTTTTCAAGAAAAAGATTCATTTGTGCATGCTTTGAGTTTGGTGTGAAATTTTTTATATGTGTTTGGAAAGTAAGTATACAACTATCTAACTTGCTTTAAGCAATTTTTATATAAATTTATTTGTTGTACATTCACAATATTAAATCTAATAAGATTATATAAGTGTGACAAAGTGAATTTTAGCATAAGAATGAATTAATTACTATTTTTTCACTTCAGACCCCAATATATTTTTCTTGGTTTCTAAATCAATATTGATACTCAAATTCGAAATTTAGTGCACAATGTAGTTTTATACACTTGGTGACATCACAAATTAGATGCATTCATCACATTGTCCAACGAAGTTTTGTCCATCAAACTTCATCTTTTGGTTTTAAAACTTTTTCTAAATAGTCTTCACATTTTTGTGAATCTAAAGGTCCAAATTTCATCCCAATTGGACATTCCTAAAAATTTCTATGAATTATTAAAAATAATGTGTAAAAAACCATTGTTTTTTCATTTATTTGCCCTTTTTATGGGCTTTTCCACATCACCGATCCATTACAAAGGGAGGGAGTGAACCCCAACCCTCAGATCTGAGACTAGTGAATCAGGGGCCTGATCCAACGGCCATGGGTCCTTCTTCTACCTCCGGTTGATTGCAGGGAGGAGACTGAGAATTGACGAATGATCATATAGGCCAGCTCGCACTTGATTTCGAATTTCACACCCAAAGAACCCTACTTTGACCACCGATAGTGCTCTGTCCAACTGCCAAAATACCTTCCTCGCCTCCCCCTCTCACACCAGCGGCCATGGCTTCCATCGTTCCACCAAAGATCGATCAATCCCTAAATCTACCCCCCCCCCGACGCTATAAAAGGACCCCCAGAGGTTCGCAGCAAACCTACTTTGCTCAAAGCTATAACCCTCCATGCCATCTCGGCCCCAAGAACCTCCATTTCACCTTCCAATCTCCTATTTCTTGGGCGGTGCCGCCGCACAACCTAGTTTGGGCATTCGCCTACATCGGCCTCCTGCCCTCAATAACCACACCCTAACACCTCGTGGATTCACGCTGATCACGGACGACACCACTCTTGCTGGATCCGACGCCTACTAATCTAGTTTCCCCTCAACTCTGGTGAGGTCCTCCATCGGCCTTCATGTCTCTTGTGAGGTGCTATGCGAAGAGGGGGGCAGAGTCTCGGACCGGCCGGTCCAAAGCAGAAATCGGCCGGTCCGAAAGAACCCAACATATCACAATTGAACTAGTTTTTAGAGGAGTGAACCGGCTGAACCAAGTATGAACCGAACCCTCCACTTACAAGCCACACGTCTATGTGGAGCAATATCATCCGCCCAATTGTTTAATCAAACGGCTAGACTTTATCTAATTTAAGGTATTTTTCTCCCTCTCACATGGAAAATAGATTAAAATTCCTGATCTTTTTTAAATCATAACAAATACATCCTAGCTCCCAAAATTATGAATAAATAGTCAATCTTGATCATAAAATCCCAAGAAATTTATTAAAAATACTTATGGAGATTAATTCCTACTAGATTTCACTGATATCCCTTGACTTGAATCTCTTACTTATGTAATTTGTCTAATGATTCCACAATGATGTTTAATCTTTAGAAACCTTAAATTTGGATTCTGATGATTATATTGTAACTTAGGTCTAATCTAGTTGACTCAAATACTCTTGAAAATGAATCACTCGTGATATAGAAATGTAATCCATACTTTTTGACTTGATTCAAATTTTAAAATGATGATGACATCTTGATATTATGTTTGGCATGTATCTTGTGGAATATTATGATCTATTGACCTAAACCTTGATCTCTGAATGACTCATTATACTAATTAGAACTTGATCGAATTTTGAACACCAATGATGTCAGAACATGATGATGATCTACAAATGGGATGATGACTTAGATAATGATCATGAAATAGGGTTAAAACATATGATCCTAAAATACCTAAGTAGAGCATCCACACTTGAAATATACTTGATACTTGAATAAAGTTGGACATTTTGAAATATTATTGATTTTAAATGGATGACCTAACCCTAAGGTAGAAATAGGAAAATATAACCCTAATCTAAAATATTGAAACATGATTTGTTAAACATCATGATCTTAACCATTGATCCAAATATTGCGATTTAGGATCTAACTCGAAGGGTTGACCTATTACTTGTTGATTTTGTACTCTAAATCTTCAGTGAAAGGTACACTATTATACCTCCTCTTTGTTGTATTGAAGATACTTTTTATGTATCTCTTGCCTGTATACTTGGCTATATAACTTGATTGAGATATTGTTCCCTATGATTAGTCTTCTATTTTCCCTATATTATATTTTGAGAAAAATATGAGAACATAAATGATATTGCCCATTATGACTGTCTATATATTGATGATGATGATGATGTTGATAATATTGATATTGAGTGCAAATGACCTCCTAATTCGGAGGTGGGACTTGCACATTGGTATCCTACCTCATATGGAGAGACGGATCCTGGTGACCTCCCCCATTGCGTTGGGGTGATAGAGTCACACAAAAATATATAAGCATCCTTCTCGTTCACAACATAATGGGAACTTGAAATAAAAATTGAATTGTTTGAAAATAAACATCTTGTCAAATAAATGTTGGATTTGGAAAATAGCTTGTTATACTTTTCTTGAATATAAGTCCTATCAAGTATACTCTTTTTCTAGAAAATCATTTTACTTGATTTTGATAGCATACCGCGGATTTGCATGATTGTGTCTCGATTTTCTTAATTTTAGGTAAAACAATTTGAACATTGACTAAATCACTTTTGCACTCTATATACTCTGATGACAAGGTTAAATCGGCAATAACTCCTATATTGTGTTAGTTTGTTCTTTAATTTTCCTTTTTATGAGTTATTATTTCTTATTGTATATGATAGTGTGTTAGATCCTTTTGGCTACTCAGGGATGGGTGCTTCAATCCCTTTACCACTATCTAGGCAGTGGATTGGGAATGGGCTAAGAATGATTCTGTGACAGTTGGTATCAGAGCTTACACACTCTCATATATTTAAGTAAATAATTTCTCGAGTCTCTTGAAACCCCAGTAACCCTAAAATCGATAATGGTGAAAAGTCTAGGCTCGGGGTTCTAGCATAATTTCTCCTATCCGTCTTCACGGTGGAAAAGATTCCCAACTCAACCTGGGCTTAATTGATCGAGAACTGGACCTAAAGGCTCTCCATTAAAACCCTAGAGAGTCTTCTAGAATCTCATCTCTTCATTAAGGACTACCTTAAGCCACCCATGTAGATGAAGATAAGGTAGTCTTCTCATATCCTCATGTGGTCCTTCTCTTGTGACCATTTACCACATGATGTCTCGATTATGGGTAGCTTATGCATGGGAAAATTGAATATCAATAGAAACTTTTGAAAGTTGATACTATTATCAGACCTTAATTTGAAAAATACTCAATTTTGATCAATAAAAATATTTTTAAATCAAATAATCCGCATGACCCGTTCATGCAAACTCGATTTCACCAAAATTAGACTACATGTTTTCTATGTTTGAGGTAAAACTTGATTTGGTTGATGAGACCCCTATTTGATTAAGTTCATGTCACCCTATTGTGGACTAAACCTGAAACATAGTTAAGCAAACTCATACCCTATTTGATACACATCATGAATATGCCATCAAGTGACTAAGCGTAGGACTCACGAAATCATGATGTAAGACTATGATGCAAAAAGCAGTTTCCCTATGGACTATTGATGCCTTTTTGTAAACTCAATTTTGATTTGATGAGCATGGACCTAAATCATGCACCTATTTTCAAATTATATCTTGATAATGAAAGAAAGTGAATACAACTATGACCCCAGTCTTGAAAAATCTTGAACTAGTTGCCCTATTATGGCCTCGAACTTTGATCTTATGACCTTGATAATGCGTTTTGACATTGATTTTGTCCCTATTTGAATAATCGCAATGGATAATGACTAACGTCCTAGATTAGTGTGGTAGTTGATTCATGACACCCCTAACCTAGGTCACATACCTATTATGACTATCTCTAAATTTTCATCTTGTTTATTACTTAGAGTTTTGAAAGGTATCCCTTTTCACCCGATTTGGATTGGTTGACCTAAGTCTAATAGGTTAAAACCATGGATGATACTCAGCCTTGAATATTGATAATTACCTTGCATGATGAAAATGTTGACTAAAGCTTGTGGTTTATTTCCTAAATAGACCTAGGTCTAGATCATTCATCAACCTTGGATCCCATGATAATGAAATCTTGATATATTGCTCGAATACTGCTCGATTGTTGTATATGGATGAATGATCACCCCTAAGGTCTAAAGTGGGAATCTAGACCCTAGCTCCAAATTTTGACCTATGATGTCTAAAAATCTTGACTCTTGATATTGATTAATAAAATTGTGACTCACAATTATCAAATCGCAATAATGATACAAATCCTATGATCACACTATTTGGATCTTGAGATATATGACTAATGACTTAAAATTCTCAAACTTTTAATTTTTTTGAAATGATGACTATTTCGACTCTCTCGATTTATGAGTTAGGGTTTAGCTCGCATTAGGACTAGGGTGGGACCTCCCATTGATTTTGGAGCTCAAAAATCATGATATTGAAAGTATGATGTTGTCTCAAAATTGTTGAAATATGAAATCTCAAATCATGGATGTATAACCCCACCTAGGCCAATGAAGAAGCTAGGGCACTGAGATATTGGAATTGAAAGTCACCTTGTATACTTGATTCAAGAACTCTATTTTCTTTACAAAATATATGATCTCTCCAAATTTGTGATCAATATGATGCTTTCCATATTTGTGACTCATATGATGACTTTGAACAATATATGCATTGCCCTTGATACTCAATTGCTCGATGATGAAATGATGTTAGTACCAAGTTGATTATGATATGGAACATGGAATCCCAATTATGATGATTGTACTACTTGAATTTTGAAGACATGATTTTGATTTTATAGTTGAGGATACTTCAGTATTTGAGGATATGACCAAGATTTTGATGACCCCAATTTTGAGGATTTTTTGAATTTTGGGGGCAAATTTCCTCTTTAAGGAGGGAAGGATGTAACAAAGATAATTTTATCATAAGAATGAATTAATTACTAAATTACCCTCATTATGTTCACCCTGGACCCCAATATATTTTTATTGACTTTTAAATCAATATTGATACTCAAATTTGAAATTTGGTGAATAATGTAGTTTTTATACACTTGGTGACATCACAAATTAATTCATTCATCACTGTGTCCAAATAAGTGAATTTGTCCATCAAACTTCATATTTTGGTTCTCAAACTTTTTCTAAATATTCTCCACATTTTTGTGAATCTAAGATCCAAATTTCATCCCAATTGGAGATTCCTACAATTTTCTATGAATGATTAAGAATAATGTGTTAAAACCATTGTTTTTTCCCTTTATTTGCCCTTTTTATGGGCTTTTCCATGTCACCGATCCATTGCAAAGGGAAGGGGTGAACCCCATCTCTCATATCTGAAACCCACAGATCAGGGCCCGATCCAACGACCATGGTTCCTTCTTCTACCTCCGATTGATTGTGGGGAGGAGACTAAGAATCAACGAATGATAATATAGGCCAGCTCGCACCTCATTTCAAATTTCTAATCGAGCGAAAAACATCGTCTCGCATTTTCACACCCAAAGAACCCTACTTTGACCACCGATAGTGCTCTGTCCAGCCACCAAAACACCTTCCTCACCTCCCCCTCTCACACCGGCGGCCATGGCTGCCAGCTTCCCACCAAAGACGATGAAGCCCTAAATCTCCCCCCCCCCCCGATGCTACAAGAGGACCCACCGAGGTCCGCATCAAACCTACATTGCTCAAAGCTATCACCCTCCATGCCATCTCGGCCCCAAGCACCTCTATTTCACCTTTCGATCTCCTATTGCTTGGGCGGTGCCGCCGCACAGCCCAGTTTGGGCATTTGACTACATCGGCCTCTGTTAATGCGCCGCTTAGCACTTACAATCACTAAGATAGTTATCCTAGAGTTTAATCCTTTTTCAACTTTCCGTTAAGGCTAGTATAGAAAGGGTCGTCAATCCCACATGACAACTTTTTAAGATTGTTTCTTTTATCCCAATTATTTTGAAGAACTATTTTGTTATTTTTTTCTTATTTTCATATTTAGAACGGAAAGTAAAATTTGGGTTGGGGGTTTGATTGATTACACTAAAATAAGAAATAAACACAAAGTAACAATGTAATAACAAGAATTTATTTTGCCCCTGTCACAAGGAAAAGAAACAATTGTTAGCACAAGTAGACTATTGTGAAGGAAAAAAGACTAGAAGTAAAGAAAGCAAATCAACAGAGGTTGAAATCAAAGAGAGAGAATCGAGGCTCGTAGGGGTTTTCACCACCTTAGCCTAGGCGATAACAACTATTTCTTAAGCGACAATTCGATGAAGGTTTACGAATTTAAAAACTCACAAGAGATAAACTCCACATGAGCCCATTGGTCTTGGTGCTCATGCTTCCTAGTTTATCATCCTAAAAGACAAAAATCCACGGTCATATCAAAATGTCTATGCAATCGATTTTATTGTTCTAAATTCGGATTTCCATGGTCATTTCCATCCGGATTAACGTGGGATTCAAAGATCAACTGTTAATTAAAATTGATTACCATCTAGTCGTTAAAACCATGGCTAAGGGGTTATTCCCCTTTGCCTTGATAGAAGTCTACTCACACATGATTGTGGAAAATATGGAGGCGGAGGGAAGAAGAGTTCTAGCCATAGTCTAGTCTTACTAAAGGATAGTTCCTTCGGCTAGAGTCGATGAAATGGCTGACGCTTAATGCCTTACTTCAGTCCACGGAAGAATAATATGAAGAAGAAACTAGATCTAAACAAGCAAAGTAAAATAACAACAATTGAAAGAAATACTTGGCTTGCAAAAACTATTCTTTATTGATGGAAAGAACAATAACATAAGAACACTAGAAGATTGCTCAGAAATCCCGTACAAAGATGATACAAAAGATGATCATTGGGAGGAGGAAGTTCCCTTCCTTTTATAGGAGAAGGAGGGGTAGGCTATCCAAAAAAAGAGGGGGAAAAAAGAGAGAGATATATCCTTTTGAATTTTTAAGATTTGGTCAATAGGAATTTGATAGACTTTAATTGTCTTGACCATGTAACTCTCTTCCATACATATTCCCGCAGCAGTGATTTCGAACGCATTTAACTTCCGTAAAACGCACAAAAGCTGTCCAAATAATAGGATATTATTTTATGAAATTGAATTTCCTTTCCAATGAATACTTGTACACTCAATTTGGACTTTGGATGCAAGAGTTATGGTACTTTTGGTGACAGATATAGAATAATTACAGGACTGCTGCAAATTGTGCAATTATACTCCAAGAATATTTATGCCATTTCCTACAAAATCCAAGAAATATGATTAAAATTCTTCTTGAAGAGAAAAATATAGTATAATATAATTAATTATAAAACAAAGAAAATAAATAACAAAACAATCATAAAAAGATATCTAAAAGATGTAAATAAAAGTGATGAAAACACATTTATCAAAATACACCGGACTTGAATCTTTGCTTGTCCTCAAGCAAGTAAAATCACAAATAAAGTCTAATTTATACTCCCAATATGCCATCCTCACCTTAATAACATCACTACAATCATCACCTCCAAATTTTGGCCAAGTGACCCGATCTCCTAGAACCACATCGCATAAAATTCTATATTCCCTATTAAAATAATTGTCAAATCTAACTTCTAAAATAAGAATTCGTAGAAAAATAGGCATCTCTTACTCTCGCTTTGACACTTTCAAATTTTTTTTACTCATTTTTTTTAAGTTATTGGATAAGAATAGGACGAATTTCGGGGTGTGAAAACAAAGAAAGAAATGATGAAAATATATTGATCCCTCCTCTATTCGACTCGGGATATGAATTTATGGAGTTGTGGCTACATTGGTCACAATTTTTTTTCATGTGCACTTTTGGCATCTTTTGATGGTACGCCCCTTTGTGGGGTATGGAGTTTTCATTTTGGGAAGCATGCCACCCCGGACTTGATTTTTGTCTGGTGGTGACTCTTTGCTTCTCTTTTTTAGAAGAAAAATAGAGGGAAGGAAGAGATGTTCTTGTGCTTATAACTTAAAAAAAAAATTCATATATTTTTGTCAGAGAGTGTCATTGCTCTAGTTAGAGTATTCCTATAAATCATATCATACAAATTTTATAACAAGATAATCCATTATTTAAATATAGGGAAAATTATGTTTGGTTCTGATCGATTCCTTATGACTTGCCAATTATTCTGAGGAGTGATGTTATTAAGGATCCTAGGTGACATGGTGGTTTCAGATATGACAATTTGTAATAGTCTTTGCAAAAAGTTTACAAAATTCAATTTGGGGTAAAATGATATATGTCTAATTAATGGGCCGACTAGATAAAGTTCAAAACTTCTAGAAAAAGAAAAGTAAATGCAATATAATAAAAGGTACAGAAAAGAAATGTGGAAAAAAAGGGAAGATAATGGGTGGATCACGTACCACCCACCCCCACCCCGGACTTAGAGTTTTTCTCATCTCGAGTAACCCTTAGGCCAAGATGGAGGGAAGAAGATCACTTCTGCGGAGGTAGAAGTTTCCCCTAGTAAGGGGAGTTGGGATCTGGGTAAGCCTACATGCCCCCATACTCCTCATATGATGGGCGGCTAGGGGCATAGTGCCGCAATCGACATGCCACGACTCCTGCGAGTGCTACATGAGATACATGTGGTTCAGAGAAAAAGCAGAACGAAAGCAAAACAAGGAAATAAATAGATGGAAGGAAAGATAGTGTTGGGTTGCCTCCCAACTAGCGTCGTATTTAACGTCGTGGCCTGACAGAAAATGATCAGTTATTGGGATTTGGTGAAGTTGTGGGGTCGGACAAGGTCAGATCTTGTAGGGATGATTGTTTATTTGAATCAAAGCGACAAGGTCTTCAGCGGCGATGTATCTTTTGAGTCAGTTTCCATTGACCTTAAATTCCCCTAAGACTTTATCCTACAGCAGAAATGTACCATGAGGATAGGCACATTTGACAATATAGGGGCCGTACCATCTTGATTTGAGTTTTCCTAGAAAAAGTCTTAATCATGAATTGAAAACTAAAACCCGGTCCCCTTCTCTAATGTCCTTTCGCCTTATGTGACCATCATGCCACATTTTGGTTCAGTCCTTGTAAAATTTGGCATTTTCATAGGCGGTCATCCTAAGTTCGTCAAGCTCATTCAATTGGAGAAGACGGTTTTCTCCTGCGGAAGAGAGGTCAAAATTAAGGCTTTTGATAACCCAACCGGCCTTTTGCTCTAACTCAATTGGCAAGTGACATGACTTGTTATAGATCAGTCTAAAGAGTGTAGTGCCAATGGGCATTTTGTAAGTTGTTATGTATGCCCACAGAGCATCATTAATTTTTAACGCCCAATCTTTCCTAGTGCGACCCACCATTTTTTCTAAGATGGATTTGATTTGTTTATTGGAGACCTCTACTTGCCCACTAGTCTGAGGATGGTAAGGGGTTGCGACTTTATGGTGAACTCCATATTTTTTTCAATATTGCTTCCAAACCTTTTTCTAAAAAGTGGGATCCCCCGTCAGAAATAACGGTGCACGGGACCCCAAATCTAAGGAAGATAATATATTTGAAAAGTTTTTTAACAGGTTTAGAGTCACAAGTTTTTGTGGGAACAACTTCAACCCATTTGGACACGTAATCTACCGCAACCAAGATGTAAGAAAACCCATAAGAAGAAGGAGATGGGCCCATATAATCGATTCCCCAAACATCAAAAATTTCTAGTTCTTGCCAAGATGTTAGGGGCATTTGGTCACGTTTAGAAATGTTGCCCGTCCTTTGACATTGATCACAAGAAAGCACATAGTCATAGGAATCCTTAAAAATGGTGGTCCAATAGAAACCACATTGCAAGACCTTTCTAGCAGTTTTTTGGGAACTCATGTGCCCACCACATGGGCCAGAGTGGCATTGCTCTAGGATTTCAATGCTTTCTCCTTGGGAAACACAACGACGAAACAAACCATCGGTGTAAAGTCTGAAAAGATAAGGTTCGTCCCAATAGTAATTTTTGACGTCATGTAAAAATTTAGCTTTAGAGTGTCCCTTGTATTCGGGATGCAATACACCTGCAGCTAAATAATTCATAAAATTGGCAAACCAAGGAAATTGGGAGTCTACCTTAAGCAATTGGTCATCGGGCAAAGATTCATTTATGGGATATTCATCAATAAGACTATAACTAAGTCTACTGAGGTGGTGAACCACAACATTCTATGATCCCTTTTTGTCTAGGATTTCTAGTTCAAATTCCTGCAATAACAAAATCCATCTTATGAGTCTAGGCTTGGCATCTTTCTTGGTCATAAGGTAGCGAATGGCTGCATGATCAGTATAAACGATAACCTTTGAACCAACAAGATAAGAGAGAAATTTGTCAAATGCAGAGAGAATGGCTAGCATTTCTTTTTTAGTGACAGTGTAATTTCACTGAGCTTCATCTAGGGTCTTAGATGCATAATAGATGACATGATGTTTTTTGTCAACTCTTTGTCCTAAAATGGCACCTACATCTAAGTCGCTAGCATCACACATGATTTCGAAAGGTAGAGCCTAGTCAGGAGCACAGATAATGGGAGTGGAGGTGAGAGCATCTTTCAAGCATAGGATGTTGTCCATGGAAGCTTGGTCAAAATGAAAGTGGACCTCCTTTTGAAGAAGGTTGGTGAGAGGTTTGGTGATTTTTGAGAAATCACGAATGAATCGCCGATAGAACCCATCGTGTCCTAAGAAGGTCTGAATGTCTTTGACATAGGAGGGAGGGGGGAGCTTGGTGATGACCTCAATCTTAGCTTTGTCCACTTCAATACCTTGATTGCTTACTTTGTGGCCCAAAACAATTCCTTCTTTAACCATGAAGTAACACTTCTCCCAATTAAGGACTAAGTGTGACTCAATGCATCTATCAAGAACAAGGGAAAGGTTTCTAAGGCAAGAATTGAAACTATCTCCATAGACGGAGAAGTTGTCCATGAAAACTTCCATGACAGTTTTTGTTAATCCTGAAAAAATGGCAGACATATATCTTTGAAAGGTGGACGGTGCATTCCATAGGCCAAAGGGCAATCTTCTAAAGGCGTATGTACCAAAAGGGCATATGAAGGTGGTTTTCTCTTGATCTTCAAGGTGAATGGGAATTTGATAAAAACCTGAATAGCCATCTATATAACAAAAGTATTGTTGATGAGCTAAATGTTCAAGAACTTGATCTAGGAAAGGAAGTGGGAAGTGGTCTTTCCTAGTTTCTTTGTTGAGTTTCCTATAGTCAATACACATCCTCCACCCTGTGACAGTGTGGGTGGGGATTATCTCATTCTTTTCATTCCTAATGACTGTGGTCCCACCCTTTTTGGGGACAAGTTGGACAGGGCTGACCCAAGGGGAGTCAGAGATGGGGTAGATGATTCCTACAGTCAAAAGTTTAATAACTTCAAGACGGACAACCTCCTTCATGTTTGGGTTGAGTTTCCTCTGTGGGTCTCGGGATGGTTTGATGTCTTCAATCATAGGGATCTTATGGATGCAAATGGATTGATCAATCCCAACTAAATCCGTCATTTTGTACCCTAAAGCCATTTTTCTTTTCCTAAGTTCTCCCAGAAGTGTGTTTTCCTATTCAATGGTGAGGTCAGAATTGATAATGACAGGACATAATTGTTGTTCATCAAGAAACACATATTTTAGCCCTATGGGGAGAGTCTTCATTTCTGGGACTTTAGGTGCTTCAGGTTCTCCCTCCACTGTGGAGATCATCTTAAGGCTCTCAATTTCATCATTAGGGATCCCCTCAAAATAGTCTAGATGGGTGATGCATTGGTCAAAATGTTCATTGCTAAAGTTACAATCAGGAGAGCTAGTAAGGGATGTGTATAGAGGATCATCTACTAGCTCCCATTCTTGTCTTAGCTGAGATAGTTTGTTAATGCAATCAAGGAGATAAACTTCTTCTTCAAAACTAGGCCCTTTCATGCTCTCAAAGACTCTGAATTCTAGTGTTTTCCTTCCTAATCTTAAGAGAATGGTTCCAGCCTCAACATCAATCAAGGCTCTGGCTGTGGCTAGGAAGGGACGTCCAAAGATGAGGGGGTAACGTAAATCTTCCTTGATGTCCATGATCACAAAATCACATGGAACATAGGAATCTTTCCCAACCCATACGGGAATGTCTTCTATGATTCCCATGGGCTTGGTCATGGAGGAGTCTGCCAACTGGATGGTCATGGTTGTTGGTAGCATATCATGGAATCCTAATCTTTTGCATAGACTATAAGGCATGATGGATATGCTGTCTCCTAGATCAGCTAGGCCTTTCCTACAAGCATTGTCACCTAAGTAACATCCTATTCCAAAGGAACCTGGATCTTTTTGTTTTTTAGGCATTTTACTTTGGATTATGTCGGAAGTGGTCCTAGCAAGTTTGACAGTTTCATATTCCTCGGTGGCATACTTCCTAGTCAAAAGAGATTTCATGTATTTGGACCAGGCAGGCATGTCAGCTAGAGCATCAAGAAAATGAATGTCAACGTGTAGCTTCTTCATGGCATCCCTAAATTTCATGAGCCGGGCATCTAGCCTTGTTTGCTTTAGACGGGCTTGGTAGGGAGGTCGTGGTTTGTAGATTAGTTCCTCTTCTTCTACCGGTGGGGTTTCGATGATGGTTTGTTTAGCGATAGGTTCGGGTTCAACAACAACAAAATCATCATCCTCAACTTCTAGTGGTGTGGTGGGAGTGGCGTCAGGGGGAGGAGTGGAGTGTGCTTTTCCCGAACGAGTGGTGACAACTTTAAGCTGTTCGGGGTGCTTGGGGTTATTTTCGAGCTGCCCATAGAAGGAACCGACGGGAGGTTTTTGTTGGGCAAATAGGCGGGCCAATTGTGTCAGTTGCCTTTTGATGGGCTTGTATGGCCATGAGGGTTTTTTCTATGTTTTCCAGGCTAGGATGACTTGGGGGAGGAGGAGGGGGAGCATTTTGAGGTGGCTGAGGAGGTTGAGATTGGTTTAGATTTTGGGGTGGAAGGTTTAAGTTTTGGAATTGTTGACTCCCAAGATTTCTTTGGTTGTTGTATGGAAACCCAGGTGTTGGTCAGTTGTTGGATTGAGGGTAGGGAGGTCTTTGTTGGTTTTGGAGTTTGTTGAAATTTTCAGCCCCAGAAGCATTCCCATATTGGAAACCAGGGTGGTTCCGAGTTTGATTTGGATTGTAGTAAGATTGACCTGGAATGGTGTGAATTGAATTTAGGTCTTCTAATTGTTGTTCAAACTCAGGTTGTATGGGAGTGTTGTAAAGATATTGACAATGAAGAGTGGTGTGGTCATAACCTTGGCAAATACCACAAAGAGAATCTACGGATTTTATTTGTTGAGGTAGATCTCTATAGCCTAAGGATGCTTGCAAACGATCTTGTTTTAAGGTGATCAACTTAAGAATTTCAGCTATTCTTTGGATGTCGGGATCACTTTCGGCCTTAGCTACCCTAAGAACACCACCTACTCCTCGTCTAGCTCTTGTCTCAGAGGCTCATTTCACAACCTCCCATGCACTAGTCAGGCTTTGGTGCATGACATTTCCTCCAGATGAGGAATCGAGAAAGAACTTGGTGTCATTGTCAACGCCACGATAGAAAATTTCAATGAGTTGGGCTTGTCTAATGTCATTATGGGGGCACTTCCTAAGTAGGTCTTTGAACCTTTCCCAAGCTTCTCCTAGAGATTCACCCGGTGACATGGAGAAGTGGGTGATTTGACCCCTGATTTCATATGTGAGAGAAGGGGGGTAAAACTTTTCAAGAAAATTGTTTTGGAGGGATTCCCAAGTTGTGACTTGATACTCACATTCCATGGTGTTATACCAGCTACTAGCTTGGCCGGTAAGGGAGTACTTGAACAATCGAAGACGGATTGCATCTCCTAAAACACTTGGAATCTTATTCAAAGAACAAAGGTCGATGAATCTTTGTAGGTGATCTTGGCAACTTTCCCCATTGTTGCCAGAGAAGGGACTAGCTTGGAGCATGGTGATCAATTGAGTTCGGATCTCGAATTGGGGGGCAAGGATGTCGGGAGGCATGACAGGATGTTGCGCGTAGGCAGTTTTGGGAATAGAAAAATCTTTTAATTGTTTTTGCCTTTCGGCTTCCCTCCTATTGGCCTCTAGCGTTTCTTATTCAGCCATATAGGCTTCGCGTAAAGTGGCTTCTCTTTCTGCTTGTTCGGCTTGAATTCACTCTATTTGAGATGTAAGGGCTTGTTCGATCCTAACAACTACTTCTTCCTCGTTCATTTTTATTTGACTTTGACGGTTTAAACGATGAAAAGTCCTTTCTATTTCTGGATTAAACATTTGAGAATCGGCGTTCGAGCATCGCATGCACAAAATAAGCAGTTAATTCGTGTGCAGAAAAAAACGTACTACCGGAATGGAAACTCGGCAGAAAGAGGAGTACACTTCCGGAATGTTACTCGGAAGGCATAAAAAAAGGAAAAAAAAGTTTTTTCAAAAATTTTGGGGTTCGAAAGAAACAAATCCGTTGTCCCCGGCAACGATGCCAAATTCTTAATGTGTCGCTTAGCACTTACAATCACTAAGATAATTATCCTAGAGTTTAATCCTTTTTCAACTTTTCGTTAAGTCTAGTATAAAAAGGGTCGATCCCACATGATAACTTTTTAAGATTGTTTCTTTTATCTCAATTATTTTGAAGAACTATTTTTTTATTTTTTTCGTATTTTTAGATTTAGAACGGAAAGTAAAAGTTGGGTTGGGGGTTTGTTTGATTACAGTAAAATAAGAAATAAACACAAAGTAACAATGTAATAACAAGAATTTATTTTGCCCCTGTCACAAGGAAAAGAAACAATTGTTATTTTTTGTCGGTAAAAGAAACAATTGTTAGCATAAGTAGACTATTGTGAAGGGAAAAAGACTAGAAGTATGGAAAGAAAATCAACGGAGGTTGAAATCAAAGAGAGAGAATCGAGGCTCGTAAGGGTTTTCACCACCTTAGCCTAGGCGATAACAACTAATTCTTAAGCGACAATTCGATAAAGGTTTGCGAATTTAAAAACTCAAAAGAGATAAACTCCACATGAGCCCATTGGTCTTGGTGCTCATGCTTCCTAATTTATCATCCTAAAAGACGAAAATCCACGGTCATATCAAAACGTCTATGCAATCGATTTTATTGTTCTAAATCCGGATTTCCATGGTTATTTCTATCCGGATTAACGTGGGATTTGAAGATCAACCGTTAATTAAAATTGATTACCATCTAGTCGTTTAAGAAAAAGTCATTAAAACCATGGCTAAGGGGTTATTCCCCTTTGCCTCGATAGAAGTCTACTCACACATGCTTGTAGAAAACATGGAGGTGGAGGGAAGAAGAGTTCTAGCCATAGTCTAGTCTTACTAAAGGATAATTCCTTTGGCTAGAGTCGATGAAATGGCCGACGCTTAATCCCTTGCTCCAGTCCACGGAAGAATAATAGGAAGAAAAGCTAGATCTAAACGAGAAAAGTAAAAGAACAACAATTGAAAGAAACACTTAGCTTGCAAAAACTATTCTTTATTGATAGAAAGAACAATAACATAAGAACACCAGAAGATTGCTCAGAAATCCCGTACAAAGATGATACAAAAGATGATCCTTAGGAGGAGGAAGTGCCCTTCCTTTTATAGGAGAATGAGGGGTAGGCTATCCAAAAAAGAGGGGGAAAAATAGAGGGAGCTATCCTTTTGAATTTTCAAGATTTGGTCAATAGGAATTTGATAGACTTTAATTGTCTTGACCATATAACTCTCTTCAATGCAGATTCCCGCAGTAGTTATTTCGAACGCATTTCACTCCTGTAAAACGCACAAAAGCGGTCCAAATAATAAGATGTTCTTTTATGAAATTAAATTTCCTTTCCAATGAATACTTGTACACTCAATTTGGACTTTGGATGCAAGAGTTATGGTACTTTTGGTGACAGATATACAATAATTACAGGACTGCTGCAAATTGTACAATTATACTCCAAGAATATTTATCCCATTTCCTACAAAATACAAGAAAATATGATTAAAATTCTTCTTGAAGAGAAAAATATAATATAATGTAATTAATTATAAAACCAAGAAAATAAACAACAAAACAATCATAAAAAGATATCTAAAAGATGCAAATAAAAGTGATAAAAACACATTTATCAGCCTCCCACCCTCAATAACTGTGGGCTCTGATCTCCAAACCACGATATAAACACGATTCAAACTTAGCGGAAGCGATTCGATTAACAGCGGAAGAAAAAAATCACAGAAAATTAAAACTTTTCGAAACAAGAGCTTAAATCCATAAAAGCTTCTTTCATAACAAGAGATAAACTGTTTACATCTCATGATAATTACTTCTTGAGTAATTATATACATCAAGATACAAAATCTCAAGAACTCATAACAAAAGACTCTAAGACCTGAGAGTACAGAGGACACATAGGACTGACTCTAACTACACCACATGGCAGGCTAAATCTCCACCTGAGATTTACTGCTACTCCTGGTGCTGCTGCTGCTACTGCTGGGACTGGTCACCTGTAGACCGGTTCCTCCGTCTCCGACATCCACCTAAAAAGTTGAAGTCTACGGGGTGAGACAATTTTACATAATTGTCCCAGCGAGAGTTATAACTCTCCGCCAGAAGCTTTATTATAACATCAAAGAATATCTTAAGCAGTAAAGCTTTCAAAGTATTCAATAGCAGTTGCAGCTATAAACAAGAGCTCAACATTTATGAGACATGAAGAATATAAGCACTATTACAGTGTATCATCAATCAACTAACTCGTAGTTATCTCTAATATGTATACTACGCGGTTGATTATGTTTTACAAACAATATTATGCCCTGTGGAGATGAAGCATACCACTCATACTCCAACTGATTGCTAAGAAGTCACATCAGTATCATACATAGGTCATTAACAGAGCCGGATTCTCATGACCTTCACCTTCCTCAGTCAGTAAGAGGATCACTTGTAGGACATCTTGTGTCTCTACTATTATAGCTCACCAGGGTAAACTGGTCCTTCGCTATTCTAGAGTTACAGTGGCGTTCTGTACTCTCTTCGTCATCAGAAGATTTCATGTTTATCTCCACTGATACAGATATCTATGTTTTCTTCGTCATCAGGAGGTTTCATGTTTACCTACTACTGATACGGTATGGGATTGTAGTGAAGGATTGACAGATTACATATCTACATCAATTTCCTACACTAGGATGTAAGGTTCTACACATCCATATACCCCACATACTCACTAGTATGTGATCCAGGAGTTCCCTTAGGAAAACCTGTTTCACCATCATTTGATCTCTAACAATGATGGGTCTATGATCAGGCTCTACATTATACTTGATTAGTTAGGTACATTCAGTATTCATTTAACATCACACATTGTTCTTCAAACAATAACAGTAGCATAACAGCTATAAAAGGAGAATACTAAATGTAACAAGCCTAACTCACATCAATCATCATTTCTCATTATATTCATCACAAGTCATCTCTAAAGCATGACTTTGATGGTATTCATGGCTCTCACAGCCCATTATTATCATAGAATGCCACTGACAAGGCATCAAGATACTTTACTTATTCATAAAGCTATCAATATGCCTTTAATGAATATAGTATCATCATACATACCTGGATATGATCACCTCCATATCAGAACCTGCATGGTTAATTCAACTAATAAAGGTAATTCAAAACAATGATTATACTTTCCACTCTTGTCATAAGAGCTAAGTTCTTTGATTCTTATCAAATAGAGTTTAATACTCATATAACATGTCGTCACCTTTGAATTAGGGTTTACTATTCACATCACATGTCATTACCCTTGAATTAGGGTTTACTATTCACATCACATGTCATTACCCTTGAATTAGGGTTTACTATTCACATCACATGTCATTACCCTTGAATTAGGGTTTACTATTCACATCACATGTCATTACCCTTGAATTAGGGTTTACTATTCACATCACATGGTGAATTGAACTCATAACATCATCATGTATGAGGAACATCATCATTGATGCTCTCAAATTAGCTTAAGATTCATCATATATCATAATTAGGGTTTCCATGATCTCACATAGGTGGACCATACCCTAATCATGCACATTCATGTGTATTGAAGGTTCTTTACTTGAGTTTCCACCCTAAAAGGGTACTTTCTCTCTCTTAAGGTACTTTCTCTCTTAAGATACTTTCTCTCTCCTCATACTAGTAGATGGTGATAACACCTCTCTAGATCAGGTTGGGTTAAGTCGTCATGGGCTAACATAAGCCAAAACATCACTACCATGTGATTAGGGTTTGATTTGAACAAGGTTTTACTCAATTGAACCCCTCAAGGGTATTTTGGTAATTCACCCCATTGATCACCATCATGGGTTAATTCATTAGTCACTTAGTCCCCTAATGTCCTAGGTTACCATTAGGGTTTAGATTTGAGCATCATTGAACCATTTACATCTTCAAGTGATTAAGTGAAATCAACCTTTGAAAACCTCAAACGGTTTCAACCTTCAACCTCCAAACGGTTTGAAACCGTTTGGATGAGTTGACCGTTTGCTAGGGTTGACTCCAAGACCATGTGACCTTCAAGACCGTTTGACCAAACCGTGTGAGGGTGTAGACCGTTTAACAAGTTTGACTTCAAGACCGAGAGGGCTTACACGGTTTGAGACCGTTTGGTGTCTCTCGATCTTGAGATCGTTTGAGTCCAAACGGTTTAGAGACCGTTTGGCCCCAAACGGTCTTGAGACCGTGAGGCCTCACACGGTCTTGAGACCGTGTGACCTCAAACGGTCTTGAGACCGTGAGGTCTCAAATGGTCTTGAGACCGTGAGGCCTCAAACGGTCTTGAGACCGTTTGGTCCACTTGGTCTCAAACCGTTTGGACCTCCAACATGGTTCAAAGATTTCAATCGTTTATGATTATCAATGTTGAAGCCTCCAAATGGTCAAAGCCATGGTAACCACTTATAGATTGAGTTAATTAGGGTTATGCTTAACCAATTGGTCACTGAATTGACCCTCAATTGTTATCCAATTAGGGTTGAAGTTGGTTCAATTAAGGTCCATCAACGTTCAACCATCAACACTCAACAATGTGAATCAACACAAGGTTGAACCCTTCAATTGAGCTCCAATTGGGCCCAAACTTGACCCAAACGGTCTTGAGATCGTGTTGATGAACTCCACACGGTCTTGAGACCGTTTGCCCAAAATTTCATCAAAATCTAATGTGATTTGATAAGGGTTGAACCTTGATTGAGTCTCAATTCAGTATTTTGATTAATTCAATAACCTATTGCAATTGGGCCCTCAATTGATCAAATTACCTTAACCCTAGACCTCCAAACGGTCTTGGGTTGTCACCACACGGTCTTGAGACCGTTTGGATGAGTTCCAAACGGTCTTGAGACCGTTTGCCCATCCAACTTTTGTATTCTAGTGTAAGTTCTTCAAGGTTGGATCTATTGAGTTGATTATCATATCCATACTTAATTGCAATGAAATTTGGTATCTTTGTGCTTTCAATTGGTCAACTATACTTGACCCCAGACCTTCACACGGTCTTGGGTGATTCCCCACACGGTCTTGAGACCGTTTGATTGATCCCCAAATGGTGTTGAGACCGTTTGGGTCAATCAACCCAAAAACACTAAGTTATTCATTGAGATTTCAGAACTGATTTCAATTAGGGTTTACCCTAGTAATCATCCTTTAACTCTTAGCTCGTTTGGAATTAGTCCATCAAATTTGGTGAGTTGTTAATCAACATTATTTTGAACAGTAATATCATACGGTCAATGCTTGGTCAACGTTCTTACACGGTCTTGAAACCGTTTGCCCAAAAAGGACGATTTCAACAGATTGGAAATCAGGAGTAAATTCAATTAAAGTTGTTGATTAAAAAGACCATATCTCACGATTCCTTTGGAGTTATCATCTCAAAATTTGTGGGCGATTAGCCTACATAATTATGAACAGAAATCTTATACGGTCCACACTCTGTAAACGCGGCTAAATGGTCTTGAAGACCGTTTGCCCTTACACGGTCCTGAGACCGTTTGCTCACTACACGGTTTTGCAAACCGAGAGAGCAATTTGTGGAGACCGTTTAGTAAAGTGAAAAGTAGTGGATTAACTTTGGAAATAACGTTTTCATCTCCTAGCTCAAGAACAGAAAGGATTTCTCACGGATTTGCTTGCAAGGTAGAAAAGGAAGGTAGAGAAGAAGAAGAACTATCATCTAAAAGCATAAACGAGATGTATATAACAAAGCATAGGTTTAGAGTTATAAAACCCACCTAAAGCTTGCTCCTTGAGCTCCAAGCTTTCGAGCTCCAAGCTTTTAATGGCGTCCTTGATATTCCACAGGTCGGCCAAGGTGAAACCTCTAGGGAAAGTCGAGAAGAGATGGCTAGAAAGGTAGAGCTATGTGAGCTAGCCATCAATTTGACCTTGAATTCGAGTTCTAACCATGAACTTAAGCAAAAGGGAGGATTCAAACCTACCTTGCACTCCTTGGTCGTCCTCCTGAGCTCCACAGCTCTTCTTTAGTCGGTTTGGTTGAAAAGAACAGTGAAGGAAACGAAGGGAAAGTTCCCTTTCTTAGAGAGGTGGAGAGTATATATACTTGGGGTGAGATTTTCAACATAAGCTCATAAGTTCTCCATATTTTCAACTAAGTCCCTCCATCCTTCTATGCTCGTCCCTTCATATTAATTCTAAGGACAAACCTTCTTCTAAGGTCAAGAAATGAGGGCAAAGAAGATCAACCTATTAGTTAAGCATACACATAAAAGGGCTATAGCACATACACCTTGATTATTCAATCACAAGGTGTTTTTTCATAACTTGATTAATCAATTGAAGTGACCTTTCATCATTTCTTCTATAAATGATGACAAGAGTCTTAATAAATACTTTTGATGGTGTAAATTACAAGTTGCACCCCTCAAATTGGGTAAATTGCACTTTTCCCCAATTTAGGGTTTTCAAGCACCGGGATTGCTTCCACAGCTGCACCTTGGTGCCCAAGCTTGGGAAATCCCTCAAACCTTACCATCATCATTCTCATGATGTCTCAACATCAGAGGAACATCTCAACATGTGCAAATTGCAAGTTAACCCTTCTAACTGGGTAATTTGCACATAGGTCCCTGTATTACAAAACAATGCTACAACTTTATATAAAAAGGAGCAAAAACTGAAATATATGTTTCTGAGAAACTTAATTACATGCCCAAAGTTAATCACAAGAATTTAATTACATATTTAGGCAAAACACCTAGGGTTAACTCATAACCCAGGTCAGGGATGTTACAAATTATCCACCCCTTACAAGGATTTCGTCCCCGAAATCGATAAAACATACTAAGAGAAAAGGGCTGGATACTTCCTTCTTATCTCATCCTCTAATTCCCAAGTGGCTTCTTCAACACCATGGTGATTCCAGAGGACTTTCACAAGATTTATATCTTTCTTCTTTAACTTTTTAATTCTGTTATCAAGGATTGACACTGGTCCCTCCTCATAGGATATATCATCATTCAATTCTACCTCCATAGGTTGTAGAACTGACTCGGTGTCTGGGTGACATTTCTTCAGCATAGAAATGTGAAACACAGGATGTAACCTCTGTAACTCTGGTGGCAGCTCTAGTCTATATGCTACCTTTCTAATTCGTTCAATGATTGGATAAGGCCCCATATATCTAGGAGCTAACTTCCCTTTCCTTCCAAAACGAAGGACCCCTTTCCAAGGCGAGACTTTGAGATATACTCTGTGTCCAATGTGGAACTCTAAGGGTCTACGACGCTTGTCAGCATAAGATTTCTGCCTATCCTGTGCAGTCTTAATCTTTTGTTGTATTACTTTAATCTTCTCTGTGGTCTGCTGCACAAGATCAGGACCTAACAACTGGCGCTCACCAGTCTCGAACCAACACAGAGGTGATCTACAACGTCTACCATACAAGGCTTCATAAGGTGCCATATCAATACTATGCTGATAGCTATTGTTATAGGCAAACTCTATCAAGCTTAGGTGTAGATCCCAACTCCCGGTAAACTGGAGAACACATGATCTCAACAAGTCTTCTAAGGTCTGTATGGTCCTTTATGACTGTCCATCAGTCTGTGGATGAAAGGCCGTACTAAACCTTAGCTTGGTGCATAAGGCTCTGTGTAACTGTTCCCAAAAACGACTTGTAAACTGAGGACCTCTGTCAGAAACTATTGTGACAGGAACTCTGTGCAAACACACTATCTCTTGAACATATAATTCTGATAACCTTTCAGCAGAATAGGTTGTTTTGACAGGTAAGAAATGTGATGTCTTAGTCAAACTATCAACAACTACCCAAATGGAATCATGTCCTTTACTTGTCCTGGGTAGGCCAACAACAAAGTCCATGGTCCCATGGTCCCACTTCCACTGTGGTATGGGTAAAGGTTGCATTGTTCCTGCAGGTTTCTGGTGTTCAGCTTTAACTTGCTGACACACAGGACACCTCAGAACAAATTCTGCAACATCCTTCTTCATTCCAGGCCACCAATACAGATCTTTCAAATTTCGATACATCTTGGTGCTCCCTGGATGCATAGCATACATGGAAGAATGAGCTTCTTCCAGGACTAACTTCCTCAAGTTATCCACATCCGGCACTATCATCCTTCCATTATAACAGACAACTTGGTCATCTGAGTCATGGAAACCATCTCGCTTCTCATTTCCATACTCAGATCTAATCTGCTAAACTGCAGCATCACCTAGTTGTGCTTCCTTAATCTGCTCTCTTAGGGTAGGTTTAATATGCATCTCAGCTAACAACCCGGCTAACAATGACACCTTCAACTGTACATTGTCTTGCCTTAAAGAGATAAGCATATCTCTCCTAGAGCATACTAAAGGGTTTAGTTGTGCTCTATTCATGGTTGATGTTGCTGATTTCCTACTTAAGGCATCTGCAACAACATTGGCCTTGCCCGGATGGTAATCAATTGTACAATCGTAGTCCTTGATTAACTCTATCCAACGACGTTGCCTCATGTTAAGCTCATGCTGAGAGAAGATATACTTAAGGTTCTTGTGGTCTGTGAAAACCTGGAATGTTTCTCCGTAGAGATAATGTCTCCAGATCTTCAAGGCATGAACCACGGCAGCTAACTCCAGATCGTGTGTCGGATAATTCTCCTCGTGTTTCTTAAGCTGTCGGGAAGCAAAAGAAATCACTTGTTTATCCTGCATCAACACACATCCTAGTCCATTCTTGGAAGCATCACAGAAGACTACATATCCTTTTCCTTGTTCAGGTAGAACAAGCACAGGTGCACTTGTCAACCTCTCCTTCAACAACTGGAAAGACTGTTGACACTTATCACTCCAAGAAAAAGGAACATCTTTCCGGGTCAACTTGGTCAAAGGTAAGGCTACAGAACTAAAGTTCTTAATGAACCTTCGATAATAGCAAGCTAACCCCAAGAAACTTCGAATCTCCGTCGGTGTCTTCAGTTGTTCCCATTGTAGAACAGATTCTACCTTTGTAGGGTCAACACGAATTCCCGAGGCAGATATCACATGTCCAAGAAAAGATACCTCCGGCAACCAGAACTCACACTTGCTAAACTTAGCATACAGCTTGTGTTCTCTTAGCAAGGTCAAAGCTTGGCGAAGATGCCGCTCCTGCTGCTGAGCATCCTTACTATAGATCAGAATGTCATCTATGAAGACGACAACACACTGATCAAGGAAAGGTCGAAAAACTCTATTCATGAGTTCCATAAATGCAGTTGGTGCATTAGTTAGTCCAAACGACATAACCGTGAACTCATAGTGACCATACCTTGTCCTAAAGGCAGACTTGGATATGTCACTATCCTTAATACGAAGCTGATGATATCCAGACCTCAAGTCTATCTTGGAAAAGACGGTTGCACCACGCAACTGGTCAAAGAGATCATCAATCCTCGGCAGAGGGTACTTATTCTTTATTGTTACTTTATTGAGTTGTCTGTAGTCGATGCACAACCGCATTGACCCATCTTTCTTTTTAACAAACAAGACCGGAGCACCCCAAGGTGAAGTGCTTGGTCAGATAAAGCCCTTCTCAAGTAACTCTTGAAGTTGTTTCTTGAGTTCTGCCATCTCAGCAGGCGCCATCCTATACGGAGTCTGGGCTATGGGTTTCGTATCTGGGATCAGATTGATTTCAAAATCAATCTCCCGAGGTGGTGGTATACCAGGAAGTTCTTCAGGAAACACATCCTCGAATTCCCTGACTAAAGGAACTTCAGCAGGATTGGACCTTTCCTTGGTAACATCTACCACATGGGCTAAGAATGCATAACATCCTTGCCTCAACAACTTATCAGCAACCATAGCTGACACAAGACAGGTGGGCAGAATCTTTCTTTCTCCTTGAAAGATCCATGTGTTGCTTTCATCAGCAAACACAGCCAACTTGGACTCACAATCCAAGACAACTCTATACCTTTCTAAGGTATCCATCCCGAGGATTATATCAAATCCTTGCATCTCAAGCGGTATAAGATCCAATTGAATGTGATGGTCGGAAAAGAAAAGGATGCAGGGAGAGCATACCTCCTGCAAAACGGTAGACCCACTCAACGGAGTCTCCAACAACAAACTATCTGCCCTATGACTAACAGTCACATTACAGTTACGAATCACTCTTCGAGTGATGAAAGAGTGTGTAGCACCCGGATCAATCAGAACAGATACTACACAGGAGGTAGACATATCAGAATATAAAAGTTTCATCTGACCTGCCACTACCCGTGGATTGACCACTGCTTCAGGTGGGTTCATAGCATAAAACCTTGCTGTTGCCTGGTGTTGAGGTGGTGCTGATGATCCAGCTTGAGACGCTTGTCCACGTCCTCGAGCTTCTCCTTGAGATTGCATTCTCTGAGATCCTTGTTGATTCTGCCTCGGAGGTTGTGTCACACGGACAGGCCTAGAACGGCAATCCTTCATCAAGTGTCCCACCTTACCACAGTTGTAGCATCTCCTCTCTTGTTGTTGTGTTCGGGGTGGTCCAGTAACTGACATCAATGCAGAACTATGAGTCCCTTAGAGCGGTTGACTCCGTCCTCTACCTCTGCTTGGTGACCATTGAGTTTGAGAACTCGATCTGGGTGGTGGAGGGTTAGGTGCAGAGAATCTAGGTTTCTTGAAATCCCTAGATGAAGAACCCTAGAACTGTGGATATCTTTTCTGGGTTTGCCTCTTCTCAACCACAGATCTCTCTATCCTTCGGACTGACTCAACGAAGGTAGAGAATCTCTCTCGGTTTTCTAAGGCAGACACAGGGGTTGATATATCAGCATTCAAACCCTTTTCGAATCTTCTGATTCTTTCCTCATCTGTGGCAGCCATGTGCGGATAGAACCGCAGCAATTCCATGAACTTAGCTTCATATTCGCTAATGTTCATCATGCCCTGCCTCAATCTCTCAAACTGAGAGATCTTCTCATCTAGGAAGGTCTTTGGAAAATATCTATTGATAAATTCCCGACGAAACTCTTCCCATGAGGCGGCTTGGAGGGAGATCTTTCATATCTTTCGGGATCCACCCTACAATATGGGGTCAAAAAGCCAAAATAAGTGATTCATTTTTAGTCCTTATAAAAAGAAAACTGATTCTTGAACCTCTTTCACGCTCATGTCTCTTCTGCTCTTCCATGTTCCACCAGTGACTAGCACTGCCTTTGAGAAGATAGACAGCATGTCTAACCTTCTCAACTTCCGGGATAATAAGAATCCTGAAAGCCTTCTCCAACTCTGTCAGCCATAAATCAGCATCTGCGGGGTCGGCAGTCCCAAAGTACTCGGTAGCTCCGACACGACGAAGTCATTCGAACGTCTTACCGATACCTTGTACTTCAGGTTGGAAAGGTGCCCTAGGTGTAGGCATGGGCATCATGTCGGTTATGTGTGTCATGTCAGTCATGAACTGCTCGAACATTGTCTGTACAGCTGGGTTACCCATGTCGGCTGGGTCAAACTGGGGTGGCTCTCTTGGTGACTCTGGTGCAGGCTATTCTATTCTTGGAACCCTTGCACCGCCTTGAGGTGCACTAGCACTACTCTCTGCCACGTACTCATCATGAGGCTCAGCCATCCTTATGTATCTTCTTCTCCTGAGGAGCAGAAGATTCTATTAGATAAGGAAGGAGTACTAAAGATAGACTTGACATCCTAAGTCCTATGCCTCTGTAGACTCAACTGACCTAGAGCTCTGATACCACTAATTGTGGGCTCTAATCTCCAAACCACGATATAAACACGATTCAAACTTAGCGGAAGCGATTCGATTAACAACGGAAGACAAAAATCACGGAAAATTAAAACTTTTTGAAACAAGAGCTTAAATCCATAAAAGCTTCTTTCATAACAAGAGATAAACTGTTTACATCTCATGATAATTACTTCTTGAGTAATTATATACATCAAGATACAAAATCTCAAGAACTCATAACAAAAGACTCCAAGACCTGAGAGTACAGAGGACACATAGGACTGACTCTAACTACACCACATGGCAGGCTAAATCTCCACCTGAGATTTACTGCTGCTCCTGGTGCTGCTGCTGCTACTGCTGGGACTGGTCACCTGTAGACCGGTTCCTCCGTCTCTGACGTCCACCTAAAAAGTTGAAGTCTATGGGGTGAGACAATTTTACATAATTGTCCCAGCGAGAGTTATAACTCTCTGCCATAAGCTTTATTATAACATCAAAGAATATCTTAAGCAGTAAAGCTTTCAAAGTATTCAATAGCAGTTGCAGCTATAAACAAGAGCTCAACATTTATGAGACATGAAGAATATAAGCACTATTACAGTGTATCATCAATCAACTAACTCGTAGTTATCTCTAACATGTATACTACGCGGTTGATTATGTTTTACAAACAATATTAAGCCCTGTGGAGATGAGTCATACCACTCATACTCCAACTGATTTCTAAGAAGTCACATCAGTATCATACATAGGTCATTAAGAGAGCCGGATTATCATGACCTTCACCTTCCTCAGTCAGTAAGAGGATCACTTGTAGGACATCTTGTGTCTCTACTATTATAGCTCACCAGGGTAAACTGGTCCTTCGCTATTCTAGAGTTACAGTGGCGTTCTGTACTCTCTTCGTCATCAGGAGATTTCATGTTTATCTCCACTGATACGGATATCTATGTTTTCTTCGTCATCAGGAGGTTTCATGTTTACCTACTACTTTATCGGTATGGGATTGTAGTGAAGGATTGATGGATTACATATCTACATCAATTTCCTACACTAGGTTGTAAGGTTCTACACATCCATATACCCCACATACTCACTAGTATGTGATCCAGGAGTTCCCTTAGGAAAACATGTTTCACCATCATTTGATCTCTGACAATGATGGGTCTATGATCAGGGCTCTACATTATACTTGATTAGTTAGGTACATTCAGTATTCATTTAACATCACACATTGTTCTTCAAACAATAACAGTAGCATAAAAGCTATAAAAGGAGAATACTAAATGTAACAAGCCTAACTCACATCAATCATCATTTCTCATTATATTCATCACAAGTCATCTCTAAAGCATGACTTTGATGGTATTCATGGCTCTCACAGCCCATTATTATCATAGAATGCCACTGACAAGGCATCAAGATACTTTACTTATTCATAAAGCTATCAATATGCCTTTAATGAATATAGTATCATCATACATACCTGGATATTATGGTTTACTATTCACATCACATGTCATTACCCTTGAATTAGGGTTTACTATTCACATCACATGTCATTACCCTTGAATTAGGGTTTACTATTCACATCACATGGTGAATTGAACTCATAACATCATCATGTATGAGGAACATCATCATTGATGCTCTCAGATTAGCTTAAGATTCATCATATATCATAATTAGGGTTTCCATGATCTCACATAGGTGGATCATACCCTAATCATGCACATTCATGTGTATTGAAGGTTCTTTACTTGAGTTTCCACCCTAAAAGGGTACTTTCTCTCTCTTAAGGTACTTTCTCTCTTAAGATACTTTCTCTCTCCTCATACTAGTAGATGGTGATAACACCTCTCTAGATCAGGTTGGGTTAAGTCGTCATGGGCTAACATAAGCCAAAACATCACTACCATGTGATTAGGGTTTGATTTGAACAAGGTTTTACTCAATTGAACCCCTCAAGGGTATTTTGGTAATTCACCCCATTGATCACCATCATGGGTTAATTCATTAGTCACTTAGTCCCCTAATGTCCTAGGTTACCATTAGGGTTTACATTTGAGCATCATTGAACCATTTACATCTTCAAGTGATTAAGTGAAATCAACCTTTGAAAACCTCAAACGGTTTCAACCTTCAACCTCCAAACGGTTTGAAACCGTTTGGATGAGTGGACCGTTTGCTAGAGTTGACTCCAAGACTGTGTGACCTTCAAGACCGTTTGACCAAACTGTTTGAGGGTGTAGACCGTTTAACAAGTTTGACTTCAAGACCGAGAGGGCTTACACGGTTTGAGACCGGTTGGTGTCTCTCGATCTTGAGATCGTTTGAGTCCAAACGGCCTTGAGACCGTTTGGCCCCAAACGGCCTTGAGACCGTTTGGCCCCAAACGGTCTTGAGACCGTGAGGTCTCACACGGTCTTGAGACCGTGTGACCTCAAACGGTCTTGAGACCGTGAGGTCTCAAACGGTCTTGAGACCGTGAGGCCTCAAACGGTCTTGAGACCGTTTGGTCCACTTGGTCTCAAACCGTTTGGACCTCCAACATGGTTCAAAGATTTCAATCGTTTATGATTATCAATGTTGAAGCCTCCAAATGGTCAAATCCATGGTAACCACTTATATATTGAGTTAATTAGGGTTATGCTTAACCAATTGGTCACTTAATTGACCCTCAATTGTTATCCAATTAGGGTTGAAGTTGGTTCAATTAAGGTCCATCAACGTTCAACCATCAACACTCAACAATGTGAATCAACACAAGGTTGAACCCTTCAATTGAGCTCCAATTGGGCCCAAACTTGACCCAAACGGTCTTGAGATCGTGTGGATGAACTCCACACGGTCGTGAGACCGTTTGCCCAAAATTTCATCAAAATCTAATGTGATTTGATAAGGGTTGAACCTTGATTGAGTCTCAATTCAGTATTTTGATTAATTCAATAACCTATTGCAATTGGGCCCTCAATTGATCAAATTACCTTAACCCTAGACCTCCAAACGGTCTTGGGTTGTCAACACACGGTCTTGAGACCGTTTGGATGAGTTCAAAACGGTCTTGAGACCGTTTGCCCATCCAACGTTTGTATTCTAGTGTAAGTTCTTCAAGGTTGGATCTATTGAGTTGATTATCATATCCATACTTAATTGCAATGAAATTTGGTATCTTTGTGCTTTCAATTGGTCAACTATACTTGACACCAGACCTTCACACGGTCTTGGGTGATTCCCCACACGGTCTTGAGACCGTTTGATTGATCCCCAAACGGTCTTGAGACCGTTTGGGTCAATCAACCCAAAAACACTAAGTTATTCATTGAGATTTCAGAACTGATTTCAATTAGGGTTTACCCTAGTAATCATCCTTCAACTCTTAGCTCGTTTGGAATTAGTCCATAAAATTTGGTGAGTTGTTAATCAACATTATTTTGAACAGTAATCTCATACGGTCAACGCTTGGTCAACGTTCTTACACGGTCTTGAAACCATTTGCCCAAAAAGGGCGATTTCAACAGATTGGAAATCAGGAGTAAATTCAATTAAAGTTGTTGATTAAAAAGACCATATCTCACGATTCCTTTGGAGTTATCATCTCAAATTTTGTGGTTGATTAGCCTACATAATTATGAACAGAAATCGTATACGGTCCACGCTCGGTCAACGTGGATAAATGGTCTTGAAGACCGTTTTCCCTTACATGGTCCTCAGACCGTTTGCTCACTACACGGTTTTGCAAACCGAGAGAGCAATTTGTGGAGACCGTTTAGTAAAGTGAAAAGTAGTGGATTAACTTTGGAAATAACGTCTTCATCTCCTAGCTCAAGAACAGCAAGGATTTCTCACGGATTTGCTTGCAAGGTAGCAAAGGAAGGTAGAGAATAAGAAGAACTATCATCTAAAAGCATAAACGAGATGTATATAACAAAGCATAGGTTTAGAGTTATAAAACCCGCCTAAAGCTTGCTCCTTGAGCTCCAAGCTTTCGAGCTCCAAGCTTTTAATGGCGTCCTTGAGCTTCCACAGGTCGGCCAAGGTGAAACCTCCAGGGAAAGTCGAGAAGCGATGGCTAGAAAGGTAGAGCTATGTGAGCTAGCCATCAATTTGACCTTGAATTCGAGTTCTAACCATGAACTTAAGCAAAAGGGAGGATTCAAACCTACCTTTCACTCCTTGGTCTTCCTCCTGAGCTCCACAGCTCTTCTTTAGTTGGTTTGTTTGAAAAGAACAGTGAAGGAAACGAAGGGAAAGTTCCCTTGCTTAGAGAGGTGGAGAGTATATATACTTGGGGTGAGATTTTCAACATAAGCTCATAAGTTCTCCATATTTTCAACTAAGTCCCTCCATCCTTCTATGCTCGTCCCTTCATATTAATTCTAAGGACAAACCTTCTTCTAAGGTCAAGAAATGAGGGCAAAGAAGATCAACCTATTAGTTAAGCATACACATAAAAGGGCTATAGCACATACACCTTGATTATTCAATCACAAGGTGTTTTTTCATAACTTGATTAATCAATTGAAGTGACCTTTCATCATTTCTTCTCTAAATGATGACAAGAGTCTTAATAAATACTTTTGATGGTGTAAATTACAATTTACACCCCTCAAATTGGGTAAATTGCACTTTTCCCCAATTTAGGGTTTTCAAGCACTGGGATTGCTTCCACGGCTGCACCTTGGTGCCCAAGCTTGGGAAATCCCTCAAACCTTACCATAATCATTCTCATGATGTCTCAACATCAGAGGAACATCTCAACATGTGCAAATTGCAAGTTAACCCTTCTAACTGGGTAATTTTCACATAGGTCCCTGTATTACAAAACAATGCTACAACTTTATATAAAAAGGAGCAAAAACTGAAATATATGTTTCTGAGAAACTTAATTACATGCCCAAAGTTAATCACAAGGATTTAATTACATATTTAGGCAAAACACCTAGGGTTAACTCATAACCCAGGTCAGGGATGTTACAATAACCACCCCCCAACACTCTGTGGGTTCATGCCGATCACAAACGACACCACTCTTGCTGACTCCAATGCCTCCTACTCCAATTTCCCCTCCACTCTAGTGAGGTCCTTCGTCGGCCTTCATGGCTCTCACGAGGTGCTATGGGAAGAAGGGGACAGAGTCTCAGACCGACCGGTCCAAAGCAGAAATCGGCCGGTTCGAAAGAACCCAACAAATCGCAATTGAACCAGTTTTTAGAGGAGTGAACCAGCCGAACGAAGTCTGAACCAGACCCTCCACTTGCAAGCCACGTGCCTATGTGGTTCAATATCAGCCGCCCGATTGTTTAATCAAACGGCCAGACTTTATCTAATTTAAGGTATTTTTTTCCGTCTCACATGGAAAATAGATTAAAATCCCTAGTCTTGTTTAAATCATAACAAATACATCCTAGCTCCAAAATTTTGAATAAATAGTCAATCTTGATCAGAAAACCCCAAGGAATTTATTAAAAATACTTGTGGATCTTAATTCCTACTGTCACGGATATCCCTCGACATGAATCTCTTACTTATTTAATTTATATAATGATTCAACAATGACGTTTAATCTTTAGAAACCCTAGGTTTGGACTCTGATGATTATCTTGTAACCTAGGTCTAATCTAGTTGACTCATCTACTCTTGAAAATGAATAATTAGTGATCTAGAAATGTAAACCATATTTGTTGACTTGATTTAAATTTGAAAATGATGATGATATATTGATATTATGTTTGGCTTAAATCTTGTGGAATATTATGATCTATTGACCTAAAACTTGATCTCTGGTTTGCTCCTTATACTAATCAGAATTTGATTGAATTTTGAACACCAATGATTTTAGAACATTATGATGATCTAGAAATGTGATGATTACTTGGATAATGATCATGAAATAGGGTTAAAGCATATGATCCTAAAATACCTAAGTAGACCATCCACACTTGAAATATACTTGATACTTGTATAAAGGTGGACATTTGGAAATATTATTGATTATAAATGGATGACTTAACCCTAAGGTACAAATAGGAAAATATAACCCTAATCTCAAATATTGAAACATGATCTGTTAAATATCATGATCTTAACCCTTGATCCAAATATTGTGATTTAGGATATAACTCAAAGGGTTGTCCTATTACTTGTTGATTTTGTACTCTAAATCTTTGGTGAAAGGTATGCTATTATACTTCCTCTTTGGTTGTATTGAAGATACTTTTTATGTATCTCTGGACTATATACTTGGCTATATAACTTTATTTAGATATTGTTCCCTAAGATTAGTCTTCCATTTTTCCTATATTATATTTTGAGAAAAATATGAGAACATAAATGATATTGCCCATTATGACTATCTGTATATTGATGATGATGTTGATAATGTTGATAATGTTGATATTGAGTGCAAGCGACCTCCTCATTTGGAGGTGGGACTTGCACATTGGCCTCCTACCTCATATGGAGAGAAGGATCCTGGTGACCTCCCCCATCGCGTTGGGGTGATAGAATCATACAAAAATATATAAGCATGCTTCTTGATTAAAACATAATGGGAACTTGTAATAAAAATTGAATTGTTTGAAAATAAACATCTTGTCAAATAAATGTTGGATTTGGAAAATCTCTTATTATAATTTTCTTGAATATAAGTCCTTCCAAGTATACTCTTTTGCTATAAAATCATTTTACTTGATTTTGATAGCATATCGTGCAATTGCAGGATTGTGTCTTAATTTTCTTGATTTTAGGTAAAACAATTTGAACATTGACTAAATCACTTCTGCACTTTGTATACTCTGATGACAAGGTTAAATCAGCAATATCTCCTGTATTGAGTTAGTTTTTTCTTTAATTTTCCTATTTTTGAGTTATTATTTCTTATTGTATATGCCAGTGCGTTAGATCCTTTCCGCCACTTAGGGATGGATGCTTCAATCCCTTTACCACTGTTTAGGTAATGGGATTGAGATTAGGGTAAGAATGATTCTGTGACAGTTGGTATCAGAACTTACACACTCTCATATATTTGAAGTAAATAATTTCTCGAGTCTCTTGAAACCCTAAAAACCCTAAAATCCATAATGGTGAAAATTGAGGTGTCTAGGATCGGGGTTCTGGCATAATTTCTCCTATCTGTATTCACAGTGGTAGAGATTCCCCACTCTACCTGGACTTAAATTGTTCCAAAACTGGACCTAAAGGTTCTTTGTTGAAATCCTAGAGAGTCTTCTGGCATCTCATCTCTTCATTAAGGACTACCCTAAGCCACCCATGTAGATGAAGATTAGGTAGTCTTCTCATATCCCCATGTGGTCCTTCTCTCCTGACCATTTACTACATGATGTCTCGATTATGGGTAGCTTATGCATGGGAAAAATGAATATCAATACAAAATTTTATAAAGTTGATACCATGATCTGGCCTTAATTTGAAAAATACTCAATTTTGATCAATGAAAAAAATATTTTTAAATCAAATACTCTGCACGACCCATTCATGCAAACTCGATTTCACCAAAATTAGACTACATGTTTTCTATGTTTGAGGTAAATTTTGATTTGGTTGATGAGACCCCTATTTGATTAAGTTCATGTCACCCTATTGCGGACTAAACCTGAAACATAGTTAAGCAAACTCATACCCTATTTGATACACATCATGAATATGCCATCAAGTGACTAAGCGTAGGACTCACGAAATCATGATGTAAGACTATGATGCAAAAAGCAGTTTCCCTATGGACTATTGATGCCTTTTTGTAAACTCAATTTTGATATGATGAGCATGGACCTAAATAATGCACCAATTTTATCTTGATAATGAAAGAAACTGAATACAACTATGACCCCAGACTTGAATAATCTTGAACTATCTACCCTATTATGGCCTTGAAGTTTGATCTTATGACCTTATTAATGTGTTTTGACCATTGATTATCTCCCTATTTGAATAGGATCAATGGATAATGACTAACGTGCTAGATTAGGTGGTAGTTGATTCATGACTTCCCTAGCCTAGGTCACATCCCTATTATGACTATCTCTAAATTTTCATCTTGTTTATTATTTAGAGTTTGGAAAGGTATCCCTTTTCACCTGATTTGGATTGGTTGACCTGAGTCTAATAGGCTAAAACCATGGTTGATAATCATTCTTGAATATTGATAATTACCTTGCATGATGATAATGTTGACTAAAGCTTGTGGTTGATTTCCTAGATAGACCTAGGTCTAGATTATTCATCAACCTTGGATCCCATGATAATGATTTTCTTGATATATTTCTTGAATACTGCTCAATTTTTGTATATGGATGACTGATCACCCCTAAGGTCTAAAGTGGGAATCTAGACCCTAGCTCCAAATTTTGACCTATGATGTCTAAAAATCTTGACTCTTAATATTGATTAATAAAATTGTGACTCATGATTATCAAATCACAATAACGATGCAAATCCTATGGCCACACTATTTGGATCTTGAGATGTATGACTAATGACTTCAGATTCCTAAACTTTTAAATTTTTTGAAATGATGACTATTTTGACTCTCTCAATTTATGACTTAGGGTTTATATCTCATTAGGACTAGGGTGGGACCTCCCATTGATTTTGGAGCTCAAAAATCATGATATTGGAAGTATGATGTTGTCTCGAAATTGTTGAAATATGAAATCTCAAATCATGGTTGTATAACACCACCTAGGCCAATGAAGAAGCTAGGACACTAAGATATTGGTATTGAAAGTCACCTTGTACACTTGATTCAAGAACTCTATTTGTTTGACCAAAAATATGATCTCTCCAAATTTTTGATCAATATGATGCTTTTCATATTTGTGACTCATATGATGACTTTGAACAATATATGTATTGCCCTTGATACTCAATTGCTCGATGATGATATGATGTTAGTACCAAGTTTATTATGATATGGAACATGGAATCCCAACTATGATGATTGTACTACTTGAATTTTGAAGACATCATTTTGATTTTATAGTTGAGGATACTCCAGTATTTGAGGATATGACCTAGATTTGATGACCCCAATTTTGAGGATTTTTTGAATTTTGGGGACAAAATTCCCTTTTAAGGAGGGAAGGATGTAACAAAGTGAATTTTAGCATAAGAACAAATTAACTACTATTTTACCCTCATTATGTTCACTCTGGACCCCAATATATTTTTCTTGGCTTCTAAATCAATATTGATACTCAAATTCAAAATTTGGTGAACAATGTAGTTTTTATACACTTGGTGACATCACAAATTAGATTCATTCATCACTTTGTCTAAAGAAGAAAATTTGTCCATCAAACTTCATCTTTTCATTCTCAAACTTTTCTAAATATTCTCCACATTTTTTTTAATCTAAGATCTAAATTTCATCCCAATTGGACATTCCTACGATTTTCTATGAATTATTGAAAATAATGTGTTAAAAACCATTATTTTTCCTGTATTTGCCCTTTTTATGGGCTTTTCCACATCACCGATCCATTACAGGGGGGGCAGCCCTCAGATCTGAGACCTATGGATCAAGGGCTTGATCCAACGGCCATGGGTCTGTCTTCTACCTCCTATTGATTGCGGGGAGGAGACTGAGAATTGACGAATGATCATATAGGCCAGATCGCACCTCATTTCATATTTCTAATCGAGCGAGAAACATCATCTCACATTTTCATGCCCAAAGAACCCTTCTTTGACCACTGATAGTGCTCTTTCCTGCCGCCAAAACACCTTCCTTGCTTCCTCCTCTCACACCGGAGGCCATGGCTGCCACCAAAGATCGATCAAGCCCAAAATCTACCCCCACAACGCTATAAAGGAACCCCCCAAGGTCCACAACTAACCTACCTAGCTTAAAGCTACAACCCTCCATGCCATCTCGGTCCCAAGAACCTCTATTTCACCTTTTGATCTCCTATTGCTTGGGCAGTGCCGCCGCACAACCCATTTTAGGCATTCGCCTACCTCGGCCTCTCGCCTTCAATAACCACCCCCTAACACTCTGTGGGGTCACGCCGATCAAGAACGACACCACTATTGTTGGCTCCGACGCCTCCTACTCTAGTTTCCCCTTAACTCTGGTGAGGTCCTCCTCAGGCCTTCATGGTTCTCGTAAGGTGTTGTCTGAAGAAGGGGATAGAGTCTTGGATCGGCCAATCAAAAGTAGAAATTGCCCGGTCCAAAATAACCCAACAAATCGCAATTGAACCAATTTTTAGAGGAGTTAACCAGCCGAACCAAGTCTGAACCGAACCCTCCACCTGCAAGACATGCACCTACATGGTGAAATATCAGTCGCCCGATCATTTAATCAAACGGACAAACTTTATCTAATATAAGGTATTTTTCGCCCTCTCACATGGAAAATAGATTAAAATCCCTAATCTTGTTTAAATCATAACAAATGCATCCTAGCTCCAAAAAATATGAATAAATAATCAATCTTGATCAAAAATACCCAAGTAATTTACTAAAAATACTTGTGATTCCTAATTCTCACTGGATTTCACTGATATCCCTCAATTTGAATCTCTTACTTATTAAATTTTTCGAATGATCCAAAAATGATGTTTAATCTTTAGAAACCCTACATTTGACTCTAATGATTATCTTATAACCTAGATCTAATCTAGTTGACTTGTAACATACTAGATCTTAAACCCTACCCTAGAATTTTGATCTTTTGAACTTAGTCAACAAGGTTTAGTATAACCCTAATGAGCTAATGCATGTATAAATGACCCTAATATAACCTAATGTTCTCACATTAGACTTATGCCAATAATGGAACATAAAGTGTGTTTCCTAAAGTATATAATGAAATGCATGATAATTCATGTTTAATAATCACATATGACTCACTTGGATGGTAATAAGAAGTTCAATAACCTAATTGGATGAATAGTTTCGGTTTATGGGCCACTAATGGGCCATATGACATATCTCATTAAAAGAAATCCCAAAAGTGGAATCTAAGTTAAAAATTGTATTTCAACGGTTACAATTGCCTTGGGACTCAAGTTTCACATTATTCACATGATAATAATTAATTTAATTCATTTTGGAAAGAGAAGATCTAAGTTTTCTCCAAAATATAAAATAAAATAATAAATTACTCCAAAAGAAGAAAATAATCTTGGGTTCATAATATACATAATAAATATAGCCTTTGGGTGAATTTCCATCCAATTTGGACAAAGTTTGCTTAAAAGGTGAAATCAAGAGAGAGAAAGTGTGTAGAACCTTCAAAATAGTAAATAAATGCTCAAACAACTCCAACATGAAAAATAGATGGCCAATTTGTATCCAACACATTAAATATGACTTGTGTGTGAAGTTTCATAAAATTTGGAAAATCTTAAAGCCATTTATGCTAGAAGAAAGAGAAAATAGTATTTGATTTATTTAACACATTAGAAGTTTTCAAAAAGCAAAAATAGGTGAATAATCAGAATCGACATGCCTTAATTGGCCTCTATACAAAATTTTACTTAATTTGGATTATGTTTGAACCCCTATTTGGTTTGGGAAAGAAGTTACATTATATAGCCCCCAAAATAGTAATCAAATGTATTTATTTATCCGATTTCATACAGTTCTCAGAATTTAAGCTATCACGCGGTCTTATTTGATTTTTTTTAACACGGGCCTTCTCTGGGATGTTGGATATTTGATTGTATTTCTCCTACTTGTCTTCTTCCTCTGACTTCTTCTAGGTCTAATCGCTACAGTAGTAGTGATTTCCTCGTTGTGCTAATCTTGCTCCCCTCCGCACCTTTCTCTACCTTTTCACTTTATTTGATTTCCCTTCTTGTTTGTGATATGTTTGACCCCAAAATATAGGATATTTCATCACCCCAACATCCTAGTCGATGAGGGACTTGGTCAGACTCCTGTTTCCCATTGGCAATGGGATTCTTGGATGCTTTGTGGCTTTTCTTCTATACAAGACCCTACCTAAACCATCTTCGACATCCCAGAAGCCATCTCCTAGCCTTCATTAGGATCTCATTTCTCCATATCACTCTCCCCATGTTCGGCGGCGGGTGCTTGCTCCACAGAGCTAGAGGACATCATTTTGAAGGTGGACTTTCTTGGTGAGGGTGCGGTTCGCATCTTGAGGCCCTGGCGAATCATTTTCTAGCATTGATTTTACCCGTTGAGGTATTTATATATGTTTCCCTTTTTCTTCTTTGTTCTTGACCTCTGAATGCATCTCTGATCTTCCGACCACTGGCCATCCTACTTGCTTTGCCTAGAGTTCTGCAATGATCATGAAAAATCGTCTTGCGCCTTGAATCATTCTGATTCATGTTCGTTGTGTGGGTTTGATCTTTTCCCTTCTGCCGCCATGTTAGAGGGTCGACTGAGTGCCCTTGCTCATCTTGGGTACCGAACCTGGGGTCTTCGAGTTTGGGGAAACTCAGGGATCTTGATCAGGATCTCAGCTGCTGAGTTTCTCCTCTGGTCCTTGATTCACTTTATCGCCTTGAAGCCTGGGATTGGGGTTGGCTAGTACCATTGCAGCAGGTAACCCGATGAGGGAGATAACCTATGAATGATTTACGTCTTCACCCTCAGTGTTGTTTTGATCTATGTCACACCGCAAGGGCTCTTTGGTCATATCATCTTGGCTTTTGCTTTCCGTGAACTCGAGTCACTGGGTACCCACCCAGACGAGTTGGCCCCTAGTTATTGGGTCAACTCAGTGAAGTTTGACCGTTGACCATATTTTTATTGGCTGGTTTTTGAAAATCCATAATTAGTTATTCATAGCCCAGAAAAAATAAAATAAATATGCTTTGAAATTAGAAAAATGCGAGCTTTCTAATTGTACATGTTTTGTAGCTCGAGTCTAATTTTGAAAACATGTGATTTTAATGAATTTACCTAAATAAGTTAATAACTTCTAAAATTCATAACTAAATATATAAGTCAGAAAAATATACTAAAAATGTCTCGAAATCCTAATAACATAAACTAAAATGTGGCACAATTTTGATAACCTAATTCACACATTAAGAAAAAGGTAGTTTTTAGGGTTTGGATAATGTATATGAAATTGACTCAAAATCTATATACATGTTTAATAGGATCTTTGAATGTCTAGGCTTGGACCTAGTTGGACTTTGGACTTTGGACTTTGGACTTTGAAGTTGAGATATGTTTGCATCCCCAATTATTCATTTTGAGTAATTAACCTATGTTTCTTCTTTCTCTTGGTCCTATGGACAATAGCCTATACACAATGTCTTTTCTTTTGATATCATGGTTCTTGTGAACTATCTTGTTTGTGATAATCTTGGATATTCTCTTGACTCTTATCTTGTATCGTGGAGCATGTTGGACTTTTGATGATATGTGTCCACTATGATGTGGATTTTTATTTTTGGATATGTGATATCTTTTTCCCACTTACATGTGGATATATGTGTTGTCCATTGTGTGATGGCAACCTTGTATAATTTTGACTACACTTTTTAGTTGCCTCTACATTTTACATGCTATGTGATTAGTAGCACTAGAGTAGTGTAATTGCATTGGTTTTCGGGCGTGTGCCCTACTATTTTTGGGATGGAGGTGGTGGTTCCCCATACTAGAGTTTCAAGGATGTGAAGCCTTAGTTCAACTTTTATGTATTGGGAGTTTGGCAATGCATCATTCTCTATCAGGTTTCAAGGATGTGAAGCCTTAGCCGCCTTTGTCTTTATATTATTCTAGGGTTATGTTTATCTCACATGCATGCAGGTTGATGATTGTGGGGTGTGTGCCCTACTATCTTTGTATGTGCTAGTATGGCACGATTTTATTTGTTTGGCTATGGCAAGTATCTCTTTTATTGTTGTTCTTTTCCTTTTATGCCATGTTTGGGTAGTCCCTGTCTTTTCTATGGGAAGCCTTTTATATTTGTTGTCCCTTATTTTCATAATAATGCTCAATTTTCCTACTTAGTAGGCACATACCAGCTTTTATTGATGTTTCCTTTTGTTCTCCTTTTTATGGGGTATGTTTCCATCCCCAGGTTTAGATCAAGGAAAGGTTAAGAAAGGTAGACTTGGACAATAACCTTTGTAGCTGAGCTTTTGGGATACTTGAAAGAGGTTGTTAGATGATCCTCAGTTAGATCCTTATAGTTTCTTTTGTAACTCACCCATGTGTGGTGTAGTGATGTATAAAGATATCAAGCTTTGTAATAGTTGGATATATTTCTTTTCCACTACTACTCATTTTTTTATGATACATACATGTTGAATGAACTGGTCTTCATCTCTTTTATGAAATTTTTTATGTGGTATTTGGTTCAACGGATGTTGCCTTTTTATTTCTAGTAGGGAGTGGTTCCTCTCTGGGATCCCAATCCTTACATGACTCATCTACTCTTGAAAATGAATCATTAGTGATCTAGAAATGTAATCCATATTTTTTGACTTGATTCAAACTTGAATATGATGATGACATCTTAATATTATGTTTGGCCTAAATCATGTGGAATATTATGATCTGTTGACCTAAAACTTGATCTCTGATTTAAACATTATACTAATAAGAACTTGACCAAATCTTGAACACCAATGATGTTAGAATATGATGATGATCTAGAAATGGGTTGATGACTTGGATAATGATCATGAAATAGGGTTAACACATGATCCTAAAATACCTAAGTAGGTCATCCACACTTGAAATATACTTGATACTTGAATAAAGTTGGACATTTGGAAATATTGGTGATTATAAATGGATGACCTAACCCTAAGGTAGAAATAGGAAAATATAAGCCTAATCTCGAATATTGAAACATGATCTATTAAATATCATGATCTTAACCCTTGATGCAAATATTATGATTTAGAATCTGACTCAAATGGTTGACCTATTACTTGTTGATTTTGTACTCTAAATCTTCGGCGAAAGGTACACTATTATACCTCTTGTTTGGTTGTATTGAAGATACTTTTTATGTATCTCTTAACTGTATACTTGTCTATATAACTTGATTGAGATATTGTTCCCTATGATTAGTCTTCCATTTTTCCTATATTATATTTTGATAAAAATATGAGAACATAATGATATTGCCCATTATGACTGCCCGTATATTTATGATGATGATGTTGATAATGTTGATAATGTTGATATTGAGTGCAAGAGACCTCCTCATTCAGAGGTGGGACTTGTACATTAGCCTCCTACCTCATATGGAGAGAAGGAGCCTGGTGACCTCCCCCATCACGTTGGGGTGATAGAGTCACACAAAAATATATAAGCATGATTCTCAATTACAACATAATAGGAACTTGTAATGAAAACTGAATTATTTGAAAATAAACATCTTGTCAAATAAATGTTGGATTTGGAAAATTACTTGTTATACTTTTCTTGAATATAAGTTGTGCCAAGTATACTCTTTTTCTATAAAACCATTTTACTTGATTTTGATAGCGTGTCGTGCAATTGCATGATTGTGTCTCGATTTTCTTGATTTTAAGAAAAACAATTGGAACATTGACTAAATCACTTCCACACACTGTATACTCTGATGACAAGGATAAATCGACAATATATCCTATATTGAGTTAGTTTGTTTTTTATTTTCCTATTTTTGAGTTATTATTTCTTATTATATATGCCAATGTGTTAGATCCTTTCGGGCCACTCAGGGACGGGCGCTTCAATCCCTTTTCCACTGTCTAGGCAGTGGGATTGGGATTGGGGTAAGAATGGTTCCGTGATAATAAGATATCCTGAAGGCCTAGGCTTTGAATAGAGACTTGTGCTAGGACCATACTCATGTATCGTTTGGTGAAAGAATCTAGTCTTTCACATCTCTTTATTTAGGGATGGCTTTGATGTGAACTTGTTGCCCACCAAGCCTCCACTCAGGGATCAAAAGCTAGGGCCAGATCGACCAACAATTTGTGTTAGAAATTCAGATATGTGTCCTTTACCATGTCTTGTTGTAGTCAAATCTACAGGATGTGTTCTTTATTCAACTAGTAGGGTATCACAAAGATGATGATATTACTATATCTGAATTCTCATTATTTACATCTTGATATGTTACCTATACAATATGATAGTAAATATAATATAAGTAGTATTGCTAATTTGTTCACAAATATATTCTCAAATATGGTTAAAAAGATTAGGAATTGACTAAATGAGCATATTTATGATTAATTAGATTATTATCATAAATTTGATCTACCCAATACTTGAATTTTTTGTTAGATTTTTAAACATATATAAGTTTGTTTCAAGTTTAATATACTTAACATGTTGTATGTTTGTTACTTGACTGAGTGGAAAATTTCCATTCATCGAGGCTCTATATAAATCTCATGAGGATGTTTCACATGTTTATAGGTATAATGACATGTAGCGGAGATGTTGTGATAAAGAAGATGTGAATATAATAATTTAATCTACAATGTACATGTGGTCTTTGTTTCCCTGGTTGTGAGTTGTATATTGAATCAATTACTTTCATGTAAATATAATCTTTTGTAAATTGAAAAACATTTAAAGGATAAGACTTATTTTAGCTTTAGTGGAGTTGAATGAGATTTATGTACTGAACATGATAGTCATTTGATGTCGCATTGGTTTTTGAAAGTTTATTAAAATTGTAAAAATTTACATGTATTTCTTATATAGTGGTCTGATTGTATTTTTTGATATATTGGTGTTATCTTTCTTGATCAGGATCAAAATTTAATAGTTTTCTCTAATGATTGGCATTTATACAGATAAAAAGGGAGGTCCTTACATTGATGTCGAAGAAGCGGCCAGATGAGAGATCTAAATCTTCGTCCGTGTCTCAGTGTCCCGAGCATGTCCCTTTACCAATTTTGCCACAAGTACACTTCAATTATTATTTTGAGGGTGGGTTTTTCAGCAAATGTATGGCTAAGATGAATTGAAATACAATTTTGAACACCAAATGAACACACACGATATGAATCGCCCAAAGAAGGGACTGGGAATCTGGGACCTATGTCAAGTCGGTCGGTCATAAACCATGTGTATTGTGTTTGAGCTGGACAAATCAGGATGTTGACAACAAACCGCTACACTTATGGTTGTGCGTACAACGCATAAAACCAGCGGAGCAGCCGGAGGTTTTCTAATTTTGAGTTGGTTTGGAGTTTCAGCTCGCCATACCATTACTATTCGTCGGTTAACGTCCGTTGAAATAAAGAGATGAAAGCGACGGAGATGGAGTTTAGGAGTGGTGGTGCTCTAATAGGACTGTATTCACTCGTCCAAACGACAAATCTCGAAGTTTGGAGCTTCTGTTTTGCCCAGCATATCGTGCTAGCAAGAGGGGTCCAATTCTGCTTCAGGGACCACCGCCGCTCCCTTCTCCCTCCAATGGTCGTGTTTCTTGTCGTCCTACTGTTCAATGTCAAGTCCTGACGCAAGTGGGTCTTGACGACAGGAATGTATGCGCTGTTCAGGGCATTGTGATAGTACAATATTGATCTCTCTACAGCGACACCACCCCTTATCCTCACGGCAGACCTCTTTGTTGTTCCTTTCACAAAGGCCAACTTCGAATTAACTGCCACCGCGAGCAAAGAAATTTTATCGTACAACATTAGCTAACTAATTTTCTAAGTAGAAATATTGATGTTCTTAAGCGAAAGAATAGTATAACGAGCAACCCAAAGGGTTAGTCCCTACTGTCACATAAACCAATACCGGGATCCGATAAATCTGATAATATGCAATGGGGGCTCGTCTTAAAGGCTAGTTAGTAGAGTGTAGCCGCTCTTCAAAGTGTGTTTTTGCTGTAAAAATACATTGCAAATTCACAGTTTATCTATCAATTGCAACTAACCAAGTAGACCCTAATAGTGGCCCATGCTTATGCTCAACCGATTACACATGAATATTCAGGTCCGTGCACCAAGACAATAGGACCCAGTTTCAAATGCAACAGCCAGCAAATTGATTCGGTGTTGTTATAGCAACTTGACACCAGAAGACCATAAATCAAAACAAGATCGAGAAGTTTTCTAGGTTGACTTGCTTTAGGGAGGATCTGAGTACCATATACTGGCACAAGGGCAAAACAATTATAGTTCAGCGAAAATGAGACATGGTCATCGATGCAATAGAACCAACAAGAAAGCATAGTTCAGGATGAATAAGATGTGAGAAAACATCATTCTCATATAAATGGTCAAGAAGGAATTAATCATACTGACTCCACCTTCGATGTTGGATATGTTGGTATTGGCAACCAAAATCGGGTGCTGACAGTGCGTTTTCTCAGCACGTGGTGACACTCCGGTTGGCCTCACAATCGGATCCTGGGAATAATGGCTGTGCCTACTGCCTAGCCTTCGGATGTTGGCGAGGCTAACCTAGTCTTTCTACAAACATCTTTCCTCCCACCAAATTTGTCATCGCTTCAACTGCCTGGGGCAGGCACACTCAGTGCGGTTGCCGATACGCTGGATTAGACTTTGGTGCATGCGTCCTAACGGCAGTTGGTTTTTTCCAAAGATGGCGATGATCCCTCCGGCTCCCCTACTATTCACTCTTTTCATTTCAAACAAATGCCTCACTTATCAACAAGAAACCATCTGCGACGATCATGGTCAGAAAAAGTAGCAGCAAGCATGTGATTTACCTCATCTCAAGCGAGGATGAGCAGCCGAGCAAAACCAGGGGATATTCTCTAGTCCCCCTCCTAAGTTCAAAAGAAAGCAAATGCTTTCTGGTGCTATATCCACCAGCGACGCCAAGAAGCATCTTAAATCGACGTACCGCCTCGACGCCTTCCGTTCCAAACTTCCGTGACGTAATACCAAGTGGTCGTCTTCATCTGAACCTCGGCGGAATCTCAAAGTTTAGGTGGTCTCGACCGAATCCCAAGGTTTATGTGGTCTCTAGCAACGACGACACGAAGGAGGAGGAGGAGGAACGTCCAAAATCAACTCGACATAGGCAAAAGGAAGAGGTTGTAACCGTCGGGCCCAGACTGTAAAGTTCTTCAGAAAATGAGGTTATATGAGTATTCCAATCGTTCCTTTTAAGAATCTTTTCTGAGGCCTCAAATCCTGGGACGTTACAATTTACCCAACTTAGACTCTTGACGTCCTCGTCAATGTTCAACTATATGACCTCATAATATTGTCTTTTTTTAGTACAGATCCAGAATGGCTAATGGACTCCCAGCTCCCGATCACGGAATACCAGCGCAAGGGTGGATACATCACCATGGATACTAGTCCAATCATTCCTTATAAAATCATTTTATCTGAGACATCAAATCCTGGGACGTTACAATCTCCCCCACTTAGACTCTTAACGTCTTCGTCAAGGCTCAACTATATGACCTCATAATATATCCCCATTTCAGTGCAGACCCAACATGGCCCATGGGCACATCACGAAATACCAGCGCAAGTATTGCTACATCACCATGCATTGCCCTTTCCTACGTGCCTGGACTGTACGACTCAAGACTGGCATGCCACATGCCCATGTGGGCCCCACCTACTGGAGGGAAATTGGCTCTGATACCATTTGTAACACCCGGCCCACTGCCCAAGGCTCTAATAGAGTTTCAGAAATGACGACTGGCCCCACAGACCACAACTAGCCTTTTAACTGTACGCTTTCTCCTCACTCACGTGTAATTCAGCATAAACTTCCCGATTGGTCATTCATCCTAGTACTACTCTGCATGCTTAACTATAGAGTTCTTCAGAGATGTGCTCCTAGAAAAAGAGGTGCACCTTGGTGATATGGGTAGTCCAATCATTCCTTTTAAGATCATCTTATCCGATGCCTCAAATCCCGAGACGTTACAGAGGTTGTAGAGACTAGCAAAGATCTACCTTCAATCCTCCGTGAAAGACACCACTTTGAACTAAATATGGCACAATAAAATTTCAAAGTTTGTATTGTGCAGATTGTGGCTTTTTTTCTTCAAAAAAAATATGGTTACATATTTTCTATCCCTTTTTGTATAATATTACTTCTGCTATAAGGAGGCAATATTATCCTTGAAGGTCGATGGCATCCATTCTTGCATGGATGGATGTTACATAATCTACGCCCACATTCATGACATGAACATGAAGAATCTAAAGTAGACGTGCAGAAGGGGGAAGGGTGAAGAGATTGCATCTTTCGATGCTTCTCAACATACATTCCATTTAATTAAAATGTTGAGTATAAGTTTCAGTATTCATATAGGTCGATGTCATCATACGTCAGGGTTTACGATTTTGTGTTTGTGCCTCTATTCCTGTAGGGATGCGCCATTATTTGGGTAGGGGACTGCCTTTATCCATGCATGTTGTGCTTGTATTTGAGCTTATAGTGTGCCACTTTACAATTGTACAATGTGCCATTTTTTTTTTACTTCGTGTTATCCCAAGTGCGTCTCAATATCCAATAACAAGTCCATTTCCAGTTGGGGCCACAACTACACGGCAACGGTAGGTAAGTGAGAGAAAGCTCCAACTTCTCTCTAGAAACAACCCCTCCGTCTCTCCCTGATCGGTGCCATCAGTCTTCTCCCGGCGTGATTCTACCTGCTCTCCGCCGCTTGGTTTTGCTCCGATCTTTGGCGGTAATGATCCTCCTCTCTGCATCCGTCCGCGATCGACTCTCTCCTTCCCGGAGTCATACAGCTTCAAGAAGGGGTTACTTCAAGCCACTCTTCGCCCCTCGCCTTTTTCTCAGCTCTTTGGCGGTGGTGGCCTTATTCCATCTCTACGAACCGACTTTCCCCCTCTAGGGTGCTTCATCATAGCCTGACTTCTGTGCTTTCCAGCATGCACAAGGGATGCACCAGTTTGCTAGAGAAAAATCACTACTGCATCAACTTGATTTGACTTTGCTTTGATCCCCTATCAAGTGCTTCATTTCCTGTTTCACTAAGTGGCGATTCCTCTTCACCTGCTGAAATCTGTTGAAGCGGCATTTTTAAAATCCAGGTATCACCCTCTTTACTCCTCCTTCCTTCACAACCCTCCGCAATAAATTCTGAGGATTTTAACAACCTTCGAGACATATCTTGGGCTTCACCTAAGGTTTTAAGAAACATGCATGTGTTATTTCCTTGAATACAACCTACCACATCCCCTGAGGCTGGGTATTTTTTCTTGCTTCTCACCAGTTAATTTACAAATATATTCTGCAAGCACAAAACTCGCTTCAAAATTTCTCAAAGATTCATGCTCTTTTGCCGGCTCCAGTACTCTTTCCCAAGCATTTCTCGTCTGTCAGATCAAATCAAAAATTTTATCGGTTCAGAGGATATCATTTAAGATCCTTCAACTGCTCTGAAAACACCATGCGTACAGGAGGCGTGCTCACCCTTGCCTCATGCATAAAAAAGCCTTGCATGCCTAGATGTGGTAAGCCTTCTGCTTTCCGTCGTGCATTAAAGAAAAAAAAACCTCGGCGACAGACAGAGGCATAAGAACTCCAGTCGCACACGCCGATATGAACTCCCGCTTCTCCTTCATGGAAATTCCTCTCTCAAACCCCTCTTTTTCATCTAGCATTCCCTTACCACGAGCTTGGATCTATCACAAGTTCGATACCTCGCCGGGAACCTGCATGATCAACATTGGTCACCGCTCCTTCCAGGTGACGGTCACATGGTCCCTCCCCTCCGAACAACCCTGGGGTAAAAAACTCCCATCCTTCTCATCTCTGAGGGCTGGAGCGACATGCTTGTTGAGCTAAAACTCAAACCAGAGTGGTCGATTTTCATCAAACCGATTGAAAATCATACTTTTCATGCCTGGGTGCGTGATTTCATCAACGACACGCCTCCTGAGTTATCATATCTTTACAAAAGACACGACCAAGCTAGTTCTTCATCATCAAACTCTGCGGACCAACTCTTCGTTCGGGACGAGCACCAACCCCCTTTGGGTTCAAGATCATGGCCCATCTCCATCTCCTCAGGTTCAGAGGAGGAAGACGATGCTGACACATCCACAATGCAAAAACAACAAAGTTCCATCGCAGAAAGGTACAAACTTTTCCCTTTCCACTCGGTTAAGGAAAAAATCAGCCCAATTTGTCTTCTCTTCATAAAACCCTAAAACCCCGACCCCTCCTGGTAGAGGATTTCATCCCAAAAGACTTGGATCACCTAAACACTGCCTTTCCTGTTTTAGGCCTAGCAAAATCATCTTTCCTCATAAACAAACTCCTAGAAAAAAACCCCACCGCCCAAACTTGGACATTGGTCTCCCCAAAAAACCTTTTCGGGCGCTGCACTATTCTCTTTTCCTCAGAAACAACCACTCGACTTCTAGATGCTTTTCCCGCCTCACCTGCTTTGGATGTCAACAAAAAGGACACATAAAAAGATTCTGCATGGCTCGCCATCCCCCAAACCAGAGCAGATCCCATGCAGACCCAGCTTCCTCCTCCATGCACTCTCTCTCAGATAGAAATTCACCTTTTCACAAAAACTTTATAGTCCCAAAAAAGTCATTATCAGAACACAGGTGCATAAAACAACCCCCTCCACATCATTTCCTTTCTAAAAATACCTTTGCATGCCTCACAAATCTCCCGCCTGATCATGCAGACTCTACCCCTTCACGCTCCCTGATCTCAAACCCCAGGGCTCAACCTATATCAAAACCCTACCACAAACTGAAGAACCATTCAGCATCAACTCCTAAACCACATCTCCAAAACCCTCTCCATTCAAACCCATATCCAACACATATCACAAACAACCCATCAACGGCTTCAAAAATGAAAACACCGGACCACCTGGAGTATGTGATTTCTCTCGACCTTCCTGCTAACTCTATGCGTCTTCTCAAGGTCCTCACCCTGAGAAGCATTCTCATATCAATTGAAAACAACCTTGACAACAACCCCATCAATGTCCTCGACATCACTCGTGCCTTAACACTTCTCATTCCGGGTCAAACCATCTTAAAACCAAAAATCTTCTCTCCTACCCAACTCATCTACACTGTCCCTGAAGGAACAAAAATAAACCACCTTTTCAATCAAGTTCTCACTATCCCCTATGGATCGAGCTTCATTACGGCCAGACTATCAAAATGGTCAGCTGATTTAGGTGCTTTCCCAACTCCCACTGGTGGTTCCGACTGGGTCGCCATTACAAATCTTCCTCCTCACCTTTGGGAAGTCGAGATCTTCAGAGGAATATCCCATTCTATCGGGGCTACACTTCAATATATCAGTCCTGAAACCTTGCACCCTTCACAATATATCAAAGCTTTTTGTCTCTTTTCCGTAAAAGCTGCTATTTCATTACCTCCTACCATCAATATTAGAATTGGCGAATCTATCTATAATATCAAACTGTCTGCTGAACATCCCACCGAGAACAGAACAACCTTCTCAGACCTCTCAAAACATCCTCCCTCTTGGCTTAGCCCAAACAAAGACAACATGACTATCTTGAATTCCAAGTCTTCTAGTGACCGAAATCATGTTTGGATCAGGAAAAACTCCGCCTCTTCCGAGAACCCTTACCTCCACATAAACAAGAAAAGAACCAGATCATCTGAACCATCTATTCACGAAAACACATACATACCTAGAGGTTCCACCTTCCCTTCTCCTACCTCTACTAAGGAGAGTTACCCCTCACAAAGCCAAAAACAACTAGCTATAAAATACCAAAACATTTCTCAGCATAAGGATGACAATTCTTTGTAGAGTTCGGAATAGGAGATCCCTCAACAAAGGCATGCTTCCTACTACCTCCAGAAGATCATGAAGCCAAATAAAAAAGAAACAAAAAATAATATCATCGTCAACAGGACAAAGCCAGGTATTTTTCCAAACTTCTCTTCCTGTTCTCTTAGTGACTTAACATCTGCCCATTCTTTATCTTCTACTCCCCCAACAAAGGACAAAAATAAAGGTTTCAATTCTATTGAAGATCTAGCCTCATGGTCAAACATAAACAGCTTCACAACTTTTGCAAACAAAATAGGCATCCAACTAGATGACGAAGAAAAAGCTCATAAAACACTAGATAACATAGAAACCTTTATGGGCTGGTCAAATAGAAGGGTTCTTTCTTCTGAGACTACAACTTCGACCTTCTAAAATAAATTAGATTGAATTCTGTCAAGTTTTTTTCTTTCTTTCTGGATGACCTTCATAAAAACTATGATGATCTCATCTTGGAACGTCTGTGTAGCTGCAAACCTCCATAGACGCAAAAATATTTGTGCACACATCTACAAGAATAAAATCGACCTAATTACAATCCAAGAAACAAAAACTTGTCTGACCTCTTTTGCTCTCAAAACAATAGGGGGAAATAGAATCACTGACTGGGTCCAATTACCTCTTGAGGGCTTCAAAGGAGGCCTCTTAGTTGGTTTCAACAATCAGTGTTTAGCTTCACAAAACACCTCTATTCTTAATTTCTCAATTACCATTGATTTCAAAAATCTTTCTGATGGCTATCTCTGGTCTTTCTCTAGTGTTTATGGGGAACCAGGGCACAACAAATCTGCCTATCTAGCTGAACTAAATCATCTCATTACAAAACATTTCTCGTCTCCCTGGGTTATGGGTGGTGATTTCAACTTGATCACTCAAAACTCAGATAGACTCAACTCCACCCCTTCCCCCCAAACTATGTCTGTTGCTGATAAATTTTTTAGTAAGATGCTTACAAACCATTCTTTGATAGACATCAAACCTTCAAATGCATCTTACACCTGGTCAAGAAACCAGACTTATGCCAGACTCGACCACTTCATATGCTCAAACATATGGGAAGACAAACACCCTCTCTCATCGGTTCATATCTCCCACAGAACCATATCGGATCACTTCCCTCTAATCCTTGACTCAAAATCTATCTCTTACGGCCAGAGGCCTTTCAAATTTGAAAACAGCTGGCTCTCTATAAACAACTTCACCAGCTCCTGTTTAGAACATTGGAAACTTGCTGACTCCCAAATAGAAAACTTAGGAATACACATCCTAAATAACACCAAAAACATTAAAACACATATCAAAAAATGGAATCTCTCAAATCCAAAAAATTTATTCAAAACACAAAAAAATCTCGAAGAATAGTTCCTTTCTGTGGATAAGGACCCATCTGTTGACCCATCCCTTATTCTTTCCATAAAAGCTGAACTGGACTACAAAAATAATTGTATTGACACTAAATGGAGACAAAGGGCCAAAATTTCTTGGGCAAAGGAAGGCGACAAAAACACAAAATTCTTTCATAAAATTTGTAACCAAAATTTTCGACAAAATGCCATAACCCATCTAACAATAAACAGAAGACTCACCTCTCACAAACTATCCATCTCAACTCACATAACAAACCATTTTAAAAATATCTTCAATAACAATCACAACCTCTCCTGCCTTAATGACTTGTCTTGGGCCACTATTTGTCAAAAAAACATAAAAAACCCACAAGATCTTATAAAATCTTTTTCCCTTGATGAATTGGATGCTGCCATTTCAGGCTTAGGTCTAAATAAATCTCTAGGACCAGATGGACTCAACGCTGAATTCTATCTGGCAAATTGGGACCACTACAAAAAAGACTTCTTAGCCTTTTTGTTTTCTTTCCATGATAGTAATAACCCTCATAACATCATCAAATTCATAAATAAAATTTTTATCACTCTAATAAAAAAGATGAGTCAACCTGATCACATATCCCTTTTCAGACCCATCAGCCTTATAAACACTTCATACAAAATCATAGAAAAAACACTAGCAAATAGAATCAAACCACACTTGGATGATATCATCCCTCTCAACCAAACTGCCTTCCTAAGAAATAGAAGTATCCAAGATGCCTATTTGATGGTTAACGAAACTATACATCTCTGCCACAAAAACAAAACCCCCCTTCTGGAAATTAAATTAGATTTTGAAAAAGCTTTTGATTTTGTCAATTGGAATTGCTTAACTAAAACTCTCTCGGGTTTTGGTTTTCCTGACAAATGGGTTAGTTGGATTCATGCTTGCATTTCTACAAACCATTTTTCAACTATCATAAATGGTGTCCCTTATGGTTATTTCCACAACTCAAATGGACTCAGACAAGGGGACCGACTCTCCCCTTACCTGTTCATCATCATCACAACTATACTTTCCCGCATGATTCAACTGGGTAAACAAAATTGTCTTATCAGCTCTCCTGGGGAATGCAAGGAGAACATCATTCAATTTTCTGATGACACTATTATTTTCTCCTCCCCGGAAGACTCATCTCTTCTGAATATTTTTAGAATCCTCAGTATTTTTTCTTATATCTCTGGCCTCAAAATAAATCTGCATAAATATTCCATTTTTGGGGTTCACATAAATCAACCTTCTTTGGAGCGATATAGAGATCTCTTAAGATGTAAGACTAAAGATTTTCCAATCAAGTACCTTGGTCTTCCTATCACACCCTACAACATAACAAATGCTATCTGGACCCCTATTATTTCAAAAATAAATACAAAACTCTCAAATTGGACAAATAACTTCCTCAATCTTTCTGGGCGACTCACCCTGCTAAACAGTGTCATCACTCCTATTACTACACACTTCCTGAGCTGCATCCCTCTCCCTTCAAAAAAAAAATCAATTCTAGACAAAATCAGGAGAAACTTTCTTTGGAATAACTTCTAAAAATTGGAAAAATCTAGGAAACACTATCATCTAGTTAATTGGAAAATTATATCAGCTCCTCTAGATCTGGGAGGTTGGGGCATCCTAAACATTGAAACTCACGCTTTTTGTCTTATAACTAAAAGCATCAATAGTCTGTTCCAAAACAAACCAAAAATATGGTCACAACTCATCAAACACAAATACTACCAAAATTCCCCTCCCTGGCATCCTGTCCAAAAAAAATCATCTTCCCCTCTTTGGAAATACATCAACAAGAATATCCAAAAAATCACTCAAATCATTAATACCCCCCCACACTCTCACCTAAATATCTCTTTCTGGTTCGATCCTTGGTTCGAAAACAACTCAGTCTTCAATCTTCGACCAACCTGGATTATCCCAAACAGATTGCTCAAAATGAAAATTGATAAAGCTCTCCTCCTTATCACCAGTAACAAATCAAATTCTCTTAAAAGATGCATCCACATGCAGCTTAGTCAAGACGAAATAAGAAATCTGAAATTCTCCTTAGAAAACAATACCTCAAACATCATAACATGGAAATAGGGTAGCACTTACTCTGTTAAACAAGCCTACACCTACCTTTCCTACAGAGGTTTTGCCCCATCCACCACAAAAATTTGGAAATAGAAATGGCCTCAAAAATATAAAACATTCCTTTGGCTTTTACTACATAACAAGTTGCTCACAGGTGAAAACCTTACAAAAAAGGGTTTCATTGGTCCTTTCAGATGCTCACTATGCAAAAAAAGCTTTGACTCAGTTGATCACATCTTCTTCAAGTGTATCTTTTCACAAAACATCCTCTCACACTACACACAAAACTGCTTTCCTGAACTCAAGGAAGCAACTTTCCCTTCAAAAATCACACCAAATAGACACTACAAAAACTTTAAGAGTAGTGATATTTTCACCACCATAAGTTGAAATATCTGGAAAGAAAGAAACAACAAAATCTTCAACAACAACAAAAAATTGAGACAAAATATTATATCACAAATAGATGCAGATCTTCACATTCTAACAAAATGCAGGTAACCAAGTTGAAGGAGGACATGACGAATCTGATGAAGGTGAATCTGAAGCAAAGTTTTTGTGCAATCTCAAAGCTATGGTTGATGATGAAACATGTGCCAGTATAGTCCAGCAACAACTTTTATTACACTTTCGGGAAGATGCTTTTTCAACAAACTTGGGACTATCCTCTTAATTTCTTCTAGAGGCTTGTTAAGGGGTGCCTCCCCCACTTCATCAGAACTTTGCTTTTATCTCCACTAGGCACAAATGTTAAATTTTTCTTTCAGTTTATGTTATTTTCAACATCTTGTACGGAACTCACATAAGCAGGTGTTTGCTTGCTTCGATGTGTTTTTTAATATATGTCGTGACTTTTCCTAAAAAAAAAACAATGTGCCATTTTTTGTGTGTGTTCCATTATTCATGCATCGTTGTGCCACAATCCTAGTTTATGGTGTAGAAGGTTGCACCATTATTTGTGCATATTGTTAATTATTCAAGAGTACATTGTGCTAATTTTCATGTAGGGGTGAGCCATTGTTCAAACATGGATCTTCCATTATTCGATCAGGTTGTATCAATATTACCAGTGTGAGATATTAAAATCGTTCAATGTGCCATTATTTGTGTAGGGTTCATCCATTATCCATGGAGGTTGTGCCAATATTCAAGCTTGAAGTATGCCACTTTACAATCGTGTAGTGTGTCATTATTCAGGTAGGGGTATGCCATTATCTGTAAAGGTTGTGCCAATACTCGAGCTTGCACTGTTCCACTTTAGAATTGTGTAGTGTGCAATTTTTTGTGTATGTGTGTTCCATTATTCAAGAATGGATGTACCCAGAAATCCTGTGTGCAATGTGCAAGGTTGTGCCATTATTCGTTCGTAGTTTTCCATTATTTGGAAATGTAGTGTGCCAATTTTCATGTAGGGGTGTGCCATTATTCGTGTAGGATTTTTTTCCATTAATAGTGTATCGTTGTGGCAGTATTCGTTCATGTGTGTTCCAATATTCGTGTGAATTATGTTTTGTTTGTTTTATATTTTACACGTTTCGGTCTAATATTTTTATTATAGAAATATACTATGTTCAACCTGCAATTGTCAAAAGATTTTAATGTGGCCCATGAATATCACATTATCAAAGACATTTTCCATATAGACTACCTCAAAGAACACCAATCTATCAATCATAGCAGCTATGATTATGTATGACCTAGTCTTTGCTCTTTTTGAGATCACTGTGACTAATCTTACCTATTCTAATTGTTGGATTCATACACGCAATACATGATTCTGATATGTTATCCTGAACCTTTTTTTGTGGTTTCCTTGAGTTTTGTATGAAGGAGTTCATCTTGCTAAACACTTGGATCGTCAGTGGGAAGAAAAGTGGGCATTTTATCGCCCAATATGCAATGAAGTAGTGAAATATCTAAAGTTATTTCTGACATCCACAAGAGGGATTGATCGAAGATCATGGAATTAGAAGATTCAGTATGTTCCTGAATAGAGGGAATCATCTAGTTGAGGGTTCTTTACAATTCTCTTCATGAAACATTGGTATCAAAAATCTTCATTGAACAAATTCATTGAATGGAATAGTCATGTAATATCATCAAACTTGATGAATTTGAATTATATATAAGGCTTGAATTCACAAGTGAATTCCTAAATTATAATAATAATGACATTCACTTTGTGGCATGGGTTCAACCCATGGTCCAAGTAAATCCAATGAGACTATTTTCCTTGCAAATAGGTCCTTGTGGAACAAGTCAAAGAAATAAAAAAGGATTTCTTGCATAAATAAAAGAAATGGCTTTTTGAAATGTCAAATAAGTGAAATATTAGGTAATTGTCAAGTTTCCAAAAGAAAATAAGATATATGGTGTCTTAGATGTTTAAAAGAGTAATTATCTAACCATGAATGGAAACACAAGATTTGAGGCATGAAATAAGAATATCTTAGCCTGATAATTGGTATACTTGGAATAATAAGAGAAAAAAGAGAATTCTAAATCTCGAGAGAAAAAAAGACCTTCCATGTGGTGTGGGTAAATAATTTAGCAATATGTGAAAGGAGTAGGTTTTGGCTTTTAAACTTATCTCGATAAATGCCACAATTTAAATATTGGTTGGTAAAGATAACAATGAGTTTTCTTCTAAATTTCATTGTGAAAAGATGATCCTAGTGGTCTATAGAAATCCATGAAGAGAGAGAGATCTACATGTAATTATTACATTTTTTAAAATCGGAAATCTATTAGACACATCTGATTTTAGAGTTGGCTTGTTGGAGCCTCTTTGATATGACACATAGGCCAAGTAGGGTGGGAAAAAGGAGTTGTTCACATAGGGATAACTGACACCTCTCTCCCCCCCAGACCCCTTCCAATTATAGGAACTACCCCTTAGGGTTCATCAGAGGAAACTGAGCTCAGTGACCCTGTTTCCTCACGATAATAGTAAGGACATAGAACTGTCCTGATCATCGATAATATAAGACACGAGATGCCTGAGTCATAAAAGGGGGAGATCGCCTAGGCCTACACTATGTGCGAGAGTAGAACACCCACCCAACCAGGGGTTCCTCATCACCAATAGATCATGAATGGAAGCCTAGACCTCAGACCATAGTTGGGAGTTCATGAACTCCTAGGATTGGCACAAGAACTTCATGGAGATTTCCAGATGCCCTCCGAATCCCTTTGAGATGACAAGAAGTCTGTGATGGTACCTCTTTCACGTACATAACCTAAGATAAAGCAAATCTTCTTCTAACCAGCCTCAACGGCCTCTGACTAAACCAAGAGTGCCATTGACTCTGTGGGGACCTTATAGAGGAGAAGAGAACTTGCCCTGGCCATCTGACACCCAAGTGAAAAGATTCGATCACTGGTTAACTCCCCCTCCATGGCGATATCAGGTCGAATATGGACCAGAGGGATTTTTATGAAAGAGCACCTGGGTGCATGTTCAAAGGGCAAGGGCTCTAGTGTCTTTTCTCCCAAGATCAGAGACTCACCAAATGAATGTTCAAAGCTGATACAAAACTTGCCCATTGGCCAAACTTGGACTGTGAGGATATTTTTAGGTAACATGCTAATACTAGCATGTCATCTTCTCATTGGATCAAATAAGTGCATTGTGTAATTGATATAACTAAATATCGGTAAATCGTATGATAGAAAAATTATATAGAAAATCGATCACAAAAAGGAGTAGAACCCAAATAAAATACTGTTGGGACCTAATGAAGATTCATGTTACAAAAGTATACATAGAGCATGTATATGAGATGATTAATGCATGAAAACCCTAGTTTTGTACATTAACATGTTGAATACATTAAATTTCTCTCTCTATCCATGTCATTATCTAATATTGTTGAGTATAATAATGATCAAGATGATGATGATAATGATGTTATGATAATTAGCATTTCTAGACCAATAACCACAATACATGTATAATTAGGGTTTTGAAACCAAAGATCATAATTTCCTCAACTAATTAATTAACTAATGTGATCTAACTATTCATAATATATGGATACGATAGATCTAGTAATTAGAGTTTCATTTAATGTTTAATATAATTTGTACCAAAAAGATACTTCCATCCTCATATCAAAGTTATGATACTTTTTTAGAGGAAGTAGGATTAATGCATCCTCTACAAATTAATGCACATATCATGATAAAGTAAAGTAAAATGTTTTATGGTTTTTTCCTTGAAGGGGTAAACCCTAGAAGGGGCTAGGATTGGCTTAGAAAAACCCTTAGTGGGTCAAGGAAATCATAAAACCCTAAAGTGTAGGAGTAATCCCTAAACCGAATCATAAACCCTAACCTTGGGGAATGGGAGAAGTGTGGGTGATATAGTAACCCTACCCATGTGAACCCTATTTAGGGAAAAAGGAAAATTCAAATGAGTTTAGGTGACCCAACTCCCATGCATGCATGCATGTGGAGAAAGGCATTTAAGGAACATAAGCAATCAATGGTTACATAAAAGTTCAACTTTTAGGGTTGGTTTCCCAACTTGGGGTGGGTCAACCTAAGAGTGGGAGAAGGACCTATGGGGGAGGAAACCCCTAAACCCACAGGATTAGGTTATGGCTAGAGAGCCTAACCTCCTCTTGTGAGACAAGAAGGCACCCTAGGTTAGTACATTCCCAAAGAAGGGTGAGATCATAAATCATTTTAAAGATTGAGGTAACCTTGAATGTCACCTAAAGTGGGAAGGATTAAGTATATAAAATTTGAAAGAAAATTTATTAAGTATAATTTCTGAACCCATGTATGACATATCTGAAGGACACTATGGCCAAGCCAAGGAGGGAAGGCCACCATGGAGACCAAGCCCAAGAGGTAAGGTCATTAAGAAACCAATCCTAAGAGGGAAGGCCACCATGGACACCAAGCCCAGGAGGGAAGGTCATTAAGAAGCCAAGATCAAGGCGGAAGGCCACCATGGAGACCAAGACCAAGAGGGAAGTGTTGGGAAATATGGAAACAGATAGGTAGCAGAAACAAATAATTTATCTACCATATTCCCCTTTAACAGATGATCTCATAAACAATTATATAATGATAAGGATGGTTTATAAGGTCATACTTAGTCCTGGAGCAAGTCCAACATGAATTCCCTACTTGTAGTAAGCGCCTTTCTTCAAGTCACACTCGGATTGTGTCATTAGCAACTCACCGTTGATCACCATGGGCAATGGTTGACCTTGTCCTCCTAGAAGGAAAGACTCCTCACCTCTATGGTAGTCCACACAGACCATCGAGAACTCATGTCATTTTAGTATAACTGACAACAAGGATTCATCCCTTCTCAATGGTATACTAGCACTAACTTCAACTCCCACAATTGCTCTCCCATGATATTCCTCCCTTTATCGGGTATGACTTGCTCAGGTTATCTTGGTTACCACAATAGAGAACACAAACAATTGTCAGAGGTAATTGAGTTGAGTTTGAGAAGCCCACAATACCCTCTATTTATAGGAGGGTTAGGGTCAGGGTTCCCAGTCTGAGTAGGAGAGGAAGGGACAAGAATTTCACAAATTTTTGCATCATGTGAGCGGCAAAGTGATCGGTTCATAGGTGAACCTATCCATTGGCATGTGAGTCGATCAATTCAACCCTTGAACCAATTGTTTCATCATGTTTCCCAATCACAATTGTATTGGTAGTATATATACAATTTAATGTACAACATGACATCAACACTAATCCTTGACTCAATCGAATTGATCAGCCAACTACTCTGTTCACAACCTGAGCCAATTGGTTCATAGACCTGAGTTGATCAGTTCACTTCCTAAACTGGTCATTTCATGGTCCAGAATTGCCAAATTTGGTTCAATTTCCCTAACATACTAAAATGATCGGTTCAACACTTGAACTGCACAGTTCATAGTTCAATCAGTCAATATTCAACCAATGTTGTTTAAATTGAATGCCTAACTCTTTAGTAATCAAGTTTAAACCATATTTATAAATGAACTCCTATTCCAAGTGTATCTTGTGTGTGTGACACTATAGGTTCCAAGTCGCATTGTCAGTTAATATCCATAACTAACTTATGACATCACAAGCAATGAGCAATATCTAGCAACACATCGTTGCTACTCAAGTAATCTAGAAAGTTGGAGAGAAACTTCAACATACAATATGTGATTCGTGTTATAGTGATTGTATAATTTGTTTGTCACTAATATCTAGATTGAACTTTTAGTATGAAATTGCCATCCTCTCAATGTTCAATCTATGTTCCTTGAACAAAAAAAAACTATCTAAGATATATGTGACCTCAATATTATATATTGACTCACAAGTGCATGCACATGCTTTTATCAACCTCACTTATCAAGTGGCCAGAATAACAAAATCATGTAGAAGGGACAAATCCCATCTACATCACCCATAGTAATCCCCATGTGTGATAGTGTACCTAAGATCCACCTTTATGGTAATCCTTATTCTAAGTCATGGTGAATGTTGTTAAAGTATATTGATCAACATGTGATGAATGTAGTGATTTCAGGTTTAAGAACCACAATTACCACCTTCATTATGAGAGATGATTATGACCACCAATTATGGTTTCCATGTGTCATTCTCAAGGCGGGTCTATCTGATACACTATTTTGCAACACATATCTATGTGTTTGGTTTCATATAACATATCATAATGGAGGAGACTATGTCATCAACCAACACACACTCTAGCCTTTTGTGTCATTGATGTTTATCATCCTTCTACAATAACATCTGACTTGGGACATAACAAGAATGTACATATTCTTATCATCCATGTGATCTCATTATTCAAATCATCAACATGAAGAAAATACGTCATTGAGTAATATCATTCCTTAAATATTTATTATATTTCATCATTATCTCATAACTGACTGAAACAAAACAAATTGGAAGAGTTCCTTTATTATTAATCAAATAATCTATAAGATATTCCATCTCAATCATCATATGTTTGGCTCTCTGGGCATACTTACCAACAGACTCCCACTTGCACTTAGAGCCAATCTCCCACGAATCTTGTTCTTAGTGATTTAAACATGACCATCATGTTTTTGTTGCGTAAGTGCTAATCCACCAGGTTAGCAACATTTTTCCATTAGTCGGTATATTACATGTTTCACATCTCCTCATTGTATGAAATCTCATATGAGATGGAATTTCCATAGTATGCTATCTGATATTCCTTGACTAACCACTAGCTCCATTGTTGTCATAGTATTTCTACTATGACATAAATGGATGGAAAATCTTGTATGCTCATCTATATGAACTTCCATATCAATACAATATCCACTCGTGTATTCATAACACAAAAATACTCAACTTCTATTTGTAGAACTTTAAGTAATGGTTTGTAGTTCGGAACTTTTCCAACTTACAACTTTAGGTTATATGGCCAAACACACATTTTATATTGTGATCATTAATTGTCAATTTGGAATCTTGCATTGGTGTAACTCTTTACACCCAAATCTTCCTTATTACCATAATCTAGCAAATTATCCTAAGTGCTTCTTAAGTACTAATGGATGTTGTTTATGGCATTTCAATGAACTACATTGGAATCTGACTAATATCATCTTTTCATGTCCAATAGATATAAGATAATGGGATGAGTACAATATATAACATGCATGATAGATCAAACTTTTAGTGCACATGTCATCTTACTCATGTTTTTTCCCATTCTTCACAAGAATTTGAATATGGTGTTCTTGAGAGACAAATCCAAGGTACTATGGACAGATTCTCTCTCATTGAATCCTTCATGTTGAACCCTTTCAACATCTTGCCAATATATGTGCTCATACTTAGGTCATGAAACTTTCCAGAACCGTCTCTATAGATCTCAATTCTTATCACATATGACATTTCACCTAAACCTTCTTAAAGAAGGTTCCATGATAGGTTTCAATACTTATAGTATTGATATGTTATTCCCCATCAATATGTGGAATTTATATTCTCCCACTAGACCTTTTGTAATCATAATTTTCATGTTGTATATTTACTCAAGTCAAAGTCTTTGACTATCTTGTCAAAACAAAGATTCCATATCTGAGAGGCTTGTTTCAACCTCTATATTTGAACATTGTAGATTATCGACTTTATTTGCATTTATGAAGATATAAAACCTTTTGGCTGTGTCACATTCACATTCTCTCAATACCCCTATTAAGGAATGTGATTTTAATCTTCATGTGCCAAATCTCAGTCTTGATGAGCTGCACTTGCAAACATGACAATTGCTGAAGGAAGTTAATCATGTTCAACACCTTGAACTTGTTTGAAAATAGTTGCAACCAATCTGTCCATTTTAGGTTATACATGTTGGTCTTCCTATTGAAAAAATTTTAGGTTATACCCCTTTAGGTGGTACCACCAAGGTCATACCTTGTTGGTGTATATGGATACCATTTTGGATATAATGGCCTGAAGCCATTTCTCAGATTTTGGTCCCTCAATAGTTTCTAGTTAATTTTTGGCTCTTCATCCTATGACCAACTCACAACCTATTTGAGTTATAGGATTCATAATATTTTAATCTCATACGTCTAAAATCTATGAGGTTATGTGTTACTTTGGAACTTTGAGATTCCATAATGATTTGTGATCCTCCTTGTTCCCATTGTACCTTATTAGTTTCAATGATTTCTTGATTACGTTTCAAGTTCTACATTACTCCCACTAATTCTTTTGGAATTAGATTCCTCTTCAAGGGATTCAACCATCCAGGAAACAAATAATTTTGTTATTGGATTGAGATAAGTAATATTAAACAAACAAACAATTATATGGTTCGAGGACAAACCTTTTCTGAAAGCTTCTTTGTTGTATAAGTTTCAATCCTTATACAAGGCATATCAGGACATTCCCATACAATATCTCATATTGTGTCTTTCAAACCATTTTAGATAATACATTGTTTTAGTGTAAAGCATGTGCCTAAAAGGAAATTAGAACATTAGATTAAATAAGTATCTTTATTGTGACAGAGTGAGTTTTACTTATATTTTCTCTCTCTTGTAATTTTATGATTTACAATAATACCCTCAACCTTTTCCCTTGCTTAATTGTCAAAAAGTGTTTATCAATTTCATATATATATATATATATATATATATATATATATATATATCCAAACCCTAATTTTACGTAGATGAAATACATGTATTAGGGTACATTGTCAATTCATATAGCAAACATATGAGTTTGACTCTCAATTCTCTACCATATCTAGATAATATCATCATTAAGCTTGGGTTAAAATTTTATCCTAATAGGATAAGCCATCTAGGAGTTATAACCTTTTGATTTTTGATGCATATTATGTCAAATACCTAGCCTAGGACCTAAGTGGGCCGATTTAATTGATCAAATGTGATATTTATGTGTCACACACTTCCTTTTAGACTTTGGACACATGACTTAATTTGCCCTTTTGATCTCGGCCATCTAAAGCCCATCTAACAACTATCAAGTCGACTTCAAACCTTGACAACTGTAGAGGGTTGGCGCCGCCCAAGCCGAGTTCTCCCCCCTCCTCATGTTTACAGCCTAGACCAAGTCAAGCCACAAAAATTGGAGGAGATGTTCCTCTCTCGGAGCTGAGTGTAGCTACCTATCACATGTCACCCCTAGGCATTAGATCAGGGAAAACCAACCCCAGACTGCTCACTGATCTCACCTGGTGGTGGCTGGCCTTTAGGACTTTCTTGCCTACGCACCCTCAGGGCTATGTAAACCTGCACTTAATTCCACCCGACCTCCCTTAGTCACCCTCAACCTCCAATTTGAAGCACCAGACCACTAAACACTGCCACCAATCCCACCTCCTCTCTTCCACTTCAGCACCTCAGTTGTTCCTCCGCAAACATCCCCACACCAAATACTCCTCACCATCAACTTTGCCTAACAGTCACAAGCATACGCGGCTACCTCCACCAAGCTAAGAATCCCCATACACCTCTAACCTCTCTCTCACCAGGGACCTCACCCTTCCCCATGGAAGCACTGAGCTCCAGAGGGAGATACAGCCCAGTAAGCCCACATCTCTGGCTGGGGCAGCCTCACGAAGGTGAGGGCACCCTCATCCACACGACAAAACCACCCCAGTGCAAGCAAGAGCTCACTGGAGTCCTGTCCAGGATGCTCAAGCCTTGCACCAGTAGGAGAGTAGTGGGTAAGATGCAGTGCTTATGGGGACCAAGTTGGATCAATCCCCAATCACCACATCACCACTCGTGAGTCATAAAGAGAGGGAGAGGGAGAGACCACGTGGAAGCTAGCTTGCTTGTGTGGACTAACCGCTTGACGCCACCTCACTGGGTAGCACGCCAGTCACATCAGCAAGCCATGAGACCAGGGATCAATCTGAGCCATTGATCTAGTCGAATCTGGCCATTGATCAAGGTAATTTCTCAACTTAAATAATTTAATCAATGGAAATTTGCTTATCTTAGAAAAACCATAGTAAATTCTAGGAGCATCAAATAATTAAGAACCTATATACCATTTTCATAAAAAAATGCAAGATATCCAAATAAAATACTATCACAACCTATGTCCGACTTATTTTCCAAAAATGATAGCTCAAAAGAATTACTTGATTTATGGATCCTTTTTCTAAGATGAAAGTTATTGATATAGTGTTCATAACCCAAAAAAATCAGTAACTTCGAACCCTAGATATTACTCTGATCTTTTTTTATCATGTGAATCCTAAAGTGAACCCATTAATGATCTAGCCTCTCTAGAGGCCCTAATAATGAGTGTTTCCTCCTTAAATAGTTATGGGAATAATTAAATAGATGAAACCTTAATATAAAGACCTGATCTTATAATTCTAAAACAAGGTAAAAGTCAAGGGTAATCCCTGATCTAATCACAAGAATATGAATGTCACCCCAATAGAGATCAAACCCTAATAACCTAAAAAGCCCTAATATGGGATGATGAGAACCCATAATAACATTAGGTCTTTATTTCTCTTTCAGGTTGATCTACTCCCTTAATCTAGGCTAGTTGAAATCAAGATCTAAGATTCAAGGTACGTGGATATAAGTATAAGACTAGTTTTTGCTGGATTATAGTTATGAGTAATTGCTTGCATGTATTTGTATACCTTGTTGGATGTACATCTATATGCATTGTCATTTCCCTAAGAACACTAAGGAAATAAAATGGAATGTAGTTATTGATGGTTCATTAATCTCCCTATTGGAGAGGGAAAGTATTAATGTTGACTAGCACCTCCCTAATGGTACAAGGTATGTGAGGAGATCCCTAATGGTATAAGGTACGCGGGGATAGGGCCCGATAATATATATTTGTGCTAAGTCCACCATAGTAATACATGTCCCTTGAAATATGATTAATAACTTGGGTTTACCTAATTTTCCGCCTTAATTAATGTTTTCGTTTTCTTTCTTCTTTTTCTAGTATTTTAAATATTCCAGCATAGTATACTATTTTGCAAACACGTACCAACGTTATGTTGATGTTTTTGTTTCTCATATCTTTTAGGTACAAGGAACATATAATGCATCTCAAAGTACCAGAAGCTACTAAATAATTGGGCATGGAGGATAGCTAGCTAGATTGCTATTTCTTATCTCTTTTTCAGTTAGATAGTTAATCATTCTTTTAGAAGATGTATATGATGTTCTATATCCTATGTACTTTCATTCCATAGAACTATTTTTTTCTTTTTCTTTTCTGAATAATATGTATGACTTTACCCTCAAGAATGTTGTTTTGTTTGGATAATCAATGATGTTTGTGAACACGATCTTGCTTCTTTTAATAAATAGTTGATAATCAAAATCCCTTACTTTTTCCCTCTTGACATCTATTAGATATGAGTGCAGGCATATCTATGGAATGTCAACTTGGAAAGTGCATAGGATTTGGGGTCATCACATTAATACCTTTATCAAGGTTATTTATGTACCTCACTAACAATATCTACTGAGAAGATCAATAAATATAATGAGGTGCAAATAACTACCTCTAGCATTTATTCAAAAGGTCTTTATAGATCATTATGCACAAGTCCTAATATAATGCTTATTCTACCACTACATATAGTGAGAGGTGTTTTATTTGTTGTGTGTAAATAAGACTTGCATGTATCTTATTGGTTCAATAACCAAAAGAGTCTAGATAAACATCATTATATATTCTAGAATGACATTTCTCATTTATGTGCTCTTATTGACTATGCTATAGGTATTCCTTATTTGAGATATCAAGTTTTAATCCCTTTTGGTATTTATGTAATAAACAATAATCTTTGGATCCTTGAAACAAAGATCATAAAACATTTTGGGGCATTTCCACATAAGATCACATAATTGAAATAGAACATTAACTACTCTTCAGTCATAATCATCATTGTCAATACAAGATGCAGAAAGTAAAATGTTTCTATTATTTTCATAAATGAAATACCAGTTTGTTAACTCTATTACATGCCCTGTGGGCTAAGATAAATTCTAAATATAGTATGAAGTTGCAACAACTCTTACTTCATTGTGATGTACAGTCCAACCTTGCCCTTTCATAAAGTCTTACTTCTTATCAGATCATTCATATTCAATTAAATTTCAGATGTACATTTAGTATCATATACACAAGATGAAGAAGTAATTCAATTTATCTTATAAGGTATATACCTATAGTGGATATATATGTCCCCTTATTAATCTTGTTTAGTTACTCCATGTAGAGGGGGAAGTTCCTCTTCTAATGTCCAAGCTAGTGAAAGTGGTGACACTTTCCTCCCTTGTTCACTCCTCCCTTTTCCTTGAGTGTTGAAGACTTTGGATTCTGGCCATATTTAGAACTCTTCTTAGAATTGCCTTTTCCTTTAGACTTCCCCTCTGGTTTGTTGATCATCATCATAGACTTGGGTTTGTCTTTCTTCATTTGTGTCTCAATTGTTCTCAACATGCCAAGTAACTCTGTCAATGGCTTGTCAAAGTCATTCATGTTGTAGTTTATGACAAACTGACTGTATGATTCTAGAAGAGTTTGTAGAATCACATCAGTGAAAAACTCTTGGCCCAAAGGGAATCCTAGTCAAGAAGGACTCTCTACATACCCAAAAAGTTTGAGTACATGAGGACCTTCCAGATCTCCTTTTGCCATGTTACATTTGAATAGTTCCTTGGAGACATCATATTTCTCCTATCCTACCTCATCTTGGAACATGTTCTTAAGATGTGTGACCATCTGAATATCATCCATGTTCTCATGCTATCTCTTCAACTCATAGTTCATGGAGAACAACATTATGCACTTGAAATCAATGACATCTTTAGTGTGCTTCATGTAAGCATCCCTATAAGCCTTAGGTGCATTGGGAAGAGGTTCATCTGGCTCCAGTGTCTCGAGGACATAGAGCTTGCACTCTTGTGTGGGGACAATTCTTGGCATCGTAAACTAGTCCAAGAAGTTATTCCCATTTAGCTTGTCCTTTTCAAGGACTGATCACATAGAATTTGTTGTGTGTTTCCATTTGATTCTACAAGAGAAACTTGCAACTTTTTCAAAACCATTTTTATTTGATTTGATATGATTTTTATAATATTTTAAGATGTTTAATTAGGCCTTTGAATTAATTATCAATCTCATTATTTTGTTCAAATTCATAACCCTTAATTATCAATTCAAAAGATTTCAACACACAAACTTCTAATGAGCCATAATCCTAAATAATTGAGTTATTATCCATCCAACACCAGCATCCATAATTAATCATTAAGGTAGGCATAGTTTTCCAATTGCATCTTATGCAATTCTTGGACAGATGCTATGCACAACTTCTTGCCATGATCATATGTGGCAGGCCCACATAACTACCATCACACTTCCCTGAGATCATTAACACACCATGCTAGGCATTCCCACACATAATCTATAACACCTTGGCCCACTTCCCAAGGCTCTAACAAGGTTTTAGGAATGATGACTGGCCCCACAGATCACCACTAGGCTTAACTACACGCTTTGTTCTCACTCACATAGAAGACATGATAAACATCCCGACTAGTCACCCATCTTATTACTACTCTGGGCTAAGCACGCTTAACCATGGAGTTATATAGTGATGGACTCCCTGGAAAGGAGGTGCACGTTGGTCATATGAGTAAACAGTCATTCCTTTTAAGATCATTTCATCCGAGGCCTAAAATCATGGGACGTTACAATCTCCCCCACTTAGACTCTCGATGTCCTTGTCAAGGCTCAATATACATCCTCATAATCTCTTCCCCATTTTAGTGCAGACCCAAAATGGCCCATGGACACCCAACTCATATCCACGGCTACTAGCACAAGGAGGATCCATCTCATTTCAATGGATACCCTTTACCGACTTGTCTGGACCATATGGATTAAGACTGGCACGCCACTGATAACATCAGTTTTTGTGACGTTTTGCCCTTTATTTTGTTATCAAAACTGCCCTTTTTCTGCTATTTTCCTCTATTTTATTAGCATTTTCGCAATAATTGGCCAAGCAATGCTCTTACTCCGATTTTCCTATCTTTTACAGAATTTTCCTCACTTTTGTGCAATAAGGCCGATTCCGGCCCATGAATAAGTCCAGACCCGTCTCGGCCTCCCTGACGCCCGATACAGCCTCTGCCCGACACAGGCTGGGCGACACAAAGATGCTCGATGAGGAGATGCCGCGCGATAGGAACGTGCCGGCCGACACACCTTCTACCCGACAGGGAGCCAAAGCCGCCTCGACGACCCAGCACGTCAGGCGACACAGCCACCCACCGGCAGGCGTGCCGCCCGCCACGTGACCAATAGCCAGCACCTTGCATTGAGAAATGCTTGTATCGGCCGTTCATCTCCATCGACCAGCGTACAAGGGAGCTACGTGGTGCTTCGAGCACCATGTCTTCCCACCAACCAGCTAACTATAAATAGCAGCTACAGGGAGCCGAAAAGATGGCTCGCACGGCTTGCACGGCTCGCATTCGGACAACTGACAGTTGAGAGCTTGAGCGAGGAAACTCCGAGAGCACCCGTATCGTGCCCCAGTGTTCGTCTCGGGCGACACTAGGTGAGCTTCTCCTCATCCCGAGAGGGAGGGGACAGTTCACTTAGGACCGTCCCGGGCGACACTGCGGGCCGATATCTGCCGACATCACTGCCCGACACAAGTGACCGACATCAATAATGCTTAGCTCTTAGCCCGACACGATATCAACCCGATACGCTTAGTCTATCGAACGTGCCGCCCGAGAGGATGTGTCGTCCGACATGAGCGTATCGGCCAGAGCCCTTGACCGATGCAGTCGCCAGTCAGCGCGTGCCACCCGAGAGGGTGTGTTGCCCGACACCTCTGTATCGGGCTAGGCCTCTGACCGATATCGGGCAAGAGAGCTACAACACACTGTCGCCGTTCTACATCAAGGAGGCGACACCTATCTTTTAATTCTGTTATTTACTTCCTTGTTTATGCAATGAATTAAGACCTTTAAATGTTTATGGAAATGGAAAGATTCAATTACTTGTTGCTCTATGCTTGGTGTACAATGTTGGATGACTGCTTTGTTTAATATCCGAACCCTAGCTTGCATGATTTGGATCACATTTCGATTAGCTACCAAACCGTTTTCCCATCGCAACAACTTCGAGAGTTGTGTTGTGCCTCTAGCGTTTGGTCCGATTCTGGAGTACGAGAGTGCATGGAACGGAGCTATTTTCTGTAACATTCCACTCTAACTGAAGCCCAGCAACCTCGAGAGGGGTGTTGATGTAGAGGTTAGATGTACCCGCTCTGAGAGGAGGGTGCAGGGTGTTACCGCTACCGCTTGTTTTACTACAATCTTATCCTGCGAACCTTGTCTGAGATCTAGTCTTTATCTTTCTACTTTTATTGCATGAAAACCCCTAAAAACTACTAAATGACTAAAACCTTAAATCTCTCTTGTAGCTCCATTTGGAGATAGTTTTCTTGTTTATTTCGTGACGTCTTACCGTTCCCTTTCGGGAATTTATATCTCTTTATACCTACCGGAGTGTAGCGTGTCGATTTATGGTTCTCAACACTACCCCCTTGTCCCTGTGTTCGACCCCATATGACTACTTTGACCCCGTGAGCAAAGTTGCGGGGGCCTAGAAGGATTCGAGTTTATAAATGTAAAAGCTCGACTACCTCAAATCTGCCTCCAATTTTGGACGCGCGATTTAGGCCGGTCAACTTTTTGGCACCGTTGCCACGGACAAGGCAATAGCGGTACTGTACAACAAACCTGAATCCACTAACTACACTCTTGTGCCTCAAGCTTAGAGATAAGCTTGACAACACTCTTTTTCCTTTTTCTTTTCGTAGCATTATACTTTGCTTTAAAATAAAAATTTAATTTTCTGAACTCGATTTTCTTTGTGAATAATTATGTAGGTACCTCAAGGAGAGGATACCCAATTCGTCTGAGCATCTACTCCATCCGTCATGCCTCCCCGAGTTGAGCCACCCCCGTCCGAAGGCGAACTCCCAGGGCAGGCTAGGGAAAACTCGCCTCCTCCCGACGACGACGGCCGATACGACGGAAACGACCAGCCGGAAGATCCAGAAAGGGATCAATCCGAGACAGATCACCGTCGTAACAGACGTCGCCATCGGCAAAACAGAAGTCACCACGACCAGGACCACAGAGAGGCCCACTCCAGAACTTCCGACGACAACTGTTGATCGAGTTGTCGTCGCCCCTACTATACCAGCCACCGCACCAGCCACAACGGTGGCGGTTGAGAAGGTACCGGTGATCGTCGAGGTCACCGAAATAGAAACTTCGGGATCTGCCGCGCAAGAGACGGCCACAGTTCCCAGACCTATTTCTAAGGCTGCAGAGGCGCGAGAGGAGCCTCAGCGGAGCAACAACATCAGAATGTCCGAGGAGATCAGAAGGGAGCTCGAAAGGACACCCTCGCTGCCGCCGATGTCCCCGCCTGCAACGGTCGAGGAGACCGCCGATAGTGCAGAGGTGGAGCAAAGTCCGCCCTCGCCACAGCCGTCCCCAGTCAGAAGAGAAGGCAAGGCGGCGGCACCTGAAACAGCACCGACGCCCCGCCTGAAGTCATCTGAATCGCGAACGATCTTCATAGATTCCACCTCTCCAGGTGGACCTTCACGCGGACTAGATATCGCAAGGACAGAAGGGAGACCCACCGGACCCCCTCCGTCGCTTGGAAAGATGCTCGGAGATGAAATCGACAATCTGCGGGAGGTAACAACCACCAACTCTGCTACTTGCGCTTCCCTAACACACAAACTTGCATCTTTTTAAGATAAGCAGGACAACCACGAGGTCAGGCTGAATAAGCAAGAGAGCGAGCTGCTCACTCTTGCGGTCATACCTGGTGGACTGGAGGCCTTGAATGCAGCGATGCAGCAAGTCCTCCAACGACTCGATAGGATCGAGGAAAGGATGAACAGGAGCGACGATCATCCGCGCCAAAGGCAGCCGAGACGGTCACCGTCCCCTCCCAGTGGGAACCATAATCCATCTTCTTCAGGTTCCTCTTCGGGAACAACGTCCTCCTCCCAATCCTCCTCCAGCAGACAATCATCAACGCACAGAGAGGGGACGCAACAAGGATCTGCCGAAGGGTCTCCTAGCAAATGGGAGAGCTCTTTGGGATTGGGAGATGCCAACTTCTACATCCCCTAAATGAAGTGGAAGATGATAACATAGATACCAACATCGGGGGAGACTCATCGGACGAGTCCGAAGGAGAAGTGGGGGATGTCTACACTGTAAATAACAGACATCCACCCCGAGGAAAGCGCTCATTTGCGGACAGATTCCATGAGCCGTCCGAGATACCATCATTCGAGATGACTAATTTTGATAGAAGAGCCATTGGGAACCTGACAATCAGAGACCAGAATCTGCTGAATTCGGTCTTGAGGTCGTAGGGTAATGAAGAATAAGTCGTCTAGAGTGACTGCTACCTCTCCCTACGATGGGGAGATCTTCGGAAGATGTTCCGCACGCCGATTGTGGTCGGCAAGCGAGTGTTCAGGGTCCTGGAGAATGCAATGATCGAGAACATCGACAGCAGGATAGGTCGGAGACAGATATACACAGCCACCCCGACCTTGGTGAGAAGGCTGATGAAGGGAGATTTAGACTCCCGTGCGGTGGTCGACATGCTGCAATACGTTGAAGAACATAAGCCAAATCTGGTGTTGGCCCCGTACAAGCATCACAACGTGTGGTTTCTCTGTATGGCGGACATCAGAAACTGTGACGTTCAGCTGCTGTGCTGCAGCGATGATGAAGTACCACACTCTGGGGTTAATTTCAGCCGCCCGGAGGACAGAGTGCTGAGACGTCTGCCAATACGCCTGCTACGAGCTTTAAAGGAAGGAATCCAACGTCTTCAAGGGCCTTGGAACCACTACGTTATCAGAAACCTTCCCCAACCACTAGAAAAGGGGAGCGGAAACAATGCCATCGCCATCTTGGGGGCCATTGAAGCGCTCAATGGTGTCGGGAATTTGGGAATCCTCAGGAACAGGTGCTACTATAAACACAGGGGCATCTACACCATGCTCCTGATCAAGGACAAGCGCTATTTCCGGGATGTAGGTGTGCCGGAGGAGCTGCTATATAGTGATGCAGAAGAAGATTCTTTTTCACGATCCAGCAGCCAAGAAGGAAAAGAAGAAGATTTAGCTCCCGAGATTCATGGGGCGGGCAAGCAGCTAGCAATCCTGAAGAAAGTGCATGGGAGGGAAGACACTGCTTTTCCCAAGGCTTCTGAAGAGCTGATAAAAATTTTTGACCGTTTTTCGTGTGCGACTCTCACACAGGAACATGTCGACATCATCCAGAAGAAGCTTGCTGATTCAACCCCATCTGACGTTGCTTTTTAGGCAGGAGACGTCTTAGTCCTAGCAGATGAGCTAAGGGACATGATAAAGGAAGGGGGGTGCTTGACGGTATCAGTTGCAGCAGCTTACATCCAATATATACAGTCAAAGCTAAAACATACATACATAGCCCACCCTTTTCTCTTCAACGATATCTGCCTCGCCGATGAAACTGGAGCAAAGCAGATATTCCTGCAAGATTTGAAGGAAGGCGTCGTATGCACTATCTTTCTGCCTAACGCTCCTGACGATGTACACTCGGCAACGAGCTGGCATTTTCTACAACAGCTCGGACAACAACAAGAATCATCTGGTGTCATGTACATCGGAACCTTTGACACCCGTCGAATGCATAGTTCAAAAATATTACGACGAAGTGTCAAAGATGATCGATCCATTCCTGAACATACAGGGAGGCACATGGCACAGACTCCAGTTCTACCACCGTAGTCCGCAGCAAGTTGCCTTATCCAACAACTGCGACATCTTCGTCCTGGAGTGGATGGCAAATGAAGCGACGCCTGACCAGCTCCAACACATAGGATACCACAGCAAACAAGGAGAATATGTGTGGGAGCTCCTCTCTAACGCAGGCACGACCTCACTGGAATAAACATCACCTCACCTTATCTACTTCACAACTCTGGGGATAGAGTGTGGAGTAAGTTTGGGGGGGGGTACCATATTCCAGTGAGGGAGGTACAAATTTCCTTCCTCTTCCACTTTGTTCTTTCATTCTTTTTGTCCCATATTCGTTATTCTTTTACGTACATATACACTTTCAGTTTTGTACATATACGTTTTCATACCAAAATTTTGAAAATTTTGAAAAATTCTTTTGTCTATATCACCCCTATGCATATGTACAAAGTTGTTGTAATAATAACGAAAAAAAAACTGTTGTTACCTTTTGCAAAGTTTATTTTCTTTGTGCTAAATGTGAAGCAAGTCTTGTTATATCTTTTTGATAATGCTGCTCCAAACGAACAAAAGAGTATACTTTACCATGTCAAAAATTTCAAAAATATAATAATCTCGCAAACAGCTAAGAGATAAGTATGGAGAAGGAAAAAGCTGCCCAAACAACGGAAATCTCTTTGTTTCCCTCACCCAACAAAATCCAAAAAAAAAAACGAGAGAGAAGCCTCGAGAGAGTGAATAAAAGCATGAGAGTTGTGCCCAATAATATATATATATATATATATATATATATATATATATACACCTCTTGTTTTCCAAAAGTACCCATCTTTAGGCATGGTAGATCCAGGGCAGTGGTATGTAGGATGTGAAATCACTGCTCTAAAGCCAACTGGCTTGGACTGCAGGGACCACTTGCCCGTTAACGGACCCTTACCTGGATGGAATGATGGGAAACAAGAATGAAAAACCCAAAAAGCCTTAGCCTACCCTATACACAACTTTCTGCCCCGAAAACAAAGTTGTTTGGTGCGTAAGCTAACTTCAGAATCATACAACAAAGTCTCACTGAAGCTGTAGAGAAAATTTTTATTGAAATAATAAGGCTAGGAAACGCGTATTCTTTTGTTTGAGTGAAGCAGCATTATCTCTAAAGGCATTACTACACTTGTTTTACCTCTTGGACTAAAAGTTTTCCGAGCAAAAAGAAGCATCACAAAAATATAGTTTAAATATTGATTGAGGACAATCAAAATGCTAAGTTTGGGGGAGTTGATAACATCAGTTTTTGTGACGTTTTCGCCCTTTATTTTGTTATCAAAACTGCCCTTTTTCAGCTATTTTCCTCTATTTTATTAGTATTTTCGCAATAATTGGCCAAGCAATGCTCTTACTCCGATTTTCCTATCTTTTACAAAATTTTCCTAGCTTTTGTGCAATAAGGCCGATTCCGGCCCATGAATAAGTCCAGACCCGTCTCGGCCTCCTTGACGCCCAATACAGCCTCTGCCCGACACGGGCTGGGCGACACAAAGATGCTCGACGAGGAGATGTCGCGCGACAGGAATGTGCCGGCCGACACACCTTCTACCCGACAGGGAGCCAAAGCCGCCTCGACGACCCAGCTCATCGGGCGACACAGCCACCCACCGGCAGGCGTGTCACCCGCCACGTGACCAATAGCCAGCACCTTGTGCCGAGAAATGCTTGTATCGGCCGTTCATCTCCATCGACCGGTGTACAAGGGAGCTACGTGGCGCTTCGAGCACCATGTCTTCCCACCAACCAGCTGACTATAAATAGCAGCTACAGGGAGCCGAAAAGACGGCTCGCACAGCTTGCATGGCTCGCACGGCTTGCACGGATCACAGGGCTCGCACGGCTCGCAGGGCTCGCACGGCTTGCACGACTCGCTTTCAGACAACTGACAGTTGAGAGCTTGAGCGAGGAAACTCCGAGAGCACCCATATCGTGCCCCAGTGTTCGTCTCGGGCGACACTAGGTGAGCTTCTCCTCATCCCGAGAGGGAGGGGAAAATTCACTTAGGACCGTCCCGGGTGACACTGCGGGCCGATATCGGCCGACATCACTGCCCGACACAAGTGACCGACATAAATAATGCTTAACTCTTAGCCCGACACGATATCAACCCGATACGCTTAGTCTATCGAACGTGCCGCCCGAGAGGATGTCTCGTCTGACATGAGCGTATCGGCCAGAGCCCTTGACTGATTCAGTCGCCAGTCGGCGCGTGCCGCCCGAGAGGGTGTGTTGCCCGACACCTCTGTATCGGGCTAGGCCTCTGACCGATATCGGGCAGGAGAGCTACAACACCCTGTCGTCGTTCTACATCAAGGAGGCGACACCTATCTTTTAATTCTGTTATTTAATTCCTTGTTTATGCAATGAATTAAGACCTTTAAATGTTTATGGAAATGGAAAGATTCAATTACTTGTTGCTCTATGCTTGGTGTACAATGTTGGATGACTGCTCTGTTTAATATCCGAACCCTAGCTTGCATGATTTGGATCGCGTTTCGATTAGCTACCAAACAGTTTTCCCGTCGCAACAACTTCGAGAGTTGTGTTGCGGCTCTAGCGTTTGGTCCGATTCTGGAGTATGAGAGTGCCTGGAATGGAGCTGTTTTATGTAACATTCCACTCTAACTGAAGCCCAGCAACCTCGAGAGGGGTGTTGATGTAGAGGTTAGCGGTACCCACTCTGAGAGGAGGGGTGCAGGGTGTTACTGCTACCGCTTGTTTTACTACAGTCTTATCCTCCAAACCTTGTCTGAGCTCTAGTCTTTATCTTTCTGCTTCTGTTGCATGAAAACCCCTAAAAATTGCTAAATGACTAAAACCTTAAATCTCTCTTGTAGCTCCATTTGGAGATAGTTTTCTTGTTTATTTCGTGACGTCATACCGTTCCCTTTCGGGAATTTATATCTCTTTATACCTACCGGAGTGTAGCGTGTCGATTTATGGTTCTCAACACTACCCCCTTGTCCCTGTGTTCGACCCCGTATGACTACTTCGACCATGTGAGCAAAGTTGCTGGGGCCTAGAAGGATTCAGGTTTATAAATATAAAAGCTCGACTACCTCAAATCCGCCTCCAATTTTGGACGCGCGATTTAGGCTGGTCAGCCACATGCCCATGTGGGCTCCACCTAGTGGAGGGGAATTAACTCTGATACCATTTATAACACCCTGGCCCATTGTACAAGGATCTAGGAAGGTTTCAAGAATGATGACTTGCCCCACGGATCACCACTAGTCATAACTCCACCCTTTATCCTCACTCACACACAAGCTACAATAAACTTCCCAAATGGTCACCCATCCTAGTACTACTTTTGGTTGAGCACACTTAGCCACATTGTTCTTAAGTGATGGGCTCCCTAAAACGGAGGTGCACCTTGGTGATATGGGTAGAAGAATCATTTTTTTAATATTATTTCATCCAAGGCCTCAAATCCTGGGACGTTACATATGTATTTCTAATGAGAGGATCGTAGACTTAATATGTTTGATTGGAGGGATTTTATATATTTATAAATACATACATACATGTACATATCCAATCACCATATACTAGTATGTATCATATACATGATATATCCCATAAATGTAAACATACAATATAAAAACATTAGTGATGGTTACATCCATAATATTGTAATTCCTTGGAGCCACAATAAATTATTACCACCCAGGTCTACATCTCATTTGCTTGAACCTGTAGTTGGTGTAGATCTATGCTTGAACTAATATAGGTTTGATTGGTTTAAGCCTTGAACTGATCAACTCTCCTCTTGGTCGGTCGGTTGGTCATCTGAGTGATTGTCTGGCCTCCGATCCAACTAATGTCTGGACACCCAAACGATTAGTTATGTGTCCAGCTAATCTGTTTGACTCCTCCTGTCATCTTACCTCCTCGATCCACCAGATGGTCGACTCAACTTCAAGACGATCGTTTCATCTGGCATTGAGCGTCATGTTCATCGTAACAAGAAATTAAAAATCATGCTACTACTATTAAACTTATTACATGGTAATTAAGAAAACTCAAGTTGCATTTTAGGGGAGCATAGGAAGGAAAGAACATTACTTTTACATGTTGGAAGAAGAAGGTAGAGGCTCAGTACACAAACCGAGATATAAACAAGATTAAACAAACCATGAAACCACACACAAATATTTGTGTTATTGGACATAACCATGCTAGACATCGTCCATAAAAACCAACTTTAGGGCGACGCTTGTAAATTACATATATATACATATACATATATATATATATAAATATATATATAAATATATAAATATATATATATATATATATATATATATATATATATATATATATATATAGGGCCCATATTCAATACCCATGCAAGGTAGTTACCCGCCTCCTATTTTGGTTACTTTTTTGGAGTTTCTTACTTTTTCCATGTAGAGGGTTACTTTACCTTACAAATTGTTAATTTCATGCATATATAGTTACATTTGCAACAACTATAACAAAAATACAATTACATGTATATTTGTTGTGTATTTTGCCCAAATTTACTTTTTGAGTCGTATAGTTACTTTTTTGACCAAATAATTACTTTTTTGGCTTATGGGCAGTGAATTCCAGGCTACCTGCGTGGTTATTGAATGAACACCCATATATATACATATATATACACACACACTCATATATATATACATATATATATATATATATATATATATATATATATATATATATATATATATATATATATATATATATATATATATATATATATATATATGAATATATATGGGCGTTCATTCAATACCTGGAGGGTAGCATGGATTTTCGCTACCCGTCCACCGAAAAAGTAACTATATGGTCAGAAGAGTTGGCTGGACAAAAAAGTAACTATGTTGATAAAAAGTAACTATACGACTAAAAAAGTAAATCCATGCAGATTACACAATAAATATATTTGTAATTGTATATTTTTTATAGCTATTGCAAATTTAACTATCTATGCATGAAAACTAATAGATTTTAAGGTAAAGTAACCCTCTACACATTAAAAGTAAGAAACTCTAAAAAAAGTAATCAAAATAGGGGGCATGTAGCCACCCGCGAGGGTATTAAATATGGACCCTATATATATATATATATATATATATATATATATATATATATATATATATATATATATATATATATATATATATATATATAAAAGATTGGGATTGTATGTGGTATTTAATCGAATATGCTCATTAATCATTTTAAATATTCACATTGTATGTAATAAACAAAAGGCATAAACTAAAATCTAATCATATCGATTAAATCCCAAAACATAGTAGATTGATGTGGCTCTAATACCACTGTTGGGAAATATCGCAACATATAGGAAACAAAAACAAAAAATTTATCATCCATATTCCCCTTTAGTAGATGATAATGTCAACAATTATGTAATGGGATGGATGATTTAGGAGGTCATACCTGGTCCTGGAGCAAGTCCTACGACAATTCCCTCATTGCAGTAAGCACCTTTCTTCAAGTCGTACTCTAACATCGTCAATGAAAGCTCTTGGTTGATCACCACAGATAGCGGTTGACCTTGTCGTCCTAGTGGAAAAGGCTCCTCGTCTCTATGGTAGTCCACATACTCCATAGAGACCACATGGAACTCCTATCATGCTAGTACAACTAATAAGGAGTTTTCCCTTCTCATTGGTGTACTAGAACCAACTTGCTCTGCCACAATTGTTCTCCCTTATTATCCCTCCCTTTATTGGGTAGGACTTTCTTGGGTTCTCCTAGTTACCACAACCAGAGAAGACAAACAAATGTCAAAGGCAATTGAGTTGTGTATTAGAAGCCCCCAGAACCCTTCTCTTTATAGGAGGGTTAGGGTCATGGTTCCTAGTATGTGTGGGAGTGGAAAGGACCAAAATTTCATGAATTTCGCATCCTGTAAGCAGTGGAATGATCAGTTAATGGGTGAACTGATCGATTAGCATGTGAGTTGATCGGTTCAACCCTTGAATCGATCATTTCATTATGTTTCCCAATCACAAAATTATTGACAATTTATATCTAATTTATTACACAACATGAGGTGAGCACTAATCCTTGAATCAATCGAACTGATCTACCAACCAGTCAATTGACAACTTGTGTTGATCGTTCATAGACCTAAGCCGATCGTTCACTTCTTGAACCAGTTGTTTCATGGTCCACAATTTCCAATGTTGGTTCAATTGACCTGACACACTAAAATTATCAATTTAACACTTGAACTAGTTGGTTCAAAGCTAAGTCAATCAATATTTAACCAATGTTGTTGAAATTGAATACCTAACTCTTTAGTAATCATTTTTACACCATATTCATGAATGAATTACTATTACAAATGTATCCTATGTGTGTGGCCCTATCGATTTCAAGTTACATTGGAAGTCATTGTCCATAACTAACTTATGACATCACAAGCAAGAAGCTGTATCTATAAACACATCATTGCTACCAAAGTAATATGAAAAGTTTGAGAACAACTCCAACCTACAATCTGTGATTGGTGTTTTAGTGATTGTATAATTCCTTTTTCACTAATATCCAGATTTAACTCGAGGCATGGAATCATCATCCTCTCAATGTTCAATCCATATTACTTGAAACAGAGCAGACTGTTGATATATATGTCACATCAATATCATATATTGATTCACATGTACATGCACATGCTTTTCTCAGTCTCTCTTATCAAGTGGACAAGATGGCAAGTTCCTATAGGAGGGACAAATTCCATCTGCAACACTCATAGTCATCTCCATGTGTCACAATGTACCCAATCACCACCTTTATGGTAACCCTTATTCAAATCACAATGGATGATGTTAAAGTACATTGAAAAATATGTGACGAGTCTAGTGATTTCAGGTCTAAGAACCAAAATCACCACCTTCACTATGAGAGATGATTATGACCACCAATTATGGTTTCCATGTGTCACTCTCAAGGTGGGTATGTCTGATACACTATTCTCCAACAAGTATCTATGTGTTTTGTTTGATATCACATATCATGACTGGTGAGACTTTGTCATCGACCAACACACACTGTATACTTTTGTGTCATTGATGTCTATCAAGCTTCCATAATAACATTTGACTAGGGACATAATAAGAATGTACACAATCTTAACATCGTATAGATCTCATTATTTAGTTTATCAACCTGAAGACATGCATCATTAAGTAATGATATTCTTTAGATATTTCTTATGTTTCATCATTATCTAATGAATAATCGAAACATAACAAGTTGGAAGATTGCCTTTATTATTAATCAAATCATCTACAAGATTCACCATCTCAATCATCTATGATTGGCTCTCTGGACATACTTACCAACATGAAGGTCATTAAGAAGTGAATCCCAGGGAAGGCCACCATGGATACCAAGACCATGAGGGAAGGTCAATAAGAAGCCAAGCTTGGGAGGGAATGTTGTGATGGAGACCAAGCCTAGGAGGGAAGTTCATTAAGAAGTCAAGCCCAAGAGGGAAGGCTACCATGGAGACCAAGCCCAGGAGGGAAGGTCGTTAAGAAGCGAAGCCTCATAGGGAAGGCCACCATGGAGACCAAGACCAGGAGGGAAGGTCATTAAGAAGACAAGCCCAGGAGGGAAGGCCACCATGGAGACCAAGCCTAAGAGGGAAGTCATTAAGAAGCCAAGCCCTAGAGGGAATGATTCCATGGAGACCAAGTCCAGGAGGGATGGTCATTAATAAGCCAAACCCAGGAGGGAAGGCTGTAATGGAGACAAAATCCAAGAGGGAAGGTAATTAAGAAGCCAACCCCAAATGGGAAGGCTGCCATGAGGACCAAGATGAGGTAAGGTCACTAAGAGGTCAAGCCCAGGAGGGAAGGTCACCATGAGGACCAAGCCCAGGAGAGAAGGTCACCAAGAGGACCAAGCTTAGGAGGGAAGGTCACTATGAGCCCAATGGAAGGACATAAAGTAAATGTTGTGTACCCTAAGAGATGAAGAAAACTTTGGGTTAGATGATTACATATGAAAATAATGTGCTCCCAACAAACCCTAGGTAGGGTAAAGACTAATTCAATCCTAAGGTAAAGGAGGTATGTTTAAAGTTACATAAGACCAATGAGGTTAATAAGTGATCTTTCCCTAAATGCATAAGACCATTGGGTCAAGAGACATCTGTCCATGTTCCCTGAGGCCCATGGGTCAAGAGATTGGCCGCCTTCATGAGTTCATGAGGTCCACCGATATATGTGAGAGGAACTCGATAAGTGCATAAGGTCCATGTGGATAAGAGAGGATCACTTACATGTACCCCTAGAGACCTTAAGAAAATGACAGGCTATTGAGACATGAGATTTAAATATAAGGAATATAAGGAATCATAATGTTAATAAAATATTAGAAGGGAGAAGTGTGCAAAAACTTAAGGATGATGATGAGTTACTTGCCACATGAGGGCATGCGAGTTAAGGAAATTGAGGGATTAATAGAAATTATGGTTTAGATTTATTGTTGAGAGTGATTCAGCCTAAAATTTGAAATTTTGAGATAATTTGTGGATACACCATCTCTACTCTTGGAATGGGATGAACTTTGCTTTTGGGATGCAGTCAAGTGCTTATTTCTTATTATTATGAGTGAAAGAGATTGGATAGTTATATGTTATGCTTAAAATTGATCTATGAGAATGAATACTCTAAGTTGAGGTTAATGCCATGATCTACTATAAGACCCCTGACCTAGCTTAGTGCTTCATGTTCTTTCTTTGCTTAATAATATGCTAAAACCTTAATCTATTATCTTGATATGCCTTAATAACAGGCGACAAGCATACAATTTTCATTTTGGTCCTATTTGGTTGATATTTGAGATTGTTATGCTTGTTTTGGACCAAGTCACAATTTACCCATGTTGGGGGTGGGTTGATCTTGCAATTTGTCACATGTAGGCTGTGCCATTTGTACCTTGTCTTCATGAGAGAGAAGATGGTTCTTTGGGGTGTGTTGTTGAGCCTTAATTTAATGACGAGAGAGAATATGACATGTTGAGTGATGTTTCTAGGGTTTGCTTGGATGCCCTATGTTGATATTGACCTTGTGTTGACCATTTGAGTTCTTGGTCTTTTAGTGACCATCCTTGGATCTTCTTAGTCTTTTCCTGTGGTCCTAGAGGTTTTTGGGTGAGTAATGGAGTCTCAATAGTCGTACAGACTCTCATCCTCTCTTTTGGTTGTTGACCTAGAGTTTCATGTGGTGATTTGGTTTCCCTTCGGCCATGAGCCACTGTGGCCATCATTCTCTTCGACCAATGGTCCACTAGGACCAAATGAGGTTGCTGGTTTTCCTTTTTTTCACAACCTTAGTTCTTGCATAGTTTTAGTGGATGCATGGTTGATCTGTGGTGGACATGTGGCAGTTATATGCATGCCACCCACCCTCTTTGGTTTCTCTCAACCCTTGGCTATATGTAACCCTCTTCCTTAATGCATGTGATCCTTTTTCACCCTCTCTACCCTCTCTATTTCCTTGATTTCGGCCCTTGTGTGCTTGGTGGAGGAGAAGCTCATCCTTGGTTCTCGGTGGCCGAGATCCCTTTCATTTGGTGTTCCAAGCTTGGAGCTACTCTTCCTTGGTGATCTTCGGTGGTTCTTTGATCCTTGGTAAGTGATCCACCTCTTGTTTTTATTTCTTTGTAAAAACCTACATCTTACTTCTTCTCTTGGCCGAACCCATGGAGCTTCTATGGTGGTGTTTGTGTTGGAATGGAGGCACTCCTCTTTCTTGGGTTGAATCCTTGGTTCTCCAAGGTAATGTTCAATTTGAGTGGAGGAACTCTTCTCCCTTTCTCTCCCTTCTTGTTCTTTTTGGCCTTGAATTTTTGGTTCTCCTTCTTGCCCTTTGACCTAGGGTTTTTCTTCTCTTTTGAGGTGGTGACTAGCTTGTTCGTGGAGGAGATCAAAGCTAGGCTTATCTCTTACTTTTGGAGCATTACTTGGAGGTGGTTGCACCATCATCTAAGGCGAGTTATATAACTCTCTCCCTCCTATTATTGCACTTTAATCCTACATGTAACTCATTCTAAATAGTTATTATTTTCTATTGATAATGTTATCTTTGTTAGGGTTGTGTGTCTACAATGATCTTGCATTTACTTGTTTCTTTTCTTCAACCATAATTCTCTTACCTGAAATTAAAATGATGGAGATGATGATGGTTTTCCATGCATTTAATTTTGGGTTTTGTTACCAAGGGTCTTGGTTTAGTTATCTTGTGTAAGATGAAGTTTTGGATCTATTTTAATGTGCTTGATCTTGAGTTATACCCCTCATAGCATGGTTTCCATGTTGATCTCATGTGATGCTTTTTTAATGTTTAGGTGGTCATTATTTTTCTTGATGTTTCACCTCTAGTGATGCTTGAGTTTCTTGGCGTATATAGCTATTTTGGTGAACATGTTATCTTGGTGTTTATAACCTATTTTTACCACATTTTTTGTAAGTGTTGATGATGCTCTTTGTTGATGTTCTTATTTTGCCATTGAGGGTGGTTTGGTCGATGGTTTTGAGGAGCTTTTCGTTGTTGGTTTTGTTGGCTTGTAAAAGTCACTAAACATATGCCTTCGTTCTAGTTGCTGAAGTGGATCATTGTCTTCGACCATGTGGGTTGTTATGGCCTGTAGCCTGTAGTGCTTATGTCCCTTTGACCGATGGGGTTGAGTGTTGTTGTTGGTAACCAAAGGAGCCTTCAACCGAGGTGTGCCTTCAAGTAAGAATCTCTTTGACCGATAGTGTGTTGTCATGATGCTTGGTCATTAGTCTTAGCCATGACCTTCGACCATCATGATATATGTTCTTCAACTACTTACCCCCTTGAGTTGATGCTTTTTCTTGGGCATGTTGTTCCTTGGGGCTGTGGAGGAGTAATGGTGGTGGTTGAACAAATGTTCACAAAAATGTAGGAAGGTTAGATACCTAAGGTTTGTTGATTGTGTTATGATGTAAAACCCTAATCGGCTACATATGAAACCCTAACCCTGATCCCAAGTGTATGAAGTACTTGTTAAACTTGCTTAAAGTAACTAGCATTGTGATGATGTTTTCTTTATCCTACTTGTGCTAATCTAACCTTGCATGTTGAATGAAATAATAGCTAGTGATTGCTATGATGTGTTTAATGTGACAAAAGTGATGGTTGTGAGCCTTTATGAGGCATGTTGAGACAATGATGTGACACATGGATTATGTGATTGGGTCCTATGACCTGGAATAGGCTCAATGCCTAGTGTGAGATGTTTTACTCCAGTGGTATGATGAGGGATTGATATCCCATGGTAGTTTGATAAATTGTGATAGTCTTGGATGGAAGTGGTGTCATGGAATGATGTAATAAATTATGCCTTTTTTGTTTTCTAAATTTTGGAGCTGTAATACACCCTTATCTTTGTAGAATATATTTAGGGTCCGTACGTTGTAACTGGATTGATTCTAAAAGGTACTCTATTGGCTTAACTAATCAAGTGAAACCCTAATCATGTAGAAGCCCTGTGCCATAGATCCATCTTCAACGTCAATACTTTGATGGATGGTTAAACAAGTATTATCAACTCAAAGCACATACTGTTGAGTATGCTAGGTGTGAGTGACTATGTGTCCTTGAAATTTTGATCCCAAGTGTTTTGAGAATGACTGCGGTCAGGTCTCAGTGATGGGCTTGTGATATGATGAGATAAAGGGCAACTACGATTGTACCTCAGTAATTGGGTTATATACCCTATTTTCTAGCTCCATGACCTGTACCAAGGAGATATATATGTGTTTTACAGAACCATAGATTTCATTATGAGTTGCTATCTCTACAGGATTATAGTTGTGACTATAAGTTGCTATTATTGTAGTTTGACTATATGTCACTATAGTGCAGACCCGAACTGATCATGTAGTGCAAGAGAAGATCACGGAGTCCTAATCTTCCATTGATCTTGTATGGCTCCGATTTCAATTTTGCAGTGGTCGATTGGATTGGAGTGGTACACCTCAAATCCTTAGGGAAAACAAAAGATGTAATACAACCATGTAGCATATTTGTTTAGGGTTAAACATGACTCACATTCGATGACCCCCTGCCATATCTTTTGTATTGATTTCTAAAATTATGACACGGTAAGAGAAATAAATTGTTATACATGTTCTTTATATTCCTTCTTAAAATATAACATATATAACTGCTTGTTTGGAGATGATTAAATAGTCTTATTTGCTTTATTCATATCATTGAATCAAATCCATTTATAATGGTTAATCTGCTCTGTATAATCTATCTGTGTTAATAATAGTTGCGGTGGTCAGTTATATCTCTCATTAGGATGTTGGTCTCTCCCTATGGGTTTCCACATCTTTTAGGTGACCATGCATGATGTGGTAGAGATTGTACGGTTGAGGCTAAGCAGCAAGAGGAGCAAAAACTATTAAAGGTTGGATATGTTGCTAGCATTTTGTAGTAGAGTCCTATGTGTTGTCCATGTACTCTCTGGTCCTTGGGGAGGTCTTTGGTGGTTTTCATTGGCTAAATTAGACATTTGCATACCCATTGTTTTGATGATGTCAAACATTTTATTCTTGTGGAGCTAACATGCTACTTGAGTATTTTAGGGTTCGAGAAAATGAGGAGATCATACTAAGTGGATAATGGAAGATCAATGTGCTTAAATATTTAATATTTTCATGATTGTACTCAATGTAGAAACTTGTACAAGTATATAATGCACAAGTACTTAGATATCATATAAATTAAGAATTAGATCTTCCCGATCCACCCAAAACCCTATCTTTCACTCACATGAAGACTTTAGGATTAATATGTTTCATACGAGTCATCAGTAGGACATCACATACATTGTAAATCCTTGCTGAAATTCCTTCTCGGTAAACAAAATTGTCAACCAAGAATCACTCGATCGAAGACTCTAACAATTGAAAAGTAACTTTGCAAATCTTTAGTGTCGAGTCAAACTCGATCAAAAATATTTTTGACCAAGATATAGCCATTGTAATAGGATTAAACAAGATAGAAACAAATATATAGACATTAGAGTCAGATTAACCCTGATAGTCATCCAATTGATAATATTGTGGACCGAGAGTCATCCGGTCGACAATATTGTCGACTGAGAAAAGTTCTGGAAACTTTACATTTAATGAACATATTAGCCATTGTAACCCAACTAATTTATGCCTAATAGATAGTTAAGCACTCAGAACCTCTAAAGATTCCCTAGAACATCCCTAAACAGTTGCAAACCATTCCTATAAATAGGAGAAGCTTTAGGACACCCAGAACTCACAAGATACACTTGAGAATCCATTCTAGAGAGCAACAAAGCTGAGAATCACTTGCTATCTTCTTCCTTGTGCTGTAAAGTTGTGTCCTATAGCTACTATATCCTAGACACCAGATAAAAACGTCCATTATAAGTGGATAGGAGGTCTAAATGCTTGATATAGAAATCAAGGTGTTGTACTTCTTTGGTTAAGTTTTTCTTTCTTCCAATCTATTTCTTTTATATTGTACTTTGTTCTCCTTAACTACTCCTAGGGTTGGAGGCTGGATAAAGGAGGTTGCTTGGAGCTACTTCAAGGAGGTGAAGTCTCCAAGGTGTGCTTGAGGTTACTTCAAAAAGGCTGCTTCAAAGGAGGTTGGAGCTACTTCTAGGTGAAGGCTATCTCAAGGTGGTGAAGCTACTTCAAGGAGGTGAAGGCTTCTCCAAGGTGTGCTTGAGATTACTTCAAGAAGGATACTTCAAAGGAGGTTGGAGCTACTTCTAGGTAAAGGCTATCTCAAGGTGGTGGAGCTACTTCAAGGAGGTGAAGGTTGCTCCAAGGTTGCTTGAGGTTACTTCAAGAAGGTTGCTTCAAGGAGGTTGAGGCTACTTCAAGGTGAGGGCTACTTTGAGTGGAAGATGATTGTATTTTATTGTAACATTCTTGTGAGATAAATTAAAAAATTGCTTTCAAAATCCCAATTGGAAACAATTAAGTATTGGATTAACAACCTTTGATTCAAAGGTTGGAACCACTATAAATCAAAGTGTCTTCCTTGTTTCCTCATCCTTCTTTACGTTAAGTTTTTAATTAAATTTTAGAAGTACCAAAAGTTCTATTCACCCCCTTCTAGATCTTTCAATTGGTATTAGAGTAGGTCTTCAAGGAGCCCTAACAAGTCTTGAAGAATGGGGGACAACTTGCTTAGCAACCTCAACCATGAAGGAACTCATGTGACTCAACCACCACCCTTTGATGGAAGCAACAACACCTGTTGGAAAAGAAGAATGCAATTATACTTCCAAGGGATCAGCCTAGAGCTTTGGATGATGGTATGTTTAACTTAGGAACTTCCTACTACTGAATATGCAACATGGAATCCCGATACGGTAAAGCAAGTTCAATTAAATGTGAAAAGTAGTAAGCATATTATATTATTGCAATTTTGTTAGTGAGTTTAATAAGATATCCTCATGTGAAACAACTTATGAAATATGGCATAAAATTTCAATTACACATGAAGGAACCACTGAAGTAAAAAATACCAAAATTAACATACTTAAACAAAAGTTTGAACAATTTCGTATGAAACCTAATGAGTCCATTAGTGAAATGTATGCAATATTTTCTTCTATTGGTAACAACTTGAGTGCATTAGGTAAGTATATAAGTGAGGAAGACCAGGTGTCCAAGATCCTTAGATCCTTGCCTCCAAAATACAATCCAAAGGTGACGGCTATTGAAGAAGCTAATGACCTTACCACATTGATGATGGATCAACTCATTGGCAATCTAGAGACCCATGAAGTTACCCTTGAAGAAGAAGAAAGATTGGCAGCCGAACACAAAAAGGAGAAAAGGATGGACATTGCACTTAAGGCATTAACTAAATCTATCAATCAAGAAAGCAATGAAACAAGTGAAAAAGATAGTGAAGAGGAGGCTCTCATTGTAAATGGTAAGAAATATAAAAGATTTAAATCTAACAATAATTCTAGTATCTCTTCTTCTTCTTCCCTTAGGTGGTTTGAATGTGGCAAGAAGGGACACTTAAAATTAGTGTCCTAAAGTCAAGAAGGGAAAGAAATCCTCTCTCAAGAATAGAGAAAAAGCCTACAAAGCAGCTTGGGATTCAAGCGTCGATAGTGAGAGTGAAGAAGAAGAAGAAGTAGAATGTCTCATGACTAAAGAAGACAAGTTAAGTTGTTTCATTGTAACAACTAATGAACAAGAAATTAAAGTAAGTCTTCTTGATTTATCGAAATAAGAGATAATCACTAGTATTGAAGAAGTAGGTGATAAATATGTTGATTGTAACAGTAAAGTAAAAAATATTACAAAAACTAATGATGATTTGTATGATAAACTGAATGATCTTACTTTTTAAAAAGAAAGCCTTATGTATGAAAAAGATACTTTGAAGTCATATATTAATGGTTACAATATCAATTTGCTTGCTCTAGAAACCAACAATAATCTTCTTTCTAAAGAAAAGGTTAAATTGCTTGCTATGATGAATATTTATCAAAGTCAACCTATTCTATGTTCTCATTTGAATTATGATATTATAATTAGAGAAAGAGATTCTTTTCTTTCAAGTTTAGATTAAGAAAAACTAGACATTAAAAAGAAAATTGATGTAATTACTAAGCTACAAAAACATGTTGATAGTAGAAAGAGTAATAATAGTCTTGATAAATTCTTCAAAATGATGATTTCTATGCTAAATTGAATGGTCTTAATTAAAAAAAAGAAAGCCTTATGTCTTAAAAAGATACTTTGAAATCATATATGAATGATTACAATATCAAGTTGCTTGCTATTTATACTTGATGATTTGTATTTTTTTTCATCTATGGAAAGATCCTTGGTGTGGTAATGGCACGTACCTAATTGACCATGTCAATGCTCAGCTTAAGATTAGGCTTGGTAAAGGTGATAGATATCATGTGGACTCCTGTATATCCAATGGAGAATGACATATTTCTTCTAGCATATGTGGTGGTGAAAGAGCCCTGTTGTTTCTGTAGAGTCTCACTATACCAACACTTAACTCTAATGATCACATTCTAGTAAAGGATAAGGATTCTTTATCTCTTAAAGACTACTGGAATCTCTACAGAACTATTCATTAAATCCCTATTTGGCCTAGGTTTATATGGAGTTCCTTGGTTCCTAGTAATGTCTCTATATTCCTATGGAATTGTTATCTTCGTAGACTCCCTACTCAAGATACTCTCAGGAAGTTTGCACTCCAACTACTCTCTGTTTGTTATTTCTGTTGGAATAATGAGGAGCGTGCCCACCACATTTTCTTTGCTTTCCATTCTTGTTCAGGTTTATGGGTATCTTATAGCCTGGTCTTTGGTTCTATTCTGGCTTGTTTAAATGATGTTCTTCTTTTTGATAAAAGACCCACGATTGTTTCCTTCTTCCTCATTTATCACATATGGAGTAAGAGGAACATAAGAATTTTTAGTCAGTAGTCTTGTAGTCTCAAAGGGATTTGGTCTCTTTGCATTCGAGACATAAATAACATGTACATATTGTTGTTGTTTCATTTCTTTTCTTTGTACAACTTTAAGCATTTTGCTTTGTACAGAGGTTGAAAACTCTGGTTTGGTTTTTTGATAAAAGTAGGAGGCACGCATGGTTCAACAAAAAGAAGTTGCTTGCTCTAGAAACCAACAATAATCTTCTTTCTCAAGAAAAGATTAAATTTGTTGCTAAGATGAATAGTTATTAAACTCAACCTATTCTATGTTCTCATTAGAATTATGATATTATCTTTAGATAAATAGATTCTTTACTTTCTAGTTTAGATCAAGCAAAACTAGATATTGCAAAGAAAATTGATGTAATTACTGAGCTAAAAAAACATGTCGATAGTCTAAAGAGTAATAATATTCTTGATAAAATCTTTGAAAACTCTTTTGGACAAAAAGGAAGTAGGGGTCTAGTCTATGTCTCTAAAGAGAAATCTTCTCAAAATCCTAGAACATGAACAACACAAAAACCCAAATCAAAGATCATGTATGTGCCTAAAGATGATCTAGCACATAACCAAAATGCTAAGAAGAGAAATGAAATTGATTTTATTTGTTATCATTACTGTTTACGTCTTGGTCACTATTCGTTTTCTTGTCCATACAAGAAGAAGAAATATATTGACTTGGTTTGGGTTCCAAAGCCTCCAACTTGAAATGGTTGGACATATTTGTTGAGATTTGACCTAAACTTCACTTTGAAATTCATAATGTCTTATGTCAACTAAAATAAGCTTTAACTTGTATGTCTTTGTATATTCTGATTGCTTAATTATGTTATCCAAAAGTAATGGAATGTTATGTTTACATTAGAAATGTTGAATTTATTGAAAATGAATAGAACTTCATCTAGGTCGACAAAGAGATCGAACGAAATCTCTTCCGATCAAGGAAAAGTTTGACCAAAGGATGTTCTGTCAAAAGTGTTTTCACTGATATATCTATAAAACTTCATCTCGGTCGACAAAGATTTTGACCGAGAAGTCTTCAGGTCAAAGATAAGTTTGACCGAAGTTAGTTCTCTCAGAATTGTGTATTAAGAATAAAATTATTCACTTGTAATTAAATTTGGTGACCCAAATTTGTAATGAACTATTCATATTAAATTGTTCTAAATAGTTGAAGTGATACAATATTTATAGTAACTCTCCTAACTAAAAGGACTACTATATGGGACCAAAAATTTCAGACTTTACAGGTTTGGATGGTCTATCGAAATTACTCTAAAAAGTACATGACCGGTAACAAAAAGATTTTTATACACTTGGAGAAAAGGTAAAATTATTGGTCACATGTGAAGAAAGTTTCAAAGGTAAAACTATTGGCATAGGCGATGTTGGTACACATTTTTAAATGTTCTATTTGTAAAATAACTACATAAACCTCTTAACTCTATTGACACTATTTGAAAACAATGAATTGTTTATGGCATAAAAAGATTGTTCATACAAGAAACTTGCTTAGAATATAATCATTACCTAAATTTTTGTGATAAATCTGAGATTTATGTATTCTAGGTAAGAAAAATTAACATTTCTTTTCAAAAACTAAAACTTTCCTCATTATAACTCATTCATAAAGATTTATTTTGCTCTATGCGCAATTCTATCTTTAACAAAAGATGGTAAAGACAAATTTGATCTTTAGTCACAAAAAAACTTTATCCTAGAATGTGAAACATCTAGAAAAGCATATAAGACTTATAAGTATACATAAATGATGATCATACACAACAAGACTTAGTCATCTCCTAAAAGATTTGATTATTGGACAATTTCTATATGAGCTTACCAAGAACAATGAAAAAATTCAGTTCCTAGACCTAAAGACAAAACAGTCATTCGAACTATATGGTCATGATGAAATAAAGTTAGGATATAATGAGAAGAAATATATTTTTATATGACTTATGCATTAATGGATAAGACTTGAGGTCATTTAACTATAGCAACTTATAAAGACATCATACGCTTTAAAAGGAGGTAACAATTATTTCCAAAATAGAATTATAAGACAAGATATCTATGCTGCTTAAACCCATGACTTGAAACATAATTTAATATTCATAAAGATCATTGGTTACTTATGCTGATATAGATGAAAATGTTATACCTTTATCATACTAGATAAACTACATTAATTGGAAATCTATAGAACTATTCTTGGTCGACAAACAGATTGACCGAGGGGTTCCCTGGTCGAAGTCATGGTTGATAAAAAATATGCCTGTCAAACATGCTTATTTGTCAATCTAATCATTCACTTGCACCCAACATTGTATATTAAATCTATAACTTGGTCATTATGGTAAATACTTAGAATGAGAGAAAATTTTAAACCAAAATAGTGCAACAAACAAGATTGCTTATAAAAATTGACTCATAGTCTTACTTAAACAATTGATTTTAAATTTGGTTAAGATTCGAGATACCTTAGTATTTTTTAAATCACTTTTTTATGAGATTAAGGGGGATATCCAAAAAATTCTTGGATATAATGTGCATATATTTTTTCTCTTAATTGAATTCTCCACACGAATTTGGGCTTAACATCCCTTATATTTGGTTAGAGATACATTTATTGACTCCACTATGAGCCTAAATGATTCTCGTATCATTTCAGGGCTTAACATCCCTTGTAAATGGTTAAGAAATTAATATAAAAATACATTCATCATGGGATTAAGAGATACATATTTCTCCCCCCTCTCCCATGCCTGTGGCGGAGGCCGAACGCCTAGGAGGGTGGTAAATCAAGGCGGTAATTGGGATTCATACCTAGGTCCCTTTATTAGGGGACACTATGCTTGAACACTTGAGCCACTCGTTGTAGGAAATAAACACATTCATTAATCCCACCATGAGTCTAAAGAAATCTCATATCATTTCAGGGCTTAACTTTCTTTGCAAATGGTTGAGAAATAAATCTTGGTTTATGAATTGTAGCTAAATTTGACATTTGTTTTGAAGTAAACAATTAAGGGGGAGTAATAAATTAAGGGGGATTCTTATTGACTTATACATATGATTATAATTTTGAATTTGTAAAGGGGAAAAATAAAATAAAGCAAAATAAAGTAAAATATTCTCATGAGTTTCATGATCTCTTGGCTTGACATTAATGGGTGAGACATTACCTTAAGAGATGGATATCATGTTCCATATCTCTTTAGGTATATTAGCACGCATTTTATGAGATCAAAAGAAAGTATTCATCTCAGGTACATCACATGTATGAGACTCATTTCATTTCAAATATTTTGCTTATATTGTAGGAATGTTTGTCATCTTCAAAAAGGGGAGATTGTTGGATAAATTGGACATTAACACACCCTTTGTTTTGATGATGACAAACATTTTATTCTTTTGGATATAACATGCTACTTGAGTATTTTAGGGTTCAAGAAAAATAAGAGATCTTACTAAGTGGATAGTTGAAGATCAATGAACTTAAATGTTTAATATTTTCATGATTGTACTCACTGTAAAAACTTGTACAAGTATATAATGCACAACTAGTTAGATATCATGTAAATCAAGCGTTAGATCTTCCCTATCCACCCAAAACCCTATATTAAACTCACATGAAAACTTTAGGGTTGATAGGTTTCATATGAGTCATCAATAAGACCTCACATTCATTGCAAATGCTAGCAAAAAGTCCTTCTCGATTGACAAAGTTGTCGAATAAGAATCACTCAGTCAAAGACTCCAAAAATCAAAAAATAACTTTGCAAATCTTTAGTTATTAGTCAAATTCGATTGATAGTATTTTCGACTGAGATATAGCCATTGTAATACGATTACACAAGATATAAATAAACATATAGCCATTAGAGTCAGCTGAACCCAGATATTCATCCGATCGACAATATTGTCGACTGAGAGTCATTCGGTCAGACAATATTGTCGATCGAGAAAATTTCTACAACCTTTGCATTTAATGAACATTTTAGCCGTTGTAACCCAACTACTTTGTAACTAATGACTATTTAAGCACTAAAATGACTCTAGAGACTCCATAGAACGTCCCTAAAAAACAATTACAAACTATTCCTATAAATAGGAGAAGTCTTAGGACACTAAAACACACAAGCTACACTTGAGCATCCATTCTAAAGAGAAACAAAGTTGATAATCACTTTCTATATTCTTCCTTGTGCTCCAAATTTGTGTCCTATAGCTACTATCTCCTAGACACCACATAACAACATCAATCTTAATGGATAGGAGGTCTAAACACTTGATATAGGAATCCAGACTTTGTACTTCATTGGATAAGTATTTCTTTCTTCCAATCTATTTCTTTTGTATTGTACTTTATTCTCCTTAACTACTCCTAGGGTTGGAGGCCATTGAAAGGAGGTTACTTGGAGCTACTTCAAGGAGGTGAAGGATACTCCAAAGTGTGCTTGAAGATACTTCAAGAAGGTAACTTCAAAGGAGGTTGGTGCTACTTCTAGGTGAAGGCTATCTCAAGGTGGTAGAGCTACTTAAAGGAGGTGAAGGCTGCTCCAAGATGTGCTTGAGGTTACTTCATGAAGGTTGCTTTAAAGGAGTTTGGAGATAGTTCTAGGTGAAGGCTATCTCAAGGTGGTGCAGCTACTTCAAGGAGGTGAAGGCTTCTCTAAGGTTACTTCAAGAAGGCTGCTTCAAGGAGGTTGAGGTTACTTCAAGGTGAAGGATACTTCTAGTGGAAGGTGATTGTATTTTGTTGTAACATCCTTGCGAGGTAAACAAATAAACCACATTCAAAATCCCAATTGGAAACAATTGGGTAGTGGACTGACAACCTTTGATTCAAAGGTTGGAACCACTCTAAATCGAAGTGTCTTCCTTGTTTCCTCCTTCCTTACATTAAGATTTTAATAAATTTTTTAAAGTACCAAAAGCTCAATTCACCCCCCTCTAGATCTTTCAATTTTATATATCGACATGAGTTTTGGCAGTTTCCATGGTTGTGCAGACATGGTTTATATATATGGACAAGTTACCTCTTACAATAGGTTTGTGGCATGATAGCCACTAAATAGTGATGCATACATCTTTGGGGTATGTTATGTAATATAGGTGGCTTTAGGTGGACTCAAATGTAATAATTTTTAGCTTTTGATATTATGTGAAATCAGTTTTAATTTCCTACTTTATGTGGTAATTTGGTTGATTAGTATTAGTTCCACATTTTGTTTTGAGTAATCTCAAATTTATGTGGTGTGAGGCGTCACAATTTAGGTTGGTATCAAAGCTTTAGGTTTGTTGAGTATATAGGGACATAGGACTAGGGTTGTATCTATTCTAGTGTCCTCCAATCTGTCTTATGGTAACATCTACCTATGTATAAGAAGAAGAATAAGAATAGAAGAGAAGATGGCTAGAGAATACAAAGAGCATGCTACTGAGGGTTGTGTTGCTGCATCAGGTGGTGGTGTAAGGAGGGAGGATAGGGTGGATGTTGTGCCTATGATGCCGCAGTTTGACCCAGTTGTGGTGGCCGATCCTAGTTTTTAGTCTATGTTTGGACAGTTCATGGCTACGATGACGCATATGGTGGAAATAATGCCTCCAACCCAAGTGAGAGAAGTTGTCCCCAATGTAGAATTTTCGGGTTCTGGGAAGACCTTTGAAAGGTTGAGGCATGTAAGGGCAGTTGAGTATGTGGGTACGATAGACCCTGTAGATGCAGATATGTGATTGATAAAGCTAGAGAAGGGCTTCAAGATTCTCAACAACCCAGATGATGATAAGGTGAAGCATGTAGTGTACCCATTGAAAGGGAGTGCTGCCCATTGGTGGGATATTGAGGAGGAGAAAAAGCATGGTGTTTTCATCATTTGGAAAGATTTTAGGAGGGAGTTTTCAACCATTACTTCCCTTTGACCTCCCTAGATGAGAAGATTATGTATTTCTTGATGATCAGATAGAGATCCATGTCAGCAACAAGTATGAATCTAAGTTCGAGGAACTTCTGAGGTTTTTTTTGCATATGGAAGCTACAGACAAGGAGAGGATTAGACAGTTTGAGAAGGGTTTGAGAACTGAGTTGACAACGCTGATATAATCTTGAGAGAATAGAGAGAAGTTTTCCACAATCATGGAGTTAGTCAGAAGAGTGGAGTAGTCAATGGTGGAGAAGTGTGTGACGAATGCCAAGAAGAGGCATGTACAATATCAAGGATAGTTGTCTAGAGGCTTTAAGAAACCTAGGTTTTCAACACCACCATCACAATAGAGATCGACAAGTCAATTGCAATGGTCACTAAGAAGAGTCATAGGTCGTATCTTTCCACCAATAGGATCCCATAGTGATGCATCAGTGTCAGTGATAGGGCCATCTAGGTCTTGGTATGAGAGCAAGACTTGCTACAAGTGTGGACAGGTTGGGCATACAAAATGGTTTTTCCCGATAAAGGATGAAGAGGTTACCCAACAAATAAGATAGAGTCAACAAGGGTCACAATAAGAAAAGCTATTCAACTATGGAAGAGGACGTGCTCATGCATTCTAGGCAATCCAATAGAGGATGGGAGCGACAATGAGAAAAGGCTCTATTCTATGTTATGACTCATCCGGAAGGAGTGGTCAATCGATAAGTCATGATAGATTAGATGGTGTTATTTTATTCTACTTTGTCTTCTTCTTACTTTATATCTATTTGGGTTGACCCAGGTGTGACTCCCTCTTTTATCACTAGAGAAGTGATTTCTAGTTGTCCTTTGCTTGTTAGTCATAGACATGCTATTCTTCTCTTAGAAACCCCTTTGGTTGGTTCCGCTGTGTTGCTGGAGGTGCGCCCTTCCTGCATTCTTTCTTTCTCAAGACACAACATTCAAGTGGATCTTATACTACTTGACATGCATGGATTGGATGTGATCCTTGGAATGGATACTTTGAAGAAGTATCAGGTGGTTTAGGATTTTAGTTCCAAGGTGGAGATGTTTTTCAAAGATAATGAGACATGGGTCTTCTAAGGAGATAGGAAGATCCTTCCAACCTATCTGGTGCAATGATGGTGGTAGAGTAGTTGATGAGGTAGGGTTGTGATGCATTCTTGGCGCATTTGGTGGATATCAAGGTGAAGAGTCTAAGTATCTAGGAGGTTCTAGTTGTATGTGACTTGGAAGATGTGTTTCTAGAGAAGTTTCTAGGTGTTCCCCCACTAAGAGAGATTGATTTTGAGATCAATCTGGTTCTAGGTACGCAACCGATAACACATACACCGTATGAAATGGCACCATTTGAGATGCAAGAGCTGAAGAAGTAGTCACATGAGTTTCTTGAGAAGGGTTTTATCACATCAAGCACGTCTCCTTGGGGTGATCTCGTGTTGTTTGTTAAGAAGAAGGATGGATCAATGTGGTTGTGAATTGATTATAAATAGTTGAACAAGGTGACAATCAAGAATAAGTATCCTTTGCCACAGATAGATAATTTGTTTGATCAATTGAGGGGTGTTGCAATCTTCTCAAAGATAGGACTAAGGTCAAGTTATCACCAATTGTAGATCAAGATGGATGACATACCAAAGTTACCTTTAGGATGAGGTATGGTGGGCTAACCAATGCACCAACAATGTTCATGGACTTGATGAACAATGTGTTCAGACCTTTCCTTGACTAGTTCATAGTGGTGTTCATCAATGACATCCTGATCTACTCCCATGATAGCCAAAACCATGAGTAACATCTAAGATAGGAGTTGACCTTGTTGAGATAGCACCAACTATATGTCAAGTTCAGCAAAAGTGAGTTTTAGATGAAGAAAGTGTCTTTCCTTGGATACATGATATCTTCTGAGGGTGTTCGTGTGGATCCCAAGAAGGTTGAGTGTGTGATAGAGTGGGAGCAACCGAACACGTCGAGAGAAGTCTATAGTTTTATAGATTTGGAAGGTTACTACAAGAAGTTCATCAAGAACTTCAGCGCAATGGCATTTCCTCTAACAAAGCTGATGAGAAAATATGTGCCTTTTGTTTGGGATGATAGGTGTTAACGTTCTTTTCAGCTTTTAAAGGAGAAGTTGACCAGTGCATCAATACTAGTGTTTCCAGATCAAGGGAAAGGATACATAGTTTTCTATGATGCATTGAAGAATGATTTGGTTTGTGTGCTAATGCAAGGTAAGAATGTGGTTTCTTTTACTTCAAGACAACTTAAGAAACATGAGGAGAGCTAACCAATACACGATCTAGATTTTGCAACCGTGGTCCATGCATGAAGATATGGACACACTACCTTTATGGTGAGAAGTTTCAGATGTTCACCGACCAAAAAAACCTCAAGTATATCTTTTCACAATAGGAGTTGAACATGCGGTGTGGACGCTGGATGGAGCTTATCAAAGATGCACCATAGATTACCACACAATAAAGGGAAATGTGGTTGTAGATGATTTGAACAGGAAGTCTTATTCTTCGTCATCAGTGGATAAGGCACATTTATGCTCTTTGGTGTTCCATAAGAGAGACGTGTTGGTCTCCTTGTGTGAGATGAACATATCGCTGGAAGTCTCCTTGTTAGAAGGACTGTTGGCACAGTTACAAGTGAAGCCTACATTGAGGCAACAGATCAGAGACACGTATCATGGTGATACTATGATACAACAAATTTGATTAGAGTTAGGAAGTGAGAAGTGTGATGGATTCCATGAGTCAGAGGATGGTATAGTGTGTTACCATGGTAGAGTAATGATCCCTCATGTCGATGACATGAGGAGGTCAGTTCGGGAATAGGCTCACTCTTCTATGTATGCTATGCATCCAAACAACACCAAGATGTACCACAATTTGAAAGATTTGTATTGATGGCCCAGATTGAAGCACGGAGTGGATGAGTTTGTGGCAAAGTGTCATGTGTGTCAGGAAGTTAAAGCAGAACATTAGAAACATGCAGGAACTTTGCAACCTTTGCCCATACCACAGTGGAAGTGGGACCATGTCACAACGGACTTTATTGTTGGACTTCTTAGGACAGATAAAGGTCTTGATTCCATATGGGTAATTGTTGACAGGTTGACTAAGTTAGCGCATTTCCTTCCTATAAAGTCAATGTACATGGCAGAGACGTTGGCTCAAATTTATGTCGATGAGATCATTCATTTTCATGGTATCCCAACTACCATCATGTCAGATAGAGGTCCTTAGTTCACCAGTCGCTTTTGGGAACGTCTGCATACAACTATTAGTACACAATTAAAGTTTAGTATGGTGTTTCACCTGTAGATAGATGGACAATTAGAGAGGACAATACATACCTTGGAGGATCTATTGAGAGACCATGTTTTGTAGATTTTTGGTAGTTGGGATGTGCACCTCAGTTTGATAGACTTTGCATACAACAATAGTTATCAGAGGAGCATTGATATTGCACCTTACGAGGATTTGTATGGGAGACATTGAAAATCTCCTTTATGTTGGTATGAGAATGGTGTGTATCAACTTTTGGGTCCTGAGCTTGTGCAACATACCACATAGAAGATAAATATAATACATCAACAATTGTAGGCTGCCCAAGACAGGAAAAAGTTGTATGCTGATAAACGACATAGGCCGTTGGAGTTCCAAGTGGGAGATAAGGTGTACCTCAACGTCTCTCCTTGGAAAGTTGTTTTGTGGTTTGTAAAGAAGGTAATTTGGCTGAAAAATATATAGGACCTTACGCAGTGGTGGCACATGCTATAAAGGTGGCTTATAAGTTGGAGTTGCCACCTGAGTTGCATAGGTTGCACCCATTATTTCATGTTTTGATGTAGTAGAAGTGTCACCCCAACACTGATTTATTTTTTCAACCCATAGAGGTTGAGTTGGATGAGGACGTGTCGTATGTGGAAGGTCTTGTGTTGATCTTGGATAGGAGGATCAAGAAGTTACATAAGAAAGATATCATTATGGTTAAGGTTTTGTGGCATCACTGTGGCATATAGGAATCCACATGGGAGCTTTAGGAAGATATGTGTAGGAACTAGCCTTCTCTTTTTCATAGGATTTCAGGGCCAAAATCCTTGTTAGGGGTTTAGGATTGTAAGACCCCTAACCTATCTTAGTTCTTGATGCGCTTTCTTTTCTTAATAGTATTCTTAAACCTTAATCTAACCTCTTGATATTCCTTAATAACATGTGACAAGCTTATTTTTCAATTTGGTCCTATTTTGTTGATGTTTGAGCTTATTTTGCTTGTTTTAGACCAAGTTGCAATTTACCCATGTTGGGGGTTGATCTTGCATTTTGTCACATGTAGGTTGTGCCTTTTGTACCTTGGCATAATGATAGATAAGATTGTGCTTTGGGGCACCTTGTTGATCCTTGCTTTGATGAGGAGAGAGAATGTGAGATGTTGAGTGTTGTTTCTAGGGTTTGTGTTGATTCCCTATGTTGATGTTCACCTTGTGTTGAACATTTCAGTTCTTGGTCTTTTAGCAACCATCCTTGGATCCTCTTGGTGTTTTCCCTATGATCGTAGAGTTTTTTGAGTGAGATATGGAGTCTCAATGGTCGCAAAGACTCTCATCCTCTCTTTTGGTCACTGACCTAGGGTTTCATGTGGTCGCCTAGTTTCCCTTCGACCATGAGCCTTTGTGGCCATGATTCCCTTTGACCAGTGGTCCACAAGGACCAAATGAGGTTGGTGGCTTTGCTTGTTTTTCACAACATTAATGCTTGCATGGTTTTAGTGGGTGCATGGTTGATGTGTGGTGGACATGTGTCACTTATGTGCATGCCACCTAATCTCTTTGATCTCTCTCTACCCTTGGGTATATGTACCCCTCTTCCTTTATGCATATGATCCTTTTGCACCCTATCTACCCTCTTTATTTCCTTGAGTTCAGCCCTGGTGTGAGTGGTGGATGAGAAGCTCATCCTTGGTGCTTGGTGGTCGAGATCCCTTGCATGTGGTGATCCAAGCTTGGAGCTACTCTTCCTTGGTGATCTTTGGTGCTTCTTTGATCCTTGGTAAGTGATCCAGCTCTTGTTTTTGTTTCTTTATAAAACCTACCTCTTCCTTCATCTATTAGATGAACCCATGGAGTTGCCATGGTGGTTCTTGTGTTGGGATGGAGGTACTCCTCTTGCTTGGGCTGAATCTTTGGTTCTCCAAGGTAGTGTTGAAGTTGAATGGAGGAACTCCTCTCCCTTTCTCTCCCTTCTTGTTCTTTTTAGCCTTGAAGTTTTCGTTCTCCTTCCTGCCCTTTTACCTAGGGTTTTTCTTATCTTTTGAGGTGGTGACTAGCTTGGTCGTGGAGGAGATCAAATCAAGGTTTCTCTCTTTATTTTGGAGCTTTTCTTAGAGGTGGTTGCACCATCATCTAAGGTGAGTTATACAACTCTCTCCCTACTATTATTGCAATTTAATTCTACATGAAACTCATTCTAAAATGTGATTACTTGGCATTGATAATGATATCTTGGTTGGGGTTTTGTTTCAACAATGATCTTTCATGTACTTGTTTGTTTAAAGCAACTCTAATGCTCATACCCAAAATCTAAATGATGGAGATGATGATGGTTTTTAATGCATTTTGTTTTGGGATTTGTTACCAAGGATCTTGGTTCAGTTCTCCTGTGTAAGATGCATGTGCTTGATATTGAGTTTACCCATCATAGAATGGTTTCCATGTTCATTTCATGTGATGCTTTTTTAGGGTTTAGATGGTCATCATTTTTCTTGATGTTTCACCTCTAGTGATGCTTGAGTTTCATGGCGTATATAGCCATTTTAGTGAACCTGTTATCTTGGTGTTTATCACCTATTTTGACCATGTTTTTTTCTAAGTTTTGATGATTCTCTTTGTTTAAGTTCTTATTTGGCCATTGAGGGTGGTTTGTGTAACGACCCTGCCTCCCGGTAACCCGCAATTAAGGGAGATCGAAGGTCAGAGCCGTATTTCAACTAACAGGATCAAAGGTTCGAAAAATAATCAATAACAATTAATAAACTTCACCAACTATAAACCGAAAAATGGTATAAAATAAAACTTTTCTTACCTTGGAAAAAATGGGATTTCTAAACTTCTATCCATGAAGATGCTGAACTAACTAATCCTCCTGTGCACATTATTTCTCATTTAATTCCACATCTGGCACTTTACTGTTTATTCTTTTCATTTGTACCTAAAACACTAACAAACAAAATGTCGATCAGCAAGAAGCTGGTATGTGTAGGAAACAATAATCGTGCAACTATAGTAACAAAGTAATCAACCAATTATTATTTAACTTCCAAGATTTCATTTTAAACCATACTACTCAATCCTTTCCTATCCCCTATCTCTGTGCTGTCCCTGCAGCAGACTGAGATACTACCTCTCTCTAGGTAGATCCTTATTAAACCCCTCATGATCCTACCTAACAGGTAGATCAATATCTAGGGTTGAGTCGCATGGCACTACCCATAGGTAGTCCAATCTCTAACTCAATGTGACTTGATGGACCTACCCCATTGGTAGCCATTTACTAAGTCATCCAATGACCAAATGGGCCTACCCCATTAGTAGCCATTTACTAGGTCAACCCATTAAGCTACAGAGGGGACTAGGATATGAGCTAGTAGGCATATTTCTTATGTGATAGTCATACTCACATTATACTTTGCATGAATTAAATACATCCATCAGTTTAATTCAAGACACGATGGAAACATTGACAAAATCCCAGAAATCTAATTTGGGTAGTCATAAGCATAACCACATACCTGTACATGCAGATTCAGGTGCAGGAATAATCCAAACAACAATAGGAAAGCAAGCATTCAATAAGATCCTGAAACAATTATAAAATTTCCTTTTATTACTCGTGTCATCAAGATCCATTAAACCTAGCTCGCTTCCTAGGGTTTCTAGTCCACTTTTTAGGGATTCCATAGCAATTAGGGTTTCCTTTCATCCTTTACTATTTTAAACCCTAATTTAACGCAATTGATCACAAACCCGAATTATCTCAACATCTAATCCTCAATTTCAGATTAAAGGCATAATTATCCATTAATTAAGCCCCTTAAACCTCTTTTACATTAGAGCTACTATTTTTATCATTTTAATCCATGACAAGATCATTATGCTCATTTACCATTTAACACAAAGTTCATTATGGTCCAAATTATATATGAACTCGATTTACCATTAATTCCACCTTTTATTCATGAGAAAACCCAAATTACTGCATTTAGGGTATTTATCCACAAATTAGGAACTTTAATGCTCAAAATAGCTTAGATTCAGCATATTCCAACTTTAATCATGAATTAATCAATTAAAGCCATTAATAGTTGAATTAGTCAGCATTAGGATTTCAAGGCCCATTAAAGTATATTCACGCATATGAAACTCTAAATTAACTAATTATATGTAAAGTTCATCCTTTTTCTTCATAATGATCCTTTTTATCATTAATAGGATAATATCCACTTTAATCATCTATTAAACCCTACTAATCACTTTAATCATATCAAAATAGAGTACTTTAAACATTATTACATCTAAAGCTAATAACTTCCATTACTTTTTGAATTGCAAAAGGAATCAGACTTCAATTTTATTTTTATTAGATTCCCCTCATTTTTCTGAGAAATTTTCATAATTTGTATGTTCTTATCGAAGCTACCAATATTTATCTATGAATTTTGCATTAAAACACTTACTTGGCCAATAGGGAAGCGCCACGTCATCAACCCATGCAATCGTTGGTGCGACTTCAGTTTATAACCAAGTTTCGTTTTTGCCCCCGTTTGAGTTGATCATCTCTTCAGCCGTGAAGGGGCAAACCGGTCTGATGAGTGTGGGGTCGTCTTCCTCCCTGGATCCCTACGCGGTCGTCATCCTGCAGCCCAGTGCGAGGCCAACTGCCTCACCTCCATGACATGAAGTTCACTGAAATCACACCCCCTGCCTCCGACGTCCCTTTCCTTTCCCAACAGAGCCTCGAACCATGGCCAAGTCGGCCCGTGTCAGGAGTGCCAAGCCCCCGATCTGAATCTAGGTTCTAGACCTCTTGTGGGTATTTGCGCCAGGGTTAGAGAAAGAAGACGATAGAAGAGTCTCCTTAGGTCAAAGTGGAAGCATCATGCCCCATTGCGTCCCCCTTCACGGCTCCCTGTTGCTCCCGGGATAGAGCTTCTTTGAGTTTAGGGTTTGGACGGAAAACGTGGAAGAAGAAGGAGGAGAAGAGTGGGAGACAAGGAAAAGCTCGAGTCTGTGGATCCAATCCTTTTATAGGGATGGGTAGCAGCATCCTAGCATGCCTACCCACGAGGAGAGCAAGTCCCATAGTCAATAGGAAAACTCCTTTCCTTGTTTACAAAGAAATCTTCTCTTTTCTAATTATTCATATCCCTTAGTTATTAGGAAAATCCGAATTTTATCTTATTGATATTTCTTTATGCTCTAGGTCTCAATATTTCAAAAACAACTTCTTTTATCCTCTTAGTACTTGCCCCTTATTCCAAAGGTAAGAAATTCTATTTTCATTTAGTAGAAAATACTTCCTTCTTTACAATACATAATCCATTAATTATGTATGCACATTATCTTCTTAATTAACAATTTTGGTATTTTATCTTTCCTTCCTCTTCATTGGGATTCCTTGGATCCCAAGAAACTCAAATAATTCGAAATTCCTTTTTAAGGAATACTCATTATCCTTAAATGCGTCAATATGCATTATTTCACATTATCTTGTTTTATTCTTATTAAAATATCTCTCTTTGAGGATTTCTCTTTATTTCTCTTTCATTTTCCTCATTGGTTTTCCTTTTTACATTAGGAATGCTTGGGATACGAAATCCCACTAAGGATAACTCAATTGTACCTCTTTTTACTTATTTCCCACATACTACTATTATTTTCAATTTATTTCTTGATAGGGAAATATTTACCTGATCTTTTCTTTTATTATTGCATTCTCTATGCAACTTTGGACTCCTTGGAACCTAAGGAATCCAAGAGGCACGAAATCCCTCTTTGGATTTGCCTTCTAGAGGTTTCCACATTTTTCTTTTCTCAAATATTCAATTATCAATTAATTAATTGAATTTCCTTGTTATTGGGCCCAATAGCCAATAAAGCCCACAAATAACTTAACAAGGCTATTTTAAACAAAAATCATGCTTTCATTCATTATTTTCTCATTTATATTTAATATGAGAAATTACATTTCTCAGCCAATGAACACAAAATTGCGGTTGTAACATCCTTCCCCTCTTATAAGAATTTTGTCCTCAAAATTCAACTAAACAAACAAATAATTCAGGATAAGACTTTTCCATGTCCATCAGGGCTTCCTTGTGGCTTCTCCCTTTCCATGGTGCTTCTCAAGAACCTTCATCATTTCATATTCTTCCATCTGAGTTATTTCTTACCTTGGTATATCATACCTTCATAGGTGACTCAGGACATTTCAGCTTCTCAAAAGCTGAATAGGTTCAGGGCTCAACACATGGCTTGGGTACCTCACATAGTGCTCTAGATCGTACTCATGTAACACATCATTTTATCCAAAGGGTAAGGTTAAACACAACCATCTCCACCAATCCATATCAAATGGACCATATATCGGGGACTCAGCTTTCTCAGTTGTAGCTTAGAGGGGTCGGATTCTCACATTATATTCTCCCATAATGAACTGCATGTCAGTCTGCTTTGCATCAGCTCATGGCTCATGTCACCACTGGGCTCTCTCTCAGTCATTGCACGATCAAAGCGACTTCATCTGCACACACTGTGGTTCTTTTCTGACCTTCACGATGCCTCCTTCACCAACATCATCCTAATGAAGTGGTGACCGACACAACCTCCTTCTAGAATTTCTTTCATCCTGATAAAGGCTATGGTGGTTAATGTCACATCTTAAGAACTATCTCTTTGTATCACCCTGAATGAGCACTCATGCTCTCATCAGACCCTTTAGTCTGGATCATACTAATCATTAGTAAGTGGTGATAAACAGTACTAACATCGAGTTCTTCGTGTACCCACTCCCACCTTTTGGAAGGAAACCTTTAGATCAAACTCACAGACCTTCGAACTTGCATCATGGTGTAGTTGAACTATCTCTCTCTTATAAGTAGTTCAACCCGATCTATCACTTGACAATACTCTTTCTTTAACATGTTATCTAGGTAAGGCGATCTACCATAACCCATATTGTATCTTGATCTTCCTTGGTCCAGGGGAGACTTACCACAACTTCCATAATGGTGATCTCCCACTCCCTTTATGGAACTCTTTGTCCTCTATGTCAAAGTGTTGGGTCACTGGTGTTCGTCCTTCACCTACTACCATGCATGGCCACAAGCTACATGCATCTTTAACATAAGCATCCAAAGTGCTACTACCTCTTACTACCTCAGTAATACCATGGTATATGGCGATTTTAAAATCATGATCTCTGGTGTGTCATGATTCCTCAAGCTTGATTCCTTAAAAACCCTACACCACTTCAATCAGGGTTTCATCACCTCCTTTTCAGAGGCGTGTATCAGAGGTTCTACAACCATCCTTTCATTATATCATGGACTAGATTGGCTAACCAAACAACCTTTAACTTGATCAACCGATATTGTTACATCTGTGTGTTAGACAAACTTATCTCGTTTCCAACTGAGGGTTAACCTAACAACCTCGGCTTCTTCTAGCCTCTAGCTAAACTAGGCAGCTATATCTCAACCAGAGCATTCATTACCACTTCACCTCCATAGGTGTTAAGTAATGTTGAAGACATACCCCTCCATGTATTCCACTTATCATCTCATCTCAAACTCTAATTCTAAGTCTATCTTCATTGAGAACACTTTGAACTCATCTCCTTGGTCATCAAACTCAACCTTGTATTGGCAAATTCCAGATAGCTCATGGTATCACATCCCCACAAGATGATCTCCTTAATACTCTTAGTGTTTGTAAACCATCCATGTATCATTTGCTCCATAAGGGTATGTTATCATCTCTATCCTCATACCTTGTAGCAACGTTCCAACTCACATCATCTTTATCCTCGGTGTATGGCATGTGTTTTGTCCTATCTCTCACTCCCATAACAAGAAGAAATAAGCGTTTGGTGGACGTCCACATACAGAGTTCTTCCCATTCCAGGAGTAGAGATGATACATCCCACCTTGCCAATACACCTTCAAATCTAAGTTGAAACGTGCAACTCATGTCTCAAACATCATGATATCAAAAATTACTTCCATGGAAAACTGGTCTCGAACCTACTAAGGTTTACACACAATCCTTGGTCATCTCCTTTGGGTCTATAGGGTGTCGGCACTTTTGGGGTCATCCCTCTTCCCTCATTCATCCAGAGAGTGCCCTACTCATCTACCCTTTGGGTCCCATGAGTTCATGAAGGTGATCAAACTCCTAACCCATGGCCCTCAGACAATGATAACTGTTACCTCCCGACCCTATGGTCATGTGCAACTAGGGAATTAGGCAACTCCTTCTTCCATCAGTCTTATCCCTGCCTGACCCTAGGATAGACTTAGGATTCCATTATAGTACATATTCAACTTAGAACCTTACCCAAGCCTTCATCATCTCTCTCTGTATTCACGACTGACTTTCATCCCTTCATAGGGGTCATTGCAACCTGCCTACCTTGGTTAGGCCCCATACTGGTTAACTCCATGGTAACACATCCACATGCACTTTAGATATGGCTATATATGGGTCTAAGGTTCATTCTCATACCATGTACTTTACACTTAGATTCTCAAGATCCTATGGGACCACTTAAGGTTACCTCAAAACAAATAAAACTGGTGTACACCCTACCGAAGGGCCCCTCTCCCAGGATGGGAGGAAACTACACCTTAACCACAAAGGTCACAAACACCCTAATGTCTAGGGTTTACATTCACATGAGCATGCCTAACCCAACAACTACTAAGGCACAAGTAGACCACCTATTAAACCATGCTAGGTCATACTTGTTCTCATCCTCAACATTAGATCAACTTAGCTGTGAGGGGTTCATCAAACATACCCTTAACTTAAGGGGGTTTCCTTTACCTCTACACATTAAGAGTACCATGCTCGAAACTATAGAGACTCAAGTCTCACCATGAGCATTGGATACACTGCTTCCCCTCTCAGGCCTAGGAACCCTATGTTCACCTTTGGGTATCCAACAACATGCTCAATATCTTAACCACAAATCAATCATGTCCAAGGTATGTCATGCACTTCCTTGTCATTCTTCTATTTGAGTACATCTCCGAGTCGAGTCCTCCTCAAGGACAAACAACAAGGTACAAGGCCTCACAAACTATTACTAAACCCTCTTCTGGGTCTAAGGCACTCTTTGTTTCATTACAACATGTAAACTCCTATACCATAGGCACCCAAGTACCAGAAGCATCATCCTCTCTCTAGGGTTGGTTCCTCTAAAGGAAACCAAGATATCATTAGCCTCCAGGGGTCAAGCATAAGGCAACCACTATCATCCATTTAGGTCACATCATCCTCGACTCCCCACTGTGCCTCACATCTCAGGGTTTTAGGCTTCCAACCTCCATGCTGGGGTCCTGCTTTCTCTCTCCAGAGCTAACTCCACATCCAGCCTTCCTACTAGAGGTCCTTTCTCCATGAAGTCTCAAGCTCACAAGCATACCCCCTACGCGGGTGAAGCCCATGCTCAACTCATGTTTGGCTCAAGATTATCCTTAGCCCTTTATGCTCATCCCATAATCCATCCTTCATGTATACTGGCCAGGGTTTCAACCTACTGCCATCCACTGATGTACTCTGGGTGCAAGCTATACCCTACCTGCATACACCCATAGGGTTTCTATAGGTTCTCCTCTAACCTTATCCATGAAGGAGCTACCCTTCGCTCTAGCATGCACAACCCTCTCTAGGGTTGGGTCGCCTAAGTTACTAGGTCATCTAACCTCTTATGGCATCCCAAAGGCATGTTCAACCAAACACTCGGTCAACCATGACATCTAACTCGTCATGTCATCTCTCTCTCTCTAACCTTCACTTAGGGTTAGGGTTAACATCATCCTCAGAGGATGTGCTAGGTCTCTACTTTTAATGGAGGTTTCTACCTTCAAGACTAACTCTCTCTACTCATCCTCCTGTCAAGGAGTCCTATCCTCAGGTCTCCCCTGAGGGCAATGACAACTCGTGTCATACGACCTAAGCATGTGTCTATTCCTTTACGCTTACTCTATTAAGCTTATGTCCATGACATCTTATTTACATGCTTTTTATTAATTTGGTGGAGGATTCCTTAATTCTTATCAACCTTACCCATACCTCAAGAGGGTGAGGAGAAGAGAGAGAAAACTCTAATACTTAAGGTCCTTAATAGAATTTGAGTTGAGAAGGGATGAATAAGATGAGAGAGTCCTAAAGGTATCTTATTTCGAATCATACCCTAAGACTTTGGCCAGGCAGTCACACGGATCCGGGAGTCCTCGTATTCTGACTAGAAGTGCGGAGGAAAATATTGCTAGCCCCCGGTCGTGATACTTTTCTAGTCACCTCTATCTTTTGGATAATCCTCTAATAACTCCCTTGGGTTCTACATAATTTATAAAATTTAATAATTATTAAGGATTAAGTGAGGAACCTTCGCTCTGATACCAATTGTAATGACCCCACCTCCCGGTAACCCCCAATTAAGGGAGACCCGAAGGTCAGAGTCGTATTTCAACTAACAGGATCAAAGGTTCGACAAATAATCAATAACAATTAATAAAATTTACCAACTAAACTGAAAATTGGTATAAAATAAAACTTTTCTTACCTTGGAAAAACTGGGATTTCTAAACTTCTATCCATGAAGATGCTAAACTAACTAATCCTCCTATGCATGTTATTTGTCATTTAATTCCACACCTGCCACTTTACTGTTTGTTCTTTTCATTTGTACCTAAATGCCGACAAACAAAACGTCGGTCAGCAAGAAGCTGGTATGTGGGGGAAACAATAGTCGTGCAACTATAGTAACAAAGTAATCAACCAATTATCATTTAACAACCAAGATTACATTTTAAACCATACTACTCAATCCTTTCCTATCCCCTATCTCTGTGCTGTCCCTGCAACGGACTGAGATACTACCTCTCTCTAGGTAGAGATCCTTATTAAACCCCGCATGATCCTACCTAACATGTAGATCAATATCTAGGGTTGAGTCGCATGGCACTACCCATAGGTAGTCCAATCTCTAACTCAATGTGACTTGATGGACCTACCCCATTGGTAGCCATTTACTAAGTCATCCAATGACCTGATGGGCCTACCCCATTGGTATCCATTTACGAGGTCAACCCATTAAGCTACAGAGGGGACTAGGATCTGAGCTAGTAGGCATATTTCTTATGTGATAGTCATATTCACATTATACATTGCATGAATTAAATACATCCAACAATTTAATTCAAGACACGATGGAAACATCGATAAAATCCCGGAAAACTAATTCGGGTAGTCATAAGCGTAACCACATACCTGTACATGTAGATTCAAGTGCAGGAATAATCCAAACAACAATAGGCAAGCAAGCATTCAATAAGATCCTGAAACAATTATAAAATTTCCTTTTATTACTCGTGTCATCAAGATCCATTAAACCTAGCTCGCTTCCTAGGGTTTCTAGTCCACTTTTTAGGGTTTCCATAGAAATTAGGGTTTCCTATCATCTTTTACTATTTTAAACCCTAATTTAACACAATTGATCACAAACCCTAATTATATCAACATCTAATCCTCAATTTTAGATTAAAGGCATAATTATCCATTAATCAAACACCTTAAACCTCTTTTACATTAGAGCTACTATTTTTATCATTTTAATCCATGACAAGATCATTATTCTCATTTACCATTTAACTCAAAGTGCATTATGGTCCAAATCACATATGAACTCGATTTACCATTAATTCCACCTTTTATTCATGAGAAAACCCTAATTACTGCATTTAGGGTATTTATCCACAAATTAGGAACTTTAATGCTCGAAATAGCTTAGATTCAACATATTCCAACTTTAATCATGAAATTAATCAATTAAAGCCATTAATAGTCGAATTAGTCAGCATTAGGGTTTCAAGGCCCATTAAAGTATATTCATGCATATGAAACTCTAAATTAACTAATTATATGTAAAGTTCATCCTTTTTCTTCCTAATGTTCCTTTTTATCATTAATAGGCTAATATCCACTTTAATCATCTATTAAACCCTACTAATCACTTTAATCATATAAAAATAGGGTTCTTTAAACATTATTACATCTAAAGCTAATAACTTCCATTATATTTCGAATTGCAAAAGGAATCAAACTTCAATTTTATTTTTATTAGTTTTCCCTCATTTTTTTGAGCAATTTTCATATGTTGTATGTTCTTATCGGAGCTAACAATATTTATCTATGAATTTTGCATTAAAACACTTACTTGGCCAATAGGGAAGAGCCACGTCATCAACCCATGTAATCGTTGGCGTGGCTTCAGTTTATAACCAAGTTACGTTTTTCCCCCATTTGAGTTGATCATCTCTTCAGCCGTGAAGGGGCAAACTGGTCCGATGAGTGGGGGGTCGTCTTCCTCCCTGGATCCCTACACGGTCGTCATCCTATAGCCTGGTGCGAGGCCAACTGCCTCACCTCCATGGCATGAAGTTCGCCAAAATCACACCCCCTGCCTCCGACGTCCCTTTCCTCTCCCAATAGAGCCTCGAACCACGGCCAAGTCGGCCCGTGTCAGGAGTGCCAAGCCCTTGATCTGCATCTAGGTTCTAGACCTCTTGCGAGTATTTGCTCCAGGGTTAGAGAAACAAGATGATAGAAGAGTCTCCTTAGGTCAAAGTGGAAGCATCATGCCCCATTGCGTCCCCCTTCACAACTCCCTGTTTCTCCCGGGATAGAGCTTCTCTGAGTTTAGGGTTTGGACGGAAAACGTGGAAGAAGAAGGAGGAGAAGAGTGAGAGACAAGGAAAAGCTCGAGTCTGTGGATCCAATCCTTTTATAGGGATGGGTAGTAGAATCCTAGCATGCCTACCCACGAGGATAGCAAGTCCCATAGTCAATAGGAAAACTCCTTTCCTTGTTTACAAAGAAATCTTCTCTTTTTTAATTATTCATATCCCTTAGTTATTAGGAAAATCCGAATTTTATCTTATTGATATTTCTTTATGCTCTAGATCTCAAGATTTCGAAAAAAACTTCTTTTATCCTCTTAGTACTTGCCCCTTATTCCAAAGGCAAGAAATTCTATTTTCATTTAGTAGAAAATACTTCCTTCTTTACAATACATAATCCATTAATTATGTATTCACATTATCTTCTTAATTAACAATTTTGGTATTTTATCTTTCCTTCCTCTTCATTGGGATTCCTTGGATCCCAAGAACCGCAAAGAATTCGAAATTCCTTTTTAAGGAATTCTTATTATCCTTAAATGCATCAATATGCATTATTTCACATTATCTTGTTTTATTCCTATTAAAATATCTCTCTTTGAGGATTTCTCTTTATTTCTCTTTCATTTTCCTCATTGGTTTTCCTTTTTACATTAGGAATTCTTGGGATACGAAATACCACTAAGGATAACTCAATTTTACCTCTTTTTACTTATTTCCCACATACTACTATTATTTTCATTTTATTTCTTGATAGGGAAATATTTACTTGATCTTTTCTTTTATTATTGCATTCTCTATGCAACTTTGGACTCCTTGGAACCCAAGGAATCCAAGAGGCACGAAATCCCTATTTGGATTTGCCTTCTAGAGGTTTCCACATTTTTCTTTTCTCAAATATACAATTATCCATTAATTAATTGAATTTCCTTGTTATTGGACCCAATAGCCAATAAATCCCACAAATAACTTAATAAGGTTATTTTAAACAAAAATCATGCTTTCATTCATTATTTGCTCATTTATATTTAATATGAGAAATTACATTTCTCATCCAATGAACCCAAAATTTGGGTTGTAACAGTTTGGTTGATGGTTTTGATGTTCTTTTGGTTGCTAGTTTTGTTGGCTTGGTCGTTGACCATATGCCTTCATTCTAGTCATTGAAGTGGACCATTGTTTTCGACCATGTGGGGTGTTATGTCCTGCAGTCACTAGTGTTTTATGTACCTTCAACCAATGGGGTTGAGTGGTGTTGTTGGTCGTTGAAGTAGACTTCGCATAGGTGTGTCTTTGACTAAGAATCTATTCGACCGCTGGTGTGTTGTGGTGATGCTTGGTCACGGGTCTTGGCCATGACCTTCGAACATCATGATGTATGTTCTTTAGCTACCTAACCTCTTTATCTCTTACCCTCTTGAGTTGATGGTTTTGCTTGGGAATGTTTTTCCTAGGGGTTGTAGAGTAGTAATGGTGATGGTTGACCCACATGTTCCTAGAATGTGGGAAGGTGAAATACCTAAGGTTTGTTGATAGTGTTGTGATGTAAAACCCTAATTGACTTCATATGAAACCCTAACCATGATCCCAAGTGTATGATGTACTTATTAAACTTGCTTAAAGTAAGTAGCATTGTGGTGATGTTTTCTTTATTCTACTTCTGTCAATCTAACCTTGCAGGTTGAATGACTATCATAGCTAGTGAATTCTATGATGTGTTTAATGTGACACAGGTGATGGTTGTGAGCCTTAATGAGGCATGTTGCGACAATGATTTGACACATGGATTATGTGATTGGGTCTTTTGACCTGGCAAAGGCTCAATGCCTAGTGTGAGGTAGTATCCTCCAGTCATATGATGAGGGATTGATATCCCATGGAAGTGTGATAAATTGTGATAGACTTGGATGGTAGTGGTATCATGGAATGATGTAATAAGTTATGTCTCTTTTATTTTATATCTTCTACAGTTGTAACATATCCTTATCTCTGTAGAATCTATTTAAGATTCGTACATTCTAACATGACTGATGCTAAAAAGTACCCAATTGGATTAACTAATCAAGTGAAATGCTAATCATGTATATGCCATGTGCCATAGATCCATCTTTAATGCTAATATTTTGTTGGATGGTGAAACATGTATACTCAAGGGAAACCCAGAGCGCTTATTTTTGAGTATGCGAAGTACGGGTGACTATGTGTCCATGACATCTTGATCCCAAGTGTTTTGAGAATGACTAAGGTTTGGTCTTGGTGATTAGCATGTGATATGATGAGATCGAGGACAAATGCAGTTGTACCTCAGTGATTGGGTTATATTTGATAATTTCTAGTGCCGGTGACCTATACCAAGATGGGCTCGGTGTTTCACAAAACTATAGTTTTGACTATGAGTTGCTGTCTTACAAGACTATAGTTGTGACTATAAGTTGTTTTTTGTTTGCAGTTTGACTATATGTCACTTTGGTGCAAACTCAAAATGACCGACTAGTGCATGAGAAGATCATGGAGTCTAACTCTTCCATTGATCTTGTATGGAATCGATTGTAGCTTCATAGTGGTCGATTGGATTTGAATGGTACACCTAAAATCCCCAGGGCATATAAAAGATGTAATACATATGTGTAGCATGTTTGTTTAGGGTTAAAAACGACTCACATTGGAGGACCCCTTGCCGTATCTTTTGTACCGGTTTCTTGAATTCTGATGTGGTAAGAGAAATCATCTATTATACATGTTCTTCATATTCCTTCTTAGAATATAATATATTCTACTTCTTGGTTGGAGATGCCTAAACTGCAAAAATAGTCTTATTTCTTTATTTATATCATTGAGACCAATCTATTTATAATTGTTAATATTCTCTATATAATCTATCTGTGTTAATAATATTTGCGGAGGATAGTTATATCTCTCGCTGGGCGTTGGTCTCACCCCGTGGGTTTCCACATCTTTTAGGTGGTCATGCATGATGTTGTAGAGATCGTGCGGTTGTGGCTAGGCAACAAGAGGAGTTGTAGTTGTTAAAGGTTGGATATGCTTCTAACGATTTGTAGATAGTCCTATGTGTCATCCCTGTATTCTCAGGTCCTTAGGGAGGTTTTTGGTGGTTTTATATATTGAGATGAGTTTTGACAGTAGCCAATGGTTGTACATACATGATTTGTATATATATGAACATGTTACCTCTTGTAACAGTTTTGTGGTATGATAACCACAAAAAAGTGATGTGTACATCTTTATCGTATGTTATGTAATAAAAGTGGCTTCAGGCGGACACATATGTAATAAGTTTCAATTTTTGTCTTATGTGAAATCAGTTTTAATTTCCTATGGTATTTAGTAACCTAGTTGATTAGTGTTAGTTCCACATTTTGTTTTGAGTAATCACATTTTGTGTGGTGTGAGGTGTCACATCTATAGCTCGAGGTGTTACTTTACCTTTACATTGAATTAAATGATTCATAGTTTGGAAGCTTCGGTGAAAATATAGTCACCAAGTGAAATGGAATCAAAAATGGTATTGTAAACACCCGAAGATGATATCATGTAAATACTAAGGATGGGGATAAACCTTGAATTGAATTCAAGTATCCATCTTAGATTTAATGTGATGAATTTGCATATAAATATCTAAGGGTTTTTTTTTGATAAAGGTCATAGCATATATTGAAAGCAAAGCAAGAAAACACCTACTTTGACACGTCATACAGGTTGAAAAAATGTAAGTAATGTTCTACTGGGAGATGCAAATGCAAGTGATGTTAAAAGTTTAAGGGGGAGGCACCCCTAAACAAGCCTCTTGTAACACTAATCCAGAATTTTTTTAGAAAAAATGCAGCTACTGGACATAATAATATCACTGATGTTGTTGCAGCAAACTAAGACCCGTTTCATCGTCCTCCATAGCCTTCATGTCACAGAGAAAACGAGCTTCAGATTCACCTTCTTCAGAGTCCTCCTTTCCATTTAGAACATGTTTACCTGCACATGGTGAGCAACTGAAGGTCTGTATCTATTTGTGAGATGATATTTTGCCTCAGTTTTGGAGTGTTATTGAAGAATCTGTTGTTTCTCTCAAGCCAAAGGTTCCAGCTAATGATGATGAAAATATCGTTTCCCATGAAGGAGTTGTACTGTCTGTTTGGTGTAATCTGTAGGGGAAAGGTTGCTGATTGGAGATCTAATTGGTAATTTCGTGTGAAGTGTGAGAAGATGTTTATTGAGAAGTTACACTTAAAGAAAATGTGTTCTACCGAGTCTGTGTCAAATTTGCAAAGAGGGCATCTGGAAGGACCAATGAAGCCCCTCTTGGAAAGGTTTTGTCCAGTAAGCAGCCAAAGAAAGGTTTTATGTTTTTTTTGCCATTTTTGTTTCCATATATTTGTAGTAGGGGGGATAGACCTCTGTAAGATAGGTGAGTGTAAGCTTTTTTAATAGAGTAAGAGTTTCCCCATCGCCAAGTGATATTGTTTGAGGAATTATTTTTAAGTGTCTTCTTTAAAGAATAGAGGTTGTCTGGTTTGAGATGCATGAGAATGCATCTTTTGAGAGTGTTTGTCATGTTGCTGGTTAGAAGGCTAAGGCCCTTGACAATGTTGATCTTGAGAATATTGTTTGGAATGTTCCAATTTGTGTGCATGTTTGGGAATTTTTTTTTCAAACCAAGGATCGTTCCAGAAGGAGATTTTTAGGTGAGAGTGTGGACGAGTGTTGACGAGTTGGGTTATTTTTGGATGTTTTTGTTTATGTATTTCTAGAGGGGTGAGGCTGATGTTTTTGGTACTTTGTGCCAGGGAGGGGATTTTTGATAGTATTTGCAGTTGATGAGGCTCGTCCATATTTTTGTATTATTTTTAACCAGACTGTTGATAATTTTTGTTATGAGGCAGAAAGCATGGGTTTCAATGTTTAGTATACCCCAGCCACCTTGGTCTAAAGGGGCAGCAATAGTGTCCAAATTAATAAGATGGTAGTGTTTTCTGGATTTTATGGAGGGATGATAGTTGTTCCAGAGGAATTTCCTTCACAATTTGTCAAGGAGTAAATTAGTTTTGGATGGAAGGGGTATACAACTTAGGTAGTGTGTGGTGATAGGAGTGATGACACTATTTAGATGAGTAAGCCTTCCGGAGAGATTTAGAAAGTTGTTTGTCCAAGATGAGAGTTATTTATTTATTTTTTCTATGATGGGGGACCATGTAGCATTTGTGATGTTGTGGGGGGTAATGGGGAGACCTAGGTATTAAATGGGGAAATCATCAATCTTACATCTAAGGAGATCTCCGTATCTTTCCAAGATAGATTGTTCAAGGTGTACCCCAAAAATGGACGATTTTTGGAGATTTATTTTAAGTCCCGAAATGTAGGAGAAAATGCCTAGGATTATGAAGATATTGAGTAAAGAGGCATCCTCTGGGGATGATAGGATTATGGTGTCATCGGCAAATTGTATAATGTTCTCTTTGCATTCCTCTGGTGAGTTAATGAGACCACTGATTTTTCCTAGTTGTATCATGCGGGAGAGGATGGTTGTGATTATAATGAATAGGTAAGGGGAGAGGGGGTCGCCTTGTCTGAGGCCATTTGAATTGTGAAAATAACCAAATGAAACTCCATTTATGATTGTTGAAAAGTGGTTTGTGGTTATGCATGCATGGATCCATTTGACCCATTTGTGTGGAAATCCAAAGCCAACAAGTGTTTTTGTTAAACAGTTCCAGTTTACAAAGTCAAATTTGATGGCTAGCAAAGGTGTTCTATTTTTTTGGTAGAGATGTATTGTTTCGTTAACCATCAGGTAAGTATCTTGTATGCTTCTACCTTTGAGAAAGGCATTTTGATTGAGGGGAATGATTTTGTTCATGTGTGGTTTTATTCTATTTGCTAGAGTTTTGGCTAAGATTTTGTATGATGTGTTGATAAGGCTGATGGGTCTGTACTGGGAGATAAGGTCAAGTTGATTGATTTTTTTTATTAGGATGATGAAAGTTTGGTTTAGGTGCTTGATGATGTTGTGGGGGTTTTCACTTTTGTAGAAAGTCTTAAGCAAAGCCAGTAAGTCGATTTTGTAGTGATTCCAGTTTGTAAGATATAATTCTACATTTAGACCATCAGGTCTAGGTGATTTATTTAATTCTAGTGTTTTTATGGCCAAGTCCAATTCCTCTGGGGAGAAAGGATTTATAAGGTCTAGAGGATTTTCAATGTTTGTAGGGAAGATCATAGTCCAATTCAAGTCATTTAGGCAGGAGGGATTGTGGTTGTTGTTGAAGATGTTTTTGAAATGGTCAGTAATGTGGTTTGTGATAGATTGTTTGTGGGTTGTGATCCTTTCATTTATCAGAAGGTATGTGATGGAGTTTTTTTGGTAATTTTTGTTACAAATTTTATGAAAGAAATTTGTGTTTTTGTCCCCTTCTTTTGCCCATGTGATTTTTTCCCTTTGTCTCCACCTAGTGTCAATACACTTTTTTGTGAAGTCAAGGTCAGCTTTAATTGAAAGGACAAGAGCTGGGTCAGCTGTAGGGTCCTTGTCCACAAAGAGGAATTGTTCTTCTAGTTTTTTAGGGTTTCAGAGAGCTTGTTTGGGTTTGTGTGTTTCGAGTTTTTGATGTGTATTTTGATGTTTGTTTTTGTGTTTTGGAGAATGTGGAAGCCTAGGTTTGTGGTCTGGGAGTCAGCTAATTTCCAATGCTCTACACAGCTGGTGGTAAAGTTGTTTATGGAGAGCCAAAAATTGTCAAATTTGAAAGGTCGCTTACCCCATGATATGGTTGTTGTATCGAGAATAAGAGGGAAATAATTGGAGATGGCTCTGTGAGAGATGTGAACCGTGGAGAGTGGATGTTTGTCTTCCCATAGGGTGGAGCAGATGAAATGGTCAAGCCTGGTGAAAGTTTGATTTCTAGACCATGTAAAGGATGCATTTGATGGCTTTAATTCAATTAATGCATGTTTAGTGAGGAGTTGGCTAAAGAGTTTGTCTATTGCTGACATGGGTTGTGAAGAATTTGTGGGGTTGGATCTATCCGAGTTTTGGGTTATCAAATTGAAGTCCCCCCTGATAATCCAGGGAGTCATATAGAAATAAGTCATAAGCGATTTTAGTTCAGTTAAGAAGGATGTTTTATTTTGTCCTGGTTCTCCATAAACCCCAGTGAAGTTCCAACAAACACCATCAGATGTGTTTTTGAAAGAGATGGTTATGGAGTAGTCTCGTGTGGTGGAGTTTAGGGTGGAGAAGGTAAGATTATTGTATCCAACTAAGAGACCTCCTTTGAAGCCAGTGGGGAAGATTTGGACCCAATCAGTGATTCTATTACCTCCTATGGTTTTGAGAGAAAAGGGGGAGAGACTAGTTTTAGTCTCTTGAATTGTGATCAGGTCAATTTTATTTTTGTATATGTGTGAGCGGATTTCCTTATGTCTATCAAGGTTTGCAGCCGCACAGACGTTCCAAGAAGAAAATCACATATTTGGTGGATATGTTTAGTAGAGAGAAGGAAGGTTTTAAAAAACATGCTAGTCAATTTTGAGAAGGTCAAAATTTTTTTGGTAGTTTCCGAATCTCTTTTGTTGGTCCAACCCATAAAGTGTTCAATGTCATCAAGAGCTTTATGTGCCTTGTCCTCATCTTCAAGATGTATGCCTATATTTTTAGCAAATTTCGTGAAGCTAGTGATGTTTGACCAAGATGCAAGGTCCTCTATGTGATCTATGTCACAATTTATAGACTTTGTAAAAAGTGGGGAAGAGGTATCAAGAATAGAAGATTTTGCATAGAATGAACTGGTTGAAGTGGTTTTGGAAGTACCTGAATCCAGTCTGTTGACGATGAGTTTCTTGTTTGCCTCTTTAGGTCCTTGCATCATAAGCTTCTGGGTATTGCTGCCTCCTTGCCTTTGCTCTGAGCTCTTCGGATGAGGACTCTGCGAAGAGCTGACATCCTTTAGCATGGTAGGTTTTTGTTTTCTCAAAGTGTTTTGGCTTGAGTCTTGAGCTTGGCAGCTTTCCTTGGTAGATGTTGGGGAAGGAAAAATGGTGCCTGATGGTGGAGAGGTGTTTCCATGAATGGGGGGAGTGGGGGTTCTTGTTCTCTTTCTGCTTGAAAGAAGGTTTGTGTTATCGAAGGAGGTGGTGTTTGAGTTTTTTCTTTCCCAAACGAGGTGTCTATCACCTGAAAGGCCGGTAAGATTTGGTGTCTTTCTATCTTTGTTTGGGTAGAACCATGAAGGTGGATGGTTTGAAAGATCAGAAAAGGTTGTTCTGTTTTCCGAAGGGTGTTCGGTAGACAGTTTGATGTTATAGATAGATTCTCCAATCCTAATATTGATGGAAGGTGGTAAGGAAATTGCAGCTTTGACTACAAAAAGGCAAAAGGCTTTTATGTATTGGGTAGGATGCAGGGTTTCCAGGATGATGTATTGAAGAGTAGCCCCGATGGAGTGGGCTATGCCTATGAAAATCTCTGCTTCCCAAAGGTGAGGTGGGAGGTTGGTGATGGCTACCCAGTCTGAGCCGCCAGCAGGAGCTGGGAAAAGCTCCAAGGTCAGCCATCCATTTTGACAATTTGGCTGTAATAAAGCTAGATACACATGGTATAGTGAGAATCTGGTTGAAGAGATGGTTAATTTTTGTACCTTCAGGAACAATGTATATCAGATGGGTTCGAGAAAAGATTTTAGGTTTTAGGATTGTCTGTCCTGGGATGAGGAGGGCTAGAGCACGGGTGATATCTAGGACATTTATCAGGTTTTTGTCAATATTGCTTTCAATGGAGATAAGGATGCTCCTCAGGGTGAGGACTTTGAGAAGCCTCATGGAATTTGTAGGTAGGTCAAGGGCTATCGCGTATTCAAGGTGTTCTGGAGTTTTCATGGCTGATGGTGTAGGGTTGGTGTTGGTGTTGAGTATGGAGGTACCGGAAGTTGTACTGGATGAGTGGGGTTTTGGTGGTGAATCTAAGTGGTTTGGTGGCTTGTGGTAGGGTTTTGAAAATGGCATAAATCTGGTGTTTATATGCTGATGTTGGGTTTTGGGCATGTCTGCATGCTTTGGCGGGAGGTTTGCAAGGCATGCAAAGGCGTTGCTTGTGAGTGGAGGAAAGGGAGAAGGATGGTTGGGGTGACTATAGACTGTATCCCTTTTTTTTGGAACTCACTAGTTTTCTATGTGAGTCGTACCTTTTTCAGAAAGGTGCATAGGGAAAAAATGCTCAGGGTCTGCACGAGTTCTGAGCTTTACTTTGGCGGGTCGAATTTTATAGTTCCTTTTGGTGTGACCTACTTGGTGGCATCTAAAGCAGGTAAAGCGGGAAGGGCATCTGGAAGCTGAATGGTGTTTACTTTTGCAAAAAAAGCACTGGAGGGCCTGAAAAGGTTTTCTGGGAGGGGCTATTCTCTAGGTTTGGGCGGTGGGGTTTTCCTCTAAGTGTTTGTTGATGAGGTGTGTAGATTTTTCCTGTCCTAAAATAGGAAAAGTGTGGTTTAGGAGAAATGTTCCTTTTGGGATGATATCATCCACTATGAAAGATCATGGGTTTAGGGTTTTGTGGAGCGCAGTGAGTGTGAGTTTTGTAGTCTTTTTTTGCTTTTGGGGAGAAAAAAGATGATACCTTGCTGCGATGGAGCTTGTTTGATGTGGTGTTGACGTTGTGTCTGCTTCATCTTCCTCCTCTGAGCAAGAGGAAACTGAGATGGGCCAAGCCTTTGTTCCTATTAGGGGTTGATGGACATCCCGAACGAAAAGTTGATCAGTTGAGTTTGATGAAGTTGAGCTCTCTTGATCGTTTTTTATAGAGATGTGCTAGCTCAGGTGGTGTGTCAGCATTGAAATCCCTAACGTAAGCCAGGAATGTTCGAGTTCTGATCGGTTTGATGAACATAGTACATTCTGGCTTGAGCTTGAGGTCAGAGATCAACATGTCCCAACCCTCAGAGATGAGAAGGGTTGATGCTTTGTTTTTCCAGTGGTGATCAGCCTGGGAAGACCAAGTGACCAACACTAAGAAGGAACGGTGGCTAATGTTAATCATGCAGGACCCCAGTGACAGGTCGAACTTGTGATAGATCCATGCTTTGGGTAGGGGAACACATGTGGAGTAAGAAGGGTTTGACAGAGGATACTCCATGAAGGTGAATCACGAGTCCATGTCAGGAGGTGTAGATGGAACCCTTGTGCATTCGTCTAACACCGCAGTTTTTCTCTGTTTTAGGGCACTCGTAAAGATTTTTGTTTTGCATTTTTTTGATAGTCGAGTCTCCTTTATGCATGTGGCCAGGGTGAGTAGGACTCCCGTTCTCATGATGTGGTCTTGGCAGAGAGCAGGTGAGTAAAAATTGAAATCAATATTCTCTGAGAAGTAGCGAATCGAGACCGAAGTGATTGCAGTTAAGGCACAGGGAGGGGAAATGAGAGCCGACAGAAAGGTTGGTAGCTAGAGAGATTTGCAGAAAGGATGTTTAAGGACGTCAAAATGTCCTGGGTAAAATAGAGAGAGAAAGTGCCCCAACCGCCATTGATGGGGAAATTCGGATGTGAAGTTGCCTCAGGAGTGATCCAAACTCCAAGATTAATGGTTGAGGAGTGAAGAGTGTAGAGGAGTAAAGAGGGAGGGGAGGATGTACCTTTACACCGTCACTAAGTGCACCAGACAGGTGGTAAACCATCAGGTGAAGAGGGAGGGGAGGATGTGCCAGTGCTTTTTTAGTTTACCTGATAGGATCGCTCCGGCCACTCTGAGGAAAACATGGGCGGAGGTCAACAGACAGGGGGGAGAAGACTATATGTGATGTAGTCCAACCCCCGGAAGTGCTTAACTATGAAGGGTGGGGGAGCGAAGGCTGGGGCTTTCCGGACCGGAGCTAACCAGGGCAGGGAGGATCTGAGTAAATCCGGGCAGAGCACAACAAATTGGGGGGAGAGGACCGAGCTTCGTGAAGCCCAACCCACAAATGCACTTACCGAGCAGGGTAGGGGAGCGATGGCTGCGGTTCACCAGACTAGGGATCACTGGGGCGGGGAAGATGTGACCTCAAGGATGTTTCTAGAGAGAAGTTGGAGCTTTCTCTCACTTACCATCCATTGCTTCTCATATTTATCTAAGGGTTTCTAACCATAAGATTTGAAACTAATAAGATTAACCATTCACCTTAACCTTACTAGGTTTGAATTTTGGGGACAAAATTCCTTTTAATGAGGGGTGAATGTAATATCATGAAATTTGGTGAATTTGAATTATATAGATACAAGTTTTGAATTAACAAGTGAATTACTAAATTATAATAATAATGGCATCCACTTTGTGGAGTGGGTTCAACACATGCCCCAAGTGAGACCCATCAAACCATTTTCCTTGCAAATAGGTCCTTAGGGTACAACTCAAAGAAATAATAAAAAATTCATGCATAAAAAAAAGATAATGGATTTTGAAATATGGGATAATTGAAATATAAGGTAATTTTCAAGTTTCCAAAAGAAAATAAAATATTTGGAATTGTAGATATTTAAAAGAGTAATTATCTAACCATGAATGGAAACACAAGATTTGAGGAATGACACAAGAATCTTTTGCTCTGATTTTTGGTATACTTGGAGATAATAAGAGAAAGAAGACAATTCTAGAATTGTAGAGGAAAGAGACTTCAATGTGGTTTGGGTAATTAATTTAAGAACATGCCAAAGGAGTACGTTTTGGCTATTAAACCTATCACAATAAATCCTCAAATTAGATATTGGTTGGTAAATATAATAATGAGTTTTCTTCCAAATTTGATAGTGAAAAGATGATTCTAGTGGCTTGTAGAAATCCACGAAGAAAGAAGTATCTACATGTTATTATTACATGGTTTTTAGAATAAAAAATATAGTAAACACATCTAACTTTATTGCTATTTTATTGGAGCCTCTTTGATATGCCACATAGGCCAAGTAGGGAAGGAAAAAAGAGTTTTTCACACAGGGAGACTTGAAACCTCTCTAACCCCCTAGACCCCTTCCAATTCTAAGAACTACCCCTTTGTGTTCCCAAGAGGAATCTGAGCTCACCAACCCTATTTCCTTATAATAATAGTGTGGGCTTAGATCTATCTTGATCATCGATTACATTCAATTTCCTTAACAAACCAACCATTGTTCCCAACCTCTAGTTCCTATATAAGACATGAGAGACCCAATTCATATTAAGGGAGATGTCGTAGGCATGCGTTGTGTGCAGAGCAGAACACCCATCCAACCATGGATTCCTCATTGTCAGTAGATCAAGAAGGGAGGCCTAGACCTCAAACAACAAATTGAAGTTTATGAACTCTTAGGGTTGGAACAAGAACATCATGGATTGTACCAGTTTCTCCTGACACATTTCTGATTCCCTCAGTGTAGATCTACTTGTTGTTAAAACATTAGTAAGTGTTTTGTTTTGATAAATAACTCTTCTATAGAGTTCATTAATATCCAAACTCATTAATTTAACCCCCCCCAATGCCCTCCGACTCCCTATGTATTTAAAGGAAGTCCATGATCATACCTCTTTAACATATAAAATCTATGTTGAAGTAGCGCTTCATCTAACCAGGCTCCGGCTAAATCGAGAGTGCCACTGACTCCTTAGGGACCCTGTGAAGGAGAAGAGAACCTACCCTGACCATTTGAGACTCAATGGAGAAGAGTCAATCACCAATTACTCACCCTCCATGGTAGTATTAGGTCCCTCACACAAAAGAAAGTGAACTAGAGGGCTTTTTATGAAAGATCCCATGGGTGCACTTCAATCAGAAAGGGACCTAGTGTCCTTTCACCCAAGATCAGAGACTCTCTAGTTGAATGTTCAAAGATGACATGAAGCCCATCGATTGGACAAACCTTTACCACAAGGATATTATTAGGTAATATGCTACATAATAACGTGGCATCTTCTCATTGTCTCAGATAAGCTTATCTTGTAATTAATATAAATAAATATAACTAAATCATATGATAGATATATTATATAGAAAATCGATCAGAAAAAGTTGTAGAATAAGAATAAAATACTTTTAGGACCTAATAAACATTCTTTTTCCAAAAGTACGTATATGAGATGATGAAAGCATGAAAACCCTTGTTTTGTAAATCAACATGTAAAATGTGTTAAACTTCTCTCTTTGTCCATGTTATTATCTAATCTTGTTGAGTGTAATGATAATCAAGATGATGATGATAATGATGTTATGATAATTAGGGTTTCTAGACCAATAATAGCATACATGTATAATTAAGATTTAAAAACCAAGGTTCATAACTTGCTAAGTTGTTAATTAACTAATCTAATCTAAGTGTTCATAATGAAAGGTTATGATGAATCTATTAATTAGGGTTTCGTTTAATGTTTAGTATGTGATGGAAATAGTATTTGTACCCTTATTCCTTATCCAAACCAAAGACATCCCTAAAACCTTAGATTAGGACCCAAGTAGGGTTTAATCTAAATAATGTGGTGGTGACACTTTAGAATTTGCATACATGCAAATTAAATGTTGAATTGGTTGGATTCCTCTTTTATTGCTTGGGGGATATGCTTAAACTACTTGAAGTATGATTGCACGATCTGCATGGTTCTCCATTGAGGTACATGGTTATGATTATGACTACTCACAATATAGTTTGTTGGTGTTTGCTGAGGATTTCTCAAAGATTTATTAAGTAAACTGTTGAGTGTTTATTTACATTTTGTTCAATTACAATGCCATTTTAGTATCATATAAATTAAGATATCATATTCTATACCCTGGATGACATGTATCGAGGGGTGATGCACACGATCCCTGGAGGGACAGTGGTCACACCCAAGATAGCATATCAAGTATGGGTTAGAATACGTAATGAAATTGTCAGTTCTTATTTGCAAGTAATTGATTAATTATATACTTGCATACTTTTGCATGAGCCCTCATACACAATATAGAAACACACTGAGCCATGTTTTGTTTCACACTGTTCTAAGTAAAAGATATATATGAGGATATATGATATGATGGACAGATGAAATTACTTGAAGACATTAAAGCTAAAAAGGGAGGATTAGATAGATACTTCTACTCATATGTACAATTCTCATGTAAGAAATTCATGTAACTCTTTTGAGAAGCATCATTAAATATTTTGTGAACAATAGTCTTGAAATTATGGAAACTATTTGATATTATTTGTTGTTTTGTTAAATCTAGTTCCTTTGTAATTTTAGGTAATGGATCTGAACTTTAAGGTCCTTCCATAATTGGGGGATGATAAAAAGTGAGGTCGTTACAAGTCCCCACTATATATCGAGGATGCGTAAGAAGATGGGTGTAGATGTAGTTGGTTTTTGTCAAAATGAAATTGAACATTATAGTCAAGAGTGCATGTTGAAAGCCCAAAAATAGGACTTATAACATAATTAAAATGTAGTATATTTTTGTTGCTAACTTATGTAATATAATTTTTTTGTGCCATTTTTGTTCATACTTTTACATGCCTAATTATTGGTGTATGTATGCCCTTTTTTACCTGTTGATGTTCTATTTTTGCTGAACAGATCTAGTTAAGTTTTGTGCTAGTATCAAAAGTATTGGTACCAATATTCCTACACTAATGTTACAATATTCTTGAATGAGTGTGACAATATTCCTAATGAGTAGATCATAAAATATTAAAATCAACATTTGGTGAACAAATACAGATATAGAGTAACATACAAAAACTAATAGATTAACAATATAACAACAAAAGAAATGATGAATACACAACAATAGAAATCAACTAATTGGTCTATAGGGTTAATGGTGTAGGGTTTAGGGTTCATGTTTTAGGGTAGAAGACCTCTAGTTGTGAAGATGGCTTGGAGGTACAACAAAAATCACAAGTGAAGTCTGTTTCCACTAGTAGCCTTCAAGGAATCAGGTGCAACTCATCACCATCAAGGGAACAAATTGAATGTATGGAGATGCCATGCAAGTACCAAAGCTAATCATTATGAAGGTTTATAATCCCAAGCCTCAGAGGAAGACGAGCCTTAAGGTGATCATTAGGAATCCTTATAATCCAAACGGTGGAGTATGTGGATATTTGGGGTGGTGGTTGTGGTGGTGGTGGTGATGTGCTACTAAAGTTCTCTGAGATGGTATTGGTGACACCCCATAGCTACAGATGGAAACTTCCATTTCCATGAGCCCCAATCGACCTCTCTTTGGGGCTATCAGAAAGATCTTCAGATACTTCACCACTTCATTTCTTATTGGGTGGAGTAGGTGGAGATTTGGCTATCGCAGTGGCTGTGACAATGGAGTAGTCGATGTTTCCTTGCTCTAAGATGGTATTTGTGCCACCATTTCCCTAATTTATATCTAATCAATGATTCCCTTTGGAAGCTAAAGTTTTGCAAGCTTGCCTTCCCTTGTGTGGTAGCACGAGTCAAAAGTTATTGGATCACGTTTAGGCGTCTTCCTTTGAGAAAAAATAAATGTGCCCATAATAGTGGCAACATGTGACTTGCTGTAGTGGATGTGACCATATTATAGAATTATATGTTTATTTTGCATACGAGCATGAAATATTCAAACTCTTAGAAATGTAAATTTATTTGTATGAGTGGTACTCATATTTTTCTTTAAGATTTGTGTAGGTATTCATGAATAATGTTCCGTTATTATCCAATTGGTGTTCTAATATTATTCTTGGGCTCTTCCATCATTCAATCGTGCCATTTTTCTTTAAGACTTGAGTAGGTATTCATGAACACATGTTGCATCATTCTCTAATTGGTGTGCCAATATTATTGTCAGAATCTGACATCATTCCAATGTGCCATTTTTCTTTAAAACTTGTGTCAGTATTCATGAACAAATGTTTCATCATTCTCAAGTTGCTAGGATCTACAATTATGTAGGAATGGTACTCATGCAACCATTTCCCTAAATTTCTATCCACTCGACAATAATCTTTGGAATCTAGGTTTTCACAAGCTCCTATTCCCTTGAGTGGCAATAATGGTCAAAAGGTATTGTCTTACCTTTTAACGCCTGCCTGTGAGTAGTAGTAAATGTGCCTGTGATAGTGGCAACATGTGATTTTCCACTGGCACTGGTGGTGACCGTATCAGGGAATTGTATGTTTGTTTTTATGACAAGCACAACATATTCATACACTGAGAAATGTTAATTTATTTGACAGAGTGACTCATAGATTTTCTTTAAGAATTGTGCTAGTATTCATGAATAAATGTTATGTCATCCTCTAATTGGTGTGCTATTATTCTTTTTGGGATCTCCATGATTCAAATGTTTCTTTTTTCTTTAAGATTTGTGTTGGTATCCATGAATAATGTCCCATCATTCATTGATTGGTGTGCCAATATTCTTTCTGGGACCTTCCATCATTCAAAGGTGTCATTTTTCTTTTAACCTTGTGTCGATATTCCTAAAGAAATGTTTCATCATTCTCTACTTGTTGGGATTAGAAATTATTTAAAAATGGGTTACCTAGTGTTCACGAGGAGTGAGCCAACATATGTTAATGGTTGACGAGTGTGATGTGGAGACACATGAAAATTGTAAGTTTATTAGGTGTAGTGTTGTTGTTGGTAGGAGGGGTTTCTTATAAAACTAGTAACAAAGACAGGTAAAACATTGTGCCAACATGTATTAACTTGTTAATGCCATTCTTCTTTATGCATTGGCCACTAACATGAACACATGTTCCACCATTCTCTTATTAGTGTGCTAGTATATATTGTATTTCCTATGAGAATGACAACATGTAACTTCCAGTGTTTTTGAGAATGTGTTTCCATTATTTGTGAACCTATGTGCCATTTTTTGGTAGGATAATATAAAAAGGGATAACTTAAAATAACTAAAGAGAAGGGTGTTTACCATAATTTCATGATGTTGTTTCCTTATCTCCAATGAATACTTATAATAACTATATGACCTATCCAGGTCTGAGCAAAAACACAAAACTAAATTGTAATGACCCAATTTCAAATTAGTCATCTAATTAGAGTTTACTTGGATGATTGTATGATTAACTAAGTTCATCATTGTTTAAAGCTTGATTAATGATGGTAGTTTAATTTTGATGTTTTGAATCTAATTAGAAACTTTAATCATACTTTGATTCACATAATTAGGGATAAGAATTGAAAACCCTAATTGGCCCAAATTAGGGTTTTGATCACATATGAATACATAATTTGATAAGTAGTGTCTCACTATATGATATTTAGTATTTTATTTATAACACTATTTAATTCAAATTTGGATATGATTTTGATACCTCAAATGTTAGCACTATTGAAAAATATCAATTTTTTTTTAAAATGTTCAGACATATTTGTCGTTCGAGTTTCAAACTCGACCGACCATATTTTTAGATTGATATAGTAGTGTAGTACTTGAATTTTATAATTTTATTGGTATATCCAATTGATATAAAATTTAAGTTTAGTTGGGAATCTTCAGTATAGACATAATATTAAATTGGAGTAATTTTTGGATGATGTTTGATTTCTACAAAGAGGGGTGTCAGTCGAGTTCTGTGAAGGACAAACTCGACCGACCATGCTTCATACTACAATATAGCAGTGTAGTATTTGATTTGTAGTTATTTATTGGTAACTCCAACTGATATAAATTTTTTATTGTTTCTCATAAACTCAATTTAAGACATTGGGTTAAAGTTTCATAATTCTTGGATGATTTTTTAGTTCTGAAAAGTGTGGTCTGGGTCGAGTTTATAACTCATCTGACCAACCAGTTTGAGAAAAATAAAAATACAATGAAGGGCTTGTTTGCAATTGTTCTAAGCACCTTAATTCATCTATATGAATAACCTAGCACACAAGGAGCTCTCATAACTCATCAATCCAGTCAAATAAATGAAATTCTAGAGAGAGAGGAGAGCTAGGATTTTGATAAGAGAAAGTGGTGGAGATGTTAACCTAGGGTTTCTCTATCCAAGATATGATGAAATCAAGTATGTTTAGCTTGTTTCATAGATTTTCTTGGTGAATCTTCTCTCACATGTCAAGATTCTATCCCTCCTCTAATTTGATTAGAAATCACATAAAATCTCCCCCTTTTATCACTGCTTCTCTTCTAATCCCCATTTCTAGGGTTTCCAAGTTGAGAGGAGAAAGAATTGGATTCATTTATAGAGTTTGATTGGGTTTCCAAAATTTTAGAGGTTTACCTACGTTTTTAAGGTTCTTGGCACCTGAGGTGAGTGTTTTTATCCCTCCTAAGCTCTGTATTCATGTTGAAATCCTATATCTACTCTGCTAAAATAATAAAAAACCTTGCTTGTATATGTATGTGATGGGATATTGATTTGGAAAAGAAATTGGGGGATCCAATTCTACTAATTTTGATTATTTCTCATTGATTGGAACTTGATTAGTTACTGATATATTGATTGAGGATCCATGGCTAATCTTATGGGTATATGACTATGCTATTTCATGTGAATTGTTCCTAAAAATCAGGCCAATGGCCGATATGCTTGGAATTGAGTTGACATGTATAAAATCATATTTGAATTGTACTAAATTGTATTATACAAGTGTATTGTTGAATGTTAATGGAATTGAATATAATATATGTATAAGGATTAGTATGAGGTGACCACATATCCTGATTAGGGTTTGTGTTGAGGAAGTGAATCAAATGAGTCAATTAATCAATGTATACTTGTGATTGATGAATGGAATATGTGAAATTGGAAACTAGGGTTTCCATGTGTGTGAATAGCCTTAATGAACCTCTATGCGTCATTATGAACTTACTTAGTGATATGGATATTATGATGTGTTGAACTAAGGATGACTTCTTGAAAACCCTAGATGTTTAGTATTAAAATGAGTATGCATGATGAAGGTAGAAATTGTATATGATGTTGTAAATGTGATGAAAAGCTAAATGTAAGTATTAATACTTTAATGAAAGATGATGAGTCTTACTAATATGATATTAGCCTAATGCATCTATTTTAGTACAATTTATGGAATAATGAGTAGCCCACATATAAATGTGGGTCCTTTTATAAAGTTACATAACAATGATTTGTGAAGGATGATCATAGGTTATGTTGTAAGAAGATGTAACATAAACCATTATTTTAAGATAAAGTGGTTAGTATAATAAAGAATGATCATTGTTGATTATGGAAATGACATTAGTAGTCAATGACATGGTACACTTATCTAAATATAAGAGACAATATTAAAAAGATGTACTTAATGGTGATTGCAAGTTAAAGATGAAACTAATGAAGTTAGTATGATGAAGTATTTTATCTTTTATTTTAATTACACTTGGCTTAACCCAAATTACATGAAATACACTAAGAACTAGACTTTGACAAATGTTAAGTAGTAGAGAAGCATCATATGTAAAGTGAATCAAGAAAGATTAATCTGAATAATGTAATGAACATGAAATGAAAGATGTTGAGACTACTGAATATATAATGAAGGAAAAAGATGGGAATTAGTAGATGATTTTAAGAATGTAACTCTTACCTCAAAATGAAGAGTTTGATGTTGCTAGTAAATGACAATCTCAAATGAGAAATTAAGAGATGCACATAACTATAGTTGAATTCAACTAAAGAATCAAATTCAAGTAATTCAATTGATTTACAAAAATGTGTTCTTAAATTGTGACTTCTACACAATTTACAAAAATGTGTTCTTAAATTGTGACTTTTACTCTAATAATGGACTAATAGTACACACTTCAAATAATGGCAAACGTGTGTTGATTAGTAACCCCATATGAAGAATGTGAAATAAAAGAAGAAGAGAACTAAGTCTGTTATGCATGTATATGCATGAAATTTATTTGCATCTATTGATATTGGATGGAACAAGCATATTTTGTATGATAAATCTATTACGATCATTATGAATGTTACATGATATCTATTTGATTTTACTATTGCTAGCTCGAATGCCTCTGCTAATATTTGTTATGAACTATGATATACAATGAACTAATAAGATATATGTGTAAATTGAATTTAATATGCACTTCTTACATTTGAGAAACCCTAATAAGGGTAAATATTGCATAATGAGATTATGTCTAGGGCTGAAAGCCCATTGATGATGATGAAACCCTGATGGGGTAAATGTTGTACAATAAGATTATGTCTCAAGATGAAAGCCCACTATTGAAAATTTCTATGAGATGATGTAGAAGATAGAAATAATCATATGTGTTGCAATCTACACATTTATTGTGTTTCTTGCTTCGATCATTGTCCTTATTGATAAACTTAATATGTTTCATGCTATTCTAGCTATGCGAGAATACATAGATATGATATATTATGTTTGAATTATTTGAAGATGAGTAAAAGATATTAATAACAAGTGAAATGATAGAACATATAGTTAGGCACCCTGAACATTGTGAGTCCCCCCAAGGACCACACTCGGGACACAAAACGGATCTCCTTCTAGTAATCGATGAATTATGAGAAGGATTTCTATAGTGTGGATCAAGACCTTAAAGGTTAGACCACCAAGATTTAGGAGTGAGTCATCTGGAGTGGCTCTGACCCTTAATCCTTGCTGTGAAAGTCTATGTCCAGATGGAATAGACTCTGATGAAATGAAATATATGAAATGTGAAAATATGTGAAATATTGTGATATGTGATATACTATTTTGTTGGTTCCTATCTCGTTTACCCTAGATGATGATGTGAGCCTCTTTAGGCAACCCTGTGATGTCCAGGGTCTATTGTTGATATCTTAGGGTGGGCGAGTAAACCCTAAGATAGTGACGGTGAGTCGTTGACATGAGAATCAGGTGTGGCGACTTCTACTTGGTGAGGTACAAGCCAAGTAGTTTCAGGGAAAATGAATAAAAGATGATAAGTTGTGTAGAACATGATTTGAATGGTTGTTACATTCCTTGTACTGATAATTGATGAATTATCATTGTTGATTATGCTTCTTATTGTGGAAAGTAATCATGTTGCTATGGACATTTTCTATTTCATATTATGATATGTCATGTTGACGATTTACAAATGATGGGATTTATATCCATTCTGAATATGAGTTGGATTGTTGGCTATTTGATAGTATTGTTTGGTAGATATGTATTATGTGTACCTCAGCTTCAGGACTATAGGATGTGTTCCTGGTCTGGCTGGTGGAGTGTCACAAATATAATGTTATTGTTATTGTTATGTATTGATTATAAATGCTTAGAGGTTGACTTATTACTCATGCAGTAAGATTCTTATTCTGAACTAAGAAGTATCTGCTGATTTGTTCATAGACATGCTTTAAAAGATGTTTCAAAGTTAGAATTGGTTTAAGTGATTACCTTATCTATTAGATTAGATTATCATTGTAAGTTAGATATGACTTATGATAGAACTATCTGCTAGACTTTTCAATATGTGCATGTTTCTGTTAAGTTTATTATACTTAATCTGATGCTGATGCATGCACCTAGCTTGAGTGGGAGTTATCCACTCACTGGGGCTCTATACGAGTCTCATGAGGTTGTTTCAAATGTTTTAGGTATAATGCTATCCAGTGGAGAGTTCATGACAAAGAAGATATAAATATCATAATCTAGATAGATTAGAATGTCCCTGTACTCTCTCTTTCCTGGGATGGGTTGTAGACTAAGTTTATTCATCAATGTACATGTATTTGATGTAAACTAAACTGCATACGAGAACAAGATTTGATTCTAGTTTTAATGGATTTTAATAAGATTTGTGATATCGAAATGTGATCTCCTTGATGTGACATTGATTTATAAATTTGTGAAGAAAGAAAAAGGAACAATTTATCTGTATTTTTCATATATTGTTTAATTGCCTTTTTCAAGAATTCATTATTTTATTTCATAATCTGGGTTTAGGTTTTGGGATTGTCTCTAATGGTTGGTATTTATGCTGATCAAAAGAGTGGGTCCTGACAATGTGGTATCAGAGCCTAGGTTAGATGAGTCTATAGGGACAATGGGATCTAGGATGAAATGATAATGAGGATGTTGAATATAACTTAAATGATGTGCATACTGGCTGAACTCAGTATACATATACTCTGGTCAAGTACTTGGGTATTGAAGTAATCTAGTATGGAACTACCTACTGTACTTATTTTGGATGCCCTGAGCAAGTATCCAGATGAAGCAGTTTGGTAGTATAAAAAGATGCATGATGATAAAATGGTGAAAGAGAAAAGGATTGTATTAGTCAATATTGAATCTATGGAAAGTAGGAAAGTTCATATAAGAAATATGAAAGCCTAATGGATTCTGAATATAATGTCTAATGAGTTTGAGTTTGAGTATGAAATCTGAAATTTTAAGAAAAATCTAAGAACTAAGATAATGCACGCTAAATGATCTTCCTTGTGAAGAAAACTGATGAATGCGGATAAATGTTACTGAGTGAGTCATAATCTCAATCCATGAGATTCATAATCAAATTTTAAAAGAATATGAAAAGTGATGTGAGACACATACTGATAAATGGTGTATTACTAATATTTGTCCATTCAATGTTTGTAATACTCAAGGAGAGATATGATGATGACAAGGGATGAAATATCCATTTATTTAAAAAAAATTCATATGAATGAAAGATATAATGAAAGTCTTTATAATTTGATACCCAAAGACGTGAATGATTAGATGATATGTTTCTTCCATTTCTTTTTTTTTTGAATTTTGGGATGAAATCCGAAAAGGAGGGGAGAATTTGTAATGACCCGATTTCAAATTAGTCATCTAATTAGAGTGTACTTGGATGATTGTATGCTTAACTAAGTTTATCATTGTTTAAAGCTTGATTAATGACGGTAGTTTAATTTTTATGTTTTGAATTTAATTATAAAATTTAATCGTACTTTGATTTACATAATTAGGGTTAAGAATTGAAAACCCTAATTGGCCCAAATTAGGGTTTTGATGACATGAATACAAAATTTGATAAGTATAGTGTCTCACTATATGATTTTTAGTATTTTATGTATAACTCTGATTTAATTCAAATTTCTATATAATTTGGAAATCTAAAATGATAGCACTATTGAAAAATATCAAAAATTTTGAAAAATGTTCAGACCTATTTGTCGGTTAAGTTTCAAACTCGACCGACCATATTTTCATATTGATATAGCAGTTTGGTAATTGAATTTTATATTTTTATAGGTATATCAAATTGATCTCAAATTTTAATTGTAGTTGGGAAACTCAATTATAGACATAATTTTAAATCAGCGTAATTTTTGGATGATGGTTGATCTCTACAGAGAGGGGTGTCGATTGAGTTTTGTGAAGGACAAACTCGACCGACCATGTTGCAGACTGCAATATCGTAGTGTAGTATTTGAGTTATAGTTATTTATTGGTAACTCCAAATTATCTAAAATTTTTACTATTTATTATAAACTAAATTTTAGACATTGGGTTAAAGGTTAATACTTTTTAGATTACTTTTGAGTTCTAAAAAGTGTGGTGTCGATCGAGTTTATAACTCAACCGACCAACCAATCTGAGCAAAATAAAATTCCAATGAAGGACTTGTTTGCAATTGTTCTAAGCACCTAAAGTCATCTATATGACTAACCTAACACAAAAGGATCTCTCATAACTCATCATTCCTGTCAAAGAAATAAAATTCTAGAAAGAGAGAGGAGAGCTAGGATTTTGATAAGAGAAAGTGGTGGAGATGTTGACCTAGGGTTTCTCTATCCAAGATATGATGAAATCATGTAAGTTTAGCTTCTTTTCATAGCATTTCATGATGAATCTTATCTCACATGTCAAGATTCCATCCCTCCTATGATTTGATTATAAATCACATAAGATCTCCCCCTTTTCTCACTCATCCTCTTATAATCCCCATTTTTAGGGTTTCCCAGTTGAGAGGAGAAAGAATTGGATTCATTTGGCAGAGTTTGATTGGGTTTCGAAAAATTTAGAGGTTGACCTACGTTTTTAAGCTTATTGGCACCTGAGGTGAGTGTTTTTCTCCCTCATAAGCTCTATGTTCATGTTGAAAGCCTAATTTCGTCCTGCTAAAATAATAAGAAACCTTTCTTGTATATGTATGTGATTGGATATTGATTTTGAAAAGCAATCAGAGGATCCAATTCTACTAATTTTGAATATTTCTCATTGATTGGAACTTGATTAGTTCCTGATATATTGATTGAGGAACCATGGGTATTCTTATGGGTAGATGACTATGATATTTCATGTGAATTTTTCCTAAAAATCAGCCCAATGGTCGATATGCTTGGAATTGAATTGACATGTATAAAATCATATTTGAATTGTACTGGATTGTATTATACAAGTGTATTGTTGAATATTAATGGAATTGAATATAATATATGTATAAGGATCAATATGAGGTGACCACATATCCTGATTAGGGTTTGTGTTAAGGAAGTGAATCAAATGAGTCAATTAATAATGTATACTTGTGATTGATGAATGGAATATGTGAAAATGGAAATTAGGGATTCAATGTATATGAAAAGCCCTAATGAACCTCTATGCATCAATATGAAATTACATAGTGATATGGCTCTTATGATGTGTTGAACTAAGGATGACTTCTTGAAAACCCTATATGTTTAGTATTAAGATGAGTATACGTGATGAAGCTAGAACTTGTTTATGATGTTGTAAATGTGTTGAAATGCTAAATGTAAGTATTAATACTTCAACGAAAGATGACGAGTCTTACTAATATGATATAAGCCTAATGCATCTATTTTAGTAAAATTTATGGAATAATTAGTAGCCCACATATGAATGTGGGTCCTTTTATACAAGTTACATAACAATGATTTGTGAAGGATGATCATAGATTATGTTGTAAGAAGACATATCCTAAACCATTATTTTAGGATAAACTGGTTAGTATAATAAAGAATGATCGTTGTTGATTATGGAAATGACATTAGTAGTCAATGAAATGGTACACTTATCTAAATATAAGAGACAATATGAACAAGATGTACTTAATGGTGATTGCAACATAAAGATGAAACTAATGACATGGTACACTTATCTTAATATAAGAGATAATATGAACAAGATGTACTTAATGGTGATTACAACATAAAGATGAAACTAATGAAGTTAGTATGATGAAGTATTTAATGTTTTATTTTAATTACACGTGGCTTAACCCAAATTACATGAAATATACTAAGAACTGAACTTTGATAAATGTTAAGTAGAAGAGAAGCATTGCATGTAAGTGAATCAAGAAAGATTAGTCTGAATAATGTAATGAACATGAAATGAAAGAAGTTGAGACTACTGAATATAAAATGAAGGAAAAAGATGGGAATTAGAAGATGATTCTAAGAATGTAACTCTTACCCTAAAATGATGAGTTTGATGTTGCTAGTGAATGAAAATCTCAAATGTGGGATTAAGAGATGTGCATAACTATTGTTGAATTCAACTAAATAACGATATTCAAGTAATTGAATTGATTTACAAAAATGTGTTCTTGAATTGTGACTTGTACTCTAAGAATGGACTAATAGTACAAAATTCAAATAATAGTCAAAATGTGTTGATTAGTAACCCCATTTGAAGAATGTGAAATAAAAGAAGAAGAGTACTAAGTCTGTTATGCATGTATATGCATGAAATTTATTTGCATCTATTGAGATTGGATGGAACAAGCATATGTTGTATGATAAATCTATTATGAGTATGATGAATGATACATGATATCTGTAGGTTTTTACTGTTTCTAGTTCTAATGCCTCTACTAATATTTGTTTAGAACTGTGATATACAATGGACTGATAAGAAATATGTTGAAATTGAATTTAATATGCACTCCTTACATTTGAAAAACCCTACTAAGGGTAAATGTTTGAAAATGAGATTATGTCTTGGGCTGAAAGCCCATTGATGATGATGAAACCCTGAGGGAGTAAATGCTGGACAATAAGATTATGTCTCGAGCTAAAAGCCCATCATTGATGATTTCTATGAGATGATGTAGAAGATGGCAATAATCATATGTGTTGCAATCTACATATTAATTGTGCTTCTTGCTTTGATCATTGCCCTTATTGATAAACTTAATATGTTTCATGCTATCCTAGCTACGTGAGAATACAAAGATATGATATATGATGTTTTGAATTCTTTGAAGATGAGTAAAAGAGATTAATAATAAGTGAAATGATGGAACATGTAGTTAGGTTCCCTGAACATTGTGAGTTTCTCCCGATGACCACACAGAGGAAACAAAATAGATCTCCTTGTAGTAATCAATGAATTATGAGAAGGATTTCCAGAGTGTGGATCTAGACCTTAAAGGTTAGACCACCAGGATTTAGGAGTGAGTCATCTGGAGTGGCTATGGCCCTAAATCCTTGCTGTGAAAGTCTATGTCCAGATAGAATAGACTCTGATGAAATGAAATATGTTAAATACGGTGATATGTGATATATGATTTTGTTGGTTCCTATTTTGTGTACCCGAGATGAGGATGTGAGCCTCTTTAGGCAACCCAGAGGTGGCCAGGGTCTGTTGTTGATATATTAGGGTGGCCGGCTAAACCCTAAGATAGTGACGGTGAGTCATTGGCATGAGAATTAGGCGTGTTGACTTCTACTTGGTGAGGTACAAACCAAGTAGTTTCAGGACAAATATAAAAGATGATAAGCCATGTAGAACATGATTTGATTGGTTGTTACATTCCTTGTACTGCTACTTGATGATTTGTCATAGTTGATTATGTGTTTTGTTATGGAAAGTAATCATGTTGCTATGGACATTTTATATTTCATATTATGATATGTCATGTTGGCGAGTTATAAATGATGGGATTTATATCCATTCTGAATATGAGTTGGATTTCTTGTCATTTGATAGTATTGTTTGGTAGATATGTATTATATTTACTTCAGCTTTAGGACTATATGATGTGTTCCTAGTTCGACTGGTGGAGTGTCACAAATATATTATTATTGTTATGTATTGATTCAAAATGCTTAGAACTTGACTTATTACTCATGTAATAGGATTCTTAATCTAAACTAAGAAGTATCTGCTGATCTATTCATAGACATGCTTTAAAAGATGTTTCAAAGTTATAATTGGTTTAAGTGATTACCTCATCCGTTAGATTAGATTACCATTGTAAGTTAGATGACTTATGATAGAACTATCTGCTAGTCTTTTCAATATCTACATGTTTCTTTTAAGTTTATTATTCTTAATCTGATGTTGATGCATGTACCTAGCTTGAGTGGGAGGTATCCACTCATTAGGGCTCTATATGAGTCTCATGAGGTTGTTTCAAATGTTTTTAGGTATAATGCTATCTAGTGGAGAATTCATGACAAAGAAGATATAAATAGCATAATCTAGATAGATTAGAATGTCTTTGTACTCTCTGTTTTCCAGGATGGGTTGTAGACTAAGTTTGTTCATCAATGTACATGTATCTGATGTAAACTAAACCACATATGAGAACAAGATTTGATTCTAGTTTTAATGGATTTGAATAAGGTTTTTGATATCTAAATGTGATGTCCTTGATGTGAAATTGATTTAGGAATTTGTGAAGAAAGAAAAAGGAAAAATTTATCTATGTTTCTTGTATATTATTTAATCACATTTGTCAAGAGTTCATTATTTTATTTCATAATCTGGTTTTAGGTTTTGGTATTATCTCTAATGGTTGGTATTTATGCTGATCAAAATGAGTGGGTCCCGACATTAATCCCCTTGTGCCTTTGATATTTCTTCCTTTCTAGCACATTTTGAAAATTGCAATCATTCCTCCTAGATCTGTTCTGGCCTTGTCTAAGCACAATCTTTCTATGGAAATTCCCTCGAAATAGGTTTTCAGTCATGCTTTCTCTGATTACAAACTTGCTATTGTATTCCCTTGAAATAGACTTTATTGTTCTCTCCTTCTCTAATCATGAACTTGCTATGACATAACATCTTCCACAATAGTAAATCACCCTTTCATTTACTTGTGTTATTCATTTCTACTTATTTTATATTTTCATATCTAGATAGTAAGCTGATTGCAACACAAGACGAAGACCAACTCTATGATCGAGATGAATAGTAGAATCAATTTGCTCGCCAACATTGAAGTAGTTAAGAGGCATATGTCGATGGAAGATCTAAAGTCCTCTAGCTGAAGTTGAAGACCCTCAATGCCAACATTCTCTAATTCTTGTGTATCAACATAAACTAGGAAAACATAACTTGGTCAACCCTTGCATAGAATGGTTGTTGTTGACATAAAAATATATTTACCAGGATTACGACATCCCTTTAGGCTCTCTCCCTGTCGAGGTAAAATAATGCAATAAAACAACCAATAATAGAGTTTTAGAAATTGTTGGGTCTAAATCCCAATCAAAATCTTTATGTTACCCTTGAAGAGTTGGACGACAAGACTGTTGAGTTAAAATATCCTAAACTGATAGTAACATTATATATTTTGTATGTAATCACATGCGTTCATGCCCCATCTACAGGACCCATATCTATTTCTTACTGCAAATACCTTGAGTGCCTTCCTAGGTTATGAAACCTAAATTGGTCAGGTTATGTCTTGGAATATTTTAACGCTCAAATGCTGACATTCAAGAATAACAAATTCATTTTGCAAGGCCGAAGGGAGATATGCACCTTATTATGGTATGTAAAAACTATTGGTCTATACCTAATACCACATTTTAATTTAATACCAGATCTTCTGCATTGTAATATTGGAACATCACAAAAGTGACACCTAATTCCATTTATCATAATTGTAGGTGCATTAATTAGATATAGATTGTGGAAATGGATGATCAGGTACACCACTTGCATGCTTTAGGTGGGCTTCTATACCAATCCTTGACCAAACACCAAAAGGAAAACAACCTATGTTTCAACATCATGTCTCAAATAAAAGACCGCTAAAATAGAGGGTGATGATATATCTGACTACCAGCTAGAATAGATGATGTTGAAGGCAATACCAATTTTATGTCTGTAGAAGACTAGATTCATTCTATAGTAGATATGCGTATTTACATTTTTTTTATCACATCAAGGTTATGTAATTTTTGAAAAGATGTTCTTGTATCTTCAAATGTTCATGCCAGTATAGTCTAAGGTGTGCTCCAGTATAGTCTAAGGTGTGTGCCCATATTTTACAATGCCCTATGCGCATCAATTGCGGACAATAATAAAGATATTCAAAAAATTAGTTGTTAACTTTGCCAAGAAGAAGAAGAAGGTTGAGCATCAACTACAAGAACTTCTTAGAGAAAAAGAATATGAAGAAGGGTAAGTGGAAAACTATGTTGAGGGAATTTCCAATGAAATACTGAAGGAAGAAGAGTATACTAATGACATTGCCAATGGATTCTTGGAGGAAGAAGAGGATGTTGAGGATGTTGCCAATGAAAGCTCAGAGGAAGAGGAGGATTCCATGCCACTTGCTAAAATCATCACCATCTAGAGAAGGAACAAGGAAAAGTTACAATTGGTTAAAATAGAATCAATTCATGACTCACCTTTCTAAACAGATATGGAAATCATTCAAATTGCAATGGACATAGTACAAGACACCAAGAAGATTAGAGGCAACGAGAAGAGGTTAGCTTACTCTAGCAGCAGATGATAAGAGAACAACAAAGTCTGAGAGGATGAAGAGGAAAAAAGTTTCAATGGAAAGAGCCAATAAAATCCTTAGAGGATAATAGAAAGGCTTCTGGGATGATTAGAGTGACTCACCTAATTATAATAAGTTTATCTTCTATTAAAGAAGTTTAACAAGCAATGTAAATGTATGTTTGATGATAGCCTATTTATTTAGATCTAGATGTTCCTCAGACTGGTACTGAATTATAAATGCCCAAATTTTTTTATATTGAAGAAAGAAGGTAAGATATAGAGGAAGAAGAAGAAAGCTACTAATGAGAAAACACTTGTGGAGGTCAAGGAGAAAGTTCTGAAGGTGGAGAGTACAGACCTAAAGGTGGAGGTGAAAGTAGTTGGGAAAGAGAAGAAAGTTGTTGAGGAGAATTCACATGTGGAATATGAGGGAATTGTCAAGAAATCATTAAATGTAGATTTCTTGATGGACTTTATATTTTTTCTTGTTGTTCCATTGTTTGTTTAAAACTGTTCCCATATTCGTTGACGTGTGCCAATGTTTATTGATAACTATTCCATTTTTATTATCTTGTTTTTTTAAGAAGACAAGGAGGAGAAGAAGAGAGATGATGATGAGAAACCACATTTGATGAAGAATGACAAAATAGTTAAGGATAAAGCTCTAGAGGAGGATAAGAAAGTTGTCAAACCAAAATCTCTAGAGGAAGAGAAAGCTCTAGAGGTGGAGGAGAAAGAAGCTAAAAAAGGGAAGGAAGATGTTGAGGAGAATGCACCTGTGGAGGAGCAGGGAATTGTCAAGGATTCATTAAATGTAAGTTCCTTTCTAGGATTTGTATTTTTCTAGTTGTTCTATTGTTTGTTCAACGTTGCTCCCATATTTGTTTACACATGTGCTGACATTTATTAACAACTACACCATTTTTGTTAGCGTGTTTTGTTTAGAAATCATCTGAGGAGTAGAAGAAGAAATCTACTATCGAGAAAGCACATATGGTGTTAGAGAATAAATTGCCTAAGGAGAAATCTCCAGAGTTGGAGGTCAAATTTGTTGAGGAGAAAGGTCTAAAGGAGGAGAAAGCTCTAGAGGTGGATGAGAAATCAGCTCAGAAAGAGAAGGAAGGTACTGAGGAGACTGCACCTTTAGAGGAGGATGACAAATTAGCTGACGAGAAAGCTTTAGAGGCAGAGGAGAAAGTTGTTGAAGAGAAAGCCCCAGGGGAGGAGAAAACTCCAGAGTTGGAGGAGAAAGCAGCTAAGAAAGAGAAGGAAGCTACTAAGGAGAATGCACCTATGTAGGAGGAGGGTATTGTCAGTGAATTGTTAAATATAAGTTTCTTGCTAGGCTTTGTATTTGGTCCAATTTTTTCATAGTTGTTCCAATATTCTATTACACGTGTGCCAGAATTGATTAAAAAATGCACCATTTTTCTTATATTGTTTTTTTTAGAAAGAAGGTAAAGAGGAGAGGAAGAGAACTACTGACATGAAATCAACTAAGGTGGTAGAGTATAAATCAAATGAGAAGAAGGATAAATCACCTATGAGGGTGGAGGAGAAATCATCTAGAAAGGATGAGAAAGCTCTGGAGGAGGAGCACAAAGCTCCATAGGTGATCACAAATCACTTAAGAAAGAGAATGAAACTTATTAGGAGAATATGAAGGAGAATTGTGTTGTCAAGGAAGCATTAAATGTAACTTTCCTATTTGACTTTGTATTTGTTCTATTTCTTCCATTGTTTGTTCACAGTTGTTATTGTATTCATTTATGCTCGTTCTAGTATTGATTGAAAACTTCACTATTTTTCTTATCTTGTTTTATTTTGAAAGTAGCTGAGGAGGAAAAGAAGAAAGTTTTTGATGAGAAAGTTGTTGATTACTAGAAAAAATGAATAAAGCTTCCAAGGAGAAGTAGAAGTAGAGGATAGATGCCTACATGACAGCAGAACCAAACCCTATGTTGTACATAACATGGGTCACTTGGCTCAGAGGAACATTACAAACCATGATATACATTGCAATAAGATAAATGAAACACCATGCATTAACTCAAAATATAGATTCATACATTGTTCTTTAAAAGGGAAAAACATAAATTGTCTCATCTTGATCTCAAGTCTAATACATGTAGACTAAGAAAATCTAAAACACAAAAAGGTAAACTAGACTAAAGGATCTACTAAGTGGTAGATGGCACCCCACCAAGCTAAAGTCTCCTTGATGTCATCTACACTTGAAGGGCTCGATTTAATTCCCTCTTGCTCCTTGATCTAGGGACATCTCGTCCAACGGCCATTTGAAACAAATAAAAAACATAAGTAAGAGGCACTATGCATGTTAGAAGAATTGAAAAGTAAGCATATGTACTTAAACTAAAATAAACATGAAATGGCTTAACATTAAGAATTATCATTACACATTAGATTTCATTACATCAATGAATTAAGAAACATTACTATATGCATTGTCTCCATCACTTCCCACACGGGGCACATCATGCTCGAAAAGCCCATCATTACTAGGAAGCCCATAACGACCATAAAGGTCCATCATTGCGAGAAACATATAATAAGTTAGTTAATTCTCTTAACTTAATCATTAACATCATTGTTCTTATCTTGACATCAATGTAGATTGTCCTCATCCAATAATTGCACCACAATGCTCATCAGGCCGGTGAAGGCTCATCTTAGTTGCACCAAAGTTCTCATCAATGCCATAAAGACAAAATAACATAAAGAGGAACAATTCACAACTTAAGTACATTATCTTAATCATCATGGGATTTGTCTCTCTTAATCTGGACATTAACATTAGATAATTTACATGATTCTTTCTTCAATTTCTTAATCATTACATGAGCATAGCATTAAACTAATGAGCATTACTCATAAGCATCAGACTTTATGATATATCAAACAACATGCAATACTAACATTTGATACATCATCATTATCTTAATTTCATTAACTTGGAATTTGAAACATACTCCTAAATCATGCATAACATGCAAGTCATCCAAAGTAAATATGCATAGTAGCATGACCCACTTACCTGGAGCAAGGTGGATCCTAACTTATTCTCCATGACCTTGATAGAATCCTATGTTCCTAAAATTTCATGATTTCTATTCATATCATCATTAGTACATCCTAAACCCTGATCTTATGTTATTAGGAAAACTAGTCTGACACTCTCTAATTAGGTTTAAAAACCTTGAAATCATGTTCCTCATCGAAAAACCTTTCCAAAACATATTTTCTCATATTTTTCTTATAAGTCGTTGATTTAATGTGAATTTTTGAAAAATAGACCAATCAAAAGATTTGGAAAAGCCATGTAAGCTCATTAATTCTGCTGGGCTCTGCTTAGGTAGCCCAATCAGGGATGGCCTCTTGGTCAAGGTGCCCTTTGAAGAAAAACATGTGGTTAATGTATAACCAGGTGGTCAAAGATCAAATATGCCCCTATGGACACATGACAACCAAAAAAAAAGACCAAGGGTAAAGTCGTAAACATAAGGTTGTCATCTTCATCATTACTTTTTCAGTGAACAGAACATCACACCGAGCACGGGAAGCAAAACCAAAGCTGACATTTCTAGATTTTAGACCAATGGTCTCCCTAGTTTTAGGACCATGGCCTAAAGTTCCTTGAACAAAGACGAATCCATAGAGTTGAAGAACACGGGTTGCAACAACCTGCTCCTCCAAAACCTACTCCCACCATGGCTGTAGGGAGGTGACAACACCAAGACAACAAAACACTACATCACACATCAAAATAAGGAAACCAGGAGCTTCATTGGTCAAAACTGAATCCAGGTATGGTAGAAAGGGGGAAATAAGGACACCTATGAAATTGAGCACTAAAGAAGCATCATGGGAATTACATGAATCCATCATCAGCCTCACCTGGAGTTGGAGTGGTCTGAGGTGTTGGGTCAACAAGCATATTGTGAGTTCCATATGGGGCTCCTGTGGATACAAGAGAAGGGGTACCGGAGGGTCAGGGAAGGGTGGAATCTCATATGTGGGTGTCCCCTGATTAATTTTGATGGGTGCTATATATAAGAGGAGGTCTAAAAGGGACTATGGCACCTTGTAGAAGTTGAATCAGAGGGACGAGAAGAGGAGTCCCACCATTAGGGGTCATCAGGAAAGGAAACCCAGTGAATTTAGGTCTGATCATTCTAGGAAGGAGTAGCGATGGGCTTCTAGAGGTTTCCTTGAGTTGAGTCCAAGTGGATAGGGAGACTAGCTTGGGAAAGGAGAGGAAAGTGATTGTTGCTGGAGTCTCATTGGCCCAGGAAGTCGGGCGAGGGGGACGACCCTGCCTCGAGAATACCCGCAAGAGTTCGAACATGATTGGGACTCTGAGAAAGGCCGGGTGACATACATTATCCTATTAAACTTGATTAAAACCTAAAGTCAGGGGTCACTGTAATACATTTTCTTTCCCACACCAAAAGGGACATCAAGGAATGTTTAAAATTGATCAAATTTTTTGTTCTAGCTAACTAGGGCATGAGGAGTCCAAAAATCCTATCAATTTTCTTATTTGATGAACTCAAACATCTTTATTTCATTTTCCATTTATAAAATAGAATTAATAATGTTTGATTACATAAAAATGTGTTGAAGCTCAAATTTTGGTTAAAGCACCAAATTATAAAAACAAATTCAATTTTTTTATCATGCCTTATTGTGAACTTTAAGTGGGTTAACTTCACCTCAAATCATAAATGTAACTTATCGACTAATTAGGGCTAAACTTGGTGGTATAAAATCATTTGAATACACTATGTGAAAAGTCATTGAAATTGGTTGAGGTAGCATTATATAGAGTCATCATCAAATTAGCATATGGTTTAAGCATCGGGTCTTGAAATTTGAAAAGTTAGTGTTTTCATTTAAGGGTTTCTTTATAAGATTTAAATTTCGAGATGTTACAATTCTACCCACGTTAATTAAATTTCATCCTCAAAAGTTTTCTCATACTACCCACCTTAAGATTTACTTACTCTATGTATACTAACTCCCTAATATTATCTTAAAGGTTCATTAACACGCTCAAGTTGTGACCTTCTCATGGAAGAACACTATCTATGACATCATTCTGGAAACCAACATGTGGGTACAACACTAGTGAATGCATCTCATCATCCTTGACATGAAAGAGGACCATTCTGCCTCCTCTCTAGGGATTTTGGTTCTACCTTGGATCTAACTTATCTATGTCAAATTATCCACCCTTTGTGTGCATGTTTGGTCGTAATATAAACAAGAATAGGTTTAGGTGGCTATATGTCTCAAACTTTTAATGCAACCCTTATTTTCTTTGTCACTTTTGGATACAAGCTGGCCGCTCATATATGCAAAGGTGACATGATTTATCACACTTATCTTAGTACCTCCCTCATGCCCATGTCCCATACCACATGCATTAGAAAGGACAAGATAAGTATGATTATGCATATAACATTCTCTCTACAAAACCCCATGAGCCTATGTCCCATACCACACACACGTGGGAGAAAGAGACAATATGCTATATATAATTCTAGAGTTAACGTGAAAGTCCAAAACCATCTAGGCACATAACCCTAATCCTTATCCTAGTTGATGTTTCCTAACTAGACCTCTACTTTGGTTTCAAAAATAATTTAACTACTTCTTATACACCGAGGGTTAGAACATATGAATCTTTAGCTTAGTTTTCATCTACTCATTGCTCTAATACCATATTGTAACGCCCTTCCAAGCACATACATGACAGCGGAAGAAACCCTATGTTCTCCATAACATGGGTCACTTGACTCAGAGGAACATTACAAAACATGATATACATTGCAATAAGATAAATGAAACACCATGCATTAACTCAAAATATAGATTCATACAGTGTTCTTTAAAAGGGAAAAACATAAATTATCTCATATTGATCTCAAGCCTAATACATATAGACTAAGCAAATCTAAAACACAAAAAGGTAAACTACACTAAAGGATCTACTAAGTGGTAGATGGCACCCACCAAGCTAAATTCACCTTCATGTCAGCTACACTTGAAGTCCTAGCTTCAATTCCCTTTTTTCCTAGATCTTGGGACATCTTGTCCCACAACCATGCAAAACAAAGCAACAACGTAAGTAAGTGGCACTATGCATGTTATAAAAACTAAAAAGTAAGCATATATACTTAAACTAAAATAAACATGACATGGCTTAACATTAAGAATTGTCATTACACTTTATCTTTCATTACATCAATAAATTAAGAAACATTACTATATGCATTATCTCCATCACTGCCCATGTGGGGCACATCATGCTCGAAAAGCCCATTTTTTCTAGGAAGCCCATAATGACCATAATGGTCCATTATTGCGATAAACATATAATAAGTTACTTAATTCTCTGAACTTAGGCATTAACATTATTGTTCTTACTTGACATCAATGTAAATTGTCCTCATCCAATAATTGCACCACAATGCTCATCAGGTTGGCTAAGACTCATCTTAGTTGCACCGAAGTGCTCATAATGCCATAAATACAAAATAACATAAAGAGGAACAATTCACAACTTAAGTACATTATCTTAATCATCGTGGGATTTCTCTCTCTTCATATGGACATTAATATTAGATGATTTACATGATTCTTTATTCAATTTCTTAATCATTACATGAGCATAGCATTAAACTAACGAGCATTAGTGATAAGCATAAGACTTTATGATTATAGCAAACAACAGGCAATACTAAACTTTGGGACATCATCATTATCTAAATTTCATTAAATTGGAATTTGAAACATACTCCTAAATCATACATAACATGCAAGTCATCCAAAGTAAATATGCATAGTGGCATGACCCACTTACTTGGAACAAGGTGAATCCTAACTTATTCACCATGACCTTGATAGAATCCTATGTTCCTGAAATTACATGATTTATATTCATTATCATCTTTAGTTTATCTTACACCATAATCTAATGTTATTAGAAAACTTGTCTGACACTCTCGAATTAGGATTTGAAAACATAAAAATCATGTTCCTCATTCAAAAACCTTTATGAAACATATTTTCTCATATTTTTCTGATAATCCGTTGATTTACTGTGAATTTGCAAAATACAGACCAATCAAAAGATTTGGAAAAGCCACATAGGCTCATTAATGTCGTAGGGCTCTGCCTAGCTGGCCCAATTGGGGCTGGCCTCTTGGTCAAGGCATCCTTTGAAGAAAAACATGTGGTTGATGTATAACCAGGTGGTCAAAGATCGAATATTCCCTTGAGGGCGCGTGAAAACCAAAAAAAAAGACTAAGGGTAAAGTCGTAAACATACAGGTTGTCACCTTCATCGTTAATTCTTCAGTGAATAGAACATCACACCGAGAATGAGAAGCACAACCAAAGTTGAGATTTCAAGATTTTGGACCAATGGTCTCCCTGGTTTTAAGACCATGGCCTAAAGTTCCTTGAACAAAGACATATCCATAGAGTTGAAGAACACGGGTTGCAAAGGCCTGCTCCTCCAAAACCTCCTCCCGCCATGGCTTTGGGGAGTTGAGGGAAGCAAGACAACAAAACACTACATCACACATCAAACTAAGGAAACCAGGTGCTTCATTGATCAAAACTGAACCCTGGTACGGAGGAAACACATGAAAAGACCATTAGGATCGGCGAGAAAAGACCCAGGACTTGAAACATAGAGAAAGGGGGAAACAATGATACTTTTGAATTGGTGAAATTGAGCGTTAAAGAAGCTTCATGGGAAATACAGGAATCCATTAGCAACCTCACCTAGAGTTGTGGCGGTCTAAGGTGTTGGGTCGATGAGCCTACTGTGAGTGTCATATGTGGCACCTATGGATATCAAAAGAAGGGGTATCAAAGGGTTAGGTAAGGGTGTAATAACATCCGTGGGTGTCCCTTGATAAATTTTGATGGGTGCTATATATAAGAGGAGGTCTAAAAGGGACTCTAGCACCTTGTGGAAGTTGAAATAGAGGGACGAGCAGAGGAGTCCCTCCATCATGGGTCATCGGGAAAGGAAACCCAATGAATTTGGGTCTGATCATTCCAGGAAGGAGTAGGGATGGGTTTCTAGAGGTTTCCTTGTGTTGAGTCTAGGTGGAAAGGGAGACCAACTTGGGAGAGGAGAGGAAAGTGATTCTTGTTGGAGTCTTATTGGCCCTAGAAGTCAGGCGAGGGGCATGATCCTGCTTCATAAATACTCGCAAGAGTCTGAACGGGATTGGGACTCTGAGCAAGGGCCACGTGGCACACATTATCCGATTAAACTTGATTGAAACTTAAAGTGAGGGGTCAATGTAATACATTTTCATTCCCAGACCAAAAGGGACATTAAGAAAGATTTGAAATTGACTAAATTTTGTGTGCTAGCTAAATGGGACATCAGGAGTCCAAAAATCCTATCATTTTTCTTATTTAACAAACTCAAACATCTTTATTTTATTTTCCATGTATCAACTAGAATTAATTATGTATGATTACTTAAAAATGTTTTGAATCTCAAATTTTGGTTAAAGCTCCAAATTATCCAAAAAAACTTAAATAAAATTTATCATGCCTTATTGTGAATTTTAAGTGGATTAACTTCACCTCAAATCATAAACATAACTTATCAATTAATTAGGGATAAACTTGGTGGTATTAATTTTCATTTGAATTCACTATGTGAAAAGTCATTGAAATTGGTTGAGGTAGAATTTTATAGAGTCATCATCAAATTAGCATATGGTTTAAGCATCGAGTCTTAAAATATGAAAAGTTTGGGTTTCCATTTAAGGGTTTCTATAAAAGATTTAAATTTCGAGATGTTACAAGAAGAAGAAGAAGAAAGTTGTCAAGGAGAAGGAGACGAAGAGGATATCTTCCTAAGAGCATGAGAAGCAGAAGAAATTTGTTGAGGAGAAGGAAAAGAAGAGGATATTCACCCAGAAGTAGGAGAAGTAGAAGAAGGACGGTGAGGAAAAGGATAAGAAGAAGAAAATTGTAGCAACATTGGATGAATATAGAAGGAAAAAGGGTGAGGATGAAAAGAGGAAGCAAGTTGTTGAGAAAAAGTGGAAGAAAGCTTCTATCAGTGATTAGAGTGACTCAAATGATGATGATCAGTTCATCATGCACAAAAGAACATCTGAGATATATAACACGATGTGCCAGCATTACCATTATTGCATTACTATATTTGTTAAATTGGGTGTCATTTTACCATTTATACAGAAAGAGACTTTGTTCGTCCGTCCGAAGTTCGAAGCTCAGAAAGACAACTATTACAAATGAAAAGGACATTAAGAGAAAGTAAGTGACTATTATTTCTGGCATTATTGGCACAACTCCGACAAAGCCAAGGATAACATACTTAACTGCCAAGGACATACTTAATCAGGGTCCATACCCCAATATTAAAGATGTTGCTAAGTTGGTATCTGATTTTGCATTGAATCCAAATGTAAACATGAGGCTAACCCTATATGACCATGGTATTATCAAAATTTTGGGGAAGGATGTATACACTCTAAGGCCAAGGGAATGGTTAGTAATGAGATAACTGAAGCATTCAGACACACAATCAACAAACAAGAGGTGAACATAAGGTTCAATAAAATAAAGCATGTTGTCCTCCCATTCTACATGAGTGAAATTTCATTTTACCTAAATGATTAAAGCCTCAACTAGAATTTCTTAAACATGTGATGTGTATTTTATTTTATGTAGGAAAATTGTCAATCGGATTTGAATAATGATGATTAGCAGAGAAGCCGCAACTATCATCTTGAATTCTCTTTAATGGAAAAAACTTTTTAAATTTGATTATTTTGAGAAGGGCAACTTGTATCAAACTAAATGTGATTATGTGAGTAATTCATATCTCTAGTAGAATTTACTTTATTTTGTAACCTTTGTTAACATATTATATTGTATTGCAATATTTCTTCCCGGTTGGAAGTCAAAATCATTTCTATGTGGTCACTATAAATATACCAGAGAAAAGATTTTTGTACTTGATAGCATGAGAAGTCAAGCTGCTTTTAAAGAAAATACAAAACATCTTGGAGAACATATGTGTAGAGAAATAAGTCCCTACTTTGATCTTATAAGATTGAAAATGGATATGGACCAATGGGGGTTGCAATTGGCTAATGTTCCAGAGCAACCTGATCATTTTAGTTGTAGATTATGGTGTATACAATACATGAAGTATCAGGAAGGACACATGATATAGGAGAAGTATGTAGAGTGGAGCTTAGATTACTTGGCATCACTTCCAAATAACTTGGTAGTCAGCCTTCTTATATCGAGTGATACCAAGGAGAGGGGCATCGTAATAAAGCATGCTTTCACAGGTTGTCCGGTTAGACCAGCAAGACAAATTTCACTATCCCCACCACGAGTAGATGTGATACACATGTTAGAGTAATGTAACTCTATGCTTTAATAACATATACGATCTTTTGATAAAATGGCCAAGATTTTTTTGCAATACTAGATATCATTGATTTCATACCAGATCACATTCACTATCAATAATGGAACACAAATGTTACAATAATGACATACATACTGCATGCAAGTTTTTTTTAGTGACTTGCCAATATTCTATATGCTTTAAGGGGTTTCAATATTCTTCGTGTGGATTTCCAACATTTCATGTGTTGCATGCAAGTATTCATGAATTTCCATACCAGTATTCCTGGAGTGGCATGTGGTAGTATTCTCAAAATGGCGAGTGCCAATATTCTTTATATGGCTAGTGCCATTATTCATGATATTTTGTGCCAGTAATTTGATTGAGACTAGTGCCAGTATTCTCAAAAATGTCAGTGTTAGTATTTCCAAAGCGTCCAGTGTCATTACTCTCTAAGTGGCCAATGGCAGTATTTTGCCCATGGACAGTGCAAATATTCTCAAAACGATCAGTGACAATACTCTTTAAGTGGCCATTGCTAGTATTCCTTATGCATCCACTACATGTATTCCCCATGCGGCTAGTGCCAATATTCTTTGAGCGGCCAATGCTAGTATTATTTGCATATTGAGTATACCAATCATCAATTCCTAAGTCAAAACAAGGCATTGTTCTATTTATTTCATGTTCAGTTCTTTGGGAACAAATATTTTTTGATGTAATCTATCTCACTTTCTCCACAATAGTTTTCATTCTCATCCTTGAGTTAATTGAGCATGTATGAAACTTTATCGACTTGCCTCTGTACCCACTTGAATGAGGGTTGGTACTTCTTCAAGTGTAGAGCAATCTAAAAATTCATCATCATTTTGAGCACTATTGCACATGAGTAATTGTGCTTTAGATCATAGTAAATTAATATCAATGTCTACCATTTGGTAAGAAACATCATCAATGCAAACCAAAGTATCCAACTCAACCATATTTCATGACATATGTTGATAGAATTCCCAAATAGTTTATTGACATAAGAAATAGAGTCAATGATAGTAATTACACTTTTAGCACTCTTGTCCAATTCCTAACTATGTAGTGTGGGGGAATTATATGCAAATTATGGTATCCAAGATATTTGAGAACATTCAAAACTTTAAGGATGTGTCTACAGAACATGTCCATGCTTTCATACATACTACATGAACATTCAAACTTCATCTCAATTAGTTGGTATATCACAGTTTGAGAATCTACTCTATTATCACCATAAGTTTGGAAAACATTATATGTCTTCTTACCTCCACTGCTATCATCTGTGACAATGTTCACAACATACTACATCTATTTTTTTAACTCTAATTTTAAGATTGTAAACAAATTAGGCATTTCACACATCAGTGGATTTTGTTTTGCAATTGGGTCGAAGGAAAAACAATTTGTGATCACTTTGTCAGTGGCTTGAAACTCTTGTTCTTTTTATTTACTCCTCCTGCATGCCACCATCCTATTGAAGTGCATAAAGAACTAAGGAGGATTGTGATCTAGTTGTTGGAAGAGCCATATAACACTATTGTATGATTCACTGAGTTGGGTTGTTTTTATTCCAATAGTAAAATGTTCTTTTACTCAAGTTGATGACCATAGCATTCGATAACCATACATTCTCTCAATCCAAGGATGAGGTCCATAAGAAAAGCATTCTTCAATCATATTTCTTCAAGAAAAAGTGAGTTCATTTATAGCTTCAATATCATACATGAGGAAAGTAAGATATCTACACAAATCAGGGTGAACTACTAAGATAGGTTGTTCTGAGCATTTTGCAATATATGCCACATAAATAGGACATGGAATGTATCAGGGAGAGAAATTTTAATAGTCACATCCATTGTAGTGTCTTCCTAAGTAAAACTGGTTAAAGCCACCTTTACTGACATTGCATTTAAGAAAAGTCTTAAATATCCATTCAAAGGATTCAATAGTTTCATCATAGATAAGGGAAGCACCAAAACTTACATCCTTACGTGGTGGTTAAAACCAACAAATAATGCTACACTAAAAAGTAACATGTTAGTTTAATATCTAATAGATGTGTGGGAGTATTGATAGAATAGTAGTGCACCTATTTTATAATATATTTATAGTGGTAGTGCATCATTTTCAGAGTAGTAGTGCACCAGTTTCAAAGTAGCAGTGCCCCAGTATTTAGAGTAGTTGTGCACCAATTTTGAGAATTGATATTAGTGCACCAGTTATAGAGTAGTAGTGCATAAACTTTATAGTAGTGATGCACTAGTATTAGAAGAGTTGAATTTCACCAGTTTCAAAGTAGTACTACACCAATTTAAGATAGGTATTATTGCACCAATTTCTGAGTAGTAGTGCACAAGTTTTCTAAAGTAGTACCTAATGGTCAATAACTCTTGTTTTTCCAAAACGTTGTATCAAAAGAAATGGCATCACCAAGTAAACAATAATCAAGCTTCATCCTCTTTTCATCCCAATAGATGTTTCCAATTCTCTCCTCATTATCATCCTCAATGTTGTAGTGATATGATGGGCGGAGTATGATTGTTATAGATAATGTTACAAAGTAGTGGCTTACTAGCTCTCATTAACTTTTGTCTCCTTTAACTCAAGTGGTTCTTGAGATCTAGATTAATAAATCGAACAAACTCACCTCCACTAGTGACCAATGACATTGCATCATATGAATTCCTTAACCTAATATTATAATCTTTGTGATTTCTACTACAATACCTTGCATTTCTAAAACAAAGCGGTTGAATCTAAAGGAGGTGTGCAAATTCCTACAAGTGAGGTGCAGGGTTATATTCAACTTTCTAGCTAGTTATCTTATAGAAATAAAACTCACAATCAAGTTTAAGATTAATTTTTTCTTGGCGCCCGATCTATTCTTCTCTTCAACGCCTCTTTTTTTTTTAGAAAGGACGGGAAACCCTATGATGGGGGTTCCCCGCAATAAATTAAATAGCTGAAACGATTCTTACAAGGTTCGAACTACAAGAAGTTAAAGGCTGAAGTAAAACAATCCTATCTACTTGTCCAAGACAGACATGATTGGCAACTAGATGAGCTGCCCTATTGTCTAAACGACTAACATAATTAAAACTACAAAAAGAAAATTGACGTTTCAACTCAACGATGTCTTCCACAATAGCCCCTAGATAGTCCCTCCGTGATGCTGTAGTGTTGCACGCTTAGACAATCATCATGGAGTCTGATTCCACTTCCACCTGTGTAATTCCTTCTTTGTTCGCCCATTCCAAAGCCGCCCACACCGCCAATGCCTCCGTCATAGCAACATCCTTTCCCGTAGTGACCTTCTCCCCAAGCATCCCCTTCAGCACCCCCACTACGTCTCTCATCACAACTCCAATACTAGAGCCACCATCATCTCCGCAGGATCCGTCCACATTCAGATATATATAGCATACTGGATTTAGAACTAGTGGTTTTTAGCATACTTCCCTTTCAAAATTCTTCTTTATTATAGATATATATAGCATACTGGATCTTTCTTGATCCATGTTTTTGCCTCTATAGTTCTTATTAAAGTAAATTATGGTGGCAAAATCTTTCTAGTCAGCATATCTATTATAGAACACATGTTTTTTGTCCTAAGAGAAGAATTCAAAGTTTTTCCAGTATTCTGACGTATCAAGTTCATTCGACATGATGTATAAGAACAAGATAAATAAGATATGCAGAACATTATAAAGTATAGAACACAGTAATAATGGAACACAATAAACATGAAAGGAATATTGGAAATGCTGGTAGTTAATAGTAGAACACCTTAGATGTGATTTATGTTACTGGATACTATGAACTGATGAAGTAAAAACAACATAAAGTAAAAATGGAATGCTACCAAAGAAATAATGGAACAAAGTCATCATGTAAAAAAGGGTCACAAACAAATCAATAGTAGAGGACTAAGGAACAAAAATTGTGGAACAATAACCCAAAAATATTAATGGGAACACTAGATAAGGATACCAGAACATATGTGAAGGGAATAAAAATGGAGGCAATTAGTTTAGGTAAATTTGTTACATTATCATACATAACGCAACACAATGAGCACCCTGCAACATATTTTGATCAACCTACAAATACAAAAACTTTTTATGTTGGAGGAATTGAGTTTTACTTAAAAGTCATGTTAGCATCCTTGTCCTTACAAGTTGAGGAGCATGTTACTAGAGGCATACTACATTATGTGATTTCTTCTACTCGATACTATGAATTGATGAAGCGAAAATTAAATGCTGCAAAGAAATAATCAAACATGATGCCATGTAAAATGGAACACAAACATGTCAATAGTGGAACATAGGTATAGGAATAATGGAACAAAAAAGGTAGTAAGTATCTGTAGAACACTACCCCCAAAATACTGGAATACTACCTCAAAATATAGGAACCTAGGTGAAAGGTATAATGGAACACACCAGTAGGTAAACAATGGATCACTACCCCAAAAATATTAGTGATGGAATACAACCTTAAGATACTGGAACATATGTAAAGAGAATAAAAATGGTGGCAATTGGGTTTCGGTAAATTCATCATGATATCATGCATAATGCTAAGCAATAGGAAACATACTTTGATCAACTTGTAAGAAATTATGCTAAATGTAATTGAGTTGTGCTTAGTCTTGTTGATACATTTTCTCTTACAAGGTGAGGAGCATGTTACCATATGTGTACTACTTCATATGATTTCTATTACTAGATACTATGAACTGATGAATTAAAAATGGAATGAAGTAAAAATGAAACGTTGTGAAGAAATACTGGGACAAGCCACCGTGTAAAGTGGAACACAAACAAATCAATAATGGAGCATAGGTACATGAATAATTGAACAAAAAGTTACAAAAATAGATCTAGAGTTTTACCAATAGTGGTATATATGTAAAGGTATAAAGGATCACACCACCAATAGAGAATTAGATGTGAAATATCTAATGGAGTTTAGTTACACGACGAATGGATCATGTAAACAATGATATTTTCAGAAACGACTAAACATCAGAGACATTAATATGGATATCATTGGAAATATTTCCTCTTCATTGATCTCAAAATCAGTACAAGTCTGATTCAGATCTAGTTGGGACCTTGCAACATCCTCTGAATCCATATCAAGAATGTCAATGTAATAGGGAGTTGTGTCTTTCTGTGAGAAATCACAATAGGGTTGATTTTTAAACCAACATTTTCAAGATTCTGTGAGCAATCATGATAGTGCTGGTCTTTGAATGTATCATTTTCAGGATTATGTGTGCAATCATGCCACTCATTAATCGATGGATCTTCCTATGACATTCCTTTTCAACCCTATTCTTGAGAACCCATCTCACCCATATCATATTCCTATGATATTTCCTACCAACCCTATTCTTGAGAACCCATCTCGTTGAGATCTATGTCAATAAAAGATGTATTGACAATAGAAATTTGTTGTTCAATCTATTGTCATGCTGATGGCACAAAGGTGAATGATAGTTATTGAAGTTCACCGGCTAGTGATCCTTGTTGAAGTTCCTTGTAATCTATGTCCATCCCATTCATCCATTGATCAACACCCATCATATACTTTCTTCTAAATATGCACACACTAGGTTGTTATAATCTAGAGAAAATGATATATATGATATGAAAAATCACACTTTTAGAGATGTAAATAGCATTATTCTTTTTTGAAGCATTTAAGTTCTAAATTGTAGCAACTTCCTATCAAATGAGAAATAGAGAGGAAGGTGCAACAATACTACTCATACACATCCATGGTCAAGGCCTAATAATAAAATATTCTTCCATTTAAGAAAAAAACCAACGTTTGAAGAAATAATGAAATAAGTACATAAAAAGGAAAAAATATTTTGAATATAGGAGTGGCTAGAGAAGAGAATAGGAAAAGGGTAGATCCTAAAATAGTTTATTTTTCAATGAGGGTAGATCCTAAAATAGTTTCCTTTTCAGTGTCCTCTTTTGCCCCACTGCTTGGGATCTAGTTATAAGCTTTCTTATTGGATTTGGGTCTGGGATGGAGAGGAAGACAGATGATGAGGTAAAAATTGGCCAATTTGAAAGAAAGGAAGAGGGGAGAGGGAGATGTTGATAGTGATAATGACAAGCATTGCGTTTGGCCGATCAGGATAGGAGGGAGAGAGGACTAGGAGATGCTAACAATGAAGAAGACAAAGACTGAGCTATCAACGTTATCATCCTGGATCAACAAGCAGGAGCGGAAGCAGGGAAAGTAGGAGTGGCTAGGTCTAAGAAAGACAGAGGCAAAGAGAACGATTGGTAGCTGGAGTAGGAGTGGGAGTGGCTAGGTCAGGAGAGGGGGTGAGAGCATGAGCGTGATAGAGAGAATTAAAGTTGGATAAATGGAGAGGGGAGAAAGTGAGAGGGAAAGAGGAAATTGTATTCATGGGCATCAAATGTCTTTCAAAATCTTGGCACCAAAAACATACATTTTTGTCCCTAAAATGCCCTGATTATAACTCAGCCATCCGCCAAAAAAGCAACTCATTTGGATGATAGAATCTAGTTCAACACTTCCTGACATAAGACCCCCTTAACACTGGATCTTTTCCTATACTAGCACCAAAGAATGGGGTTTGGATCTTGGCCCAAATCCCAATCACTTTGTTCTGACAGGCTTCCTAAGATGCAAGCAACCAAAATCCAGTATGAATGGAAAATAAGGCAAATTTAGAGATTATAGAGAAGGCATCCCCACAACTCATGTGCAGAGATTTCCCAAATCTTCTATCTCCAAGATCCAAACACCCTATTTTTAGTATGAATGCTGAGTGCTAGTGCAACAACAATGTAGTACGTGCTTGTTGACCAGGAGAACAATAGAAACTAAAAAGCATGTTGTAAAACATCTGGGAGAAAAATATGGAGAAGGACAATTAGGAAGAAATAACACCACAAGAAGGGAGAAGAAATGGAAGAAAATGAGTTAATAACCCTTCTATCTTTTGGTTTTGATGGCATAAGCAAACCTCTTTGAAAGAGGAGTATCTGATGCACATTCTACATAAACAACAAGTACATTTCCAAGTTCCATCACTTGGTCTTGTAATGAGACCAATGTGTGACATTGTTTTGTCTTAGTGGATGGCCTACTTTATGACTTAGTGAGGTTTGTACATGATAAACTGCTATTGTTTGCTTTCATTTGATAACTCAAAACATCACAATATAAATTCTGAAAGCTATTAAGAAAATAAAAGAAAAAGAAGAGATTTTTAAGCTAAAAGGTAAATCAACTTGCATGTTCTGAATCTATCTAAGTCACACCCACTTGGTACAAGGAGTGGAAACATTGAAAGCACATAAACTAAAGGCCAAATTCTCATATAAGTGGATAATATTGAACTCATATTTTGTCTGAGATGTCACAATAGAAAGTGCTCAACGGAGCCTCTAATAGCACATTAGGTAAAGATGTAGACGAGGAGAAACAATTATAGGAGCAAGTGGAAGAAGAAATAGAAGTAGACCGGTTCCTCTAAATTTTCTTTTATTTCCAATGGTGATTGGACATATCTTTTATAGATACTGAGTGTCTGATATGTGACCCTAAATAACAACATGTATGTTCCCACAACCCAATATCCTATCTTCTCTCGAGACCAGTGTGTGGGTTAATATCACATTTAACTAGAAAGTTAGTGAAGAGGATAATGGGGTTAACAACAATAGAATCTAATTTTGTTCACATTTTTGAACTCCAAAAGGTGCAATATTAATTCTTAAAGTTCTTGTGAAAACAAAAGGAAAATATTTTTTAACTAAAAAATAAAATCAGCTCACACACACCAAGTTGATCTGGCCATACCCTATTGGGTTTGGGTGTGGCGAGACCAGGTGGGAATGTAGTATTTGCTACATGTGCATGTGTACATGTGATTAGTTGAGAAATACACCAAGTCCACATAGACAATAAATCAAAACCCCAAAATTGAATGCCAAGGAAAGACACACATGGGCATGGAAGAAGATTCACATATAAGTCGACATCACTCACTTTAAAGATGAGAATGAGAGACAAATGTTAATGTGGTTTACAAAAACACAAAATATGATTGTGCACACAACATTTTCCTACATGCTCATCAAACTCAACAAATCAATAAATTATAAAAAATGTGATTGCAATTTCATTCAACATAGATAAATAATAGTTTTGAATTGTCTAGGTCGAAATTACTTGTATAAGAAAAGATATGATAAATTACATCTTGAACCATATTGCCTTGTTTGAATTTTAATGAATCACACAAATACAACATTAGAATGAGAACACGTCAAAATTAGTGACTTCAGTAAGAGCTTCAAAACTATTTCATTTCATTAGCATTTTAGCAAGTATGTTCAACTTACATCATCCTAGCCTCAAGATACACTCACATATTAGGTATGTCTAGGATGGGTGTAATTTCCAAATATACAACCTACCCCTCCCAAGTGTTCTCGGTATTGTTCTACAACATTGGAGTAGATTAGAACATCATTTTTGAAGACAATTACAAACTGATCATAAAAATTCATTTGAAGAACACTCACCATACAGAGAAATCTTAGTTGTCCCTTTATAAGTACCACTTCTCATGGGTTATCCATTTTAGAAATAGTAGGATTGTCTTTGGAATGCTTAACACTAGAAGAAGAATCATTCCCCTCGATGCACTAAGCACTGGAATCTATGCTAAACCCTTGATGAGAGGATATGCAATTATTTTGGTCATCTAAAAATTTGTTGCACCATTTTTATATACTTTATTAATTAGTATGTGAGAATATACCAAAAATAAAACTAAAGAGATAGAGAGTGGAATGTATCAATAAAGGCAAAGAGAGGAAAATTATCTACACAAGATAGATAAACTTTCTATGTATACCTTTTCTATAAATGTCCATATAGTAGAACAATCCTCTCTTAATATTTATAAATTTTCTAATTGTTTCCATTGCAAACTTCAAAACGGATAAATAGAGATTTTGAAAAATAACATTTCCTCCATTTAAAATGAGGCAAATATTGAAAAGAGGCATTTATACTACAAATATAGAACTTTGGCATAGCTACATTCTAAATCTCTTGGATAAAAAATAGTTCATGAAAAATGACCTATATCTTCAGAATCATATTTGCAGAGTTAACATCTGAAAAGAAAATTAAATCCATGATAGTTCATGTGATCATGAGTTAAAATCTAATTTAAAATCCCATATGTTTATAACTTGCAGGTGCTTTGGAGTTCCATATCTACTTGGCCTAGGAGCTATTGAAACTTTTTCATGGGTTATGATGGATTGTTGCGTTGGATTTTTGGATATGTGAAGTGGGTATTATCGCACCACAAATTCACTAGGAAGGAGATTCCCAACGTTTACCAAAACTAAAGTGTAATAATTCCACCTGTAAGAAGATGGATCTTATCACAATATAGTTGAGGATTGAATCCCAACATACAATGCTTTTAAGAATTATATAATCAAAGTAACCAATAAGAACTAGTATTATTAATAGAAGTTGAGAATATTTTTAATAATATAATATTGCAAGAATGTAAAGAGATAAATTAAAGTTCTAATTATCAATGGATGGATATACTATGGTGGAACTGGGTTTCACCGCCACTACTCAAATATGTGCATTCATTCAAATCCAAACGTGTATGAAGATATAATTGGAGTTATGTAAGTTTTCCCTTTCGACATTAGAAACTTTCATAAGTAGATACACTTGTAATCTTGATGTCTTGTTACTTACAAATCCTCTATCCACTACTCTGGAGACTTTCCATCAGAAGTTCTCATCAAGGTCTCAACCAAAACTAATCGATATTCAAATCTTAAAAATTGAAGTTCTTACAGTAAAACATTATAATAAATCACGTAAAGTGGGTGATCAGTCCAAAAAACATGCAATAAAGGATTGACTTTGAATTAAATGAGTTCATAGAATACTTGGAACATGAATGAAATTACAAGAAATGAGTAGTGGGGCTAGAACCAACACCCCAGTGAAAAGATTACTCCCTCGACATGGGGAGATTAATATCACAAGAAGAGGAAGAGGATACCATCACGTTCATGATAGTGGCAGAAGGGGCTCAGGATGGTGTGCAATGATTGATTTCCTTCTTCCTTTGTCTTCCAGGAACTAACCATAGCTTACAATAGAAGTAGGGGACGAACAACATCTTGGGGAAAAGATTGATTAGCTTGGAGAAGAAGATCGATGGCATTGTTGTTGCAGAAGAAAAGCATCTATCGATCTGTGCTTGGGGTCGATAGGTGTCACCAAGCTAGGTCAATAGAACTAGCTTTATCGAAAGGTGACATCTTTGCTCTGATCTCGGTGGCAATCTTTTAGCGTTTATGTCTCCAGAAATTCAAGATGAGTTGTACGACTTTGTTGGGGGCCTATTTATAGGGTCGAGGTTTTTGACCTCTTTCCATAGATGTCACCACTTGTTGTTGGTGTCGACCATGATTGTCAATCAATTGGTCTACCAGTCAACAAGACATTTGATCGACATGTGTTGATGCTTGGACTTCCTTTAGTTAGTTGTGGAGTTCGATGGGACTGTCGACCTTGAGGATTGATGGGTCTCTCGGGAAGATGTAGTCGTCAACAAGAGTAGATCGATAGGATGATTTCTGTCGACTGTTGGTCAAAGATGTTTTCGATTAGGAAGGGTCAACAAGGATGTCGACCTTGGTTATTGATGGATTGTATGTCAACCTTAATCATTAGTGAGTCTGAGTGTCGATCCTCTTAGATGTCAATCTGGTGGATCAATGGACCTGTCGAGCATTGAGTCAATGTCTTTGATAACTGATGTTTTGAAGGTCGATTGTCATGTCGATCAATAGGTTGATTTTGGTCTTGGATGCATTTTTTTGTATTGATCCACCTTCTGGAAGTGCTCAAAATCCATTTCAGAATGATAGAATTCAAAACCAACAAAGGGAGTCAAGAAAAGTATCAAATTCCTACAAATTAACTTAAAATCCTAAGTAGATCAAAAAAAGGCTATTCTTGATGAAAACTAAGCTATATAAATGCTAAACTAAACTAATAATGTATCTAACACTGGGATGAATATGCATTCATCAATATGGCACACTATTTATTTCATTGAAGAAGACACATTCTTATTTGCATAATTGATATGGAAATTAAGTATTTCATGTGATCATGAAACTTATAGAAGTTTCATGTCATAATTGTGCAAATATGTATGTGTTTGGAAGCATGTTAATCAATTTGTACTCATGAACATATTTTGTATAAATATTAATGCAGAAATTGATACAAATCATGTAAAAACAAGTGATGAATGGAAAAAAACTTTCCTAATCATAGTTTTATGCTTGTATGCACCCATTAGGATAGGTAGATCTTATAAACAATTTTTTACACATTTTCAAAAATTTATGATTTTTAGTTAGGTTGATCAGAAGTCAAATTGTAATTTAAATAGAATAAAGATCTCCATAATTTTCAATTAAAGTTCATATAGACGTTATAATCCCACTATTTTTCCTTACTAACTAGTTAAACAATACAAATCATGTGATGCACCTCCAACTATTATCTTTGTTAGTACTAAGTACTTACTATATATATGAGTAACATATGAAAACCTAAAGTACACTTGAGTGTTGCCTCTACATGGTATCTTTCTCAAGCTTATAATCCTAGTTTGAAGCATTCAAATGCTCTCAAGCAATATTAATCTTAGCATCACTCAAGTGTCATACTCCTATGCATATATCCTTTCGTAAACTAATTGGACTTGATCACCACTTGTCATTAGTGGTACAATTTTATACATTATGAGTTTCTGTTGTGCATTCTCTTTTACTTTTAGTTCCATGTTTGGTTCTTTTCTTTTGAAGCTACTTCTTGAGAAAATGATTGTGATAATGTGCTTTTGAACTAGTTCTTACAAAAAGGCTACATAAAAAGGGTGAAGGTAGATTGAAATCTTATCCAAAGAGTGACGTTGTCTGCCATCCCACTATGAAGGAAACAATTATGCTTGAGAAGAAAAACCCAGATGGCAGGCACTCATATCTATGTTCACATATGCACATATAACAACCTCTCATTGACTCTAGGGTTTGTTCCTCCCAAGGACATCTAAGGTTCAACAAGACAAAAGGAATCATGCATTAAGCAACACAACTCAATCACTCAGGAGTAGTCTAGTTTAGGACATATCATATCACATATCTCATATTTCTCATATCGTGGAGTCTAGGTTCTCTGACCTTCTCCCTGTGGGTCTCGCTCTCTCTTGAGCTAACCCCAAAACTGGTCCCAACACTAGAGGTCCTCCTTTGTAAAAGAGCTTGAGGCTCATGCTGACTCACAACCTTATCTTAACTTAGCTTATCTTAACTTAGAAAAGCACACACATACTTTCATCATGAAAACTTATCTCAAATCCTCAAATTTGAACTTAAGTCCTCAAAGACAACCATATATCATCATAACCATCTTATGTCATCTAAATAAGACTTACATCATATCATCAAAACTTATATCATCTATTCCATCTATCACATATGCCAACAAGGCTCTAGACATCTAATCTAGAACTACTCTCTCTTCTAGACTGATGTCATTCTCTTTCACTTAGGTTATATGATCACCTCCTACTCGTACATGTGTGGGGACACATTTTTGTAATACATATACATAATAAAATATTATATAGTTTTTCTCCGATAAAACAAGCGTCAGAGAAAACTATCGAGGTTCGATCCGTTTGGAATCAAAAACCAAATCCAGAAAACGAGTGTCCCACACATAATAGAGAGTACAGTGTCATGAAAACTAGTGAAAAGGGTGAGAACATGGTGTAGAATAGTGTAGCTACTCTAGACAACGTGCGCAATATGTCTAGGGTTTCTCTTCCCTTGATGCACATCATTTCCAAATAGTGCAACGTCCCATACCGCTGCACTACAAGGAAAGAACGACATCTAAGGACTTTCTACTCAACAAGCACCAGTCTAGACCTAGTTCTCGGACATCTAGGTGCTAACCTAGAGGCTAGGTCAGATCTAGTCTCTAAAAGACGACTAATCTAACCCTAAAGATATTATTAAGTTCAAGGTTCTTTAGTTTTGTGTTGCATAATGAGCAAATGTCAGGCTTTGCTATTTTTCATGCTCTGATACCACCTGTGACGTCCCCGGATTTTCTAAAACTTAATCTGATGTGCGACGTCCAAATTGAAACCCTCACCTCAGCGAGAATCCCAATTTAAACATCCCACACGAGGCTAAGAAGAAGAAAATCAGAGGAAGTCATAAGGAAACAATCAGTAGCACATATATATGAACAATAAACAAACCACAACACATGTTCACCATTCAACATATAATTACAACATGAATTGTTACAACATTTGATATTCCATATTGAACAACAAACTTATACATATACATGTACTACATCTAAACTACAGGATCTTAAGACAACAGGTCCACCTGTACATTAGCTCATTACACAACTCTCAGCTATCCTGGATCTTCAAGAGCATAACCACAACCTAAACAAAAGGTTACATGCGGTACACGTCAGCACAATATTTCATGAATATTGTACTGAGTACGCCTACGTGTCTTTTTATATACCTCTCATCATATCTTGGCAATAAGATAAAACTAATATACTTGGCAGTAACAGAAGAATATAAGAAAAGCATATACTTGCACAAGGATATTCATTAACAAAAGAGAACACATATTTTAAGCACATTTTCCATTATATCATTCATGCATTTACTACCTGAGAGTTGAATGCATTAAGGCCTTTATGATCTACTACCAAAGAGTTGGATCATTTCACAATGTGATCTACTACCAAAGAGTTGGATCACTTCCAAGTACTTTACTACCAAAGAGTTGAAGTACTTATTTCCAGCACTTTACTACCAAAGAGTTGAAGTGCTTAGATATAATGGAACAGATATATTATGTTTCATGTGTTCATATTAATAAGTATGGAGAATCAAGCAACATAGCATACAAGAACAATCATTTCAATCAATACCATATGCCAAGTATTTTACTACACATATAATACAAGTGTATTGTATAATAAGCCAAGTAAGAGGTAATAGCGTACCTTCCAAAGAGATATCCTAATCGCATATTCCTCATGTCAACTATGTATCCCAGGTCAAACCCTGATAAAGATAAGATCACATACGATCATCAGGTTCTCATCTTATTATATCTCATCTTAACCCTAATTATGTCCATTAGGGTTTAGCTTATCTCATTATGATATTCTCATGATTACTTGTATTCTTGCCTTATATTTATCTTACTGCTGTCATATTCCAGATTATAGTTCATCAACTGGATATACTCATGTGTCACATTATTACATGAACATATTTAACATTATGTCACTTTCCTTAACCATACTAGGGTGACATCACATGTATTAAGGGTGTTCTTCATATAACATGGATTTTGTGCATCATCATCATGATCTCATAATTAAATCTGAGGTTCCAAACATGGATATGAGCTTACTCTGTAAATTTCATCAATTCTTGAGCATGCATGTATTTAATACATTTTATTTAGGGTTATTAGCCCTAATTAGCCATTCTAAGCAAATTAAATGATTTCATACATCAACATGGCCATATCTGACATCATATGAATTCTAAACATGATTACAGATTTAGTGACATATTCTCATAATTTTAGGCCATTGTTTATTATTTATTATCCATGAAACAACTATATAACATTTTATATGATATTGCTAAGATTAGTGCATCAAAAGGCTGATATGATGGTTCTATTGTGTTCTACGCATTTTTCTGAACGTTTTGGTATATTATACTTATTTTTCTGATGCTCGAGCTATTTTCTATGAATTATGCAAGATCTAATAATTTCTAAAGGAATTACCTTAATCGGCCAATCTTGTGGCGACACGTAGCCATGTGGGGGGAGCGACTTGCCTTGCCTTACTCAGGTCTAGCTGACGCGGATCTTGCATTGAATCCGCAGATCTAAGGATCCGCCAACCCGGTTCGGGGCTCTGCCTCCCTCGTTCTTTGTAACGATCGCACTTTGCGATCTCTGCTTCTCCGCAACAGAAGCTGCTGCCACCGTCGTAGGGCTCTAGTCTGCTTCTCCGGTGTGGTACGCATGGTGGTGGCTTCTCCTATGTTCTCGCATGACTGGACTCTCCCTCTCCTCACATGATCTGCTTCCACGCGATCCACGCTCAAGGCATCACATCGTCGGTCCGCGAAACTCTGTATTCCGCTAGCAGTAGCGCCGCCGTGATGGAACTGCTCCAAAGAGAAATCGACCTTCCTCCAGGCTCCTCATCGGATCAAAACACCACCAAGAGCTTCGGTGACATCTTCTTGACCGACACGGCTGCTCAGGCTCACCCTGATGCCTCTGATCCTCCATCCCCACAGGCCCGGCGCCGCCTGGTCCAGGCATTAGCGGATCACAAGGGGCAAAGTGTCTCAGGTCCACGAAGCTCTGAAGTAAAGCCTCTGAGGCATTCACGAGACCTCCAGAAGCTCGACTAAGGTGTCCTCTTGTAGTGCGATGCACTCCTCGCACCTCCCCGAGCTCCACCTTGAACTGTCAGTAAAAAGCTCATTGTTCGCCATCCAAACGACCATGACTGTCCACGGGAACAACATCTGTTGAACTCCCCAGAGCTCTTCCTTTCTTCATGTGTTCTCCTTTTCCCATGATATCCCTTTTTTCTCTACTTCACACCCCCCCGGCTACCACCTACATATCACAATGGAGAGGTACTGGGAAGAAGGAGGTCGTTCTCCCTCATCACTGGGTTGTTCGCAATGAAATAGGGGTTAACCCAACTCATTGGAAGAAGGTGAGTTTAACTTCTCGGTTAGCATCGCGTTCAAACCCACGATCCGCGCGTATTGCGACGTCATGATCGCTGCCTTCGGTCAAGGTTGTAACTGCAAGGTAGGAGAAGGTTTCTCCACCGTCCGATGGCATCCCAAGGGCTAGGAGCATCCCGCACCCATGCCCAACTCAACTAAGGGGGCGTGTGACATCAAAATCAAGCCCAACTTAGGTCTATAAACCATCAACGAAGCACATTATTTCCCCAAAATCAAACCTCAATAACTTCCTCTAGGAACCTCCAAATGCCACCAAAGTTTAACCATAGCTCCCATACCTCTCGAGATACCTTCTATTCAAATTTGGTGACCAAACTCATCTATTGGACCACTCAATAAAATTCCTCAAAAAGGCATTAAAAAGAAAGTTCTTAATCATTATATCAACATTCCAACTTTACTAAAAAAAACTTGGAACTCGCATAATAACTCAAGATATGGATTCTAATATGTTATTGGAGATTTATGGATTTCAAAAATCCACTCCATCACATCCTACACACCTTAAAAGATATTTCGACCTCGAATAAGCCAGAAAAACCACTTTGTCACAATTATCTAGGGTTTGATGAGGAACTACATCGTAGCTTGCTACCACTAGATTGATTCTCATTTTATGCCTTCTCTTTGAAAATGGATTCGTTTGATATTTTTGTGGTTGTCTTATACTTTGATTTTTTTCATGGTTTTAAAGCATGCTAGATGAGTGTTGGATTGTGAATTGCCACCTAAATAAAATATGGTACCATGGCAGTTGGTTTCCATTGAGTAATAATTTAACATAAGTATTTTATTGAACAAAAAATCATCCATGGAATCTATAAAATCTACACAAAAACACAACATAAATGATTGAACAAGAAACATACTTTTAGAGTTACAGATGACACCAAACTAATTGATGTTATGATGAAATAAGTCTATTTCTAGCTTCTTTATTAAAAGATGTCTATTTCTAGCTATCTATGAAACAAAAATTGAAGATTTTATAACCATAAACAAATCATATAGTTGTATTGCAATCTAAATAAGATGAAAAATGTAAACTTGTTTAGGGAGTAACCGAATTGTATTATCTAGAAAACATGTCCTAGATTAAAGTAATTTGTCTTAATATATATCCTATATGTCTAAAGGATGGCTTGTTCTTGTATCATAATGTGTGAGCCTAATAACTAAACAATAAATATTTGTCTTCTAATGGCATCTAGACATTGAGTTAAATATTATAAAATTTCATTGTTTTAATCCATACAGTTACTTTAGTGATTTAAAAATGGACAATTCCTTATTATCTATCTATACTAAGAAAAGCATGAATAATTTTCCATTATTTCTTGTTTTTCCTTTTCTAGCATGTGGTCATAACCGAATTACTATAAATATTTTGATTTGAATGGCAAGCTTATAAGGATGAATGGTTCCTATCAATGGTTTGAGTTTCGAGGAGTTAATTTTTGTTGGAGTGGAGGGTTGTTCCTCAATTTAAGTAAAGTGATGAAGATGTAGTGCCTTGTCCGATGGGAGGATTGAATTATAGATTCTTGAACACGAACATCCTCAAGGAAATTCTTGGCATGTGTTTTTCAGGAAGATCCCACTCAAACATTGTGGGGCTTTCTTTGGTCATTCAAGATGTTGTAGGAGGATAAGTATGGGAGAAATCATGGTGATCTTTTCCTTAATATTTGGTCTAGAAGTATTTGTACATGTGAAGTCTTGGTGAATTGTAAGGATCTTAGAGTGAAGGAACTATATGAGGAAAATTATGGAATAAAATTCTATGATTCTCTTTCTAAGATAATGTTTATATTGAAGGAGACTGGTGGTAATTTAGGACAAGTATTGATGATATATCATCTAAGGGAATTCTATTTTTTGTATGAAGGACCAACATGCTTATTTTTCACCTCTAGGGTTTTGTAAAAGATAAGCTAATGACATGGAATCATTTTACTACTGAAGGAGGCATGTAGTTTAAGGTATCACACTTCATAGCTCCTAAGACTATGAATTGTAGATTTTTATCTACCTTAGATTTTCCACTTTATAGGTTCCTTCTGACTATTCCATGTAGTATACTTTTTAATTTTATTATTGAATTCTCAGTAGACAACTTTACTAGTTCTTAACTTTGTCCAATTTTAAAAATGATTTCTTTTTAAGTAGATGATACAAAATTTCACATTTAAGTTGCATTTTCTAGATACATGATTACCTATCATTTTCTAGACATGAAAATTTAGATATCAAATGTTTCACATTATCAATTGGTTATGGATATGATTTCTTAAATGATTTATAATAATCATCAAATATATCCAAACAAAAAATGTAGAGTGAATGAAAAATTCACAATGATGTTGATTGTTGGTCCTATTTAAGGCATAAAGTTCAATTGAACTATGGGATCTAAAGGAACAAACATCAATACCAATGAAAAAATGTTTACACACTTGGTGATCATGATTCAAGAACTTCAGTAAAAATCATATAATTTCTCAAAAATTAATTTTTGAGTAGGATAATACCTTCATAACTTCAAGATTAGGACTAGACTATCTTAGTTGTACCTATAACCTAGTGAAGAGTATCATAAATAATGGTTTGGTTTGGGTGTTTCTTAACATTCAAAGCATAACATGGATTCATTCAAAATGATTAAAGTGAAATAAATTTATAAAAGTATAAATGTGAGAATTCTTGTAAAAATTCCCACTTTTTATATTTTTACATGTAGTTATCATAGAATTAGGTAATAACAAGATTGCATGTGGCTTTTCCATCTTTAAATATCCAATATCATGAGATGTGCAAGTCCAACATTGATGAGGTTCACTACCCACAAGAAGCTTCCTATTAAGAGAGTGAACATGTATCATGTGGATGTTGGGCTGAAGAAGACTGCTAATGTTGAGAAGGAATGTGTCTCATCCATGTTTACTCAAGAAGCCTATTTAACTCAAGCTCACAAATTTTCTATAGTTAAGAGATTATGAATAGTTTGATTTATGCCTTAATACAGATGAAGCACCCATACTAAAAAGTATGACAAAAAATTTGTAGGTATGTGATGCAATTTTTTTTGTTTGGGAACAATTAGTTTACTCCATATTTACCCACTAGTTTTCTTTCCAAGACCTTTTCACTACTATTGACACAAAGAAATAATCACATGGTGTTTCCTACTCCTATGAAAATGGGACTTTTGTGCAATTATCACCATCGTATTAGATCCTAGTGTCCACTAACAATTTCATTGTGCTTAAATATTAAAGAATAATAATGTAAATTTCTACCTCCCTTATTATTTTATTAGTGATGTATTTTAACCTAATACTATGAGTACCATACCCATGCATATGTGTAAGAGTATCAAATGTTTGAATTTATATAAATGTATTTTACTTTTAAGATTTTTTGGGGGGTATTTAGGTTAGAAGAAAAAAATCACACAACTTCTTGATATATTTTTATCAAACACCAGTTCCATCTTGACTCAAGTGCTAAATACTTTGCTTGATCGATGGTGGTTCTCTATTCTTTTCCCTTTTATATTCTTGGGTTCTTTACTACATTGTTGTTTGTTGAATTATTCTCTTTTGCACACAATGGGATTTTTCTATGCTCATCTACATTTATCCTTCCTATTTGGAAGATTCCAATCATGAGAAATTTATTCTTCACAAGTATTTATTCATAGGATTTCAGAAGAAAAATCTCATGTTTATACAAGAAATGTTTTTCCATTGAACATTTTAAGGTACACCAACCGACATTATCATCTTCTGACCTAGCTAGCATTGCTAAAATTGTGCATACTCAAGGTTCTTCTGCCATGTTTGCACCTTATATTTCTTATACTCTCACTAATTATGATGTCATGTCGATGTCTATAATGTCATAAATTGGTATTTCATCCAAAACTATGATAGTCTCCAATTTTGTTGGAATAGGCTCACTTGCTTCTCCATCTCATCAATTGGAGTGAATAGTTAGTTGAGTTAACTATATATGATGATACTAAGACTAGATAGGTAGAAAGACACTATGAAAATGAACAAAGGTATCTATAATAGTAAATGGTTGTTAGATTTTAACTAAAAGACAATGTACTAAGGGATATAAACTTGACTTCTTTCCTCTATAAATTACACATGAAAGCTCATGCATCCTCTTGATGGAATTTGATTGCTTCTTGATAGTTTCCTCTATTCATCTCATTGGGTGACAAACATGATTTAGCTTTATAATTCTAATTGATGGCATTATTCTTTCTTTGATAAATTTAGTCTTATACAAAATATTCCAGAACACGGTATTTGTGTCTGGCTTATCAAATTTTAGAAACACTATTTCTTATCTAAGTAATGCAACATATTTTGTAACAGTCAATGTTTACAAGAATTTGTACTTACAAATATTATATTTTATTTTTTTATTGTGGAGGTCATGTTCTAGTTTCTATTTTATTCTATTGATGTAAAGTGGTATTAGTAGTATTTAAGTCGATGCAAACACATATATGCAACAATCATTTTCTTTGTTTTTAGTTTGATGCATCAGTAGTATGTGCAAACTATATATTTGTTTATTTTATTATCTTCAATTGGATAATGTGATTAGGGGTGGGAATATGTTATATCTTTGTTATGCATTGAATTTTGAGAGATTTTGGAGTTAGTTCCATCTATTAAATGTTTGTTGGTGCTATGACTACCATTTTAAGTCAGCGACATGAATATTACGGTTGTCCTAACTATCAGTTGATTAAGCTTGTGCTTTTTAATGTTCTTTAATACCAATCAATATATAGCTTCTAAAAAAACTAGAAGTTGTTTAAACTGTTTGATGAGTCATAGAATCTATATACCAAATGGGAAGATATCATTTATTTTTTTCTCAAAATAGATTCACCCTCAATTTGTCAAATTTCTATCACCATGTTTGTCTCTTGGGTTACTAGCTAAAGTATATATACTCATGTAGTACATATGGTAAGGTTCGAATTTTGAATAATCCTATTACAAATAAATTCATGCTACAAAAATCCATAAGCTACATGTCTTACATTAATTGTTACTAAATTCATAGAGAGATTTTTGTAGTTGTAAACTTTGATCTTTATCAAACAAAACCAATGACGAAGTATGTTAATATCCTAACATTTTGTAAAATTGGCACAATAATTTTTATTTCAAATATTGTCAAAAAGCATCTTCAAAAAACATTTATTTGAAATTTCAATATTCTTAAAAAAGAAAAAGATTTATAAAATAAAAATTATTTTTCATATGAAAATGTCTTCAAAAATAAAACCCTTTATTGAAAATACTTGACCCCTTTTTCAAATGTCAAACGTTTTCCTAAGTCTATACTAATTTTTAGGAAAATAACTTCTTTTTTTATTTCAAATTGTGTAGATTCCAAACCTTTTTTGAAATCACATTTTCTTGAGATAATTGTTTGTAAATGTCATAATATGAGCAAGTTTGGCATCTCTTTTTCCTACATTTGATTTATGTCTAGCTAAGTTTAACTTTGGTCACATTCATGGTCGTGCTCTAGCCATTTTAAGCTATCAACAGATATAATTTCATGTTCATAGGCAATTTTTCATCATTGGAGTCCAATCTTCTATCACGTTGATGCATGCTTCAAGACTTACTTTTTGAATAAGAAGGATCTTAATTTGTGAGTTGATATCATGAAGGGGATATATTTACAAGATATTTAGTAGTTCAAATGTTAAGATACATGTAATCCATTTTGAAGAAATAACTAAAAAAAGTTCATTACTAGCTTAGAGTTCAACTTTAGTATTGCTTTTGCCTCAGTCCCTTCTAAAATGCTTCCCGTCGTATATCCATTTTGAATGACACCAATCATGATTTACATAGAGAGGGAGTAATATCTCTTACTGACATTCTTAGCTCTAACCATGGAGATCAAGTGTTCTATTTACCTCTTCCCACACACTACTTCAAGTTGCTTCTTTTTTCCATTGATTCAAAAAGATGATGCCTTGAAAACATTAGATGCTCTTATGGAATTAGAAAACTCATAGGTTGTGGTTCCTTAAATAGATACCCTCTATCTCTAGCTTGAGGTTGGAGAAAAAAGGAATAAGAACCGGTCTTGTTTTCTTGTATTGTTGCTAATCAGAAAAAATTACTTGTTCACTTTGTAATCCATTTTATAGGACACATATTAGTATCATGTTCACGTTGTTTTTTTATACTAAAAAGACTTTGTAAAAGCTAACAGATCGCATCACCCCCATTATTTCTTTGTTTAAGTATCTCAGAAGTGTTGAGTTTTTCACTCTATAGTTACAAACTAAAGTGTAAAGAATTATCGATATTTAAGTTAAAAGTAGTACCTTAGTCATTCAATGTGATTCTCCAAAAGATTATTAGATTTTTATCACTCTCAGAGAATACTAATCAAGGTCGTACCAAATGTTATGGTTTTATCAACCTATTGTCCTACTAGTCCAACATGGTAAACTAACTTTCTTGATTCTTGACTATATGATTGTCTATGTTTTGATATTCCAAAATGTTGAGATATTGGTAAGGGACATACTCTTATACCTTTTTAAAGTAAAATATATCATAAAAGTTATTCACAAGGATCCATCATATTTAAATGTTTTAAATTAAATTGACCTTCCATTTCTCTTCTTGTATTTGGTCAAGATTGGAACAATTTCATCATTCAAAGAATAGATTTATATTTGATTTCCTTGTTGCTATTTGTTTAAATGTTAAAGGCCTAGAAGATGTAAAGGATGTAGCTACATTGATGTTTCTTGTGTATTTTATAAATAAAAATATTGTGATTGTGATGAATGAGGGCATTGTGCTTTCATAAAATGCTTTAAAAAAGCCTTTTTGTATGCATCTTCTTTTAGACTAACTCTTATAGACATTATAACGTGATTACCCTAAAACTCTCTATCAAAAAATCATATGAATATTCCTCAAAATTTGATGTAGATAAAGGGATAGGAATATTCTTTTAAACGAGGAGAACATTGGAAAGTTTTTATTTGATGCTAAGTGAAAGGGTTATGCAATAAATTTTGAAGAAAGTTCTAAAAAAGTTCATTTAGTTGATTGGAGAAATTTGAATATTTGCTTTCCTCTTGGTCACTTTTATTATTCCAACTTTACTATTAAAGTTTGGAATATCACCACTCACAACACACACATAGATAGAGAGAGAATGATATATATTGTTGATATTATTATCTCTAACCATGGTGATCAAGTGTTCCTTTTACCTCTTCCCATGCAACACTTCAAGTTTCTACTTTTGTCAATTGATGCATATAATTTCTACACTTTAGCTTCTCCAGTTAGAATAACTCAATAAAAATTGAATGTAAATGGACAACACATAAGTTGAGGTTCCTTAAATGTTAAACTTATATTCATAGCTCCTGCTTGGGGACAAAAGGATGAAGAGTTGGTATTGTGTACTTGTTCTATTTCTAATGAGAAAAAATTGAATGTTCACCATGTTACCCCTTTTTCATGACCTTGTTTATTCTTCTGTAAAGACTCTTCAAAATATATTAAAGTACAATTGTACTTCTTTATATTTGTTCAACAATATTAGCAATGTTGATCTTTTAGCTCAACAACTACACAATAATGTTTAAAGAGTTATTGTATATATTTTGATAGTAGTACCTATCTCATTATATGTGATTATGTTAAAGTTTATCAAAAAAAAATTAAGGTCCTACTTAATATTCTGGGGCTATCAACCTATAATTTTACTAGGTATACACAATAAATTAATTCTCATGATTCTTTATTGTCTTATTCTCTCTTTTTTTTATTCCCAAGTGTTGATAAATTTGGAAGGGAATTCTTTCACACTTTTGTTGAATAACTATTGTAAAATGTTCACAAGGCCCAAAAAAGTTTTGGGACCTTCATGAACCTAGACTTCCAAATGACTTCTTGTATTTGAGCACTTCCAAAATAATTCCATCATCCACAACACTCATATGTATTCCTACTGCCCTTGGTGCCATTTTTTAAATGCTAAAGGTTTATAACATGTAAAGGATGAATATGGATGGGATTTCTTGTTGGTATTTTCATAAGGCAATGATTGAGGTCATTATGCTTTAATAAAATATTTTACAGGAGCTTCTGCACCATGTATCCTCTTTGAGATGCAATATTGTAGACCTTATAATTGAAATTATCCTAAAATATTTTGTCATTAAGGTTTATCATTCTTATTAAATATAAGATGCAAAGGTTGAAATGGAAATGGTGTTTTAGACAAGGAGATCTGAGAAAAATATTAGTTGATTCTATGAATTTTCATTTTGTAGTACTACATGTTAGTGTAAGGGATAACTTATTATGTAAATTTTTGTATCATGTAAACCTCAAGAATTTTGTACACATGTTATCAAAGGGTAGACATGTATATATTTTTCCATGCATGTCGTGTAATAATGGGAAGGTATAATGTCATTATCATGTCCATCTATTACTTGTATATAAACTAGAGTATGATTTTTGAAATTATAAGCAAAAGTTCAACCAAGTTTCTATCAATTTTGTATTAGAAAAACTTATTTATGGACAAGTTCACTCCTAGATGCATAATGTAATTTCATGTGTATGAAGAAAATTTCAGTTATCCCTACATTGTAAGTACTCTAAGAATGTAGTAAATTCTATTTTCCTACATATAAATATACATTCAATGATTAGTAATACACATTAGCCACATTTCCAACTACATTCAGATAAGTAAAACATAGTTTGCTACATGAAGGGATACATATGTAATAGAAGGTAATTTATTATTAACCTACACATAAGAAAATAGTAACCAATTGATTTACGTACACAAGCATATGCTACATTATTTATAACCCTCTACCTAAAAAATACATGGGCATACATTATGTTTGTCTTGCATGTCTTTAGCTACAGAGTATGTCATTCTTGCTACAATATGTCTTGTTGCCTAATACCATTTTTCTTGTAGTTAAACACAATGTGTTGAGGTTGTCCAAAAACACAACAAGAGAATTGATTATAAGCAAATGGATCATCCATCCAATGGGTTTGATAATTTGATGACATAGAGGGCAGATGAGTGAAATCCACTTGGGAGGAATATAATAAATGAGTCGCATGACACCAAGTGTTAATTAGTTTTTTTTAAGTATGATCTTACTCCATATGTTAATTAGAAAGTTAAGGAAATTTAGAAAACCTTGATCCCCCTTGATTAAATTGGAAATACTCATTTCCTCAACAAATTCTTAAAAGATGTCAACAAACCAAGAGAAATGAAAAGTTGGTATAGACTGGAAAATATACAGAGTCCAGTAGTTTCAACTAAAACTTATAAATGATTCTATAGAAATATGAAACATTACTCTATGTCCTAATTAGGATTTCAAAATATCAAATCATGCGATAAACTATTAAATAGAGTAACACCCTAGTCTTACAACCTTGATGAACATGTGATCCTAGACTAGTTAATATATCTTAGTTTGAAGGTACAAACAAATCTATTTAAGATAACTTTCCTACATTACATAAAGCATATATATTTTTACTAAAAAATATTAACAAAGTACATGTGAAATCATGTATACAACTGACTAATTATTCTAAAATGATATTTGATACACATACGTGATCATGAAACCCTATAAAATATTGAACCTTGATATAAAATAATGAGAACGTAAGGGTATGTATAAGGTTAAAATGGAAATCCTTATGAAGAACAGTAGATGTCTTTACATATTTGGAGGAATATATCAGTTTTGATCTAAGGGAGATGCTAGCCCCCAAGATCCTTAATCCTACTTTCTTGAGAAATTATTGAACTTTGTTTATTTTACATTTAGAGATTATATCTTATTCATACTGCTCTTTATTGAGGTCCAAATTAAGCTAAGACATATGTTAATGTCTTGTGATATACAGTGTGGCTTATCATTGTGGGACAAGTGTGGTAAGAAGGAGTACACAATAGGTTTTGCGATTTCACCAACTACTTATTATAGCTTTGTAGGATGAAGGAGATTCTCACGTTGTCATTGTCCTCCATTAGTTTCAGGAACTTCCTTCGATAGGGTTTCAATTTGCTTTCTCTTATGTTAGTCTATGTGCGCACTTGGATGGCTGAGCTTACATTTGAGTAAATGACAACATTGTCCCAATTATTTTCTTTGTAAAAATGAAGAATCTAGATGATAAATTTTAGTTCCACCTCAAAGACAGAAGTTGCATAAGTAGGGTATCCCCTCCCCATGATGCAACTGGTCGTGATATATACTACATGTATACTAGCTCTTATCTTAAGAGATTTCCCTTGAAAGGAAACATTGACAAAGAGGAAGATAGTACACACATTGGGTTGTCACCTAACATGATTTCCAATATGACGATTTGTTTTCATGTGTTTCTTGGTAGATAAAAGATTGTTTGGGTGTGTTCCTTGATGAAGGAAACAAGTATTAAGGGTAGGTTTGTCTTTGTAGTGTGTGTTAACTCATTGCAATATTGCCAAAGTGACCAGCATGCAAACATGCATAGTGTGTTGATTTGGGTATTAGTGGTTGAATGTATGATGAGCTCTATCTATTCCTCTTCCTGTAGTTTGAAGAAATATAGGTCCATGTTCAAGGCTTTCCAAGCCAGTTTGCTAGTTGTGTAGTCTGATAGACAATGGAACAAGGTGTCTTCACAATTGTTGCAAACTAGATAGATATCATATTGGATGATGTGCCTTCATGTTTTATCAAAATTAGTAAGAAGTGTACAACATTTAAGTAGACATAGGATAATTTTATACTCATGTGGAAGGTTGGAGGACCAAATTTCTTCCCATTGTCCATTGTGGACTGTTTTGAACTAGCCAGGAGGAAGTTGATCTTGTAGTAAGATCATCTTTAGACTCGAGAGACCAAGACCAAGTGTTTGTATCTCCCTGATCATTAGGGGGGAACACTATTGATAAGGTTCCATAAATCTTGTGGGAGGTAAGCATGGATTAAGTTTCAGTCCTAATTAGTTCCTATTTACAACATTGAGTTCATATCAAGGTCTTGGAGTTCCTTTGTAATTTTTATAATAGGGTCTATTTATAGGATAGATCTACCCAAAATCCACGAGTCATGCCAAACATTTGTTTGATTATTCAAGTTAATTGTTTTGTACCTCGAAGTTTTTATTTTATTTATGTTCACCTTGATCAAAGTCCACGATGAGGAGCAATCTCACTTGTTTATCAACTCAATGTGCATATACTATTCCTTCATGTTTTTGACATAGAGGGTGATAGGTTTGTCTAGAAAGTGCTAGACATTTGTTAGCATCAATATCATGTTCTTGCCTCTTGCTTGCATGATACGTAGGTCACCATAGTGTTTCGACATTTTTAACATTTTCCATAATACAAGTGACCACTTTCTTTAATCCCTTCCTTTTGAGTAGATGAAATCTCATATGTGTTTATCAATATCATCACATAGTGACAAATATAGCTTGATTGTTTGCATAATATAGATTGACATTATTTATAGTGAGGATTGTTTAAACATGATACGACCTACAAGGGAAATGTGACATGCATCATTTGCTGATTGTATCTTCTATTAATTGAATGATATTAGCATGCATGTTTTTTTTTAATTTGGTATTTAAGAATAGAATCCATAAGCTATTTGCCAAGGTCAATGGTCTTCAAAATAGTAAGGTGTCAACTAAATTTTATTTTATCAAATGTAGTTGTGTTTTGTGAAAAATAGCATTGAGATTTGTCTCTGGAGACTAAATGTCCTTACACTGTGGCAAATCCATGAAGGACCTTGTTGATTATGTTGTCTTGCTACTTAGATATCTCTATCATGAGGATAATTTCATAAGAAAACATCACATATAGGATGGGAGTACCATTGCACAATAGTATTATAGATTTCCAATGTCCATCTGAGGTAGATATAGAGATTGCAAACATAAGTGTTCCATGCATATCACAAAGATATAGGAGATTAAGGGTTATCATTGACAAACACCATGGGTTGAATTGAAGGGTTAATGGGGGTTACCTTCCTAGAGAATAGATGTATGGCAAGAGGAGATTATTTTCATAGTGAGTGTGGCGAGTTTCCTTAGTAATCCAACTTTGAGTAATGTTTCATGTATGAAAGGCCAAAAATTCTGTCAAATTATTTGTATAGATCTACTTTGATACTCACCCACTTCTTCCCCATGCATTTATTCTTTGTATAATGGATTATTTCTTAAACTATGAGTATGTTTTCACTGATTCAATGATTGGGATAAAGTTACATTGATGTGCAGAGATCCAAGGGTTAAGAAAAGGTTTGTTTCCTTTTACCACAATGTTAGAGATGAGCTTAAAAGAACAATTGTTTAATGAGATTGGATTGAGATCACTACACAGTTGTGGTTTCTTGACTTTGGGGATAAGAACCATTAATGATTCTAATATCTTAGGATCAATAGTGCCACTATGGAGGGCTTCAATGATAGTGTGAGCATTAATGGATTGTCCCACATGTGACCAATTAATTTGTTTAAATTCATTGTGAATGCATTTTGGCTTGGGGCGTTTGCTGGGGTGGATGTTGTATTCCTCAAAATCCATCAATGTAGTTGGTTATATCTATCGATGTTGATGACTTCATTGTTGGAGAAATGAGAATATCTTTGAATAAGTTATGCACATGTTCTTTAGGTCTTTTTGTATAGATAATCCACTCCCATGTTTCTCTGAGAAGACTAGAACATACATGTTATTTCCATCATTGTATTGTATCCAATTATATTGGTTTTTGGCTGCCAGTCAACTTCTTCTCATCTCATGATGAAATTGTTCTATTCTTGTAATTCATTGGACAAAAATTCATTATTGAGGATGATAGAATAGGGGTTTATTTAGTACATGGAATTCATCAAAGCATTGCATAATAGAAGTTTGCAATTTGTGTTGTTTCTTTATATGTTGATCCTCACGTTTAATTGCACATCCCTAAAAGGTCAATAGTTCTTTCAGGAAGCATCTGTATTCAACACAAGTAGGTAGAAACTCTATTTTAAAGTGGGGTAATAATTTCTAGCTCATCCTAGTTTAGAACTGCTTGTGGCATTGTTTATTTCTATTGTGAGAAGAATTATAATGGGGTTGTGATCATTGTGAAGACATGGAAGTTAAGGGATTTCCATACCCAATAAATTTTTAGCCATTTTTTAGCAATAATGTGATCTAGTATCTCGAGTAGCTAGCTTCTTTTGAGGGTGAAGGGGCTTGGATACTTCCATTGGAGGCTCTATGATTTTTAGGAGGTTGTTTCTATTTTATCTACAATTCATCATTGTCTCCCAATTATACTCATCCACAATTTCCATCAGAGATTCTTTAGATGTTTGAGTTGTTTCCTTAGGGGGTTCTAGTGCTTTCTCTTTTGATTTATTCTCCCTATTCCCAAGAGGATGAGGGTTGCACTTCTTTTGTGTCATTGTCTTCATCTTAGGAATTTTAGCATGAATGGACCTAAAGTAAGGTCCATGGACATTTATATTAGTAGTTGTTGATGAATGAGGGGTAAACTACTGGAATATAGGATAAACTTGAAATATCCTTCAATACTTCCAAGTCAAGAACAATGAGGGAATAAATTAGGTAAATTTTCATATTCCAGTTGGTATTTATCATCATTAAATTTAATCACTAGGAGCAAGGATGTCGAGGTATAAACTTCAATATCAATTCTTGAAAATTTACCTCAGTTCCTGGATTTAATGGTAGTTTTATTTTGATTGTTTTTTAAGTAAGATTTCCAATGCTAGAACGAAACTGATTTTGATAGGTATTGATAGGCATGTCAGAAATCCTTTCCCAGGCCATTAGATTTTGTGGGATTGTATCATATGGTTTGAAGGATGGAGACTAAGATTGCATAGACAGATAATTGTTGAATATCATCCATGGACCCCCAGTCATAGCTTTCAAGAAATCATCATTGTTGGAAAGTTGAATAATATAATAGACCATCTCTAGACCAATATAAAGGAACTCCTCAGTGGATTTCCATAGTACCACAATCCTATTCATGAGAGCATTTAACCCTAAGTTGGTTCCGAAAACCATAGAAACTAGTACAAACTTCCAAGGCTCTAGTAGGGTGGCAGGGTTTAAGGGTTCATAGTGATGGCTAACACACTTCTATTGAGGTCATTGATGATGTAAGCCTCTGTGAGGTTATATGGTGATACTTGTTTTAGAGACGACAAAACATTGTTTGATCTTCCTTTCATTACCTCTTTATAGGATGGGATGATTAGTTGCTCCACCTGTGAATCAGTATCATTCCTTCATCTTCCCACAATCTTAGGAGATGAGAGATTGTTGACCTATCTACCCTCTGCTAGATGGGTGGGCCATTGGGTGTTGTGGCCACAATGGATGCCACCCAGACCCCCAAACCCTAAAAGTGACATTCTAAATCATCAAGGAATATGTATGGATTTTCTTTTCTTATTTGTTATACATTCTAAGGAAGGACTTATGGATAAGAAATATATACAATATTTGCTTGAGATTCTCTCTTCGATCAAGGTATGTCAGAATTTTCATTATTTATTTTGAAATTATTATGATGTGAATGCCTTAATTTGGAAGCATGTACATAAATTGTGTGCTTTTGATTTTTATATTGTATATCATGTTATAATAGTTTTATTAAATCTTAAGAATAATACATTGATGTCCTTGTCTAGAAATGGGCTTGGACTAGTGGCCTTATTCTAAATGTGTGTCACAGATTGTATATATATGCGTGATGTTACTGATTTATTAGAAAATATATGCTAAGAATGATGGAACTGTTATCTTCAATATAAATTGCCTAACATATTTCTTTACTGAAGATTTGCTAACACATATCATATGTTTGTTTTATACTTGTTGCACTACCAAAATTGTCTACTTATCATACTTACCTTTATTTGAATTTCACAACATTTTAACTATTTTTACTTTTCATGGTTGAATGGAAAAATTAACTACCAACCATCTCCCATGTTTTCATGGGATGTTGCCTCACCTTAAATTGTTTATCTAGCTTTGTTTAGTAGTTTTATAGATAGGATATGGATTAAAACTTAGTAATCTTAATGTAAGGGGATACGACAATATGAATAGTGTTATATTTATCATATATTATCCATCCATTTATATGTGGTCTTTGCCTCCCTTCGATGATTGTTGACATGTTTATATTTGAGTTTGGTTTATGTATGTTGATGTAGTAATGAAGAGATTCATTATGGAGAGGACCATTTAAACTATGAATGTATGCTATCTAAGGGAGGACCATTTAAAACCTAGACCTCAGATGGCCTAAATGGGAATAGTGTGCACAAAGTCTATAGGGCATAGGGATGTTGATTTGGATAAAGTCTAGAATTTCTATTTCAGTGATTATAATATTTGATAATCATATATGAAACGACGACAACAATCAAGAACTTTCCTCATAAATGATTTTTTACCATGTCCATGTCCTCATACTCCATATTAGTATAAGAAACCATTTTTATTACCTTCATCTCATCACTCAATGTTTATTGGACCATTTTAGTAGGCCTCATCAACAACACTACCCTAAGAGACCTAGAATTTCTTCCTTTCCATGCTTCCAACATCTATTCAGGAAAACCACAGATCAAGACCTCCAAGTTTATATATAGCTACCCAAGATAGACGTATTAAAACCCCTGGAACCTTGTGGATTGCTTGCACGCATATCACCCGAACCCCTCTCATGTAAGTAACAAAATGAAACCCCTGGGTAATGTTGAATAGCTTGCTTACATATCTCCTAAACTCCTTCTCATGATGGATGTAATTGGATGTTTGTCTAGTAGAATGTGGCCTCCTTACACCAAAACCTTCGTATAAAACATTAAGGTGCCTCTATAAAAATAACAAAAAAAAACAATTTGGCAAGTCAAGGAGTAATCCTATATCCCTTCTTCTCTAGTTAATTCTTGACCCTCAACCAATTTCAAGGTTTCCCATTATCTTACCACCTACTTTCTTTACCAATCTTCATGGTGTTGAATTAAAAATCATTGTATTTATTTAATTTGTGATGTGTTTCTATGTTCTATCACCTCCCATAGTTTCCTCAACCTTATTCATTGAGGAATACCATAATACCGACTCCAACTATTACAATACATGCTATTGGTCTTTGAACCAGGGTGATCATGAGGAGGATTTTGGGATTTATTGCCAACACCCAAATTCCACACATGTTGAACAATCAATCGAGGTTTTTCATGAAAATATTACTCCATTTCATCTTTTTGTAAAATGGATGATTTAGTTGACAAAATACCATTTTAACCCCTAAGGTTCGATGCATCTTTTCCCACTACCAGTGGTTTTGAAACTTTTTGGTAGCACATTGAAACTTAACAAGTGTGTTACTTTAAGTCAGATTAATACTATTTTTTACCCCCTTATATTAATTATTGTGTCAATTTCCCTATGGGTTCCTTATTTTTTTGGATATTTGCATTGGTCACCATTTGATTTTGATATGTGAAAAATATAATTTTTTTAACATTTTCAATTGAATTGGGGTTTGTAAAATTTATAGAAAACTGATGGGATCTCAATTGTTTTTGAAAAAAATGGTTCAATATGGTGTTTGTAAAAGTAGATGTTTTGTAAGGTTTTTAAACCCTATGCACCAATGATATGATCCATAATCCCTAAAAGCAGGGTTTAGAATAGAAGGACAATATGAAAATTTATATAATTAATGTTATTGAAAGGTTACTTGGACATAACAAGAAACGACATGGTTGACCTATGTTCTCCTTTTCTTGAGCTAGACGGTTTATGCTATTTGCCCAAATATTTTTTTACTTAATTATTGTGATGTTTGGACTTATGCATGTTCATATTGATTTATGACATACCTATAATGGATGGAATTTCAATAGATGTTAATATATCAATCATGTTTTATATATACTTTTTTTTCTTAACTCGGGTTAATATTATACTCACTAATAAATATTAGGTTTATGGTCATTTTATCCAAATCATGTTAATTAATTAATAATTTTTTTAAGGAAAGTTAAGAATTCCCTATGTAATAACATTCATGTCTAACAAGGGAAGAATATGTTCAAGAAGGAGAAATCCCATCATGTACAATATTAAAGTTTAAGTCAAAATGATGTTTGTGATAATGATAACATAAATGGAATTGAAATGATTTCTATGTGCTTTTGCAACGAGGGACTAGTAGGATTTCATTGTAATTAAGGGTTTTCCTAGAAGTATGTTCTCTCAAGTGGACATTATATAAGAATGCATATGTCTAATGTTTACAAATTTTCATGTAATGGGATTCACTTGTTGAAGAAATTATATAGTTAATTGGTTGTTATTTCCTTCAAGTTAGATACATTTCTTCTCTATGTAATGTTCACTATATTCTCATTTTTTATTATTTTCACATGGTTGTTCCCTATTGAAGAAGAAAAGGAGGATTGAAAAGAGCACTGACAGAAGAGGAGTTATTTAATATTTTCAAAAGAATGAACCCATACAAGGCAGAAGGCCCATACGACATTAATGGTTTGTTCTTAATCCACAATTGGGATAATGTCAGAAGTTACATGATGAACACAGTGACGAGTGCCCTCATGGGTCAGACTCTAAGTGGTAGCCTATGTCACTCAACTAATGTGTCAATTATCAAAGTTCCCAAGCCTAAATCATGCAAGCAGTTGCACCCCATTTCCCTATACAACATCTATTGCAAACTAATCTCAAAGGTTGTTGTAGAAATATTGAAGACCACTAGATATCCCAAGTATAGAGTAGTTTTTTGCCCGAGAGGAAGATTACTGACAATATTGTAGTAACTCATGAAGCAATACACATGATGAAAAGGAAGAAGGGTGTAAAGTGCATGACCATTAAGGTCTATTTACCTAAATCTTATGATATGTTATCGTGAAATTTTATTCGAAATACTTTGGTAAAACTAGAGCTGCCACCTAATATCACAACCTACATTTTGAATGATATCACAGTAGGAGAATCTATGGTTCTATACCAAGGAGACAATACTAAAACTTTTAAAGAAAATAGGGTGCTCCGACACAGAGATGATGTGTCCGCTTATATTTTTGTATATATAGTATGAGTCAAATGATTGATGAACTAGTTCAACATGATGAATGGAAACCTGTCATCCTTGGGTAGAGTGGGATCAAGTTGTCACATCTATTCTTTGCGGATAATTTAATGTTGTTCAGTAAAGCTTCTTGCAAACAAATGTGGGCTATCAAAAAAAAAATTTAGGAAATTTGTGACAACATCAGGCCAATCCATTTCTGTTAGGAAGAGTCAGATCTTTTTTGCAGCTAGTATCCAAAGAAGCTTAAGGAGGAAAGTGAATAGGATAGGTTCTTTCAAAGAAAAATATGATTTGGGTAAATATCTCGACATTCCTATCATTCATTCCAAGGTAACAAAAAATACCTATGAAGAAATCCTATACAAAGTTTATTCAAGAATCAACGGTTGGGCAACTAAATGCCTATCACTTACTGGCCATTGTTGCCTAGTGAAATCAACACTCTCTACCATTCCTGCATATACCATGGAAACAACGTCACTCCTATTGGGTTTATGTGATCGAATTTGTAGTAGTATTAGGAGTTTCTTTTAGGGGGGGACCACAAGGCCAACCCAATGTCATTGGAGCCTGTGATAAGGTAACAAGTAACATGGAACACAGAGGATAAGGGATACACATAATGCATAAATGGAACAAAACTCTATTAATTAAGAACACTTGGGAAGTGGTGACCCAAAGAAGAACTATCTGGTGTGATCTCATGAATGCCAAATACACTCGATAATTCAATCAGTGAGCACACAAACCACTCAAGGATGGTGAGGGCAATGCTGAAGGGGAAAGATTATATAGAATAATATTCCTATGTTTAGTTAATGAATGGAACAACCACATATTTATGGAACAATAAACGGATTCAGAAGTATACCACCCTTGAGCAAGTCATGCTAAAAGAGATTTTGGAAGAGTTATTAGATCTCCAAGTTGCAAGCACTATCACTAACAAGGGGAAATGGGATGAGGATTTATTGAAATAATTGGCTACCTAATGCACAACTTAACCATAATATGGGCATTGAGCCACTGGTAGACAAAAATGTTGATGATCTGAGAGTTTGGTCAGCATCTGAGAATAGACAGTTCTCAACTAGCTCCATTTACCATCTGATCTGATCTTAGTAAGAAGTTAAGGTGGAAGAAGATTGGAAGATAATATGGAAGGCAAAGCTAGTGGCTAGAATAAAATTTTCATGTGGTTGTTAACACATGATGTGATCCTCCTTAATAGCATGTACATCAAAATGCACATAACCACAAACCCAAATTGTGAATGATGTGTGACACTTGAAGAGACTAGTCTCTATGATCATGAATTGTATTTTTGTGAAGGAGTTATGGATATGAATGTTCATAGATTGTTTACCTACTATTTTCTTTAAATTAGACGTGAGAAATTGGTTGAAAGAGGGCTTAAAGGGTGATGAAGGCCACCAATTCCATTTCATGGTAGCTTGTTGGTACATCTGGTCATGCATGAACTAACATATTTTCAACAAGGTCCTTAAACCAGTTGCACATCAGGTTCATAAATCATGGAAAAGGTAGAGTGCTCACAGCAGGCATGGCTAGCTAAAGAGGGTATCATGGTACCAACTATTGGGTAGAAAGATGGTGAGTCCTAGATGCCTCCTATTATTGCCACTCTAAAAAATGAATACGGATGCTTCTATGAATAAAAGGAATCACATCGTGACAATGATCCTCAGTGATGGAAATGGTGCATGGGTCAAAGCCCATGGATGGAGCACTAAGGTAGACTCAGTCTTGCAAGTAGAGACAATAGATATAAACTATGTGTTGTAGAGGACACAAGATCTATCACTAGGCTATTTAGAGTTGGAAATAGATTGCAAGTAGGCAGTACTGATTTTGAAAGAGTCCTCTAACACCAAAACCAAGTATGCAAGAAGGATTCATATGGTATAGATTAAAATGCAGGAGAAGGAAGATTTGATAATGAAGAATGTACATGTGGTTTGTAATAATGTTGCAAATAGCCTAGAAAAGTTTCATATTAGAAATAAATAAGTCATGTTTAGATATGTTAGACCACCTGATCAAACCAAAGAATGGTTGGAAAATGATATGTGTAATGGTATTAGTACTACCAGATTTAATTCCAACAACAACAATTGTAATTCTATTTCTATGTTTTGTCCTACAAGAGGATGGAAGGATGAATAGATGATCTCGTGACTTACCTAAAAAATGAAGTGATCACTTTCAGAAGTAGCTAAAGACAAGAATTACACTTATGAGTGACATCTACCTCTCATATACCATTTTATATAACATACATTTTCACTATGTTTTAATCATTACAAGCCATGTATTAGGGTTTATAGTAGTGTTTCAGACATGTCGATTAGGTTTTTACCTTCTATGAATAAGATGCATGAGTCATACATGAGTGAATGGTGTTTATCTATCTTGTTTGTGATGATTATCCTGGTTATGACACCTCCTTGTAAATTGGACCCATGTTTTGGATAACACGTGTTCATTGATTTCTCTAGTGTCTAAACTCCTATAGGGGTGTTACAATAATACAAGTAAGAAATTTGAAGAATTAAGGTTATGAAAAAAATAAATTACCTACTACTTAACCTTAGCCAGATGGTGATCATTTCCTTGAGAATTCACTGTAGGTTCCAATTGAATGAAAACAACAACAAATACTTACATGAAGAATGTAAGGACCCTGATCCACAGTTTGGGATAACCCTATTTGTTTTGCTTAAGTATGTTGCTTACCACCTTGATCTAATCATCTAAGATGTAATTAGGGCATGTTGGAAGCTTGGAGTGTCTTGTTTGAGCTTGTTTGGTTGATTCTTGTGTTTCGTGATGAGGTTTTGGTGCAAATTGCAATTCAGCTAGAGTTAGGGTTGATATGCTAGTTTTCCACCTATTGAGTGTTCCTTCTCTCTCTTGGAACCATCTAGAGGAGGGAGAGAGAGATGGGTACCGTGTTTGGATCTTGGTTGTGTGGTGACATCCTTGGTGATGTTTTGGACACATGTTTGAGGTGTGGCTTACACCTAGATGTGTTGCCTCAAGCTAGAGATCCTTAGAGAGGTTCCCTAAAGATTTGTGGGTGTGTAGAGTTGCACCCTATTAGTTTTTGTGTGTGAAGAGTTGCACCCTATTGGTTTGTGGGTGTGTTGGATTGCACCCTATCAGTTTGTGGTTGTGTAGAGATGTGGTATTGGGCATGACCCTATAGGAGACCAAGTGGGTGATACGTTACCTAGACCTTATCTCCATGTCTAGCATGATGTTGTGAATGTAGCTCTTTCTCATAGACAAGTGGAACCTAAGCTCCTAAGGTGATGACACCTCTTCCATGATCTCTCTCATCCATATTGTATGTATACTCCTTTCTATCCATGCAAGAGGATCCTTTTTGGCCATCTTTGCTTTTCCTCTTCCATAGTGGACGACCTTGACAAGTTTAAGGAGCTAAATGATCTCTCTTGGAACTAGGTGGATGAGTTCCAAGTTGTGGTGTTCTTTTCTCATCCTTCATATTCTACCTTGGTAGGCTATGTTCCTAGCTCTCTTTTATTCTTCCTTCTTCTTCTCAGACATGAACCTTGGATACCTTCTTTCTATCTTGAACCATCTTAACCTTGCTATCATCTTCTTCCTTGAAGGTGTGGTGGTGACCAATTTTAGTGGATCATCTTCTACCTTGAGCTCGTGAGCTTAGATCTTGACCCTAGAGTTGGATTTTGGTGGTGATCCTTGAGGTGTGTTATATAGCTCTTAACCTCCTTTGTTATTTTCACTCTTTATATGCTTATGGTGATCTTCATCTTGAGATCGTTCATCTCTTGCACTCTAGTAGTTGTTAATGGTTATAGAACTATTTTGAAGGTGGAATCTTGTTGGTTTTCTCTTCATGTTTTCCATCTCATTGTTGTGTTAGTAGATGGACTAGTGGCTGACCTTTCTAAGGTTGAAGACAACATGTCCACACACATGTATGCACCATGGTGAGGGTAGGTCATCATGGCTTAGAGTGTAACAAACAGATACCCTATTTGGCAAGTAGTCATGACTTGTAGATGCCTAGGTCGTCATGCCTTGGATATGCTTAGATAGATATGTGTTGAGAAGGTTAGCTTGTTTTGTCTTATGGTGGTTGCTAGTCGATATGGTTGATGGATCTTAAGAAGCTAACCATCATGACATAGTAGTACTTAAACCATTATGGGGTGGCTAACCAAGATGCATGGTGAGGTATTGGTCATTATAGCCTCAAAGTACATTAAGTAGATAAGTTGATGCTCAACCGTTGTGTCCTTAGAGGTGTTATCCAGTCATGGCTATGAAGCACCTTGAAGAGTTGGGCTGTCATGGAGGTTAATTGTGACAACCTAGTTTGGGTGGAGGTCGATACACCTTGGAGTGATGTTGTCTGATACACCTTAACCCGTGATGCCTATCTAACCTTAACCCTAATGATCAATATACCTAGGGTTTCCCAAAATGGCTTGGATGCCCGACACCCTTAGGTGGTGCTGGATGAAATGTTGTGGGATGGTGTTGCCCAACACCCTTAGGTGGTGTTGGCTGATACACAAAGGAGTGGTGTTGTCATCCACACCTTAGACGATGTTGACCATCACACTCTGTAGAAGTGGTAAACTGATACATATCTTAGTGAGGTTATCTCTTGTGCCTTGCATAGTGGTAGTTGTCATGTTGTGATGATGACAAGTCGACACCTTATGGAAAGTGCTAACTGATATGTTACATGTTAGCCCCAACCAATCATGTTGACTATGTTACATCATGTTGGTCACCATCACCCACAAACCAAGTGCTAAGTGATGGTGACTATGTTACATCATGTTGATGATAGGGTACATTTATGATGTAATACCCTATAGGGTGGTTATGTGAATAATAAGGAGTGTTGTTTTCTACAATATTTATCTCATGATATGCCTTGTAATGATGATGGAAGTAATGATCTAAGGGGGTTGTTGATCCAACCTTGTAAACCCTAATTGTTTAAATAGAAACCCTAACCCTAATAATGTACTGTGAATGATATGGACCTTATGAGATGGTAATGATAATGATGTATTGTTCTTTTTGATACTAGTCTCTAATCATGTAGGTGATACCAGTTGATAAGCATAGTCAGGTATGAGCTATGTTGCTTATGATATGTGTGAATGGGACTTGTGAGGCATATGTGATGTTGGTATCATCGAAAGAGGAAGTAAATGGTCGTATGTCCCAATGATGGCTTATTGCCTTGTATGTGATGATGCATTCCTCAGTGATGAGAGGAGGGGTTATTACCCTAAGATATGTGGTCCTTGTGATAAATGACAACTATCAAGTGATGATATGATAAGATCACACCCTATGTAGTCAAATATGTTTGGTGATGGGTTATGCCCTTAATTGTGTAGAATTGTTTAGAGGTTGTATGTTGTAACTTGATTGATGCTAAAAGATGCTTAAATGACCTCATTAATTAAGTGGAACCTAATCTTGTAGTTTTCCATGTGACATAGATCCATCTAGTTTCAACACTTACTGAATGGTGAAATGAGTTTAACTCGGAACACATATTTTTTAATATCAGGGGGTGAGGACAAATATCCCCTTACGTTTAGGAATATGTAACACACGATTGGTGTGAGTCATTCTTGGAAGAGTATGGATTTGGACCATAGCTCCATGAAATGTGACACAGGATTGGCTACAAGCCATACCTTGGAAGCATGAGGCTATGTGCTATCGCTCAATTTCATTAGCGATGTGACCTGTACCAAGGTGGGCTAAATTTGCACAACTAGACTATATGTCACTAGAAGTAGTAGACTTATGATTTCACTACATGTTCACTCATAATGACCGAGGAAGGTGAGTTCGTGGATTCTAACTGTTCTACTAGACCTAGTATGGCACCGATGTCGACTTAGTAGTGGTTAGTTTGATTTGTGTAGTACGACTCAAATCCTCAAGGCATAATAAAATATGTAATCAGTTGTATAGTATTTTTGTATAGGATCAAATACAAAAACATTGGATGAGGCCTTGCTTGATCTTTATACAATATTATTAATAGGAAATATACATGTTCTTCATATTTCTTTTAGATTGTTAAGATGTTTCTTTATTCAACAGTGATTGCTCATCCAGTAAACGATGATTACCTGCTTCATATAGTTGTACTTTACTACTACTTTAATTATCTTATATGTGATAATAATAAAGTTAGTATAGAGTTATATCTCCCGCTGATATTTGGAATCTCACCCCATGGGTTTCCCACATCCTTTTTATGTGGTCGTGCATGAAGTGGTAGAGATCGTACAACTAAGGTTGAGAAGCAGCAAGAAGATCAGTAGTTGACAAGGTTGGAAGTGCTTCTAGATGTATTTTGTTGATAGAGTCCTAGAGTCATGCTTATACACTCAGGTGGTGATGTTTTGTAAATGTTTTATGGATGTTCTTTCGATACATGCTTGGCTTGTGTGCCCCTTTTTGTATACAGTTGTAATGGATGTATGTATATATGTTCCAGAACAGGTTCTCTGGTAATAGGTTGCTGGCACATGCGGTAAGTTCTTTGAGGCATGAAAGCACATGTATGTAGAGGTTCTTACTGTTTGGCAGTTTTATGAAAAAAAATTAAATCTTTTCATGTTTTCCAGCAATTTATTCATTAATCTTCTTCGGCGATTTTGTTTTGAGTAATCTCACTTTTGTGTGGCATGAGGCATCCCATTTGTTGATATCAGAGCTTTAGGTTTGTTGAGTCTACAGGGACCTAGGACTAGGGTTGTATTTGTTCTTGTGTCCTCCAGTCTTTTATAGTGAATTCTGCTTATGTAGAAGAAGAAGAAAGTTTGAAGATGTCTAGAGAACACGAAGAACATGCTGTTGAGAGCAGTGTTGTTGTACCAGGTGGTGGTGAAAGGAACAAGGAATGAGAAGAGCGGGTGCCTGAAGCCCCCTAGTTTGACCTAGCCATGGTTGAAAAACCTACCTTTCAATCTCTTTTTGGGCATTTTATGGCTACTATGACTCATATGGCAGATAAGATGCTTGCACCTCAGCTTAGGGTATCGGTTCCCCATATTCGGGTACTGGGAAGATGTTTGAGCAGCTTCGCTGTGTTGGAGCAGTGGAGTATGTTTGGATGGCTGATCTAGAGGAAGCAGATCTGTGGCTTACCAAGCTTGTGAAAGCCTTTCAGATCCTTAGTATCCCTAAAGAGGATAAGGTGAAGCATGCGGTGTACCTATTGAGGGGAAGTGTTGGCCATTGGTGGGCCATAGAGGAAGAGAAGAGGCTAGGTATCATGATTTGTTGGGAGGAGTTTCAACGTGAGTTCGTTAGTCGGTACTTTCCTCAGACGTACCTTGATGAGAAGATTAGCCAGTTTAAGAGGATTGATTAGGGATCCATGACGATCAACGAGTATGAAGCAAGGTTGATGGATTTGTTGAGGTTCTATCCTCACATGGAAGCTATGGAGGTTGCACATATTTTTCATTTTGAGAAAGGATTGAATGCTAAGTTGTCAACCTCAGCGGCTTCTTTGGAAAATCAAGAGAGGTTTGTTGTGTTTGTGGAGTCTATTTGAAGGATAGAACAATTTGTGAAGGAGAAATGAGAAGCAAGTACCAAGAAGAGGTTTGCACAGTCTCTGGGGTAGTTTTAGGAGGCTTTAAAAAGCTATGGTTTTCTGCACCACCAACATTGTAGAGGTTTAGTGCTTCGACATAGTGGTCACTGAGTAAGGGAAGGGGTCATAGTTTCCTGCCTGCAGGAGCCCAGAGTCCCACATCAGCATTAGTGACAGGGCCATCTAGGCCACAGTATGGAAATTGGGCTTGCCACAAGTGTAGGCACCACCAACATTGTAGAGGTTCAGTGCTTCGACATAGTGGTCACTGAGTAAGGGAAGGGGTCATAGTTTCCTTCCTGCAGGAGCCCAGAGTCCCGCATCAGCATTAGTGACAGGGCCATCTAGGCCACAGTATGGAAATTGGGCTTGCCACAAGTGTAGGCAGATGGGACATCTGAGGGGAGAATGTCCTATGAGAGGTGATGAAGCAACCCAACAACCAAGGCAGAGTCGGCATGACTTGTAGAGACAGTAGGAAAATGGCGTAGGAGGATGAGGATGTGGCCAAGCATCACATGTTGTATCTTCTGCTTAGGGAAGCATAGGATGGGGTCGACAACAAGAAATGGCTAGATTCTACGCCATGAGTCAGCAAGAGGTGGTAGTCAACCCACGAGCGGTGACAGGTCAGATGGAGTTATTTCATTCTGATTTGTCTTCTTATTTCTTTGTATCTCTTTTGGTTGACCTAAGTGCAATACACACTTTTATTGTGTGTGATGCTTAGCAGTTTTCTTTTACCTATTAGTTGTAAGAAGAATGGTTTGTTGTTAGAGACCCCGTTAGTTGGTTTTGTAGTGTTGCAGGAGGTGTTTCCTTCCTGTGTCCTCTCCTTTTTAGGACACAACATTCAAGTGGATGTCATACCACTTAACAATCATTGATTCAATGTAATCCTTAGAATGGATACCTTGGAGAAGTACAGAGTGGTCTTGTCTTGTAGTTCCAAGTAGGCGATGTTCATAGATGGTAGTGAGATGTGGATCTTACAAGGACATAGGAAGATTCTTTCGACATGTCTAGTATCAGCCATGGTGGTGAGGAAGCTTTTTAGATAAGGTTGCAAGGTGTTTTTAGCACATGTGATGGATATTAAGGTGAGGAGTCCTAGTATTCAGGCGGTGCCAATCATTAGGGAGTTTGAAGATGTGTTTCTTGAGGAGTTTCCCATTGTTTCCCCACCCTGAGAGATTGATTTTGAGATCAATTTGGTCCCTGGAACGCAACTGATAGCATAGACACCGTACATGATGGCTGTGACACAAATGGCAGAGTTAAAGAAATAGTTGCAAGAATTTCTTGTAAAAGGTTTCATCAGGCTGAGTACATCATCATGGGGTGCTTTAGTGTTGTTCGTGAAAAAGAAAGATGGGTCTATGAGGTTGTGCATAGATTACAGACAGTTGAACAAGGTGATGATAAAGAATAAGTATCCCTTATCGAGGATAGATGGCTTGTTTGATCGGTTGTGTGACACGACAATGTTCTCAAAGATAGACTTGATGTCAAGATATCACCAGTTGAGGATCAAGGATGATGACATACCTAAGTCGGCCTTTAGAATGATGTATTATCACGTCGAGTTAGTAGTTATGCCGTTTGGGCTGTCCAATGCACCAATAGCATTCATGGATCTAATGAATAGAGTGTTTCGACTGTTTCTTGATCAGTTTGTGGTGTTCTTCATAGATGACATCTTGAAATACAGTTGTGATAGTCAATAACATGAACAACATCTTCGTCAGGCATTAACCGTGCTAAAGCATCACCAACTTTATGCTAGGTTTAGCAAGTGCGAGTTCTGGTTGAAGGAGGTAACTTTCTTGGGGCATGTCATATCTTCTGAGGGAGTACATGTAGATCCTAAGAAAGTGGAGTCTATGACCAAATGGGATCAGCCTAAGACGTTGACATAAGTGTGCAGTGTTCTAGGTTTAGCAGTCTATTATAGGAGGTTCATCAAGGACTTCAGTGCTATTGCTTTACCCCTAACTAAGTTAACAAGGAATGATGTGTCGTTCATCTGGGACGACAAATGTTAATGTGCTTTTCAGGCATTGAAGGAGAAGTTGACAAGTGCCCCGGTTCTGGTCTTGCCTGAGCAAGGAAAAGGATATATAGTCTTTTGTGATGCATCTAGGAATAGTTTGGGATGTATGTTGATGCATAATAAGCACATAGTTTCTTTTGCTTCCTGAAAACTTAAGAAACACGAAGAGAATTACCTGACCCACGATCTAGAGTTAGAAATGGTAGTTCATGCTTTGAAGTTTTGGAGTCACTACTCATATGGGGAGAAGTGTTAGATCTTCACGGATCACAAGAACTTGAAGTAAATCTTTTCACAATAGGAGTTGAATATGAGACAGCCCCATTGGATGGAGTTGATCAATGACTATGACTGCATGATTGATTATCATCCAGGGAAGGTGAATGTCATAGAAGATGTGTTTAGTAAGAAGTCTATGTCTTTTCCTATAGATAAAGCCTAGTTGAGTTCTTTGATGTGCTACAAGAGAGACATGTTGGTCTCCTTACGTCAGATGAATGTTAAGTTGGATTTTCCCTTTCTAGCTGGTTTGTTGGCACATATGTAGGTGAAGCCTATGCAAAGACAACATATCAAAGAGGCACAACAGACGGATACCATGATACAGTAGATTCAATCAAAGTTTTCTAGTGAGAAGTGTGATGGCTTCCATGAGTCAAATGATGGGATAGTTTATTACCATGGCAGGATAGTGGTTCCTAATGCTAATGACCTAAGGAAAATGGTGCTTAAAGAGGCTCATTCATCCATGTACACTATGTACCAAGGTAGAACCAAAATGTATCATAATCTGAAGGACATGTATTGGAGGCCAGGCTTGAAGAAGGATGTGGATGAGTTTGTTGCAAAATGTGGCATGTGTCAACAGGTTAAAGCAGAGCATTAGAAGCCTGTAGTAACATTGCAATCATTTCCTATACCCCAGTGGAAGTGGGAGATGATGTTCATAGTAAATAAGCTTGCCCAGATCTACGTGGATGAAATAGTACATTTGCATGGTGTTTCAACAACTATCTTGTCTGATAGGGGTCCTCAGTTCGCGAATCGCGTTTGGGAGTGACTGCACTCAACTTTGGGTACACAGTTAAAGTTTAGCATTGCTTTTCACCCATAGACAGATGGTCAATCTGAGAGGACCATTAAGACCTTGTGTATCTATTAAGAGAATGTGTTCTTCATTTTTCAAGAAGTTAGGACGCACACCTAAGTCTGATTGAGTTTGCTTACAACAAAAACTATCTGAGTAGAATTGATATGGCACCTTATGAGGTGTTGTATGGGAGACGTTACAGATCACCATTGTGTTGGTACAAGATAGGTGAATACCAACTTCTTGATCCTGAACTTGTGCAACATATGACAGATATCATAATCTGAAGGACATGTATTGGTGGCCAGGCTTGAAGAAGGATGTGGATGAGTTTGTTGCAAAATGTGGCATGTGTCAACAAGTTAAAGCAGAGCATTAGAAGCCTATAGGAACATTGCAATCATTTCCTATACCCAAGTGGAAGTGGGAGATGATGTTCATAGTAAATAAGCTTGCCCAGATCTACGTGGATGAAATAGTACATTTGCATGGCGTTTCAACAACTATCTTGTCTGATAGGGGTCCTCAATTCACGAATCGCATTTGGGAGCGACTGCACTCAACTTTGGGTACACAGTTAAAGTTTAGCATTGCTTTTCACCCATAGACAGATGGTCAATCTGAGAGGACCATTAAGACCTTGCGTATCTATTAAGAGCATGTGATCTTAATTTTTCAAGAAGTTGGGACGCACACCTCAGTATGATTAAGTTTGCTTACAACAACAACTATCTGAGTAGCATTGATATGGCACCTTATGAGGTGTTGTATGGGAGACGTTACAGATCACCATTGTGTTGGTACAAGATAGGTGAATACCAACTTCTTGGTCCTGAACTTGTGCAACAGATGACAGAGAAGATCAAGGTAATCTAGCAACAATTGAAGGTAGCATGAGACCGACAGAAGTTGTATGCAGATAATCATATATAGACCCTTGGAGTTCCAAGTAGGAGTCAAGGTATATTTGAAAGTCTCTCCTTGGAATGGTGTCCTGAGTTTTGGAAAGAAGGGTAAGTTGGCCCCCCAGGTTTATGGGACCTTACCCAGTGGTGGCACGTGTTGGGAAGGTGGCCTATAGGTTGGAGTTGCCACTTGAGCTGCACATATTTCATTCAGTGTTTCATGTAAGTATGTTGAGGAATTGTTATCCAGATACAAATTTGATGCTACAACCAGTTGAGGTAGAGATGGATGAGTTTATGACCTACATGGAAGGTCTAGTGTTGATCCTTGATCGGAGAGTGGAGAAGATGAAGAGGAAAAACCTTGTGTTTGTGAAGGTTCTTTGGCATCATCGTGGTGTGGAGGAAACCATGTGGGAGCTCAAGGAAGAGATGAGGAGGAAGTATCCCTATTAGGGGTTTATGACTTTTAAGGACCCTAACCCACGTTTTCGAATAATCATGTTTGTTTTTCTTAAGTATATTTCTTAGCACCTTTCTCTAATCATCTGAGATGTAATTAGGTCATGTTGGAAGTGTGGAGTTTCTTGTTTGAGCTTGTTTGGTTGATGCTTGTGTTTCGTGATTAGGTTTTGGTGAAAATTACAATTCACCTAGAGTTAGGGTTGATATGCAAGTTTGCCACCTCTTGAGTGTTCGTTCTCTCTCTTGGAACCATATAGAGGAGAGAGAGATGGGCACCATGTTTGGATGTCGGTTGTGTGGTGCCATCCTTGGTGATGATTTGGACACATGTTTGAGGTGTGCTTTACACCTAGATGTGTTGTCTCGGGCTAGAGATCCTTAGAGAGGTTCCTTGTCGGTTTGTAAGTGTGTCAAGTTGCACCCTATCGGTTTGTGGGTGTGAAGAGATGCACCCTCTCATTCTGTGGGTGTGTAGGGTTGCACCCTATCAGTTTGTGGTTGTGTGGAGATTTGGTATCGGGCATGAGCTTGGTAGGACACCAAGTGGGCGAGACCTTGCCTAGACCTTATCTATATGTCTTGCATGATGTTGTGCATGCGACTCTTTCTCATGGACAAGTGGCACCTAAGATCCTAAGGTGGTAACACCTCTTCCATGATCTCTCTCTTATCCCTCTTGTATATATACTCCTTTCTCTCCATGCAAGAGGATCCTTTTGGCCATCTTTGCTTTCCCTCTTCCTTGGTGGAGTACCTTGAGAAGTTTAAGGAGCTAGAGGATCTCTCTTGGAGCTTGGTGGATGAGTTGCAAGTTGTGGTGTTCTTTGCTCATCCTTTATCTTCTACCTTAGTAAGCTATGTTCCTAGCTCTCTTTTCTTCTTCCTTCTTCTTCTCGACCATGGACAATGGATACCTTCTTTCTATCTTGAACCATATTAACCTTGGTATCATCTTCTTCCCTAGTGTGGTGGTGACCAAGTTTGGTTGATCATCTTCTACCTTGAGCTCGTAAGCTTGGAGCTTGACCTTAGAGCTTGAATCTAGGTGGTGATCCTTGAGGCGGGTTATATAACTCTTAATATCCTTTTTAATTTTCACTCTTTACATGCTTATGTTGCTTTTCATCTTGAGATAGTTCATCTCTTGCATTCTAGAAGTTGTTGATGGTTATATAACTGTTTTGAGGGTGGAATCTCATTGGTTTGCTCGTCATGTTTTACCCCTCATTGCTATGTTAGTGGATGGACTAGTGGCAGACCTTTCTAAGGTTGAAGACAACAAGTCCATACACATTGACACACCATGTTGAGGATAGGTTGTCATGGCTTAAAGTGTAAAGAATTCATACCCTATGTGGAAAGTTTTCATGAATTGGAGATTCCTAGATCGTCATGCATTGGATATGCTTAGATTGACATGTGTTGAGAAGGTTAGCTTGTTTTAGATTATGGTGGTTGATGACCAATATGGTTGATGGATCTTAAGAATCTAGCTGTCATGACATAGCAGTACCTAAACCATTACGGGGTGTCTAACTGAGATACATGGTGAGTGTTGGTCGTCATACCCTCGAAGTACCTTAAGTAGATAATTTGTTGCTCAAATATTGTGTCCTTAGAGGTGTTAGCCCGTCATGACTATCGGGCACCTTAATGAGTTGGTCTGCCTTGGAAGTTAACCATGACACCCTGGTTTGGGTGGAGGTCAATACACCTTGGAGAGATGATGTTCGATACACCTTAACCCGTGATGCCTAGCTAACCCTAATGACCGATATACCTAGGGTTCCCCGACATGGCTTGGATGCCCAACACCCTTAGGTGGTGCTGGTCAATATGTTGTGGGATTGTGTTGCCCGATACCCTTAGGTAGTTCTGGCCGATACACCATGGAGTGGTGTTTCTCGTCACACCTTAGATGGTTTTGACCGTCACACTCTATAGAAGTGGTAAATCAATACATATCTTAGTGAGGTTATCTCTTATGCCTTGCACAGTGGTAGTTGACATTTTATTATGATGACAAGTCGACATCTTATGGCAAGTGCTAACCAATATGTTACATGTTAGCCCCAACCAATCACTTAAGATGGTGGCTATGTTACATCATGTTAATGATAGGGTCACGTGTTATGATGTGATACCCTATGGGGTGATAATGTGAATAATAAGGAGTGTTGTTTTGTATAATATTTATCTCATGATATGCCTTGTAATGATGATAGACGTAATGATCTAAGGGGGATTGTTGATCCAACCTTATAAACCCTAATTGTTTAAATAGAAACCCTCACCCTAATAATGTAATGTGAATGGTATGGACCTTATGAGATGTTAATGATAATGATGTATTGTTCTACTTACTAAAAGTCTCTCACCATGCAGATGATACCAGTTGATAAGCATAGTCAAGTAGGAGCTATGTTGCTTATGATATGTGTGAATGTGCCTTGTGAGGCATATGTGACGTTGGTATCGTCGAAAGAGGAAGTAAATGGTCGTATGACCCAATTATGGCTTATTGCCTTGTATGTGATGATGCATTGCTTAGTGATGAGAGGAGGGGTTGTAACCCTAAGATATGTGGTCCTTGTGATAAATGACAAGTATCAAGTGACGATATGATAAGATCACACCCTATGTACTCAAATATGTGTGGTGATGTGTTATGCCCTTAACTATGTAGAATTTGTTTAGAGGTTGTACGTTGTAACTTGATTGATGCTAAAAGATGCTTAAATGACCTAATTAATCAAGTAGAACCTAATATTTTAGTTTTCCCTAATCCATAGATCCATTCAATGTCAGTACTTGCTGAATGGTGAAATGAGTTTAACTCAAAACACATATTTTTTAAAATGTGGGGGTGAGGATTAATATCCCCTTACATCCTAGAATATGTAACACAAGATTGGCTATGAGCCATGCCTGGAAGAGTACGACTTTGGACCGTAGCTCCCTAAAATGTGATACGGGATTGGCTGCAAGCCATACCCTAAAAGAGTGCGGCTGTGAGTTGTAGCTCAATTTCACTAGCGTTGTGACCTTTACTAAGATGGGATAAATCTGCTAGACTATATGTCACTGGAAGTAGTCGACTTATGATGTTCACTCGTACTGACCGAGGAAGGTGAGGGCATGGATTCTGACTCTTCCACTAGAGTTGGTATGGCACTGATGTCGACTTAGCAGTGGTCAGTTGGATTTGGGAGGTACAAATCAAATCCTTGGGGTATAATAAAATATGTAGTCAGTTGCATAGTATATATGTATATGATCAAATACGGAAACATTGGATGAGGCCTTGCTTGATCTTTATACAATATTGTTGATAGGAAATATGCATGTTCTTCATATTCCTTTTAATTGTTAAGTTATTTCTTGATTCAACAATGATTTCTCATCATGTAAATTATGATCACCTACTTCATATAGTTGTACTTTACTACTGCTTTAATTATCTTATTTGTGATAATAATAGTGTTGGTGGAGAGTTTTATCCCCCATTGAGATTTGGAATCTCACCCTATGGGTTTCCCACATCCTTTTGAGGTGGTCGTGTACAAAGAGGTAGAGATCGTGTGGCTGAGGTTGAGCATCAGCAAGAAGATCAGTAGCTGACAAGGTTGGAACTATTGCTGGATGTCTTTTATTGAAAGAGTCCTAGAGTCTCCCCTGTACACTCAGGTCCTTGGGGATGGTTTGTAGATGTTTTTGTGGATGTGCTTTTGATACGTTCTTGGCTTGTGTGCCCTTTTTATATACAGCTGTAATGCATGTAAGTATATATGTTTTGGAACAGGTTCTCTAGTAACAGGTTGATGGCACGTGCGGTAAGTGCTTTGAGGCATGAAAGCACCTGTATGTAAGGTTCTTGCTGTTTGGCAGTTTTATGAAATAGTTTAAATTTTTAGTATTTTCCATTAATCTGTTCATTAAACTTCTTCCGCGGTTTTGTTTTGAGTAATCTCACTTTTGTGTGGCGTGAGACGTCACAAAGAATATAACTCATACTTTGCTTCTCATATCAATATTAGAGAAAACCAAGGATATCAAGATAAAAGGAGGTATATTAGGTTGTTTTTGACTATTTTCTTAACGAAAGCAACATGAACCAAACACAAATACATCTACATAATTGATTGAACTAGAATATGAAGTATATGCTAGTATTTCATTCATTGATTGATGTCCTCCAAATCACCCAAAAGCTTTACCTTTAAGTTATAGTAGAGATATGGAATGAAATATAGCTAAAAATGAAGCTACATCTCAAATCCCCAAATTGAAATTGATTGATTGACCAATAGGCTACTTTCCAAAGACCACAAATTCAATTGACTTCTTGATTGTCAGTATGACTGTCCATGTCAACCAACATTCAAAAAACTAGAAAGGTCAGTCGAATTTAGCTTGGTCGACACTCTATAGTTTGGCTGACTTTTAGGTAGTTGGGAGAATATCTACAAGAAGTGTATAATATGTATTGTAACACTTGAGACCATAGACCAAGTCTCTAATAGAGTTTCACGAATGATGAATTTTTGTACAGACCAACACTATCATCATTTATATGCTTTGTTCTCATTTAAAACTTCTCAACCAGTCACCCATCCTAGTTTTGCCTTGGGATGAGATTTGTAGGATACCTAAAAAAGGATGTGCACATTGTTGATATTAGTAGTCTAATATTTCCTTTTAAGATCATTTTATCCAAGGCCTCAAATTTGGGGATGTTACAATCTCCTCAGTTAGGAACTTGGTGTCCACGTCAAGGATCAACTATTTGGCCTCATAATATCTTCCACAATTTAGTGCAGACTTAGAATGGTCAATGAAAACCCAACTCCCATTCATGGATACCTGCATAGGGTTGTCTCTATCTTGTTGCAGTAGATATCTCACTCCTTATGACTAGACTGCATGACTCTAAACAACAATGCCAAATGTACATGTAGCCCCACCTACATGAGGAGAACTATCTTTAATACCATTTGTAATACACTTGGTCATAGACCTAATCTTTAGTAGGTTTTGAGAATGATGTACGGGCCCACAAACAAACACTAGAATTGGTATCATGTTTTTTCCTTAGTCACGCACAACACATGTTCAACCTAGGTTCAACTTCCCAACATGTTGTCCATCCTTACGTTAGGTTAAGCACATTGAACCAAATAGTACCTATTGATGAATACCTAAAAGGGGGTATCACTTTGCTAATATTTGATAGTTTAATCACTATTTTTAAGAATATTTTATCTAAGACCACAAATATTGGGATGTTATACGAAGACAAATACCTAAAAAATGATTCTAACATATGACACACAAAGTTGATCCATTAAAGTTATAGTTGGTTTTGCTTACTGAAATACCCTAGATCAACATTTAGCAAACACATACAGATTCATTATTTGTGATTCAAACTACTTGTAATATGGATAAGTATAATTATGTTCTAAGGTAGAGGTACACTCTATTCCAAATTTCATCCATTCAGTGTCTCTGCTACATGGTGAGGTCATTCCTCGACACATATTAGGATACTATATTCTTATGTATGTGCTCAATTTCTAAAATTTTGGATGAAATCTCACATTATGCTAGAATTTCAACACCATAATGCTAAATTAGAGTGTATCGATGTATTACTATCTAAAGTTAGGGGGTTTCACAATAAACCCAAATTGTTAATGAACTAAGCATGTATTCACCTGAACAAAAATTTATAATGCATAAAAGTACAAATTAAACTACCAATTTGGAATTGGGGTTTCTGAAACTTTGAACTATCAACTAAGGAAAAAATGGCTTGTAGAAGATTGATACAAAATTTATAATGAATTCATATTTTTTGGAATCTAAATCCCCTACATCTTCATTTGAAACACACTACTACAGAACATGTCTTTGGCGTCGGTTGTTTAACCCCTTTTAGCGACGGTTCTGAAGCAAAGCCTATGTGGGCGCCGCTAAAGGTCAAACTCTTTGGCGTCGATTCTACAACCGACGCCAAAAGGGTTCGCACCACAAAAAGGGCGCCATCTAGGACACTTTCTGCGTCGGTTTACAACTAAATAACCGACACCATAGTTCCAGATGCCACGGCCATGCTTCCCTGCACGGCCGTGTTTAGTACCATATGCGTCGGTTTTATACTAATCACCGATGCTTTTTCCGCCACGACCGTGCTTTCCTGCACGGTCGGATTGTTTGTCATATTAGGCGGCGGTTTTTATCTAATAACCAATGTTGTAAGCCTTTGATGATGGTGTTATATAAATAAATGACGCCTATGTTTTAGTTTTTTTTTCTAATCAGTTTGCAAGCCTGCTGTGACTAGTCAGCAAGATGAGAACCTGCAGTTCAGTTTTCTGAACTGCTGGTTTACGACATCCATTGATATCAGCCTACAAACAGGCCACAAACCTGCAAAATCAACATATATACTTTTCACACAAGTAGATACATTCAAACATCAATTTAATTCTCACATTCACACATGTAGAAATATTCAAATACATGTAGAATCATTTAGACATGTATAAACATTCAGAATTATTCATTTACAAAATATCATTCAACATCGCTATCAGCATCCCACTTATATTTTACAATCGCCACTGTTTGTATGGATCTTGCCCATTCTTCTCTTATTTCATTTAATGCTTCCATCGTATATGGAGCATGTACATCTTTTCAGCGTTTACCTATATTGTGGTCAGTTTTAAACACCTGTAAAGAGAATTATGTATATATATAAGTAATAATATACAAATAAGATTGATATATTTCATACTAACTAATGAGACTATATATAATACCTCATGTATGGTATTGATGTCTAATGGGGCATATCAGATCATCATATCCATAAATCACATCACATAGTATGTGCATGCCCATTCGTTGTCTTGTGTAGCGCACTATAAATTGAAACATACAAAATATTAAAAAATACAACTAAGCACAGTTCACATAAATAATATATACATTGGAGTCGGGAACTTACTTTTACGCTCTCCCAAATTATTGGCTGGTTCTTTCTCCTTGGGACCTGTCATCCAACATTTTTGAATGCATCTAAACCCCTACATGTTAATGTAACACAATAAATTGCATAATTAAATAGTAATGTAATAACAGATGTTAACGGATATAAAAATGAAATATTTCTCACCAGAATAATGGCATTCACATTACGTGTCCAATTTTAGTGTTCAATGTACTCCCCGTAGGATCTAGATAATAAACAGTGAACGTCCCGGGGACAATAACTAGTAACTCCCCATGCCTACCGCTAGAGGTAAAAAAGTTAAAAATTAATAACTCAAAATGCACAATAAAAATGCAATTTTCTTAAGTCCAAATTATAAATAAAGTAAACTTACTTAACATTGAATGGAGCTATTATTATCGTCTTCTTTTGCTGACTGAAAATTGTAAAACCATCTATACAGTATTGTTGAACACTATCAGGGTCTTTAGCTACCATACTAATCAATGATGGAATCAAAAATCTCACATGATCAAATGTAAATTGTTTGCATTGATCTTTGACTAAGTAGTTGCAAAACATGTATTACGTATGCATTAATATATAAGAAACCAGATCACCAGATCTTACACAAGGTATATGGATGTATAAACAAGATCTCACCTTATCCATGTCTCTATCATTGATGTATTCAGCCAATCATACATAAACAACTCAATAATATCTTGTATAAATAAAGAGCTTTCGTATGATTGACCTGCATAATCCGCTTCTAAAGAAACAATTATAGGAAAATGTATATTATGTGCCCATAGCCAACATGCCATTCTCCTACAAGCAGGACCTAACGGGTATTTTAGGTCAGTTGGAACCCAACTTGGTAATGCAGGAAGTGGAGGTGGAGGCCTAGGTACTCCGGGTGTCTTCTTTTTAACCTGTATATATAATTTCGGATCAGTTGACCTCATATATACACATTAACAATCTAAAGTAATTTAAATTTATCTTATAATTTCAGTAGTGTAGACGACATCTGCTTTGGGCCACAATATCACCCCGCCTTCTGCCTCAGCAAGTGTTCAATATCCAGGTGGGGATATGGCAATGTAGCTTCCCTCCAATTGGGTAATACATGTATCAGGCTCACACGAACGTAGCCCTATGGCATTGGAGTCCTGCGAAACGTTGCCCTAGGAAGGGACGGGTAAGCATGCGCCTCTGCAACAACATAGTCTTGTATTTTTATGCGGCATGGCTTCAATGCCTACAAATTTACGTAAATAATATTATACATATATAAATATCATCTTGAAAACATATCATCTTCAAAAGACTAGCTACAATGTCATAAACAATACTTACAGTAGACGCGTTAGGTGGTGGGTCTACAAGATTACTCTCAGTCTGTGCATTAGGAGAAGAGTGGGTCGCCATAGGCTGATTGGAAGCCTGAGATGCCTGCCACCACACTATTTCTTCCTTGACCTTCTCAGCAACTATATCATTGACCTTCTTAGCAACTATATCCTCGACTCTCTTATTCCCCTATACATGGATAAAAGAAACATTAGCTTCTTATTATTGAATTTCCTTTTGCAGTAACATTCTAAAAAAAGAATAGGTTACCTCTTCTTGTAAAAGTCCCGCTCTTGGTTTGCATTGGGATGGCCCAAAGAATGCTTTGATGCCCACACCAGCGCCTGCACCCCTAACACGTCCAGGATGCTCTCGGTTACGCAGAGCAACTGTCAATTCATCCCTTGTGCCCTGAGGGATGAACATGCCTTGTTTCCTCTGCTCGTGCAGCTCCGGCTAATCACCATCAACAGAAATTGGTAAGTTAACACCACAAATAATCAATATTCAAATGATTGATCTAAAAGTTGTATTTTACCATTTTTGCATCTGCCTCAGCAGTGCAGGCTTCCTTATTTCTCCCTTCTTATTTTGCCTCCCAGCTATCCAAACATCATGGCAAGGCAGAGGTGTGCTACCTATAGTAGAGGACTCCTGAGTAGCAGCAGACTCATCCTGTAGTCTTTGGCGAATGCTTGCATAGCCCTTTGCACCCATAGTGTGGTCATGCACATTCAGTGCACGCCTTGCTTTTTGCGCCTCACTGAGGGCCTAGTTAGTATGCACATTAATGATTTGGTTAGTAGCACTAAATGTTAATCTTAAATAGGTGAATACAATGTATATTAATTAAATTGGGAGTAACGCCTAATACCTTGAATTCTTCAGATTTTCTTGAAGAAACAAACGTGCACATATAAGTCATCATTAGCTTCAATATTTTGTGGAGTTGGCAACAACAAAAGGGCATAAACAACCGATGCCAAAGACATGTTCTGTAGTAGTGAAATCTAGGGCATAAACACATGTGATGTCATTTTGATATATAAAAAATATGTACCACCTATCCCATCCTTGAACACCTAATCTCACTAGTAAGTGTATAATGTGTATTGGGTTTTCGAGAAAATTTCGGCAGCAATTCCCCGCTATTCTCTAAGTACATATGTACTTAGAGAACAAATGGGGAAATGCTGCCGAAATTTTCTCGAAAACCCAATACACATTATACACTTACATCCTAAGTGAGATTAGGTGTTCAAGAACAGTCCCAAACCGGGGACTATCCAAGATTTACTCCTAATGAGTAAATCTTGGACGGGTTTCTAGGCCAACAAACACATGTGATGTCATTCTTATATATAATAAATATGTACCACCTATCCCATCCTTGAACACATAATCTCACTAGTAAGTGTATAATGTGTATTGGGTTTTCAAGAAAATTTCAGCAGCATTTCCTCGTTGTTCTCTAAGTACATATGTACTTAGAGAACAAACGGGGAAATGCTATCGAAATTTTCTCGAAAACCCAATACACATTATACACTTACATCCTAAGTGAGATTAGGTGTTCAAGAGCAGTCCCAAACTGGGGACTATCCAAGATTTACTCCTAATGAGTAAATCTTGGATGGGTTTCTAGGCCAACAAACACAATAATAGATATGTACATGTTCGGGTTTCATCACAATTAATGTTAGGGTTTCATCACAATTGATGTTAGGGTTTCATCAATGTTAGGTTTAATCAAATCAAATTAGGATGCTAGAATGGACAAGTTTAAATCTTATTTCAACATGAATCAAAATTTAATGAATTAGGTCAAACATTAGGATTAGAAGCACAAATATATGCAAGCAAAAGATTTGTTCATATCCAAGGATTTAAATAAATCATTACATAAAGATTTGTTCATATCCTTACCAACAGCAAGCACGGCCGTGGCTGTGTTGGCCTACCACGGTCGTGCTGGACAACACGACCGTGGTAGGCCAACACAGCCACAGCTGTGCTTGCTATTGGTAAGGAACTAGCGAGAAGGAGCTAGGGAGAAGGAGCTAGGGTAAGGAGCTAGGGCTACCTGGAGCTAGCGTGAAGAAGAGCGGCAGCGAGCGGCGGCGAGCGGTGGCAGCAGTAGCGGTGAGCAGGAGAAAAGCAGAGCAGAGTGGTGCTCGCACTGGTACCAGGAGAAGAGAGCAGAGCAGCAGTGGCTGCAACAACAACAGAAAGAGGACGTGGCGGCGAGCAGAGCGCACCAACTGCAGCGGCAGTGAGCACAGCAACGGCGGCGGCGAGCATAGGGTCGTCGGACGATTTTAGGTGAGAGCGGAGAGCACAGGAATTATCGTGATGAAACAAGAAGAAAGGGGGAAGAGTCGGGTGATCGAGTCTATGAAGTTGGTCAACGGCGTCATTTATCTCCAAAACTGACGCCTTTCACTCTTCAACGTCGGTTGATAGTAAACAACCGAAGTCCAATTAGACAATCTTTGCCCTAAATTATTTGGCGGGAACCATTATCAATGTCGGTTATCATAGGATAACTGACGCCTAAATTGGAACTTTTCGCGCAAATTTCCATCTTATATCGGCGTCGGTTAATGGTTAAAAAATCGACGCTGTATGTGATACTTTGGGGCAAAACAATTTCACTCGAAAATTGGATTTCGCGGGCGATTTTAGGCGTTGGTTTGTTTTATCCAGCCGACGCTGAATACAAAGAGGTACCCGTATCTGGCTGGTCTTTGAATATAGACGTCGGGGTTCCTAAATATCCGACATTGAATATTATAGGCATCGATTTTGTTAAATACCCGACGCACAGAAAAGAGACAGTGAATGTTGTTTATGTAGTAGTGACATTTCTGGATTATAATATATAGATTCAGTTAGGCTCATAAAGTGGACCAGGGGAAATCTAAAATTTAGCATGTTGCATGTTTGTGCAATTAGTCCATTTATAGTCTAGATGTGTTTGTTTGACAGGTTGTAGATTGGGGTTAAACCTACCCCAGATAGGTTAAACCTACACTAGATAGGGAAGTAGGTTTCATCTACAAAGCGATCGTAGTTGCCACTATTTATAAGGCAAGGCAAAATCCTAAGTGGAATTCATTAGTATTTCTTGAAGGAAAAAGTTGGTACAGATTATGGGTAAGTTGGGACTAGCTGACCCAATATTCTTTGTAGTGTCCAACTTCAACAAAATGGTCGATGGTTTAAACTATAATCTAACATTGTCGATGTGGCACAAAAGGATATGTCCAGTTAAAACCCATTACTAAATACACATGGCCTAAATATTAATGTAGAAAGGATTTTCATATAGGGAACTTCCAGGACGTGGGATTTACATCATAGTGTGGATATCTTAAGTAACATACTCATAAGATTTGTGTGGAAGTAGTTTCAAACTCGTAATGATAGACAAATGAAAATCAATATAAACTAATAGTGAGATGTACCTCACATAACATTTAGACTAACACGTCACTACTACAGAAATGGCTTATAACGTCACTTTTACAGGCGTCGGTTGAATAATTCCACCGAAACCTAAACTATACAGCGTCAGTTGATAACACAAACCGACATCCAATCTATGAAGGGCGACCAGACATGGGTACCGCAGTTATTCATTGTCGGTTACTTAATAAAAAACCAACGCCTAAAATTAACCGCCAAATCCAAAATTTCCAGCGAAAAAAATTACCTCCAAAATTTAACATATGGCGTCGGTTGATAAATAATAAACCGATGACTAAAGGTTATTCGCGAGACAGAAATGGGGCACATTTTGGTCGTCGGTTTTACTACAATTACCGACGCTTACGAGTTTTCCCACGCTATCCGCGGGGAATTTTTCACACCCTTTAAGCATCGGTTTTAAGAAGAAACCGAAGACTATGGTCATTAGTCGAGAACAATTTTTTAATCGACATATGTATATAGACGTCGGTTGTTTTGTAGTTAAAACCGACGACTATAATTCAGAATTGGTGTCGGTTTTTGTGTAGAACTGACACTGTTAATCTTATGTGTCGGTTTACTGGAATAACCGACGCCTATGGTACATTTAATAGCCCCGTGAAACAGAACTTTTCCCCATTGTCTCTATTTCATTGTGACTCTGCTAGGTCTGGCGATTCTTCTCCCCGCCGTCGCCGCCATTTCCGGCTGGCTCCCCCACACCGCCGTTTGTCTCCTCACTGCCGTCGCCGCCGGTTGGCTGCTCTCCTCTCCTCGTCGCCCTTGCCGCCGCTCCGCCGAGTCGATCCTATCCTCTCCTTGCCGTCGGCTGCCAGCTGCGGGTGGATGCTCTCCTTTGCTCCGACCGGGCCTTCTTCCTCTTCCCTCAAGGTACCCTGCCTTCTTCCTCCTTCCTTCCTCCACCTAGGCTAGGTCCCAAGCCCTACAGGTGACCTCGAGAAAAATGTCAGGTGCCCTGCTGGGCATTTTTTTATTTTTTTAAGTTATTTACTTATTGGTAACTTGATAAGTAACTCATATCCATTGATGTTGAAGTAAGTTAGGAAGCCAGTTTTTTGACAGTGATATCTGATTATCCATCTGACTTTTGGTTCTTCATCTTATTCATCACGGTGGCATTGCCTCTTACTGGGGTCAACTAGGGGAAGTAACATTTGTCTGCAATGTAACTTATCAAAACATGTAGAATAAGTAATTGAAGAACTGGGAGTAGGAACATGTATAATGGGTACATCACAATGGTGAAAATTTAGCTCAAATGAGTGAATTGCTTGATTTTTTTGAAAGCTCTAGTTATACTTCTTATATTTTAATGTGATAGGGTGATCAATATGGTAGATAAAAAAATGATTATGTCTTTGTTAGAAAAACCTTGGCTATGAATCCTATGGATGATATTTAGCAGCATGCATATTAGATATTTGAGTCATATCAGTCACATGATTAAGATTAACTTTCAATAATGCAGATCAAGTAAGTTATCGGGTAGTTGGGCTCGCCAGCAAGTTTTTGATGTTTTCTCAATGTCAAGTCGATTATGCATGCCTTTCACGATAAAACTGGACATTCCATACTAATGAGTAGTTTAACTATGAAATTGGTAACTTGTTTCATTGTTGAGTATATTGAGAATCCTAATCACCCTTCTTGCTTAATGATGAACTGTAATGCACACATGTGACATGCTTGGAATGTAAATGATGAACTTTTCCCTAAATTGCCAATCATGCTTTTAAAGACATCAATAATCACCCTAACTTGAAGAACTAGGATTTTAGGTATAAGAATGACAACACATGTATTTGTTGGCCTAGAAACCCGTCCAAGATTTACTCATTAGGAGTAAATCTTGGATAGTCCCCGGTTTGGGACTATTCTTGAACACCTGATCTCGCTTAGGATGTAAGTGTATAATGTGTATTGGGTTTTCAAGAAAATTTTGGCAGCATTTCCTTGTTTGTTCTCTAAGTACATATGTACTTGGAGAACAACGAGGAAATGCTGCCGAAATTTTCTTGAAAACCCAATACACATTATACACTTACTAGTGAGATTAGGTGTTCAAGAATGGGATAGGTGGTACACATTTATTATATATAATAATGACATCACATGTATTTGTTAACCCTAGACCCTAATCTTGTTGTAATATATACTTGTTTTCTCTTTGATCATATAATGGATAGATCATGGATGTCCATTCGCAATTGCTGCACCCCAGAGTTTATTTCTGGTCTTGACTAGTTTATTAGATTTCCCGAGGAGCATAGGAAACAACCTGGAGATAGGTTCTACTGTCCATGTAGGCATTGCGGTAACAACTTGAAAGTCATCACTGGTGACGAAATCAAAAGTCATGTCATGTGCAACGGGATTACACAAGGCTATACAGAATGGCACTAGCATGGAGAGATTTCAAACCCGAAACCAGTGGATGTCGATAGTAGTGCTTGTGTGGAAGAAGAAATTGCCTACGATGATGTAGATGTGAATGAACCAGTTCCAGTAGACATCGTTGATGTGATGCTGGATAGTTGTGGGGTAGAGCACACTGATCCACCTCCCATTTTTAGAAACATTGTGCATGATGCTGAGATATCGTTATACACAGGTTGTACTAAGTTTACGAAGCTTAGCGTTGTGTTGAGATTGTATAAGCTAAAAGCTAACAATAGATGGAGCGATAAAAGCTTCACGTCATTGTTGTCTTTGTTGAAAGAAATGCTTCCTAAAGGAAACGAGCTGCCAATCTCAACATACCAGGTAAAGAAATTGTTGTGCCCAATGGGAATGGATGCCAAGAAGATACACACATGCCCGAATGATTGTGTATTATTTCAAAAGGACTATGTGGATTTGAAAGATTGTCCAAAATGTGGTGCATCACGGTATAAATTGACGACTTCGGGGGAGTCCAAAACTGGTTCTCCTGCCAAGGTGATGTGGTATCTACCTATAATATCACGGTTTCAACGCTTGTTTGCCAATCTGATAGATGCAAAGAATTTGAGGTGGCATGCAGATGTTAAGAAAAATAATGATGGGATCCTACGACATGCGTCTGATTCCCCACAGTGGAAGAAGATTGATCTATTGTACCCTGAATTTGGTGAAGAAGTCAGGAATCTAAGACTTGGGCTTTGTACAGATGGGATGAATCCCTACGGGACATTGAGCAGCCAACATAGCACTTGGGCAGTCATGCTTGTTATATACAATCTTCCTCCCTGGCTGTGTATGAAAAATAAGTACATAATGATGTCGTTGTTGATATCGGGCCCTAAACAACCTGGAAATGACATTGATGTTTATCTTGAACCTCTGATTGATGACTTAAAGAAACTCTAGGGTGAAGTTGTGATGACCTATGATGCTTCACGAAGAGAGACATTTCGTTTGCATGCTATGTTATTTTGCACTATTAATGACTTTCCAGCATATGGGAATTTGTCTGGATATAGTGTCAAATGAGCTAAAGTGTGTCCTATATGTGAATAGAACACTGATTCAACAAGACTAAAACATGGTGGTAAGACTGTATATCTCGGTCATCGAAGGTTTCTTACAAAATTTCATCCGTATCGTAGGAAGCGCAAAGCATTCAATGGATTGAATGAGGAACGAAGTGCACCTAAACCTATACCAGGGGAGGTTGTTTATGAAAGAGTAAAAGACATTGTCAACGAATTTGGTAAGAGATCACAATGTACTATGGCCACACAGAGTGACAAATCTTTATTCAAGAAGAAGTCAATATTTTGGGATCTTCCTTATTGGAGTTCTTTGACAGTCAGACATTGTATCGATGTCATGCACGTTGAGAAAAATGTCTGTGATAGTGTCATTGGTACTTTGTTGAATATACCAGGTAAGACTAAAGATGGGATAAAATCTAGACTGGACCTACGTGAAATGGGAATTAGGTCAAAATTAACAGAATTTCATGAAATGGAAAATTGGAGAACATACTTACCTCCCGCTTGTTACACATTGTCTAGAAAGGAGAAGAAAGCTTTTTGTGAATGTTTGGTAAATGTTAAGGTGCCACAGGGTTGCTCATCTAACATCCGTAGATTGGTATCAATGAAAGATCTGAAGTTGATAGGTCTTAAATCTCATGATTGTCACACTCTAATGCAACAAATATTTCCTGTGGCAATTAGATCTATATTGCCGAAGCATGTAAGGTTTGCAATCACCATACTTTGTTTCTTTTTCAACAGTCTGTGCAGCAAAGTTATTGACCCTGATACTCTCGATAAATTGCAAAGAGAAGTGGTTGCTACCCTATGTCAGCTTGAGATGTATTTTCCTCCGTCGTTCTTTGATATCATGGTACATCTCGTTGTCCACTTGACTAGGGAAGTGAAAATGTTGGGACCAGTTTTCTTGCATTGGATGTATCCCTTTGAACGATACATGAGTGTTTTTAAAAGTGATGTTTGAAACCGTTATCGTCCTGAAGGGAGTATTATCGAGGGTTATGTGGTGAGAGAGGTTATGGATTTTTGCAATGACTTTCTCAGTGGTAATGACACTCCTGATAATGACAAGAATATTGACGAGCAATTTGGCAAAGGAATTTTGGGATCACATGTGAAAGTAATCAGCCGTGAGCAGTTGGAACAAGGTCACTTGTATATTTTACACAACATGGACGAAGTGAACGTTTATATCGAGGAACATACCAATTTCATCAAGAGACAATATCCTCGAGCCAATACAATGTGGCTTGCTAGAGAGCATAACAAGACATTTATTAAGTGGTTTGAACATAAAGTCTTACATCAGCTATCTCAAACACCAGATGATATTACTAAAACTATCAAATGCCTCACCTTTAAACCAAAATTGACTGTTATGTCTTATGAAGGGTATGACATTAATGGATTCACATATTACACAAAGCGCCAAGATGATAAGAGTGTTGTCCAAAACAGTGGGGTCACCCTTCAAGCATCGACTATGTTTTTTGCAAGTGCAAAGGATAAGAGTCCACGTGAAGCTAAAATGTCATATTACAGTGTCATTGAAGACATATGGGAGTTTGACTACATAGATTTCAGAATTCCTCTCTTCAAATGTAATTGGGTTGATAACACCAAAGGAGTTATAGTGGATGAATTGGGTTTCACTTTAGTGAACTTTGAAAAGATTGGCGAGAAGGGTGAACCATTCATATTGGCATCACATGCAAAACAAGTATTTTATATCAATGATCCTGCAAATGATAAATGGTAGGTTGTTCTTCATGGTAAAAGACAGTTCATTGAAGATCCTATAGATGAAGAATAGTTCTATGATAAGTATGATGACTCCAGTCCATTCTCAGTTGGGTTGCCAACACCAGCAAATATTGAAGCTAATGATGACTTGTATGTGTGCGGAGATCACAATGAAGGATTTTTAATTGATAAAAAATTGCAATATTATAGGCATGTTTATATTTTTTATATGTTTTATTTTTCTGAATGTGAACTTTACAATGTGAATGTGAACTTTATAATGTGAATTTTACAATGTGAATTACTTTATAATGTCAACTTTACAATGTGAATTACTTTATAATGTGAATGTGAACTTTACAATGTGAGTTTTACGATGTGAACTTTACAATGTGAATGTGAACTTTACAATGTGAATTACTTTATAATGTGAACTTTACAGTGTGAATTACTTTACAATGTGAATGTGAACTTTACAATGTGAGCTTTACAATTTGAATTACTTTACAATGTGAACTTTACAATGTGAATGTGAATTTTCAGATGGCTGAGCATTCTCCTGATGACCGTGCTGATGATTACCGTGAGGGTGAGGACATCAATGTGTCGCCTCACAATGTAAGTTTTAAAAATATATCATATATTTATATCTATATGTCCATTTATAGTTATATCTTGTAAATGTGTTTATTTTGTCAAATTTTAGGTTGATGATGCACATGTACCATCTCAAGCACTTGATGCACTTGATCAGCAACACCAAAAAGTTGACAAGAGAAGGGGCATCACTATGATGAAGAAGTTAATAGTGCAAAAGGGCAATGGACCCAAACTTGTTGTGGATTTTGATAATGCAGTCCAGTCCCCTAGGTCATTTGTCTAGTCTGAGTGGAGTTCAACAAGTCAGTTTTGTTAGATCGCTGGCCCGTAGTGTCCAGTAGTTGTCTCTAATGCATCTGGTGTGAATCGCAATTCATTTGTTTCATATCTTGGGTATGTTACTCGTAGCCATTGCGGTTGTAAGATAGATTCTTGGCATAAAGTTTCTAAGGAGAATAAAGACGTAATATGGAAGGATTTATGTGTGAGTTATTATTAATTTGCAATTCTATTTTGTAGATTACTAATTTTTTGGATACTAGTTAATAGCAATTCTATTTTGTAGAGTATATTTGAATTGGATGAAAAGCTGCATCGTAAATGTAACATCCCTGACCTAGGTTATGAGTTAACCCTAAGGTGTTTTGCCTAATTATGTAATTAAGATACTGGTGATTATCTTTTGGCATGTAATTAAGTTCCTAAGGAACATACTTTTCCTTTTCTGTCCCTTTTAAACAATGATTGAATTGATTGTTTTGCAATACAGGGACCTATGTGCAATTTACCCAGTTAGAAGGGTTAACTTGCAATTTGCACATGTTGAGATGTTCCCCTAATGTTGAGACATCATAAGAATGATTATGGTAAATTTTGAGGGATTTCCCAAGCTTGAGCACCAAGGTGCAGCTGTGGAAGCAATCCATGTGCTTGAAACCCTAAATTGGAGTAAAGTGCAATTTACCCAATTTGAGGGGTGCAACTTGTAAAATACACCATCTAAAATATCTTGTAAGACTCTTGTCATCATTTAGAGAAGAAATGAAGAATAAGTCACTTCAATTGAATAAACATATAATGAAAAACACCTTTGTGATTGAATAATCAAGGTGTAAGTACTATAGCCCTTTTATGTGTATGCTTTAGTGATAAGTTGATCTTCTTGCCTTCATTTCTTGACCTTAGAAGAAGGTTGTCCTTAAAAATAAGAGGTAGGGGTGAGCAAAGAAGAAAGGGAGGACTTAGATGAGAAAATGAGGAAAACCTATGTACTTATGTTGAAATTCCACCCAAGTATATAAGCCCTTTTCCTCACTTAGCAAAGGAATGTTTCTTTCGTTTCTTTTACTGTTCCCCTTGCTCAAACCGACTAAGGAGAGCTCTGGAGCTCAGGAGGACGACCAGGGGAGTGCAAGGTAGGTTTGGATCCTTCCTTTTTCTTAAATTCTTGGATGAAACTCGAATTCAAGGTCAAATTCATGGCTAGCTCACTTAGCTCTATCTTTCTAGCCATCTCTTCTCAACTTTTCTTGGAGGATTCACCTTGGCCGACCTATGGAGCTTCTAGGACTCCATTAAAGGCTTGGATCTCGAAAGCTTGGAGCTCAAGGAGCAAGCTTTAGGCGGGTTTTATAACTCTAAACCTATGTTTGTTATATACATCTTTTCTATGCTTTTAGTTGCTAGTTCTTCTTCTTCCCTATCTTCCCTTGCTTCCTTGCAAGAAAACCCGTGAGGAACTGTTGCTGTTCTTGAGCTAGAAGATGAGGGCGTTATTACCTATGATTATCCATGGTTTTCCACTTTACCATACGACCTCAACCAATTGCCCATACGGTTTACAAAACCGTTTGGTGGGCAAACGGTTTCAAGGTCATATGAGGGCATACAGTCTCCAGACCATATGGCCGTGTTGACCAAGCGTGGACTGTATGAAAATCCTGTTCAACATTACGTAGGTTAATCACCCACCAAAATATGAGAGGTTAACTCCAAAGGAATCATGATATATAGGCAAAACAATTAGCAAATTCAATTGAATTTAGTTCTGATTTTCAATCTGCTTAAATTGCCCTTTTTGGGCAAACGGTCTCATGACCATATAAGATGGTTGACTAAGCGTTGACCGTATGAGATTACTGTTCATAATGATGTTAATTAATGACTCACCAAATTTTATGGACTAATTCCAAACGAGTTAAGAGTTGAAGGTTGATTACTAGGGCAAGCCCTAATTGTAATCAGTGCTGAAATCTCAATGAGTTACTAAGTGTTTTTGGGTTAATTAGCCCAAACGGTCTCAAGACCGTTTGGGGAATCATCCAAACGGTCTCAAGACCGTTTGGGGATCTCCCAAGATCGTATGAAGGTCTGGGGTCAAGTATAGTTGACCAATTGAAGGTACAAAGGTACCAAATCACATTTCAATCAAGTACTGATGTAATGATCAACTCAATAAATCAAACCTTGATGAATTTTCACTAGAGTCCAAAGGATGGATGGGCAAACGGTCTCAAGACCGTTTGGAACTCATCCAAACGGTCTCAAGACCGTTTGGTGACAACCCAAGACCGTTTGGAGGTCTAGGGTTAAGGTAATTTGATCAATTGAGGGCCCAATTACAATGGGTTAAAAAATAATCAAATTGCTGATTTGTGACTTAATTAAGGTTCAACCCCTATCAAATCAATCTAGATTTTGATGAATTCTTGGGCAAACGGTCTCAAGACCGTTTGGAGTATATCCAAACGATCCCAAGACCGTTTGGGCCAAGTTTGAGCCCAATTAGAGGTCAATTGATGGGTTCAACTTCGATTTGATTCACATTGTTGAGTGTTGATGGTTGAACGTTTATAGACCTTAATTGAAGCAACTCCAACCCTAATTGGATATCAATTGAGGGTCAATTGAGTGACCAATTGGTTAAGGCTAACCCTAATTGTCTCAATTGATAAGTGGTTAGCAAGCTTGAGACCAATTGAAGGCTTCAACATAGGAAACCCTAATCGAGTTTACCCTTTTAACCACCTTGGAGGTCCATACGATCTTGAGCTTTTGAGATCATTCGACCTCAAGACCGTATAAGGTCATTCGACCTCAAGACCGTATAAGGTCATTCGACCTCAAGACCGTATAAGGTCATTCAACCTCAAGACCGTATAAGGTCATTCGACCTCAAACCGTATGAGGGCATTCAATCTCAAACCGAATGAGGGCATTCGACCTCAAACCGTATGAGGGCATTCGACCTCAAGATCGAATGAGGGTATACGACCTCAAGATCGAATGAGGGCATACGACCTCAAGATCGTATGAAGGATGAAGGTGTGAAACCTAGTGGAGACTTTTGAAGTTAAGTCTGCCTAATGCCGTGAAGGCTTAAATGGCTTAATAGTTGTTCAACCTAAACCCTAATGATACCAAAAGACATTAAGAGTCAAGTGGTTAGTAAATTAAACCATGATGATGATCAATGTGTAATTTACCATAATACCCTTGAAAGGTTCAATTGAGTGAAACCTTGTTCTAATCAAACCCTAATCACTCAATAGGGGTGATTTGGTCTATGTTAATCAAAGAGGACTTAACCCAACCTGATCTACATTGGTGTTATCACCATCTACAAGTATGAGGAGAGAGAAAGTATCTTAAGAATGAGAAAGTACCCTTTTATGATGGAAATTCAAGTAAAGTATCTTCAATACACATGAATGTGCATGATTAGGGTAGGATCCACCTATGTGAGATCATGGAACCCTAATTATGATAAATGATGAATCTTAAACTAATCTGAGAGCATCAATGATGATGTTCCTCATACATGATGATGTTATGAGTTCAGTTCACCATAATGTGATTAGTAAACCCTAATTCAAGGGTAATGACATGTAATGTGAATAGTAAACCCTAATTCAAGGGTGATGACATACAAAATGAGTAGAAAACTCTAATTGATGAGAATCAGAGAACTTAGCTCTTATGACAAGAGTGAAAAGTATACTCTTGTTTTAAATTACCTTTATCAGTTGAATTAACCATGCAGGTTCTGATATAAAGGTGATCATATCCAGGTAAGGATGATGATATTATATTCATTGAAAGCATGTTGTTAGCTTTATGAATAGTAATATATCTTGATGCCTTGTCAGTGGCATCCTATGTTTAATGGGCTGAAAGAGCCATGAATACCATCAAGGTCATGCTTTAGAGATGACTTGTGATGAGTATACTGAGAAATGATGATTGATGTGAGTTAGGTTTGTTACATTTAGTATTCTACTTTCATATTTGTTGTACTACTGTTATTGTTTGAAGAACAATGTATGATGTTAAAAGAATACTGAATGTACCTAACTAATCAAGTGTAATGTAGAGCCCTGATCATAGATCCATCATTGTCAGAGATCAAATGATGGTGAAACAGGTTTTCCTATGGGAACTCCTGGATCACATACTGTTGAGTATGTGGGGTATATGGATGTGTAGAACCTTACATCCTAGTGTAGGAATTTGTTGTAGATGTATAATCCATCAATCCTTCACTACAAAACTCATACCGTATCAGTGGATGGTAAACATGAAACCTCCTGATGACGAGGCAAACATAGATATCCGTATCAGTGAAGATAAACATGAAATCTTCTGATGACGAAGAGAGTACAGAACGCCACTGTAACTCTAAAACAGCGAAGGACCAGATTACCCTGGTGAGCTATAATAGTAGAGACACAAGATGTCCTACAAGTGATCCTCTTACTGACTGAGGAAGGTGAAGGTCATGAGAATCCAGCTCTTTCGATGACCTAGTATGATACTAAGGCAATTAACAGTGATTGGTTGGGGTATGAGTGGTAAACCTCATCTCCACAGGGCATAATAATAAGACTGTTTGAAAAACATAATCTACAGCGTAGTATACCTGTTAAAGGTAACTATGAGCTAACTGATTGATGTTACACTGTATAGTGCATATGTTCTTCATGCTTGATAAATGTTGAACTCTTGTTTACAACTGCATCTGCTAGTGAATACTTTGTAAGCTTTTACTGCTTAAGTTATTCTTTGATGTTATAATAAAGCTTCTGGCGGAGAGTTATAACTCTTGCTGGGACAATTTTGTACAATTGTATCACCCCGTAGACTTCAACTTTTTAGGTGGACATCGGAGACAGAGGAACAGGTCTACAGGTGACCAATCCCAGCAGCAGCAGCACCAAGAGCAGCAGTAAATCTCAGGTGGAGATTTAGCCTGCCATGTGGTGTAGTTAGAGTCAGTCCTATGTGTCCTCTGTACTCTCAGGTCTTGGAGTCTTTTGGTTATGAGTTCTTGAGATTTTGTATCCTGTTGTATATAATTACTCAAGAAGTAATTATCATGAGATGTAAACAGTTTATCTCCTTTTATGAATGAAGTTTTATGGATTCAAGCTCTTCTCTCAAAAAGTTTTAATTTCCCGTTATTTTTGTCTTCTGCTATTAATCGATTCGCTTCCGCTAAGTTTAAATCATGTTTATATCGTGGTTTGGAGATCAGAGCCCACAATTAGTGGTATCAGAGCTCTAGGTCCATTGAGTCTACAGAGGCATAGGACTTAGGATGTCGAGTCTATCGTTAGTATCTCTTCCTTATCTAATAGAATCTTCTGCTCCTCAGGAGAAGAAGATACATAAGGATGGCAGAGCCACATGATGAGTACGTGGCAGAGAGTAGTGCTAGTGCACCTCGTGGCGGTGTAAGGGTTCCAGAAATAGAACATCTTGCACCTGAGCCACCCTAGTTTGACCTAGCTGATATGGGTAACCCAGCAGTTCAGACGATGTTTGGGCAGTTTATGACTGCCATGACACACATCACCGACAGGATGCCCATGCCTGCACCTAGGGCACCTGCCCAGCCCGAAGGACATGGCATCGATAAGACATTCAAGCGACTTCGTCGTGTCGGAGCTACCGAGTACTTTGGGACTGCTGACCCCGCAGATGCTGATCTGTGGTTAACAGAGTTGGAGAAGGCTTTCAGGATTCTTATTATCCCGGAGGCTGAGAAGGTTAGACATGTTGTCTATGTTCTCAAAGGCAGTGCTGGTCACTGGTGGAACATGGAAGAGCAGAAGAGACCTGGAATAGAGTTCTCGTGGGAAGAGTTTCGTCGGGAATTTATCAATAGATATTTTCCAAAGACCTTCCTAGATGAGAAGATCTCTCAGTTTGAGAGATTGAGGCAGGGCATGATGAACATTAGCGAGTATGAAGCTAAGTTCATGGAATTGATGCGGTTCTGTCCGTAGATGGCTGCCATAGATGAGGAAAGAATCAGGAGATTCAAGAAGGGTTTGAATGCTGATATGTCAACCCCTGTGTCTGCCTTAGAAAACCGAGAGAGATTCTCTACCTTCGTTGAGTCAGTCCGAAGGATAGAGAGATCTGTGGTTGAGAAGAGGCAAACCCAGAAAAGATATCCATAGTTCCAGGGTTCTTCATCTAGGGATTCCAAGAAACCTAGATTCTATGCACCTAACCCTCCACCACCCAGATCGAGTTCTCAAACTCAATGGTCACCAAGCAGAGGTAGAGGACGGAGTCAACCGCTTCAAGGGACTCACAGTTCTGCATCGATGTCAGTTACTAGACCACCCCGACCACAACAACAGGAGAGGAGTTGCTACAACTGTGGTAAGGTGGGACACTTGATGAAGGATTGCCGTTCTAGGCCTGTCAGTGTGACACAGCCTCCGAGATAGAATCAACAAGGATCTCAGAGAATGCAATCTCAAGGAGCAGCTCGAAGACGTGGACAAGCGTCTCAAGCTGGATCATCAGCACCACCTCAACACCAGGCGACAACGAGGTTCTATGCTATGAACCCACCAGATGCAGTGGTCAATCCACGGGTAGTGGCAGGTCAGACGGAACTTTTATATCCTGATATGTCTACATCCTGTGTTGTATCTGTTCAGATTGACCCGGGTGCTACGCACTCTTTCATCACTCATAGAGTGATTCCTAACTACAATGTGACTGTTAGTCATAGGGCAGATAGTTTGTTGTTGGAGACTCTGCTGAGTGGGTCTGCCATTTTGCAGAAGGTATGCTCTCCCTGCATCCTCTTCTTTTCTGACCATCACATTCAAGTGGATCTTATACCGCTTGATATGCAAGGATTTGATATAATCCTCGGGATGGATACCTTAGCGAGGTATAGAGTTGTCTTGGATTGTGAGTCCAAGTTGGTTGTGTTTGCTGATGAAAGCAACACATGGATCTTTCAAGGTGAAAGAAAGATTCTACCCACCTGTCTTGTATCAGCTATGGTTGCTGATAAGCTGTTGAGGCAAGGATGTTATGCATTCTTGGCCCATGTGGTAGATGTTACCAAGGAAAGTTCCAATCCTTCCGAAGTTCCCATAGTCAGGGAATTCGAGGATGTGTTTCCTGAAGAACTTCCTGGTATACCACCACCTCGGGAGATTGATTTTGAAATCAATCTGATTCCAGATACGAAACCCATAGCCCAGACACCATATAGGATGGCGCCTGCCGAGATGGCAGAACTCAAGAAACAGCTTCAAGAGTTACTTGAGAAGGGTTTTATCCGACCGAGTACTTCATCTTGGGGTGGTCCGGTCTGGTTTGTTAAAAAGAAAGATGGGTCAATGCGGTTGTGCATTGACTATAGACAACTCAATAAAGTAACAATAAAGAACAAGTACCCTCTGCCGAGGATTGATGATCTCTTTGACCAGTTGCGTGGTGCAACAGTCTTTTCAAAGATAGACTTGAGGTCTGGATATCATCAACTTCATATTAAGGATAGTGACATATCCAAGTCTGCCTTTAGGACAAGGTATGGTCACTATGAGTTCACGGTTATGTCGTTTGGACTAACCATTGCACCAGCTGCATTTATGGAACTCATGAATAGAGTTTTCCGACCTTTCCTTGATCAGTGTGTTGTCGTCTTCATAGATGACATTCTGATCTATAGTAAGAATGCTCAGCAGCATGAGCAGCATCTTCGCCAAGCTTTGACCTTGCTAAGAAAACACAAGCTGTATGCTAAGTTTATCAAGTGTGAGTTCTGGCTGCCGGAGGTATCTTTTCTAGGACATGTGATATCTGCCTCAGGAATTTGTGTTGACCCTACAAAGGTAGAATCTGTTCTACAATGGGAACAACTGAAGACACCGACGGAGATTCAAAGTTTCTTGGGGTTAGATGGCTATTATCGAAGGTTCATTAAGAACTTTAGTTCTATATCCTTACCCTTGACCAAGTTAACCCGGAAAGATATCCCTTTTTCCTGGAGTGATAAGTGTCAACAGTCTTTCCAGTTGTTGAAGGAGAGGTTGACAAGTGCACCTGTGCTTGTGCTACCTGAACAAGGAAAAGGATATGTAGTCTTCTGTGATGCCTCCAAGAATGGACTTGGATGTGTGTTGATGCAGGATAAACAAGTGATTGCTTTTGCTTCTCGACAGCTTAAGAAACACAAGGAGAATTATCTGACACACGATCTGGAGTTAGCTGCTGTGGTTCATGCCTTGAAGATCTGGAGGCATTATCTCTACGGAGAGACATTCCAGATTTTCACAGACCAAAAGAACCTTAAGTATATCTTCTCTCAGCATGAGCTTAACATGAGGCAACGTCACTGGATGGAGTTAATCAAGGACTATGATTGTACAATTGATTACCATCCGGGCAAGGCCAATGTTGTCGCAGATGCCTTGAGTAGGAAATCAACAACATCAACCATGGATAGAGCACAATTAAACCCTTTAGTGTGCTCTAAGAGAGATATGTTTATCTCTTTAAGGCAAGACAATGTACAGTTGAAGGTGTCATTGTTAGCTGGGTTGTTGGCTGAGATGCATATTAAACCTACCCTAAGAGAGCAGATTAAGGAAGCACAACAGGTTGATGCTGAAGTTCAACAGATTAGGTCAGAGTATGGAAATGAGAAGCGAGATGGTTTCAATGACTCGGATGATCATGTAGCATGTTATCATGGGAGGATGATAGTACCAGATATGGATAACTTGAGGAAGTTAGTCCTGGAAGAACCTCATTCTTCGATGTATGCTATGCATACAGGGAGCACCAAGATGTATCGTAATTTAAAGGAACTGTATTGGTGGCCTGGAATAAAGAAGGATGTTGCAGAATTTGTTCTGAGGTGTCCTGTGTGTCAACAAATTAAAGTTGAACACCAGAAGCCTGCAAGAACAATGCAACCATTACCCATACCACAGTGGAAGTGGGATCATGTTACCATGGACTTTGTTATTGGCCTACCCAGGACAAACAAAGGACATGATTCCATTTGGGTAATTGTAGATAGGTTGACTAAGACAGCGCATTTCTTACCTGTCAAAACAACCTTTTCTGCTGAAAGGTTATCATAGTTGTATGTGCAAGAGATAGTGCGTTTGCACGGAGTTCCTGTCACTATAGTTTCTGACAGAGGTCCTCAGTTTACAAGTCATTTTTGGGAACAGTTACACATAGCCTTAGGCACCAAGCTAAGGTTTAGTATGGCCTTTCATCCGCAGACTGATGGACAGTTGGAAAGAACCATACAGACCTTAGAAGACCTGTTGAGAGCATGTGTTCTCCAGTTTACCGGAAGTTGGGATCTACACCTAAGCTTGATAGAGTTTGCCTATAACAATAGCTATCAACATAGTATTGATATGGCACCTTATGAAGCCTTATATGGTAGACGATGTAGATCACCTTTGTGTTGGTTTGAGACTGGTGAGCATTAGTTGTTAGGTCCTGATCTTGTGCAGCAGACCACAGAGAAGATTAAAGTAATACAACAATAGATTAAGACTGCACAAGATAGGCAGAAATCTTATGCTGACAAACGTCGTAGACCCTTAGAGTTCCAGGTTGGAGACAGAGTGTATCTCAAGGTCTCGCCTTGGAAAGGAGTCCTTCGTTTTGGAAGGAAAGGGAAGTTAGCTCCTAGATTTATGGGGCCTTATCCAATCATTGAACGGATTGGAAAGGTAGCCTATAAACTAGAGCTGCCACCAGAGTTACAGAGGTTACATCCTGTGTTTCACATTTCTATGCTAAAGAAATGTCACCCTGATACTGAGTCAATTCTACAACCAATGGAGGTAGAATTGAATGATGATATATCTTATGAAGAAGGACCGGTGTCAATCCTTGATAACAGAATTAAAAAGTTAAAGAAGAAAGATATAAGCCTTGTGAAAGTCCTCTGGAACCACCGTGGTGTTAAAGAAGCCACTTGGGAACTAGAGGATGAGATGAGAAGGAAGTATCCTGCCCTTTTCTCTTAATATGTTTTATCGATTTCGGGGACGAAATCCTTGTAAGGTGTGGATAATTTGTAACATCCCTGACCTGGGTTATGAGTTAACCGTAAGGTGTTTTGCCTAATTATGTAATTAAGATACTGGTGATTATCTTTTGGCATGTAATTAAGTTCCTAAGGAACATACTTTTCCTTTTCTGTCCCTTTTAAACAATGATTGAATTGATTATTTTGCAATACAGGTACCTATGTGCAATTTACCCAGTTAGAAGGGTTAAATTGCAATTTGCACATGTTGAGATGTTCCCCTGATGTTGATACATCATAAGAATGATTATGGTAAAGTTTGAGGGATTTCCCAAGCTTGAGCACCAAGGTGCAGCTGTGGAAGCAATCCCTGTGCTTGAAACCCTAAATTGGAGTAAAGTGCAATTTACCCAATTTGAGGGGTGCAACTTGTAAAATACACCATCTAAAATATCTTTAAGACTCTTGTCATCATTTAGAGAAGAAATGATGAAGAAGTCACTTCAATTGAATAAACATATAATGAAAAACACCTTTGTGATTGAATAATCAAGGTGTAAGTACTATAGCCCTTTTATGTGTATGCTTTAGTGATAAGTTGATCTTATTGCCTTCATTTCTTGACCTTAGAAGAAGGTTGTCCTTAAAAATAAGATTTAGGGGCGAGCAAAGAAGAAAGTGAGGACTTAGATGAGAAAATGAGGAAAACATATGTACTTATGTTGAAATTCCACCCAAGTATATAAGCCATTTTCCTCACTTAGCAAAGGAATGTTTCTTTCGTTTCTTTCACTGTTCCCCTTTCTCAAACCAACTAAGGAGAGCTCTGGAGCTCAGGAGGATGACCAGGGGAGTGCAAGGTAGGTTTGGATCCTTCCTTTTTCTTAAATTCTTGGATGAAACTCGAATTCAAGGTCAAATTCATGGCTAGCTCACTTAGCTCTATCTTTCTAGCCATCTCTTCTCAACTTTTCTTGGATGATTCACCTTGGCCGACCTATGGAGCTTCTAGGACGCCATTAAAGGCTTGGATCTCGAAAGCTTGGAGCTCAAGGATCAAGCTTTAGGCGGGTTTTATAACTCTAAACCTATGCTTTGTTATATACATCTTTTCTATGCTTTTAGTTGCTAGTTCTTCTTCTTCCCTATCTTCCCTTGCTTCCTTGCAAGCAAACCCGTGAGGAACTGTTTCTGTTCTTGAGCTAGAAGATGAGGGCTTTATTACCTATTCTTATACATGGTTTTCCACTTTACCATACGACCTCAACCAATTGCCCATACGGTTTACAAAACCGTTTGGTGGGCAAACGGTTTCAAGGTCGTATGAGGGCATACGGTCTCAAGACCGTATGGCCGCGTTGACCAAGCATGTACCGTATGGGAATCCTGTTCAAAATTACGTATTTTAATCACCCACAAAATTTGAGAGGTTAACTCCAAAGGAATCGTGAGATATAGGCAAAACAATTAGCAAATTCAATTGAATTTAGTTCTGATTTTCAATCTGCTTAAATTTCCCTTTTTGGGCAAACGGTCTCAAGACCGTATACGATGGTTGACTAAGCATTGACCGTATGAGATTACTGTTCATAATTATGTTAATTAATGACTCACCAAATTTGATGGACTAATTCCAAACGAGTTAAGAGTTGAAGGTTGATTACTAGGGCAAACCCTAATTGAAATCAGTGCTGAAATCTCAATGAGTTACTTAGTGTTTTTGGGTTAATTAGCCCAAACGGTCTCAAGACCGCTTGGGGAATCAACCAAACGGTCTCAAGACCGTTTGGGGATCACCCAAGACCGTATGAAGGTCTGGGGTGAAGTATAGTTGACCAATTGAAGGTACAAAGGTACCAAATCACATTTCAATCAAGTACTGATGTAATGATCAACTCAATAAATCAAACCTTGAAGAAGTTTCACTAGAGTCCAAAGGATGGATGGGCAAACGGTCTCAAGACCATTTGGAACTCATCCAAACGGTCTCAAGACCGTTTGGTGACAACCCAAGACCGTTTGGAGGTCTAGGGTTAAGGTAATTTGATCAATTGAGGGCCCAATTACAATGGGTTATTAAAATAATCAAATTGCTGATTTGTGACTTAATTAAGGTTCAACCCCTATCAAATCAATCTAGATTTTGATGAATTCTTGGGCAAACGGTCTCAAGACCTTTTGGAGTATAGCCAAACGATCCCAAGATCGTTTGGGCCAAGTTTGAGCCCAATTAAAGGTCAATTGATGGGTTCAACTTCGATTTGATTAACATTGTTGAGTGTTGATGGTTGAACGTTTATAGACCTTAATTGAACCAACTCCAACCCTAATTGGATATCAATTGAGGGTCAATTGAGTGACCAATTGGTTAAGGCTAACCATAATTGTCTCAATTGATAAGTGGTTAGAAAGCTTGAGACCAATTGAAGGCTTCAACATAGGAAACCCTAATCGAGTTTACCCTTTCAACCACCTTGGAGGTCCATACGATCTTGAGCTTTTGAGGTCATTCGACCTCAAGACCGTATAAGGTCATTCGACCTCAAGACCGTATAAGGTCATTCGACCTCAAGACCGTATAAGGTCATTCGACCTCCAGACCGTATAAGGTCATTCGACCTCAAGACCGTATAGGGTCATTCGACCTCAAGACCGTATAAGGTCATTCGACTTCAAACCGCATGAGGGCATTCGATCTCAAACCGAATGAGGGCATTCGACCTCAAACTGTATGAGGGCATTCGACCTCAAGATCGAATGAGGGTATACGACCTCAAGATCGAATGAGGGCATACAACCTCAAGATCGTATGAAGGATGAAGGTGTGAAACCTAGTGGAGACTTTTGAAGTTAAGTCTGCCGAAAGCCGTAAGGCTTAAATGGCTTAATAGTTGTTCAACCTAAACCCTAATGATACCAAAAGACATTAAGGGTCAAGTGGTTAGTAAATTAAACCATGATGATGATCAATGTGTAATTTACCATAATACCCTTGAAAGGTTCAATTGAGTGAAACCTTGTTCTAATCAAACCCTAATCACTCAATAGGGGTGATTTGGTCTATGTTAATCAAAGAGGACTTAACCCAACCTGATCTAGATTGGTGTTATCACCATCTACAAGTATGAGGAGAGATAAAGTATCTTAAGAAAGAGAAAGTACCCTTTTATGATGGAAATTCAAGTAAAGTATCTTCAATACACATGAATGTGCATGATTAGGGTATGATCCACCTATGTGAGATCATGGAACCCTAATTATGATAAATGATGAATCTTAAACTAATCTGAGAGCATCAATGATGATGTTCCTCATACATGATGATGTTATGAGTTCAATTCACCATAATGTGATTAGTAAACCCTAATTCAAGGGTAATGACATGTAATGTGAATAGTAAACCCTAATTCAAGGGTGATGACATACAAAATGAGTAGCAAACTCTAATTGATGAGAATCAGAGAACTTATCTCTTATGACAAGAGTGAAAAGTATATTCTTGTTTTGAATTACCTTTATCAGTTGAATTAACCATGCAGGTTCTGATATAAAGGTGATCATATCCAGGTATGGATGATGATATTATATTCATTGAAAGCATGTTGTTAGATTTATGAATAGTAATATATCTTGATGCCTTGTCAGTGGCATCCTATGTTTAATGGGCTGAAAGAGCCATGAATACCATCAATGTCATGCTTTAGAGATGACTTGTGATGAGTATACTGAGAAATGATGATTGATGTGAGTTAGGTTTGTTACATTTAGTATTCTACTTTCATAGCTGTTGTGCTACTGTTATTGTTTGAAGAACAATGTATGATGTTAAAAGAATACTGAATGTACCTAACTAATCAAGTGTAATGTAGAGCCCTGATCATAGATCCATCATTTTCAGAGATCAAATGATGGTGAAACAAGTTTTCCTACGGGAACTCCTGGATCACATACTGTTGAGTATGTGGGGTATATGGATGTGTAGAACCTTACATCCTAGTGTAGGAATTTGATGTAGATGTATAATCCGTCAATCCTTCACTACAAAACTCATACCGTATCAGTGGATGGTAAATATGAAACCTCCTGATGACGAGGAAAACATAGATATCCGTATCAGTGAAGATAAACATGAAATCTCCTGATGACGAAGAGAGTACAGAACGCCACTGTAACTCTAAAATAGCGAAGGACCAGATTACCCTAGTGAGATATAATAGTAGAGACACAAGATGTCCTACAAGTGATCCTCTTACTGACTGAGGAAGGTGAAGGTCATGAGAATCCGGCTCTTTCGATGACCTAGTATGATACTAAGGCACTTAACAGTGATTGGTTGGGGTATGAGTGGTAAACCTCATCTCCACAGGGCATAATAATAAGACTGTTTGAAAAACATAATCTACAGCGTAGTATACCTGTTAAAGGTAACTATGAGCTAACTGATTGATGTTACACTGTATAGTGCATATGTTCTTCATGCTTGATAAATGTTGAACTCTTGTTTACAACTGCATCTGCTAGTGAATACTTTGTAAGCTTTTACTGCTTAAGTTATTCTTTGATGTTATAATAAAGCTTCTGGCGGAGAGTTATAACTCTCGCTGGGACAATTTTGTACAATTGTCTCACCCCGTAGACTTCAACTTTTTAGGTGGACATCGGAGACGGAGGAACAGGTCTACAGGTGACCAATCCCAGCAGCAGCAGCACCAAGAGCAGCAGTAAATCTCAGGTGCAGATTTAGCCTGCCATGTGGTGTAGTTAGAGTCAGTCCTATGTGTCCTCTGTACTCTCAGGTCTTGGAGTCTTTTGGTTATGAGTTCTTGAGATTTTGTATCCTGTTGTATATAATTACTCAAGAAGTAATTATCATGAGATGTAAACAGTTTATCTCCTTTTATGAATGAAGTTTTATGGATTCAAGCTCTTGTCTCAAAAAGTTTTAATTTCTCGTGATTTTTGTCTTCCGCTGTTAATCGATTCTCTTCCGCTAAGTTTAAATCGTGTTTATATCGTGGTTTGGAGATCAGAGCCCATAGTAAATGCGTGATGCAACGTTGTGGGAGAGTCCTAAGGAACTATAGGACAAATCTCACCCGAGAATACATAAAAGAAGCTGACAAGAGGAAGAAGACAGCCACTAAACAGTGGAACTTCCTGGACAAAGAAGAATGGGACGCGTTTGTTGCTTCAAGATAAACTGATGAATTCAAGGTATTAGGCGTCAGTCCCAATCTCATTAATATATGTTGTATTCACCTATTCAAGATTAACATTTACTGTTACTAACCAAATCATTAATGTGCATACTAACTAGGCCCTCATTGAGGCACAAAGATCAAGGCGTGCACTGAATGTGCATGACCACACAATGGGTCCAAAGGGGTATGCAGGCATTCACCAAAGACTACAGTCTGAGGCTACTACTCAGTTTGCTGCTACTCAGGAGTCCTCCACTATAGGTAGCACACCTCTGCCTCGCCATGATGTCTGGATAGTTGGGAGGCAAAATAAGAAGGGAGAAATAAGGAAGCCCGCAACTGCTGAGGCGGCTGCAAAAATGGTAAAATACAACTCTTACAACAATCATTCTAATATCGATTATTTGTGGTGTTTACTTAATTACAAATTTTTGTTTTGGCGATTAGCGGGAGCTGCACGAGCTGAGGAAACAAGGCCAGTTCATCCCTGAGGGCACAAGGGATGAATTGACAGTTGCTCTGGGTAACCCAGAGCATCCTGGACGTGTTAGGGCTGCAGGCGCTGGTGTGGGCATCAAAGCTTTTTTTGGGCCATCCCAGCACAAATATGTCCCAAAAGTGGGACTTTCACAAGAAGAGGTAACATATTTTTTCCTTGTAGATGTTACTGTAAAAGAGAATTCAATAATTAGAATTTGACGTTTCTTTTATCCATGTATAGGTAGATAAGCAATTTGATAGGAAACTCGAAGAAGCAATGAAAAAGTGGCAGACATCTCAGACTACCACTTACCAGACAGTACCTATGGTGTCTCCTACTACAGGCTCTACTCCTACTGCAGAGGTTGGGAGTAATCTTGTAGACCCACCACCTAGCAAATCTGCTGTAAGTATTTTTATGACATAGTAACTAGTTTTTTAATTCAAGATGATATGTTTTCAAGATGATATGTATATATGAAATTGTAGTTGTTTCAAAAAAAGATGATATGTATATATGTATATAACATTCTTTACAAAAAAAATTGTAGGGGTTGAAGCCATGCTGTCTAAAATTTAATGAATATGTCGTTGCAGATGCGTCGGCTTACCCATCCCTACCAGGGGAAATGTTTCACGGGTCTCCATTACCAGCTGGTTGGATTCGTGTGAGCCCAGTACATATATTCCCCAAGTGGATGGATCTTCCATTGCCATATGCCCACCCAGATTGTGAAACACTTGGTGAGGCAGAAGGCGGAGTGATATTGTGGCTAAAAGAGGATGTCCTCTTTACTGAAACTGTATGGTAAATTTACATTACGTTAAATTGTTAGTGTGTGTATATGATGTCAGTTGATATGAAATTATATATATATATATATATATATATATATATATATATATATATATATATATATATATATATATATATATATATATATATATATATATATATATATATATATATGTTAAAAAGAAGACACCCACAACATCTAGGCCTCCACTTCCACCTCCTACATTACCCAGTTGGGTTCCACAGGACATACCTGTCCCGTTAGGTCCTAACTGTAGGGGTATGGCAATATGGTTAGGCGAACATGATATAAATTGCCCTATAACTGTTTCTATAGATTCAGATGTTGCAGGTGAATCATACGAAAGCAAACTATTTATACAAGATATTTTGGAGTTGTTTCGATATGATTGGCTAAATACATCTGTGATAGAGCTATGGATAAGGTGAGATCTTATTTATACATCCATATACCTTGTGTAGGATCTGGTGATCTGGTTTCTTATTTATTAATGTATGCGTAATTAATACATATTTTGTAGCTACTTAGACAAGATATGTGCAGATTTTACATTCGAACATGTTGGATTTTTGATTCCATCTTTGATTAGTCTAGTAGCTAAAGACCCTCCGTCAGTTCAACAATACTGTTGTGAGGCTTTTACAATTTTTGCTCAAAATAAGAAGACGGTGATAATGGCTCCATTCAATGTAGAGTAAGTTTACTTTGCTTATTATAATTTGGACCTAAGAAAAATACATTTTTATTGTGGATTTTGAGTTATTAATTTTTAACTTTTTTACCTCTAGTGGTATGCATTGGGAGTTACTGGTTATTGTCCCCGAGACGTTCACTGTCTATTATCTAGATCCTAAGGGGAGTAAATTGAATACAAAATATGGACACATAATGAAAATGGCATTATTTCGGTGAGAAATATTTCATTTTCATATCCGTTAACATATGTTATTATATTACTATTTAATTATGCAATGTACTGTGTTACATTAACATGTAGGGGTTTTGATGAGTTCAAAAAGGCTGGAGGAAAGGTCCCCACGAAAAAGAACCAGCCAATAATTTGGAAGAACGTGAAAGTAAGTTCCCGAATACAATATATGTATATATTATTTATGTGAACAATGCTTAATTAGTTGTATTTTTTAATATTCTGTATGTTTGAATTTATAGTGTGCTACACAAGACAACGGATGGGCATGTGGATACTATGTGATGCGATTTATGCACATGATTATCAAATATGCCGCAATGGACATCGATTGTATTGTTGATGTATTATATAGTCTCATTAGATAATATGAAATATATCAATCTTATTTATAGCTCACTAATTATATATATACATCATTTTCTTTACAGGTTTTTAAAACTGACCACACTACAGGAACGACCTTACCAGATGTACATGCTCCCTATACAAAGGGAGAATTAAATGAAGTAAGAGAAGAATGGGCAACAACCATACAAGTAGTGGGGGTTTTAAAATATAATTGGGATGCTGATAGCGAATAATGACTAAAGAATGATATTTTGTAAATGAATTTCTGAATTATAATGTATGTGTGAATGTTTCTACATGTCTGGATGTTTCTATATGTGTCTGAGTGAAAATGAATGAAACTATTGATTGCTATATGAATGTTTCTACATGTGTGAATGTGAAAATGAATGGAACTACAAATTGCTAGCTACATGAATGTTTCTAAATGTGTGGAAATCAAATGGAACTGCAGGTTGCATTGCTAAATGTGTGAACATTTTTGTTGTTAATTTTGCAGGTTTGTGGTCTGTTGTTGGCTGATATCAATGGATGTCGTAAAACCTGCAGTTCATAACTGAACTATATGTTTCTCATCCTGTGACCAGCCATACAGCAGGTCTGCAGACTGACAGAAAAAAAACAAAAAAAAGACGTTGGTTATTTGTATAAAACTGATGCCACATAGTTACAGTGTCGGTTTCCTACTCCTAACCGACGTCTATTTCCTTAACACCACGGTCGTGCTAGCCAGCACGGCCGTGCTGGGAGTGATATGACGTCGGTTACAGTATCAGTTACTACTCGTAACCGACGTTTATTTTCTTAACACCACGGTCGTGCTGGCCAGCACGACCGTGGCAGCGGACCAGACACCACGGCCGTGTTGGCCCGCACGACCGTGTTGGGAGTGATATGACGTCGGTTTCTTATCTAATAACCGACGTTGATAGTGCCCAAGATGGCACCCTTTCTGTGGCGCGAAGGTATATGACGTCGGTTTCTTACCTAATAACCGACGCTGATAGTGTCCAAGATGACTCCCTTTCTGTGGCACGAAGGTATAGGCGTCAGTTTCTTATCTAATAACCGACGCCTATAGTCCCCCTGCTGGCGCCTTTTCGGTGGCGCGCGAAGGGTTTTGGCGTCAGTTTTGAAACCGACGCGTAATGGTTGGACTTTTAGTGTCGCCCACATAGGTGTCGCTTAGAAACCGACACTAAAGACCTTAAATAATCGACACTAAATGTCGGTTATGTACTAGTGTGTTTACTGATTAGTACATCCAAATTGCTTCCAATATGCATACAGGTGACTCCAGTTGACCTAGGTTCGGTATTGGAACTTTGGAGATTTTATGTTTGACATTTAGTCCAATTATTAAGGTGGTGACAAATTCTAGGTCTTCAATAAGGATGCGTAATGAACCAGGTGATACTGGATATCGTAGGTCAAAACACATACGTGAACTTTGAAACATATCATGTGGGCCGAATAGTGTCTAGACATGTCCGCTTGGATTGTGCTTGCCTAACAAATCTGGATTTTAGGCTACAGAAGTGAGGGTTATTGTAAGAATTATCTGTCTACGTGCCTCTAATAAATCAACCAAGTATTCCTCACATGAAATTTTTGTGTTTGTGTAGTATTCTGTACGAAAATCGACTTATAAAAGAACTCTCTGTTATATATGTTCATATGTATAATGTCTGTGCAAATCATACCTACCGAGGTCCAATATTTGGAACGGGCCCAGGTCTACCATAGGAAGGACCCAGTCCGACTTCAATTATGGATTAATAAGAGTGGCCCAATCAGATCCTCATCCTTAGCAATAGAGGCTGGGTGAACAAGATACCAATCTAAAAAGTATCTCTGGACACACAAATTCAGATAAAATTGGAACCATACATTATGTTCCCTGCGACATGATGACTTGCAGAAATAAAAAAATGGTCCAAAGAAACTTATCTGAAAATGAGGGTATATAACTAGCACAGTATCACACATGTTTTCTGAAAGTTCATGTTAAGTACGTCACTGATTTTTGGTGCAGCAGTGAGGTGTCGCACACTACACAAAGGTTGCGCGCGGCAACGCCATATTCTACAGAGACTAATGGAGGACCATCTTCATCAAGCAAATCAAGTTCCACTGTCTTTAAAACGTGATTTGTGGGTTCTGTCCCACTACCGCTAGTAGTTTAAATCAAATAGGAACGCATTTCACGTTGTGATTATTGTGTCTTATTATACAAGACCCCCAAACTATTCATCGGTCATTACGTCACTTCAGTTTCAACTTTTTTTTCATAGAAAAGCTCGTTTATTTCGCTAGCCTCTCATACCTCGAGGATTTGTATTTAGTACTTACCTTCTTCACCTTTGAGTGTTACCATATCAATCTTGGGGCCTATTACTATTATCTCAAACCTTGGGCCCGCTTGATGTCTGTCAAGTGGACACTCTACTTTTAGGGCTACAGGCCTCTCCACTAACATGCATCTTTGATAGTTCACACGTTATAGTATTGGGTCCTCTCCTTTGTCCTGCATCACATGGATCGTCGATAACTTGTAACACTGGCTCTCACCGACATTCATTGACCCAACGGTGGTAACTCTCAACCGATATTCATTGGCCCGAATGGTGGTTAAATTACACCCGACTGTATGGATTTGAAATTTTGGATTTTACTGATGCGATTATAAATTGACGTAAACGCAAAGAACCCAATTTGAAAGGGTCGTGCCCAAGGACTTTAGACCCATTAAATCGATAATTCACTATTTACTCTCCACAAAGATCTTGAAAAAACTAAAATTTAAACCAACATTTATTCTCTTTCTTTTTCAAAAAAATCTACTTACATAGCTACCATTGCATTCTTCAACATATTCATACATGTTGGTATCACTCTTGAATTGACTTTTTTTTTGTTTTTTTTTAGCAAAGTCAGGAGATCATCTATTCATCCCGCTCTCCTCATGCAGGCAAATATTAAACGATAGATTACAGGATACGCTAGCAGAATTAAATATGGTAGTATTACTACCATTACAAAGATCTTTATTATACCACTCAGTAACTTTCTCCGGTGGTCTGGTGTAATGAAAGTGACCAGACATGTTCCTTGGATGAAACTTGGCCAGCCCATCAATTGCCATATTGATGTTTCTTTGAGCAAATTGTAGCCGCCAACCCGTTCTGCTGTCCAACATGCATTGTATAGCATGGACCAATCTAGTGTACCTGGGGTAGGAGCTTGAGTCCTGTTTTATCATCTCCGTCGCCTGACGGCAGTCCGTCCAATATCCACCTGTATCAGATTAAGCTCAGTCGCTCTCTGCAAAGCAAATTGTATCGCCTGTAATTCATCTTGTAAAGCAGACTCAGCAGAAGCAGTCCATCCGTTGCCTTCGATCCAACATCCTCGACTGTTTCTGATGATCATGGCGGCCGCCGACTTCCTCCTCAGCATAGCAGCGTCAACATTGATTTTGAGTACACCTTCTTTCGGTCTCTTCCAATGTGTCTCTGCGGGTGGGTGGCTGTTACTGATGCCATCTCTTTCTTCGCTCAACCACACCATTCGTGAGTATTCAACCTCTTTCTTGATTTAGTTCATCATGTGCATATCAGGTTTGGTTCTCTTCTCAAAGACATGGATGTTTCTACATTGCCATAAGTACCAACATGCGATCATGAAAGTGATTTGTTGATTGGTGTCACCGTCTAGCCCCCAACGTAGCCAATCCATGTGGTCTTTGTTGAAGAAGTTTGGTGGCATAGTGCTCTGTAGGATTTGTGTCCAAACTTCCTTGACGTATTTGCAATCCTGCAAGGCATGTAAGCTTGTCTCCTCCTCTTTTTGGACATCTTTCACATCTCGCATCAGTGGCGATGCGCCTCTTAACACGTTTGCTATTTGTGAGGATGCCATCATGTACTAAGGTCCATATGAAGAACTTGATCTTGGATGCTACCTTGGCCTTCCATATCTTCTCCCATTCGCACGTAGGTACCAGGTCTGTCGTCGTCCTCAGGAGCTTGTAGGCCGAGCTCGTAGAAAACTTCCCATCAGCTGACTTCGCCCATACCTTTACGTCGCTGCACTGGTGGTCTATGGGGGTGCCAGATGCTGCAATCTGTTCAGCAAGTTCGGTAACCAAGCCTTTAAAAACTCCACGTCCCAAGTTCCCTTCTCGGTAATGGCACTAGCGACCTGAAGGTCAACTAGTTCTACTGGAATTTCTCTAATAGCAACCGCAGCAAGGTGTGTGTCTTTGAAATACCATTTGTCGAACCAGAAACTCATCTCCCTTCCGTTCAGAAGTTGTTTATGAGAGTGCATCTCAACCAACTCCTTTCCTCTCAGTGCTTCCCTGGCCAACATCGAGCCATTAATGGGTTTCCCTTGGGCATAAGAGTCATATTTGGGTGCCATAAACTTGCACCATGTTGTCTTCCTCTTAGTTGAGACATCCCATGTGTTCTTCAGAAGAAGGGCTGAATTCCACTCATGCATAGAGTGAATTCCCAGTCCACCCTCTTTCTTCGATTTGGTGACTTTCTCCTAGGCGATTAAAGACAACAGATGGGCTTTGTGATTACCTCCCCAGAGGAACCTGCGGATATTTCTATCGATTCTATCGCATAAGGATCTGGGTAGCCGGGTTGTTTGCATAATATATGTCGGGATCGCCGACAACGTCGTGCGAATAAGGAAACAACGACATGTGAGGGAAAGGCTCTTTGCAGCCCAGCTGTTAATTTTTGATTAAACTTTCTCTAATATGCATGCATAAGTTTGTTTAGTAATTCTGGAGTGTATAATCACAACACCCAAGTATTGGCCAAGATCCCTTGTCTCTTTGAATCCACTGATGTGGCATACTTCTCTCCTGACTCTCTTGGGGACACTGGCTGCAAAGAAAATGTGTGTCTTTTTGATCGAAATGGATTGGCCGGAGGCGACGCCAAACCTTTTGAAGAACTTCTAGATTGTTTTCATTTGTGTTGCATACACTCTACTAAAAAGGATCAGATCATCCACGAAGCATAAATGTGATACCTTGATGCCACTTCTTCCAAGAGAAGTAGGCTTCCACTGGCCCTGGCTAACCAAATTCTCAATCATTTAGGATAACCGTTCTATACACAAGACAAACAAATAGGGGGATAAGGGATCTCCTTGACGTAGCCCTCTAATGGCTTTGAACGCCTTGAATTGACTTTAGTTTGCTATCACATAACATAATTCTTTATAATTTATTTTTCTAGTTTTGTTGTTCAGTCAAGTTCTAAAAGTTCCTATGTAATAATGTATTATATGACTAGTTAGTTTTCTTACTTTCCGAGCTGTTTAAATTTTTTCCGTGAATATATAATAGTTCCCATTCTATGTATTAGATAAGTTGTATATTTTCTTGTAGAATATAAAATGATAAATTTTTATTTATTGGGGTTAGATCCTATAAGTCAAATTATTATGGGTACCGTTAGGGTCTATTGTTTAGGGACAAAAGATAATGTTTTGTAGGTTTATGATTTTTTCATAAAGTTATGGCCTAAATTGACTAAAAATAAGAAATCGGTCAAAGTGAACCCAATTTTCATCCCTTATTACTGCTCAATCAATTCCTATGGTTCATAACCCTTCCCTAAGTTACTTCACAATGCAAAATTTTAGATCATAGAACATGTTAAACAACACCACCATGCTATATCAATAGTGGTGAAACACAAAAGAGAGTGTTTACAAGTTTGCACCCATGTTGGCTGGCATTCTAGTGCACAAAATGTGTCCAAATGTTGATAGGAAATCATGACACGTGTTGTGGTGAAATACATGGTGGCTACTATTTCATTTTAACAACATGGTAGAACAATAATAAGAAAGAGTAAGTGATTGTACTCCCAATGTTTGAGACAACAATGAACAAACATCATATAGTTGACACCGATCAACTATCTAGTTTCTATAATGTCTAACAACATGGTAAATGTACATGAATATCTTAGAACATAATCAAATTATATCCCTATTTGGATATGTATCTTCTTGGATAATGTTCAAGTTCCTAATCCCAATCCAAATCATTTAGCCCACTAAGTACTTGTTTGAAAATTAATGCAAGTTTGAAGCATATACATAAAAGTGTTATTCACATGACTAAATCCCATAACCAGGGACTAGCGTGGTGTGAAGGTGATATCAATTCTAACGAATCACTTTTAGACTAAAAAAATTGGTCCCTAACTTTTCATTTTAACATACTCATGAATTTAGTAACTAACAAGTACTACCTATCTCTTAATAATAAAATTAATAGCTTATAACACGTACATAAAAAGGAACTTAGTATTACAAACTCATTGACTCAGTAATGAAATAATATGCATAACTTACAATCTACTTATGTACTTTTTTCTCTCTCTCTCTCATTCTTGTAATCTGAGAGGAACAAGAGACTATATAACTACAACTATTCAATAGTTGTGTTGGATGCCTCTTCCCATTTATTTATACCAATAAGTCCCTTCTAGATCTTCTTGATATTGTTGACCTAAACCTAAAAGTATTGTTAGTATATAACGATCTATTGATTCAATGTGTTGCGATCTCTTGATAAAAATAATAATAGATATAATTAATATATTCTGTTTCCATAGAAAAAGAATAAAAACAACATGGAATGTGCAGTTCAGTGGAAGTGAGTAGAAATTTAACTTTCATTCAATTAGAGAAGGTGATCTAATTAGTAATAATAAAGTAAAACTAATATCAAATAGGATGTATTGACTTTGAGTCACTTAATTTATGGTTCCATTTTTATTACTCTTGAACACACATGAACTTCTACCTGACATATGAGTTTGTCACAACAATATATGACCTTAAACTATAAGTTTTAGGGTAGACATGCAACCCCAATTGCTATTATATCTACAAACTCCTAGTCCCACAATGTGGTTCAATGCATCTCACCTCTCCATCTATATATTTGGATTGTTAATTATAGAAGTTTCCTCTTATTTAGATTCTACAACATAGTGTCTAGGCTCTCTAGCCTTACTAGTCATCATAGTATCTCCTCTACGGGCATCTAACTATATGGTTAAGGATATTGAGTAGCAAAGTGGGTATTGTGGGGATCTCCAATTTATGTTTAACCCCCCTACTATATTTAGATGATTGTTTCTGATTGACCAATATCCATGATATCCTTATGTATGCTCCAGATATGTCATCTTACATTCTAGTAGTTAGTATCCATATCTATCCATTACATTACTGATAACCTCCTATTTTAGTAGTTTATCTTAGTCTTTTTTCTTTAGTTTTCCATACTCTTTCTACATTTATATTGTACTTAAACCTAATTTTACCCCTTTTTTGTAAATACATCATCAAACTAACTTTTCCTTTTATAATTGCAGAAAAAGCACAAAAAAAAATAACAAAAGAACAAACCAGCCCAAGGGTCGAGTAGATCCAAACGGTCCCAAGACCGCATGGAGTTCAAACGGTCCCGAGACCGCATGAAGCCAAACGGTCCCAAGACCGCATGGAGTTCAAACGGTCCCGAGACCGCATGAAGCCAAACGGTCCCAAGACCGCATGGAGTTCAAACGGTCCCGAGACCGCATGAAGCCAAACGGTCCCAAGACCGCATGGAGTTCAAACGGTCCCGAGACCGCATGAAGCCAAACGGTCCCAAGACCGCATGGAGTTCAAACGGTCCCGAGACCGCATGAAGCCAAACGGTCCCAAGACCGCATGGAGTTCAAACGGTCCCGAGACCGCATGAAGCCAAACGGTCCCAAGACCGCATGGAGTTCAAACGGTCCCGAGACCGCATGAAGCCAAACGGTCCCAAGACCGCATGGAGTTCAAACGGTCCCGAGACCGCATGAAGCCAAACGGTCCCAAGACCGCATGGAGTTCAAACGGTCCCGAGACCGCATGAAGCCAAACGGTCCCAAGACCGCATGAAGCTCAAACGGTCTCAAGACCGTTTGACGCCAAACGGTCCCAAGACCGTTTGACGCCAAACGATCTCAAGACCGCTTGACGCCGAACGATCTCAAGACCGTTTGACGCCAAACGGTCCCAAAACCGTTTGACGCCAAACGATCTCAAGACCGTTTGACGCCAAACGGTCCCAAGACCGTTTGAGCCCAAACGGTCTCCCAACCGTTTGGATCTCACTCAAAGCCTATAAATAAGACCTCAGGGCCGTTCATGGGGGGGAGTCCAGACGTCCAGAGGCTGTCTCTCCACTACCAGAACAACTCCATCCATCACTCGAGGCTGCCGGTCTGAGACTCACGTCCATTGCAAGCTACTTTCTCTCTCATCAACAAGGAAGGTGAGAGGAGAAGATCCGTCATCAAGCAAGCTACAAGGGGTGGAGATCGTTGCTCTCTCCACCAAGGGTTCAACCTTCTCTCCTCAGTGGAGATGATGTTCTTTCTATCTCTTCTTGCCTCCTTCTTTGTTGCTCCCTCTATGAGGAGCGAGTAGTTCCATCCACTGGGGCGCGGGGACTAGCCCCGCTGCCCATGTTTTGTATTTTGTACTGTAAAAAAGATGTTATCATTTCGTTTTAATACTAAATCGTTTCACACATGCTTGAATGATGGCCACGTTCTTGTATGCATTTATTGTCTTTCGTTGTGGTTTGTCTACGACCGCTATCGAGGCTTGAATACCGATTTAGTGTTGGTTTCTGGTGTGTGTATCCACCACGCATCCGTTTCGGTGTCTAGAAGTGTATCTCAAAGAGTGGAGTAAACTCACTATCATTTGGCACACTCCCATCTGTATGGAAGAGACCTTTGGTAAGTCGAGGAACACACTTTGCGAGGGGAATGATGTAAAGCATGTGACCATTTGTTCGGGAATGGCTGGCGTTGCATCATTCCCGCACTTCTCGTAGCTAGGTTATCCGAATAGGAGACTAGGCCTACAAGGACGCTATTCGATTTGGTAATTATCGCTCGCTTGTTAGTTTTAGATGCACGTTTCTTGAGGTTGAGTAAGATTCTCTCTTCGGAGACTACATCCTTCAGTGACGCGTAGTGATGTACCGCATGAGAGTTACTTAACCCTTGGAGGATGAGATGCATTGCCCTTTTCTTATATGGGCATTGGTCTTGTGGAACATCGAAGGGTGCAATGCATCGCTCTTGTCTTATGTGGGCATCGGTCTTGTGGAACACCCTTGGATGTAACGCATCGCTCTTGTCTTATAAGGCATCAGTCTTGTGGAAACATCCATGCATCTAGCTTATAAGTCTTGCTTAGTACATATACAATGCATGTGTAGCGGTGGTAAATACCTGCTTAACCCCAGTGATTCATCATCATTTGTTAACTCTTAAGATTTACTTGCTTTATTTACTTTCTTGCTTTACTTTCTTTGCACTTAGTTTAAAACAACCAAATCAAACTTTCGATCTAAATATCAATCTTTAAGTTGTTAAGTAAAGGCTAAACGTTTTCCATCTTGACTTCGTCAAGACCGTTGTCCCGAGGATTCGACCCTTAACTATACTACGATAAGACTTCCACATGTCTTAGCACATGTGGGTGGAGTTCTTACCATAGTACTAGCAAGGCTAAACTTAGAGACTCATCATCTCTAGGATTTTTAGTGGTGTTGCATAAAACAAACTCCATCAATTACATACCTCTACAACAATGTTCAAGATGTCAGATTCTCAATGTATTATTTTGAAACTATGATCATTCAACTATTTAGTATATCATTTCTGTATACTTACTATTACATAAAACTAATAAGGTTTTCAAATAGTAAGGTAATTTCAATAATAATCATTCATTATACATATTCATAACTTTTAGAGTATGATGTCCCTACGCTTTTCTCATAGTGTAGGCCATGGAAGAGGCCAAGGCGGAAAGGGTCGTCCCCACTATAATTGACCATCCGAAAACACTACAAGATGACAATGATGACATGAGAAACAAGCACTAGTCCAACATCCCCCTAGTGAGGGAGACATGTTGATGGGTACATTCGATGAGAAGAACCCATGGTCCTCATACAAAAATGCAACCCCAGACAAATTGGGCAACATGCTCAAGTATCCAAACCCCATATTACTAGACGATCTAGAGGAAAAAGATATCATTGTCAATAAGATCGGAGTATCACCTTTGACTTCTATCAAAAGAAACATGATTAAACCCCTCCTTGAATCATGGAAACACGTTGTTGTTGTCAAAGAAGTCGGCGATGAACAAGATCAAATCACCCTTGTTCCCCTTTGAGTAGTTTAGAATGATTGAACTAGATCAAGTTTGTTACATTTACAATTAGCCAATCACGATGACCATCTCACATCAATGACGGGCGGTCCTTGTACTATCTTCACAACTATGTTTGTATTCAATGCCGATCGCTTTTTACAAGATCTTTGGATCCAATCCCAAGGAAATTAGTGGCCTGATATGAGTTTGTGATCTACCAATGTTCTTATATCAAAACCAATTACTTAGTAGCAATGGAAACTTAATGGGAAATATGATTATGATCAAATTACATACCTCACAAGGGAACTAAGGAAAGTTCACCCTTACTTTGTAGAGGTTGAGACCTCAAGACCTATCTTCCTACGGTTTTCATAACTATGAACATTTTCGTATGCAGTACAAGAATTTGGCAATTGTGTGCATGATGTGTGGCAAGCTTGATCATGTTGATGTTGACTACAAACATGTCATAATCCCTCAACCGGATCTGGAAACTCCATTGAACCCTATTCTAATACCAAGCATTACCTACACCATGATAATTTATTCTCATAAACTAGATAGGTGTACACCTCAACAAAGAAGTAATAACAACACTTCAGTCAACAACAATGTGAAAGAAAATAATAAGAACCATCAAGAAGATGAACTAATGTTTATCACTGACCATGAATCACCTATCAATGACGACAAAGGCATTTGTGAAACAAAGATGAGTAAGAAGTAAAAAAATGCACACCAAGAAGAAAGCGTAAAAATGAAAGCCTAATCAAATTAAGCCTAAGAAAGTCAAGCAAACTTTGGAGAAAATTACATAATTCAATAAATGTAGTTCACTTACAGGAAGTCAAACCAATAATGATAGATGTTCTTTAAATATTCTTTTTTTTTTAATTGGTAATTCATTCATCTTGTTGCCTGGGTTTGAACTCATGACCTCTCGGTCTTACATCATCACTTCAACCACTGGGGTTCCACTTAAACCAGTAATGATACAATTAAATCTACAAAAATTGGAGATACATACCAATTTTAAGAAGAAAATAAATCTAACAACTTAATCACCTTTACATCCCTCTACTCTGAAAAGGTCAAGGAATAAAGGGATATGTGATGCTTAGGAATAAGATGATTGTTTATTATGCTATTCTTAGCCCTAATAGGTTAGAAAAAAAGGACATAATGATGAACCCTAAAGTGGTTAGGATCGCATGCGTTCATCTGGAGAAGTTTCACAGACCCTAGAGTTTCCAGATAAGGACCCACCAAGCCATGATGATGCATCTATGAATCTTGAAAAATAGTGTGGTGAAAAACTAGTGGAATTGTTAATGCGCCATCAACAAACCTCTCCCCAACCTTCCCTTAACCATTTTAAATGAAGACTTGTTATTCAAATCTCCAAGGTGATTCTTAAAAAAGAAAATTCACTTGATGAAATATTTAAAACTTTCTCATAGATTGAAAATTCTTGCCATTTTAAACCAAGATGTAGTGGTAATGTAGTTGAAGACATTATTTGGTAGGTAGGATTTCTTGCATACCATAGAGTCAATGTTGTTAGATCCTCAGGAGGGATCTTGCTCATGTGGAAGAGTATCCAATGCAATACTGAAATGTTAGGAAACCAACACCAATTCATCCACAAGAAGGTGCATAATGAATGGTTCTTGATTGTAGTTTATTCCAGTCTCAATCTGACCAAATGAAGATTCTTGTGGAACAAATTGGAGGAACTCTATGAAAATAAATTTTCTACCTAGGCCATCAAAGATGACTTCAAAGCCATGCTAAACACCTCTATCAAGAAAGGGGGTAACTCTATTGACAAATATGCATGTGCTCAATTCAATGAGTTCCTAATCAACAATATTCTCTCTGACATGAAAAGTTTGGACAATTCTTTAATTTCTTGATGGGAAGAATCCAAGAAAGATTGAATTGAGTCCTTGCTAATGAAGATTGGCTCAATCCAAATTTGGAAGCACCCATAACTATACTTATGTGGGTGGACTCTAATCACAACCCTTTTCTACTCAAAATTTGAGATATTATTTCAATGAAGAAATATGTTTTCAAAACCAAAGCATGCCAGAGTCTCAACCCAACCTTCCACATGGAGTTCCTCCCTGTACGAAATAGCCATAAGTCCTTCTTTAACACCCTACTTTCCTTCAAAAAGTTTCTCAAAAGTTGGATGCTAAATGCATCAACTAACAACATAGAGAGAAATGGTCCCTCCTACAACGTATTGACCAATGTCAAGTATCATCTTAAAACTCAAATAACACTACTATTGATGATAAGTCAGTCATTGTATAGGAACTTTACAATTAACTCCTCTATCTTGAGGAGGTTGATTGTAAAAAGAGAGCCCACATTGTTTAGCTCAAGTTTGGAGATAATAATACATGATTTTGCCAGTCTTATGTCTAGGAACGGAGACATTACAATAAAATTACTATACTAAGAGACAATTATGGTGCTTGGGTAACCTCTGCCTCGGGTATAAAGTTATTAGTACACGACTTCTTCTCCTACTATGAGTGCAGTTTTCACTCCTAATCCAATCAATATAGATGAATATCCTCGAGTATTTCTAATACTATCAGCATATGATCGACAACAACTTCTTCCATTCTGTTAGTAGAGGAGATTAGGAAAATGCTCTTCAAGATGGACCCTTTAAGGGTCCTAACACAGATGGAGTACAAAATGACCTTATTAAAACAACTGACGTAAGTTGGTGATTCCATCATCAAAATTATAACCAAAATCATTATCATTATCCAACTTTGTCAAACTCCTATACTAATACCTAAGGTCAAGACCCCATAGATGTATAGTGATCTTATTCCGATCTCACTTGGCAATGGTTGTTTTCAACTAATCGTGAAGATTTTTGTTGAGCACATCAAGCCCTTCTTTAATTCTTGGTTCTTCCTGTGACAACCTGATGCCACATGAGCGAGATAACTCAAAACAAAGCATGAAGTTATCTACCAACCATCTACATTACTAGAAGAAAGTGGAAATTAATATCGATTTTAGATTACCATTATTGTATGGAAACATATTACAACAAGGTCCACAACCTACAACATACCACATACCATACTAGGTATTAACATCTGTATAGTGGCCATCTGCCACTCACCTGTTACAAATGACCTATTCACATACATGATCCACATATAAAAGTAATATGAAAAACCAAGACATACTTCCAAAAACACGTATCACGGTACATATCATCTACAAAATGCATCCCTCACAGACCTAAGAGTGCAAGGACAATACATAGGACTCTACTACAAGACTTGCAGCTGGACAACCTTATGCAACTACTGATCTCGAAGCTTCTCTTCCTTAACAACACGTCCTACCCACGCCGCTGACGACTACTTAAAAAGATGTGATGAACCACTAGGGTGAGACCCATGTCCCAGGGAGAGATATAACTCTCAACCAATAATTATGACTACAAAAAGATATAACATTATTAAGTAGGATGAGAAAATTTAGGTAAATGAATAATTTAAACTGATTACACAAGTTAGGAAGATGTAACAACTCTAACAGATATGCATATCAACATATATGTTTAGAAGAATATGAAAAACATGTATAATAGTTGATTTCTCTTACTGCATAATTTAATAAATAAACCAAAATAAAAACAAGCCAAGGGTAAACATCCAATGTGAGTCATGTTGAACCCTAAGTAGATATACAACACAGTTGTTTTACATCTTTTATTAATGCCCTGAGGATTTGAGTCGTGCCATTTAAATCCAACTGATCACTACTAAGTCGAAATCAATGCCATACAAGATCTAGAAAGAGTTGGAATCCAAGATCTTCTCCGTACTCGGTCAATACAAGTTTGCATTGTAGTGACATATCAATCGAACAACCACCATCAACATAGAGTCAAGCTGAAAACATGTAGCCCACCTTGGTACAGGTCACGACACTAGAAACCAGGTTATAAACACCTCTATTGTTTGAGGCACAATCATAGTTTTTCTCACTACTGTCCTCACATATCACATATATAACACCGAGACATGATCGTAGATTCTCTCGAACACTTTGAGATATGGACTAAAATGATGTAGTATCCAAGCACCCTGCATACTCAACAGTATGCGCTCTGAGTTTCCCATAGTAATACTCATTTCACCATTCATCAAGTTCTTACACTAGAATGGATCTATGGCCAAGTAAACTCCATGATTAGGGCTCCATTTGGTTAATTAACCCAATTGGGTATCTTTTAACTGTATCAATCAAGTTACAAGAAAACCCTAAATAGATTCTACAAATCATACATAGAGAGCAACTTCAAAAGGTATAAAATGTATGAAGTATACAACTGATCACATCACCACATGGTACCAGTTTACTATCATACATAGGGCCATCATCATTATCATATCATCATGGGATACCAATCCCTTATCGCATCACTAGTGGATATCATCTAAATTAGGATACAAAACCATTACCAAAGTCAAAAAACCATTCAAAATATTCCCTACAAGAACATAATTATCACCCACACCTTATCAAGTCTCATAATTACCACACATGTGTCACATAAGTGATACTCAAATCAAACATTAGCTTGCAATGTTCATTCAATGGAAAATTAGGGTTACAACATTAAGAGAGATAAAGTACTTTATCATCATCCTACTTACTCAAGCAGGCTATGCATTATCACCATGTACTCAATTTATGGTTAGGTTTCAACTTAGTTAACCAATTATCACCATTAACTACCATCATTACAAACATCAAACCCTAATTATCACCATTTCCCTCATTCTCAAAAATAAGAGAGTCAACTACCATCATCACAAAATCCACTACACAAGGAAACACATGTCCGGGAAATCTCATTGACCGAATAGGAATAGACCTCACCATCTTCATCGGTTGAATAGGTGGATCATCCTCACCATCCACATGAATCAACCTATAGAGAACAAAGAGAAACAAAACATGTCTTCAACCAAAGAGACCATATCAGTTCATCGACTGAAGAGGAAAACTACATCATATATCTCCGCAAACGAAGAGAAACAAAGCATACTTCTTCATCAACCAAAGGGATTGAAACCCTTGGTGACTGAAGACACATACATACTGACCATTTCCACCATGAATTAAAAACTTGTCAACCGAAGACACATACATATTGACCACTACCACCATGACTTAAAAACTTGGCGACCGAAGAAGCAAGGAGGAAACTCCTTGACCAAAGAACATAGGTCATATCACGATGAACATAAAGAGAGAGAAACCACCTCCAACACATCATCAAAATAGGTTGATCACCACCATAAATCATAAATCACCAAAGTGCAAAGAATAAGAATAAGGTCATCCCCAACACACTAAATTTGATCATCAATCATGAGGAAACCAAACCATGATGTAAGAGAGAGAAAACCAATCTTTTAATCATCACCCACTTATCCAAAAACCTCCATTCTCAAGAAATATATCAATACCATGATCATGAGAAGGAAACTAACGTTTAGAATGTGCATGGAAGAACCAAAACCTTCATCACCATCAAGAGTTCGGGTATAAGAATTAGGGTTTAGAAAATGAGTTAATCTACTCAAGATCATTACATAATTGCAATTACTAGCTCAAGATATTATCACCATACTACTAGGAAACACATTGTAGAGATAGACTAATTACATGAAAAGTTAAGAGTAACAATAATCAAGGAGAAAGTTATATAACTTGCCTTGATTGTGAAGAACAAGTCAAAATGCAAGATGCTCCAAGGAAAGAGAGGGAAACCAAAGCTTGATCGCCACCTCATGACCAAGCTAGAATCACCTCAAGGAGGGAAACAACACCATAGATTAAAGGTGCACAAGGAAAAGGGAAAACCTTAGGCCAAAAAATAAGGAAGTTAGGTGATCTTCAACTCAACTTTAGGCACTACCATGGAGAACCATGAATTCAGCTAAAATAGAGAGATGTTCCTCAAGAAGCACCACCGTGTAATCCCATGGATTTGGATAAGGGAAAGAAGAGAGGGGTAGTGTTGCAAGAAAATGGAACCAATAAGGATAGATCACTTATCAAAATCAAGGAACTCTAAAGGATCACCAAAAAAAGAGTTGCTCCAACCCTAGATCCACACATGCAAGGGTTCAATGATCTTTCTCCAAGGTTGAGCTCTCTTTCTCGACCAAGAACACAAGGGATGAGATCAAAAGAGAAGAGAGAAATAAGGGAGTAAAAAAGGATCACTTGCATGAAAAGAGAGGAGTTTATATACCCAAGGGTAGGAGAGAGATAAGGGAGGTTAGGAGTCATGAACATATGTTCCACTTGTACCTCAAAACTCAGCCATGCAAGCACTAAAACCATGCATGAAACAAAGGCTGTAAAAAACCTAGGAAAACCATTAACCTCACTTGGTCCAAAAGACCATAAGTCCAAGAGAAACTCTGTGACCAAACCATGCTCAAAACCTAATGGTCGCATAACATTAAAACCCTAGTTCTCATCGACCAAAGAGAGGGGGGAGAGGCTCTTTGACCATAGAAAACACATGGCACACGTCAAAACATCTTAGACCATATAGATAAAGGTTGACAGAACAACAAGGGGGTCACTAAAAACCAAAAACTCAATAGTGAACACACAAGGTCAACACCAAACTAAGACATCCAAGCAAACCCTAGAAACATCAACACTCATGATGTCAACACATCTATCCACATAAAACCAAGGTGCAACAAGGTAACACTCTCTCCAACATGATGCCAAAATAGGTGAGGTACATAAAAAATGTGAAAAAATTACAAGATAAACCCTAAACATGGGTAAATTGAAATTAGGTCCAAAACAGGCACATATATGTGTAACTAGCTCAATCATCATCCAAACTAGACCAAACCGAAAACATAAGCATGTCATATGTTGTTAAGGCACATCACATGATTAGATTAAGATTTTAAGCATCTTATTATGTTAAGAAAGCAATATTAAGCATAAAACTAAGGCATGGGTCTTGCACTTGCTCCACATAGTCTAGTTTCATCCATGGCCAGCTTATTAGTAATAATATTTTGTTGGTCCATCAAATAATACACCCAGTAAAGGATAAGGTAGCTAAAAGAAAAAGTATGTCCATCAAACTCGGCCTAAAGGATTTATATACATGTATTGGGAATTTATAAGATACACTTCACATAAAACAGACCTTCCTTAGAAACTCTACAATTTGATCATTCGAAGTATTACACATGGCCCATCATCCATCCTATGGGAAGGTTTTGAAAAACCACTAGAGGGGGGTGAATAGGGTTTTTATGAATATTTTAAAAGTAATAATTCAAACAATCAACCATAAAAGATTAGATAAGGGGACACAAGGTTTAGAGTGGTTCCACCCTTAGCAAATACTAAGGGAGCCAGTCCACTACGCGGTTGCTCCCAACCGAGATTTTGAAAGCACCTGTATTTTATTACCTTTTTGAGGATGTTACATAAAATACAACTACCTTCCTAAACCCTTTGGACAACCTTCACTCCGAAGACATCTCACAAACTTTGAAGCAGCCTTCACTCGAAGTAACTTCAAGCTCCCCCTTGAAGTATCCTTCCTCCTTGAAGCAGCTCCCCGTTGAGACCTTCTAGAAGTAGTCAAAATTCCACCTTCTCCTATGAGAAGACCCTTCTCCACCTGAGAAGATAGCACCCTCTCCAATCCAGCAGCCTCCAACCCGTTGTAGCACAAGGCTTGATTTCCTATATCAAGCATTTTGATCTCCTTACCAATGTGTGTTAAAGTGTAAGTATGGTGGAAAGGAGATACTAGCCTATAGGACACGAGCTTGTAGCAATGGGAAAGATTAGCAAGTGTAGAAGTTTCTCAATTGCTCACAAGAAAGGATTGCCAATTGCAAGTATGATTGCTCAAGTATTGCACAAGTGTGTTTTAGGTGTCCTAAGGCATGTCCTATTTATAGGAATGGCCTATGAGTGCTTAAGGACGTTCTAGACACTTTCTAGGGGGTTCTTAGTGCTCAACTAGCTATTAGTTGTCCACTAATTGCTTTAGCAACGACTAGTTTATTAATTCTGAAAAGTACAGATAGAGACAATCTCGGTCGAGAAGTTTGTCGACCGAGAGTCTGTCGGTCGAAGGTTTTGTCGACCGAGGGATAGTATGGAGCAAGTGTATATAATATTCAATTCCAACTCCCAACTACATTGTCTGCTGTGTCTAATGGCTATAGAACCTATTAGAAGAAATAACCCCGGAGACTCTCGGTCGATAAGTTGTTCGACCGAGCTGGTCTCGGTCGACAAAGAGTTCGACTGAGAGTGTCTCTATTTTGGTGGTTCTAGATGAATACTAAGTGTGTGCAGTTGTGACACTATTATGGGGGATGACCTATCTAAGTGTTGTGAATGGCTAGGGAAGATCTAAACGCTTGATTTACATGATATCGAAGTACTTATACATTATATACTTGTACACGTTTTTACATTTGATTACAATCATGAAATTAAACATTGTGAGAATTTAGATCTTCCGAAGTAGTGTCATCCATTTAATTCCTGCAGTACTCAAGTAGCACATTAGATCTACAAGAATGAAATGTTTATCATCATTAAAACAAAGGGATTATAATAATGTCTAATTTAGCCAACAATCTCCCCCTTTTTGAAGATGACAAACATTTACAAAATATAAAATAAGGAAATATAAATCATATGAATTTCATACCTGAAGTTTACCTTTTGTAGCCATTCTCTTGTTTGCAAGTGTGTGCTGGCCAAGAGATTATGAAACTCATTTTATTTTATATTTTTGATTTTTTATTATTTCTCCCCCTTTGTCATTTCAAAAAGATAACTAAGATAATCATTAAGTATGACTTTTATTACTCCCCCTTAATTTGATAATTTGATACTCAAAGCAAACCACTTATGTCAAATTTAGCCACAATTTATTTCTCAAACATTTACAAGGAATGTTAAGCCCTGAAATGATATGAGATTCTTTTAAGCTTATAGTAGAATCAATGAATGTATCTCTAACCAAATTCATGGGATGTTAAGCCCTATTTTGTTTAGATAATTCCATTATATTCATAAATACTGTAGGCTCCAAGATTACTTTAAAGATATTAAGGCCATAACTAGTTTCAAATGATGTTTACAAAGTTTTGTGAGATACTTCTTAATCTTATAGTCAAGATAGTTTTTGTGAGCTCCCCCTTAATCTTATAATCAAGATACTTTAAGGATTCTAAGGTCACAATAAGCATTAGATCATAATAAGTTAACCTTTTATGAGATCTATGCACTAAAATCTTGTTTTCAATATACTAAGATTGATTGCAAGAAAATGATTTACAAATAAGAATTTGGTCAAGCTTATTTTATGTCGACCTTGACTTCAACAAATTCGCCCCTCGGTCGAACTTTATTTCAACCGAGAGGCATTTTCTGTAGATTTATAGTTTAAGCACTCTCATTGAGTTACACATTAATGTTAAAATATGTGAAACATAAATCTTTATGTAATATGATCAAATGTATATCAATTTGAAGCACTTTGAGTGATACCTATTTTGAAGAAGTTTTATCAATTGAAAACTTATTATAGGCATCAAAATGAAGTCTTTGTTCTTGATTTTCTTAGAGCAAGTTATATCCTAAGAAAATTTTCAGAATGTATGTTCTTCATGAAATAAGGAATTTTCATATCCACAGTGATTGTTCTTCTTGCAAAAAGGAAATTTATCTACAACATGTTCAATCATAGCAAGAATGTAGCTTTCAATCATTTATTTATAAGTAAGATTATTTGCATCAATAGAAATTTCCATAAGTCATTTTGCCACCATGATGCAAAATTATATCCTAAGAGCAATCCTGTGTAGAATTTTAAGCAATATATGAATTTATTACCTTGCTCTTGATTTGGTTATAATAGATTTTAAATGTAACATTGAAATAGATCTTTATTATAAACAAATCTCTTATTTTAAACTTATTTTTTAGATTAACTATTTAGAATCAGTCATCCTTGAGTATAAATTAAGAACACGTTTTATATCTCATAGAGTTCGAGTTCTTAAAATCAAGATTTTGCTTTTGATTACTTAGAACAAACAACTAGATAAGACATTAATATTCTTGTTCCAAGAAACAAACTATTTAGCTTGCCATAGTGTCATCTAACAAAAATCATTCATTTATTACATGGGATGATACAAGCCATGCTCACGATAATCATTATCTATCATGTCAAGATGCATTTGTGCCATAGAGTTTTACTGTTATGCAAAATGGCATTTTAATGCTAACATCATCATTATATGTAATGAGCTGAATCACAATGATCATTTTGAAAACAATATCCATTCATGGTTTGTATATATAGATCAAAGATTATTTTAGGCAAACCAAGTAAAAGATGGAACACAATGATCATGATAAAACAGTAAAGGCATATCCATAACACAATGATCATGATAGAACAATAGAAGTGTATCCATAATTTCATGAAATACAATGATTATGATCATTTAAAAGCAAATTTCAAGACACATGGTTTTTATATAGATAGACCAAGGAATACTTAGGACAAACCATGTGGATTATGATAAAATAGTAATTTCCTTGATTAAACCAACATGTTTAATAATTTTCAGTTTTTAAGCCAAACCATGTAGGAGATTATAGCCATTAAAAATGAACATGCAATCTATGCTATATCTGTATTGATTCATTTTTGCAAGAAGGCATGTCCAATTTTAGATTGCAAAAAGTATACATGTTTTTAATCAACATGTTTTGTAACAAGTTTAATAAGAGTGTTATAATCAAAGTATATTTATAAGTCATGATGCAAGTTTATCAATATGTTTAAGAATTGTCTCCAAGATTCATTATTGATTTGCAGATTAGATCAATCATTAATAGAAAATTGATAGCAAACTGGATCAATTAAACATGTTCAACAGAACTTGATTCATTCGAACTTTTCTTCGATCGAATTTATCTCGGTCGAAGATTTTCTCGACCGAGTATTCTGCTGTTTGTACAGGTTTTATCAGATTTTTGCAAGCTTAAAAATAGTAACCTACTCGGTCGACTAATTCTCGATCGACAGTGTCTTGGTCGAATATTTTCTCGACCGAGTGTGTTTCTGTATTGTATTTTAGTAATTATTTGCAAGTAAAACATAGATCACTTCCAATTAAATTATGCAATTTAAAACTCAGTTTAGTTGAGATAAAACATTTAAGTATCAAAGTAACATTTAAGTCAAATTTCAACTAATCATATTCAAATCTCTAGGTTTTAGGAACCCAAACTAAAACCAGTTATTAAAGATGTGTCTCTGCAGGTTTATTTAAAAATGTGTATTTTCAAGTTAGAAATTTTAATTACTTGAATCAATTTGTTATTTCATTATGTTAAATTGAGATAGACATAAAGATATACAATTTAGAGTCTTTGGTCATATCTCAACTTAATTTAATTTATTTAGTTTGGGGGTTTTGGAACCCATATCAACTCAAAATCCTTTTTCTTGTAAGGACATGAGAAGGAATAATATCCAAGACACAAACAATAATGGAAACATATAGAATCAGTCTCATTTCTCTTTTTATGAGTTTGATCTAGATTGTTCTTGGGTACATATGTATACTTGCCTTTAGGTACATACATAGATTGAGTCTTTGGCACTTGTTTCCTTCCCCCACTAGGTTTTTGATAGGATTTTCCTTTAGGCTTGTAACCTAGTCCTCTCCTTCCAATTTGACCATGAGAATCATTTAAGATCTTATCAAGAACATCATTGTTTCTTAGGCTACCAACTTCTTGTTGTAACTTAGAAATCTCATCCATTCTCTTTTTGATATCTAACTTTGCTTGATCTAGATTAGATAATAAAGAATATCTTTCTTTCACAATAGTATCATAATCTATATCAGTGCATAGGATAGGTTGAGTTTGAAAATCATTTAACTTTGCAAGAAGTCCAACCTCCTCTTGAGAAAGAATATCATAATTTGTTTCTAGAGTAAAAATCTTCACATTACAATCACTTAGAGATGATTTCAAAGTATTAATTTCAGAAATAATACTATCCTTTTCAAATCCAAGATCATTTAATCTAGCATACAAATCTTCATTTTCAGATGTGAGAGCAAGAAGTTTAGCATGTAACTCATCATTTGCTTTATTAGATTTCTTTAATTTCTTCTTGCACTCAATATAGTTATCATGTGTCTCTTGAAGTCTAGAAATTAACTCATCTTTAGATAAATAAAAAAGGCTTACCTCTTCTTCTTCTTCGCTTATTGTAGCAATAAGGCATTCTTTATGCACATCTTCCTTCTTTAACCTCCATGGACAGCTAGGTGTTGTGTGTCTTATTCCTAAGCACCAATTACAGCTTGTTGAAAATTGGTCCAAGCTTCTCCTTTGCTTGTGGTTGTTGACACCACCACCCTCCATTCTTCAAGACTCGATTAGAGATCCTTTAAGCCTGCTCTGATACTAATTGAAAAACCACTAGCGGGGGGGGGGGTGAATAGGGTTTTTATGAAGTTTTTAAAAATAATAATTCAAACAATCAACCACAAAAGATTAGATAAGGGGACACATGGTTTAGAGTGGTTCCACCCTTAGCAAATACTAAGGGAGTCAGTCCACTACCCGGTTGCTCCCAACTGGGATTTTGAAAGAACATGTATTTTATTACCTTTTTGAGGATGTTACATAAAATACAACTACCTCCCTAAACCCTTTGGACAACCTTCAATCCGAAGTTGTCTCACCAACTTTGAAGCAACCTTCACTCGAAGTAACTACAAGCTCCCCCTTGAAGTAGCCTTCCTCCTTGAAGTAGCTTCCCATTGAGACCTTCTAGAAGTAGTCCAAAGTCCACCTTCTCCTCCGAGAAGACCCTTCTCCACCTGAGAAGATAGCACCCTCTCCAATCTGCAGCCTCCAACCCGTTGTAGCACAAGGCTTGATTACCTATATCAAACATTTTGATCTCCTTACCAATGTGTGTGAAAGTGTAAGTATGGTGGAAAGGAGATACTAGCCTATAGGACACAAGCTTGTAGCAATGGGAAAGATTAGCAAGTGTAGAAGTTGCTCAATTGCTCACAAGAAAGGATTGCCAATTGCAAGTATGAATGCTCAAGTATTGCACAAGTGTGTTTTAGGTGTCCTAAGGCATGTCCTATTTATAGGAATGGCCTATGAGTGCTTAAGGACATTCTAGACACTTTCTAGGGGTTTCCTAGTGCTCAACTAGCTGTTAGTTGTCCACTAATTGCTTTAGCAATGACTAGTTTGTTAATTATGAAAAGTGCAAATAGAGACAATCTCGGTCGAGAAGTTTTTCGACCGAGAGTCCGTCGGTCGAAGTTTTTGTCGATCGAGGGACGGTCTGGAGTAAGTATATATAACATTTCATTCCAACTCCCAACTACCTTGACTGATGTGTCTAACGGCTATAAAACCTATTAGAAAAAATAACCCGGGAGACTCCCGGTCGAGAAGTTGTTCGACCGAGCTTGTCTCGGTCGACAAAGAGTTTGACCGAGAGTGTCTCTATTTTGGTGGTTCTAGATGAATACTAAGTGTGTGCAGTTGTGACACTATTATAGGGGATGACTATCTAAGTGTTGTGAATGGATAGGGAAGATCTAAACACTTGATTTACATGATATCTAAATACGTGTACATTATATACTTTTACAAGTTTTTACATTTGATTACAATCATGAAATTAAAACATTGTGAGCATTTAGATCTTCCAAAGTTGTGTCATCCATTTAATTCCTGCAATACTCAAGTAGCACGTTAGATCCACAAGAATGAAATGTTTGTCATCATCAAAACAAAGGGATTATAATAATGTCCAATTTAGCCAACAAGTTTACCTTTACAATCATTCAAATAATTTTAGGGAGTGAGGTAAGGGTACATGATCATCCCCCGTGTCTTTTTCTGATGTATGGAGAAATTAGGAAAGGAAATCATTGCTGTTGTGGCTAACCATTATTGGAAATTGATGGTCTGTTTAGAGACAAAACCAAACTCTCACATGTATTCTTTGTAGATGATATAATCCTCAAGGGATAAACATCCTTATCTCAGGCTACAATCATAAACAAAATACTATAGAACTTATCTTGTTCTTTTAACTAGACAACCTTGCAAGACAAATAAGCGCTCTATTTTAGTGTGAACACTTCAAGACCTAAAATTCGTACTATAAGTTGGAATCTAGTCTTCCCATGGACCTCTGACCTTAGTAAGTACCTTGGTGGGAAAATTTTACACTGTAGGATTAATAAAGAACTCATGCAACTATCATTACCACAATTAGATATTGAATGAATAGATGGATCATTCATCGTCTTTTACTTGTTAAAGAATTATCTTGGCAAATTCCACGCTACAAGCAATACCCATCTACACCATGCCATGAATGAAAATATCCCCTCAAATTTGTGGTGATATTATGAGGAACATTTGAAAGAATATTTGGTTTGGGGATTGGGACAAGAAGAGTACATCTGTAGTGTCCTGTAATAAACTTACTTCTAATGACGAGATAAGAGGGTTTGGCATCAAGGATGCTTAGGAGAAAATTAGAAACTCATAAAGAAGAACGCCCTGCACTTCCTCAACCAACCATATTATCTCTAGGTTAAAATCACGAAAGAAGAGAGTGCAAGATAAGTAGCTCTCTAAAATAAGCTTGGATCTTCCGCATGGTGGTTCATCAAAAATCACATTCATGTTTTGCAAAATTTATGTTAGAAAGGTATCAATGGTGTTGTTTCTAGAAATGTTTGGGTGGATCATTGGCTGTTAGGAAAAGTTGTTCTTAACTATTAACCTGATTTCCAAATATTAGTGAAACTTACAAGAATTCAAGCCAGCTCCATGAAACTAAACTTAGGTAGGTGGGCTTGGGATTTTATCCACTATTATTTGCTATAGACTACATAGAAGGCTATATAAGAAACTCTGATCCCCAAGAACTTTTTTAGTCTTGATCTTTGGGGATGGCCCCTCAAGCACAATGGAACTTTTACATCTAGGTCAATCTAGTGTTGGGTGAGAGAAACTAAAGAGGTCCAAGTAGCAGGAAGTTGGAAAACTATCTGACAATCAAATCTACTAGAGATAATTCATTTTTTTCTATTTCTCATGAAGCTCAAAGTCCTTCTGATTCATACTACAAAACAACGTTGATATATTGATGTTAGTATAGATTTCCCCCTATGCAACAATGGGAGGGATATTATTCTGCATTCCCTATTATATTGCAAGTTCAACAAATCTACATGGATCAACCTTGTTTTGTTCAATGAACACTTCCTTCTACAAGAAGACAAGTGGATATCCATTACTAAAAATAGCCTGAGAGAAAACTTTGACAACTCCATGATGTGGCATGTTGCTAGCTCACACATCTGGACATACGAGGAACAAACAAATCCACCAAGGTTTAATCAAGAATACAACTACTAGAAAACAATTCTTCAGAGCTCATACTTCCACAAGTCAGCAACTTCCTAACCACAATTCACATATTGCCAAAGACAACCCATCTATGTCTACCAGAATCAATCTGGATTCCAACTTCTTCATCTTTATTAATGCTTCATTCCATGGGAGCATGAAGAAGGCTGGAATTAGCGTTCAAGTAGTGAATAACCTTTGATCCTACTACCTTGAATATGGCCATGTGATCGTCTCCAGTGCTTCCATTGCTGAGCTTGATGCCATACAACTCTAGAACTGAGTTGTGAGAGAAATCAATAGCATGTCCACATCCTGTCAAGTTCATAGCAAGCGGTAGCCATGGTAAAATAAGTATCCACTTATCTATTGAAATTCAAGTGTAATATCCTCAAACCAAGGAGTCTGATGAGTAAATACCAAGGTGGGAAGATCAATGATGTCCCACATTCCAAGAACACCATAGATGACTTAATAACTGAACAAGCCTCTCAACTATTTTAACTACCTCTTTTTATGTTGATAAAAATAGTTGGCTCACTAGTAGCATCAATGTAGATTTTAACTCTCTTTCAACCTGCAACAAAGAGAAATATCAATAATAGGTAATCTTCATGTTTCACACAAAAAAAAAGAAATTCATCTAAAAATCCTAGATTCACAAATTAAAACTAAAATTAAAGTAGAACAATAAACTCAAGAATACATTTTTTAAAATAGTGTTTTCTTTAAAAACCTAGGCAAACTAGATCCATTCAGTTCCACCTCCTAAAAATCAATAAATTACATATTTTCCTTCTAGTATTGGAGTAACACAATCCAACTATTTTCTAGAACTCTATCATAACTTCATAGAGAAATGATTTTTTACTAGGCTTTTACCCGAACATCAATATGTACATGATATATGTCAATGTTTCAAAATTTCAATTGAATTGATTGGTGGCTAAGAATGGATTTACAATCATGTGAAATTGATTAGTCCACATTAATATTTTATTTCATAAATAATATTGAAATATTATTCATAATAGGAAAAACAAATATGTGATGATCCCTTTTGATTATATAATTTAGTGACCTCATTTACTTATTTTTTGTTGATCAAATTCATTGCACACATCAAAGAATTAGCATCATGTACATTGCCCTTCTTGAAAACATCATACTTCAGAACACACATCATGTTCTTCATTTACAACATAATATCATCTATGAAGAGACTCTATTCTTTTACCTTGATTTGTCTCTTGTACTATGTATTTAATTTCCTTTTTCATCACCCAAAATCTTTCCTATTTTTTTATTTTTGAAAAAAATACGAACAAATAAGATTAGAGGCTTGAGAGAGAATCAGTAAAAACTCCCCATCAAAAAGGATAGTCACGTGATACTACAAAATAGGAAAGTAAAACTTTACATGAAGAATAACCATACAGTACAATGAGACCCCATCCAAACAAAATGTAAGGATAGATTCAGGAAGATCCAATCTAGCTCATATACCCAAATATTGTCAAGAATAAAATTGATCAGATCATAAAAAAATTGAACTTAACTTGTATAAAATCCTAAAAAAAAGTTATATGTATCAATAGGTATCTATGCAGAAGACTTCCATACGATTCGAAAGGTATCAACCTCTTACGAACTCTCAAAATTCCTTGACCAGGAACTGTATTTGAGCATATAAGATCATAAGAATGAACTTCAGAGAACCAGAGATGCAAACTCAAGAATCCTCCATACATCTCAATGCAAAGCATCATATGTACAAAATAGATCTTCAAAACTCATGTAAAATCATTAAATGAAGGTTATATGTATCAACATGTATCTCTAGCAAATACTTCATATGATTCAAAATCATCAACATATGAATCTAGAGTAGTAGCTAAACTTACTAGATAATAAAAACTCTAAACTATCAATCACGAAGGTCACTGATACAATATCCTAGAATTCCAACACATTCTTAGATAGAAGATAAAAAAATGATAAAAGTCAAACAAAGACCTCCACTTTACTCTTAATGATACTCCATAGACAAAGTCTTCATCATTATTTTCATGAACTCTTGCATTTCCCTTGAGCCAACCGCGATAGTATATAAGAACACACATTTTTATCTTGTCATTCTTGAGAGAAATCACCTCAGCCCATTTTTTTAGCTTACTAGAACAAAAGTGCTCAGATTGAGCTAGATCCTAGATGATTTTAAAGAACACACAATGAAAAAGAATGTGAGTAGTATCTTCACATCCATTTTTATAAAGAAAAAGCATAAAAGCCAAAGGATACCTCTTTTTCTACCATGATCTGAAGTAGGTAGTTTATTGTGAGTAACTCTCCAAACATGAAGGACACATATTTTAGTAGCTTCTAATTTTCAAATCCACTCAAAAATATCAAATTATGAATCGTTGCATCTTATATCAACCAACACATCTTTGAATCTAATAAATTTTCTATGAAGAGTAAATGATCTTCTTCATCAAAATATGCATGAAGGGAATTAAGGAATGCAAATAAACCATCATAATTTCTGGAAATAGACATAGACTATTGACCATTTATAGAATTTAGATAGTAATCCTTATGTAGAAGAGTCTTAATATGAGTATCATCCCTAAATAAGTTTGGCAACTTCCTTATTTTCACCAAAGGATCTTACACATATGAATGCTGTCACCTTTGTCAATCTTGAAATTTAAGATCTATAAAAGAGCTTCGTTCAATCTAAGAATATTATTAAAGAGACAATAAGAGTTATTTGATTCCTAAATAGACCAAAAGGAAACTATCTTTAAGTATTTTTCATGGATCCATTTGACCCGCAATGGGTCTTGCTTCCTAAAAATAGCCTACACGTTAATCAGAATGCAAGCTTTAGCAACATCTCTAAATTTTCTTAGCCCTAGTCCACCTTCGTGCTTAGGGTGAGTGATGACATCCCACTTGACCAGATATAGAGGGTTTCTAACTTTAGAACAACCCCATCAAAAATTCCTACACAACCTATAAATATCATCTAAGACTAAATAAGGAATGGGAAACGTAAAAGACCAATGGAGGTGTAAGCTAGAAAGGGTAGACTTAATTAACTCAAGACTAGCTATCATAGAAAAAAGTTTTTAATTTCTGGGGCTCAAGTATATTTTTAACTTTATCAATTCACCAGATCAATATCTTTTAGATAGCTTCGCTAAAAATTATGTACTCCCATGTATTTAGAAGGATTAAATTTCTCAAGGGAAGCATGGATATAAGAAAAATGATCCTTATCAATGACTTAACTAAAAAACATAACTCTGTGGTTAGGATTGATATGAAGACCAAAATTATCCAAGATTCTTCTAATACAACGCTCACTCATTTCATCAACTTTAGAAAAGATCATGAGATCATATACAAAACTCAAATGAGGAACACATAAATCCTTAGAAGTAGAAAGAGAGATCATAGAATTATCCTCCACAAATAAATTTATCAACTTAGAAAGAATCTACATAGAAATAACAAGTAGGTATGTGGATAATGGACCCCCCTGTGAAATGCCATTTGAAGGATAAAAGAAATTTGAGGGATCACCATTGACCAATACTTGATATGATGTGGAGTTAAAGATTTCTTTGATCTGACCTATCCCAATTTTGGGGAACCCATCTTATGAATAATAGAATACATAAATTTCCAACTCAACAAATCATAGGCTTTGAAATATTAAATTGAATGCACAACTTGTCTTTACTTTTGCTAAAATCATGAATAACTTCATTAGACAAGAGAATAACATCTTTAATATTACTCCCGTCAATGAAAGTAAACTGATTATCATTGATAAAAGAAGAAAGAAGAGGTTGAATATAATTAGTAAAAAATTGTATACCACACAGCATAGTGCAATGGGATGCCAATTCTAAAAATCACAAGCATTTACATTTTTGAATAAAAGTAATGTAAGTGAGATTGACTTCTCTCAGGAGTTTACCATTCTTGAAGACATCTTTAATTTCATAATTGATATCTTCACCAAAAATAGACCAAGATTTCTTATGAAAAACCCATTGAACCCATTCGGGCCTTGGTCCTTAATCTCCTTTAAAATCATAACCACATCACCAATTTCCTTGTGGGTAAAACATGTAATAAAATAAATTCACTACTTGTTTCTTAGAGAGGAAATATAGCACCCTTGTTTTTCAAACATATCAATTACTGAGGGGAAGTACAATTACTACTACATAAATGACTTATAACGTCACATTTACAGGCGTCGGTTGTATACAAAAACCGACACCTAATCAATACAGCGTCGGTTAAATACAATAACCGACATCTATCTGTGAAGGGCGACCAGATGCGGGTATCAATTTTTATTTAGTATCTATTTCTTAATAAGAAACTGATGCCTAAAATTGACCGCCAAATCCAAATTTTCCAGTGAAAATAATTACCTCCAAAATTTAACATACATCGTCAGTTTTTAACAAAGAAACCGACGACTAAAGGTTTTCCGCGAGACAGAAATTTGACAAAATTTTATCGTCGGTTGTCTAACAATTACCGACACTGATGTGTTTTTGCACGCTTAATCATGAAAATTTTCACCTCTCTTTAGCATCAGTTTTTATACAGAAACTGACGACTATAGTCTTAATTCTAGAACATTTATTTTTGTCAGCATATATAGATAGATGTCGGTTTTTCTAGTTGGAACCGACGACTATCAACTAACAGAAGTGTCAGTTTCTTATGGGTAACTGACACTTATAGTTTTAAGCGTCGGTTAGTTCTAATAACCGATGCCTATTGTTAACATAACAACACCCGCGCGAGCCAGACTCTTCCCCTTTCTCTGTTTCATTCATTCTCGATTCAGGGTTAGGTCCAACAATTCCTCTGCTCACCGCTGCCCGTTGTTCCTATGCTCGCCACCTCTGCCTCCGCCACAGTTTGCTGGTGACCTAGTTACTGTTGCCGCCACCAGTCACCTCTGCTGCCTCCTCTTGCTGGTGCTCCGTCTGCTTCTCTCCAGGACGCAACTCTCCTGCTACCGTTTGCTGGTGCTCTGGTCGCCGCTTGCCGCCACCACTCGCCGCTCACCTCTCCCGCTTGCTGGTGCTCCGACCGCTGCTCTCTAGGCCACGACTCTCCTGCTCCCTGCGCTACTCCTTGCTCTCCAGATCGCTGCTCCGACCACATCTCCTGCATGCCTATTTGCCGCCGGCGCTGCCATAAAGGCCTTCTTCCTCCTCTTCTTCCTCCGCCCTCAAGGTACCCTACTCCTAATCGACCACCATAGGCTGGCCCTTTTTTCATTAGGGTAATTTTTGTCATTCGTGTTCTTAGATAGTATTTTTTCAATTAAGGTTACACATGCATCATATTTTCTGATTTCCCATTTGTAGTAGCATGGACTAAGAGAGTCTCACTAAAATTGATGCTCATTGACACCTAATTTATTCATTATAACAGAATTGCGTTGATTGCACTTGTGCTCTTGGGCTGAATTGAGTTGTTGTGTCATCCATTTACGTTGTTGACTTGCATATATTTTTTCTTCAGCCTTCAAGTGAGGTATAATCTCACTCTCCCAATGTGCCATTAGGCTTCATTTTGATTCAAATCTTGTACTTGCATATATTTGTGCTTCTAATCCTCATGCTTGACCTAATTCAGTAAATTTTGATGCATGTTGAAATAAGATTCAACTTGTCCATTCTAGCATCCTAATTTGATTTGATTGTGTGCTTTGAACCTTGAAACATGCGTGTTAAAGATACATTGATGCTAAATCCCAAACATAACTCACATGTGGGTCTTCTATTTCTAAAATGATAATGTGAACTCCTAAATCAGTAACATATATTATTCTTTGCGCACCCAAATACCTTGTAAATCATGTATGTGTCCTAAGGTGATTAAATGCCTAAATCTTGACTTGAAATATAACCTAGTACGTATGTTGATATATGAAGCTCGAATGATAATGGTGAAACAGAGTGGATTTGAGGTGGATATGTGGTGCAAATGGTAGGGTAGGTTGGACACCACGGTCGTGTTGGTGTGCCACGACTGTGGTGAGGGTAGTATAGGATGGTTGTGGGGTAAGAATACAGTCATGGTATGGGGCAGGTGGTATGCTATATTGGTGGCCACGACCATGGCAGAGTGTCAAGATCGTGGTGGGTGAGTGGCACCATGGCTATGTTGGGTCACACGGCCATTTTGGAGGAGGAGGATGTGGTCATGGGCACTTCCCACGGTCATGCTAATTTATGATCAAGAACTAGCATTTCAATAGGGTTTTCCCCCAAGTCACCACGACCGTGGCCAATGAAGAACAAAACGACTATAATGCTACTCAACGAACCGTGGAGCAACATCACGGTCATTTTGTTCTTCATTGGCCACGGTCGTGGTGACTTGGGGAAAACCCCTGTTGAAATGTTGGTTCGTGGTCATAAATTCACATGACTGTGGGAAGTTCCCACGGCCGTGGTGAGGCTTGCACCACTTGATTATCCTTTAATCTTCATCATTCTTGGATATCTTTGCTTGGTGATGACTCTTGTCCACTGGAGGTAGGTTGAGGGAGATTTTGGGGCCTCCTTTGGACCTCCCCAGGAGTGGAGGAGCCCTAGAACTCCTTCTTTCTCTCTCTTCCATCTAAGGCATGGTCCAAGTACTTGAAAACAGTGCAAAGAACATCATAAGTGCATTTGGCAATGATAAACACATTAGGGGAAAAAGCTTGTAATCTAACATGTTTAGATGTGATTTATGTACAAAATGGCATAAGATGGAGTACCTGATTCAAATCTTTGATATATGGAATCATGGTTTATTTACTGTTTAGTATTTATTGACAAGCATTATTAAATGATGTTACACAAAACTTAGGATATGAATGATGAAACTAGGATTGTAGGTATAAGAATGACAACATACATGTATTTGTTAGCCTGTAAACCCATCCAAGATTTACTCATTAGAAGTAAATCTTGGATAGTCCCCGATTTGGGACTGTTCTTGAACACCTAATCTCACTTAGGATGTAAGTGTATAATGTGTATTGGGTTTTTAAGAAAATTTCAGTAGCATTTCCCCGTTTGTTCTCTAAGTACATATGTACTTGGAGAACAATGGGGAAATGCTACCAAAATTTTCTTGAAACCCCAATACACATTATACACTTACTAGTGAGATTTGGTGTTCAAGAATGGGATAGGTGGTACACATTTATTATATATAAGAATGACAGCACATGTATTTGTTGGCCTAGAAACCCATCCAAGATTTACTCATTAGGAGTAAATCTTGGCTAGTCCTCGGTTTGGGACTGTTCTTGAACACCTAATCTCACTTATGATGTAAGTGTATAATGTGCATTGGGTTTTCAAGAAAATTTCGACAACATTTCCCCGATGTTCTCCAAGTACATATGTACTTAGAGAACAAACGGGGAAATGCTGCCAAAATTTTCTTGAAAACCGAATGCACATTATACACTTACTAGTGAGATTAGGTGTTCAAGAATGGGATAGGTGGTACACATTTATTATATATAAGAATGACAACACATGTATATATTGGCCTAGAAACCCATCCAAGATTTACTCAATAGGAGTAAATCTTGGATAGTCCTCGGTTTGGGACTGTTCTTGAACTCCTAATCTCACTTAGGATGTAAGTGTATAATGTGTATTGGGTTTTCAAGAAAATTTCGGTAGCATTTCCCCATTTGTTCTCTAAGTACATATGTACTTGGAGAATAGCGGGGAAATGCTGCCGAAAGTTTCTTGAAAACCCAATATACATTATAGACTTACTAGTGAGATTAGGTGTTCAAGAATGGGATAGGTGGTGCACATTTATTATATATAAGAATGACAACACATGTATTTGTTGGCCTAGAAACCCTTCCAAGATTTACTCAATAGGAGTAAATCTTAATTATATATAAGACCTTAAAACCTAAAGTTTTAACCATGCTTAAACTCTAATCTGTTAACCCTAGACCCTAATCTTGTTGTAATATATACTTGTTTTCTCTTTGATCATAAAATGGATAGATCATGGATGTACATTTGCAATCGCTGCACCCCATAGTTTATTTTTGGTCTTGATCAGTTTATTAGATTTTCCGAGGAACATAGGAAACAACCTGGAGATAGGTTCTACTATCCATGTAGGCAGTGCGGTAACAACTTGAAAGTCAACACTGGTGATGAAATCAAAAGTCATGTCATGTGCAATGGGATTGTACAAGGCTATACAGAATGGCACTGGCATGGAGAGATTTCAATCCCGAAACCAGTGGATGTCGATAGCAGTGCTTGTGTGGAAGAAGAAATTGCCTCCGATGATGTAGATGTGAACGAACTAGTTCCAGTAGACATCATTGATTTGATGCTAGATAGTTGTGGGGTAGAGCACACTGAAACCGATCCACCTCCCATGTTTAGAAACATTGTGCATGATGTTGAGATACCGTTATACACAGGTTATACTAAGTTTACGAAGCTTAGCGCTGTGTTGAGATTTTATAAGCTGAAAGCTAACAATTGATGGAGTGATAAAAGCTTCACATCATTGTTGTCTTTGTTGAAAGAAATGCTTCCTGAAGGAAATGAGCTGCCAATCTCAACATACCAGGTAAACAAATTGTTGTGCCCAATGGAAATCGAGGACAAGAAGATACACACATGCCCAAATGATTGTGTATTATTTCAAAAGGACTATGTGGATTTCAAAGATTGTCCAAAATGTGGTGCATCACGGTATAAATTGAAAACTTTGAGGGAGTCCAAAACTGATTCTCCTGCCAAGGTGATGTGGTATCTACCTATAATATCATGGGTTCAATGCTTGTTTTCCAATCCGATAGATGCGAAGAATTTGAGGTGGCATGTAGATGTTAAGAAAAATAATGATGGGATCCTACGACATGCGTCTGATTCCCCATAATGGAATAAGATTGATATATTGTACCCTAAATTTGGTGAAGAAGTCAGGAGTCTAAGACTTGGACTTTTTACAGATGGGATGAATCCATATGGGACATTGAGCAGCCAACATAGCACTTGGCCAGTCATGCTTGTTATATACAATCTTCCTCCTTGGTTGTGTATGAAAAATAAGTACGTTATGTTGTCATTGTTGATATCGGGCCCTAAACAACCTGGAAATGATATCGATATTTATCTTGAACCTCTGATTGATGACTTAAAGAAACTATGGGGTGAAGGTATGATGACCTATGACGCTTCATGAAGAGAGACATTTTGTTTGCACGCTATGCTGTTTTACACTATTAATGACTTTCCAGCATATGCAAATTTGTCTAGATATAGTGTCAAAGGAGCTAAAGCGTGTCCTATATGTGAAGAGAACACTGATTCAACAAGACTAAAACATGGCGGTAAGACTGTATATCTTGGTCATCAAAGGTTTCTTCTAAAATTCCATTCGTATAGTAGGAAGCGCTAAGTATTCAATGGATGGAATGAGGAACAGAGTGCACCTAAACCTATATCGGGGGAGGTTGTTTATGAAAGAGTAAAAGACTTTGTGAATGAATTTGGTAAGAGATAACAATGTACTATGGCCACATGGAGTGACAAATCTTTAATCAAGAAGAAGTCAATATTTTGGGATCTTCCTTATTGGAGTTCTTTGACAGTCAGACATTGTATTGATGTCATGCACATTGAGAAAAATGTCTGTGATAGCGTCATTGGTACTCTGTTGAATATACTAGGTAAGATTACATGAAGCTAAAATGTCATATTACGGTGTCATTGAAGACATATGGGAGTTTGACTATATAGATTTCAGAATTCTGCTCTCCAAATGTAATTGGGTTGATAACACCAAAGGCGTTATAGTGGATGAATTGGGTTTCACTTTAGTGAACATTGAAAAGATTGGCGAGAACGGTGAACCATTCATATTGGCATCATAGGAGAAACAAGTATTTTATATCGATGATCCTGCAAATGATAAATGGTCATTTTTTCTTCATGGTAAATGACAGTTCATAGAAGATCCTATAGATGAAGAAGAGTACTATTGTAGCATCCCTGACCTGGGTTATGTCTTAACCCTGGGATTTTTGCTTAAGAAAGTTAATTAGATACTTAATTTTATCTTGTGAAAAGTAATTAAGGCTCAAGAGGAACTTATGTTTCAATTTTGGTCCTGTTTGAATAATGTTGAAGCAATGTTTGCTTAGTTTGGACTAAAGTGCAATTTAACCAATATAAGGGGTTAACTTGCAAATGTTACTTGATAAATGTTCCTCAAGTATTTTGTCATCATGATAATGAAAATGATGTAGAGGTATGTCTTGTGAAAGCCTGAGTACCAAGAAAGAGCTGATAAAGCAATGTTTGTGCATTAAAAACCTAGTTTTGGTGTAATGTGCAATTTACCCAAAACCCAGGGTTCAATATGCAAATTATCACTTCCAAATTGTCCCTAATGTTTCTTGGCATCATGTAGAGCAAACGAAATGAGAGGTGCATCTCATTTGTATCACTTTGAAGGAGAGAGAATCTTGATATTAAAATAATCAAGATTTAAGCATAATTGAAACCCTAATTCAATTTAATGCAAAAATAATTATATTAATTGGATTTCCCTTCAAACAAAATTGTGTTGTTTGAAAATAAAAAAGTGTGGATGTCCTTGTGCCTTGAAAAGGCAAAGGAAATATCTTCATGAGTGGAGAACCCACTCACATTAAGAAAACAAAAAGAAATATCCACTAACTCATGGATATTAATATTATAAGGGTTAAGGTGCTTAACTTGCTTTTCTTTAATATGAGGATAATTGAGAGGAATAAAAGGCAAGAAGGATATCCTCGTATCCAAGGAATTGAGGGGGAAGAGGTGGCACTAATTTTGGAATCAAAAGATTTTTATAAGGCATTTTCTCTCTCATTGATTTTCTTATAAAAACACCCTTTACAACCCAAACCAAAGGCTTTTTCGGAATCCACTTCTTTTCCTTGCTTGCAAAACGACCAAGGGAGCTTTGGAGGATTAGGAGGACGACCCCCAACCTGTTGGTAAGCTTCTTGACCTTCGTTCACCTTGATTCCATGGTGGAAATCGAAAATCACTGCATGATTTCTTCTTATCTCGATCCCATCTTCATTTCTAACCATTCCTTTTCACTCAAAGATTTAGGATGAGCCTTGGGATAGTGAAAGGAGTTGCATCCACCATTGTTGATGTGATCTTGGAGCTTTGAAGCTCAATTGGAGGTGGGTTTTATAACTTGAACCCCTCTACATTGTTATTCAACTATCAATCTTGCAATTTCGTTGATTCCTTCATCTTCTTGATTAATTATTTGTTGTAATTGGTAAATTCATGAAATCAGAACTACTATAAGTTATATGGACGAAGGTAGATGATGATTACATCATATTGGACACTTTTCCCAAGGAATTCCTATTCCAATCGGTTTCAACAAAACCATTTGGAATTAAACAGTTTCATCAAACCGTTAGGAACTAAACAGTTTCAAACCATTTAGAAGAGTTGACCACAGTTGACCATTTGGAAATTTGATGCTAATGATGATGGTTGATGACCCATTAAATTTAATTGATTAATTCCAAAGGGTTCACTAGTTAAAGGTTCATCAATTACCAAACCCTAATCGAGTTAAGTGTTGAAATTCCAATTGGTTGATTTAGATTTTTGGGTTTATACCAAATTGAAATTTAAGTAATAGCTAAAATGACGATCAATCCAATGATCTAAACCCTAATGAAATTTCATAAATTCCAAGGATAGGATGGGGAAAACGGTCTCAAGACCATTTGGAGGTCATCCAAACGACCTCAAGACCTTTTGAGGTCAGGTCATATCATATTTTGATGATGATTCATTAATTTCAATTGAATCGATTCCATAATGTTAATCATTGATGGTTCCTCAATTCCAAAACTCTAATTAAACGCATCTTGATTATAAATCCTAGTTCAATTGGGTTCAAAACCCTAATTGACCATCCAATTGAAGGATGATTCAATAGTTCAATTGATGAATGAATCAAGGAATCAATTGATAGGCGGTTCATTGATGGGAACCTTGAATTGATTAAGTGTTGAAAGACCTTTTTTTTGGTTCATTCGGTTTTGAGAGGTTTTGGACCAAACGGTCTAAGACCGTTTGAGTCCAAACGGTCTCAAGACCTTTTGGGTCCAAATGGTCTCAAGACCGTTTCGGTCCAAACGGTCTCAAACCATTTGGAGACCCAAGCCCATTCGGTTTCAAGGGCAATTTGCCCAAACGATTTCAAACCATTTAGAGATCAAATGGGTCAAGATCGTTTGATGACTCAATGTGATCAAATCAATTGATAACTCAATGCGATGAAGGATCAATTGACCCTATAATTGTTAATGATTTATATCAAGGGAAACCACTAGAATTGTACCTTTAAGGTACCAAGTGATTGGTAACCTTAGGTGAGTTAATCCTTGAAGCTTAAATAAGCATTGCTTCAATATACTATGTCTATCCTTATTGAATGTACTTAATTGAAGGATAGGTTAACCTAATCTAATCAAGTTTGACATAGTCGACATTCTAGAAAGGATGAGAGAGAGAGAGGAATCCATAGATGTATGATAATCATGTGATGGTTAAGCCTCAACATATTCAATGTGAATAAAATATGAATTGTAGGGAATGATCCATGATAAAGAAGATCATGAAACCCTAATCAAGAAGATTGATGAACCTTAACCCTAAGTTAGGGAAATGCTAAGTGTAATCCTAATCTAAAGTATGAAAGTAACCCTAATTAAGGGTGATGGCATGAGTAACCCTAATTCATGGTAATGTCATACAAAACTCTAATTGGGATGAATAGTAAATCCTAATTATGGGTTATTGAATGTGAAACTCAAATCTAGGGTAATTCCATGTGAAAACCTAAATTAGAATAATGTTATGAGGAACCCTGATGCAATGATGTGATGTGAGACTCAAATCTAGGGTGATGCCATGTAATGATATATCAAACCCTAGTGATGGTATAATGGCCAAATACACTAAAGTAGGGTGTGGCTAATATAATCAAGTAAGATGAAAATTTTACACCAATGAATGGTGAAATTGATAAACCATATGAATGGTAATGTTGATACTTAAATGAGTAAGGGTATAAGGGATAAGATGATGCCTAGATCATTATATATCTAACTCTACACATGTGTAACAACCCTATACACCTTACAAAGATGTGGACAAGAAACTCTTAGGAGTGACGTATGCAACACTAAATAATGGAGTGGATAACATCCTAAGAGTTGAAATACCTAAAGTGGTTGATAATGGTTTATTCTATATCAACAATGCCTAACCATTAGATAAGTCCATATCATTAAAGATAGCTAGACAATTCTAATGTGTGACATATGCACTATATGATGAAAGTGATATGTGAGTAGTTAAAAAAGTATTAAGAGGGAAATACCTTAATACAAGATAAGTTGGTAAAATTAGGAGAATTAGAAAGTAATAAGAAAAGAGATATATCGAGACATGATATTTATCACGTATTTAGCATTTCAGGGTTGATATACCTTGATGCACCTCAAATCCAATATACTTGGATAAGAAACAAAAGAAGTATGTGTTATGTAAATTATTACAATGAAGATGTAATGAGTTCATTGCACTTTGATAAGTGGTGACTAACATGCTATGAGAAAGGGGTTATGCCATGATAATGGGTATGGTATAAACATACCATGGCAAGGTTGAGAGATGAACTCATACATTGAATTGATAATCATTAATGCTATATGATGAGAGTAATGATCATGAGTAAATTCTTATAATATTATTGAATGCTCCTAGAGGAATGGAACAATAAATTAGGGTTGGATAGATAATATAAACATGAAACCCTAATTAATGTGAAATGGGAAACCCTAACCCTAATTTTTGGGTAAAGAGATGAAAATCCTATTTGATAGTAAACCCTGATCCTGATAAAGGAATGGTGGTGTTACTATTGTATCACATGATGTAATAAGTCACTTTTATGACTGTTATCATGTCTATTAACTATGCAGAAATCATGATATAATGAAGATGGCCAGATTTGAGCTATGACATTTATATAATAAAAATGTTGATTGGCCTTGTGTGCCTTAATGATTTTGTTTCTTAGTAAAAGTAACAAAATATGCATGGACTTTATGAGCCATATGAGAAAGTTGTTGCCTAGTGAAAGGTGAAAAGACACTTAATGGGCCTTGTGAGCCGTGTGAGATTCTTGTGTAACAAGTATCATGTATACCTCAGTCTGTGGACCTAGAGGTAATAGTTACCTAACAAGTGGTAACAGTGATTAGTGATGAACTGAGGGTATGAATACCAAGGTTTGATAAGTAAGATAATGATGATGCTGTGAGATGTGAACTTTCAAGTGATGAGATAAGGGATTAAGATTCTAATGTATTATAAGTTCTGGTAAAGCAATTGATAAGAGTATACATGTTTCTTTGTAGCATTTGTCATAATAATTCCTGTTTGAGAACTTGACTGATGCTAAAAGAATACTCTAATGTACTTAATTAATCAAGTGAAATCATATCATGTAGATCCCTGACCATAGATCCATTATTGTCAGTATTTTGGTGATGGTGAAATGGGTTGCTCTGCGGCAAAACCCGGAACACATAGTTTTGAATATGTGGGGGTAATTGGGCAAATATATCCTTATGTCCCATAGGAATGGCTACGGGCTATGTCCTATGTACGGGATTGGTTTTGGATCATACCCCGATAAGAGTATGGCTACAGGCCTTGACTCCTCAATATAATACCAGGCATTGCTACAGGCCATAACCATGAAGAGTGTATATGCTACGGGCTATAACTCTATAGTGAAGTTGCCAGTATACCCTGGAAAGCTATCTAGCAGAGATACAAGATGTCCTGCATGTGGTCTCGCACTGACCGAGATGTGGGAGGTCTTGGAAGCTGGCTCTTCCATTGACCTTGTATGGTATCGATTTCGACTTCACAGTGGTCGGTTGGAGTATGAGAGGTATACCTCAACTCCTCAGGGCATGTGTGATTGTAAAATGTAATCAGCCGTATAGCATTTTGCTTAAGGATTGAATACAGAAAATTTTTGGTTGATGTTACATTTCTTTTATGCATCTGTAGTTGATAGATTTTATTCATATCTCCTTATATTCATTGCAAGTAGATGGATGAACTATGATTCTATCATGGGTAGATGCAATGTTCTCCTTAGGGAAGGAGATTACCTTACTCTGTTCATACAATGATTAATACTGTTGTTAATATATAAGAACTCCTGCTTAGTTTTATTTTAATAAACTGCAATAATAATGTTTTGGCAGAGAGTTATATCTCCCGCTGGGGAAATTTACAATTGTCTCACCCCTGTGGAATCCAATGTTTTTAGGTGGACGCAGACAAAGAAATAGAATTCCCACAACAGAGAGAGGACAGCATCAGCAGGAACAATAGTAATATCTCAGGTGGAGATATTGACTGTCAAGTCATATAGATAGTAGTCCTATGTGTCGTCTCTGTACTCTCAGGTCCTCGGAGTCAGTAGATAGTGCTTTTATCATTGAATTGAGATTTTTCTTGAATGCCTAGAGGTTTTATGTTTCTTATGTATAGTTTTGCAAAGCAACTGTTGTATGTAATCCTCGAGAAGAGATGATACATGAAATGTATATGTTATACTTTGGTTCTTGATGAAAGAGTTTTCCTATGTTTGGATCTCTTTGCAAAAAAATTTAAATTTTAGTGATTTTCAGTAATCCGTTGCAAATGATTCGCTTCCGCTTAAGTAAATCTTGTCTTTGTGAATTAGATGCCACAATTTAGTGGTATCAGAGCTCTAGGTTCGCTGAGTCTACAGAGACATAGGACTAAGGTAGTAGAGTCTGTTCTAGTGTCTTCCAGTGTATCTGATAGTGTTTTCTACTCATATAGGAGAAGAAGAACTTGAAGATGGCTGGGTCACATGAGGAATATGCTATAGAAAGTAGCAATGTTGCACCAAGAAGGGGTGCATGGAGTCAGACAAGAGAGGAACAATTGCCTGAGAACCCTCAAGCTGATCCATCTATGATAAGAAATCCTTCTTTAGGTATCATTGTTGACCAATTTAGGGCAACAATAATGTATATAATGGATCATATATTGGAAATGCAACCTAGATTACCAGCCCCCAATGACGATGTTTTGGATATCAACATGATTCATAATCAACATCAGCCGGTTGAAGCAATAGGAAATGATGAAGTTCTGGATTTAAATCGAGTCTGTGCTCAACCTCAGCCTGTTGAATCAATAAATAGTGATGAAAGGAATAGGATACAATATGATATTAGGGTCCGTTACAAGTGTAGGAAACCTGGACATATCAGAAGGTATTGCGTAGAGAAGAAAAATAGGGTGATAATCGAGAAAAGGCCTATCCAAACTCAGGAAAAGAGGCCTAGTAGTTCTAAAAGGAAGAAGTTTTTGGTACCACCAGTACAACTAGAGCCTAGTGCACCAAGGCAATGGCTACTTGGAAAGGGTAAAGAACCCTCTAGACCACATCAAGTACCCAGAATTTGCTACCAATGTAGACAGGTGGGACATCTGGCAAGAAATTGCTCAGCCAGAAATGTTATGGTGAATCAGCCTGAGGCAGTGAACCATCCACGAATCACAATAGGTTAGACAAAATAATGTCATTCTAATATGTCTTTTATAGTTTCTTGAGTTAAAGTGAGAAAGTAATTGATTGAGCTTTCTTTGATTAGTCCTATGAGGACTTCCATTTTGAATAGTAAACATTATAAATGTTTTATATTGTTCTTACCTCTATGAAAAAGGATGAGGTATAGAAGAGATGCCTGGATAAAATCTAGGAATGTTAAATCTTATAATTGTGATAAAATGAAAAGGAAGGAATATGATACTATACAAAGTGCATACTACTTAGTCTCAGTATTTATATACCATGGCAATTTATACAACTATTGATGATAAAGTGAGTATGGAAACTCTTAGATTGTTATCTTTTTGATTGCTCTGATCAAGTAGTCATTATGAGACAATCTAATGAGTATCATGCAATTAGAAATATGGTATAGACAAATGTGTTATATTTTAAGTACAAGAAAGTGAAATTTGTGATAATCTCAGATGATTATGTATATATGAGGAAGTAAATAGTATATTCCTTATAAAATAAGAATGGAAACAAGGGAAATGATCCCTGTCCAATAAAGTTTGTAAGTATAATAAAGATCTTTTCCCATAATGTGGAAATGGGAAATGTGATGAGATCATAAGATGCTCATGAACATGTTAGATAATAACAAAGAAAGGAATAATGTTATGAAAACATCCTTATAAATTCCTATGATGAAGGCAAAGAACCTAGGATGAAAAAAGAATAAATGAATCTTGAATAGTTGAAAATGCATGAAATAATAAGAGGAATATGATTCCTTGTTTTCTTTCCTTTCAGGGACATGGCAATCAAGTGGGTCTTAGGACACTTGATGTGCAAAAGATAAAATTCTCATGTGATGGATACTTAGAAAAGTATCATTTTATCTTGGACTTTGGTTCCAAGGTGAAGATATATGTAACAAGTAAGTCCCAAGATGAAAGGAAGATAAATATGTGATGTGTTTTCAACACATGTGATAGATACCAAGGTAAGAAATTCTGGTATCTAATAAATATCAAGTGATTTATGTGGGCTACTTGGAATGGTCAACCATGAAATCAGTTTAATTATACATAAAATAATATGAACATCATATGTTAGGGGTTTATGCTTTGCATAAACATAACAATTAAAGATATCTTTAAAATAAATTCTTAGTTGATAAGTAACCCCTCCTTATGATAAGAGAATGTACAACTAATAAGATAGTTAGTACAAGTAATAAGGAAATCTAGTATTGTGTCACCAGATGAGATGGCACAATCAAGGTATAAAAAGACTTATAGTCCCAAATGAGTGACAAAACATGATTGTGATCTTGAGAGTAAAATGATGAATTAACTAAGGAGCATGGGAGACTCCTCAGAAACAAGAATCTGCCACATGAAACTATAAATTAAGGAAAAGTGTTACCTGACACATAATTAATTCCACAGTTAATAATAAAAAGGACAATGGAGTATGTGTCCCGTGTGAACCTTTCTATGATAAACTTGTGTGGAATAACCTTGTGTTGATCAAAGCTTTATGGTGTCTCCATAACAATGAAATTTTATGTAGAGACTAGATAGTATGATGAATGTATAATATCTGTCTTCCTTTATCTGGGATTTTGGGGATGAAATCCTTGTTAGGGGTTTATAATTTGTAACATACCTGACCTGGGTTATGTATTAATGCTGGGAGTTTTTGTTAAGCAAGTTAATTAGATCCTTAATTTTATCTTATAAAATGTAATTAAGGCTAAAGAGGAACTTATGTTTCAATTTTGGTCATGTTTGAATAATGTTGAAGCAATGTTTGCTTAGTTTGGACTAAAGTGAAATTTACCTAATATAAGGGGTTAACTTGCAAATGTTACTTGATAAATGTTCCTCAAGAATTTTGGAATCATGAGAATGAAAATGATGCAAGGTATGGCTTGTGAAAGCCTGAGTAGCAAGAAAGAGATGATAAAGCAATGTTTGTGCATTAAAAACCTAGTTTTGGTATAATGTACAATTCACCCAAACCCCAGGGTTCAATATGTAAATTATCACTTCAAAATAGTCCCTAATGTTTCTTGGCATCATGAAGATCAAAGAAAATGAGAGGGGTATCTCATTTGTATCACTTTGAAGGAGAAAGTATTAAAATAATCAAGATTTAAGCATAATTGAAACCCTAATTCAAATTAATGCAAAAATAATTATATTAATTGGATTGCCCTTCAACCAAAATTGTGTTGGTTGAAAATCAACAATTTTGGACGTCCTTGTGCCTTGCAAAGGCAAAGTAAATATCTTCGTGTGTGGAGAACCCACTGACATTAAGAAAACAAAAAGAAATATCCACTAACTCATGGATATTAATATTATAAGGGTTAAGGTGCTTAACTTGCTTTTCTTTAATTTGAGGATAATTGAGAGGAATAAGAGGCAAGAAGGATAGCTTCATATCTAAGGAATTGAGGGGAAAGAGGCAGCACTAATTTTGGAATTAAAAGATTTTTATCAGGCATTTTCTCTCTCATTGATTTTCTTATGAAAACACCCTTTACAACCCAAACCAAAGGTTTTTTCAGAATCCACTTCTTCTACTTGCTTGCAAAACGACCAAGGGAGCTTTGGAGGATTAGGAGGACGACCCCCAACCTGTTGGTAAGCTTATTGACCTTTGTGCACCTTGATTCCATGGTGGAAATAAAAAATCAATGCATGCTTTCTTCTTATCGATCTCGATCCCATCTTCATTTCTAACCATTCCTTTTCACTCAAAGCTTGAGGATGAGCCTTGGGATAGTGAAAGGAGTTGCATCCACCATTGTTGACATGATCTCGGAGATTTGAAGCTCAATTGGAGGTGGGTTTTATAACTTGAACCCCTCTACATTTTTATTCAACTATCAATCTTGCAAGTTTGTTGATTCCTTCATCTTCTTGATTAATTGTTTGTTGTAATTGGTAAATTCATGAAATCAGAAGTACTATAAGTTACAGGGACGAAGGAAGATGATGATGACATCATCTTGGACACTTTTCCCAAGTAATTCATATTCCAATCGGTTTCAACAAGTTGTTCATTCGGTTTCAACAAAACCATTTGGAATTAAACGATTTCATCAAACCGTTAGGAACTAAATGGTTTCAAACCGTTTAGAAGAGTTGACCGTAGTTGACCATTTCGAAATTTGATGCTAATGATGGTGGTTGATGACCCATTAAATTTAATTGATTAATTCCAAAGGGTTCATTAGCTGAATGTTCATCAATTACCAAACCCTAATCGAATTAAGTGCTGAAATTCCAATTGGTTGATTTAGATTTTTGGGTTGATTAACCCAAACGGTCACAATACCGTTTGGGGGTCACCCAAACGGTCTCAAGACCATTTGGAGGTCAACCAAGACCGTTTAGAGGTCTAGGGTTGAGTATGGTTGAGTAATTGAAGGTCCAGAGAGACCAAATTGAAATGCAAGTAACAGTTGAATTGATGATCAATCCAATGATCTAAACCCTAATGAAATTTCAAAAATTCCAAGGATAGGAAGGGGCAAACGGTCTCAAGACCATTTGGAGGTCATCCAAACGACCTCAAGACCGTTTAAGGTCAGGTCATATCATATTTTAATGATGATTCATTAATTTCAATTGAATAGATTCCATAATGTTAATCATTGATGGTTCCTCAATTCCAAAACTCTAATTGAAGGCGTCTTGATTATAAATCCTAGTTCAATTAGGTTCAAAACCCTAATTGATGGTCCAATTGAAGGATGATTCAATAGTTCAATTGATGAATGAATCAAGGAATCAATTGATAGGCGGTTCATTGATGGAAATCTTGAATTGATTAAGTGTTGAAAGACCTTTTTTTTGGTCCATTCGATTTTGAGAGGGTTTGGACAAAACGGTCTTAAGACCGTTTGAGTCCAAATGGTCTCAAGACCTTTTGGGTCCAGACGGTCTCTAGACCATTTAGGTCCAAACGGTCTCAAACCGTTTGGAGACCCAAGCCCATTCGGTTTCAAGGGCAATTTGCCCAAACAATTTCAAACCGTTTAGAGATCATAGGGGTCAAGACCATTTGATGACTCAATGTGATCAAATCAATTGATAACTCAATGTGATGAAGGATCAATTGACCCTATAATTTTTAATGATTTATATCAAGGGAAACCACTAGAGTTGTACCTTTAAGGTACCAAGTGATTGGTAACCTTAGGCGAGTTAATCCTTGAAGCTTAAATAAGCAATACTTCAATATACTATGTCTATCCTTATTGAATGTACTTAATTGAAGGATTGGTTAATCTAATCTAATCAAGTTTGACATAGTCAACATTCTATAAAGGACGAGAGAGAGATAGAGGAATCCATACATGTATGATAATCATTTGATGGTTAAGCCTCAACATATTCAATGTGAATACAATATGAATTGTAGGGAATGATCCATCATAAAGAAGATCATGGAACCCTAATCAAGAAGATTGATGAACCCTAACCCTATGTTAGGGCAATGCTAATTGTAATCCTAATCTAAAGTATGAAAGTAACCCTAATTAAGGGTGATGGCATGAGTAACCCTAATTCAGGGTAATGTCATACAAAACCCTAATTGGGATGAATAGTAAATCCTAATTGTAGGTTATTGAATGTGAAACTCAAATCTAGGGTAATGCCATGTGAAACCCTAAATTAGAATGATGTTATGAGGGACCCTGATGCAATGATGTTATGTGAGACTCAAATCCACAGTGATGCCATGTAATGATATATGAAACCCTAATGATGGTATAATGGCCAAATACACTAAATTAAGGTGTGGCTAATATAATCAAGTAAGATGAGAATGTTACACCCATGAAGGGTGAAATTGATAAACCATATGAATGGTAATGTTGATACTTAAATGAGTAAGGGTATAAGGGACAAGATGATGCCTAGATCATTATATATCTAACTCAACACATGTGTAACAACCCTATACACCATACAAATATGAGGACAAGAAACTCTTAGGAGTGATGTATGCAACAATAAACAATGGAGTGGATAACATCCTAAGAGTAGAAATACCTAAAGTGGTTGATAATGGTTTATTCTATATCAAAAATGCCTAACCATTAGATAAGTCCATATCATTAAAGATAGCTGGACAATTCTAATGTGTGACCTATGCACTATATGATGAAAGTGATAGGTGAGCTGTTAAAAAGTATTAAGAGGGAAATACCTTAATACAAGATAAGTTGGTAAAATTAAGAGAATTAGAAATTAATAAGAAAAGAGATATATCGAGACATGATAGTTATCATGTATTTAGCATTTCAGGGTTGATATACCTTGATGCACCTCAAATCCAATATACTTGGATAAGAAACTCAAGAAGTATGTGTTATGTAAATTATTACAATGAAGATGTAATGAGTTCATAGAACTTTGATAAGTGGTGTCTAACATGCTATGATAAAGGGGTTAAGCCAAGATAATAAGTATGGTATAAACATACCATGACGAGGTTGAGAGATGAACTCATACCTTGAATTGATAATCATTATCACTATATGATGAGAGTAATGATCATGAGTAAATACTTATGATATTATTGAATGCTCCTAGAGGAATGGAACAATAAATTAGGGTTGGATAGATAATATAAACATGAAACCCTAATTAATGTGAAATGGGAAACCCTAACCCTAATTTTTGGGTAAAGAGATGAAAATCCTATTTGATAGTAAACCCTGATCCTGATAAAGGAATGGTGGTGTTACTATTGTATCATATGATGTAATAAGTGACTTTTATGACTATTATCATGTCTATTGAGATGATGAACATAGCCATATTTGAGCTATGGCATTTATATAATAAAAATGTTGATTGGCCTTGTGTGCCTTAATGATTTTGTTGCTTAGTAAAAGTAACAAAATATGCATGGACTTTATGAGCCATATGAGTAAGCTGTTGCCTATTGAAAGGTGACAAGAGACTTAATGGGTCTTGTGAGCCGTGTGAGATTCTTGTGTAACAAGTATCATGTATACCTCGGTCTGAGGACCTAGAGGAAATAGTTACCTAACAAGTGGTAACAGTGATTAGTGATGAACTGAGGGTATGAATACCCAGATTTGATAAGTAAGATAATGATGATGCTGTGAGATGTGAACTTTCAAGTGATGAGATAAGGGATTAATATTCCAATGTATTATAAGTTCTGGTAAAGCAATTGATAAGAGTTTACATGTTTCTTTGTAGCATTTGTCATAATAATTCCTGTTTGAGAACTTGACTGATGCTAAAAGGATACGCTAATGTACTTAATTAATAAAGTGAAATCATATCATGTAGAGCCCTGACCATAGATCCATCATTGTCAGTATTTTGGTGATGGTGAAATGGGTTGTTCCGCGGCAAAACCCGAAACACATATTTTTTAATATGTGGGGGTAATTGGGAAAATATATCCTTATGCCCCATAGGAATGGCTACGGGCTATGTCCTATGTACGGGATGGGTTTCAGACCATACCCCAATAAGAGTATGGCTACAGGCCTTGAGTCCTCAATATAATACCAAGCATTCACTATAGGCCATAACCCTGAAGAGAGTATATGCTACGGGCTATAACTCTATAGTGAAGTTGCTAGTATACCCTGGAAAGCTATCTAGTAGAGACACAAGATGTCCTACATGTGGTCTCGCACTGACCGAGATGTGGGAGGTCTTGGAAGCTAACTCTTCCATTGACCTTGAATGGTACCGATTTTGACTTCGCAGTGGTCGGTTGGAGTATGAGCGGTATACCTCAACTCCTCAGGGCATAAGTGTGATTGTAAAATGTAATCAACCGTGTAGCATGTTTGCTTAAGGATTGAATACGGAAATTTATTGGCTGATGTTACATTTCTTTTATGCATCTCTAGTTGATAGATGATAGATGTTATTCATATATCCTTATATTCATTGCAAGTAGATGGATGAACTATGATTCTATCATGGGTAGATGAAATGTTCTCCTTAGGGAAGGAGATTACCTTACTCTGTTCATATAATGATTAATACTATTGTTAATATATAAGAACTCCTACTCAGTTTTATTTTAATAAACTGCAATAATAATGTTTTGGCGGAGAGTTATATCTCCCACTGGGGCAATTTACAATTGTCTCACCACCATGGAATCCATTGTTTTTAGGTGGACGCGGACAAAGAAATAGAATTCCCACAACAGAAAGAGGACATCATCAGTAGGAACAATAGTAATATCTCAGGTGGAGATACTGACTGTCAAGTCATATAGATAGTAGTCCTATGTGTCGTCTTTGTACTCTCAGGTCATCGGAGTTAGTAGATAGTGCTTTTATCATCGACTTGAGATTTTGTCTTGAACGCCTCGAGGTTTTATGTTTCTTATGTATAGTTTGGCAAAGCAAGTGTTTTATGTAATCCTCGAGAAGAGATGATACATGAAATGTATATGTTATACTTTGGTTCTTGATGAAAGAGTTTTCCTATGTTTGGATCTCTTTGCAAAAAGTTTTAAATTTTAGTGATTTTCAGTAATCCACTACAAATGATTCGCTTCTTCTTAAGTAAATCTTGTTTTTGTGAATTGGATGCCACAACTATGATAAGTATGATGAATCCAGTCCATTCTCAGTTGGGTTGCCAAAACCATAAAATATTGAAGCTAATGATGACTTGTATGTGCGTGAAGATCACAATAAAGGATTGTTAATTGATAAACGATCGCAATATTAGAGGAATGCATGTTTATATTTTTTTATATGTTTCATTTTTCAATGTTTCATTTGTATATGTGAACTATATACTGTTTCATTTTTCAATGTTTCATTATCTTCTAGTTATGTCAAATGCTAAATGTTTGATTTTTTAATGAAATTTTCAGATGGCTGAGCATGGGTATGATGACCATGATGTCCATGATGAGCATGGTGAGGATACCAATGCACCACCTCACAATGTGAGTTTTAAAAATATATCATATATTTGTATCTATATGTCCATTAATAGTTACATCCTGTAAGTGTGTTTATTTTGTCAAAATTTAGGTTGATGATGCACATGTACCCTCTGAAGCACATGAGGCACTTGATGAGTAGTACCAAAAAGTTCACAAGAGAAGGGGAATCACTATGATGAAGAAGTTAACAACGCCAAGGGGCAATGGACCCAAACTGGTTGTGGATTTTGATAATGTAGGAAATGCAATTGGAGTGAACCGCAATTCATTTGTTTCATATCTTAGGTATGTTACTCGTAGCCATTGTGGTTGTAAGATAGATTCTTGGCATAAAGCTCCTAAGGGGAAGAAAGACTTAATATGGAAGGATTTCTGCCTGAGTTATTATTATTTGCAATTCTATTTTGTAGATTACTAATTTTTTGGACACTAGTTAATAACAATTCTATTTTGCAGAGTATATTTGTGTTGGATGAAAATTTGCATCATAAATGCATGATGCAATGCTGTGGGAGGGTCCTAAGGAACTATAGGACAAATCTCACCTAAGAATACATAAAATATGGTGAGAAGAGGAAGAAGTCAGCCACTGAACAGTGGAACTTCCTGGACCAAGAAGAATGGGACGCGTTTGTTTCTTCAAGAAACACTGATGAATTCAAGGTATTAGGTGTTACTCCCTATTTAATTAATATACGTTGTATTCACCTATTCAAGATTAACCTTTTGTGTTACTAACCAAATCAATGTGCATACTAACTAGGCTATCCGTGAGGCATAAAGAGCAAGGCGTGCACTGAATGTGCATGACCACACAATGGGTCCAAAGGGCTATGCAAGCGTTCATCAAAGACTACATGTTGAGTGTACTGCTCAGTCTACTGCTACTCAGGAGTCCTCTACTATAGGTACTGCACCTCTACCTCGCCATGATGCCTGGATAGTTGGGAGGCAAAACAAGAAGGGAGAAATAAAGAAGCCCACAACTGCTAAGGCAGCTGCAAAATTGGTAAAATACAATTCTTAGAGCAATCATTCGAATATTGATTATTTGTGGTGTTTACTTACCAATTTATGTTGATGGCGATTAGCGGGAGCTGCACGAGCTGAGGAACAAGACATGTTCATCCCTGAGGGCACAAGGGATAAATTGACAGTTGCTTTGGGTAACCCAGAGCATCCTAGACATGTTAGGGGTGCAGGCACTGGTGTGGGCATCAAAGCATTCTTTGGGCCATCCCAGCGCAAACATGTCCCAAAAGTGGGAATTTCACAAGAAGAGGTAACCTATTCTTTTTTTATAATGTCACTATAAAAGGGAATTCAATAATCATAAGATAACATTTCTTTTATGCATGTATAGGTAGATGCGTTAATTGAAAGGAGAACCCAAGAAGCAATGGTGAAGTGGCAGACTAGAAAAAAAAGGAATGAAAGGGAGACTCTGACTTTAGTCTATGGGTAGTCAGATCAGACTAATGCTTGAGTTGTCTTCCTCCCCTGATTTCCTAGAGTGAATGAGATACCAAATATATGCTTCTGGCTCCCACTCAAACTTCGAGGCATCTAACTTTCCCTACAATGGATCTCACAATTTTATGTCTAGACCTTATCCTTCCTAGCATTGAGATGAATAGGAAGAGTCATATTTCTTTTTGGTGAGTCATGTGTAACGTGGGCATCCAAGAACCTCAATCATATATATGGTCCACCAATTTTCATTAGGGAGATATGAGAACCACATATCAATTGTTGATCACCCTCAAGATCCCTTGCAATCCATTTACAGAGCTTCTCTATGTTCCTTCTCCTCAGGCAATAAGCGTCAAGGGCCTTGACACCCCAAGGATTTCTAACTCTCTAGAGTTGGCCAATTGGTCATGTGAAGATGTCCTTCTCGGAAATTTAATATTTTGCACGATAATACCAATTTCCCCTTTTTTCCATCATACCTTCTTATGTTTGTGAACCCATGACTAGTTTAGCATTTTGGAATGATGGTTGTTTGTGTTTTTCTCTCAGCATCTTTGGCTCGACATATGGGGTTGATTGAAAGGCTTTGTGTGGGCTATTTTTTTCACAACCTTTTTCCTTGGAGCATTCACAAAACGACCATGTAGAGAGTAGGTCCTTAGGCCACTGAGCATTAACCAATCTAACTTTTAGCTTCTCATGTTTTCTTAGATGAGGATGTCACGGTTGGGTCATAGTTTTCACAATCTAGCCAACCTTTTACCATTTTGATGTGTGGGTTCCTCATAAATCCAATGAAGAACATGATGGATAGTTGAGGTTTCTCTATTTTACCCCAAACCAACATTCTGATTGTCATTCTTCCCTTTGGCATTTTTGTCTTCTTAACCTCTATTATTTTAGCCAGTTTGAGTGGACCCTAGACTGTGTGGCCACTTGTGGTTGGTTCACCTAAGTTGTATATGCACTTTATTTTTGGATAAAATCCGACCGATGTGGATTTATCTTGCTTTCTAATTTGTTGAACATTTAAAAAAATATGAAATTCATTAGTGTTAGAAAAATGTAAATATATACTCATTGGAAAGTTTTAGGGATGAGGATCAATAATATTATGAGTTTTATACCTGATTTGAATTTGATATCCTCTGATTCCTTAAAGAACCATGAAATCCTAGAAATCAAAATTAGGATTAATCATTAAGGGATGATAATTGATTTCACATGGTAATTAGGGTTTCAATCAACCCAAAAAAGAGACTAGAGTTCATCAACCTAAGAAGAGCAAGTTAGTCTCTTCTCTAAGAGAAATTAAAGTGGTTCATGCACTTTGAACATAAGTATTGTTTGAATTTATGTATTTATGTACAATGCCCATAGAATGCTATGAATGTATCATTTACTATTTCAATTGTTTAAAGTCTATGAATCTATAATGAATTGATGTCATGTTCATTGACAAAATTATGGTATCAACTTTCATGGACATTAAATATAAAGTACAAGTAAGATCGAAGAGAAAATTAAGAGTTTCTAGAGAAAGAAAATGTTAAAAGATAGCTTGTAAATGATCCTCACCAAGAGGCTCCTTGAGCAAACTTAGAGTCACTTTAGTGCATAAGAGAATAGGCACTTTAGTGCAACCCAACAGGCACTTTAGTGCATATGATAACATGCACTTATGTGTCAATTCGAGGATCCTTATATAGGTCAAGATAAAATAAATTATCTAAAAGAAATTGTGTCCTTTTTAAATGTTTAATCTTAAAGTTTATTTTCAATTTACATGTTATCTTTAAGATACAACATGTTTAATTCAACTTATGAATTGGTTTGATGCATGGCTAGAAGAACGATTCTTGCTAATGAAGAGAAAGCCTAGAGCAGTGAACCTCTCTAATTCTCAGGGACTAGTTCAAAAATCTTCAAGAAGGAAGGACTTGGTGGGTATCAACTATAATAGAACAATCCCTGTAGATTTCATTTCTAGTTTAAGAAACTTGTATTTGTTTTAAGGTGAGAGTTTCTTGTTATGATATTGAGATGTGAGATATCAAAATTGGATTTTGTGTTGGTTGAATAATTATATTTTATGCAATGATTATCATGTTTGTGACATACCCCTTGAGAATTCACTACTACAGAACCGACCTTTGGTGTCAGTTATTTAAGGCCTTTGGCGACGGTTAAAAAGCGACACCTATGTTGGCGACACTAGAAGGTGAACCCTTAGGCGTCAATTTTAAAACCGATGCCAAAACCCACTATAGGCGTTGGTTATTAGTGGGAAAATCGATGCCAGAACCCTTCGCGCCACAAAATGGGCGGCAACAGGGGCACTATAGGCGTCGGTTATTAGTGGGAAAATCGATGCCAGAACCCTTCGTGCCACAAAAAGGGCGGCAAAAGGGGAACTATAGGCGTCGATTATTAGTGGGAAAACTGATCCCAGAACCCTTCACACTACAAAAAGGGCGGCAGTAGGGGCACTATAGGCGTCAGTTATTAGTAGGAAAACTGACGCCCAAACCCATCGCGCCACAAAAAGGCGCCCTCTAGGACACCATCGGCGTCAATTTCGTAGCAATAACCGATGCCATATCACCTGCCACCACGGCAGTGCTGGCCACCATGGCCATGTTGTCTGGCCACATTAGTCATCGGTTTTTTGCTACTAACAGACGATGCAAGCCTTTGTTATCGGCTTTTGACTAATAACTGACGCCTATGTTTTGATTTTTTTTTCTTATCAGTTTGCAGGCCTGCTGTGGCTGGTCGCAGGATAAAAAAACCTATAGTTTAGTGGAGCTGAACTGTAGGTTTACGACATCCATTGATATCAGCCAACAACAGGGCACAAACTTGCAAATTTAACAAGATCCACATACATGTAGAAACAAGACACAAACCTGCAGTTCCTTTCATTTTGACATTCACACATGTAGAAACATTCAGACACATGTAGAAAATTCATGTAGCAACCAGCAGTTCCTTTCATTTTCACATTCATACTTGCACATGTAGAAACATTCATGTAGCAACTTGCAATTCTTTCATTTTCACATTCACACATGTATAAACATTTAGACACATGTATAAACATTCACACATATGACAATTTAGAAAAATTCATTTATAAAATATCATTCTTTAGTCATTATTGCTATCAACATCCCAATTATATTTTAAAACCCCCACTACTTGTATGGCTTTTGCCTATTCTTCTCTTACATCATTTAATTCTTCTGTCATATAGGAAGCTTGTACATCTGATAAGGCCTTACATGTAGTGTGGTCAGTTTTAAATACCTGCAAAGAAAATGATGTATAAGAGAATGATGTATATATATAATTAATAATATATAAATAAGATTGATATATTTCATATTATCTAATGAGACTATTGATGCGATGGTTTTCAGTCGCATTTATAGACCTATTTCATATGTGTTTTGTGCCTTAATTACTCATTTTCATGGATAATATTGCATAATTCACTTAATTTGGTCTTTGCCATCATATTATATCAAATCCCCTTTGTTTTACTATTTTGAGAATTATTTATCATCTTATAATAAATTGTGTGGATTTACTTGGTCTTGTTGTGAAATTTCAGGAAAAACGAGTATCTGCTTCCGTCGATACCATCGACCAAGCCACAGATTTCCAGCCGAGAATAGCAGCACAGAGTCGATACCATCGACACCCAAGTCGATGGCATCGACATCCCTTCAGGTTGCTGGTGAGGAAACTGTCGATACCATCGACCCAAGTCGATGCCATCGACACATGAAGATCTACAGCATCGCTAAACGACAACAACCGATGCTAAAGAGAGTCGATACCATCGACACCCAAGTCGATGGTATCGAGATCACCACAGGCGCTCAGACTAAAAGAAAGGAAAGCTGCCGCTAATCCGCTGGGTCGATACCATCGACCCGCGTCGATGGTATCGACGCCGGCAGATATGCGTTGGATCGGTTTTGATCTCGATCGGACGGCTGTTGTTATTTGACGACCTAATTAGGGACTTATACCTAATGACGGCCGCCCACACGAGAAGAGGATCTCATTTTTTTGGATTGCACGAGTGCCGAGGAGGAGAAAAAGGAGAACGAAGGTCAGAAGCTCATCCCGGGTGATTCGGACGATGCCGAAGACGATTTCCACCACCGATAGGCGGGGAAGCTCGTGTTCTACGCCAAGGATCCACCGGTTCTTCTCCGTTCAGGGGTTTTCCCACTTGTTTCACGTTTTTCTTATGAAATCCCCTATTTCTACCATGTATTCGTGTGAGATGAACATGAGAGGCTAAAACCTTCAATCTTTAGGACCGGGAGTAGCCCGGGAATGCATTGTATGACATTTTTATATCAATAATTCATATTTTTCTCTCAAATCCGTGGTATAGATTCGTTTTCTCCATTTCTATTGTTATGCTTGATCACCATAATAATAATTTAACACCCTTAATCACTTCGACAGAAGGATTAATGGTTGAAAAGAGACGAATTCTACATTAATCAATAAAACCCTTGATAAAGGAGTTGTAAAATTAATGGTGGGAACTGAGAGACCGTTTTTAATGCGCTTAGTTTAGGGGAATGATTACTACGACGGTGGAATCAACCTAAACCTAAGTAGTGAATTACACCACGATAGTGGGTAATTCTATATTCAGGCCACTACCCGGATAGAGAGAGAAGTGTGAGGAATTATATGAAACCTAATACAATGTTGACCCGCGGTGAAACCGCCATCCTAAAGATATCCCTTTGAATTGATTAAATTAACCTTTAATCGATTGTTTCCTTTGTTTGATTTTTATTTTCTTTTAATTTCAACAACAAAACCCTACTTTGTTAATCGGTCTAGCTGATTGCGATTAGTTAGTAGAAGTCTCCAATAATTCACGTATCCCTGAGTTCGACTCGGGCCTCACAAGGCCTATATTACTCGACACGTATACTTGTGTTTAAGCGCGTAGTAAAATACACGTCAAGTTTTTGGCGTCGTTGCCGGGGATACGGCGAATTATTGGCACTTTGAGTGCTAAGAGCGGCCACTCTAGGCCACATTTTTTTTTAGTATTTTGAAACAATTTTAAATATTCTTAAATTTCTCTATAATTGTGTTTACTCGTTCAAAGCATAGTACTGAACCCCAATCTTCTTATTTCAGGTACTTTGCATGGTGCATACACGTAGCACAGAATACACGAATCGCACACCTGAGGTTCCATCTCCGGGACCAGAGGACGAGGACTACTACGAGCAAGAGCACCAAAGCTACATAGATTCTGAATCTGAGCAAGAGCAAGCAGAAGAAATGGCCGAACCACAAACGATATGGGAGAAGATCAAAGCGTCTTCTTCATCAGCTTCAAAGGGGCCTATTAAGAAACATGGGATCGACATACCTACATATAAGATCGATCCAGCGTTAATCAACTTGGTGAAATCAAATGCATTTCATGGATTGAAAAATGAAGATCCGGTTGCCCACATCAGCCAGTTCGTGGAGAACTGTGACATGGTGAAGATCGACCGATTCCCACAAGATGCTTTGTACCTCAAGTTATTCCCAAATTCCCTGGCAGGAATAGTGAGAGAGTGGCTACATAACCTCGACGATGAGTTTGTTGAATCATGGGATCATATGGTAGAGGTTTTCTTCGAGAGGTTTTTCCCTCCTGAGAAGACCAATGACATGATTAGGAAGATTCACAATTTCACCCAACAGGCGGGTGAAACATATTCTGAGACTTGGGAGCGATTCCAGGTCATGTTGAGGAGCTGTCCACATCATGGACTGGACAAGGAGACACAGGTGAAGATCTTCTATTTTGCTCTCTCCGAGCATGATAGAAGTAACTTGGACTCAGCCGGTTCAGGATTTTTCTTGAACAACACTGATACGAGATGCTGGGAGATATTAAAGAACATGGCTAGGAAACAGCCATGGGGCGACAGAGGTGCAGTGGAACATGTCAAGGCTGCCGGCGAATCCAGAATAGTTAGGGAGCTGAACGACAAGCTAGATCTTCTAGCCAAGAAGCTGCTAACTAAGGAAGATGCATCTGAGGATGAGGAAGCCCAAGTGAAGTTCATGCAACAACAGGGCTATAGAAACAATGACTATGCATGGAGAAAGGATTAAAAATTTTCATGGAAGGATCCGAACAATTTTCTGCATGATCCGGATGCCAAATCACAGCAAAAAGCCAAGGAAAAGAACACTGAATTGCTAAGTCAAATGGTTCAGCAAAACCAAGAGATGATGACCATGTTTGGTAAACAATTGCAATCTCAAGGTGACATTCTAACCAAATTTGGGCAGACGCTGCAAAGCCATGGAGCACAGATGCGGGCATTAGAGACCACCGTGGCACAGATTTCGAGTGAAGTGGCGGCCATCAAGCACGCCAATCAACAGAAACCAGCCGAGAATGCAAATGTGGCTCAAGCACACCATCATGTCAAGTATATGTCCGTGGTAAACAGTGAGGAGGAATCTCAGGCGCAAGAAGCTGTAGAAGAAAGAAAAATGACTTTCAATGTGAATGCAACGCCGGAAATACCATATCCACGCACTTACTATGGACTACCAGGCAGAAGCACTTTTTTTTTTTGGAAAATACGCCAAGTGCCCTTGGTGGTCACGCCTCCACCTAGGCGAGAAGAGCAAGTCAAGACTGTCTGTCAAGGTGCTGATATATCTATTGTTGATATTAATGTTGATGATGTTTCGCCAAAGCCCACGTCGGAGAGAGTGATTGAAGCAAGCTTAGGGGAGGTACCCCCGAAAAGCGCGTATGTGCCACCTCACAGGCGTGTTGAGGCAGCAGATTTTTCAAATGTGGTTAATCCTAAGTCGAAGAAAGAGCATCGTCATTTTAAGAAATTCCTGGAGATATTTCGAAAACTTCACATCAATATTCCCTTAGTGGAGATGATCGAGAAAGTACCCGCCTATGGGAGGTTCATCAAGGAAATCATCAATAAGAAGAGGCGGATAAAAGATGATGAAATTTATTGGATGAATGAGACAGTGAGCTCTATGATTCACGGGAGTTCACCAAAGAAGAGAAAGGACCCAGGAGGTTTTTACATTCTGTGTTCAATAGGTGGTCAACATGTTTCTAAAGCGCAATGTGATTCCGGCGCTAGTATAAATCTCATGCCTTTGGCTACATTTCAAAAGCTGGGGTTAAAAGAGATAAAGAAGTTGGCCGCAACAATTGAATTGGCAGATGGGTCTATCGTGAGACCATATGGAGTGTGTGAGGATGTGCTCGTCAAAGTGGATAGATTCATATTTCCGGTGGACTTTGTTGTCATGGATATGCCACCACTCCACAGCTGTGAAATTCTCCTAGGAAGACCGTTTCAAGCAACGGCGGATGTTGTGACTGCCTTAGGGAGAGGTACTTTGTCTTTGGGAATTGGAGGAGATCGAGTTGAATTCAAATTACCGCATGATCCTCTAAGCGCAGTCCCCAATGTGAAAAGATGATGAGTTGCAAGACGTCTAGCCTAAGACGTTAAAGAAGGGCGCTTGTTGGGAGGCAACCCAACCATTGGTACATTGGGATAGGTTAATTTTAGTAATAGATTGCTTTTATTTCGTTTAATTTTAGTGTAAAAAAAAAAGATACCTTGATCCATTTGTTCAATGTGCAGGCACAGGCAGGGTCGATACCATCGACACAATGGTCGATGGTATCGACATGGGTTCAGGTTGACACCAGCAAAAATCGCACTGCATCGATACTATCGACACCCCCGTCGATGGTATTGACATGGTCACAGACAGGTCGCAATAAAAGTGTCGATGGTATCGACACCCCAGTCGATACCATCGAGATCTCTGGAGATATTCAGACGAATTTTGCTCAGTCAACTCGATACCATTGACGGCCTCGTCGATGGTATCGACATCATCACAGGTTGAATGCAACACAACGGCGGTGTCGCAATAAAAGCAAGTCGATACCATCGACATCCGTCGATGGTATCGATGGACATGTCACCGATCCGCACACAGACATCGACAACGATCGCAACAGCCACGTCAGCGATCCGGGTGCTGCGTCGATACCATCGAATTCCGTCGATGGTATCGACCCGTCAGCAATCCGGGTTTCTCGATCCAGCAAACGTCAGCCGTCGATACTCGCGAGGGAGGCAGCTACCCGCGAGATGTGTCGATACCATCGACCCGCGTCGATGGTATCGACGGGTCAACAGGGGTGCCGATCAAGCCTATTTAAGGGGACTTGGAACGTCATTTGACATCACACCTTCAGAGCAAGTATCCTCCTTTGCGCCGAGCACTCCCCCGAGCCCTCCAAGACTGAAGAGAAGCGTCATCGAGCGGAGATCTTCATCGAGCGGAGAATTTCTTCTCCATCTTCACCGAGCTCTTTTCTTCTAATCCCATCTTATCGCAACCATGGTGCACGTCGCCAGAGCGTCGTCTTCAAGCGCACACCCTATGGAGATCGAGGAGTTCGTTCCTCCCCCAACCGCTTCCATCCCTCATCCACGCCTAATTCATGCCAACATGGAGGTGAGGAAGGTCTACGAGGAGATAATGAAGCGAAAGTTCGAGCCCACCCGGTATGTGGACCGGGGCATGATCCAGGAGTTGGGATTCGAGGCCAACTTGGCCTATGTGCTTCATGGACAAGCACGCAACACCAGCAGATGCCTACGCCCTGACGAGCTGCAGTACCATGCGGATGGGCAGCCGTTTTTTGGCGAATGGCCCACCAACAAGGAACTGGTGGCGGAGTTCATGGCATCTCTCGACGTCTGCGTCGTACCAAACGACGTGGTAGCATCGGACCGGGAATGGATCAAGGGAAGGGTGTCCTTCCGACTCTTCAACAACAACTACAATCTCACACTGGTCCAGTTCAATCAAATCTTCAACTGGTTCCACTCTCCACATGATCACCGAAGGCCGGACTCCCGCACCGACTATGCAAAGATCTTCTCCGAGCTAGTTACAGTGCCGGCGGGGAAGACCGTGAGCTACCACAATGCAGCGGTAGCAGATTTTGAGCACCCGTTCGTCCGGGTCTTGCATAGGATGTTGAGCTTGACATTCTTCGCTCGAAGTGATCTTGCTTTGAGCAAGTTTCAGGAGAGTGACTTGTTCTTCCTTTACGCACTCCTGAAGCGTCAAACATGCAACTGGGGGGCGTTCTGGCTACAGCGCGTCCTGGCGGTGAAGAGGAGCACAAGGAAGGCTCAAATCCATTTTGGTGGTCTTGTCACCAAGTTGGCGCTTTACTTGGGGCTGAACTTTCAGTCCATGACTCCGATCTCTACGAGGAGCAAGGTGAACGTGCAACACTTGCACCGTTCAAACCTCATTCTTCTCCGGGACGGGTTGGCGTATGCTCATTGCCACGTCAACCAAGCTTATCAGGAGAGCTCCCTACCGGACGACATCTTCAACATAGAGGGCAAGCAGCACTTCCGGTGGCCAATCATAGCCATCGAGTCCTTTGAGGAAGAAGGCGGAGGTGACGAGCAAGAAGGAGAGGCTGCAGAGGAAGAGGAGGCTTTCACACCTCTTCGAGCACGTGTGGCACCACGGAAGCGTCCTAGGATGCATCCGGGTGCTTCTTCATCATCTCAGCCCCCGCCACCATCACCACAGCAAGAGCAGCCAGCTGCGGATCCCTACTCCATGCAAGGGATGTACACCATGCTGCATGACGTCCAGCAGACTCAGCAGCAGCACATGGTTATGTATACCGGCATTCATGATACTACGAGCCGGGTACTTGATAATCAACGAGCTATGTTCAAGAACGAGCGTCTCATCCTCGCCAACCAAGAGCAAATACACAACCGGTTGCAAAGGATGGAGATGCAGCAGGAGCCCTTTTATGACCATTACTGGAGTCAGGACTACTTTGGAGGTTATCCACAGCCTCCGCTGAGGACCCAATATGATCCAAGCTTCCAGGGGGAGTACCCGTCTTGGGATCCTACGGCACACGCAATACCCACCTCCACCACCATTGGACTGATCTGGTATCTCTGTTCCACTCTTAAGATTGTTTTTGACTATGAGGCCATAGTCGAATTCAAGCTTAGGGGGGTAGCTGGAACAACTCTATCTTTTCTTTTGTTGTTTTTAGTTTTTGCTTTGCTATTTGTTCTTGCATTTTTAGTTTTTGTTTAGGATCCACATCTATCTAGTGTAACTGTGGATGTCGTAAAAGTTTGTCATCTCGCTGTTAATTCATGGGAAATTTAAGGGAATTTAAAAATTTCTGTGTCTTTTGGATAGCTTAACTTGGTTGTCCTTGGGGAACTTGTCCTATGAAAATGATTGATTATGTCAACTTTGAAGCAATATGTCACACCCACACCCCCATTGACTCATGAAAAGTGGATAGTAACGGTTGTTTGAGCCTAACCTAATCAAATGGTAATGAGACCTTAATTGGATATAAGAGAAAGAACCCTTTGAACTACTACACATGTCAGTAAGGAGGGACACATGATATTTTTCTAAGGTTCAGTAACTTAATCTTGTGATCATTCCACTTCATATTTTTCCATAATCTACCAAAGAATTGGAAGTAAAGTACAGTTTTAATTCCTTTTTGCGTGCATAGCATGTAGATAGGATTTGCATTGTTATTTTCATACTTTTGCATAAAACGAAAAAAAATGTATAGTGATTCATGCACATTACCTTTAGGTGCATGTCATGTAGTTGCACTCATAACTTTCATGATTTTCACGCTTAAGTACACCATGTACCTCAGGTTGTCTTAAAAAGTGATCTAAATTGTTCCATACCCTCGAAATAGTACAAAGATTTCCAATCATGAAGAAAATAGCCTAACACATGTATCTCTAAGCAATTATGGATATGTGGGCTAAGAGAAAAAAAAATTCTAAAAATCTGAAAAAATTGAGAAAAGAAAAAAAAAGAGAGAATTTAGAAGGAAATGGAATAAGAGGGAGAAAGGAACATGATATCACTTGCATAACAAGGAAATTGAGTACATGATGTGGATTAATTAGATTTCTATCTCTTTTTGAGGTGGAAGGTTAGTGCATGCATCATTCCACCCAATTATAGGCATTAGGGCATTTTTAATGTGTATTCACATCATTTAGGGCATTTTGTTTTATGCATTTTGAAACTGTGTAATACTTCCAAATTCTTCCATGAACCACCCATTCCATCCACCCGTTGCTCGGATTGGTAGGCCACTGTGATTTTCTCCTCACTCATGTTTATCAGGAGAACTGCTTCCATGTAGATGGTAGTTAGGGCGAGCAACGTAGTGTAGGCGATCACAAGATGCACCAATGCTGAATCGGCGAACCTTATTATGTTAACTGCCTTATGTGATAGTGTTCATCGGTTTGAAGGATAATTTTTCTTATTGATGATTATTATCGCCTGTAGGGTAATTACTGTTCTGTGATTAGGAAAGGGCGGTTTGAGAACGTTCAGTGGGAGTCATGTGGAATGTGGGGTGATGTGTTGATTTTTAGTTGACATCTGCAATCATATTCTAAGGATTAGTTGCTCGAGGGCGAGCAATGTTTAAGCTTAGGGGAGTTTGATGCGATGGTTTTGAGTCGCATTTATAGACCTATTTCATATGTGTTTTGTGCCTTAATTACTCATTTTCATGGATAATATTGCATAATTCACTTAATTTGGTCTTTGCCATCATATTATATCAAATCCCCTTTGTTTTACTATTTTGAGCATTATTTATCATCTTATAATAAATTGTGTGGATTTACTTGGTCTTGTTGTGAAATTTCAGGAAAAACGAGTATCTGCTTCCGTCGATACCATCGACGGAAGTCGATACCATCGACCAAGCCACAGATTGCCCGCCGAGAATAGCAGCACAGAGTCGATACCATCGACACCCAAGTCGATGGCATCGACATCCCTTCAGGTTGCTGGCGAGGAAACTGTCGATACCATCGACCCAAGTCGATGCCATCGACACATGAAGAGCTACAGCGTCGCTAAACGACAACAACCGACGCTAAAGAGAGTCGATACCATCGATACCCAAGTCGATGGTATCGAGATCACCACATGCGCTCAGACTAAAAGAAAGGAAAGCTGCCGCTAATCCGCTGGGTCGATACCATCGACCCGCGTCGATGGTATCGACGCCGGCAGATATGCGTTGGATCTGTTTTGATCTCAATCAGACGGCTGTTGTTATTTGACGACCTAATTAGGGACTTATACCTAATGACGGCCGCCCACACGAGAAGAGGATCTCATTTTTTTGATTTGCACGAGTGCCGAGGAGGAGAAAAAGGAGAACGGAGGTCAGAAGCTCATCCCGGGTGATTCGGACGCTGTCGAAGACGATTTCCACCACCGATAGGCGGGGAAGCTCGTGTTCTACGCCAAGGATCCACCGGTTCTTCTCCGTTCAGGGGTTTTCCCACTTGTTTCACGTTTTTCTTATGAAATCCCCTATTTCTACCATGTATTCGTGTGAGATGAACATGAGAGGCTAAAACCTTCAATCTTTAGGACCGGGAGTAGCCCGGGAATGCATTGTATGACATTTTTATATCAATAATTCATATTTTTCTCTCAAATCCGTGGTATAGATTCGTTTTCTCCATTTCTATTGTTATGCTTGATCACCATAATAATAATTTAACACCCTTAATCACTTCGACAGAAGGATTAACGGTTGAAAAGAGACGAATTCTACATTAATCAATAAAACCCTTGATAAAGGAGTTGTAAAATTAATGGTGGGAACTGAGAGACCGTTTTTAATGCGCTTAGTTTAGGGGAATGATTACTACGACGATGGGATCAACCTAAACCTAAGTAGTGAATTACACCACGACAGTGGGTAATTCTGTATTCAGGCCACTACCCGGATAGAGAGAGAAGTGTGAGGAATTATATGAAACCTAATACAATGTTGACCCACGGTGAAATCGCCATCCTAAAGATATCCCTTTGAATTGATTAAATTAACCTTTAATCGATTGTTTCCTTTGTTTGATTTTTATTTTCTTTTAATTTCAACAACAAAACCCTACTTTGTTAATCAGTCTAGCTGATTGTGATTAGTTAGTAGAAGTCTCCAATAATTCACGTATCCCTGAGTTCGACTCGGGCCTCACAAGGCCTATATTACTCCAAGCGTATACTTGCGTTTAAGCGCGTAGTAAAATACACGTCAAGTTTTTGGCGCCGTTGCCGGGGATACGGCGAATTATTGGCACTTTGAGTGCTAAGAGCGGCCACTCTAGGCCACATTTTTTTTTATTATTTTGAAACAATTTTAAATATTCTTAAATTTCTCTATAATTGTGTTTACTCGTTCAAAGCATAGTACTGAACCCCGATCTTCTTATTTCAGGTACTTTGCATGGTGCATACACGTAGCACAGACTACGCGAATCGCACACCTGAGGTTCCATCTCCAGGACCAGAGGACGAGGACTACTACGAGCAAGAGCACCAAAGCTACATAGATTCTGAATCTGAGCAAGAGCAAGCAGAAGAAATGGCCGAACCACAGACGATATGGGAGAAGATCAAAGCGTCTTCTTCATCAGCTTCAAAGGGGCCTATTAAGAAACAGGGGATCGACATACCTACATATAAGATCGATCCAACGTTAATCAACTTGGTGAAATCAAATGCATTTCATGGATTGAAAAATGAAGATCCGGTTGCCCACATCAGCCAGTTCATGGAGAACTGTGACATGGTGAAGATCGACCGATTCCCACAAGATGCTTTGTACCTCAAGTTATTCCCAAGTTCCCTGGTAAGAATAGCGAGAGAGTGGCTACATAACCTCAACGATGAGTTTGTTGAATCATGGGATCATATGGTAGAGGTTTTCTTCGAGAGGTTTTTCCCTCCTGAGAAGACCAATGACATGATTAGGAAGATTCACAATTTCACCCAACAGGCGGATGAAACATATTCTGAGACTTGGGAGCGATTCCAGGTCATGTTGAGGAGATGTCCACATCATGGACTGGACAAGGAGACACATGTGAAGATCTTCTATTTTGCTCTCTCTGAGCATGATAGAAGTAACTTGGACTCGGCCGGTTCAGGATTTTTCTTGAACAACACTGATACGAGATGCTGGGAGATATTAAAGAACATGGCTAGGAAATAGTCATGGGGCGACAGAGGTGCAGTGGAACATGTCAAGGCTGCCGGCGAATCCAGAATAGTTAGGGAGCTGAACGACAAGCTAGATCTTCTAGCCAAGAAGCTGCTAACTAAGGAAGATGCATCTGAGGATGAGGAAGCCCAAGTGAAGTTCATGCAACAACAGGGCTATAGAAACAATGACTATGCATGGAGAAAGGATAAAAAAATTTCATGGAAGGATCCGAACAATTTTCTGCAGGATCCGGATGCCAAATCACATCAAAAAGCCGAGGAAAAGAACATTGAATTGCTAAGTCAAATGGTTCAGCAAAACGAAGAGATGATGACCATGTTTGGTAAACAATTGCAATCTCAAGGTGACATTCTAACCAAATTTGGGCAGACGCTGTAAAGCCATGGAGCACAGATGTGGGCATTAGAGACCACCGTGGCACAGATTTCGAGTGAAGTGGAGGCCATCAAGCACGCCAATCAACAGAAACCATCCGAGAATGCAAATGTGGCTCAAGCACACCATCAGGTCAAGTATATGTCCGTGGTAAACAGTGAGGAGGAATCTTAGGTGCAAGAAGCTGTAGAAGAAAGAAAAATGACTTTCAATGTGAATGCAACGCCGGCAATACCATATCCACGCACTTACTATGGACTACCAGGCGGAAGCACTTTTTCTTTTTGGAAAAGACGCTAAGAGCCCTTAGTGGTCACGCCTCCACCTAGGCGAGAAGAGCAAGTCAAGACTGTCTGTCAAGGTGCTGATATATCTATTGTTGATATTAATGTTGATGATGTTTCGCCAAAGCCCACGTCGGAGAGAGTGATTGAAGCAAGCTTAGGGGAGGTACCCCCGAAAAGCGCGTATGTGCCACCTCACAGGCGTGTTGAGGCAGCAGATGTTTCAAATGTGGTTAATCCTAAGTCGAAGAAAGAGCATCGTCATTTTAAGAAATTCCTGGAGATATTTCGAAAACTTCACATCAATATTCCCTTAGTGGAGATGATCAAGAAAGTACCCGCCTATGGGAGGTTCATCAAGGAAATCATCAATAAGAAGAGGCGGATAAAAGACGATGAAATTTATTGGATGAATGAGACAGTGAGCTCTATGATTCACGGGAGTTCACCAAAGAAGAGAAAGGACCCAGGAGGTTTTTACATTCCGTGTTCAATAGGTGGTCAACATGTTTCTAAAGCGCAATGTGATTCCGGCACTAGTATAAATCTCATGCCTTTGGCTACATTTCAAAAGCTGGGGTTAAAAGAGATAAAGAAGTTGGCCGCAACAATTGAATTGGCAGATGGGTCTATCGTGAGACCATATGGAGTGTGTGAGGATGTGCTCGTCAAAGTGGATAGATTCATATTTCCGGTGGACTTTGTCGTCATGGATATGCCACCACTCCACAGCTGTGAAATTCTCCTAGGAAGACTGTTTCAAGAAACGACGGATGTTGTGACTGCCTTAGGGAGAGGTACTTTGTCTTTGGGAATTGGAGGAGATCGAGTTGAATTCAAATTACCGCATGATCCTCTAAGCACAGTCCCCAATGTGAAAAGATGATGAGTTGCAAGACGTCTAGCCTAAGACGTTAAAGAAGGGCGCTTGTTGGGAGGCAACCCAACCATTGGTACATTAGGATAGGTTAATTTTAGTAATAGATTGCTTTTATTTCGTTTAATTTTAGTGTAAAAAAAAAGATACCTTGATCCATTTGTTCAATGTGCAGGCACAGGCAGGGTCGATACCATCGACACAATGGTCGATGGTATCGACATGGGTTCAGGTTGACACCAGCAAAAATCACACTGCGTCGATACTATCGACACCCCCGTCGATGGTATCGACATGGTCACAGACAGGTCGCAATAAAAGTGTCGATGGTATCGACACCCCAGTCGATACCATCGAGATCTCTGGAGATATTCAGACGAATTTTGCTCAGTCACTCGATACCATCGACGGCCTCGTCGATGGTATCGACATCATCACAGGTTGAATGCAACACAACGGCAGTGTCGCAATAAAAGCAAGTCGATACCATCGACATCCGTCGATGGTATCGACGGACATGTCACCGATCCGCACACAGACATCGACGACGATCGCAACAGCCACGTCAGTGATCCGTGTGCTGCGTCGATACCATCGACTTCCGTCGATGGTATCGACCCGTCAGCAATCCGGGTTTCTCGATCCAGCAAACGTCAGTCGTCGATACTCGCGAGGGAGGCGGCTACCCGCGAGATGTGTCGATACCATCGACCCGCGTCGATGGTATCGACGGGTCAACAGGGGCGCCGATCAAGCCTATTTAAGGGGACTTGCAACGTCATTTGATGTCACACCTTCAGAGCAAGTATCCTCCTTTGCACCGAGCACTCCCCCGAGCCCTCCAAGACTGAAGAGAAGCGTCATCGAGCGGAGATCTTCATCGAGCGGAGAATTTCTTCTCCATCTTCACCGAGCTCTTTTCTTCTAATCCCATCTTCTCGCAACCATGGTGCACGTTTCCGGAGCGTCGTCTTCAAGCGCACACCCTATGGAGATCGAGGAGTTCGTTCCTCCCCCAACCGCTTCCATCCCTCGTCCACGCCTAATTCATGCCAACATGGAGGTGAGGAAGGTCTACGAGGAGATAATGAAGCGAAAGTTCGAGCCCACCCGGTATGTGGATCGGGGCATGATCTAGGAGTTGGGATTCGAGGCCAACTTGGCCTATGTGCTTCATGGCCAAGCACGCAACACCAGCAGAAGCCTACGCCCTGACGAGCTGCAGTACCATGCGGATGGGCAGCCATTTTTCAGTGAATGGCCCACCTACAAGGAACTGGTGGCGGAGTTCATGGCGTCTCTCGACGTCTGCGTCGTACCAAACGACGTGGTAGCATCGGACCGGGAATGGATCAAGGGAAGGGTGTCCTTCCAACTCTTCAACAACAACTACAATCTCACACTGGTCCAGTTCAATCAAATCTTCAACTGGTTCCACTCTCCACATGATCACCGAAGGCCGGACTCCCGCACCGACTATGCAAAGATCTTCTCCGAGCTAGTTACAGTGCCGGCGGGGAAGACCGTGAGCTACCACAATGTAGCAGTAGCAGATTTTGAGCACCCGTTCGTCTGGGTCTTGCATAGGATGTTGAGCTTGACATTCTTCGCTCGAAGTGATCTTGCTTTGAGCAAGTTTTAGGAGAGTGACTTGTTCTTCCTTTACGCACTCCTGAAGCGTCAACCATGCAACTGGGGGGCGTTCTGGCTACAGCGCGTCCTGGCGGTGAAGAGGAGCACAAGGAAGGCTCCAATCCATTTTGGTGGTCTTGTCACCAAGCGAAATATTTGATAATCATGTGCATAAATCGCATCACATAGTATGCACATGCCCAACCATTCTCTTGTGTAGAACACTAAAAATTGAAACATACAAAATATTAAAAAATACAATTAAGCATAGTTCACATAAATAATATATACATTGGAGTCGGGAACTTACTTTCACGTTCTCCCAAATTATTGGTTGGTTCTTTTTCTCGGGGACCTTTCCTCTAGCCTTTTTGAACTCATGTAAACCCCTACAAGTTAATGTAACACAGTAAACTGCATAATTAAATAGTAATGTAATAACAGATGCTAACAGATATAAAAATGAAATATTTCTCACCAGAATAATGCCATTTTCATTGCATGTCCATATTTTGGATTCAATTTAGTCCCCTTAGGATCTAGATAATAGACAGTGAACGTCCCATGGACAATAACTAGTAACTCCCAATGCGTACCCCTAGAGGTCAAAAAGTAAAAAATTAATAACTTGAAATCTACAATAAAATGTAATTTTCTTAAGTCCAAATTATAAGCAAAGTAAACTTACTCCACATTGAATGGAGCTATTATCACTGTCTTCTTATTTTGACCAAAATTTGTAAAAGCATCACAGTAGTATTGTTGAACTGACATAGGGTCTTTAGCTACTAGACTAATCAAAGATGGAATAAAAAATCCTACATGTTCAAATAAAAAATATGCACATATGTTGTCTAAGTAGCTGCAAAACATGTATTACATATGCATTAATATATAAGAAACCAGATCACTGGATCCTACACAAGGTATATGTATGTATAAATAAGATTTCACCTTATCCATAGCTCTATCACATATGTATTTAGCCAATCATAGAGAAACAACTCCAAAATATCTTGTATAAATAGTTTACTTTCGTATGATTGACCTGCAACATCCGCATCAATAGAAACATTTATAGGGCAATTTATATCATGTTCGCCGAACCATACTGCCATACCTCTACAATTAGGACCTAACGGGGCAGGTAGGTCCTGTGGAACCCAACTTGGTAATGTAGGAGGTGGAGGTGGAGGCCTAGATGCTCTGGGTGTCTTCATTTTAACCTATATATATAATTTCAGATCAATTGAACTCATATATACACACTAACAATTTAACGTAATGTAAATTTACCATACAATTTCAGTTTAGACGACATCTTGTTTGGGCCACAATATCACTCCGCCTTCTGCCTCACCAAGCGTTTCACAATCTGGGTGGGCATATGGCAATTGAAGATCTATCCAATTGGGGAATATATGTAGTGGGCTCACACGAACCCAACTATTTAGTAATGGAGACCCATGAAACATTTCCCCTGGAAAGGATGGGTAAGTCGACGCCTCTCCAACGACACATTCATTACTTTTTAGACGACATGGCTTCAACCCCTACAAATTTACGTAAAGAATGTTATATACATATATACATATCATCTTGAAAAGACTAGCAACTATGTCATAAAAATACTTACAGTGGATGTGCTAGGTGGTGGGTCTACAGGATTACTCCCAACCTCTACAATAGGACTAGAGCGGGACGCCATAGGTACTGTCTGAGTGGCACTTTTCTTCCTATATTTATTAGGGGGCTCTAAGTTTATCTACAGGTGATGAAATTTGGTAGGTTTACTAAAATTCAAGGTGTGGAGGTTGATAATGCAAAGTTTTTCCTATTTTAAGCAATGTAAGTGGGATTTTTCCCATGTTTTGTAATCTTAGAGTGAATTGTTTACTAAAAAGAATCCATATCGAATTAGATTGTGAAAATTATGGAATCTATTCCTATTATGACATTTATTTTATCAACAAAATATTTGATGCAAAGGAAATTTTTAATATGTATAATTTATGATTGAAAACCTAATCCTTAATTAATAATCTCTAAAGTGCATATAGTGAAGAATGTTTATGTGCAACCCATACTAATTTTGTTGAACTACATTTAAATTTATATTAATGTATCCTTTTATCTAATTTGGGTGACACTTTAGATAAAGTACATGGTATGATGTGACATACAAATATTATCTACAAAATTTTCAAGCTAGGGTTCTAGGATTATTTGAGGATATCTAGCATATACAATAAGATTAGGGATGTTACAATTCTACCCAACTCATGAAATATTTTTCCTCAAAATTTGCATAGTACTATCCATCTTAAGGTTTTATCTATATACAACATAATCACTTCCATCTATATCATGTTAGGTTTTGAACTAGGTCATACCTCCTTCATTAACTTCACTTAATATGAAAGGTCTTGGGCTTCGATTCTTGACATGGGTATATAATATATAATTGAATTAGGTTTAGGTGGTTATCTAATTTAGGTCTTCTATATTAACTCTCTTGGTGGTACCTCTAGATCTGTGTTGGCTAGACACAAATCTAAAGGTTTGAGGACTCATTATGCTAATGTTCAAGATATTTAGTAGAACACATGTATTGGGTTTTAGGGGAGGCAGAGAAGGCAGCGGAAACAAAATTTTTCCTCCCCAAACCCAAAACAAGGAAACACGTCAATGTCTATACAATAGGAAAGGATGGTTTCTGGAATCATACCTTGTCCCAAGGCTTGCTCGGCGACAATACCTCACGGCTTGCGTGGTATTCACCTCTGATCTTGGACGGTGTTTGTGCAGCTCCTGGTCGCACCGGGACTGACGACTCCTGGTCTCACCGGGACTGTCAAGATTGATAGCTGTCCTCCGAGCGGAAGAAATCTCCAGCCTCTGAAGTAGTCCACACGGACCACCTGGAACTCCAATCTCCTTGTCCCACAAGGAATTGGAAGGAGTCTCACCCTCCTGTCAGCGTACTAGTCGCCAACACACTCTCCTACCACCAGTCGCAATTGCAGTTGTCTTTCCCTTGATGTGCCTCCCTTTTCGGGTAGCACTTGCTCGGGCTCTCTCGGTTACCTAAACCAGAGAGAATGACAACTTTACAGAGCAACTGGTTGCACTGAGTTGTACTTTGAGAAGCCCCCAATACCCCTATATATAGGAGGGTCATGGGACAGGGTTCTCCATCCCGGGCAATGCGGGACTAAAAGCAGGAGTAGAAGGGTTCGATATTTTCCACAAAAACAACCAACTCCCAACCTGAACCGATCGTTTCACAACTGAAACGGTCAGTTGGGGACCTGAACTGATCGATTGACACCTCAACCAATCGGTTGGGACCCATGAACTGGTCGGTTCACTTCTGAACTGGTCGGTTCGTGGTCCTGATTAGTTCCCGATTGACTTTCCTTCTTTTGTTTCTAATTGGTATTGAATACCAATCCTTTTTCCCAATCAAATTGGGCAAGTGAAACGAAAGGAAAATTCTCACCAATCATACTTTCCCAACTTGCTTGGTTGCATCAGTTGAACCGATCGTTTCAACACTTGAAGCAAACGTTTCACCCTGTGCATGAGCCGATCGACTCAACACTTGAGCCGACCAGTTCACCAAGCTCAGCTGATTGGTTCATCACATGAGCCGATCGGTTGGGAGTGCAGATTGTGCAGAATCAGTCAATTGTGATTTCAATCAATATGATACTCCAATCAATGTGTCCAACACCTTCAACATTATGACATTGAGCGATCAACTGATTGAGTGTTTAATTGAACTACTAAACTCCTTTAGTAATCAATCTAAACATTGTTTGTGGACAAAACTCCTCTTCTAGGTTAAATCCTATGTGTGTGACCCTGTAGGTCCTTTTCACGTTGGTAGTGAAAGTCCATAACACTTATGACTTCACAAGAAAAGAGCGGTGCCTAGTCACACATCAATGCTACCCAAGTGAAATAGAAAGTTGGAGAACAACTTTCAATCCTACAATCCCTGAATGGTGTTACAGTGAATGTATAATTCCTTTGTCACTGATATCCTGAATGAACTCGAGCCATGGAACAGTCATCCTGTCAATGTTCATTCACTTTCTTGATCTCAGAGCAGATTTGAAGAGATATGTATGACATCAATATCACATATTGATTCACACATGCGTGCACACCTTTATCAATCCTACTCATCAAGTGGCCATGGATATCAAAATCCCTCAGGAGGGACAAATCCCATATCTATCACTCACCCCTCAAAAGCCCCATGTGTCAAAGCCACCCAATCATCACCTTTATAACAACCCATGTTTTAGGACTGCGTTTGATGATGTCAAAGTGTGCCAAACAACATGTGTTGAGTGCAGTGATTTCAGGTCAAAGAATCACACTCACCACCATCACTGTGAGTACTGACTGTGACTACCATGTCATGGTTCCATGTGTCAAACTCACGGTGGGTCTGTCCGGTACACTTGTTCTCTAACAAGTACCTATGTGTTTGGTTTGATATCTCTATATCATGACTAATGATATTCTGTCATCAACCAACACCACAATCTAGTCTTGTGTGTCATTGTTGTCTATCTACCTTCCACAATGACATCTGACTAGGGACATAACAAGAATGTACAAACTCTTAGCATCCGTATGATCTCATCCTTCAGGTCCTGAACCTGAAGGCATATGTCATTGAGTACTGTCATTCTCTAGACATTCAATCTGTTCTATCACTATCTCATATGACTGAACCAGAAAGAATTGGAAGCTTGCATTTAAAGTTTATCAAATCAATCTTAATGTATCCCACCAATCATCCCATGATTGTCTATCAGGGCATACATACCAACAGACTCCCACTTGCACTGCGAGCCAATCACCCTTGAATCATATTCATAGTGATCTTCAAACATGTCCCACATGTTACTGTGCTCTAGTACGATCATAGTGAGTAATTGCAACACCTTGCCAAAGTCAGTATTAATTGCATGTCTCTCATCTCTTCGTTGTACATCACATGTATGAGATGGAGTTGCCGTAATATGCGATCTAGTATTCCTTTGCTAACTTTTAGCCACATTGCATGATTAAGGATTCCATACTTGTCATCAATGAGTGGAATATATATAAGTTCATCTCATGAACTTCCAGATCCATATAGTATCTAATGTTGCTCTCTAACACATAGATACTCGACATTTCGTTTTTAAAAAGGTTTTATTGGAACACATCCAATAATCAACAAACTTTCACTTTTATATATCTTATATATATTTTGCGATTAATTTTCTGTCCTTGCAGAAGTTTGCATCAACGTAACTCTTTACATCGAACTCTTCCTTATCTCCATAGAACTAGTACTTATCAAGTACTTATCAAGTTCTCATGGTATTCCAGTAACCCTTACTAGAAGTAGACAGACATCCACCCGTCATGTCCCACATACGAGTTATCAGGATGAGCACATCATATTTCCATGTCCCACATACAAGATGATGAATGCATTTTGTTCTTGCCACGTCGATACATGCAAGATAATGGGATGATTACATACATGATAGATCCATATCTATTCTTAGTGTTCCCATTCTTCATAAGAATTGGACACTTGGCCTTGGGATACTAACTCCATGTAACATCGACAAGTTTTCTCCCACTGAATTTGTGCATACTGAACCCTTCAGTACAGATTACTAATGTATGCTTTCTCTTTTCCAGGTCAAGAGGTTTTTGAGAACTATCTCTATAGATCTTTATTCCTATCACATAGGAAACATCTCTATCTTCCTTAAAGATAATTTCCACTTTTGGATTTCCATTCTAGAACATTTCCATTTCACATCAACATGTGGAATGTGAATACGCTCCCACTAAATCATAGATCCCTTCTTTATCTTTGACATATCAGTCAAGCCCTTTGACTATATCATCAAAGTAAAGATCCAATTCTGAGTTGCTTGTACTCAATCAATCACATTGATTAGTCCATTGTAACTTATAGACTTCATTTGCATTAGTGGATTCATAAACCTTTTAGGTTGTGTCACGTACACATCCTTGTTTTATTCCACATAAGAATGGCCTATTCTCAAGAAGATCTTGATAAGATTTGGGTTCTCGGATGATTTCTGCATTCTTTGTCTTAGTTTCTTCTTGAATGCGTGGGCTACGGTCTCCATCGGGGGTGAGTATGATGGTTTCTTTCCCATGCTCAGGGGCCTCAAACAAGGGAATGCGATCTCCCCCTTCCTGTTTATCATTTATGAAGAGCTTCTTAGTAGATACATCCATCACATTGATCATGTTCACAAGTTGGAAAGATTCCGCACTCGTGGCAACGGCTCTGCACCTCTGTTTCTTCTCTATGCGGATGATGTGGTGATGTTCCTTAATGCTCATCCTGACACTTTGCAGCGTGTACATCAGATTATGAAGGCTTATGAAGCAGCTTCTGCATAGAAGATCAATCGTGCCAAATCCATTTGTACTGTGGGCAGCAAGAGTGATGCTACCATCTCCAACATTGCGCACACTCTTGAGATAGATACTACTGCGGATTCGTTTCTTTATCTGGGAGTTAACATCAGAATGGGTAGATATGCTCTTAATGATTTTGAGGGGCTGTTTCAGAAGATTAGACAGAAGATGGCATCCTGGAAGTCGAGGCTCCTCTCTTTTGCTGGTCGGAAGTTGCTCATTGCACATGTCCTCTCGTCGACGACTGTCCATACTGATGCTGCCATTGGTATCCCTTGTGGAGTCTCGGATCGTATTGACGCTATCCTTGCTCGGTTTCTATGGGCAGATAGAGAGAATCACCATCGTAAGGCATGGATCGGCTGGAACAAGATTGCTAAGCCTGTGGAGTATGGTGGATTGGGCCTTCATAATACGAGAATTGTTGACAAAGCTTTCATGGCTAAAGCGTGCTGGGAGATTCTAGCAAAGAACACCATTTGGGCAAGATTCTGTAGAGAGAAATATGCGAGTAGGGCGCATAGTAGATCTGAGCTTTATCCGCACAATGTTAGATACAGTAGTTCTGCTTCTTCTTACTGGAAACATCTTTGGAATCTATTCCCTACGATTCTTCGTTTCTGCAGATGGTGAGTTGGGAAAGGACTTATCTCTTTCTGGGATTCCTTATGGTGTGATGAAAGACTCTTTGATCATGCCTTGCATACCAGTGATCGCAACCATCATTTCCTTGTTTGTGACTTCTGGATCCAAAACGAAGGTTGGGACTGGATCTCCTTGAGGCAGCTTCTCAATGAGGATGGTATATATCTGATCAAGAAAGCCGACCAGCAGATAAATGATGATGATGATATGCTTGTTTGGTGTCCGGAGGTGAAGGGTCAGTTCTCTATTAAATCTGTGAAGAAGATCTTGACTATGAATCACAATGATGCTCCATCTGCCGTTTAGAAGCTTTGGCACCTAGATGCACCCAAGGCTTGCACGCTCATTTGGAAGCTATTCCATAGAGCTCTTCCTACTGATGACAACATTATTAGGTGCCATATTGCTATGTCTTCTAGATGCGATTGCTGCGATGATCCCAATTCTGAAGATATGGACCACCTTTTCTTCCATGGTTGCCTTGCTACTGCTTTCTGGAACAAGTTCTCTCTTCTTACTGCTAGAGCCCGCCCTCATAACAAAGCCGAGCTGTTGTCTCTCTGTTCGCGGGGGAGATCATCCATTGTTATGGAGTGGATTGCAGCTTGCCTTGCTACACTTATTCCTTTTTATATTTGGAGATGGAGATGTCGTGCTAGATATGACAGCTGTAAGGCCCCCATTGCCCGTGATATGAACTGCATGATTGCACAGCTCAACTCCATGTTGAAAAAGAGATGGTTCCGCGCCCTTGCCCAACCGGAGGATCATAGGCGCCTTAATCATCACAGAATTGACGACCCTAACTATGCTCTTAGGGAGGTTCACCTTATGAGATGGATGACCCCTGACCTCAATTCCTTGAAGATGAACGTCACGATTGGTAGGAGTAGAGACTCTTCCGGTCACCACAGGTGGTGGATGGCTAGTATCATCAGGAATCACCGGGCTGCTATTTGTCAGATTGCTAGAGCATGGTTAACTGCAAATGATCATCTTTCTGCATCCCTTCAAGCTTGTGCAGTAGGGTTGAAGCTGGCAGAGAACCAATCCTTGCAGATTGCTGTGTTGGAGATGGATGACGAAAATACTTATCGCATGCTTTGGGGCACTGCTTGTATTCCTTGGAGGATTTATCGTATTGTCAGGGAGATAAAGAGCTACATGGAAGACGAAGGTATTGTTGGTTCGCTTGTTCACAGGGCCATCCATTCTATTCCCAGAGAGATTGGTAAATGGGGAGTCCTCAGTCATGATTTGATTGTGATTTCTGATCCTAGTTGTTTTCCACCTAGAGTTCGTGGCATGGCTCTTCTTGAGAGAAACCACACTCCTTACGTGGTTTTGAAGCTTAAACATCCTTAATGCTTAGGTTGGGTTGTTGATCGAGTCTGTCTTGTTGTCGTCTTGTTTTGTTCGGGGTTTTTGCTGTGGTCTTTGTGATGTGGGACAGTCTTGTTGGGGTTTGACCTGCATTTTATAAGCAGGAGCTGTACTTGACGATTTTATTAGCTCACACGAGGAGGGTGAGATGAATAGACGACCTCCTGGCTTAACTAAAAAAAAAAATATTCCACTTAAGAATGCGATTTTAGTATCCATATGCCAAATGCTTAGTCATTAAGTTGCAATCAACAAGCATCATCCTTCTCAAAATGTTATCCGTGTGTCTTAACACTTAAGACTCATTTGCACTTATGGATTTCATCCAATGTGTGCTACCACCAAGATCATACCTTATGGTTCACATAGACGTCATTTAGGATGTAATGGTCATTAACCATAACTCAAAATTTGGTTCCTCATATTCATCTAGATAGTTGACTCATCACATGAAAAACTCATCACATACATAATTGAGGTGTATCTGTTAAGGATATAAGAACTCACAACTCCTTGTGATTCCTAATGTCCTTTATTAGTGTGGGGTATTCTTTTATTAAGAAGAATTCAGTTATTTGATAATCATTCTCTCACTCCTTTGAGTATGATTCCTTCTTGATTTAGACATCACCATGCCTTAATCATGAGTTCACTATGATACATTATCATAATCACTCATAAGGATCTCAAACATTTGGTCCAAGTATTTCATTCATCAAGAATTAACACTTTACCAAATTTGCACTTCATCTATGATAATCTTGAACACTTCAAGATATTCATATTGGTATTTCTCTAAACACCATTTGAAGTATTAGCATTTGTTCCAATAGGTATGTAAATACATCACATGTATCATACCTAATAGGATAATCATTCTCCCACTACCTTTAATGAAGATTGATTAATCATGTCCAAGATATTCATGTCTCTTACTGGTTCTCTAACCAAAAGAGTCTAGATTTATCCATCATATGGAAACTAGAAATGAATCTCTCATGATTGATGCTAATTTGATTGTTTGAGTTATCAATAACTTTAGGTATCATTTTATCTTATGCATACCATGTATCACAAGATAAACAAGGCATTTCCACAAAGATCATATCTTCAAGATTGAAACATCAACTTTATTAATTGCCATCATTGTCATACAATATGCAAAAATAAAGTGTTTCTATCTATTGGCAATATATGAAATAGCAGTTCTCAACTCTATTTCATGCCCTTTAGGTTGAAATATACTGAAAGATACTCCTATCTATGGAAGAAACAATTACTCCAATGATGGGTACTTATTTCTTGGTCCTTTCACAAAGGCCATCACTTCTTTGTGGATCTTGCATATCATATATGACATATCCATATCTTGGTATCATATACCTCAGATAAAGAAGCGGTTCATTTCATGATACCTTAGGTGGAGATTTCCATCCCCTCCTTCATCTTCTTTTGTTCTTCCAGATATAGAGGGAAATTCCCTCATACACCCTTTCCCCATGTGCCTTGAGGCTGAAGACGACTTGGATTGTTGGCTAGCATCAGAACACTTCTTTGCTTTGCCCTTGTCCTTGCCCTTAAGAATTACCTTTTCTTTGATCACATCAAAGATTATGGTTTGTGTTTCTTCATCTTTGCCTCTACTATCCTCAACATGTCCAACAACTCTGTCAACGCTTGTCAAAGTTGTTCATGTTGTAGCTTATCATGAATTGTATGAGTCTCGCAACATTTGCAGTAGCATACCGATAGCCAACTCTTGGCTCAGAGGGAATCCTTGTTAGTCAGGTTTTCCACATACCCAATCGCATTGAGTGTGTGAATACCTTAATGGATGTCGTTCTGTCATGACATACTAGGACAGTGTCTTGGAGACATCATATGTCTCATGTTGTCTCTGCAACTCATAGTTCAGAGAATACAACATCAAGCATTCCTCATCAATGTCTTCCTCAGTATGATTCTATAAGCATACTTTCAACCATTGATATGGTGGGATCGAGTTCATATGGTTCTGGTATAACTAGGACTTAGAGCTTTCTCTCTTTGATTGAGAACACTTCTCATCATACTAACCAGTCGTGGAATTATTCCCATTTAATTTTTTGGTCTCAAAGACCGATCACAAATAAAGTGATTATTGTTGATTAACCATTTATTTTAACAAAAGGAAACATATGCTATTTTAGTCCAAAACTCTTTTGACTTATTTGATTGATTTGAAAAGTTGACGATATAATTAGGCCTTTAATTAATTATTGCTCCCACTATTTTAGTTCAAATTGATAGCCCTCACCATCAATTCGGAAGATTGCAGCGTACAACCTTCTAGTGGGCAAGATCCTGAAATCCTCTAAGTCATGGACCAGCTAGGGCTGTTACCCACAACTTAGATCTTCCATGTAGGAAACTTTTGCCAATTGCATCATATGCAACTCTTGATAAGATGTCATATGCAACTCCTTGCCATGAGCATCTCTGTGCCTCAAGGTACTAGATCCCATCTAGATCACCTTGTTAAGTCCAACCCAAAGCAAACACGATGAATATGCACCCTGCTAGGGCAGACCCACATATTCATCCTTCACGCTTCCATGAGATAGACGGTGCACCATGCTAGGGTGTGCCCACACTTGGTCGATCAAGCTTTTCATGTGTGTCACTTTTGGAAGGCATATAAAACTTAATATTTAATGAGGGATTTGATTTTTATATACATATACATATCCAATCACCACAATATATAGTACGTATCATATACATGCTATATCCCACAGAAAACATGCGAAACGATAAAAACGATGATTATGACCATCCTAATGTGATTCCTCGAGCCAAGAGGAATCACAGTCATCTAGGTCTACATCACATGCAACCTGTACAAGATGAACTATATGCTTTGTCTTCTAATTAGATCAACTCATCTCATGAATGATTTTCTCATTCTGGCCCGGTCGTCTGGGTGCCACCATCCGATCGGTTGGCTCCTCCAACCGATCGGTTCGCCTGGTCGTCGTGCATCTCATCATGGTCGCCACCCGCTCATCTCCCTCCTCCAACTGGTCATCAACCGATCGACTCACACCTTGAACCGATCATCTAGAACATCAACCGATTGGTTCACGCCTTGAACCGATCGTCTCAGCTGTCGTCAGGATGTCCTCCGTTCTTTGACATAACAGGAAATAAAATACTATCCTATTTTACATTGTAAAAAGAGAAACCTCGAGTTACATTCGAGGGGAGCAAAGGTAGGAAAGAAATCTCGAATTATTTCGAGTTACATCAGGAATAGAAGAAGGAAGATCAGTGTGCATACCGAGATGCAAGCAACCACATACAACCATACACATATAGGGTTTATTGTCCATAACCACGCTATACATCCACCACAAAACTCATTTAAGGGCGACACATATCGAGTGCATTCATATTACATATCATATATGTATATTGGGATTTGTGGATTTAGGATTGGACATGCATAAAGACAATTTATTCGCACCGTATGCAATAAATAAAGACGACAAACCAAAATCAATCATATCGATAATCCTAAAGTATAGAGCAGTTGACGTGGCTCTGATACCACTGTTGGGTTTTAGGGGAGGCAGAGAAGGCAGTAAAAACAAAAATTTTCCTCCCCAAACCCAGAACAAGGAAACACGTCAACGTCTATACAATAGGAAAGGATGGTTTGTGGAATCATACCTTGTCCCGAGGCTTGCTCGGCGACAATACCTCGCGGCTTGCGTGGTCTTCACCTCCGGTCTTGGACGGTGTCTGTGCAGCTCCTGGTCGCACCGAGACTGACGACTCCTGGTCTGACCGGGACTGTCGGGATTGACAGCTGTCCTCCAAGCGGCAGAAATCTCCTGCCTCTGAAGTAGTCCACACAGACTACCTAGAACTCCAATCTCCTTGTCCCATAAGGTATTGGAAGGAGTCACACCCTCCTGTCAGCGTACTAGTTGCCAACACACTCTCCTGCCACCAGTCGCAACTGCAGTTGTCTTTCCCTTGTTGTGCCTCCCTTTTCAGGTAGCACTTGCTCGGGAACTCTCGGTTACCAAAACCAGAGAGAACGACAACTTCACAGAGCAACTGGTTGCACTGAGTTGTACTTTGATAAGCCCCCAATACTCCTATATATAGGAGGGTCATGGGACAGGGTTCTCCATCCCGGGAAATGCGGGACTAAAAGCAGGAGTAGAAGGGTTCAAGATTTTCCACAAAAACAACCAACTCGCAACCTGAACCGATCGTTTCACAACTGAAACGGTCGGTTGGGGACCTGAACTGGTAGGTTGACAGCTCAACCGATCAGTTGGGACCCATGAATCGGTCGGTTCACTTCTGAATCAGTTGGTTCGTGGTCCTGATCAGTTCCCGATTGACTTTCCTTCTTTTGTTTCTAATTGGTATCGAATACCAATCCTTTTTCCCAATCAAATTGGGTAAGTGAAATGAAATAAAAATTCTCACCAATCCTACTTTCCAACTTGCTCGGTTGCATCAGTTGAAACGATCGTTTCAACACTTGAAGCAAGCATTTCACCCTGTCCATGAGCTGATCGACTCAACACCTGAGCCGACCAGTTCACCAAGCTCAGCCGATCAGTTCATCAAATGAGTTGATCGGTCGGGAGTGCAGATTGTACAGAATCAGTCAATTGCGATTTCAATCAATCTGATACTCCAATCAATGTGTCCAACACCTTGAAAATTATGACATTGAGCTATCAACTGATTGAGTGTTTAATTGAACTACTAAACTCCTTTAGTAATCAATCTAAACATTATTTATGGACAAAACTCCTCTTCCAGGTTAAATCCTATGTGTGTAACCCTATAGGTCCTTTTCACATTGGCAGTGAAAGTCCATATCACTTATGACTTCACAAGCAAAGAGCGGTGCCTAGTCACACATCAGTGCTACCCAAGTGAAATAGAAAGTTGGAGAACAACTTTCAATCCTACAATCCGTGAATGGTGTTACAGTGAATGTATAATTCCTTTGTCAGTGATATCTTGAATGAACTCGATGCATGGAAGAGTCATCCTGTCAACGTTCATTCACTTTCTTGATCTCAGAGCAGATTGGAAGAGATATGTATGACATCAATATCACATATTGATTCACACATGCGTGCACGCCTTTCTCAATCCTACTCATTAAGTGGCCATGGATATCAAACTCCCTCAGGAGGGACAAATCCCATATCTACCACTCACCCCTCAAAAGCCCCATGTGTCAAAGCCACCCAATCATCACCTTTATAACAACCCATGTTTTAGGACTGTGTTTGATGATGTCAAAGTGTGCCCAACGACATGTATTGAGTGCAGTGATTTCAGGTCAAAGAATCACACTCACCACCATCACTGTGGGTACTGACTATGACTACCATGTCATGGTTGCATGTGTCAAATTCACGGTGGGTCTGTCCGGTACACTTGTTCTCTAACAAGTACCTATGTGTTTGGTTTGATATCTCTATATTATGACTAATGAGATTTTGTCATCAACCAACACCACAATCTAGTCTTGTGTGTCATTGTTGTCTATCTAACTTCCACAATGACCTCCGAATAGGGACATAACAAGAATGTACAAACTCTTAGCATCCGTATGATCTCATCGTTCAGGTCATGAACCTGAAGGCATACGTCATTGAGTACTGTCATTCTCTAGACATTCTATCTGTTCTATCACTATCTCATATGACTGAACCAGAAAGAATTGGAAGCTTTCCTTTAAAGTTTATCAAATAAATCTTAATGTATCCCACCAATCATCCCATGATTGGCTCTCAGGGCATACATACCAACAGACTCCCACTTGCACTGCGAGCCAATCACCCTTGAATCATATTCATAGTGATCTTCAAACATGTCCCACATGTTACTGTGCTCTAGTGCGATCATAGTGAGTAATGGCAACACCTTGCCAAAGTCAGTATTAATTACATGTCTCTCATCTCTTCACTGTACGTCACACGTATGAGATGGCGTTGCCGTAATATGCGATCTAGTATTCATTTGCTAACTTTTAGCCACATTGCATGATCAAGGATTCCATACTTGTCATCAATGAGCGGAATATCTATAAGTTCATCTCATGAACTTCCAGATCCATATAGTATCTACTGCTGTTCTCTAACACATAGATACTCGGCATTTCCTTTTTAAAAAGGTTTTATTAGAACACTTCCAATATTCAACAAACTTTCACTTTTATATATCCTATATATATTTTGCGATTAATTTTCTATCCTTTTGGAAGTTTGCATCAATGTACCTCTTTAATCGAACTCTTCCTTATCTCCATAGAACTTGTACTTCTCAAGTACTTATCAAGTTCTCATGGTATTCCAGTAACCCTTACTGGAAGTAGACAGACATTCACCCGTCATGTCCCACATACGAGTTATCAGGATGAGCACATCATATTGCCATGTCCCACATACAAGATTATGAATGCATTTTGTTCTTTCCACGTCGATACATGCAAGATAATGGGATGATTACATACATGATAGATCCATATCTATTCTTAGTGTTCCCATTCTTCATAAGAATTGGACACTTGGCCTTGGGATACTAACTCCATGTAACATGGACAAGTTTTCTCCCACTGAATCTGTGCATACTGAACCCTTCAGTACAGATTTCCAATGTATGCTTTCTCTTTTCCAGGTCAAGAGGTTTTCGAGAACTATCTCTATAGATCTCTATTCCTATCACATAGGAAACATCTCTATCTTCCTTAAAGATAATTTCCACTTTTGGATTTCCATTCTAGAACATTTCCATTTCACATCAACATGTGGAATGTGAATACACTCCCACTAAATCACAGATCCCTTCTTTATCTTTGACATATCAGTCAAGCCCTTTGACTATATCATCAAAGTAAAGATCCAATTCTGAGTTGCTTGTACTCAATCAATCACATTGATTAGTCCATTATAACTTATAGACTTCATTTGCATTAGTGGATTCATAAACCTTTTAGGTTGTGTCACGTACACATCCTTGTTTTATTCCTCATAAGAATTTGGTTTTAGTATCCATATGCCAAATGCTTAGGCATTAAGTCGCAATCAACAAGCATCATCCTTCTCAAAATGTTATCCATGTGTCTTAACACTTAAGACTCATTTGCACTTATGGATTTCATCCAATGGGTGCTACCATCAAGATCATACCTTATGGTTCACATAGATGTCATTTAGGATGTAATGGTCATAAACCATAACTCAAAATTCAGTTCCTCATATTCATCTAGATAGTTGACTCATCACATGAACAACTCATCACATAGATAATTGAGGTGTATCTGTTAAGGATATAAGAACTCACAACTCCTTGTGATTCCTAATGTCCTTTATTAGTGTGGGGTATTCTTTTATTAAGAAGAATTCAGTTATTTGATAATCATTCTCTAACTCCTTAGAGTATGATACCTTCTTGATTTAGACATCACCATGCCTTAATCATGAGTTCACTATGATACATTATCATAATCACACTTAAGGATCTCAAACATTTGGTCCAAGTATTTCATTCATCAAGAATTAACACTTTATTAAATTTGCACTTCATCTATGATAATCTTGACCACTTCAAGATATTCATATTGGTATTTCTCTAAACACCATTTGAAGTATTAGCATTTGTTCCAATAGGTATGTAAATACATCACATGTATCATACCTAATAGGGTAATCATTCTCCCACTACCTTTAGTGAAGATTGATTAATCATGTCCAAGATATTCATGTCTCTTACTGGTTCTCTAACCAAAAGAGTCTAGATTTATCCATCATATGGAAACTAGAAATGAATCTCCCATGATTGATGCTAATTTGATTGTTTGAGTTATCAATAACTTTAGGTATCATTTTATCTTATGCATACCATGTATCACAAGATAAACAAGGCATTGCCACAAAGATCATATCTTTAAGTTTGAAACATCAATTTTATTAATTGCCATCATTGTCATACAATATGCAAAAATAAAGTGTTTCTATCTATTGGAAATATATGAAATAGCAGTTCTCAACTCTATTTCGTGCCCTTTAGGCTAAAATAAACTGAAAGATACTCCTATCTATGGTAGCAAAACTTGCACCAATGATGGGTACTTCTTTCTTAGTCCTTTCACAAAGGCCATCACTTCTTTGTGGATCTTGCATATCATATATGACATATCCATATCTTGGTATCATATACCTCAGATTAAAAAGCGGTTCATTTCATGATACCTTAGGTGGAGATTTCCATGCCCTCCTGCATCTTCTTTTGTTCTTCCAGATATAGAGGGCAATTCCCTCATACACCCTTTCCCCATGTGCCTTGAGGCTGAAGAGGGCTTGGATTGCTGGCTAGCATCAGAAAACTTCTTTGCTTTGCCCTTGTCCTTGCCCTTAAGAATTACCTTATCTTTGATCACATCAAATATTATGGTTTGTCTTTCTTCATCTTTGCCTCTACTATCCTCAACATGTCCAACAACTCTGTCAACGCTTGTCAAAGTTGTTCATGTTGTAGCTTATCATGAATTGTATGATTCTTGCAACATTTGCAATATCATACCAATAGCCAACTCTTGGCTCAGAGGGAATCCTTCTTAGTCAGGTTTTCTACATACCCAATCACATTGAGTGTTTGAATACCTTACTGGATGTCCTTCTGTCATGACATACTAGGACAGTGTCTTGGAGACATCATTTGTCTTATGTTGTCTCTACAACTCATAGTTCATAGAACACAACATCAAGCATTCCTCATCAATGTCTTCCTCAGTATGCTTCTATAAGCATACTTTCAGCCATTGATATGGTGGGATCGAGTTCATCTGGTTCTGGTATAACTAGGACTTAGAGCTTTCACTCTTTGATTGAGAACACTTCTCAACATCCTAACCAGTCGTGGAATTATTCCCATTTAATTTGTTGGTCTCAAAGACCAATCCCAAATAAAGTGATTATTGTTGATTAACCATTTATTTTAACAAAAGGAAATATATGCAATTTTAGTCCAAAACTCTTTTGACTTATTTGATTGATTTGAAAAGTTGACGATATAATTAGGCCTTTAATTAATTATCGCTCCCACTAATTTAGTACAAATTGATAGCCCTCACCATAAATTCAGAAGATTGCAGCGTACAATCTTCTAGTGGGTAAGATCCTGAAATCCTCTAAGTCATGGACCAGCTAGGGTTGTCACCCACAACTTAGATCTTCCAGGTAGGCTACTTTTGCCAATTGCATCATATGCAACACTTGATAAGATGTCATATGCAACTCATTTCCATGAGCATCTCCATGCCTCAAGGTACTAGATCCCGTCTAGATCACCTTGTTAAGTCCGACCCAAAGCAAACATGATGAATATGCACCCTGCTAGGGTAGACCCACATATTCATCCTTCACGCTTCCATGAGATAGACAGTGCACCACGCTAGGGCGTGCCCACACTTGGTCGATCAAGCTTTTCATGTGTGTCGCATTTGGAAGACATCTAAAACTTAATATTTAATGAGGGATTTGGTTTTTATATACATATACATATCCAATCACCACCATATATAGTATGTATCATATACATGCTATATCCCACAGAAAACATGTGAAACGATAAAAGCGATGATTATGGCCATCCTAATGTGATTCCTCGAGCCAAGAGGAATCACGGTCATCTAGGTCTACATCACATGAAACATGTACAAGATGAACTCTATGCTTTGTCTTTTGAGTAGATCAACTCATCTCATGAATGATTTGCTCATTCTAGCCCGGTCGTCTGGGTGCCACCAGCCGATCAGTTGGATCCTTCAACTGATCGGTTCGCCTGGTCATCGTGCATCTCATCATGGGCGCCACCCGCTTGTCTCGCTCCTCGAACTGGTCATCAACCGATCGGCTCACACCTTGAACCGATCGTATGGAACGTCAACCGATCGGTTCATGCCTTGAACCGATCGTCTCAGCTGTCATCAAGATGTCCTACATTCTTTGAAATAATAGGAAATAAAATTCTATCCTATTTTACATTGTAAAAAGAGAAACCTCAAGTTACATTCGAGGGGAGCAAAGGTAGGAAAGAAATCTCTAATTATTTCGAGTTACATCAGGAATAGGAGAAGGAAGATCGGTGTGTAGACCGACATGCAAGAAACCACATACAACCATACACAAATAGGGTTTATTGGCCATAACCACACTATACATCCACCACAAAACTCGTTTAAGGGCGACGCATATCGAGTGCATTCATATTACATATCATATATGTATATTGGGATTTGTGGATTTATGATTGGACATGCATAAAGCCAATTTTATTCGCATCGTATGCAATAAATAAAGGCAACAAACCAAAATCTATCATATCGATAATCCTAAAGTATAGATTAGTTGACGTGGCTCTGATACCACTGTTGGGTTTTAGGGGAGGTAGAGAAAGAGGCAGAAAAAAAATTTCCTCCCCAAACCGAGAACAAGGAAATGCGTCAACGTCTATACAATAGGAAGGGATGGTTTGTGGAATCATACCATGTCCCGAGGCTTGCTTGGCGACAATACCTCGCGGCTTGCGTGGTCTTCACCTCCAGTCTTGGACGATGTTTGTGCAGCTCCTGGTCGCATCGGGACTGACGACTCCTGGTCTCACCGGGACTATCGGGATTGACACCTATCCTCTGAGCGACAGAAATCTCCCGCCTCTGAAGTAGTCCACACAGACCACCTGGAACTCCAATCTCCTTGTCCCATAAGGAATTGGAAGGAGTCGCACCCTCCTGTCAGCGTATTAGTCGCCAACACACTCTCTTACCACTAGTCGCAACTGCAGTTGCCTTTCCCTTGCTGTGCCTCCCTTTTTGGGTAGCACTTGCTCGAGCTCTCTCGGTTACCAAAACCAAAGAGAACGACAACTTTACAGAGCAACTGGTTGCACTGTGTTGTACTTTGAGAAGCCCCCAATACCCCTATATATATAGAAGAGTCATGGGACATGGTTCTCCATCCCGGGAAATGCTGGACTAAAAGCAGGAGTAGAAGGGTTTGAGATTTTCCACAAAAACAACCAACTCGCAACCTGAACCGATCATTTCACAACTGAAATAGTCGGTTGGGGACCTGAACCGGTAGGTTGACACCTCAACCGATCGGTTGGGACCCATGAACCAGTCGGTTCACTTCTGAACCGGTTAGTTCGTGGTCCTGATCAGTTCCCGATTGACTTTCCTTCTTTTGTTTCTAATTGGTATCGAATACCAATCCTTTTTCCCAATCAAATTGGGTAAGTGAAACGAAAGGAAAATTCTCACCAATCCTACTTTCCCAACTTGCTCGGTTGCATCTGTTGAACTGATAGTTTCAACACTTGAAGCAATCATTTCACCCTGTCCATGAGCCGATCGACTCAACACTTGAGCTGACCAGTTCACCAAGCTCAGCCGATCGGTTCATCACATGAGCCGATCAGTTGGGAGTGCAGATTGTGCAGAATCAGTCAATTGCGATTTCAATCAATCTGATACTCCAATCCATGTGTCCAACACCTTGAACATTATGACATTGAGCTATCAACTGATTGAGTGTTTAATTGAACTACTAAACTCCTTTAGTAATCAATCTAAACATTGTTTGTGGACAAAACTCCTCTTCCAGGTTAAATCCTATGTGTGTGACCCTACAAGTCCTTTTCACGTTGGCAGTGAAAGTCCATAACACTTATGACTTCACAAGATAAGAGCGGTGCCTAGTCACACATATCAGTGCTACCCAAGTGAAATAGAAAGTTGGAGAACAACTTTCAATCCTACAATCTATGAATGATGTTACAGTGAATGTATAATTCCTTTGTCACTGATATCCTGAATGAACTCGAGGCATGGAACAGTCATCCTGTCAACGTTCATTCACTTTCTTGATCTCAGAGCAGATTGGAAGAGATATGTAGGACATCAATATCACATATTGATTCACACATGCGTGCACACCTTTCTCAATCATACTCATTAAGTGGCCATGGATATCAAACTCCCTCAGGAGGGAAAAATCCCATATCTATCACTCACCCCTCAAAAGCCCCATGTGTCAAAGCCACCCAATCATTACCTTTATAACAACCCATGTTTCAGGACTGCGTTTGATGATGTCAAAGTGTGCCCAACGACATGTGTTGAGTGCAGTGATTTCAGGTTAAAGAATCACACTCACCACCATCACTGTGAGTACTGACTGTTACTACCATGTCATGGTTCCATGTGTCAAACTCACGGTGGGTCTGTCCTATACACTTGTTCTCTAACAAGTACCTATGTGTTTGGTTTGATATCTCTATATCATGACTAATGAGATTCTGTCATCAACCAACACTACAATCTAGTCTTGTGTGACATTGTTTTCTATCTACCTTCCATAATGACATCCGACTAGGGACATAACAAGAATGTACAAACTCTTAGCATCTGTATGTTCTCATCGTTCAGGTCCTGAACCTGAAGGCATACATCATTGAGTACTGTCATTCTCTAGACATTAAATTTGTTCTATCACTATCTCATATTACTGAACCAGAATGAATTGGAAGCTTGCCTTTAAAGTTTATCAAATCAATCTTAATGTATCCCACCAATCATCACATGATTGGCTCTCAGGGCATACATACCAACAACATGTCCCTTACCACACATGATATCTAGAAGAAGAGAATCTCCATAATTAAGTCTTTTTCTCTTGACACTTCCTCTAAAATTCTCAACTAGTTGTCCATCACCATTGAGAAGAAGAGAATACATGCCACTATCTATGTAGAGTTAACACAAAGGATTTTCATAAGATAATATCCTATCTCTAACACATATGTCCATATATATGTCTCTAAATTTATATTTCTTGTAGGGTTTCATATTCTCAAGTAAAAAGGATACATATCCTAACTCCTTGAATTCCTATCCTCTATACGTATGTTTTCTACCATAAAGGGAGGGATAAGAGAGCAACCTAGGGAATCATGAGAAGCTACAAGTGGCTAACTATATTTTTATCTCTGATACCATTATTGTAACAACTCACTTGTAAAAAATACACAAGATAGAGCAAAATCATGCATTGCATTCACATCAAGGGGGATGACGTAATTGTCATATTCATTGCATCAAAATTGAGTCCATATATAAACCCACATAGGATAAAGATAACAATTCTCATACTTATGTACTCAACATAACTCACACTTAAAACCAAACTAAATATGGCCTTAGTAAAACACCATAAAATTTCTCAAATATAGGAAAAGAAAATGTAAATTATATATAGCTAGAACCCCGCCAGGTCTTTTCTTCTAAAGATCCATATACTATCCTTGTGTGATATCTAGATTCAATCCTTTACACTGTCTCTTTACCTTTCGGCATCACGCCCCCATCCATGCATCAAATAAATTGGTAAGTGTAATTGAACATGTTATATATAAAGAGAACTTGTAAAATGAAAATAAAATTTAGTACTAAATATTAAAACATGACCCAATTTCTTTTGGATCAATTCTTCTATCTTGACCTATATAAAAATCCTTGGGTTTTTACATTAGTGCCTCTTCACTAATGCACTGAAGTGCCTCTTCTCTTATGCACCAAAGTGGCTTTTAGTTTTTCTCTGAGGAACCTCTTGGGGAGGATCTTATACAAGCTATCTTTTAACATCATCTTTCTCTCAGAAACTATTAATTTTCTCTTAGGTATTACTTGTACTTCATCTTTAATGTGCATGAAAGATGATACAATAAATATTCCTAATAAACATGACATTATGTTCATTAAATATATTGACTTTAAACAATTGAACAAGTGAATAATACATTCATAGCATCCTATGTACATTGTACATACATAAAATTAAGCAATACTTATGTTCAAAATGCATGGACCACTTAACTTTTTCTCAGAGAAGAATCTAGTTTCTCTTATTAGGTTTATCAAACCCTAATCACTTGATTGGGTTTATTGAAACCCTAATTACCCTATTAAATCAATTAACATCCAATAATGATTAGCAATTAACACAATTTCTAGGGTTTCATGGTTTTTAATGAATCAAGAAAAACCATAGTCAAATCAGGCTTCACACCCATTAAATATGATGGATCTTTATTAAAAAAACTTTTGCAAAGTGTATTTATCTGCATTTTTTTGACATTGTATGGATTACATATGGTTTTTATCCAAAAAGCAAGTACATTTATTTGGTGAACCAACCACAAGCAGTTATGCAGTCCAGGGTCAAAGCACAATGGCTAATAGAACAAAGGTTGAAAAGATAGAAATGACTGAGAGAAGTGTGACAATTAGAATGTTCGTTTGAGGGTAAAATAAAGAAAGTTCAACTGTATCACATCTTCATTGAATTTGTAAGGAACCGACATAGGGACCAAGATCTATATCAAAATAGAAAAAGGTTGCTCAACTTGTGGAAATCATGTTCTGACCACAAACTCCTCATCTAGGAAATCTCAAGGAGCTAAAAGTCAATCTAGTTGATTTTGAGGAGCCTAAGGACCTACTACCTCCATGGTTGTTTGGTAGAGGTTCCTAGGAAGTAGGTCATGAAGAAAAACATGCCACACAAATCCTTTGAATAAACTCATAACAAAGGGGAGGATAAGTTCAGAGAAAAGCACAAAGAACCATTTTTCCAAAATGCTAAAACAAATCTTAGGTTCACAAACATCAGAAGGTATGAATGAAAAAGGTGAAAGTGGGATTATCATATAAAATATTGATTTTTTTGGCAACACCACTTCATGGTTGCCAAAATTATAAATCTTAGAGAGTTAGAAATTCTTGGGGTGTTAGGGTCCTTGACGTGGACTGCCAGATGTGAAGCAACATGGTGAAGCTCTACAACTATGTTTTAGGGAATCTTGATGAAGATAAATAATTAATATGTGGTTCTGGGTTCTCATAATGAAAATTGGTGGATCATATAATAGTTTTGAGTCAGGGTGTATCATGCTTTGAATAGGAGACAAAAGGAAGTGGGGGTGCTTAGATGCCCATGCTTCTTAGACTCACAAAAAAATAGGACTCTTCCTCTTCGTCTCAATGCCAACATAGACAAGGGCTAGATATCAAACTATGAGATCTGGTGCAGGGAAAAATAGGTGTGAAGGAGTTTGAGAGAGAGTGGAAACCATAGATTTTGAGTGAATCACTCCAAGAAACTCGATGAGGAAGATAGACCAGGCGTCAAACTGATCTAACTACCTGAAGTCTAGAGTCAAAGTCTCCCTTTCATTCTTTTTTTTGCTAAATTATTTTCTTCCTATAATTATTAGGAGGCTCTAAGATTATCTACTAAAGATAAATTTTGGTAGGTTTACTAATTTCAAGGTGAGGTATTTGATAATGCAAATAGATTCCTATATTAAGAAGTGTAAGTGGGTGTTTTCCCAAGTTTGTAGTCTTAGAGTGAATATTTCATAAAAAAATGCATAAGGAATTAGATTACCAAAATTGGGGAAAGCCTTCCTATTATGACATTTATTTTCTTAATAGAATAATCCAACGCGAAGGAAATCTTCAATATGTATAATTTATGTTTGAAACCTATTATTTAACAATGATTTCTCAATTGCACATAATGAATATTGACTATGTGCAACTCATACTAATATTTAGTAGAACTAGGTTAAAATGTGTATCATATTCTCATTATATTTCACATGAGTCACACTTTCATTAAATTACATATTATGATGTGACCTTGGGAATATTATCTTTGAATTTTTCAAGCTAGGGTTTTAGGCTTATTTGAACATTGATGTCATATAAAATAAAATTAAGGTTGTTATAGGTACTGAGTAGTTATCAAGCCAAACAACTCCATTATATCCAGAACTGTAAAGCTTAGAAAAAAAACCAATAAGAAAAGTCTTAATATCAGTATGATTATGATTAAGAGAACCACTGATTAGTAGGTTTCCCATTTGGTTTCTCTATCTTCTAGTTTTCATGTATGGATAGAAAATACTCTAATCAGAATCCCCTTCATTTAGCCACTTCACTCTATACTTTTGACTGTATAAAGATTGTTCATGGTTACCTACCTTCTTAACTATCTCTCATATTTCTTTATCTTTGAAAATAAGAACAAGATTCAGAAGATCCAAGTCAGAACTAATTTGAGCTTTGAGAGCATTACCACTGGAAAGTCTAGCATTGTCAAATAAATTGCCGATGATTCCATTCTCATAAATTTTTTCTCAAGATCAAGAAATTCTTATAAGATTTATACATAGAACAACCCTCAAACTAAAAAACTAGGAGCTTTTAACAGTGTCCAGAAAATTATCATGCGCAACCCAAGCATTGAAAAATCTTAAAAGTGATCTAACATTCTATACCTAACCAACCTTGACAAAAACAATTTTATGGTCACTTAAGATATTGGAGATAATATTCATATAGAAATTAGCATTAATATTCTGAAGGTCTAAATTGTAGAAAAACTTAGCAAATTTTTTTGACAAACTCTAAAAATTAATGATGGTTTACCTAGGTAAAGAAGGCACCTAAAAACTTCATCTCAAAAAGCCCACAATCCATAACGCAATTATTCAAATCTCCATCAATTTTATTGGTGGAGGATTCTTATTGATTTTTTCATTAGATTTCATGACCACATTGGAATAACCCATTATAAGCTGTGGATCATCCAAATTTTATTAATCTACACAAGAAAATTCCACAAATTGAGCCTATCAACATCCGTTTTATGTCCATAGACAACAAAGATATCAAATTCAATGTTATTATCCATCACTTTATCATGAACCAACTGATTTGTTTTCTAGATTTTAGTAATGGAACAAGAATTTTCATACATAAAAAAACCTACCTAAAACATGAGACCCATGTTTAGATATCCAATTGTACTAGCGGAAAATTTTACTCATTACCTTTCCAGCTTTAGCATTTCTAAATTTCCTTTCATTCAGAATAATAATATCACAAGAAAGCATGTTCCACTCCTCCTAGACACCATTTAACTTGTTACTAATTTCTCTAACATTGTTGGAGGAGATGTGCAAATAATTAATTAATCATTTGGACCCTAGCTGTTAAGTTGTCATCCTAAGCAAAAACATCCTCACTAATGACTTTCAACACTCCAAAGCTATTATGTATAGTGGAAGAACTGAAGTAGAAAGTCGACGAAGAATACCACTAATAGCTTTCATCCCAAAATTAGAAGGATAACTCAACTTTTTATTTCTTTGTATATTACAATTAACTACTCTTCTCCTTGAAAAATGTAGGAGAAGGCTACCTAAAAAGACTGGGATAGGAGTAGAAGGAATTAACCTTTTACCTTCATTTCTATTATGAGAATCTTCAGTAACTTCATCCTCATTAGTTAGTTGAGCAAAATAGAATTCATGATTTTCACAAAAATCAAGAAATCTCCGACATTAGAAACACTAGAAACAAGGTTGACAATCTTTAGTTTTCTAGACTTGTTTGGCTCAGTCTTTTTCAATAGAGAAAGGAAAAAAATCATAAAAATGCCCCAATAAAGTACACTTTCTATAGATAGTGGGAATCCACTCATAAAATAGTTCTAGCCTATGAAAATCACATGCATCACTTTCCATTCAAGTAATTTTGAGTTAGCATTCATCAAAACATGGATACAACCATACTCAATCCTTAAACAATATATCTTGGCATCATGATCATGCTGAAGAACACAAAGGAAGGATCTTGTCCTTTCTCCCATCTTCTTGTCTCATAGATCTAAAGCAAGTTGATATATATGAGCCCAAATTGGAAAAATTTTCAAGCAATATCCCTCCAGGATAACTCCACATCTCCAGTTAAATAGGATGATATGTCTATTCTTTAAAAACCATGGCCCTCAATCTAGCACAAAATCCAAATCCTTTTAGTCCAAAAATCTGACAATAAAGAATCCATCCCCACAACCAAAAACTTCTACTTTACCCCCCATTCCAAATGCAATCAAAATAGTTTTCCAAAGTAGGTAAATGCAACTTCAAATCCAAAGCGTAACATGCAAGACATTTGTTACACTTTTGAGCATTCTGTAGAGCTTTTTCCTTTGGATAGATGAGTTTACCATTGTCTACCTTAATCTTCATCACTTCTAGAGAAAATGTGGCATCATTCTTCCTTGATAAAGATCTCTCAAACAAGTCACACAGAGTGTTAGAGGTAGAAGATGTAATAGATATGTTGAAGCATCTTCTTTTTACCTCCAGATCTAGAGCTTCTCATGAGGAGGAAGTGTTGGGATTTTAAGCTGTAGATAAGTAAGTGGAAACAAAATAAAATTCAGCCAGTATCCTAATAAGCAGATTGCATCAACAATGATGTGTTTAGGAAAGAGGGTTTGCAAGGCATATACTTGGTCCTGGAGTCAGTCCAACAAAAATCCTTGCTACAACATGCTTTTTTCTCAAGATGCACCCAGACAGTTGTCAGTGGCAGCCTCCTAGTATAGCAAAATGAATGGAAGTTGATGTCGTCCTCCTAACGTGGTAGAAACGACCTCCGTGCCTCTATGGTAGTCCATGCAAACCATTGTGAACTCCTCATTGTGCTTGCTAGAGCCAACAGAAAGGAGTTTGTTCCTTTGATGTCAATGTGCTTTCCCTGACTTGTCTTCCCTGGATGTCTCTTCCTTTTATGGGTAAGACTTTCTTAGGTTCTCACGTTACCACAATTATGAGAGGAAAATATTTGTCAATGTTAGTCGTGTCTTCTGAAAGACTTGACTACCCCTCTATTATAGGAGAGTCAGGGTTTTTGGAACAATTGGGAGTTGAAGAGATGAATTTTCATATATTTCTGGTTGTTGCACATTACGAGTTGGTCGAATGAACACTTGAGTTGGTTGACTCATGCCCCACTCATTGACTAGAACATCCAGTTTTCCAATTGGAATACTTTCTTATTCAAAAACATATTGGCTTGCATTGCAACGATCTATACACAACATGACGTCGACATCAATCCTTGATCCAATCTTACTTATTGTCCATTCAGTCAATTAGACACTTAAATGGTTGGCTCGACACATGAATTGGTCGACACAACACTTGAGCTAGTCGACTCACATTCCCAGTCAGCCAATTATTAGCCAATACTATTATATTAACTCAACACTTGATTTCTTTGATTCAACACGAGTCAGTCAACTCATATTCCCAATTAGCTAATATTCAACCGATGTTTTTTAAATTGAATACCTAAACACTTTAGTAATCAAGTTAAACCTTATTCATTAGTAAAATCCTATTCTAGGTGTATCCTATGTGTGTAACCCTATAGGTCCCAAGTTACATTGGCAGTGAACATACATAACAAATTTATGACATTACAAGCAATGAGTGGTATCTAGAAACACATCATTGCTACCCAACTAATTGTTAAGTTGGAGAACAAATTCAATCTATATGCATGATATGTGTTACTGTGATCATATAATTCCTTTGTCTCAGATATCTAGATTGAACTTGAGTCATAGAAACATCAACCACTTAATCATTCAATCGATGTTCCTTGAACTAGAGAAGAATGTATGAGATGTGTATGTCAGATCACGTATCACATATTGATTTACGTGAGTATGGACATACATTTCTCATTCTCTCTTAGCAAGTGGCCAAGATATCAACTCCAATAAGTGGGACAAATCCCACCTACATCACTCATAGTCAATCCTCATGTGTCAAAATGTACCCAAGCATCACCTTTATGGAAACCCTTATTCAAGGTAACTTGGATGATGTTTAAATACATTGAACAACATGTGATGAATGTAGTGACTTAAGGTCTAAGAATCATAATCACCACTATTACATTGAGATGTGATTACGAATGTTATCCATGTATCACTTCCCAGGGCAGGTCTGTATGGTACACTGTTCTCTAACATGTACATGTATTTGGTTTGTTATCACATATGATGACTAATGAGAATCTATCATCAACCAACATACACACTAATCTTATGTATTATTGTTGTCTATTTGCTTCCACAATAATATATGGCTAGGTACATAATCAAGAATGTAAATACTCTTATCATACATATAAAGTCATTGTTAATGTCCTCAACCTAAGGACATATGTCATCGAGTAACATCATTCTTTAGACATCTAGCATGTTTATGTCATCATCTCATGACTGAGACAAACATAATAGACTAAATTACATTTATTATCATCAAATTAAGTATATGATGCCCCTTTACAATCATTGGCTCTCTGGGCATAAATACCAACAAACGTAAACTTGAACTTAGAGCCAATATCCTACAAATCATATTCCAATTTATCTTAACATGTCCATCATGATTCTACTATGCAAGTTTTATTGTAGTAGGTTATCAACATTTTCTCATAGTCGATATTTTGCAAGTCTTCACATCTCCTTGATGTACGATCTTTTGTATGATATGGAAATGTCATAGCATGCTATCTAGTTTCCTAGCCTATCCAGGAGCTCCGTTGTTGTCATCGTATTTCTATTGTACCACCAATGGTTAGAATCTCCCACAAGTTAATCTAAACGAACTTCTTTATCCATACAACATCCTCTATTATGTTAAACAAGGTACTCATCTTTTATTGTAGAATCAACAATTGTCTCTTACTTGGAACTCTTCCAGATTATAGTACTATCTTAAGGTCAAACAAATATTTGAGTTGTAATATGCTTTGTCATTTTGGAAGCTTGCATCAGTTTACACTCAACTCTTCCTTATTACCATGATTACGAAACTTATCCTTTTAGTGCTTCTCAAATACTTAAGGATGTTCTTCGGGGAAATCTAGTGACATTCATTGGATCTGACTAATATCTGCTCATCATGTCCAATAAATACAAGGAAATGGGATGAGTACATAACATCATATACGTGATAGATCAAATTACTCATGTGTTCCAATTCTTCACAAGAATTGGGACACTAAACTATAGAGATACTAACACCATGGGACATGCGTAAGTCTCCTCTGATAGAGTTCTCCATGGAACCTCTTCAACACCTTTTCAATGTATGTGCTCTGGATTAGGGCTAAAACCTTCTAGATCTATCTATATACATATTGATTCCTAAAATATAGGATGCTTTGTCTAAATACTCCATATAGAAGGTATTTCCAAACTAGGTATTTACCATTTGTAAAGTAGGGATGTCATTCCCAATCAGCAGTGTGCCATCTACATGCAATATGTAAATACACTATGCTCCCACTAACCTTCTTGTAAACACAATGTTCATCTTCATTTTGACTAAATCCAAAGTCTCTGTATCGTCAAATCAAAGATTCCAACTCCAAAATTCTTATTTCAAACCAAAAATTTACTTTTGTAGCTTAGATAATTAATTTTCATCTTTGGGATTTATAAAACCCTCAACTTGTGTCATGTACACATCATCAAGTATTCCCGTTAAGGAATACATTTTTATCATCCATCTGTCGAACCTCATAATCATAATAAGTTGCAATGGAAAGCATGATCCAGATGGATTTCACTATGCAATTGAAGAAATGGTTTCATCATAGTCAAAATGTTGAGCTTGTATAAACCCCTTACAACCAAATCTATCCTTATAGGTTTGTACATTACCATCCATGTCAATCTTCTTCTTGAAAACCCATTTGCACCCTATGGGTTTTACCCTTTTAGGTGGATCCACCAAGGTCCATACCTTGATGGATTCCATCTTAGATCTCATGGCCTCAAGACATTTCTAAGACCCTTATTCCTTAAACACATATGGGTAGGTTGTTGGCTCATCATGAATGAACAACTCATTGCCTTCTTGAGTTACAAGATAACCAAATATTTTAGGCTTGAGGTGTGTCCTACTAGATCTATGAGATTCATGTGTCACAAGAGGAACTTGAGATTCCACAATATATTATAAGTTCTCTTGGTCCTTATGTACCTCTGGAGGTTCAATGTTTTCTTATTGTTCTTGAATTTCTTTGAGTTCTACTTTTCTTCCACTGATTTATTTGGAAATAAATGCCTTTTCTTGGAATACAACATTCCTAGCAACAAAAACTTTGTTGTCAGATGGAGTGTAAAAGTAGTATCCCATGATTGTTTTGGTATATCCAACAAAATAACATTTATCTACTTGGGGTACAATCTTTTTGGCAAACTACTTTCTCGCATAAGCTCCACATCCCCAAATCTTCATAAAAGACACATCAAGATGTTTCCCATGTCATTTCTCATATGGTGTCTTTTGGACCGATTTAGATGGTACGTAGTTAAGTGTAAACATAGAGGCTTCTAAAGAATATCCCAAGAATAAAATTATGAGATCAACAAAACCCATCATTTTTGCACATCATCTCGTAATATGTTATTCCTTCTTTCTGATACACCATAATGTTGTGGTGTTTTTGGTGGAGTCCATTGTGATACAATACTACAGGTTCGTAGAAGGTCCTCAAACTCTTAGTTTAAGTATGATCCACCTCGATCAAAATGAAGTGATTTAATACTTTTACCTAGTTCGTTCTATACTTCATTCATGAAATCCTTGAATTTTTCAAGGGTTTTTAACTTTGTTTCATCAAGTACACATAGCTAAACCTGCTGAGATCATTAATGAGCATAATGAAGTATAGGTAAACACCTATTGAATTTGTTCTACAAGTTTGTATACATTAGTATGTATAGGTCCTAATAGATCACTTGTTCTCTCTCTGTTACTTGGGTAAGGGGTCTTTGTCATCTTGCCAAATACATGATACACACACATCTCTATTGATTCAAAATTAAAAGAGTGTAGATAACCATCTTTATGGAGTCTAGAGATGTGTCTCTCATTAATGTGCTATAAACGACAATGGGAAAGGTATGATTTGTTTGAATTATTGAGTTTTAGCCTTTTGGTATTTACATTATAAACACTTGTCTTTAGATTTAGTAAATAAAGACAATAAGACAATGGGGCACTGCCATAAAAGATCTCATATTTAGAAATAGAACATCAACCATTCTTAATGTGAAATTTGAATCCATTCTTTTCCATCCAAGATACAAAAATGATTATTCTATTAATGGTGGGTACAAAATAGCAATTCCCTAACTCCATTACAAGCCCACTGGACAAAGGTAAATGATATGTTTTAACACTAGTGGAAACAACTCTTGCTCTATTTGCACGTGCAGTTTGACCTCACCCTTTCTTAAAGGTTTACTTCTTTTCAGATCCTACATATTTGAACATATGTGAGATCAACATTTCGTATCTAGTACCCAAGATGAAGAAATGGACATATTTATCTCAATACCATATATACGTGAAGTGAAGATCTCTATCCCTTCATCATCTTCTGAGATTTCTCTAGATTAAGAGGGAAATTTCTTTTCTAGTGTCCATCCTAGCTGAATCATATTCCCAGTCTAATCCAACCAACCAATTTTCAACTAATGTTTTTTAAATTGAATATCCAAACACTTTCATAATCAAGTTTAACTTTATTCATGAGTAAGCTCCTATTCCAGGTGTGTCCTATGTGTGTGACCCTATAGGTCCTACATTATGTTCGTAGTGAATGTTCATAACTAATTTATGACATCACAAGCAATGAGCGGTATCTAGTAACACATCATTGCTAACCAAGTAATTCAAAAATTGGAGAACAACTTCAACCTAGATCCATTATAATTATTACTGCGATTGTATAACACTTTTGTCTCATATATCCAAATTGAACTTGAGGCATGAAAACGCCATACTCTAATCATTCAATGATGTTCCTTGAGCATACTAGACTATCTGAGATGCATGTGAACTGATAACCTCCCATTTTGTGATGTTATCTTACTGGTTTTACTCAATTTTCCATACTCTTTCTTAGTTAAATTAGATACAATCTATAACTTTCCACCTTTTTGCAAATATACCATTAGATTAACTTCTCCTTTTCACTTCTTATAGAAAAGAACAAAAAAATTTACAAAACCCCTAAACAATCCCAAGACCGAATGGAGACCAAACGGTCCCAGGACCGAATAAAGATCAAACGTTCCCAAGTCCGTGTGAAGCCAAACGATCCCGAGACCGTATGAAGCCAAATGGTCCCAAGACCGAATGGAGATCAACCGGTTCCAAGACCGTATGAAGCCACACGGTCCCAAGACCGAATAAAGGTCAAACGGTCCTAGGACCGTGTGAAGCCAAATGGTCCTGAGACCGTATGAAGCCACACGGTCCTAAGGCCGAATAAAGGTCAAACGGTCCCGAGACCATGTGAAGCCAAACGGTCCCGAGACCGTATGAAGCCAAACGGTCCCAAGACCGAATGGAGATCAACTGGTCCCGAGACCGTATGAAGCCACATGGTCCCAAGACTGAATAAAGGTCAAACGGTCCTGAGACCGTATGAAGCCAAATGGTCCCAAGATCGAATGGAGATCAACCGGTCTCGAGATTGTATGAAGCCACACGACCCCAAGATCGAATGAAAGAAAACGGTTTCAGACCGAGAGGACTCAAACGATCTCCAGACCAAGAGAGTGCAAACGGTCTCCAAACCATGTGAAAATCCAAATGGTCTCCAAGACCGTTTGGACCCACATACCCCAAACCGTTTAAGGCTCACTCAAAATCCTATAAATAGAACCCAAAGGGGTCCTTAAAAGGAAGAAAGTATTAGATGCCTAAAGGCTGCCTCTATTGTTCCAGAGCCATTCCATCCTTCACCCACTACCCCAAGGTTACCAGTCTGAGATCCATAATCCATCTCCAAGCTACTTTCTCTCTCATCAACAAAGAAGGTGGGAAGAGGAGGATTCATCATCAAGAAAGCTACAAAGTGTGAAGATCATTGCTCTCTCTCCTCCAAGGGGTCAACTTTCCTCCCTCCTTTGTGGAAATGACGCTCTCTCTCTCTCTCTTCTTGCCCCCTTCTTTGTTCTTGCCATGAGCGAGTAGTCTCATACACTAGGGTGCAGGGAGTAGCCCCGCTACCCATGTTTTCATTTCATACATTGTAATTCTTGAGTTTGCAATAGAAAAACACTATCTTTCCAGTTCAACATCAATCGTTTAATGAATGCTAGTTGCTTGATCACCAACTTGTGTTATCTATTATATGTTAGTGCAAATTGTCTATGTTTGTACTTCTAGATTCGAGTATCGACTACTTGTTGGTTTCAGATTGTATGTAGTCACAATACGTTTGGTTCGGTATCTAGGAGCATTTCTCAAGGAGTGGAGGAAACTCACCTCCATTGTTGTACTTTCATACTATGAAATGGTATCAGTTGACGTATGAAAGTACAACCTTGATAGGTCGAGGAACACACTTTGCGAGGGGAGTGATGCAAAGTAAGTGACCATTCATTTGGGGATGGCTGGCATTGCAACACTTCCACATTTATCATAGTTAGTTATCCGAAAGGAAGCTAAGTCTACAAAGATACTAACTGTGTAGACTCTTTTCTTTGCAAGCCAAGATATTGTGATGTATGATTTGATCCATGTGTAGTGGTGGTGAAATCCGATCACATCCTAGTGGTTTCTTAACATTGTTTACAACCGTAAATTTACTTTCTTGCTTTTACTTTACTTGCACTTAGTTTAAACAACCAAACCAACTCTTTGATATAAATACCAACTGTTACAGAGTTAAATGAAATTCTAACATTTTCTATCTTGTTAATCTTAACAAGACCATTGTCCTGTGGATTAAACCCTTAACTATACTACCATAAGACTTCCACAAATCCTAGCATACGTGGGTGGAGTTTTTAATCTTGTATAAGCAAGGATAATCCTAAAGACTTACTGTCTTTAGGATTTTTAATGGTGCACGCAACTCCACGCAAGTGGAAGCTCCATCAAAAATTGGTGTCGTTGCTGGGGACAATGGAACGCTTTTTTTCATTTATCATCTTGCTAGTTGGTTAGGGTTTTACACTTTTTCTTTAAACATTACCCCATATTCTCTTGATTTCATCATATCTCCTGCATTTTCTGAAAAGTGTGTTTCTTCCTCTACTCAGGTAGAAGATGTGTATGCAACCATCGCATAATCTTGGATTCTCCCCTGATCCAGAGTATGACTCTGAGGTAGAGAGAAGCTTCCACCGCCACATTAGACTTAATCATCAAAGAGCCATAAAAATAGACGAAGATCAACGCCAAGTCGCACTAGTGATGGAAAGGTCAACGCTGCCATAGCAACCCAGCGAGCGCAACTCATTGCCGACACGCGCGCCCAAGTTCAGACTGAAGTATGGGCTAAAGAGCAAGCCCGCATCCACGCTGAGAATGAAGCAACCACGACTGTTGCTCAACAGTTGGTAAGAAGCAAGAAATTACGAGATTATACTGTTCCCAAGAACTATGAAGACAACCATCCAGTGCAACCACCACTCATCAACACTCCTAATTTTGAGATTAGGAAGCAATGGATACAAATAATGCAGGGCATCTCATTCTATGGAAGTGTCGAAGATGACTGCATGGACCATTTGAAGATATTCAAAGCTCTTTGCAGGTTGGTACCAGAAGCTGGAACAACCATGGATGCACTGATGCTCAGACTCTTCAACTTCACCTTGTCTGGAAGAGCCCTAAGTTGGTACAATTCTTTGGACGAGGATCCAATCACCACCTGGGCTCACTTGGAAGAGAAGTTCTTGGCGAAATTCTTTCCCCCTTCACTAACCTACCAAATCAGGGACAAATCAACCAATTCCTTCAACTACTGGGAGAGTCACTGGCTGACTCATGGGAAAGGTTCAAGGAACTCTTAAGGAAATGACCTCACCTTGGAATCTAGCAAAATCAACTCATAGAAACTTTTTATAGGGGAGTAAGTGATGAAATTAAAAAGTTCTTAGATTCCTCATCTGGAGGAAATTTTATGAGACAAAACTACGAAGACGCCTGGAGGATCATCACTCTCGGAGCCGAAAATCAATCCAATTGGGGGAGAGCAACCACATGAGGAGTTCTAAAGGTTTGTAAAGCTGAAGAATCTATGGAAATGAAATCCATAGTCGAAGCTTTGAAAACCATAGCCAAAAAACAACAAGCCCTCGAAGCATCATTTGGGGAGTATGACAGAAAGAAGAACCCCCAATAAGCTAAAGCAGCTCATGAACTTGCGAGGCCTATCATGCATCTGATCATCCCACATTGTCATGTGGTCTCCTACACAATGTAATGATGGATTTGCAACCACCTCAACCACAGTATGAGCCGATCATTGAACACCCTAAGGATCAGATGCCAGAACAAGTAAATTCCATCCATTCCATACCAGGACAAGCTTACTAAAATCCAAATAAACCGAGAAACCATCTCGGGTTTCAATATGGAAATCCTGTAGGGACTTCTAACCCGCAACATCAAACCACTGGCCAACCAGAAGCAAATCCAAGACATGATCAACATAGACAAGAACAATTAAATGTTGTTACAACAAGGTCTGATCGTGCTCTCATTGAAGCCGTCTCGGTTAATCAAGAAGACAAGGATGTAACTAAAATCATCCCAATGGAAGAATTAGGTCAAGAAGCTGAAGAAAGGAAAGAAAAGGAACAAGGTCCCAAAGAACCAGAGGTTCCACGATATAAGCCAAGGATACCCTATCCTGGAAGGTTAAAGGAAACCAAACTAGATTCTAGATTCCAGAAATTCAAAGAGGCAATGAAGAAACTTTATGTTGATATTCCCTTTCTCGACGCCTTATCTGGAATCCCAACCTGGTCCAAATATCTGAAGACCTTGCTGTCAAAGAAATATATGATAGAGGAGCATGAAACTGTCAAGCTAGCCCAAACCACTTATGATATCATTTTGAATAAAATGCCGAAAAAATAGAACGAACCTGGCTCCTTTGGCATACAATGCTCTATTGGGAACACTTCTTGTAAAAAGGGATTGGCCGACTTGGGAGCCAGCATATCAATTATACCATTTTCCATGTGCAAAAGATTGCGGTTCACTAACTCATTGCCTACAACAATGACCATCCAGCTCACTGATTCCACCATTATTACACCCCTGGGAATCATTGAAGATATTCCAGTAAGACTGGGGAGGGCCTCTTATGTCCCTTGTGATTTCTTCATTATGGATACAAAAGAAGACCTAAGGTACCCGATAATATTCGATAGACCCTTCCTCGCCACAGCTAGAGAATTAATTGATGTCAAGACTGGAACAATTACCTTGAGGTTGTAAAGAAATTGTTCAATTTAGGGTATTCAATAGCCCGAAGAGCCCTAGTATCCATGAAGAGGTTTTTCTACTTGAAGCAATTGATAAAATGTCTCAACTCAAGCAAGCAAATCCAGAACCAGCAGATGCCCTAGAGGACGCTCTAAAAAATCCGGAAGCTGAATTTTCAACCAACGAGTTAGTTCAACAATGCCTGCAATACTTGGAGCAGGCTGAAAAAGCCACATAAGCTACTTTTGAAGAACTAAAATCTATCACCATATTAGAGACAACAGAAGTACCCAAAGCACCGAAAATGAAAACTCTACCAACTGGGCTCAAACATGTCTTCCTAGATGAAGAGAAATTATGTCCAGTTATCATTAGCTCCTCTCTCGTTGACGATCAGGAAGAAAGGATTCTCACTGAACTAAGAAAGCATAAGAAAGTAATTGGGTACAAGATGACTGACCTAGCATGCATAAACCCAACTCTATGCATGCATAAACTACCTATGATAGAAGAGTTCAAACCTTCGAGGGAGCACCAGAGAAAACTGAACCCAAATCTAAAAGAGGTAGTTTGCCTCGAGGTTCTTAAATTCTTGAAAGTGGGTATTATCTATCCAATTTCTCACTCTCAGTGGGTTAGTCATGTCCAAGTGGTCCCTAAAAAGGGGGGAACCACTGTTTTCTTAAATGATAAGAATGAACTAGTACCTACAAGGACCGTTACTGGTTGGAGAATGTGCATTGATTATAGAAAACTGAACAAATCAACAAGGAAAGACAATTTTCCCTTACCCTTTCTTGATGAAGTCCTTGAGCGGCTAGCCCACCAAAACGTTTTCTTCTACCTCGACAGATATTCTGGGTTTTACCAAATCCCAATTCACCCCGAAGACCAAGAAAAAATGACATTTACTTGTCCTTTTGGAACATATGCCTTCAGAAGGATGCCCTTCGGGCTATGAAACGCACCCGCAACCTTCCAAAGGTGCATGACTGCTATCTTCGCAGGATTAACCGAAACCATTATGTAGGTGTTCATGGACAATTTTTTAGTATATAGAGACTCTTTTGATAACTGTCTGCTCAACCTAAGTAAAGTCTTATAGAGATGCGAGGAAACAAACCTTATCCTAAACTGGGAAAAATGTCACTTTATGGTGACCGAAGGTGTTGTCCTCAGACATCGAGTGAGTGAAAGAGGAATTGAAGTAGACAAGGCAAATATCGATGTCATCTCTAAGTTGTCACCACCCAAAGACATAAGGGGAGTGTGAACTTTCTTGGGTCATGTCGAGTTCTACCGGAGATTTTTCAAAGACTTCTCAAAAATAGCAAAACCTATGACTTACCTATTGACCAAGGATGTTGATTTCAACTTTGACCATGAATGCCTGCATAACTTTACAACTTTGAAGAATGCTCTATTATCTGCACCCATTCTGAGAGCGCATGACTGGTCACAACCTTTTGAAATAATGTGTGGTGCTAGAGAATATGCTATAGGGGCGGTGCTGGGGCAGAGAATAGACAAAAAGCCATATGTAATATACAATGCATCCAAGACGTTAGATGAGGCACAAAAGAATTATACTACTACTGAAAAGGAATTCTTACCCGTCATCTACGCCTTCAAAAAATTTCATTCTTATATAATTGGTTCAAAGGTCATAGTATATACATACCACTCCGCCATTAAATATCTTATTCAAAAATAGGATGCAAAACCCAAACACATCCGCTGGGTATTGATGCTGCAAGAATTTGATCTTGAAATAAAAGACAAGAGCGAAGTGGAAAATATCGTCGCTGACCTCCTAAGTTGCATCGAGTGTCAAGAGGATGACAATGTACCTATCCGAGACTCCCTCCTAACGACTGACTTATGAAAATTATCACTATATTTCCCTGGTACGCCGACATAGTGAACTATCTGGATACAAGAATCATCCACCCTTCCGCCTCTCACAACCATAAAAAGAAATTTCTCCATGATGTTAAGAAATACTTCTGGGACGAACCCTATCTTTTTCATCTATGTGTAGACGAACTTTTCCGTGGCTGCCTACCAGAAGAGGAAATTACCCCTATCTTAGAGCACTGTCATTCTGGCCCCCTTGGGGGGCACATGAGTTTGAAGAAGACCATTCTAAAAGTTCTACAATCGGGTTTCTTTTGGCCAACAATAGCAAGAGATTCCTATGATTTTGTAAGATCCTGCAATAGATGTCATCTTACTGGCGGTATAACTAAACAAAATGAAATGCCTCTCACTTTGAGACAAGAAATTGAACTTTTTGATGTTTGGGGAATAGACTACATGGGTCCCTTCCCCTCATCTTATGGATTCTCTTACATATTGGTCGCTGTGGATTATGTTTTGAAATGGGTAGAAGCTATACCCACCGTATCTCGTGATTCCAAGCCAGTCATCAAGATGTTCAAAGATATCATCTTCTCCAGATTCAGAATCCCCCGAACTATCATATCAGACAGAGGAACCCATTTTTTGGAAAGAAGCTTCAAAGCCCTCCTGAGAAAATATGGGGTCAACCATAAGGTCACCCCACCTTACCATCCACAAAAAAGTGGCCAAGTTGAAGTTTCAAATAGGTAATTTAAAGCTATCTTAGAAAAAATAGTCAATAGACATCGTACTGATTGGTCTACCAAGCTCCCCGATGCCCTTTGGGCATACCGCAGAACTGATAAAATACCGATAGGAACAACCCCGTTCCGTCTGGTGTATGGAAAGTCGTGTCATCTACCTGTTGAACTAGAACATAAAGCTTGGTGGGCCATCAAACAACTGAACTTTGATCTCAAAAGTGCTGGTGAATATAGACAACTTCAACTACAAGAACTTGAAGAGCTTAGAATGACACCTTACCAAAATTCCAGAATCTAAAAAGAACAAACAAAGATGTGGCATGACGACCACCTGAAAAGAAAAGACATTGTTGTCGGAGATAAGGTCCTCCTCTTCAAATCCAAACTTAAGATGTTTCCTAGAAAGCTCCGCAAAAAATGGTCTGGACCTTTCACAATTAAACACATCTACCCCACGGGAGCAGTCATCATCCTTGATAATAATGGAGGAGAACGAACCGTCAATGGCCACAGATTGAAGAGATATTACACACCAGCAGACAAACTACCAAGACAAACTATCGAGATCCACGATCCCTCAGCATCGACATAACCAAATCGGATTTTCGTCGAGCCAGTGACTTAAAACCCAGGCGCTACTTGGGAGGCAACCCAAGATCTGAGTACCACCATTTTATTTTGCCTAGTTTTGCTAATTTTCTAATCTCTTCATTTGATTTAGACTTATCATCTTTAATCTGAAAATATAAAATTCACATAAATAACCAAAACAAACATAAAAATATAAAATCCAAAAACCTAATCTTAACCTAACGGTTTCGAAACCGTTTGGACTCAAATGGTCTCGAAACTGATTGTTCCTTTCGATCTCGAAACAGTTTGGTCCTTTTGGTCCTAAAACCATTTGGAACCCAAACGGTCCCGAAACCATTTGGACCCCAAACGGTCTCAAGACCGTCTACCCTTGGGAATTTGTAGCGACACCCAACATTTTCTATAAATATCACCTGAACTCCTCCCTTTTTCTTTCCTACGATTCCCGAATTTCCTAACTTCCGCGTGAACCCTGTTCCATTCCTCTGTTCTTTGCTCCCACACAACCTGCTCACACCCCTATTTGTGCTACGACTGTCTCTGCCGACGCCACCTTCACCATCGTGCGCTCTCACGACTGCTTTTCATCCGTTTCGTCCTCCTTATCAACTTCATTTTCGCCGCAGCTGCCATCTCCTCTAAGCAGTAAGGTAAACAAGATTTCTGAAGCAGCCACCATCATCCTCTTCTCAGGAAGCTTTTGCGTGCTTCACATCTACCGCCGCTATAGCCATCGTCATTTTCCGCTACACTTTCAACCGACCGTCAACGACCCCAACGTTTCACCTTCCTCGTGGTTTTGACCGTTTGGAGCCAAACGGTCGTGAAACCATTTGGAGCCAAATGGTCTTGAAACCGTTTGGATCCAAACGGTCTTGAAACCGTTTGGTGTCAAACAGTCATGAAACCATTTGAACCAAACGGTCTTGAAACCGTTTGGAGTAAAAACTGTTTGGACCCAAACAATTTTAGAAAATATGATTGCACCCTGAAAATGATTTCATTTTTCAAATGTTGAAATTCTTTAAACATTTTTCTTCTCTTGTAACATATATAATCTTTCGATTATAGAATGGCCTCACCCACAAAAGAAGCCACCAGAACCGCTGACGCTCCCTTCTAGACAAGGGAGCAACTGATGGAGGACTGCGCCAAGCTCCAGAAGATCATGGACATCTATGATAAGATTGGAAAGATCCCACTGAAAGTTGACCTGATCAGGGTCATGAATGAACTTGACCGCATCAACATGAGCTTAACCGAGGATCATGTTCAAGAAATGGAAGAAATTTCTTCCAGTGATGAAGGCTCAGAATACGAGCCAAATTCTGAGGATGAATCCCCAACCACAAAGTCCAAGGAGAAGAGGAAGGCCCAGGAAGCTACTAAAGAGCAACCAACAAAGAAACGGGCAAGGAAGCAAGACTATCCCACCACTGCAAGAGAACAAATTTCAGTGAGATTTGTGACACCACCTGCTTCCACCACTACTGTTGTTGCTTTCCCCACCATCACCACAACAACACCAGCACCAGCAGAACTATACATCCACAACCTCTTGTCGTTTGAAAAGACTCTAAAACCAACCAAGTATGTTTGCTCCAGCGTACTGAAGAAGATGGGGATATACGATAGAATCCTCACTCTGCTAGACAATGCCAACCTCTGAAAGCTTTGTTTTGTTGCAGAGATTTCTTATGTTGAACCCACAACTAAATTCTTCATGTATATCAACAAAGAAGCTATTGACATAATGGATAGATCGAAGGACGGAGGTGACCGCAGGCTGGTCACCAAACTCTTTGGAAACAAGGTTGTCATAACTGAAAACATGTTAAATGAATTTTTCATCGACAACCAGAAGATGCTGAAGAAGGCCAAAGCTGTAGGCGTAGAAAGATCTGAGTTCAACAAGCATATCTTTTGGAAATCCCAGATAGGGATCCCGACCTACGAGGCAAAAACTTGCAAGGCCTCTAATATTCAATCTGGCCTGGTGTGCACATTGCACAAAATTCTTACAGATGCACTTTTCCCCAGGATAGAGGGCGGAAATGTTAGCATTTCTGATCTTTTCATCCTCTGGTCCATTCTAAAAGGGCAGCCGGTCAACATTGGACGACATATGATACAAAAGCTTTCAGCTTATGCCCTGGGGAAAGAAATATGCATGGGTGGTCACATAACCTCTATTTTGAAATATCGTAAGATGAATAGAATACTACCTAGGTGCACAGTAATCAAGGGCGACATCCTTACCAATGAACAGATCTTAAAGAACTCTTACATCATAAAAGAGAAGGATGCTAAACTACACTACATCTTCTGCCCTACAGTAAAATCCTCAAGGACTCTACTGCCGCTCCCAGAGCTTGCTGATTATGACAAGGAAAAGCTTCTCTTCACCGAAGAGGAGCTTGCAAACCTCCTATCTTCAGTCAAAATGCAAGAAAAGAAATCCAAAGCAGGGCAGACAGAGCACACCATCACCACCCCAAAAGTAAGAATAAGAAAAATACCATTGAAACGACCATCCAAAGGGCATTTGCAGACACAACAGCTGTCGGGAACACTGACATCAAAACCAAATCCAGAGGCTGAACCTCCCCTCCCCGAAGAAAATATCATCACCTCATCACTAGACTCCTTCATCATGTGTCTAAATGTTGAACTTACCCCCACCACCACCCCACCACGCTACCATCCTCCACTATTCCACAATCCACAACTATCCCATCATTCTCGACAATGATGTCCACCACATTTCCTTTCTCTTCAACCACACCACCACCCGCATCTTCCGCTCCACCCCTTTTCTCTTCAGGAATCCCATTCCCCACATCAATGCCCAACTTCACCTCCTTCGCCTCCACCTCCACCACTTTTCCCTCGACATTCTCAGTTCCACCCTTCTCTCCCAGAATGTCACCACCCTTCCCATCCGCCACCCTGACAACGCTAGTGACTCCATCTACAATCACCACACAGTTCGAGGGACCATCCACAACGTCTTTTTCACAAGGCACTACCACCCTTCCACCCCGACCCCAGCCACAGCACCCATCCATAACTGGGGTCCCTTTTACAAATGTTGGTGAGGAATTCGTACGTTAATTTGACGCCATCCGAAACCTCCTCACGAACCCTTCTAACATAATACAATCTATTTTCTCTTGTGTGCATGGTCTTACTAAATAGGTCACCAAGATCGATGAGCAAAACTACGCCTTACCAGGCATCCTCTCAAGTATCCACTAACGGCAGGAAGCAGTGGCTATGCAAGTCAAACACATCGACGACTGCCTACAACAACTACCACAGTTGGTACTTGAGGTGAAAAGCCAGCAAGCAGCGTTGGCTCAGCAAGATAACAAGATCTCTGCGCAGAATCAACCTCTACCTGAGACCCAGTGCAAGCTTAAGCAGCAACAAATTACTTTTGGCATGCGCTTGGACAACATCAACAACACCCTCACACACATCGTCCACTGCCAAGAAGAGTCATCAAATGAAGAAATAATTCAGCTACATACAAAAGTAACATACCTTTCTGCATGACTCTTTTCAGCCGAAACACATTATTCAGATATTAAGGAAACCCATGATGCACTGCTCGAAACACATGATCATGTGCAAGTGGCTTTCAACGAGCTACAAGCTATCCACCGATAGTGCAAGAAAACAATGATAAAGAAAACAACAGATAAGGTGGCAGACGAAGACAAAGACGATGAGGATTCTGATTCCTCGGCTGACTCCAATAATGATACTTCCTCTTCAGATGACAAACCTGATGACTCAGGACATGCTGGGGAGGGAACTATCTGAGGAGCAGAACCTTCAAAGAAAGCAGATGACAAAGACCACCACGAAGGTGGAAACGATCCCAAACCCCATGATCACAATGACAACGTTAACATGTCATATGGGGATCAATTCCTTGACTACTCATCCATGGGATCTCTGGGGGAAACTATCAAAGAAGAAACCTTTGCTGAGTTCCAGCAATGTATATTGGGAACTAGCATAAGTCAACCAACATCAAACCTTACACAACACTCCGCCCCGAAGCAATCTTCACCTTTTCCCCTAGACCACGAAGAGGAAGTCAGAGTGAGTCTAGACACAGATATTGGACTCAACTCTGATTCTAAATTAGAAAAAAGATGAAGATCTACAACATTATATGTACGACTTAGTGCATACTTCTCTTCCACCTCCGCAAGAGCTCCCCCCACCGCCACCTCTACCTAAGATGATGCACGACATAGACATGGTGGCCATCTCTACCCTAGATGTCCAGGATATATTCATCCTGAACACTATCGTAGACGATGCCAAAGAGATGGGGGGCATCATCTAGACAAATATAAAAACTAAGCGTAATTTGACAGGCGAAGATTTCTACACCATCCTTCGACCACAATCAACAGTGAAGATGGCAATCTTCCGTGTCCTTCTTGCCAACTCTATCGAAATATACAGAAGCTCAAAGCGACTGCAGCCAGTTTTCAATGCTTCACCAGCTGTTGCTATGAGCCTATTATACAAAGACTTATGCAATAAGTCTATAGAGCGACTGCACGTTGGGATTGCTCGAAAGGTGCGATATCTCACGGTCCCCTTTCAAGTTTCTATCCACTTGCTACTCATGATCGTTGACACCGCGGCCCGTGATGCCAAGGTGTACAACTTTTGTGCCAGCGAACTAAAGGCCAGAACAATCATCTTTGCTAGAGAAGAAGTCGGAGAAGCAAGATGCATCCCCTTCCAGCTTCTCAAACTAATTTGGGCTGCCTACCCTTCTCTCAAGAATGGTTGGAACCAACCTTGGTTCCAAATCATCGCTCCACCAATCCAAACCACTGATGGATTGGGGGATTGTGCCTTCTGCACTATACGCCACATACAAGTGCTTAATCAACAAATACCCTTCACCACACTGGCCACAGAAGATTTTCACTCGCTACGAGGGCATTATGCCATGGAGCTCATATGTGACAGAAGGTTCTTCATGGACCCGACTATGGCTCCAGACGACGTCCCTCGCTACCTTTTCTTGGCCATACAAAGGCGACCTTTCTGACAAACATTAACAGAGTTGGAGAACGAACAACAACCCGCCACGGTCCTTGAAAAAAGACAATGGGACCCTTACACTTTTGATTTGGTGGAAGACACAGGGGACATCGAATTGGTATCTGGGGCCACCATCAACATACCTTCCACACAAATGATACCCCTACCTATCATAGAACTGGCGTTTCCTAATTTCGACCTTGTATCTTGCAAGAGTCTTTCTGCTAATGAACTCCGACTCATCACGTCTAGGCTATATGCCGAGAAATATGAGCTCATTTTTCTAGCTAGAGATATTCTAGTCATGGCAGATACCCTCTGTGAAACCGTCCAATTACAAGGATTTCTATCTGTGACCCTGATGACTGCTTATCAATATCTCCTCGGATGGAACCATCCTACGGTTTACATGGCGTCAGCTTACATGAAGGATGACCTACTAAAGATAAAGAACTTCGGAACCATGGAGGAACTTATCTCTTGCCTCCAGAATATAACTCCGAAGTTCATTATGCTCCCTTTCCTTCACTCAGGGCACTGGATGTTATTGGCGAAAAACCTTCCTGAAGGAACAACAATCATCTATAACAGTTCCGACAACCAATTTGGTCCTAACCAGAACCAGTATGTTGTGACAGTTAACACGCCCACAGAGGAGGTGGCAAAGGAATGTGATGACAAATGCATGATCTTTTAAGCAAGTACACAAGGGCATACGATAAAGAACACTTTCATCGCCCAACCCTCAGCCAAAGATGCCCCCAGCAGCTCTGAGAATCAAACGACTGCGGTTTCCACATCCTCTACTAGATGTACACCCTCGTTGTTCTTGGAAGACCAGTAGAGGACATGACGGACATGGATTACCACACTCTACATGAAAAGTTCACAGCTAATCTTCTCCGAACGCATGGAGCTAACAAGAAGTCTAATGCCCTTGTCCATGTACTTCTCAACTTATCACTTTGACACTCTAAGGACATAGTGAGTGATAAGTTGGGGGGGGGGGGGTACACTGGACAAGGGCGAGATATCATTTTTCAACCCTTCTCCCTCTGCTCTTTTTATTCACTCTTGTTTTTCTATGCGTTGATTTTTTTATCTTTCTCTTCACATTTAGACTTTTTTAGTAATTTCTTTGATAGAATAATTCTTGTACATAAGTATAACATCACTCTTGGAAAAGGTCACCCCCAGCTAAATTTACAATCAAAGTATTCCTAAAAAAAGCAATAATAGAAAAAGCATTTAGGAATATAATGGCAAATTAATAAATTAATTTCACACTCGATTTCCATGCTTTTGCTTCAACTCTGCTCCAAACTCTCCACAAGTTAACATCATAGCCGAAGCCAGACAAAACTCTCTCGAGGATGGGAGGGAACTAGGTGAAATCCAAATCAAGGAACCTCACAAGTGGACCACCAAGTAAGAAACCGAAATAACTGCATGTCAGGAGACTCCAAGAATAGTTTTCTTCTTTTCAAAAAAAAAACAAGAGGCCTGGAAGCCCAAACAAAATCCCTAAAATATCCAACTCCTAAGCCTGTGAGTATAAGAATTAAAGCCAGAGTGTTGAATAAAAACATGAGAGTTGTTCCACGCCTAAGAACCTATATGAAGGACCAATAAAGGTCTCACACAGCTAGTACATTCAGCTGCCGTCACAAAGGCAGATGTGTCGCACACGGTAATGAGATCCTAAGGTCTCTGAATATATGAAAAAGCTGATAAAGGACTCGCCTGGCCAGTACATTTAAGCTTCCCTCACAAAAGCAGATGTGTCGCGCCCGGTAGTGAGATCCTAAAAGTTTAGATAAACCTTCCCCCACTAAAAGGGGGAGTTACACATCAATATTTAGGCAACCCTCATGCCTATCTTAGTTTCCGGTAGGTTTTTCAAAGAAGTATAAAACTGATTGGAGTTGAAAACATGCACAAAATGTGATCAAGGAAAAGGTGGTCCCAATGTGAGCTACGTGATACGGAAGAAATCTGAGATTCATGCAACTCCCAATACCTGAAAGAGTTAGTGCGAGTAGAAGCCCGATAAAACTCTAAGAGATCTCTAGTTTAGAATTGAAACAAGAGTATGGAAATCTTCACTAAATAAAATCGCCTCGCACCTACATACCTTAGCTCTATCTAGCTTGAGGACAACCTAGACTCTAAGTTAGAGGGGGTGATAACCTACCATTTTGCGATGTTATCTTACTAGTTTTACACAGTTTTCCATACTCTTTCTTAGTTAAATTAGATAGAATCTTTAACTTTCCACCTTTTTGTAAATATACCATTAGATTAACTTCTCCTTTTCACTTCTTATAGAAAAGCACACATAAAATTACAAAACCCCGAAATGGTCCCAAGACCGAATGGAGACCAAACGGTCCCAAGACTGAATAAATATCAAATAGTCCCAAGACCGTGTGACGCCAAACGATCCCGAGACTGTATGAAGCCAAACGGTCCCAAGACCGAATGGAGATCAACCGATTCTGAGACCGTATGAAGCCACACGGTCCCAAGACTGAATAAAGATCAAACGGTCCCAGGACCGTGTGAAGCCAAATGGTCCTGAGACCGTATGAAGCCACACAGTCCCAAGACCAAATAAAGGTCAAACAGTCCCGAGACCGTGTGAAGCCAAATGGTCCCGACACCGTGTGAAGCCAAACGGTTCCGAGACCATATGAAGCCAAATGGTCCCAAGACGGAATGGAGATCGACTGGTCCCAAGACCGTATGAAGCCACACGGTCCCAAGACCGAATAAAGGTCAAACGGTCCTGAGACCATATGAAGCCAAACTGTCCCAAGACCGAATGGAGATCAAGCGCTCCCGAGACCGTATGAAGCCACACGACCCCAAGATCAAATGAAAGCAAATGGCTTCATACTGAGAGGACTCAAATAGTCTCCAAACCGTGTGAAAATCCAAACGGTCTCCAAGACCGTTTGGACCCACATACCCCAAACTATTTAAGGCTCACTCAAAATCCTATAAATAGAATCCAAAGGGCTCCTCAAAAGGAAGGAAGTCTTAGATGCTCAAAGGCTGCCTCTATTGTTCCATAGCCATTCCATCCTTCACCCACTGCCCTGATGCTGCCAGTCTGAGATCCATACTCCCTCTCCGAGCTACTTTCTCTCTCATCGACAAATAAGGTGGGAAGAAGAGGATTCATTATCAAGCAAGCTACGAAGTGTGAAGATCATTTCTCTCTCTCATCCAAGGGTCAACTTTCCTCCCTCCTTTATGGATATGATGCTCTCTCTCTCTCTCTTCTCGCCCCCTTCTTTGTTCTTTCCATGAGCGAGTAGTCTCATACACTAGGGTGCGGTACCCATGTTTTCATTTCATACATTATAATTCTTAAGTTTGCAATAGAAAAACACTATCTTTCCAGTTCAACATCAATTGTTTAATGAATGCTAGTTGCTTGATCACCAACTTGTGTTATCTATTATCTGTTAGTGCAAATTGTCTATGTTTGTACTTCTAAATTCAAATATTGACTGCTTGTTGGTTCCAGATTGTATGTAGTCACCATACATTTGGTTCAGTATCTAACATCGTTTGTCAAGAAGTGGAGTAAACTCGCCTCCATCGTTGTACTTTCATACTATGAAATGGAATCAATTGACGTATGAAAGTACAACCTTGACAGGTCGAGGAACACGCTTTGCGAGGGGAGTGATGTAAAGTAAGTGACCATTCGTCTGGGGATGGACGACATTACAACACTTCCACATTTCTCGTAGTTAGTTATCCGAAAGGAAGCTAAGTCTACAAAGATACTGACTGTCTAAACTTGTTTCTTTACAAGCCAAGATATTGTGATGTATGTTTTGATCCATGGGTAGTGGTGGTGAAAGCCGATCACATCCTAGTGGTTTCTTAACGTTGTTTACAACCTTAAATTTACTTTCTTGTTTTTAATTTACTTTCACTTAGTTTAAACAACCAAACCAACTCTTTGATCTAAATACCAATTGTTAAGGAGTTAAATGAAAGTTTAACGTTTTCTATCTTGTTGATCTTAACAAGACCATTGTCCTATGGATTCTACCCTTAACTATACTATGATAAGACTTCCACGTATCCTAGCATACGTGGGTGGAGTTTTTAATCTAGTATAAGCAAGGCTAAACCTAAAGACTTACCATCTTTAGGATTTTTAGTGGTGCATCCAACTCCACGCAAGTGGCAGCTCCATCATGAGCTTAGATATCACATATTGACTTACATGAGTATGTCCATATGTTTCTCAATCACGCTTATCAAGTGTCGATGATAACAAATCCAACAGTAGGGACAAATCCCATCTACATCTCTCACAGTCAATCCTCATGTGTCACAATGTACCCAAGCATCACCTTTATGGAACCTTTATTCAAGATCATGTCGGATGATGTTAAAATACATTGAAAAACATGTGATTAGTGTAGTGACTTCAGGTCTAACAATCACAATCACCACTATCACACTGAGATGTGATTATGACTGTTATCCATGTCTCACTTCTCTCAACAGGTCTGTTTGGTACACTATTCTCTAACAAGTACCAATGTGTTTGGTTTGATGTCACATATCATGACTAATGAGATTCTATCATCAACCAACACACACTCTAGTTTAATGTATTATTGTTGTCTATTTGCTTCCACAATAATATCCGAATAGGGACACAATCAAGAATGTAAATTCTCATATCATACATATAATCTCATTGTTCAGGTCCTCAACCTGAAGATATATGTCCTCGAGTAACATCATTGTTTAGACATCTACCATGTTTATGTCATAATCTCATGATTACCTAAGTTATTAACAAAACAAGTATATGATGCCCCATTACAATCATCATATGATTGGATCTATGGGCATAAATACAAAAAGGATGATGCCGGAGACGTCCTGTCCCACTCTCAGACATCACACCCAATTCAATTTTCTCCACTTATAAGTGATATCAGGTTACAAATGGACTCTAGAAGGAAATTCACTATATATTTTATTTGATCATCCTATAACTATAATTATGGGATCTAATCATATAAAACTAGTTTTACTTGCATATGCATTGCTAGTCCACCTTGTTTAGAAATAACTAGCACTAAATTTGTCTGTTTGAGTTTTAGTGAAAAATATCTTTCTTAACATATTAAGAAAAGTATCTATACTAAAGATGGAATTTTTTTCTCTAAGAATCAACAAAAACATTAATATTTCCAAGATTATAACCATTAGGAACATTGTACCATCATTGACGTTTTTGGTTGATTTCTTTCTAAGATAGATATATTGTAAAATGTAGTGGTCTGTAAAGATTTGATATGGCTTGCTGTAATACATTTATGCAATTTTTCAATGCAAATACAATACTTGTAGATGAGGACTATGTGTTTAATAATTCACTTCATTCTTTTTTATATTTCTATGAACGACCACTTTACAAGTGTGTAGACCCCTTCTACAGACATACAAAACATAATGTATCATTTCTCACCGTAGAAATGTCAAAGTAGGTGCAAGTCTCAACACCTATTTTGACTTTCGAAAACATTATACACATACCTCCAAACCGTAAATAGCTACAACTTTCTTTTTAAGTAGGTAAGAAGTGCTTCCATCATGATGAAGTTCTATAAAAGGATTCTATAATAACCAACCAACCGTTGAGACCTTACAACTTCAGTAGGTGTCTTAGTTTGTTCCCAAAAAAGTGTTGATTCTACCTTCCTACAATCTAGATAAATTCCAAATCTTGATATTAGATTCCTTATAAAAGAGGATTCTTCCAACCAAATACCACATTTGATAAACATTGTATATAGTTGGTGATGTCTCAATAACTATGAATCAAACTATAGGTGTTATTTGATTCTCTTTTCATCTCAAGAGTATAGATACATGTCACTACTAGCACAATAATACATTATCCAAATAGTGTCTAAATACTTTGTCAACGTGTCCAAAAAATTATAAAGATAAGTAGTTACTCCAAAAGGGATAACTATAAACTCGAAGTTTGTATCAAGTTCAGAAATGGAGTTTGGCACATTTTTTGTCTTCATCCTCAATTTATAGCAGCATGATATGAGATATAGAAAATATTAATATTCCTCAAACTCAAATAAATAAAACACTAATTAAACAAAAAGGATATTTTTTCTATATCACAAACTTGTTCAACTACCTCTACTGAATATACACACGCTCCCCATGTGAGATACTAGATTGGATAAATTCCCTCGCTAGTGATTAATCTAGTTGGGTTTTTACTTCCACAAACTCAGATAGGTTCATCCAAAAAGTAGAAATTGTGATGGGATGACTACGTGGCATACATTCAATCTCAAACTCTACATATCTCTATGGGGGTACACCTAGAAGCTCATACGAAAGCTCACATCCAACTAGCACATCTTCAAAATGGATTTTCTTTTTCTCTTCCTTTCTATTAACCACATATTCTAAGAAGGATTTAAACCCCTTCCTCATCATCTTATTAGCTATTATACTTCATAACATACATGTTGATAGGACATTGATATATATAGTGAAGACATGCAAAAATCCTCCATACTGAGTAATATCTTCTTTCATCTTACATCCTTGTTGGACATGATATGCCTCAACATAATTTTATACTTAACATAATGAAACATGAACTAATATATATGGTATAGTATTTAACATAAAAATTCATGCATTGACACTCAAAAGATAGTTAGGACACACTTGCATAAAGATTGTAGTGTACTTTTAAGAATGATTAAAATATAAATAAACCACTCTAGGATTTAGGTGATTAACTATCCAAATTGTATAAGGAAATTTATCTCACCAGGATCCATCAAAACTAATATAGTTACTATATTACAGAGAATCATCTCAAATGGGTATACCCTTTTGAGAAACAACTCCCACATTAAATTATGTAAAAGACATTTCTTGTAGCACAACCTCTGTCACAATGTTCACATTGTGCACCATCATTAATTTCTCCCTATCTAGCTATAGAATCTATGAAATAACTTACTCCTTTACCTATATCTTATCTCTATTTTGAATATAAATATAACTCGATACTATGAGGTGGAGTTTGTAAAGATTTAGAAAATTCCTCTTGAATTTTTCATCTCTTCACAATGGTTACAACCCAAAAATTATCCAATATGAAATTCTCAACAAGATTGATAAGATACTTATCTATACCAAACTGTTACATATAATGATGAACCTAAATATCTCTATCTAGTTTTCCATCTAGATGGAGAAATTTGATGACCAATACTACACCTATTATTACTATAGGAGAAATATTATAGGAAGCATGTCCATTAGAATTGAAATCACATCATCCACCTATACCAAAGGCTCCTACAGGCCTAAGAGAAGAAACTAAAAATGCCCCTTTGACCTCCTATACTAGGTTCAAAAATCATTCTTTTATCATCTAAAGGTTTGAAAATGCATTAATCCTTCAATTAGTCTATTATGAAACCTCAGCAAACTCTTCAAATTTCTAAAGATCCTTATAGAGGACCATTTATAAAATGTATCCAATCTTTGGGTTCAGACCTATCTCAAATATTCAACACTTCATATTATAGTAGGGTAGTAGCCATGGACACTTGTCATTTTAAAAGTGTGTCATATTGGCCCACTAAAATGATTCCCTATCATGTGTTTGCATGTTTTTATATGATAACATTGGAATGAGGGACAATCATAGTTTAGTTGAAATTGATATAAGAAATCCTTCCATTCTATAGCACTTCTTATTGATTTATTTGTAATATTGCCACCATTACATGGCATCACCCTTAACCATATATTTAACATTATTAATATACTTGGTTTAGTAAATTACTTTGAATTAAACACCTTCTCTAGTTATCAAATACATCCATCATCTTTTAGGTCTATAGTACCGAAGAAACAGTTCCATCGAGCTTCTTCACAAGCTCATATGATCTCATTTACTTCTTTTTTAATGAAAACGGTGTCAGTATTTTATCTCTTATATATTAATCCTTGGTCTATTGAAAAATCATGCAAATATTTTCTAATGTTATGTCATGTAACATATATCATTAAGACAAGACTATGAAACCAAATATGAGATTAACTAATCCCATAATCTATGATTATATCTATGCTAATTAGAACTAATAAATCACTTTTAGAATAATAAGAATCAAATCAAGTTTTTCCTTTTTAATTACACATGAACTCATTAGGTAAATAGCAAAAAGTACTTACGATCATTCAAGGATAAACTAAAGTTCTTACAACCATTACATGAATATAAAGGGACTAACTACTACATACTCATATAATTTGTTGAATAATATGCATCATTTACAATCTACATCTATACTCTCTTAAGACCTAAGGTTAATTAGACACCATCTATCTACAACTACTCTAAATATTCTTTATATTAGTTATAGAATAGAATTACCTATTTTTAATTATAAAAAGAAAATTAAAGAGTGCATACCACCCCAACAACAACTTTTACAAATTATATACAATGGAAGGGCCTATATGTAATTATAAATTTATTACAATAAGTTACATCCCAACACAATATCATATAAAATAACCTTCCCATTATTACAAAAGTTAATACTATAAATTGCACCCACCCCTCTAACCACTTCTTATATAGATATTTCTAATAAAAGAGACAAATATTTTTATAATGGATCTAATCCATGACTATATGTTGATCCACATTAGATCCTATAATGATATGGTACTTCATTTGTGTCTTTGTTTCCTGCCTGATGTATATTGTTAGGTGGTCAGCTGAGCAAAGTAAAAAGGGTATCTTGGTTGTATGGTATCTTGCGGTAGGAATAGGTAGTGTGTTTGTGTGAGATCATGTGGGACCAATGGTATTTTGAAGGTAGTTAACAATGACGCCTGAAGGTAGACTCATCATGAATATGCTTTGTCCATTGCCAACAGCCTTGTCATATCCTCTTATTTTAATCTATAATTTTTTTTTCTTTTGACGCACTGAAATTCTCAACCTTTCTTTTCTTGTAATGGATATGATAGAAAATACACCCATCTAACACTATCATAAGCCTTTGAAATGTCTAGTTTTAGACATGTCTTCTATAAGCTGTGGATTTTAGTACTAAATCTATATTGAGCTATAATACTTTGATAGCACTTAGTCTCCAAGGTAGACTCCTTATTTTTAAATAACAAACCGACCATTATTTGAATAATAATTGCAAGTTACACCCTCTATAAAGTATCAATTGTCATACCTGAAATCATTTAGTCCAAATTGGTATATTCCCCTATCTACCTTGGTTAGATCTCAAGCCCATCAAGTACTCTCAATTTGATTACTATTGAATTTTGAATCAATGGAAATCATTATTCATATTAGAAGAAATTACTATTTAAATTATTTAGGAGGGTTACTAAGTTAATTAATTCATATTCATAAATAATGGCTCTATTATTTTATTTAAAATTAGCTCTATGAAAATGAGACCCAAGCCTAAAATTTGACAATGATTGGATTTTTCATTTAGATGTTATAAATTATTGAAGTAATAAAAAATAGGAAATAACAACACCTTTGTAGATGAAATTGGCCAAAGTGTATGAGGGACACACATCATATCTCCTATAAACCCATATCTGATGGTTACAAGAAGAGAGACGAGCCCTTCCAAATATATCATCCTTCACCTGTACCACCCAAAGATTAATATCATTAATTTTTTCATAATGTCCTCTATGTGAAAGGTCGCTGATATGATGGTCCTTAAGTCACTACTTTGTCTTCCGCCATGATCACTCCACCTAACTAAAATGATGACCATAGGCATTATTTAATCTCCTCACAATAGACCTTTCCATGTATAACTCTTATCTGGTCCTCCTCTTCAGCCAAAACCTTTAATAAAACCTAGAAGAACCCTTGTAATATATAGGTCCATAAACCCCAACCATGAACAAGCACCACAATACAAACCAACAAATCCATGATGCCCTTGCTAGCCCCTCAATAGAAAGAAACCTACAACACAGTTACTTCACGTGAAAGTCCCTTCCAGATCGTAGCCACATGATGTAGTTGTCACCTCCTACTTCATCTTGCCACTAGGTTCCCATGCCCTAGAAACGATTGATCTGCAACTTGATAATTCATACCTGACACCACCGGCTTCCCTTTCAAACAATGAAACTTAGTAACCTACAACCCAATTGTTGGGAAAGGAAAAGGATTTTGGCCCATGCCCTAGTTGGATTTGGACTTGAGTAGGAGTTCGCTCGTGCTACCAATCCCAATAGGAGTGAAATCAAAAGGGAAATATGATGGTTTCATATGTCCAACATGGTATTGTATTAGAAATTTGAGTAGGATTGCAAGTTTCAACAACTTAACATGGAGTCCTATAAATAGAGGCCTTGTGGGAGGCAGTTGGATCATCCTACCGGTTGAAGCATGATCCCTCCAATTGCTTGTTGGTGCCTTCTATGGTAGAAGAGCCGGAAAACAAGAACAACTAGAGGATCTCTCTTGTTTGGTAAGAGAGGGTCAGTGACTTTTCCATGAAGCAAAGTAGCAGTTGGTGATTATATACATAGTGTTTCCATAGTGGCAATTATCTGAACCCATCACGGTCAAAGTGCTATCAAGCCGTCCCCAAGAACAACAATGATGTCATGAGGAGATCAAGTAAAAAAGGAGGTTTCATACATATTGGGTGTGATTCTCTTCTTCCTCATATTTGTTCTCATGTGGGGAGGACTACCTAGATTTAGGGGTAATTAAATTTGGGCAGTGTGAGTTGTAATCTTAATTACACAGTGCTTGTTGGCTAGAATTGACCTGTGGTTTTTCTCTTCTACTCTTGAGGATATATTTCCATGTTAAATCTGGTTTGGTTTTTTGGATTTATATGCTTGTCGGTAATCCTTCCATAATACATTTTTTGTTGGATAAATTGGACATTATGATAAATCCCTTTGTTTCGATGGTGACAAACATTTCATTCTTGTTGATCTAACGCGCTACTTGAGTGTTGCAGGAATAAGGTGGATGACAAATCTCTAGGGAATCTATATGCTTGAATGATTGTAAATGTCATGAAATGTAATCAATTGTAAACTTGTACAAATATATAATGTACAAGTACTTAGACTTCATGTAAATCAAGCGTTAGATCTTCCTTAGATAAACACCACACTTAGTCATGTCATCCCCTTCAATAGTGTCACATATGCACACTCATACACACACTTAGTGCCTTAATTGAAAGATTGAAACAGGGTCAATCTCGGTCGACAAACTCCTCGACCGAGACACTCTCGGTCGACAAACTTCTCGACCGAGAATGACCCAAGTAGCTGTTAGACACAGCTGACAAGGTAGTTGGCAGTTGCAAATGAACGTTGATCCAGAGAGCCTGCCGGTCGACAAAACTTCGACCGAGTAGGTATCTCGGTCGACAATTTGTCGACCGAGATGGACTCTGACAGAAACTGCAGAATAAAGCAACTAGCCGTTACTAATGCACCTAATTTATACCTAACGGCTAGTTAAGCACTTAGAACCCCCTAGAAAGTGTCTAGAACGTCCTTAAGCATTTGTAGGTCATTCCTATAAATAGGACATGCCTTAGGACACCTAAACACACCTAAGCTACACTTGTGCTACACTTGAGCTTGAATACTCATTGGCAATCTGTTTTGAGCAATAGAGCAATTCCAACATTGGCTATTCATTCCCATTGCTCCAATTTCGTGTCCTATAGGCTAGCATCTCCTTTCCACAACACTTACACTTCTACATCCATTGGTTAGGAGATCAATACGCTTGATATAGGCAAATCAAGCCTTGTGCTTAAAAGGATAAGTTGTAATTTCTATTTTCCTTCTTGTTCCTTTTATTCTTTGTATTCTCCTTGCTACTCCTAGGGTTGGAGGCTGCGGATTGGAGAAGGTTCTTCTCGGAGGAGAAGGTGGACTTCAAGCTACTTCAAGAAGGCTATCGCAACGGGAAGCTACTTCAAGAAGGCTATTGCAACGAGAAGCTACTTCAAGAGGAAGGCTGCTTCAAGGTTGGTGCAATTAATTCTAGGTGAAGGCTGCTTCAAGGTTGGTGCGATTACTTCTAGGTGAAGGCTGCTTGAAGGGTTTAGGGAGAGAATTGTAATTTTATGTAAAGTCCTTGCGAGGTAATAAAATTAAATTCTTTCCAAATCCCGGTTGGGTAAGCAACCGGGTAGTGGACTGACAACTTTAGTATTTGCTAAAGTTGGAACCACTCTAAATCCTTGTTCCCTTGTCCAATATTTTGTGGTTGATTGTTTGAGTTCAATAAATTTTTAAAATTAATTTAAAAACTCTATTCACCCCCCCTCTAGTGTTTTTTCAATTGGTATCAGAGCAGGCTTCAAGGAACCCTAACCAGGTCTTGAAGAATGGAGGGTGATGGTGATTACAATCGCAACAAAAGGTGCAGCTTGAACAAATCTACAATATGTTGCAATTGGTGCTTAGGAACAAGCCACACAACAACTAGATGCCCATGGAGATCAAAGAAAGAAGATGAACACAAGGATTGTCTTATTGCTACAACTAGTGAAGAAGAAGAAGAGGTAAGTCTTTTTGATTTATCGAAAGAAGAACTAGTTGCTAGTCTTGAAGAGACACATAATAAATATGTTGAGTGCAAGAAGAAACTAAAGAAATCCAATAAAGCAAATGATGAATTAAATGCTAGACTTCTTGCTCTCACATCTGAAAATGAAGATTTATATGCTAAATTAAATGATCTTGGTTTTGAAAAAGATAGCATTATTTCTGAAAATCATACTTTGAAATCATCTCTAAGTAGTAGTAATGTGAAGATTTTTACTCTAGAAACAAATTATGATCTTCTATCTCAAGAAAAGGTTGGATTACTTGCAAAATTAAATGATCTTCAAAAACAACCTGTCTTGTGTACACATCTAGATCATGATAATATAGTGAAAGAAAGGAATTCCTTATCATCTAATCTAGATCAAGAAAAACTAGATATTAAGAAAAGAATGGATGAGATTGCTAAGTTGCACCAAGAAGTTAGTAGGTTAAGCAACAATGGAATCCTTGATAAAATATTGGATGATTCCTATCATCAAATTGGGAGAAGAGGACTAGGTTACAAGCCTAAGGGGAAATCTTATCAACAACTTAGTTGGAGAAAGACACAAGCACATCAATCACTATATGTACCTAAAGGAACAAATACATTTGTACCAAAGAACAACCTAGAACAAAACCATAGAAAAAGACTTGAGGTTGATTCTATATGTTGCCATTATTGCTTACGTCTTGGACACTACTCTTTTTCATGCCCATACAAGAAAAAGGATGTTGAGTTGGTATGGGTTCCAAAACCCCCAAATTGAATTGATTAGACTAAGTTGAGATATGACCAAAGACTTTAAATTGCATATCTTTATGTCTATCTCAACTTAACATAAAAAGATAACAAAATGATTCAAGTAATTAAAATTTCTAACTTGAAAATATACAATCTTAAACAAACCCACAGAGACACATCTTTGAAAATTTATCTAAATTAATGTCCTTAAAACTGAAAGATTTGAATATGATTAGTTGAGATTTGATCTAAACGTTACTTTGATATTTCTATGTTTATCTCAACTAAAAATGATTTTTAAATTGCATAATTGAATTAAATATAGTCTATTTTTTTGGAAGCAATTAACAGTTCTAAAAACAGTATAGAAACCTTGTCGGTCGAGAAATCTTCGACCGAGCTGTCACTCGGTCGAGAAATCTTCGACCGAACAGGTCACTGATTTCAGTCTGCAGTAAAATTGCTGACTAATTTGATTGATCAAGTGGCTATCTATTTGCTATTAATGACTGTTTTACATGCAAAACAAGTTGAAGATCAATTTTGAAAATAAATGATATCATTTCGATTGATCCTCTAAATAAGGTAAAACTGAAAATCATGTTTAGAAATCACTATTTTCTAATAAAAGCATCTCCTGGTCTATCTATATAGAAATCATGTGTTATGACATTTAGTTTAAATGATCACTATCACTGTATTTCATGAAATTATCACTTTATTGTTCTATTATTACATCATGGATATGCTTTCACTACTTTATCATTCAGCTCATAAAGATGATGCTATGTTACATAGAACAAATAGATAATGATTATTGCATGGATCCTTGATGAGACATAGGCAAGAAAAATGATTCATTGGTGATTTGTTGCTTAGAAAAAGAACTTTAAGGTTTGCAAAACATAAAATAAAGAATTTCTCAATTGGTATCTATAAGAAATTGCAATATCATTCATGCCTTCAAGGATATATGTCTTTTCATGAAGAATCACATGATTAATATGAACAGAAATAGGACTTGATTTATGCACTCATAGTAAAAAGGACATCATTCATAATAGGTTTTATTCAAAGTAATTTAATTGATATCTCTTTAAGGTACCTGCAAAATTTATACTTCACATGTGAAATCTGCAGATTTTGCCTCTTGGTTGAAATAAAATTTAGCCAAGGGGCCCTATGGTCGAAGTCAAGGTCGACCTAAAATAAGCTTTGACAAAATGCTTATTTGAACATCATTTTATTGTGCTTAATCTTAGTATATTCTTGATAAAGGTCAAAATAAAACTCATTTGTGACCTTATAAGCTTCAAATTGCTTTAATTGTAAGATTAAGGGGGAGCTCATTAAAACAAACTTGATTATTTGGTTAAGAAGCTTACAAAAATTTTGTAAACATCATATGAAGCTTGTTATGATCTTAGTATGTTTAAGAACTATACAAATATGACACATATCTTGTTAGTGACATTTCTATGTACTCTAAGATTAAAAGATTCTCATTTGATTTTTAGGGCTTAACATCCCTTGATAGATGAGAAATCAATATACATTCATCATAAGCTTAAGGGAATCTCATATCATTTCTAGGCTTAACATCCTTTGCAAATGATTGAGAAACAAATTGTGGCTAAATTAGACAAAAATGATATTAAATCCATGTTCCTAATAGAATATCTATTTAAGGGGGAGCATAGTATAAAATTAAGGGGGAGAAGAAATATAAAATATTCATCCTGGATCTCTTTTTTGAAATGTCAAAGGAGGAGAAAGAATATAAAATTAAAAATATAAATGAGTTTCATCTTGATGGCCAAGCACTCACTTGTAAAACAAAAATGGCTACAAAAGGTAATCTTCAGGTATGAAACTCAAATGCTTTATATTTCCTTATTTCATATTTAGGAAATGTTTGTCATCTTCAAAAAGGGGGAGATTGTTGGATAAATTGGACATTATGATAAATCCCTTTGTTTCGATGGTGACAAACATTTCATTCTTGTTGATCTAACGCGCTACTTGAGTGTTGTAGGAATAAGGTGGATGACAAAGCTCTAGGGAATCTATATGCTTGAATGATTGTAAATGTCATGAAATGTAATCAATTGTAAACTTGTACAAATATATAATGTACAAGTACTTAGACTTCATGTAAATCAAGCGTTAGATCTTCCTTAGATAAACACCACACTTAGTCATGTCATCCCCTTCAATAGTGTCACATATGCACACTCGTACACACACTTAGTGCCTTAATTTAAACATTGAAACAGGGTCAATCTCGGTCGACAAACTCCTCGACCGAGACACTCTCGGTCGACAAACTTCTCGACCGAGAATGACCCAAGTAGCCGTTAGACACAGCTGACAAGGTAGTTGGCAGTTGCAAATGAACGTTGATCCAGAGAGCCTGTCGGTCGACAAAACTTCGACCGAGTAGGTATCTCGGTCGACAATTTGTCGACCGAGATGGACTCTGACAGAAACTGCAGAATAAAGCAACTAGCCGTTACTAATGCACCTAATTTATACCTAACGGCTAGTTAAGCACTTAGAACCCCCTAGAAAGTGTCTAGAACGTCCTTAAGCACTTTTAGGTCATTCCTATAAATAGGACATGCCTTAGGACACCTAAACACACCTAAGCTACACTTGTGCTACACTTGAGCTTGAATACTCATTGGCAATCTATTTTGAGCAATAGAGCAATTCCAACATTGGCTATTCATTCCCATTGCTCCAATTTCGTGTCCTATAGGCTAGCATCTCCTTTCCACAGCACTTACACTTCTACATCCATTGGTTAGGAGATCAATACGCTTGATATAGGCAAATCAAGCCTTGTGCTTAAAAGGATAAGTTGTAATTTCTATTTTCCTTCTTGTTCCTTTTGTTCTTTGTATTCTCCTTGCTACTCCTAGGGTTGGAGGCTGCGGATTGGAGAAGGTTCTTCTCGGAGGAGAAGGTGGACTTCAATCTACTTCAAGAAGGCTATCACAACGGGAAGCTACTTCAAGAAGGCTATTGCAACGGGAAGCTACTTCAAGAGGAAGGCTGCTTCAAGGTTGGTGCAATTACTTCTAGGTGAAGGTTGCTTCAAGGTTGGTGAAATTACTTCGAGGTGAAGGCTGCTTGAAGGGTTTAGGGAGAGAATTGTAATTTTATGTAAAGTCCTTGTGAGGTAATAAAATTAAATTCTTTCCAAATCCCGGTTGGGGAAGCAACCGGGTAGTGGACTGACAACTTTAGTATTTGCTAAAGTTGGAACCACTCTAAATCCTTGTTCCCTTGTCCAATATTTTGTGGTTGATTGTTTGAGTTAAATAAATTGTTAAAATTAATTTAAAAACTCTATTCACCCCCCCTCTAGTGTTTTTTCATTTTCATCATATCTGGGATCATATTGGTAAAACATCTCCAACAATTGGTATCAGAGTACATGCTGCAAATATTGGTCCAGATGGGGAAGGATGATGATGTGATGGTAAAAGTTTACAAGCATATATTGGAATATTTGGAAGCCTAAGATGGATGATATTCTCTATTGCAAAGATCTATATGATCTAATAGAGGGACAAAAGCTAGAGAGTATGTTTGGTGCGGACTGGAAGAAACTAAACATGAACACTTTTGGAACAAATGTGAAAGAGGATCGATATTACCGTGTTCCATCACATCTCATAAGAGACCAATGCCACATATCTATGGGAGAAGCTCAAGATGAGTGGAGGATTGCCACAAATATAACATTCTTGATTAGAAAGATGGTGAACCTTAAGTAGCGGGATGGTAGAAGAATCACTGAGCATATGAATAAATTCCAAAGCCTTATAAATCAACTGGGGTCCATGAAGTTGGTTGATGATGAACTCCATGCTCTACTTCTAATGAGATCATTACCTAATAGTTGGGTGACACTCATAGTGGTAGTTAGCAATGCTACATAGGAAGGCAAGTTGACACTTGACCAGGTGAAGAGCACTCTACTGAATGAAGAGACTCGATGATGAGCCTCAAGTAATTGTTGATCAGAGGTGCACTTCACAGAGAGCATTGGCATTGTTAAAATGAGAGACTGTGGCAGATACAAGAGCCATGGTGAGTCCCAAGACCACAAAAAGTCTTGTGGTAGACCAATGCTGAAGAGTAATAGAGGGTGCTTCCATTGCATCAAGCTTGGTCATTTCAAAATCGATTGCAAGGTTTGGAAAAAGAAACATGGGTCTAAAGACAAATACAATCAAGATGACGATAAGAATACTACAATGACAATCTCATATGATAGGGACGATGATGACAATGTGGTATTAACAGTCCACAAGTAGTGTTTGCATGTTGAGGATGACAATTCTGTGTGGGTGGTGGATACCAAAACTTCTTATCATGATTCACCGAGTAAGGAATTCCTCAATTGATATAGGAAGGGAGACTTTGGGATGGTGAACATGTGAAATTTCATCTTCTCTATAATTATCAGGATTGGAGGCATTTGTGTTCAAACAAGTATTGGTTGCACACTCCCACTGAAGGATGTTTGTCACATTCCAGATTTGCGGCTGAGTTTGATATCTAGTTTGTTCTTTGATTGAGAAGGTTCTGATCTAGATTTTGGTGGTGCGAAATGCAAGATCACCAAGGAGTCTTTGGTTATTGTACGGGTCAAATTATGTCACACATTGTACAAGAACCAACTTAAGGTGCTTAAAGGAGGCCATATATAAGGAGTTGAGGATCATAAGACAAATCTATGGAATAGATGGCTAGGAATCAAGAGTGAGAAAGGATTGAAGCTTTTATCAAAGTAGAGATTGATTCCTTGTGTCAAGGACACTAGTCTCAGTTCATGTGATGCATGTCATACAGGAAAGCATTGACACATTTCTTTCAAGACAAGATCAAAGGTGAAGTCACACCTTCTACAATTGGTTCATTTGGATGTTTGTCGTCTATTTGAGGAGGCTTCATTGCGTGGCAATAGTTATTTTGTCACATTTATTGATGATGCATCTAGGAAGGTGTGGGCCTACTTGATAAAGACCAAGGATCAGTACTTTTAGTGTTTCTAGAAATTTCATTCCACAGTGGAGCGAGAGATAGAGAAAAAGCTAAGGTGTCTCCGCACGAACAATGGAGAGGAGTACACCTCCAGGGAGTTCCAGGATTATTGTGCTCAACACAAAATACAACATGAAAGGATAGAGCCTGACACACCACACCACAACACAATTATACAGCTGAGAGAATGAACCATTCCATAGTCGAGAAAGTCAGATGCATGTTGAAGACTATTAAGTTTCGAAAGACATTCTAGGGTCAGGTGGTGGGTACTGCCTACTATCTGATTAATTGAATCCATCAGTTCCTTTAGGGTTTGATATACTTTAAAAGGTATGGATAGGCAAGGATCCTTGTTATGTTCATAGACAAGTATTTGAGTGCAAAGCTTCTGCACATGTTCCAAAGGAAAAAAGGCAAAACATGGATGATGTGCCATGTATCTTTCTTGTCTATGGAGATCAGCAGTATGGGTATAAGTTATGGGACCCTATGAAAAAAACCATGAGAAAACATAGAGATGTGACATTTTGTGAGATTCAGAAAGTTACAGAGCCTGAGAGTGATGATGCAAAGGATGTACGATCAGGTGATAATTCTATTGATGATGAGTATGAGGATGCTTCATCTTCTTCATAGGTGTAGTCTTTAGATGACAAAGAAGAGCAATATGATCCCATTTAGAAGTTGTGAAATAGCACATCGAGTGTTCCTATTTGAGGTGCACAAATGAGTGGTTTAGACTCACAGTTAGAGACATCTGGGCAGGGGGAGAAAGATCATCATCAGGTAGAGTTTTCAGAGAAACAATTGAAGATGATTGATAGATTTTTCATCCTTCATCCAAATATCTGACATCTCGATATATTCTCCTTACTGATCAGGGGGATCCAAAGACTTATCATGAGGCACATACTCATAGAAACAGAGCACAGTGGCATCAAGTGATGCAAGAGGAGATTTCTTCTTTGAAGAAGAATTATACCTATTATCTTGTGGCACTTCCCAAGGGCTGGAGAGTACTAAAGTCCAAGTGGGACTACAAGATGAAGAGACATGATAGCAACAAGGATATCAGATACAAAGCCATACTAGTTGTCAAGGGTTTTGGTCAAAGACTAGGGGAGCATCATCAGAAGGTTTTTGGGCTTTGGTGTAGAAGGTTAGGAAAAAGCTTTTCATCTAGGATGGCTCAGCTTACCGATCAGGGGATCCAACAAAGTTCTAGGTGTTGGCATGGAGAGAGAAGTGGGATTTCCAACATACTTCTTCTCAATTGTTTGGGAACAAAGTGAAGTCAATATGGGACTTCAAGAAGATGGATGAAAATAATAAGATGCTGACATGTTTGAGTAGAATGGATCCATCACACATTGTGATAGGGTCCACAGGCTACTCCAGATGATTGCTAAAGACAATATCTCCCTCATGGATCGAAGGAGGATATTGTTGGAAAAAGAAAAAAGGATTTTGTCCCATGTCCTAGTTGTATTTGGACTTGAGTAGGAATTGGGTTGTACTACCAATCCCTATAGGAGTCAAATATAAAAGGGATATAATTGGTTTCCCGTGTGCAATATGGTATTAGATTAGGAATTGGAGTAGGATTCCTAGTTGCAACCACATACCATGTAGGCCTATAAATAGAGGACTTGGAGGAGGCCATTGGATCATCCCACTAGTTGAGATGTGATCCCTCCTTTTCTTGTTGGTTCATTCTATGGTAGAAGAGACAGAAAACAATAACAATTGAAGGATCTCTCTTAGTTGATAAGAGAGGCTCAACGACTTTTCCTTGATGAAAAGTAGTGGTTGACAATCAATGATACATTGGGTGCATTAATAGAACAACTCTCTTGGTTGATAAGAGAGGGTCAAAGACTTTTCCTTGAAGCTAAGTAGTTGTTGGCGATTACAGATATAATATTTCCATAGTGGCGACAGTCTGACCCAGTCAGCGGTCACAATGTCATCAAGCGGTCCCCAACAACGAAAGTAGTATCATGAGGAGATCAAGTAAAAATGGAGGTTTTGTACAAATTGGGTGTGATTCTCTTCTTCCTCATATTTGTTCTCGTGTGTAGAGAGCTACTCGGATTTAGGGGTAATAAAATCTAGGTAGTGTGAGTTGTGATATTAATTACATAGCACTTGTTGGATGGCATCACCTCTTGGTTTTTCTCTTCTTATCTTGAGGAGATTTTTCCCATTAAATTTTGTGTTTCTTCTTTGGGTTTATACACTTGTCAGTAACACTTCCACAAAAAAATTTTGTCACATCGGGGACCGTATTGGTATAATGTACCCAATACCAGCATGACTTGCACACCTAAAACTATTCACACAACACCCTCCCTAATCAGCTTTAGGTGGCATCAACACAGCCACAACTCAGCTACAACAATTGCAACTCAGGGACCCATATCTCTAACATAGTTACATAGTTGTAGCACCACCAAAGACAACAATTTTTGGTCATGCAACCACCATCAAGCCTCAATGCCTCCTCTGCCATAACCTGGAAGATAATCAGTTGGAAACCATGACACATTGACCCATGTTACCCACCATTTATAATATATATCCCCATGAACCCCAATCATGAACAAGCACCAAATGCAAACCTACACCACCATGATGCCCTTGCTAGCTCCTCTATTGCAGGAAACTTGCAACACACTTGCTTCTCCACAAAGTCCCTTCCTATTCTGAGTCACATGATGTAGGCATCACATCCTCCTTCATCCACCCACAAGGTTCCCATGCCCCAAGAACGTGGCTACTCAGACTATTAGATCAGATGCCTCCAACCTCCTTGCCAGCAACAAAGTGCATCAATGGGTAACCAATCCCTACTTCCACACAACTACAAATAGCAATACAAAACCCTCACCCTTGATGAGAAAGAGTACTCGCTGACCTCTCCTCCCCTAATTAGCGGTGATTGGAATCAACATGGCCAACAACTCAGCCAAAAAAATTGCAACTTAGGGACCAAAATATCTGAAATGATTACTGACCGATTACATCACCAACGCAACACCTTTTGGTCTTGCAACCACCTCCAAACCTCATCCTCTCCTCTAACATAACCTAGAGGATGATCATCAGATAACCATGACACATTCACCCATATTACAACAACAACATCACCCCATATGATCTACTACCAAGCCAAAAACCCCACCACAATCTACATTCAATCAAGCAATTACTGAGGTCCCTTGTCAACCTTGATCAACCACCAACTCCATCAGAGTCGTGAGCATAAATGCTTCATAATTTCCATTGTCTAGACTCCATATCACTATGAGAAAACAATGCTTTAGGTACAATTACCTTACTTACATTTCAATTATATGCATTCTTTACACATTATTCCCTGCATATCACTTATATATAAAGAAAACAAATATAGTTAAATTCATAGTGAAAAATCTAGATACAAATTTTTTTATATTTCGTATATCCCGCCAACGAAACCACCATTCTAAAAATTTGTTTGCGCTTTAGGAACTAGACTGAGTGTCGTGGTGCTAGCGATAAGGAGCATGACCTCCTTTATGGTCAATACTTTAGGAACTAGACTATGTACTAGATATGAGGAGGATCATGGAGTAGGAGTACACAATGTGATGTCCCTTAGGGCCAAGAGTGTTTCCCATGTCTTCATGTTTGGGTTGAGGGCTTCGGGCCTAGTGGTGATGCTGGTGAGCATGTCCATTGCGTGGTTGATCTTGGCAAGCTGGAGGAAGCTGAGGATGAGGTGCATTGTAGGGTAGGAGGACATGATGGTTACCACATACGAAAAGTCACAATATCTGGTCAAAGATAGGGATTTAGTAGAGAAGAAGATGACCACCGCCGATGAGGATCGTACATGAGTTGCTTGGGATGCCGCACTGGTTGCGGTGGCCTTCTGTGTGTCAGTTGTTTGCGTGCACCATAGACCTGTAGTTTGTGTGATTGTCTATATGCCTATCAATAGGAAACATACACAATAATGAAATTGCAAAACAATAACGATTCTGTTTTTTTGATGCATGATGGGTACAACTTCCCACATTAGTTACAACTTGATCCTAGTTACTTCCAAATGACGAAGCAAAACAGATTATGATTAGAAGCACTCACATCAATCTAATTTGTGTAGCGATGTGATAACCAATGTTAGTACCAAATATTTTAAGATTGTGGAGCCACCCGCACACCTAATACTATACACCCATTGTATCCATTCATCCACATAAAGTAGTGAAACATACAAAACTGCATCAAACGTGCAACCAAAAAAAAACTACCCCATATATACAGTTCTTTTATCCACTATCGAACTAACCCAAATTCAACTCCATTTTTAGCACCAATACTTATCCATCCCCACCTACTTCCATCCTCTAATTTCCCATTTCTCTTCCCCTCTGCGCATTCCCAGTCTGGATAGAGGAGTGGTTGGTGCTTAGTGTGGGTAGATCAATGCTGATCTAGAGCATACAATGTGATTCCATAAGCTCTCACATGAGCCCTACAGAGGATGGAAGAGACAAACCTCAGGATCATGCATGGCAACTAGTAAAAGCATGATGATACAATTATATATACAACAATGATAATATCCTATCTAGCAATATATACAACACTTAATTAATTTGTTTGTTTATAAACATTCACGATGACAATGATAACCCACCAAAAAATACATCTAGTACCCAACTGACTCAATGTTTTTTGTCCCATACAGGACAACCTTTGTTCCTCAGCTTTAACTATCCAGTTGTTTCCTCTAGTGAAGCAACAATTATGAGTTTACTGACGTATTATGCCTCTTATGTGAACTAATAAATGCCTAGTTTTGAAGTGGTTTTCTCATATATATTGTGATATGAAGCATACAAAACACTCCAATGGATCTCAGTTATTGAAGAAAGATATATTCTGTGAAACTTTTTAGGTGGGTTGGGTAAACAATCTCTGACTTTATTTTACACTAACTAAGACTGTTTGCAGGGGATAGATAAATAGAGACATGTCTACATTCTTCTTTGCATCATCCAAAAAGTTGTTAGTATGAGTAAGACTGAATTGATCTTGCTACTCGTGAACAACCTGCCAGTCTACTGTGAGTCAATTTAGATTCCAAATAACTGCATAAGGCTAACTCATGAGTCCTCATTAATCAGGTTGAAAATCTGTCAAGTCATGGCAAAGCATCTCTAGCATGATGGATTTTTGAATTACTGCAGTAGATTATGGAATAAAGAACATGGAGGTCCTTTGGAAATGCAACAATACAAGCAATGACAATAGCGAATTACACTATCATCACTTCCTCCAGGTAATTGATTATTTTTTCACTACATGCACCAAATGATTAGTCTACATTTTTAGATAGTAAACACAAAATGGAGTGATCCAAAAGGTGTGCAAGGCATATTCTTCAAAACAAAGTAGGTTCATAGTTTGTTAATTTACTTAGAATAATCTTCTATTCTTGTCTCTCTACAACATGAAGAATAAAAAAATGTCATTATTTGGTTAGAAGTAGCTTGATATCTTTAATTTTGACTAATATTTTGAGCACTTGATCAACTTTAAGCATTGTCATTGCACTGGAATCTCAGAGTGTTTATCCAATGCTTTGGTTGCATACATGCGATTGCTGAAACACAAAATCAAACTAAACTGGGGCTTTTTCTATCTATCAATTTCGTCCCCATAAATGTAGCAGCTGAAAAATTATACTATTTTTAGAGCTACTTAGCTCTAGCAGCATATCAATGCAAATAATTCGAGTAGATTCATTGCAAATACCTCATCACAGTTAACTCTTCCCATTTCAGTCATAAGAGAAAAAAATTTATTTGAAAAATGTAATAAAGTATTAACATCAATTAGGGATGAGTACTTGCCTGATTGTCCCAAAAACAAAGACAAAAATTTCAACATGCTAGAGAAATAGATATTTTTTAAAGAGATATTTGTCACCACTGAAAATGGGATATTTTATTTCTTTCTCTCTCTCCATGCTTTCCTTTTTATCCTTTCCTCCAACATTTTCCCTGTTTCCTATTTGGTTTCCTTATTCCAACCAATCACACACTCGTAGAAAACTAGGATAGCAATCGGGGAGGATTTCTAGTACACTTTAATTTACTAATCATTTTAGGTACATAATTATCATAACAAGATATACTGGTCTAGGTACATAATGAATCATTTTTCTGGTGCAATGGGGGAAGATGTTCACTACACTCTAGTCTGAGCAGAGAGATTCACATAGAGGATAAGTAATATATACAATCAAGAAAATTTCTTTAGGAAGTACAAAGACATTTCTCATTAGGTAGAATTGCTTCCACCAACTCATTGTTTTACACTACAAATTAACATGATATATCTGATATGGCTTCGTTTGCAGCTTTGATTGCAAAGTTTTTTATAATTCTCATCACTAATCTTGGTGTTTTAGTTTGCTACTTCAACAATACTTGTCCTTATATTGTATTTAAAGGACATGCGGCTTTCTAAAATATTTGTACATGATGAACGAAGATTTCATGTGCCTTGTAGTTTCTTGAATAAGGAACCAAATTTTATGAGCTTCCAGTTTCCATGGTTATGTTTCATGTTCATATTCCTTCCTACTTAAGTGATGGCTCTTTGAACAACACACTGAAATGATTCCATCTTTTCTCTATAACTTTTATTTCTTGTACTCTTGTCAGCTACTGTAGTTTTGAACTGCATAATAGTGTTTGATCCCTTGAAGCTACTTAACCTAGCCTTTAATGCGATTATAAACTCAACAATTTTAAATGCCTGATTGGTAGATTTTTCTTCAACATTTTTGTTGGAAAACTATAGAATATTTTAATTTTCTCTTTATAGAATCGTCTAACAAGTTATTAGTATAGTTAGTACCACCTATAATTTTTTTCTCATATGTATCATGATTTATAGTAATGGAAGTTGATTCAAAGCTATAAGATTTCAGATGTGGATTCATTCATATGTAAATATGTCCATATGTGGATTTAAAAGGTTGGGTAAGAGTATCTTTATGCAACTAATTACTATTTTAGTGATATGAATTGCATGTTCTTTATATTTGAAAGCCTCCCATCTACATTTTTAGGTTGAAGTCCCTACCTTGTATTCACTTCATTCACTGGTCTTATATATATGAGCATGGCATGGCTTTGTCTATATCTGTTAAGAAATGTTTTGGTGTACATAATCTCATGAAGATTCTTTATTTAAGAAATGTTGTTCAACTTCTGCCCATAGGTGTTTAAGTATAGGGGAGGTGCAATATACATTAATCCTATGTCCAATCTTAATGGTAGGTAGATGAATTTCCACTTTTATTAAATGTGGTAACTATTATAATATTAGTTCCTACATGCCTACCCCTATAGGCAAGTCACCAGCTTTGCATGTTCTTGTTTGTTACAAATTTTGGGATAATGTGTTTTGTACAGGGATACTTTACAAGCCATCTTGTTTCTCTCACCCTTTGAACAACCTATATAGGAACAACCCTTACTCATGGCCTACTGCATTCTGAAAATTTGTGTTTCTGAAATGTTACATTACAAATCCTCCTATTTTTCTTACCCCTTCTACAGGATATCAGAACCCACAATGTGCCCAAGGTTTGTATCATGAATTATAAAGAAAGAGTTACACCATATCCTTGATTGTTATTCTAATCAAGCATCTTATTTGAGACTGGGTATCCTACACTATTGCATTCATGTACACCACAACCCACTTTCACATGCCAAGCAGTCTCCATTGAAGAAATTATCTATGTCAACCATCCAAGTAGGTTAGCTTTCAGTACTATCATGATTGAAGCTACATAGAATAATTTGATAGAAGATATACCATATTCAATGTCTTAGAGTCCATGTTTTTGTCATTCACTTATCATTGTTTGAGCTAGAAAATTGTTTGCTTGCATTGGGATGCACATTTCTTATACAATTAGAAGGTCATCCTGTGTTTTTGGTTTGTAATGTTACTACTGAGATGTTATTACTGTGTTGGATTTGTAAATAGCTAAATAATAATGAAAATGTACATGCATCAACTTTCAATGAGTGTATTTAATTCAGGGGAGCCTACCCCTGCATGCATTAAGCATCTATATGTCTACTTGAGAAAATAAACGCTTCTTATTCTGCTGACATCAGATTTTACAAACATATGCAATGTCAATTTGTAAAAATAAATTCTTGTTATACCATGTGACTGTGTATTTTTCATCGCATGTATCATCCACTTTTGGTCATAAATATCTGAAGATGCAGGAACTAGAATTTTTTTAATGCCTTCTAGATCAGAAACAAGAATCTAAGTGCCTAAGTTATTCCAGCAACAATGGGTTTATATATATGTCTACCTAGATGCATTTGGATCGTAGAATGATTGAATCACTCTAAAGTCTCATATACAACAATATGACATACTTCTTTGATTGTCTGTCATGTATTTTATTTCATGTTAGCTATATAGATGATCAAATTATGACCATATTTAAATTTTAAGATTATTTTCTACCTCAGATATTGACTCCCTTGGAAGATATTTTTAATTCTTTGGTTTGGCAAAGTAAATGATCTTCTTGAATGATGTCGTAGGTCCACTTTGAGGCTGTCCAAATGGTTAGATGTCATGATGTGGTGAATCTGCAACAAGGGAAGCACAAGTCATCTAGGTGTGAGTCTAGAGACGTACGAAAAGGAGTGACAACATAGATCCAATGTAAGGGAAAGATCAATACAACATATTCTCAAATAGTCAATGATTCACTGAGACACCCTTACTAGTTACTTTGTGATTCTAGTAGTAGGAATGTTATAGTTGTACTAAATTAAATATGAAAACTCTGTCATAGATATATAGGTAAGGGATGTAGGTGGGAGATATATAGATATATATGTAGTAGCAATGTGTAACTAGGCTGTAGCAGGTGATAGGAGGCATATAGGTGGGATCTTAATTCTATGGATGAAGGGTACAGATCACTGGTGCTATGAGACTGGGACACATGGATGTCATGGACCAGGGACTAGGAAGGATGTGGCAAAGACACACAACATTTAATGAGATAATTCTAATACTTAACAACTATTATTGCAAACTGAAATTTTATTTGTTGCTAGGATGTCTCATCCTAGTTGGTGGTTGATACATAAGATGGAGTGGTTTCAAAGAAAGCACACTTGGGACATTGTTCCCCTTGTAGTTTGCTCTAAAATCCATACAATAGAACTTAGAAGAGTGTTCCCTAAAAGCACTTCATTGGTTGCATCCTGAATCAAGACAACTTCACCAATCATGGATTACATCTACTCCACCATGTTTGAACTTGATATAAACTGAGACCAAGCTGTTCCAACACTTCTCCAACTACTAGAAGCAACTCCTGCCACACCAAAAGCTATTTGTAATTAGGTCTAAGAATCTTGTTCATGTTCTCAACATTTTATTATTGTTCTTCATGCTCACATGTTCTTTCTTGTTTTAAATAGAAGTTACAAATTAGGTATTTATCTAATACATGTTACCTAATCATCATTCAAAATCAAGGATTAAGTATAAAAAGATTGATTAGGGCACACTAATATCTCTATCTACACACACTAATTTCAAGAGCTGCAAAATCTATAGAGAGACTGTGGAGGATGCCTATCATGCCTTGTTTGACTGTCTGTTAGCCAAGGAAGTGTGGAACTCATGATCTTACACGGTGTGGAGGATGCCTACCATGCCTTGTTTGACTGTCCATTATCCAAGGAAGTGTGGGACTCATGATCTTTCAAGGACATATGTATAGTAATTTTGAGGTCATCAATGATTGATACATAGCTCTGTCTTCTAAAAATGTGATCAAGATTGATATTATAGACTTTGTTATATCCTGTGTCATTGTTTGGAATTGTTGTAATGATCTCATCTTCAACCAGGCCTTCTCCAACCCAAGAGTAGCCAAAGCAAATTTACTTGAGCATGTCAACTCTCACCATGAGATTGCTAATAGATATAAGAAACCCCACACTTCTTCAGCCCCATATCAATAAAATTGTAGATGGAAATCCCCTGAAATGGGTATAATCAAGGTTAGCACTTATAGGGCCTGTGTTAGTGGCAACAGAACATGTTTTACTACTGTCTTCAAGAACCATTCCCAAAAAGTTATTGCTATTGTTACAAGGATGGGGCCAGGCTACTGATCTCCTACTATGGATGAAGCCTATGTTGTATTGATGGCTTGCAAAATTGTTTTTCTATTGAACATACAAAAGCTGGTGGTGGAGACAAATGGTCCTACTATCATCTAGCTTGAAACTGATAAACATAGAGGATGTGGCCTCCTTATGAAAATCTTTAAACAAGTTGACTTTTTGTACCAATATTTCTCTGTTCTCCTTTTTCTGCCATATCTACCGGGAAGAGAATGTTGCTGCCATTTTAATATCTTATTGCATCTAAAGGTGGTATTAATGGCTTTATTGTATGACTTATTATCTTAGTGATGATGATTTTGTTTCTTATTTTACAAGTTTGGTTTTATTCAATGTATACAAGAATGAGAAGCTTGTATGAACATAGAGCCACTTTTCACAATATTTCTCGTACCCCGTCATTTTGCTTTCATAGTTTGCTTGGTCAACTTACTTGCCCATGTCAATGTGTCAGCCTTTTTATCAACTTGCTTGAGTATATATGAACTACATGCTGACAATTGAATCATCTACATCTTGTTTCTTAGAATTCCTGCAATGTAATGGTTATGATTCTACTGGTTGGTTATTGTCATGTATTATAAACGTTGTATATGGCCTTTGTTGCAGATCATGTGGAGCTGGTATTTCCTTACTGCTAATGTTTTTCTTGTTGGTTAGGTGTGACATGAAGAGGAAGTATGGGATAATAATATGTGAATGCTCTTTCAAAACTCATAGCAGTCTGTGGGCCTTACCATAGAATGATAGTTGGGGCATATACATTTTTGTCTATAGTACTATACCCTATCCATGACTTCAATTAGGTTAGGTATGCAAATTACTCAATTTAAGCTACAATATTTCATATACTAAATCGTCATAAACAAGAATATGATTGGAATGAACCTCCACTTTCAGTCAAGCTGCCTTAGCAAATCCAATCTGGAGGTTTCCATAGTCAAAGGAAGTGAATACACACCCATTAAAATATCTCGGAGAATCCACATAAGGCCAACTAGAGTCTCTCATATCTTGTAGATATGTTCAAGTATTATTATGTACTTGTAGTCTCTCATCTCATCTCTGACTTCTGATGTTTTTTTTAATCTCTACTCTGGAATTCTATCATACTATTATGGCTTCTTAGTTATTCATCCTAAGATAAATGGGGATCTTTAATATGGTGAAGTGTGGTAACCTACAAGGTAAATGTAGGATAGAGAGGGATCCATCTTTTCAAAGAACCATTTTAATGTAGTTGGTGCGAGAACAAGATATAGTTCAGTCACAACCTACTGAACTTTTGACCCATGGAAGATGGATGTCAAGGAGGGTGTCGAACTGGTATAGGTCCCCATGGGATCAACATTGATTGTGAAGAAAATTTAGTGCAGGTCCGGTCCCATGGGAGTAGTGATTACAGAGCAGAAAGGCTAGAACAAATCTGTATGAGCAACTCCTCCATCATTTTCTAATGCAAGTATACATGCATCACTCTTTTGTTCACTTCTTTTTTTGGTATGTGTTATATAGGAAAATGCATGCATAGTGTTAAATACTATAATATCATAGCAAGATTGGATCACTTTTTGAAGCATGTTTTAGTGAACATTGGCATGGATACAACCACGAGATCATGTGAATTTTGTAAATTTAGGACAACCAATGTTTCTAGTCTAATATGGGAAAAGCTCCTCCGGGACTCTATAATTGGTTGATTCCTTTAAGATGATCTGCTAAAGTTTTCCATTCATTCTTATGAGAATTTATAGATAATTTTGGATGATACCTGATGCGAGGATTTTGTGTCACTTTTATAGACGTGTTTTACATGTGTTTTATGTGTTTATTAGTCACTTTTGTGGTTAGTATCGCATGATTCATTCACTTTAGTCTATAATCTCATTTCATATCAAATCTCTCATATTTTATCTTTTTAGTCATAAATGATCATATTGATATGTTCTAGCATAGCTGATTTGGATTTATCTTGCAATTTCAGGAAGTAAGCATATACACAGCTGTCGATACCATCGACATCCGTTGATAGTATCGACACAGTCACAGTGAGACAACTGCAAGGAGCCAAGATGAGTTGATACCATCGACTGGGAGGTCGATGGTAGCGAGATACCTACAGTGAGCCAGCAATCAACCGGTCGATACTATCGACACAAAGTCGATACTATCGACATTGCACAGCTTCACCGTCAGAATGGTGACAAAACCGACACGTAAAGGTGTCGATGGTATCGAGTCTGCATCAGGAGGAACGTCAGAGAAAGAAGAGAATGAGCCGATACTATGACGGGTCGATACCATCGACCCGCATCGATGGTATCGACGCCATCAGATCAGTTTTTGTTTCAGATCGGCCCGAATCGGACGGTGGTCATCTTTTGGCGACCTAAAGTGGTCCATATACCTAATTGTGGTGGCCCTAAGTAGGGAATCACATCATTAGTCATTGCACAGATCTCGAGGAGGTGTGTTGAGAAGAACGAATCCCAGAATCATGCCCTGATTGTTCCGAGAGCCGTAGGAGATATTTTCCACTGCCAGAAGGCTGTAGATCACACACTCTACGTCAAGGAACGGCCGGATCATCTCCGTTCAGGGGTTTACATCATTTTCATTCACGTTTTCTCCATGTTTTCCCTTTTTCTCATCATGTCTTTTTTTGAGATGAACATGCGGGGCTAATCCCCTTTGTCTTTAGGACCGGGAGTAGCCCGGGTAATTGTTGTATGACATTTTTACCATAGTAATTCATATTTTGTCTCTTAAATCCGTGATATGATTTTGTTTTCTCCATTATATCATTATGATTGATCACCCTAATGATAATCTAATGCCTTTAATTATTTTGAAAGAAGAATTAACGGTTGAAAAGAGACAAAATTCACATTAACTAATAAATCCTTGGAACAAGGTGATGTACGGTTAATGGTGGAAACCCAGAGTTTGGTCTTCATGCACCTAGTTTAGGGCATAGGTTACTACGACCGTGGAACCGACCTAGATTTAGGTAGTGAATGGTATCACGACAGTGAACAATTCTGACTACAGACTACTACCCGGAGTGAGAGATAGATTTGATTAATTATGTAGGAATGAATACAACGAGAACCTGCAGTGTAATCGCAATCCTAAAGATTCCCATCTAAATTGATTAAACTAAATATTTAATCGATTGCTTTTTTTTCTTTTATTTTTATTTTCTTTTTCAATCAACTCTCAAAACCTTTTAATTGGTCTAACTAATCGCAAGTAGTTAGTAAGTAGTCTACCGACAGTTCAGTGTCCTTGTGTTTGACTCGGGCCTCACAAAGGCCTATATTACTCTGACGCGTGCACTTGCGTTATACGCATGGTAAAATCGTGTCAAGTTTTTTGCGCCATTGTTGGGGACACGACAACTGTCGGCACTACGAGTGCTACAAGTGGCCACTCTAGACCACATTTTTTTTTAAATTTTAATTCTTGCAATTAATCATTTATCTTTCATAACCCGCAATCATCTAGCACTGTGCTTAATTACACTTATTATTTTGCAGGTACTAGTGCATGGTGAAGACGTGTAGCACAGACTACACACTACCATCACCAGAGGTTCCACCATTGGGATCAGACGAGGAGGAGAACAATATTCACAATCAACCTAAGGATATAGATTCATACCCTGAACCAGAAGCCATGGCTGAGGAATAAACAATATGGGAGAAGATAAAGGCTTCTTCCTCATCAACATCAAAGGGGATGATAAAAAATAGGCAGTTAACATTCCAACCTATAAGATTGATCCGACACTGATAAACTTGGTCAAGTCTCAAGCATTTCATGGGCTGAAGAATGAAGACCTAGTAGCACACATCAACACTTTCGTGGAAAATTGCGATATGATCAAGATAGATAGGTTTCCACAGGAGACACTATATTTGAAGATGTTTCCTAGATCTCTTGTAGGTAATGCATGTGAATGGCTGCATAACCTAGACGATGAGACTGTCGAGACTTGGGATCAAATGATCGAGGTTTTCTTCGAGAGATTCTTTCCACCAGAGAAAACCAATGACCTAGTATATAAGATCCACAATTTCTATCAAAGGGCTGGAGAGACATATTCTGAGACGTGGGAGTGCTTCCAGATAATGTTGCGAAAGTGTCCACATCACAGGCTAGATAAAGAAAAGCAAGTGAAGATCTTCTGCTTTTCTTTAAATGAGCAAGACAAGAGTAATCTAGACTCAAAAGGTTCCAGGTTCTTCTTGAACAACACTGGCACTAGGTGTTGGGAAATCCTAAAGAATATGGCTAGAAAGCAATCATGGGGTGACAGAGATACACCATAGCAGGTTCGAGTCATAGGTGAGTCAAAGGCTATCAAGGAGCTGAATGAGAAGATGGACTTATTATCCAAGAAATTGCTAGCAAAGGAAGATGGAGAATATGATGATGAGGCACAAGTGAAATTTATGCGCAAGCAACAGGGGTACAGAAACAATGATTATTCTTGGAGGAAAGATAAAAAATTTCATGGAAGGACCCAAACAATTTCTTGCAGGACCCCGATGCTAAACCACAACCGTCGACGGAGGACAAGAGCAATGAGTTGCTCAATCAAGTAATCAAGTAGAATCAAGAACTCATGAGCATGTTTGGCCAACAGATTAAGCAATAAGGAGAATTTATGAATAAATTTGGGCAAACTTTACAAAGTCATGGGGCTCAGATGAGAACTCTAGAGACATCGTTAGCACATATGGCAGTAGATATTTCAAGCTTGAAGAAGCCAGCGTAGCAAGGTTTTCCCAGAAATACAAACATTCCAGGAGGGAATCAGCAAGCCAAGGCAATTCTATTATGGAGTGGAAAGATGATTTTAAACCCCAGGGCCGATCAATTGAGCATACCCCAGCTAGAAACCATAGGTGAGGCCAAAGAGGAGGTTACAATCACAGAGCCAATGGAGGATGCAGTAGAGGATGCCACACCAGAACCCATTGCTGAGGAAGAGATTCAAAAGAGGACACCATATGTGCTGCCACATCATAGGGCACAGACTGTCCCAATCCCATATCCAAATAGTTTGAAGGTTATGAAAGTGGACGCTCAGTTCAAAAAGTTCCTAGATAGTTTTAGGAAACTTTCTGTCAACATTCCTCTATTAGAAGCAATAGAGCAGATACCCTCTTATGGCAAGTTTCTGAAAGATATAATTACAAAGAAGAGGAAGATTCCTGATACTGAGATGGTGGTTCTTAAGGAGCAAGTGAGCGCCTTCATTTTGGGCACATTGCCACCAAAAAGACAAGATCTGGGCTGCTTCAATATTTCATGTTATATTAGCAAGGTGAAATTCGGCGAAGCATTGTGTGACTCCGGGGCAAGTATTAATTTGATGCCTCTTTCTACTTTCAAGAAGCTAGGACTTAAAGAATTGAGACATAGCAACATGACGATTCAGCTAGCGGATAATTTTGTGGTTAAGCCATATGGTATTTGTGAGGATGTACTGGTTAAAGTTGACATGTTTGTATTTCCAGCAGATTTTGTGGTAATGGAAATGCAAGATGACCAAGGGAATGAGCTACTCCTTGGAAGACCCTTCCAAGCTACTGCAGATATGATACTCGAAATGGGAAGAGGCCGTCTGACATTGGGAATAGAAGATGACAGATTTGAAATGGTTATGCCCACAAGTACAACACAATTATAGGCAAAGGAGCAATGTCACATGGTGAAACATTTGGATCAAAATATTTCTCTTTGTTTAGGGAAGCCATTTCTAGATATGGCTCATGTAATGGCCAAGGTAGGTAAGGGGACACTAGATGTAGATATTATGGAACAGACCAAAGTTGTTTCTCTTTGTAGAGTTGTGGGTTATCCAAATGATGAAGAGGAGGAAATTCCACTTTCTACTGAAGATGATGCAATAGCAAGTTTTGTCCTTGATGCATACCCAGAACTACCCCTTGAAGCTTGCCTTATTAACATAATGCATGAAGGGATGAGAAGCAAGTCGTTACAAGAATATGTCAAAATGATTCAAGTGCTTCCGAGCTATTATGCCAAGCATTATGAAGATCTTGGGCCACTCCCACCACCGCTTCTATCACCATTGATCAGTCCACCAGAGTTAGAACTGAAGCCACTGCCTCCTCACTTGAAGTATGCATTCTTAGTTGATGGTGAAAGACTACCGGTGATTATTTCGGCATATCTGAGTGCCGGTGAAGAAGAGCAGTTGATGACTGTGCTAAAGAACCACCATGGCGCATTTAGGTGGTTAGTCACTGATATTAAGGGGATTTCCCCTTCTCTTTGCCAACAAAAGATCTGGCTCAAGGAAGGAGCCAAAACTATAATTCAGCCACAGCGTAGACTCAATCCGATCATGATGGAGGTTGTCAAGAAGGAGGTGATCAAGCTCCTTTCTCTAGGCATCATTTATGCTATCTCAGATTTGACGTGGGTAAGCCCCACACAGGTAGTCCCTAAAAAGGGGGGAATCATTGTCACTCATAACTTGTTAAATGAACCGGTAACGACCAGATTGGTAACCGGGTGGCGTGTGTGCATTGACTACCGTCACTTGAACTCCGCTACGTTAAAAGATAATTTTCCTCTTCCATTCATCGATCAAATTTTAGATTGACTAGCTGGTCGATCTCATTTTTTTTAGATGGCTACTCCAGCTACAATCAGATCTCCATTGATCCTAAGGATCAAGATAAGTCTTCCTTCACTTGTCCTTATGGAACTTTCGTGTACCACCGTATGCCTTTTGGTTTGTGCAACGCACCAACAACCTTTCAGCATTGTATGGTTGCCATTTTTTCTGATATGGTTGAGTGCTATTTGGAGGTTTTCATGGACGATTTTTCCATCTATGGTGCGTCGTTTGCTGAGTGTCTATACAATTTGGATAAAGTCTTACAAAGATGTGAGAACACACATTTAGTTCTCAACTGGGAAAAAGTGTCATATGATGGTTTGTTAAGGAATTGTGCTTGGACACAAGGTGTCTAGCAAGGGGCTGGAGGTGGATCCAGTCAAGATTGAGGTGATTTCAAAATTACCCCCACCTAATTCGGTTAAAGGGGTACGGAGTTTTCTCGGTCATGTAGGATTTTATCGCCGCTTTATCAAAGATTTTGCAAAAATCCCTAAACCATTGTCTGAATTTCTAGAGAAAGATGCGATGTTTGATTTCAATGAAAAATGTTTGCATGCTTTTAATGTACTTAAGGAAAAGTTAATTTCTGCACTGGTTGTTCAAATGTCAGATTGGACTAAGCCTTTCGAGCTCATGTGTGATGCTTCGGATTTCGCAGTAGGGGCTGTTCTTGGGCAGCGTTTTGAGAACAAACCCGCGGTGATTTTCTATGCATCAAATACCTTAAACGAGGCACAACTAAACTACACCAAAACTAAAAAGGAACTTCTCACCGTGGTTTTCGCATTCGAAATTTTTTGGCAATATCTAGTAGGGTCAAAAGTTTTGGTGTGGACGAACCATGCCGCCATAAAATACTTGATGGAAAAGAAAGATGCCAAACCTAGATTGATTAGGTGGATCTTATTGTTACAAGAATTTGACATTGAAATCAAGGATAAGGTGGGAATTGAGAATGTGGTTGCAGACCACTTATCTAGGTTAGAGCGGGTAGATGAGAAGGATATTAATATACCCATTACTGAGACATTTCCTGATGAGCAAATCCTTTCTTTAAAATCCAAGGATCCATGGTTTTCATATATTGTTAATTATCTTGCATGTAAAATAATCCCAGATGATTGGACTTATCAAGAGAAAAAAAAATTTTCCATTCTTTGAGATATTATTTCTGGGATGATCCCATCTTGTTGAAGCAATGCAGGGATGACATTTTGTGCAGGTGTGTATCGGAGATAGAATATGACAGTGTACTTAGTCACTGTCATACACTACCAACTGGTGGTCATCATGTGAGTTCAAGAACAACGACCAAGGTGCTAGAGAGTGGTCTTTATTGGCCTACACTCTTCCGGGACACCTACGACTACGTGTGAAGATGTGATTCCTGTCAAAGAGCAGGTAATATTTCCAAGCGGCAAGAGATGTCCTTCAACGTGTTTCAAGAAGTTGAGGTATTTGATCTTTGGGGCATCGATTTTATGGGACACTTTATGTCCTAAAATTCTAATTTCTACATTTTACTTACTGTTGATTATGTATTGATGTGGGTAGAGGCAATACCCACAAGGACTAACGACGCTGTTGTAGTGTGCAGGTTTGTAAAAGATCACATTTTCTATAGATTTGGTGTGCCAAGGATGATTATTAGTGATGGAGGCACCCACTTCAAGAATCAAAAGTTTGTTGCGTTATTGAGAAAGTACGAGGTGAAGCACAATGTTTGTACCCCGTACCACCCACAAACACAAGGGCAGGTCGAAGTGTCAAATAGAGAAATTAAGAAAATTTTGGAGCGCATAGTGGCTTTGACGTGAAAGAATTGGAGTACATTGCTATTGGACGCATTATGGGTGTATAGGACTGCATTTAAGACACCTATAGGCACTTCACCTTTTAGGTTGGTTTGTGGGCGGGCCTTCCATTTACCGGTAGAGCTAGAACACAAGGCGCACTGGGCACTAAGGAAGCTTAATTTGAGTTGTGATGAGGCAGGGAAGAAGAAAATGCTAGATCTCAATGAGTTAGATGATCTGTGGATGAACGCTTATGAGAACTCAAGGATTTACAAAGAGAGAACAAAACAAATTCACGATCATCACATTCAACTGTGTGTTTTCAAAAAGGGAGATTGTGTGTTGTTGTTTTACTCGAGGTTGAAGCTGCATCCTGGGAAATTGAAATCTCGGTGGAGTGGACCTTTTGTTGTGGAGGAGGTACGACCACATGGTTCCATCATGGTGCGCGATGGAGAGATGACGTTTCTAGTTAATGGTCAAAGGTTGAAGCTTTACTTTGGCGAGGACTACATGAGGAAAGTGCATGAGGTTAAACTCATGGCACTTAAGGATGAATGAAGAGATTGATTTTGTCTAGCCTAAGAAAATAAACAAGGGCGCTTATTGGGAGGCAACCCAACCATCGGTAGTTTTAAATTTAGTTTCCTCATTTTCTTCTACATTTGGAAGTTCATTTTGTTTAATTTCAGTTTTAGTTTAAAAATGATACCTTAATCATTTTGTTCAGTGTGCAGTACTGAGACAGAGTCGATACCATCGACCACAGGGTCGATGGTAGCGACATGGGTACAGGGAAGCGTATATAGAAAATTTTCTGAGTAGATACCATCAATGGCCTCATCGATGGTATCAACATACCATCAGCGACTTCAAAGAAAAAGATAGCTTCGGGTCGATAGTATCGACTACGAAGTTGATACTCGCGAGATCCCTGAAGATTTATAGAAGAATTTGTCTCAGTGATCTCGATACCATCGACGGCTTTGTCGATGGTATCGACACGACAACAACAATGAAGTGGCGCCCGAGCCTCACGAGGGTATTCAAACCACACAAAGTCGATACCATCGACACCAGTCGATAGTATCAATGCGACACGTCATCGATCCGTGAGAAGAAATCAACGGTGGCCGCCAAATCAAGGAAGGCGATCTATGGGATGGGTCGATACATCGACTCTTATCGATAGTATCGACGCATCATCGATCCGGGCCCCCATATCAAGCAATCGACAACCGTCGATAGTAGCAAAGACACAGATTGTGCTACTGGTGTCGATGCCCTATCGATGGTATCAATGGGGCAGTAGTAGCGACGGGATCAGTTATAAAAGGAAGCACTACTACAGAACACACCTTTGGCGTCAGTTGTTTAACCCCTTTTAGCGAAGGTTCTCCAGTGACGCCTATGTGGGCGCCGCTAAAGGTCGAACTCTTCAGTGTCGGTTTTCTAACTGACACCAAAAGGCTTCGCGCCACCAAAAACGCGACAACAGGGAACCTATAGGCGTCGGTTATGTATAGTAAGCTGACGCCAAAAGGGTTCGCGCCACATAAAGGGTGCCATCTAGGACACTTTCTGCGTCGGTTTACAACTACCTAACCAACACCATATTTCCAGACGACATAGCCGTGCTTCCCTGCACGGCAGTGTTTAGTACTCTAGGCGTCGGTTTTGTACTAAGCACCGACGCATTTTCCACCACGGCCGTGCTTTCCTGCACAGTCGGGTTGTTTGTCATATTAGGCGGCGGTTTTATCCAATAACAGACGATGTAAGCCTTTGATGATGATGTTCTATAAATAACCGACGCCTATGTTTTATTTTTTTTTCTTATCAGTTTGCAGGCCTGCTATGGCTGGTCAACATGATGAGAACCTGCAGTTTAGTTTTCTGAACTGCAGGTTTACGAAATCCATTGATATCAGCCTACAAACAGGTCACAAACCTATAAAATCAACAAATATACTTTTCACACAAGTAGATACATTCAGACATCAATTAAATTCTCACATTCACACATGTAGAAACATTCAAATACATGTAGAAACATTTAGACATGTATAAACATTCAGAAATATTCATTTACAAAATATCATTCAACATCGCTATCAACATCCCAATTATATCTTACAATCACCACTGCTTGTATGTCTCTTGACCATTCTTCTCTTACTTCATTTAATACTTCCATTGTATATGGAGAATGTACATCTTTTAAGCGTTTACCTATAGTGTGGTCAGTTTTAAATACCTACAAAGAGAATGATGTATATATATAAGTAATAATATCAAAATAAGATTGATATATTTCATACTAACTAATGAGACTATATATAATACCTCATGTATGGTATTGATGTCCAATGCGGCATATTGGATAATCATCTGCATAAATCGCATCACATAGTATGCGCATGCCCATCCGTTGTCTTTTGTAGCGCACTATAAATTGAAACATATAAAATATTAAAAAATACAACTAAGCACAGTTCACATAAATAATATATACATTGGAGTCGGGAACTTACTTTTATGTTCTCCCAAATTATTGGTTGGTTCTTTTTCCTTGGGACCTTTCCTCCAGCATTTTTGAATGCATCTAAACCCCTACATGTTAATGTAACATAGTAAATTGCATAATTAAATAGTAATGTAATAACAGATGTTAGCAGATATAAAAATGAGATTTCTCACCAGAATAATGGCAATCTCATTACGTGTCCAATTTTAGTATTCAATGTACTCCCCGCAGGATCTAGATAATAAACAGTGAACGTCCTAGGGACAATAACAAGTAACTCCCAATGCTTACCGCTAGAGGTAAAAAAGTAAAAAATTAATAACTCAAAATCCACAATAAAAATGTAATTTTCTTAAGTCCAAATTATAAGTAAAGTAAACTTACTTGACATTGAATGGAGCTATTATTATCGTCTTCTTTTGCTGACCGAAAATTGTAAAAGCATCTATACAGTATTGTTGAACACTATCAGGGTCTTTAGCTACCATACTAATCAATGATGGAATCAAAAATCCCACATGGTCAAATGCAAATTGTTTGCATTGATTTTTGACTAAGTAGCTGCAAAACATGTATTATGTATGCATTAATATATAAGAAACCAGATCACCAGATCTTACACAAGGTATATGGATGTATAAACAAAATCTCACCTTATCCATGTCTCTATCATGGATGTATTCAGCCAATCATATATAAACAACTCAATAATATCTTGTATAAATAAAGAGCTTTCATATGATTGACCTGCATAATTCGCTTATAAAGAAACAATTATAGGGCAATGTATATTATGTGCCCGTAGCCAACATGCCATTCCCCTACAAGAAGGACCTAACATGTATTTTAGGCCAGTTGGAACCCAAGTTGGTAATGCAGGAAGTGGAGGTGGAGGCCTATGTGCTCCAGGTGTCTTCTTTTTAACCTACATATATAATTTCAGATCAATTGACCTCATATATACACATTAACAATCTAAAGTAATGTAAATTTATCTTACAATTTTAGTAGTGTAGATGACATCTTCTTTGGGCCAAAATATCACCCCGCCTTCTGCCTCACCAAGTGTATCAATATCCGGGTGGGCATATGGCAATGCAACTTCCCTCCAATCGGGTAATACACATATCGGGCTCACACGAACGTAGCCCTATGGCATTGGAGTCCCATGAAATGTTGCCCCAAGAAAGGATGGGTAAGCCTGTGCCTCTGCAACAACATAGTCTTGCATTCTTAAGCGGCATGGCTTCAATGTCTACAAATTTACGTAAAGAATGTTATACATATATACATATCATCTTGAAAACATATCATCTTGAAAAGACTAGCTACAATGTCATAAACAATACTTACAGCAGATGTGTTAGGCGATGTGTCTCCAAGATTACTCGGAGTCTGTGTATCAGGAGAAGAGTGGGTCGCCATTGGTTGATTGGAAGCCCGAGATGCCTGCCACCACACCATTTCTTCTTTGACCTTCTTAGCAACTATATCATTGACCTTCTTAGCAACTATATCCTCGACTCTCTTATTCTCCTATACATGGATAAAAGAAACAATAGCTTTTTATTATTGAATTCCCTTTTGTAGTAACATTCTAAAAAAAGAATAGGTTACCTCTTCTTGTGAAAGTCCCGCTTTGGGTTTGCGTTGGGATGGCCCAAAGAATGCTTTGATTCCCACACCAGCGCCTGCACCCCAAACACGTCCAGGATGCTCTGGGTTACCCAGAGCAACTGTCAGTTCATCCCTTGTGCCCTGAGGGATGAATGTGCCTTGTTTCCTCTGCTCGTGCAGCTCCCGCTAATCACCATCAACATAAATTGGTAAGTTAACACCACAAATAATCAATATTCAAACGATTGCTCTAAGAGTTGTATTTTACCATTTTCGCAACCGCCTCAACAGTTACAGGCTTCTTTATTTCACCCTTCTTGTTCTGCCTCCCAGCAATCCATACATCATGGTGAGGCATGGGTGTGGCACATGTAGTAGAGGACTCCTGAGTAGCAGCAGACTCCGCCTGTAGTCTTTGGCGAACGCTTGCATAGCCCTTTGGACCCATAGTGTGGTCATGCACATTCAGTGCATGCCTTGCTTTTTGCGCCTCACTGAGGGCCTAGTTAGTATGTACATTAAATAGAATTGGTTAGTAGCACTAAATGTTAATCTTGAATAGGTGAATACAACGTATATTAATTAAATTGGGAGTGACGCCTAATACCTTGAATTCTTCAGATTTTCTTGAAGCAACAAACGTGTCCCAATCTTCTTTGTCCAAGAAGTTCCACTGTTCAAGGGCTGACTTCTTCTTCTTATCACCATCTTTTATGTATTCTCTGTTGAGATTTGTCCTATAGTTCCTTAGCATCTTTCCAGCGTGTTGCATCACACTTTTACGATGCAGCTTCTCATCCAATGCAAACAAAATCTGTAAAACATAATTATTATTAACTAGTATCCAAAAATAGAATTACAAATAATAGAATTCGTAATCTACAAAATAGAATTGCAAATAATAATAACTCACGCATAAATCCTTCCATATCAAGTCTTTCTTCTCCTGAGGAACTTTATGCCAATTATCATACTTAACACCACAATGGCTTCGAGTGATAACCCCAAGATAGTTTACAAAATTATTGCGGTTCACTCCAATTGCATTTCCTCCATTATCAAACTCCACAACCAATCTAGATCCACTGCCACTTAGCGCTATTAACTTCTTCAACAGAGTGATGCCCCTTTTCTTGTTAAGTGTTTGGTGATGCGCATCAAGTTCCTCCAGTGCTTCACTGGGTACATGTGCATCATCAACCTAAAATTTGACAAAAATAAACACACTGAATTAGCCCAATATAGAAATATGGGATATATGACATAACTAGAAGATAATGAATTTTATAGAAATACATGATATGATTTTAGAACTTACATTGGTATCCTCACCATGCTCATCATGGACAACATGCTCATCATGGACTTCATGCTCATCATGGACATCATGCTCATCATGGTCAGCCATCTAAAAATGTCATTAAAAAGGCAAACATTTAGCATTTGTATTAACTAGAAGATAATGAAACATCAAATCTGAAAATGATATTGATATTAAAAAAACAAACATTTAATCTGATATATAATAAATGTGTACCACCTATCCCATCCTTGAACACCTAATCTCACTAGTAAGTGTATAATGTGTAGTGGGTTTTCAAGAAAATTTCGGCAGCATTTCCCCGCTGTTCTCTAAGTACATATGTACTTAGAGAACAAACAGGGAAATGTTACTGAAATTTTCTCAAAAACCCAATACACATTATACACTTACATCCTAAGTGAGATTAGGTGTTCAAGAACAGTCCCAAATCGGGGACTATCCAAGATTTACTCCTAATGAGTAAATCTTAGACGGGTTTCTAGGCCAACAAACACATGTGATGTCATTCTTATATATAATAAATGTGTACCACCTATCCCATCCTTGAACACCTAATCTCACTAGAAAGTGTATAATGTGTATTGGGTTTTCAAGAAACTTTCAGCAGCATTTCCCCGCTGTTCTCTAAGTACATATGTACTTAGAGAACAAACGGAGAAATGATACCAAAATTTTCTCCAAAACCCAATACACATTATACACTTACATCCTAAGTGAGATTAGGTGTTCAAGAACAGTCCCAAACCGGGGACTATCCAAGATTTACTCCTAATGAGTAAATCTTGGATGGGTTTCTAGGCCAACAAACACAATAATAGATATGTACATGTTAGGGTTTCATCACAATTAATGTTAGGGTTTCATCACAATTAATGTTAGGGTTTCATCACAATTAATGTTAGGGTTTCATCAATGTTAGGTTTAATCAAATCAAATTAGGATTTTAGAATGGACAAGTTTAAATCTTATTTCAACATGCATCAAAATTTACTGAATTAGGTCAAACATTAGGATTAGAAGCACAAATATATGCAAGAAAAAGATTTGTTCATATCGAAGGATTTACATAAAGCATTACATAAAGATTTGTTCATATCCTTACCAACAGCAAGCACAGTCGTGGCTGTGTTGGCCTACCATGGCCGTGCTGGACAACACGACCGTGGTAGGCCAACACAGCCACAGACGTGCTTGTTGTTGGTAAGGAACTAGGGAGAAGGAGCTAGGGAGAAGGATCTAGGGTAAGGAGTTTGGGCTACCTAGAGCTAGCGTGGAGAAGAGCGGCGGCGAGCGGCGGCAGCAGTAGCGGCGAGTAGGCAAAAAGCAGAGCAGAGCGGTGCTCGCACTGGCACCTGGAGAATAGAGAAAAGCAGCAGTGGTGGCAAGCAGCAGCAACAACAGTAGAAAGAGGATGCGGCGGCGGCGACAAGTAGAGCGCACCAGCAGCAACAACGACGAGCACAACAGCAACGGCGGTGAGCACAGGGTCGTCAGACGATTTTAGGCGAGAGCGGCGAGCACATGAATTATCACGATGAAACAAGAAGAAAGGGGGAAGAGTCGGGTGATCGGGTCTATTAAGTTGGTCAACATCGTCGGTTATCTACAAAATCAATGCCTTTCACTCTTCAGTGTCGGTTGATAGTAAACAACCGACGTCCAATTAGATAATCTTTGCCCTAAAATATTTGGTAGAAACCATTATCAGTGTCGGTTATCATATGATAACCGACGCCTAAATTGGAACTTTTTGCGCAAATTTCGATCTTATATTGGCATCAATTAATAGTTAAAAAACCGACGTTGTATGTGATACTTTGGGGCAAAAACATTTTTGCTCGAAAATTGGACTTCGCGGGAAATTTTAGGCCTCAGTTTGTTTTACCCAGCGGACGCTGAATACAAAGAGGTACCCGTGTCTGGCTGGTCTTTGAATATAGACGTCGGGACTCCTAAATATCCGACGTTGAATATTATAGGCATTGATTTTGATAAATACCCAACACCCAGAAAAGTGACATTGAATGTTGTTTCTGTAGTAGTGAAGGGTTGTTTCACAACTCTCTTCACACCTTCACAGCTTCTTCCTTCAACTTGTGCTTTGAGCATTGTTGAGCGACCGGAGGCCTTCATCGAGCATCAAAGGATCGGGATATCTTCACCGAGCTTTGCACCGAGCAGAGATTGTCTTCTCCGACCTTCATCGAGCTCTATCTCGTATTCCCCCTTCCTCTTTGTGCACGATGGTGCAGACAGAAGGAGTTTCATCGTCTTCATAGGCGGCCCCTATGGAGATTGAGACATTTGTTCCTCCACCACCTGACTCCATTCCTCACTCGAGGATCATTCATCCCTCGGCGGATGTAAGGAAGACATACGAGGAATTGCTCAAGCGGAAAAATGAGCCAACCCGATATGTTGATCGGGCCATGATCTGTGAAACGAGAAGAGCTCAACTGGGGCGCATTTTTCTTGACACGTGTGCTAGCTGTGCAGAGGAGTACTAGACGAGCTCCTATCCACTTTGGGGGGCTTATCACACCGCTCGCTCTCTATCTTGGGTTGGATTTTTCCCAACTCACTCCACTGCTCAACAGGAATAAAGTCAACCTGCATCACCTACATCACTCCAATTTCTTATGCTCTGTGATGGCGTGGTCTATACACATTGCCATGTCAACCAGGAGTACCAGGAGTGCACACTTCCAAATCCTGTCTTCCACATCCAGGGAGCTCAGCATTTTCAGTGGCCCATAATTGCCCTCGATGACTCCGATGAAGAAGAAGACGGTGACGACAACGACAATGACGACGACGATGAGCATGAGGAGGAAGAGGAGGCTTTCACTCCTCTTCATGCACAAGTGGCACCACAGAAGTGTCCCCGCTTCCACCTGGGTGCATCATTATCTTCGTAGCCTCCGCCACCACAGCCCTCTCAACAAATAGAGGATGTCAATTCTATGCAGTGAATGTACTCCATGCTGCAGGAGATCCAGTAGACCGAGCAGCAACACACTGCCTCTTTCACCGGTATTCAAGAGACTACGAACCGACTATTCTTAAATCAGCAGGCCATCTATGAGAACGAGCGCCTCCTCCTCGCCAAATATGAAAATATTCATGACATGTTACATAGGATGGAGATGAAGCAACAACCGTTCTACGATCATTATTGGAGCCAGAATTATTTCGGGGGATATCCGCAACCTCCGCCCATGCCCCCATATGATCCAAATTTCCAGGGGCAATATCCATCATGGGATCCTACCACCCCACATTACCCACCACCTGAACAATAAATGGTATCATTGTTCTACCTGTTAAGATTGTTTTTGACTATGAGGCCATAGTCGAGTTCAAGCTTGGGGGGGAGATGGAACAATTTCTATCTTTTTCTATCTTTTCTTTTTAGTTTTTATCATTTATTGCCTTTTCTTTTATTCTAACAATTTTCTTAGTTTTTAGGATCCAAATGCTATCTAGTGTATCAGTGGATGTCTAATTTAATGTGTCATCTCTTTGTTTATCACATGGGAGTCATGGGTCAATTTGAAAATTTTTAATGAAATTGCAAGCTTGCTTTGTTTGAACTTGAGCATATGACTTAAGAAAATAATTGGGTTTGTCAACTTTAAAACATAAAACCACAACTGTGCATGCCTATGATTCAAGAAAAGTGGACGGAATTAGATGTTGAGCCTAAACTGACCAAATGGTAATGAGACTTTAATCTGAAATGAAGAGAGAGAAACCTCTTGATTTTACACATGTCACTAAGGAGGGACATATAATATCTTCCAATGGTTCTATGAATTAATCTTGTGATCTATCCACTTCATCTTATCTACACTCCACTATAAGAATTGGGAGCACTATACAGTTTGTCATCTCTTGATTGCATATCATGTAGATAGGATTGCATTGTAGTTAGTGTTTACAATTGTTGCATAGAAAAAAAAGAAAAAAAATGGTTGCATTATAATCCTACATTAAAAAATTTTAGAGTGCATATCAATATAATTTTAGTTGCATTTTGCATGATTTTAATCACTTTGTACAATGATGTGTCTTGCTTCTTCTGCAAATAAAGGACTTATTTCATACTCTCTGAAAAGTTAAGAAAAAAAATATAATAGATATGTGAATAAGCCCAAGAAAACGCTATTGAAAATTTCAAATTGTTCTATTAAGCAAGATAAGGGCTTGAAAAAATATGAAGATCAGAGGGAGAAAGGAATTTGTTCACATGCAGAATAAGAAGAACAAGCACATGTGTAGTTCTGTAGATATTCTGTCTCTCATTGGGATAGAGTGATAGTGCATGCATCATTCCGCTTAAATGTAGCATTAGGACATTTTCACTTGCATTTTGCATCATGATAGGTCATTAATTTTTGTGTGCATGATTGACTGTTATGTGCTTCCATTTCTTCCACAACCACCTATTCCATCCACCTCTTGCTCTAATTGGTAGGCCACCCGTGATTATCTCCTCATTCATTAATATCGGGAGATTTTCTTCCATTTAGATGGTAGTTAGGAAATGAGCAATGTAGATAGAAGATCACAAAGATGCACCAAGCCTGAACCACAAGATTTTATTATATTAACTGCCTTATTTGATAGTGTTCATAAATCTTGGGGTGGATATCTCTTATGGATGATCATTGTCGCCTAGAGGGTAATTACCATTTTGTGGTTAGTGAGGGCCGATATGTGAATGTCTGGTGGGGATCATATGGAAATGTCTATTGTGATAATATGTTCTTTAGTTGATCCTCACAATTCTATTCTATAGCTTTGCTGCTCGAGGATGAGCAACATTTAAGCTTAGGGGAGTTTGATGCGAGGATTTTGAGTCACTTTTATAGACTTGTTTTACATGTGTTTTATGTGTTTATTAGTCACTTTTTTAGTTAGTATTGCATGATTCATTCACTTTAATCTATAATCTCATTTCATATCAAATCTCTCATATTTTATCTTTTTGGTCATAAATGATCATATTGATATGTTCGCATAGCTGATTTGGATTTATCTTGCAATTTCAGGAAGAACGCATATACACAGTTGTCGATACCATCGAAATCCGTCGATTATATCGACATAGTCAATGTGAGACTGCCGCAAGGATCCAAGATGAGTCGATACCATCGACTGGGAGGTTGATGGTAGCGAGATACCTACAGTGAGCCAACAATCAACCGGTCGATACTATCGACACAAAAGTCGATACTATCGACATTTCACAGCTTCAGCGTTGGAATGGTGACAAAACTGACACCTAAAGGTGTCGATACCATCAACTCATGTCAATGGTATCAAGTCTTCATTAGGCGGAATGTCAGAAAAAGAAGAGAACGAGCTGATACTATGATGGGTCGATACCATCGACCCGCGTCGATAGTATCGATGCCGTCAGATCAGTTTTTGTTTCAGATCGGCCTGAATCGGACGGTGGTGATCTTTTGGCAACCTAAAGTGGTCCATATACCATATTTCGGCGGCCCTAAGCAGGGAATCACATCATTAGTCATTGAACATGTCTCGAGGAGGTGTGGAGAGAAGAACGGAGCCCAGAATCACACCCCGATCATTCCGAGGGCCGCAGAAGACATTTTCCATCGCTGGAAGGCTGTAGATGGAACACTACGTCAAGGAATGCCGGAATCTTCTCCGTTCAGGGGTTTACATCACTTTCATTCACGTTTTCTCCATGTTTTCCCTTTCTCTCATCATGTCTTTTATTGAGATGAACATGCAGGGCTAATCCCCTTTGTCTTTAGGACCGAGTGTAGCCCGGGTAATCATTGTATGACATTTTTACCATAGTAATTCATATTTTGTCTCTTAAATCCATGGTATGATTTCATTTTGTCCATTATATCATTATGATTGATCACCCTAATGATAATATAATGCCTTTAATTACTTTGAAAGAAGAATTAACGGTTGAAAAGAGACGAAATTCACATTAACTAATAAATCCTTTGAATAAGGTGATGTACGGTTAATGGTGGAAACCCAGAGTTTGGTCATCATGCACCTAGTTTAGGGTATATGTTACTACGACCGTGGAACCGACCTAGATTTAGGTAGTGAATTGTATCACGACAGTGAACAATTCTGACTACATGCCACTACCCGGAATGAGAGACAAATTTGATTAATTATGTAGGAATGAATACAATGAGAACCTGTAGTGAAACCACAATCCTAAAGATTCCCATCTAAATTGATTAAACTAAATATTTAATCGATTGCTTTGTTTTCTTTTATTTTTATTTTCTTTTTCAATCAACTCTCAAAACCTTTTAATTGGTCTGGCTGATCACAAGTAGTTAGTAAGTAGTCTACCGACAGTTCAGTGTCCCTGTGTTTGACTCAGGCCTCACAAAGGCCTATATTACTTTGACGCGTGCACTTGCGTTATATGCAGGGTAAAATCGTTTCAATACCTTGGGATCTACTCTCATCCTTTTAAATTTCATTATTTTTATGAGAAAATTTCTCAATTTGGATGATGTAAACCTTATATATCTTTGAGTGTTTCTTTTGGCTCTTTTCTATTATACCAGTTATTTCTTTGGGTCCCTGGTTTGGGACTTCAGTAAATTGCTTTTGAAATTTTAGACAGATTAACCACCATGTTTTTGTCGCTAAAAACCTCATATCTTTGTACAACAGAACATATGTCAGTTTGTAAAACACCATGGTCTTACTTTTAGAAGTAGTTGTTAGTCAGTATCTCTTACAACCTAGCTACCACATGGTGAGAATCTCGTACATGTACTAGTTCTGTTGCACTAAAAACATGAGTGGGAAATGCTTATGTGTTGACCTGCCACTTAGATTACTTACTAGTTTCTACTTGTTCTCTTATTTCCAGACCTATGACATGCTAGTTTCTCTAAAGGTCTGGGGGATCAGTCTTTCTTAGAGTTTTGCTAGTGCCTTGCCAACCACCTTAAAAAGACAAAATATACATCATGATTGTCTAAATTGGTTGTTTAAGGTGTTTCAACTTTATCCATAGTTACTGTAACAACTATATTATATATCATGCTTCTCTCATATTTGATTATCATGCATTATTAGTCATGTACTCCATGAAATTCATTATTGAGTGTATGACTAAAAACTACATGGATTTAAAGATAAAGGTAGGATGGGACTACCAATTAGGTACCCTTACAAGTCCAGCAGGCCCTGACAAACATTTTTCTTCCCAACATAAACATGATTTTTGCATGAGACAAGTGATAATTTGTTAATCTCACAGATGAAAAATACTTGAGTGTTACTATTGTTGAGTATTTCTTTAGGCTGTGGAATGAAAGATCAGAGAGGGATCTATTTTTGTTTTCAGCATGTGGAGAGTTGTGGAGGGGGTGTGCTAGTGAGGATTGTTTTCATCTGTATGAGTGTTCATTCTCTTTCAATTATATTCTAACCAAGCCACCATCTTGGGCAGTTCTAGTCAAAGGTTTTCATGGATGACAAGTTTGGGAAGCCAGAAATGACATGTTGACAGTCCCAATCCTTGGTGGCCTCTTCTTAAGGAGGTGATGACCAACACCATCTAGAAATTGGGAAAACCACAGGTATTCCTGGCCTAATATGATGCTTGGTATTTTTGGGAACTAGTTAACTTTACATTGGCATTTCTCTAATGTCCAACACCCCTATTTTTCTACATGACCAAGTTAGGCATGGACCGGTAAATGCACTTGAAGTGGAGGACTCTTGTTGGAATGTGCACATGAGATTTGTGTGGCAAGAGGGTCTCTAATTAGTGTCTTATATATGCAAGGTATTAGTTGTACACTATGTTCGTATGTCTTCATATTTGCTAGTTGTGCACCGATATGTCACTGGTCACATTTACAATTGGTAGTTGAGGATGAATATGGTTGATTTGTAGTTTAATTTCTCATGAAAGGATTCAACACTAAAAATCTATTACTCCTCAAACTAGGTAGAGGCTTCATGAACTATAAGACTATAAAACAAAAATTAGTAAGTTGTTTTAACCTCACCATTTTGTACCTTTATTACTGTAGACTAGAAGTAAGTTTGTTTTCGTTGTAACTACCCAAGAAAAAAATTGATTTAGAAGGGTCATAAGTAGTTGAATGTAGAACAACATCTAGGGTTTAACATCTGATTCTTCCATGGATTGACTTGCTCCATATCAACTTCCATTGACATCTTTTTTTGTATGTTCTTATCCCCTCGGGTCAGTTTATATGTTGATCCAGTATTGATGATATCTTCCAGGAACAATTATTAGTACATTAGCTTCTACATTTATAGTTACTAATTCAAATATGGAATATTTTTTGTCCTTATTATAATAGTGGGACCTAAAATAATCTCCAATGTATGAAGGATATGAGGAAGAGTTGGAGAATGGCATATACCTATATGATCTTGGAAAAAAAATTTAGACTGACCAGGACTGGTTGAACGACATGAATGCTCCTATGAAGGTTGAGCTGGAGGGTGAAACTATTCCCTTGGGAGGTATTTAACTCTGAAAACTAATTTGTGATGCTTGACTTACTGTTAAGACTTAGGGTCTGAAGATTTCTCACATGGATCTATGAAATGGATAGTCCTGAAGTATTACTTGTAGGTACATTTCATGCAATTGTGTCAATGTAAGCCACTACCTAAAGAAGGATTCTCTAATGCAATAAAAGAAAATAATTACACACCCAAGAAATTCAAATTTAACCTTTTTGGTGAATAGGTTTGCTACTTTGGAATGTATACATTCGTTTTGGGTATTATAGCAACAAATTGAATGATTGTATGCTCTAGCTTATAAATTATTTCTGTAGGGTCTTGTTATAATAATGTCTTTCATATTCCTCTTATGCCTACATTAAGTTGTTCTAATTTGTACATACTAAATACATATGTATAGAAGACAATTGCCTTCAAGTACCGACACTAAGATGACAGGATGAGTGCTGCAAAAAACACTATTAAAAATCTACTATACATATCATCATTAAGCAACATATGTTATTTTGCCTCTCTTAAATTGGCTATGGAAGGATGTAGGTATTGTCATCCTCACTTTGAATGCATATACCATGTTCCTATTCCTCACCCTAGAATAAACCTCATCATAATTCTATCTAGCTAGATCCTTACTTCAATCAATTGTAAAATTTGTGTCCCGCATTATCAACATTGCTTATAAATTTTAGAAGTGTTTTGATAAGACTTCCAACAAAAATATCTAACCTGACTGAACTTTTACTCTAGCAGAGCACAACCTATTCTTCATCACTTATAAAATTAGGGCCATTGGTTATGATTTGACATTAGTATTATCTTATTTTTTATGTGTTTTTCTCCACTATTTGCAACTTGATCATTCTCTGTGATCTTTTTTGCAGTTCAGGTTATCATCAACATGTCCAACTTTTTAGCAATGAACTCAGACATGGGCGACGAAATTTTCTTCTGCCTTATGTGATGTCATTGGACCTGGTATCACATCTCCAATTGGGTTCTCTAATGCTACGTTTGTCTTGAATCTCTTATCATAAGGTGATTGAAATGCTTCTTTATTTTGGTTGTTTGGGACCAGCATCTTGCCTATAACTTCATCATTTTACTGCTCAGTTCTCCTCTAAAAATTTATAGAGATGTCTTGATACAAAGATCTGATACAAAAATATGTTGCTATTTGGAGTTGACGCTCCTGCTTATCTAATAGTTCCTAGAGCGGATCGATGTGTTCTTGGAGATGAGGGGCTAAGGAGGTGAGTGTGTGAATACTTTCCCCAACTAACTCCACTGCCTTAATCAGTTCTTGATCCCATGATAGCACGAAAGTCGAGGGCTGACCGACAATCTCCGTTGTTATAATTTCAACATACGACGATGGTGGAGGTGAGTATAACTCGACTAGCTGTAGAGCATGACCTTCAATTATTTGCCAACAGTCGGAACTGCGAAAAAACTCGAGAGGACAGGTGGATAAGATGACTTGTCTCGCTGAAGCAAGATCCATGGCTAAAAAAGGTATATGAAAAAGAAAAAGGTATTCACTATATATGAACAAGTATGTTTAAAATAAAAGAAAGACTATTCCTATATATATATATATATATATATATATAGGCTTAAAAGGAACAAAATCTTTTAGGCGTGTCAACGTGGAAAACCACATCCCTGGCAACGACGTCTTAAGTTGATCGGCCTCAAAAGTGAGTCGGAACTTTGAATTTATAACCTGAATCCTTTGAGGACGCCCACAACTTTATTACAGGGTCGAAGTAGATATACGAGGTCGAACACATGGACGTGGTGACGTTTCGGATGCCAAAAATTTCATTCTTTAGTCAGATAAGCCAAAACGATAGTCGATGAAAATATGTGCTAGAACTAGTTTAGCTGGTTGTCATGAAATAAAACAAAACAAAGAAAAGAAACGAAAACAAAACCAAGTCTATGAGATTCTACTAAATAGAGAGAAGTAGTTCCTAGCTATGTAACCACAAGTTGGGCAGTCTATGCAACCGTTCTCGGGCATAGACAACCCTCGAACACCTGAGCAAGCATCTTGAAACCAAACATAGTATGTATTGTCATGGTTGTTCATGTGGGTCGTCCCACTCGCTCTCGCATAGCTTGACTAAACCCATCTATGATTGTGCCATCAAACCTCTCTCAAGGATGACACATCAACATCTCAACATATTCTAGAAGTCCTCTTGGGTCTAGAATGTGTTGAGATGTTAGGAACAGACAACCATTGGACCGTCCTCCTCTCAAACTCTGGTCCAAACTATCTTCTCGCATCTATTCCTACATGGATCTCATGATACAGGTAGAAACAACAGTTCAAACTAGGAAGAGATCAACCAGACTAGTAATCATGACTAGAGAGGGAAGATAGAACAAGAAAACATACTAGATCTAAAATAAATCTATTTACTTGAGGCAAAAGTACATAAACATGCCCAAAACGGGCTACATAGCCAAGAAGGAGCTCAACTAGCCATTGACAAGCATAGTTGGCACCGAACAAAGATGGAAGAACATCATTGTACAAGAAAATAAGGAACACAATAGAAGAAAGGGGAAGAAGATAAGATTTATCCCATGGAGGAGAGGTGGATCTCGCTCCTTTGCCTCTGTATAGGCTGGATCTCATCTTTTGGTCCTCCTCCTTGATCTGATCAGGACTCCTTGGTCCTCTCTCTCTCTAGATCTGCCCCAAACAACGGCTCAGTGGATGAACAGAGGTCGAGGATGATCCAGATTTGGGTTTCCACCACAATTCTATGTGGAAATAAGCAGATGGATGGAGAGAGAATGGAAGCTTGCTATAGAGGGCAGTGTGGAGTGATCACCGCAGTCTTCTCGGACCTCCGTGCTCTCCCGCGGGACTCCAGGTCGAGGTCCTCTTTGAGCTAGACACAAGAGGGAAGCCTTTCGGTCTGGACTTGATCCCCCTCCCCTACAAATCTGGAGTGGGGGTATTTATAGAGGATGCTCGATATATAGTCTATTTCGACCTCGGTCGAGGAGTGCATAGACCGCAGGTTTTGTTGAGTAGATGAGTCGCAGTATGTGGTGAAGGAACCGCGGTCACGGGGGGTGGAACTGCAGTCGCGGTTTGAGGAGGGCTGGTTGAAGTGCAGTGAAGAGAGAAGAACTGTTGTCGAGGGCATTGGTGCAGATCGTGAGCAGGTGGAGAAGAGGTAGCGGTGCCTCCTTCCGCGGGTCATGGTTGTGGAGAGCAGAACCATGGGCTGATGCTTAAAGGTCGTGGATAGGGACGGAGAAACCGCATACGTGTGGTGAGAAAACTGCTACCTTAGTGTTGGAAAGAAGAGGGGTCACGGTTGTTGATGATGTGTGGAGGTCGTGGTTCGACAGAGGAGGAGAAACTATGGGTGTAGTGTGAGGGAAGGATACCACGGACAGGTGGAAAGAAGTAGATTGTGGGTGGGAGAAAGGAAACCACGATTGTGGTCTGTTACGTCATGGTTGTTGGAGAGGAACCGTGGGTGCAGTTTTGAGCAGGTGATGTAGGTGGTCGCGGTGTGCCTGGATGGGGAGGTCGCGGTCTAGGGAGAAGGAGTCGTGGTCTGGAGAGTATCTTCTGGTCGTGGTGTTGGAGGGCAAAACCACGACTGCGGTTATGTGGTGAGAAACTACGACCACGGTTATTGAGAAGGGAAGGGGTGTCGTTGTGTAGTAGAAAAGAAAGGGAAGGAAAGGAAGGAGAGGGGGATTGACCCCGGTTGAAATATGGGCCAAGGAGATTGGGCCTTTGTGCCCACTTTGAGCTGTACATAGGTGCACAAATCTCAATTAAAAGAAGATAAATCAATTAAGCTATCTAAATTCACATATTAGAAGATAAGCCAATAAAAGCAATTAATCAGAGCAAAATTGGGCCCATGAAGTGACTCAGACAATGATGAATATGTGTTCATCATCAGAAGATATAGCAGATAATACAGTTTTACTGGGCCTCAGTTGGAGAGAAAATATGTAGAGTAGCTGCCATCACAAGTCCGGTGCCTTCTAATCCCAAAAATAGCTATATTAGCTACTTTATTGGCTATTTTAGCTACTTTACCTATGAGAAGATAAAAGGTACTAAAACATAAGCATTATAGGGAATACTAAGGGTATAACGACACAACAACACAAATAAATACTTAGCAAATACACATAAATTTGGGTGTTATCAATACTTCTGTGACGAATCTTTTCCTGGGAGGTTTGCTTGTATGATTAACATTGGTAAGACACTCATTATATTGATGGTCTTCCCCCTGTGTGATTCTTAAAAATTCTAGAGTCTAACTATAATAAATGCCAAAGTTGGTCATTTGGTTATAAAGGCTCAATTAAACTAAAACAAAACCTCATGTTGAAGGATAATTGATTGATAATTTATAATAGGAATAATGTCACAATGCCTTTTCATGTATTAGATCCAGGGCATTTTTCTCATGTACATTCCTAGCAACCAAAGAGGATAAATGTATAAATTTCTCCTTCTGATGAGAGAGAAGATTCACCAAAGATGGCTCTGATGTCTACAGTGCCTGATTTGGTAATGGAATTGCTTGATAAAAAGAAGACATAATTGTTGACTTTCTGGTTTCCTCATGGAAGTGTTGTTCCTTTGTAGTTTATAACTTTTATATCAACTAAATAAGAGCAGTATATTATACATTGAGATCATTATCAAGAGTAAAACTAGCATTTTGTTTTCTTGTAGGGCCTTGACTTTTCCCTTCTTTAGTTTTTTGAGTTTATGTTTTGCGTGGGCAGGTTGCATGATAATAATACTAGATGTGAATAAAATAGTCTTGTTCAGATCTTCTAGCAGGTTTTTATCATTTGAAAACTGAGATTAAGCACCAAAATCAATGTTGATAGGTGGAACAATTGGATTTCTTACAAGTTCTTCCTCGTGGTTTGTTCTAGGAGAAGAAAATATAACATATGTTAAAAATGTCATTATTTTCCTTGGTCTCTCCCTTCCCCTCTCTACAGATGGGGGACTCTCTTTTCCAAGGAGCTATAGCACATGCTCCTTTGGCAGTACTACCTTTTGCACCATCTCCGATATCCTTCATGAAGTTTTAGGCTCCAACATTTCTGAAAGATCTCTTATATCATTAGTTACCATATCTACAACACCATAAACTTTACATCAGGTCAAGTCTTGCTTTGTTTCCTTGGGTGCATAACATTTAGGGGAATCAGCTTGAAAAGCTTTTGAAATTCTTCCTATCTCCATTGAACTTTGTATGAGTTGAACTATGCATGAAGTACAAACTGCGGACCAGGTATTGAGAAACTTGGGCAATATCATAAAACAATTCTAATAAATAAACAAATGTCTCTCGCCAATTTACCCCTTCCATAATGTTGAGTGTCAAGATAGTTGGCACCACCTTTTACCAACACTAGATGCTTCAATCAATTATAGTTTCTATATTATTTCTCACAATTCTTTCACTATATACCTATTTCCCATAGTTCTAGTATTGATATTTGTTTCACAATTCTCATTACAATTGCAACTACCCCTGCATTTGGCCTTCCAACAGTGAATGAGGATGCCTCTATATAGATTATTACACCACACCCACCTCGTGAGGGGAGACTTGATTCAGTGAGGCAGATGAATTCCCAAGTACCCCTAAGAGCATACTCTTTCAGGTCAGTTAGATGACAACATTTTGAATCATAAAAACATATTTCAGAGCCTATAGTTTTGCCCATACATCAATCTTATATCTACTTTACAGAAGCATAAGGGTGGTTTCTTCTATATTCATTCCCAAGCTGTGTTACTTGGGTGATATATGGCATGTCTATTACATTCATTAATCATGTACTTTTTAAGATTCAACATTTCAATTTTAGTGTTACAAAGTTGTATGATGTATTGATTGTTAATTTCCTATTTTCTTGCAGAAAATGATGTACTTCATAACCCCCTTTCATGAAAATTTATCTCTTTCAATAGATGAAAATGAGGATCATCTTTAATGCTTATAGGTAGACATGAAAAAACATGATTTTTACATATTTATTAGTTTCTGGAATTAAATTTTAGGGTGCAACTCATAATTTTTTTCTTCTAGCATTTGGTCGATCCTTTGTGCTTCCTCTTACTTTCTTTTTCTTTACTTCATTCCTTTTCCTATTCTTCACATAGTTGGCAACAACTGAGGGGTGGTAGCAAGGTGTATCTATGTCATATACTACCTTAGAAGGATGAGATCCCACCATTACAACTTAATCTGATGATGATGGCACATAACATTCATCTTTAGGCTTAGGCATGTGTGTGCCATGAATTAGAAGATGTTGGGCTGTATTGATATTGACCTGGACCAAGGTTCACACTGACAGTAACGGATGTCATTGTTCTACAAGAATCCGTTGAAAATCTTTTTTGTAAATTCCCCTATAATTTACCGCTCCTCTACTTCATTAATATAACATCTATTTGTTCTAATTTCTTATATCCAACTGGATCATGTACTTGGGTTCTTGAGCCTACATGTTTCTAGATTATTTTGATTAAGATGTTAAGAGGCACCCAATATGACGAGTGTTGTTGTTGAGTATTTGTAGGTAACTCATTGAGCAAGGTGTTTTCCTGAGTGTTTTTGCTGCTACCCCATCAACAACTCCTATCCCGCATTGGCTCCTACTTCTGTGTGAATCCTCCATCAAATGTATTTTTCATTGTGGTTCCTATGCCTAGTCCAAGGAATACTGATGTTGGCAAACTGTCGCATAACTGAGTGAAATAAAAAAAAGAAGAAATGAGGTAACTTTGAAGTTTTCTCTATGATTATATTTTCTCGTTCTGGCAATCTCTTGCTCACACTTCACACAAAAGTCCTTTCAGTGATGATTTAAAATTCATGAGCATTGATGGATACAGGGAGTAGGACTGGGAATGACCCCATATTTGAGACCACGATTAGAATCAAGAATACACTAAACCTAAGAAAGATAACCCATAGTGATGGTGAAGTTTGTGATGTTATATAGATAATAACATAGGAAAGATAACATGTGTCTTTCCTATGTTACACAAAATATTCATGGTGTGTATAATATATTATAGTATGGGTTTGTATAATACACTTGTTTTTGTTTGTATAATATTATAGTAACTAGATTACGTTCATGTATGACTATCACATTTTTATTGATTTGCAATGAGCTCAAAATTTGTGCAACTCATTCCCTTATGTGAAAATATAGATGACAGAGATGGGAAGATCATAGATTTTATATTCAGTTTACATGGTGGCATTCTAAAGTTTGAAATCCAGTAAAAACATTTTGAAACATGATTCACCTTGACTACATGATATTATAAATCTAGGAAACAACATTACTATACTTGAGTAATAGGATATTTTGTATCTGTCTACAAACTAATATCTTATAAGTTGTATGTTTTAGGAAAAGGTTTATGGTCTGAATCAATTACTAAAAAATAATTAACTTGAGTTTGGAGTATGATGTATACTTAGAGGTTATCCACATTATGTACTCATAGACCTTTCCTAAATGGATTTTTCTAAGGTACAATTGAAGATCCGCTAGCTGGGATTATATGTGCCCTGATTTGGTAAGGATCATTTTAGTATATCTTATTTTTTATCACTTTGAACAGTTAATTTAGAATTTATTGTAAGGACATATTTTGTTAGGCTCAAACTCCTTTAATTCTGTTGCATATCATTAACTGCATACAAAACAAGCTCAGCTTGGAAGGGCGCAGCAAAATAAAACTTCTTAAAATGGAACCTGAGTAAAAGAAATAAAAGAAGAATGAAGTTCCTTAATGTTCTTTTCAAGGAGTGACATATCGGCCCTTATTTTTTCAGATTTGATTTAGCTTTGATTAGTATGGATGAATCTGGTTCAAGTATAATCTTCTCCACTCCCATCTTTGTTGCTTATGTCCTTATGTTGTTAATAGCTAATGCCTTTGAAACTTCAACGTCAACTATAAATTGTAGGTTTTGACAGTATGTTGCTTAAAGGTTTCCTCTAAATTCTCGAATAGCTGAACCAATCCCCAAAATGCACCACACTTGTATGCTAAATTCGTATTGATTTTTGTAGTCTCCTAACAAGATGGTTGCCATCTTTTTTAAGTATTTTCTTTTGTGATAATTGAGCATCATGTTTGATAAGTTTTACTCAATAATTTTGTTGATATATTGTGTCTGTGCATCCAGAGGGCTCTTCTCTACTACATTCTCAAAGGTCAAGGTAGTCTGGTAGTTTCTCCTTATAGATATTAATTTTCTCAAGGATGAATATGTAACATGTTAGCCCATTTTGTTTCATGCTTCTGTGTATACGTTTCTCCTTTAAGAAGTACATCCAACTATCCAAGAGGTCAACAGATTCATCTTTATTGATATCCATGCTTGAAATGATTTAGTTGTTATGTTGAGAATATTTAATAAATCAATGTGTTCTTATTCACAAACTTATAATAAATGTGTGAAACTTACAACAGTATACATATTTGTTGTGACGAAGTGGCTTTTCTAGTTTAAATCCGAGGACGGAATATCTTTTAAGGTGTGTAGGATGTGATGGAGTGAAATTTTGTAATCCTTAAATGTCCAACGATATATATATGGATACATGTGTTTGAGTTATTTGAAGTGTACCAAGTTCTTTGATAAAATATGGATGATTAGTTGTGTTGACTACCTAAGTTGATGCCCTTTTGATTGAGTTATTTATTAGTCAAATAGTGGAAACTTGGGATTGAGATTTGATGGGATATAACTTGGATGATGACGAAGCCATAGTCAACGTCTCGTGAATTCAGATGCTCCTAGAAGAAGATAATGAGGTCTGAAAATGATGAAATAGTATATATATATTTGGGTAGGATAGACTAAAGGTCCGGTTTGTTCTTAGTCTTAGGCAATATATGCGAGCCATGATCGGCCTAGACAGATACCTAACCATCAGCCTTGGATATGAACCGATGGCAATGGACACCGTCTTTTCTTGGCAGCGGTTATATGAACAATGATGCCATGATCCCCACGTTGCGAACATGGCATGAATAAGCGAGAGAGAGAGACCGATGGGCAGTTTACTTTGACTAGAGACTACAGAAAGAGAGCGAGACCCCCCCCACACACACACCTCGGTCCCTCCATCGCCAACAGCAGTAGAGAAGCCGCCATTGTGTAGAGAGCCCAGAAGCTTGATGGATTGGCGGCCATGCCAGTAGATAATCGAGCCCCGCCGAACTTGCGAGCAAAGCTAAAAGGATCCTAGGTGGTGTAGATCAAGAGAGAGGGGGAGCCACTCGAAGCTTCGCATGTCGGAGTGGAAGAGGAGGCATGCAGCGACCAAGTACTCGCCGGAGTTCTGACTCGAGTGAGCGGCGACACTCACACAGACGAAAGAGAAGACAAGTCATAGGTGAGAACCAGAAGAAGATGAATATGAGCACATGATGGTGGTTTCCTTGGCAGGGTCTGACCCAACGACGGCGCCAGAAACAGCCGTGGCCGCCTCACGCCGGCCGACGTCGAGGAAAAGACACACGGAGGACAGGCAGATGCCGGACTCTGAGATTGCGAAGGAGAGAGAGACGCTCCACATCAGTGTTGCTGGAGAGGAGCAAGCCTAGATGGAGAGCTAGGGCCACTATGCTGCTTCCGTGTAGCCGTCGGAGATGACTTGGAGGAGTCAAGACGGGACGAAGGCGTTAGGCCGACGGCGCACAACAGGACCGGCCTGAGCTCGTGATCATGTTTGATCTAGATGAGGAGGAAACCAGGGCCCATCTATAGCCACCGTTCTAGCACAGCGGCAACGCTCATGGAAGAACCTGGCGTCGAGCGGGGAACTGTGTCCCGGCCGACTCTTGCGTAGATCTGGGAGAATCCAGATCGCGTAGTCGCAAAGAAGGAAGGAGCCGAGAACCGGCCGGCTTAGTGCGGGAGCGCACACCCTAGTTGCCACGTGGCGACTACTGATTAGCCCACAAAGGTAATTATCTCAGTTATTACCCAGATATTCAATAGATCTTAGTAATTAGTTCGAACATCAGAAAAATACAAGTAATATATCAAAATTCTCATAAAAATGCATAGAACACAGTAGAATCATAATATCAGTCTTTTTATGCTTTAATCTCAGTGATATTATGTAAGTTGTGGAATGATCATCTCATGGATAATAAATATTAAATAATGATATAAAATTATGGAAACATGTCAGTAATTCTATAATCATGTTTAAAATGTATATGATATTATATATGGTCATGGTGATGCACGAAAGCATATATTTTGATTAATATGGCTAATTAAGGATAACAGCCCTAATTAATATGCAATTAATACATATATGCTCAAGATATGATGAGATTTACAGAAAACCCTCGTATCTATAACTGGAAGATAATATATAAATGTGAGATCAGTTTTATACACGAAATTCAAGTTATATGAAGATGGCCATTAATACATGTTATGAAACCATAATCTTGGTTAATGATGCAACCTAGGACTAATATGTGCACATTAAGGATATGGAACCTAATGTTCAGATCATGAACCACAATCTGGAACATAACATCATTAACATAAATCCCACATAAGGATGAAGATAAGACAAGTAATAATGTATATATCTTAATGAGATAAGAAAACCCTAATATGAACACGATTAGGGTTAAGATGAGATGTATGATGATGGGAATCTAATGATAGTACATGATATTATCTTAATCCGGGTTGACCAAGATATAGATGACATGAGGAATATGTGATGATTAGGTTTCTCTTGATCAAGGTACGCCATTACCTCTTACTTGGCTTATTATACAATATGCTTGTGTTATATGAGTAGTAAAATACTTGGCATATGGTATTTGATGAAATGATTGTTCATGTATGATATGTTGCCTGATTTTCCGTACTTATGGCTATGAACACATGAAACATAATATATTGTTCCATTATATGAAAGCACTATATCTCTTTGGTAAGCGTAGTGCTAGTGAGTAATCTATCTCTTTGGTAAGCGGATCACATGTACAATGATCTATCTCTTTGGTAAGCGGATCATAAGGCCTGAATGCATCTATCCCATTGGTAGGCGGATGCACGAGCATATAATGGAAAATGAGCTTAAAATATGTGTTCTCTTTTGTTAATGAATATCTTTGTGCAAGTATACGCTTTTCTTATATTCTTCTGTTACTGCCAAGTATTAGTTTTATCTTATTGCCAAGATATGATGAGAGGTATATAAAAGACACGTAGGCGTACTCAGTACAATATTCATGAAATATTGTGCTGACGTGTACCGCATGTAATCTTTTGTTTAGGTTTTGGTTATGCTCTTGAAGATCCAGAATGTTGAGAGTTGTGTAGCGAGCTGATGTACAGGTGGACCTATTGTCTTAAGATCCTGTAGTTTAGTGGTAGTACATGTATATGTTATAGTTTGCTGTTCAATATGTAATATCAAATGTTGTAACAATTCATGTTGTAATTATATGTTGAATGGTGAACATGTGTGTATGGTTTTATTATTGTTCATGTACATGTACTACTGATTGTTTCCTTCTGACTCCCTTGATTTTCTTCTTCTTAGCCTCATGTGGGATGTTTAAATTGGGATTCTTGCTGAGGTGAGAGTTTCAATTTGGACGTCACACATCAGAATAAGTTTTAAAAAATTCGGGGACGTCACAGGTGGTATCAGAGCATGAACAATAGCAAAGCCTGACATTTTCTCATTATGCAACTTAAAACTAAAGAACCTTGAACCTTAATAATCTTTTAGGGTTACATTAGTCATCTTTTAGAGACTAGATCTGACCTAGCCTCTAGGTTAGCACCTAGATGTCTGAGAACTAGGTCTAGACTGGTGCTTGTTGAGTAGCAAGTCCTTAGATGTCATTCTTTCCTTGTAGTGTAGCGGTATGGGACGTTGCACTATTTGGAAATGACGTGCATCAAGGGAAGAGAAACCCTAGACATATGGCGCTTGTTGTCTAGAGTAGCTACACTAGTCTACCCCTTGTTCTCACCCCTTTCACTAGTTTTCATGACACTATACTCTCTACTATGTGTGGGACACTCATTTTCAGGATTTGGTTTTGGATTCCAACCGGATCGAACCTTGATAGTTTTCTCTGACGCTTGTTTTATCGGAGAAAAACTATATAATATTTTATTATGTATATGTATTACAAAAATGTGTCCCCACACATGTATGAGTAGGAGGTGGTCATGCAACCTAAGTGGAAGTGAATGACATCAGTCTAGAAGAGAGTGTAGTTCTAGATTAGATGTCTAGAGCCTTGTTGGAATATATATATGATAGATGGAATAGATGATATAAGTTTTGATGATATGATGTAATTTTGATAGAGATGATATAAGATAGTTTATTATGATCTATGTCTGTCTTGAGGACTTGAGTTCAGTTTTGAGGTTTTGAGATAAGCTTGATGAAGAAAGTATGCTTTCTTTTATGAGTTAAGTTAAGACAAGTTGTGAGTCAGCATGAGCCTCAAGCTCTTTTACAAAGGAGGACCTCTAGTGTTAGGACCAGTTTTGGGGTTAGCTCAAGAGAGAGCGAGACCCACAGGGAGAAGGTCAGAGAACCTAGACTCCAAGATATGAGATTTATGAGATATGTGATATGATATGTCCTAAACTAGACTACTCCTGAGTAATTGAGTTGAGTAGTTTTATGTATGATTCCTATAGTCTTGTTGAACCCTAGATGTCCTTGGGAGGACCAAACCCTAAAGTCAGAGAGAGGCTGGTTATATATGCATATGTGAATATGAATATGAGTGCCTACCATCTGGGTGAGGGAGAGAGCCCAAGACCCTAGAGGAGGTAGCTATGTCAGTTTCTGTAAAGCCTCATGCTCGGGTTGGTGGTTCCCATATAAGAATCTAGTGGTGTGTATATAAGAGAAAGAGAGTTGAGAAATAGTATCTCTTAGGTAAAGACCTATGAAGAGTATGTAATAGCATGTTTTGGTTTGTGCTTAGGTGGCTAGAGCTTGTATGGCTATCCCTAGTGCCAATGAGGTAATTCAAGAACCCTAGACTAAGAGAGGTCAGATAAAGTATATGCATGTGAGATACTCATAGAGTTGAGTTAGTTCAGAGAGACTGAGCATGAAACTACCCTCAAGAAATGGGTCAGGAGAACCTCATTTGGACTATATAAGTTTTGATATATGTTTTAAGAAGCCACTGACATAAGTTTGGTTAGCACAACCATGATATAATATATAAGGATGTAATCTGATATATAGACATGATATGATGGAAACCTAGAGATGGTTTAATAGATATCAAGGCATAAGTGGTTAACCATGTACATGAATAATGATGATAATGTGAAAATTGTTGGCTAATATTGTGATGAAATCTCTGGTAAATGTTGTAATTTATTATGAACAATGAAATAAGATCATATGAATGGAACATGTTGCATGAGGTGTTAATCATAGTGCTTAATAAAGACGAAAAATATAGTTTGATAGTTATCACAACATAATAATGATGACACCTAGATATGATCTTAATGTGATCAAGTGGGATGACTATAGTTAAATCCCTCCTAAATGGCATATGTTAATGTTGAACTTGTTCTAACTATTAGCTCAATAAAATGTTGATGACACCTTGATGTATGGGTTAACCTTAGTTAACTCCTTTAATTTGTGGTAATATGATGACGAAATCCTAATTCATGGGCAAAGATAAGGATGAATCCCTAACAATGAGATATGTTATGACCTAATCAGAATTTGAGCCTTCTATGAAAGGATGTTTAACCTTAGAAGTTTTAAAATCTCCTAATACTAGTTTGGACATGATCATGGAACTTGGTTTCATGAATGCGTTGCACCTAGAATAGTACTATATGTGTAGATGAAGACATTGTAGTTTTCCTTGGGGTATGTGTATGGTTTACTTTCGAGGACGAAAGTTCCTTTAAGATGTATATGATGTGACAAAGTGGCTTTTCTAGTTTAATTAGGAGGACGGAATATCTTTTAAGGTGTGTAGGATGTGATGGAGTGAAATTTTGTAATCCTTAAATGTCCAACGATATATATATGGATACATGTGTTTGAGTTATTTGAAGTGTACCAAGTTCTTTGATAAAATATGGATGATTAGTTGTGTTGACTACCTAAGTTGATGCCCTTTTGATTGAGTTATTTATTAGTCAAATAGTGGAAACTTGGGATTGAGATTTGATGGGATATAACTTGGATGATGACAAAGCCATAGTCAACGTCTCATGAATTCAGATGCTCCTAGAAGAAGATAATGAGGTCTGAAAATGATGAAATAGTATATATATATTTGGGTAGGATAGACTAAAGGTCCGGTTTGTTCTTAGTCTTAGGCAATATATGCGAGCCATGATCGGCCTAGTCAGATCCCTAACCATCAGCCTTGGATATGAACCGATGGCAATGGACACCATCTTTTCTTGGCAGGGGTTATATGAACAATGATGCCATGAACCCCACATTGCGAACATGGCATGAATAAGCGAGAGAGAGAGACCGATGGGCAGTTTACTTTGACTAGAGACTACAGAAAGAGAGCGAGACCCCCCCACACACACCTCGGTCCCTCCATCGCCAACAGCAGTAGAGAAGCCGCCATTGTGCAGAGAGCCCATAAGCTTGATGGATTGGCGGCCATGCCAGTAGAGAATCGAGCCCCGCCGAACTTGCGAGCAAAGCTAAAAGGATCCTAGGTGGTGTAGATCAAGAGAGAGGGGGAGCCACTCGAAGCTTCGCATGTCGGAGTGGAAGAGGAGGCATGTAGCGACCAAGTACTCGCCGGAGTTCTGACTCGAGTGAGTGGCGACACTCACACAGACGAAAGAGAAGACAAGTCATAGGTGAGAACCAGAAGAAGATGAATATGAGCACATGATGGTGGTTTCCTTGGCAGGGTCTGACCCAACGACGGTGCCAGGAACAGCCGTGGCCGCCTCACGTAGGCTGACGTCGAGGAAAAGACACACGGCGGATAGGCAGACGCCGGACTCTGAGATCGCGAAGGAGAGAGAGACGCTCCACAACAATGTTGCTGGAGAGGAGCAAGCCTGGATGGAGAGCTAGGGCCGCTATGCTGCTTCCGTGTAGCCGTCGGAGATGACTTGGAGGTGTCAAGACGGGACGAAGGCGTTAGGCCGACGGCGCACAGTAGGACCGGCCTGAGCTCGTGATCACGTTTGATCTAGATAAGGAGGAAACCAGGGCCTATCTCTAGCCACCGTTCTAGCGCAGTGGCAGCGCTCATGGAAGAACCTGGCGTCGAGCGGGGAACTGTGTCCCGGCCGACTCTTGCGTAGATCTGGGAGAATCCAGATCGCGTAGTCGCAAAGAAGGAAGGAGCCGAGAACCGGCCGGCTCAGTGCGGGAGTGCACACCCTAGTTGCCACGTGACGAGTACTGATTAGCCCACAAAGGTAATTATCTCAGTTATTACCCAGATATTCAATAGATCGTAGTAATTAGCTCGAACATCAGAAAAATACAAGTAATATATCAAAATTCTCTGAAAAATGCATAGAACACAGTAGAATCATAATATCAGTCTTTTTATGCTTTAATCTCAGTGATATTATGTAAGTTGTGGAATGATCATCTCATGGATAATAAATATTAAATAATGATATAAAATTATGGAAACATGTCAGTAATTCTATAATCATGTTTTAAATGTATATGATATTATATATGGTCATGGTGATGCATGAAAGCATATATTTTGATTAATATGGCTAATTAAGCATAACAGCCCTAATTAATATGCAATTAATACATATATGCTCAAGATATGATGAGATTTACAGAAAACCCTCGTATCTATAACTGGAAGATAATATATAAATGTGAGATCAGTTTTATACACGAAATTCAAGTTATATGAAGATGGCCATTAATACATGTTATGAAACCATAATCTTGGTTAATGATGCAACCTAGGACTAATATGTGCACATTAAGGATATGGAACCTAATGTTCAGATCATGAACCACAATCTGGAACATAACATCATTAACATAAATCCCAAATAAGGATGAAGATAAGACAAGTAATAATGTATATATCTTAATGAGATAAGCAAACCCTAATATGAACATGATTAGGGTTAAGATGAGATGTATGATGATGGGAATCTAATGATAGTACATGATATTATCTTAATCAGGGTTGACCAAGATATAGATGATATGAGGAATATGTGATGATTAGGTTTCTCTTGATCAAGGTACGCCATTACCTCTTACTTGGCTTATTATACAATATGCTTGTGTTATATGAGTAGTAAAATACTTGGCATATGGTATTGGATGAAATGATTGTTCCTGTATGATATGTTGCCTGATTTTCTGTACTTATGGCTATGAACACATGAAACATAATATATTGTTCCATTATATGAAAGCACTATATCTCTTTGGTAAGCGTAGTGCTAGTGAGTGATCTATCTCTTTGGTAAGCGGATCACATGTACAATGATCTATCTCTTTGGTAAGCGGATCATAAGGCTTGAATGCATCTATCCCATTGGTAGGCGGATGCACGAGCATATAATGGAAAATGAGCTTAAAATATGTGTTCTCTTTTGTTAATGAATATCTTTGTGCAAGTATATGCTTTTCTTATATTCTTCTGTTACTGCCAAGTATTAGTTTTATCTTATTGCCAAGATATGATGAGAGGTATATAAAAGACACGTAGGCGTACTTAGTACAATATTCATGAAATATTGTTCTGACGTGTACCGCATGTAATCTTTTGTTTAGGTTTTGGTTATGCTCTTGAAGATCCAGAATGTTGAGAGTTGTGTAGCGAGCTGATGTACAAGTGGACCTGTTGTCTTAAGATCCTATAGTTTAGTGGTAGTACATGTATATGTTATAGTTTGTTGTTCAATATGTAATATCAAATGTTGTAACAATTCATGTTGTAATTATATGTTGAATGGTGAACATGTGTGTATGGTTTTATTATTGTTCATGTACATGTACTACTGATTGTTTCCTTCTGACTCCCTTGATTTTCTTCTTCTTAGCCTCATGTGGGATGTTTAAATTGGGATTCTTGCTGAGGTGAGGGTTTCAATTTGGACGTCACACATCAGAATAAGTTTTTGAAAATCCGGGGACGTCACATTTGCCAACCAAAAAAAATAGTGTACTTATTGAAGGTATTAATAATTTATTCAAACCAAAAGTGTACATCGGTCAATCGATATGCAATTTTTGTTATAGGTACTACAACTAATGCATAACAAGACAACCATCCTAGGTTTGTTTGTGACTAAATTCATGCATGTATCTTTCTGATGTGCTAAAATCAAATCATGATGCTCTGTTCCCTCCAAAAACCCTCAGAGTTATAATGATCTTCATTTTTTCACTGGTTCTTGGAGGATTACTCTACGAGACTGATTCTAAGCTGGTTGGTAAATGATACATTGGGTAAGATAGGAATAGAGAATGAATGCTTCTCTTTCTTTGGCTCTCGTAAATCTTCTTTTTGCTTCTCTCTCTTTGATACTCATAAATCTTCTTTTTGCTTCTCTCTCTTCAGCTCTAATAAATCTCTACTTACCCCTGAAATGTTAGCCTATTAGGTAGATACACATTTTCCATTGCATTCCACTAATATAGTCACCTGATGGGTGGGGCACAACTTCGAGAACGGCTTAGTGAGGCTCACACAGAGGATTACATATATATTTTCCCTAATTTAGCCTATTATCACCATTTGAATCTGCACTTACGTGTCTAAGAGGGTTAGGGAGCTTTAATTTTCAAAGGTGACAATGATTTGATTGTGCTAGTTCTCGTGGAGACTTAATAAACTGGGTTGGTGGTTGTTCGTATGGAAATTTGTTACTGTTATCACGTAATGTCTTATATTTATTCAGGTTTTTCTTGTTCATATCTATTAAGTTACCATGTTCTTCATATGATATTTTTACTAGTTGATCATCATATATTGTATGTTCTGATCTATATATTTCCTGACTCTATCAACTATTTAGTATAGGTTCATGGTGGGGAGCTTCAAGTTCAAGCTGCAGTTCACCATGGAAAATGTCTATCCAACCCAACCAACCTTTACTGCCTGCATGGTTTGAGGTTCTAAACTATAAACAAATTGGTCCCTGTGAAGATCACTACTGAACCTTCAAGGTGTGTTGGCTGATTTGTACATTATCATTACCTATCATTGATTGGTTCCTTTTCTTAATACTAGATCTTTCAATTATGGACTTACTCAAAATTAGATTTTTACTTGTGATCTATTGCAAATATAGTTAAATACATGTCTTCCTCTCAAATTTCATCATCTCTTGACATACCTTCCACAAATGTAATTTCTATCATTGTCTACTTTGCTAAACAAGGCAAGCAACAAAAAGAACCATCTACAATAGATGGAGAAGGATATATATCAACATTGTTTCACTTTGTGCTTGTACGGACCATGTGAAAGTGTTGGACAAGATTGGAAAGCCCAATTGAGTTAAGAAAGTCATAAAAGGTCATAATACATATACTTAGATCATTTCTATCTATACATCAGATGTACCAAGCATGTCTAACACAATTGAGTTGATAAAGTTTTAAAAGGATTAGTAGATGAGCTACTCTGCTAGTTTAATGATCTAATTTACATGCAGGGTTCTGATCTGTTTATTCTAGTGCAAAAATTTTGTCTCTCTTCTTTCATAGGATCTTGCAAGAACTCTAAAGCTTTTGTTTTTTTTCTCACTTCTCTTCTGGTTATATGTATGTTCTCTCTGATGTTTATTTATGTTAATGCTCTAATGAAGTTGGTTGTATTAATGATGGCTTTAAGCTAATTATGTTTCTATTGAAGTTTATCTTAATGAACACATTCATGTGTTGTGTGTGTCATGAAACCAGCAGCCAACCACAGGATGTTCCTCAGAAATGACATGAAGTTACACTAAGAATGTGTTCATTTTCCCCACAGGTTCTGAACTCAATTTGAAGCATAGGAGCCCGAGACCAATCCACCAATATCAAGGGAGAATCATTAGACCGCAGAAGAATGAGCATGGATACTTTCTGACCTGCAAACATCACCTTCTTCAAGCCTACATGACAAAAGTCCAAAACGTAAGAAATTGTAATCAAGTAGATTCCATATCATGAAAAGAAGTAGAATGTTGGAAAGCATCAATGCCAACTACATCAAAAATGGTAGTGGCCATTCCCTTTTCTTCAACATGTACCCAATTGTCGGAGATTGCATTTCAGATTTTTGAGATTCCATTTGAGGAAATCTTGTGTTCTCGCATTCATTAGAATTCAGAAGAGCCCCTTTTTCAAGGTAAGTCAATTCTCCACAATACTCAGAGTTTTCTATGTAGTGTGAATCATGACCAACAAGGTGTTTTTGACTTGCAGGTGTAACTAACTCTGGACTCAAATTCACTTCAGATGTAAATGTAGCAGTTCCATATGATTGTTGATCATTCAATGCTAGGTCATTCCTGTCTATTGTTGGACCTGAAGGCTACAACTCGTCGTTTATCAAATCAAGTGAGACAATAGAGCTTTCTTGTATTTCAGTTTTGTAGACTACATAATAAGAAACATCTTTGTCTTCACTCACATGCTCACAAAGTTCTGCATTTAAAGTAGACTTTCTGCACCCTGACACATCTACATTTCTATCATTGGATGTGTTTTCATTGTAGTTTGAAATTACTATTTCAACAGTGTGTCCAACATCATAGTTTGGACAGCACAATCACTAGATAAAGAAGGATCCTTCAGTGCATATAATAACCTGGATCTCCACTACTTCAAGAGTCTCTCTTTTCATCTACATTTACATAGGTATCTACAATAACTAGTTGGTAAGATATATTAGTTAGTTCAAAACAAAACATAACATATTATAGTTGGTAAGTATTCTATTTCCAAAAAACGTTTCTTCTCAGGATTCCTTGTTGAATGAGACCATTTTTCATCTGTACATCTGTTTGTTTTGCAGCAGCTAGGGAACTTCCCAGTCAGTAGCTCGACATCAATAATCTTCACATTATAACCAAGATGCATCATCCCAAAGTAAGCACACTGTGTTTACTGGAGTCAGGAATATATTCCTTGTTTTGTGACTTGTCAGTTTTGCTATGGTGTAAAAACTAGATATCTCATGGCATGAGATATTCTTTTCTATTTGGTTCTGAGATATTATAAATGCATATACATTTTCATATAGTGGGTGTTTGAGTTTCTGATGTTGCTTTTGATACTCAGGTTTTTTTTGCTGCAATTTCAAAGAGGAAGCAAATTTTCCCATCTAACACTGAGATACTTTTTGGGAGGCGACAGAATGCTCTTCATCTTGGTAACTCTGGTCGAGATTCCATCATTATTAGGCACCTCCACCACACAGATAAATTCAGGTAAAGAGCTTATTGAGAAGACAACATTAGTACACTGATGTCTTTGGCTAGACATAACATCTATTTTTACATGCAGATACTTGGACAAGGCTTGCATCAGAGTTCCATATGGTAGCAACATGAAGGAGAGTCTGGAGACTATGCTCAGTATTCTGGGTCGAGCAAGTAAAATTGGTACTCTCAGTCATCCCAATCTTCACCTGCACCATCATCTTCAACACGATCCTAGCAAAACTCCCGACCTTCTCCGTCCAACAAGGCAGTGTTATTCCAAGCCATCCCATAAATCATGCTCATTATCCTGTCCCACTCTATGAGACCTGCTTTGTCCCTTTCACACGAAGGATCACATGACAAGAATCTGGCATTCTACAGCGCATCAGTGTCGACAAGTTTTAGCTAAAATAATTGATTCTAAGATAAGAGAAAGAACATCTTCACAAGAGGGAAACCCGGCTCAACCAAGTCAAGATTGTCTTGTTTATATTTTTTTAATCCAACGCATTCTCTTCTTCATGATGGGTGCAACAACAAAAAGAGATCGAATAAAAGAAGACAATAAGGATGTTAAAACTGGTCGAGAAAGACACAACTCTTTCACAAACATGTTAGTAGACCATTAAATCATTGATATATGTATACACTTTTTTTTGTACACATGTAATAGGGGCAAGGTATATGTCCTCCCCATGTACATTCGAAGCTTCATTATAAATGAAAGTAAGATTGTTGGCATAATGAGCATAACTTGCTCTAAATACTACAATGTTGTTACTAAAAGAGCTTGTGTAGTAACAAGTTACACAATATATATTTATATATATATATATATATATATATACATATATATACATATATATATATATAGTCAAACTAAGCATATACGTATGTGTACTAAATGACACTACATATGTAGCTAGATGCATAATCAATTACATATATATGTATATCGTAACTGTTGCCTTTTCCTACAGATTAAATACATTTAATATGTATTAACTTCATGTTTTTGCTACATATTGACTATATATGCAATTGTAGTCATACATTTAGCTATACTTATACTTATATTTAAATATGTAAGGACAATATCTAACTAAGCTTCTGGATACATATGAATTTGTAACGAATGGATAATGTAACTACACATTTGAAAAATATAGTTAAAGGCTTTCGCTATACAAGCATATACTACAATTTGTATGTGTAAAGAAACATGTAGTTAAAGCCTTTAGCTACAAAATATGGGGTTTTTGTTACAATTTTTTTTTGTAGTTAAAGACCATTTTTTTAGTAGTGTATCCAATGACTTCAACCTAGCCACTACTTAGAAGAAAACTTTTTGTTCTCTTTGACTTATCTTGAACCCCAATGGATCCCTTACCCTCTTATGGAGAAGAACTATACTTACATGAGCATCACAATCCGAGGCACTTCGCACCAGCCATAGAACCAACTTGATGCTAGTAGGTTTCCAACCAAATAATTATGGCTTGCCGAAGTAGATCTCCCTTGGCACCATTGGCGATAGTTTATACAAGCTTCAACAAACATCAACCTGCACTTATGTGAGAAGCAAATTTGGAGACAGATGTCATCCTACATTTATGTTAGAAGAAAATTTGGAAAAATGTGAGAATTTAGCCGCGAATAAAGTTTGACCATTTGAAACCCCTATTTCAACAAGTCAGTATTATTATGCATTTCAGATCTATTAGTATCATGACTAATAAAATATCTAAACAAATTATACTATAATATGATCTTAATGATGTAAAGATTCACATCAATAACTCATATATACCCATAAGTTACGTAGGGCGACAAACCCCTAACTAGATATATATGTACATCATTATATGATAATACCAAAAAAATTCATAGATATCTAGATAATAACAAAGATGATAAGGTTCCTTAAACCTACTCATGTCATTCTCCTTGAATACTTAGTATAGCAAATAATACATACATCTTATATATAGATAATACCTTTCACGATGATCTAACCTAGTGAATCTACTATTTTAAGTATGGGTCATGTTATCACCCATATGTGTATGGATTTATTAGTGATTAAGTTGGAAATGTAGTAATTTGTAATAGGACTAGCATGCAAGCTAAATTACACTGGTTACGAATCCAAACCCTAATATTTAAAGTATTCATAAAATATACTTATCTAATTTGGTCTAATTTTGGATAATTTGATACATGATATATAAGAAGGTTAGTCTTATATATATGACCTAATTTGTATGCATGTTTAATATAGATGACATATGTATGAGACTACTCTATTATCCTTCAATTATAATGCATGCCTATGCAAACATATAAGACATAAGTATTGGTGTATAACTAGCATGCTTAGAACTATGTATCACGTAGCGTAGATACTTAATAGGGGTATTTTGATAAGTCATATCTCATGTAGAGGTCATCCTTGATCATAGAGATTTGATGGAATTCTATTCAAGAGAGGATATCATTTCAAGAACTAAAATAGAGAAAATAATCATGTATTTGAGTATGAAACCTAGATTAAATGATGAAGATATATTTATGGATGGAATATGGAATGGTACTCCAATATGGAAAACAACCTAATCCTAAATGAGTAAATTGAAAATATTTGATTTTAGTTTCGATATTGCCCTAATTTATAGCTTTGTCTTCATGAATTCTCAGATCCACTCGAATTTTTGACAATATTGTCCTAATTTTTCAAAAAAGCTCAATAATAAAATTGAAAAACATTTGATTCCAATCAAACTAGTTACAATATTGTCCTAATTTTTCTAAAAAATCAATGATAGAATTTAGTACCAACTTTGTTGACCCAAATATTCTTTTTCTCCATGTGTGGATTCATTACCTTTGGGAGTTAACAAAAAGATTGTATAAAGAAGGTATCCAGGAGATTTGAAGGAAATGCCCTCTATAGAAAAGTAGATAGGAATCATGTGTAATCTATTTACTATTCCTTATGTATATATTTTGAGAGCTCCGATTGTAAAGAGTTTTTTTCATATATTTGGATATATTTTGCACAAATTTGATTGTAAAATATTGCGTCTTTAAAACATGGTATCAGAGCTACAAATATTCAGCACTCATGCATGTATCATGGATAATTAGGGTTAGTGAGGAATACAAATGGAGTAGTGCGTATCTAGAAAAATAGTTGACAACAACAATCTAGTATCATTAGCACTATAATTAAAATATAGAGAGACTTTATAAAGGAAATACGAAGAGCCTAAGATGTGAACAATGTAACTTAATCATGAAATTCATGAAATAAATCTACGTCATCTACTAGATGTTGGACTCCCCTTGGCATATATTTATGTGAAGAAGTGTTTAAGATACATGTATGTAGATTTATAATGAGGCCCTTAGAACATTAAAGTCATCATTATAAATATTCAAATAGGTTGAATACCCTAGAGTTTTCTTTAGTTTGGGATAACCACAAAACATTGAAAATATATAAAAATTGGAATAAATAATTATCAAAAATCATAAATTGGTAAGATATGTGTATAAATAATCACATTTGATAAATTCCATTTGCAACAATAAAATATATTTGAAAGTGATGTAACACAAACAAATTACTTCATATTTGTCAATCAGTTGCTAATATTTAATCACCATGTAAGTGGAAACAAGTTGAGGTGTCTACATAAGGATGTTTAGTGAAGGTTTTGGAATAATTACTCCCAATCCACTTAGTTGATGGTGGGGTTTAATCACTTTCAAAGGATATTTCTACTACTATGGTAAATACTAATCTTGAATCAAGTTTCTCATACATTTAGATTAAAAAATAAAGTTTATGTAATAGTCAACTTCAATAGAGAGAAAATAAATTATGACATTTTTTTTCCGAAGCCAGGGGGTCCTCTTATTCATCCCACCCCTCTTGTGTGGCAAAATCAATCATAAATCATATACATCTCCTGCTTATAGGCTCACAGGTAATCTCCCCCCTAAAAGAAAATTAACCAAACAACATCACATATGTCAGACCCAACCCAAAAGAACAAAACGGCCCCAATGGCCAGCCGGGCCAACCAAAAGAGAAGCAAGAATGATCACGAAGAGCAAAAAAGATGGTTCGATTCATCTTCTCTTTCCAACATAGGGAACATTTCTTCTTTCTAAAATGAGAAAGCCTCTAATTCTCATTGGAAGCAGCGCAGCTTCAGTGCAGATAAAAGGTTTGTTCATCATGCAACCCCATCTACCCAGTTCTCTTGATGTCGAATTGATAAGCTTATGAACATATTGTCCCATAATCGCATGCTCCTGGATAGAAAATCTGATATCCCTGGTGATCGACGAGGCTTTCCATGGCTCGGGTGCATTTGCCCAGATAATGTCATGCACATTGATATCATCAATTTCAACCACTGAAATATTGATGTTTTTATCATCTGCAATCTTAAGAGCAGCTACACAGGCTGTGAGATAAGCAAAAATAAAGTTATCCTCTACAAGCCAAATTCTGAAAGCAAGTCTCATTCTGCATGATGAGTCTCGAATGATCCCCGCCACCCATCGTCTATGCCTGCCATTAGGGTCAAGGTCTCTCCCTATAGTAAGATTCAACTTGAGATTAGCAACATCAGGAGGTGTCCATCTTATCAAGAAGATGCTTCTTAATCAGTTTGTGGATCTGTGAAACCATGCGTCGACAACTTTTCGTAAAATTCATTAGATTCCATTTTGGAAAAAGATTTATTTTTGAGAAAATGATTGATGGTGTGAATAATAGAACTCCATTTAGAAATCATGTTAGAATTCCTATTCTCAAACCTACGTGTGCATCTATCACACCATATAGACCATGTGATGAGGCCACACAACAGACCTTGCAGCCATGTCTTAGCGGAAAATTTTCGACATGAGTGGCTACAAATATGAATAATGTCAATGAAACTGTAGGGAGGAGGTCGGTCAAAGATCACAGTAAATTTCTACCAGAAGAAACTTGTGGTTTGTCCTTCAAAAAATAAATGATGCATTGTTTCAATAGAGGGAGAGTCATAGCAGGAGCATCTAGAGGGAAACATAATATGACATCTAGAGACATTGTCGTCAGTAGGAATAACATTGTGTATAATCTTCCAAAGTAGTGTGTAGGCTTTGGGAAAACTGAGATTCCAAGGGATATTCAGCTGGGGGCAGCAGGAGTAACATTTGCACAGAGGATATGCATCTTCACCGATTTGATGGAAAAGTGTCCTCGTGAGGTAGGAACCCATATCATTTTATCATCATGTTCAGAGATGATCGTTTTGCACCTTTTTATAATGTTAATTCCATCCTCATTGAAGATGTGTCTGAGAGATATCCAGTCCCATCCCGAATCAGGCAACCAAAAATCAGAGAGCTGAAAATCTAATCTTCTATCACTCGCATTAAGAGTATAACCAGCGAGAGAAATACCACACCATCTAGAATCCCAGATAGAAATATTTCCTTTACCAACTATCCAACGACAGAAGGAATTGAAGATAGGGAAGGAGCGCCAGATAAGCTTCCATTGGGAAGATGCATTCGAGCTTAGCTTGAGATAGGGAGGATAGAACCCAGCTCTCTTAGAGAGGGAGGAACGATATTTGTCATGGCAGAAAGAGGCCCATGAAGAGGTACCATTGGTGATTTCCCAACATGCCTTATAAGTAAACACCCTATCAATGATTCTCTTGGATTCCAGACCCAGACCACCACAATTGGTAGGAGTAGCAACTCTATGCCATGAAACCCAAGCTTTTCTTCTGCACGCATCTCTACTGGACCAGAGAAAATGTGACATGATCTTATCAAGTTTGTCACATATGCCAACAGGGATGCCTATGGCAGCAACAGTATACACAATCATGGAGGAGAGGGCATGTTTGATGAGGAGATGATGCCCAATAAAGGATAAGAGGTTAGCCTTCCAGGAAGCAATCTTCTTGTTCATTTTCTCCAAGAGAAACTCAAAATGAACCAACTTAGCTTGACCAGGGATAATTGGGACCCCAAGATATGTGATGGGTCCATCTTGTAGAGCAATATTAAGTGAGTTGGCAATTCCAGCAGCAGAAAGTGAGTTATTTCCCCCAATCAAACATGTGGATTTGCTGCGGTTGACAATCTGTCCAGTAGCTTTCTCATAGCCACCAAGAATTATATTGATGCTAGCCACCCTGTTGGGATCAGCATTACAAAATACAATGATATCATCTGCATAAAGAAGGATAATTGGTGCATGAACAGCTCCGCGAGTATGGAATCTTTGTATATCATTTCTTTGGACAGCAGCCTCCATAGCTCTAGCAAGAATCTCTTCAAAAATAACAAAGAGGTAAGGAGACATAGGATTTCCTTGTTTAAGACCTCTTTGAAGTTGGAAAAAACCTTCAGTGAAGTCCCGTAAAGTGACTGAAGCCCAGGATCTATCATAGAAGCTAAGGCATAAAAGAATGGCTTCAGGTAGAAATCCAAATCTCTCAAGAATACGATAGAGAATACTCCAATCAACTCTGTCGTACGCCTTACTCATATCATACTTAATGATGGCGTTCGGATAGTTACCTCCTTGATTAAGATCATGACATAATTCCTTGGTAAGTCTGATATGATTGATGATGTCCCTCCCATGGACATAGGCACACTGCGACTCAGAAGTCATTTTGTGCATGAGCAGTTTCATACAATTGCTAACAATGGAACCAAGGATTCGGAGGATGGTATTCTCAACTGCAATAGGATGAAAATCTGCAATAAGATCAGCAGGTTGTGAAATCTTTGGGATCAAGGCAAAGAGACACACCATCAAGCCTCTGTGGCATGTTTGATTTCTGAAGAATGCATTTACAACGAGTACCACATCATGTTTGATGAAATCCCAAGCCGCCAAAAAGAAGCTAAGAGTGAATCCATCAAGACCCGGAGTAGCATATGCATTCATACCTTTCATGGTGGCAAGGATTTCTTCCTCCGAAGGTGTTGTAAGCCAAGTCATGTTGTCATCTATGGAAATGGACGATTCAATGGATTCATGATAGGAAACTACCTCATCTTCATTCGTTGGTATAGAAACAAAAAACAAGTTTTGAAAATGTGCGGTCGCATCTCTTACCATAGTTTGTTTATCATTAGAGATAGAACCATCAGGGAGAGAGATTTGTGAAATATGTCTTCTCCTTTTCTTCGACCTCACCACAGCCTGGTAGAAGGATGTGTTGCACTCTCCATCATTCAACCAATTAATATTAGATTTTTCTTTCCATAAGAGCTCTTCCTGGTGAAGAATGCCTCGAAGCTCCTCCTCTGCAGCTATAATATTAATTTCATTAATATTGGATGGGTCTTCGTCATATTTTATCTGAAGGATATGTACCATGTCCTCAAGGTCTTCCTTTCTTTGAAAGATACAGTCGAAAGCATCTCTATTCCATATTTTGAGAGCATTTCTAACCGATTTGAGCTTGGAAAAGAGGATGAATGATGGATGCCCTACGACTTCATGGTTCCATGCATCCTTAATCACCTGCAAACAGTCAGGTGCTCGAGCCAGAAAAAGATAAAAGAAAAGGGCGGGCGCTTTTTGGCTTGCTGCAGATGATGAAAATTGACCAGAATGAGACAATGGTCAGATTCCTGAAAATGTGTGAGATGGTGAGAGGTAGAAGGTGGCATGTTGATTTTCCATTTGTCATTAATCAAGATACGATCAAGGCGTCTCCATTTCATTGGGGTTCTCCACTGTTTGTCAACCCACGTGAATCTGCTTCCTTCGAACGGTATCTCGCCAATGTTGGCATCAATAATGAATGAATTGAACTCGAGCATAGCTTTGGAACTCAGGTTCTACAGCACCATGATTCTCATTGCAGTTTCTGATAATGTTGAAATCTCCTGCAATCATCCAAGGATTATCACCAATACATCGGACAATATCTAGAAGAGAATCCTAGAGCAATCTTCTCTCTGTGTCAAAGTAGCATGCATAAATAGTAGAAACATAGAAGGTATTTCCGAATTGCTCCTAGTATTTGACAGTAATATGTTGTTTGTGCTCGCATATAATGATCGGGTTTAGAGTCTTATCATCATAGATCCATATCTTGCCTCCTTCTTGTTGATTGTCTATCACCCAATTAAGTCTCATAACATCAAGAAGTTTGTCAGCTCTGGAAGCATGGATAAAGGGTTCAAACAACGCCACAATAGATGGTTTGTGTTTACAACAGAGCTTGCCAAGGTGTTTTCCAGTTTTGTTATTAGCAACGCCTCTTATATTCCAAAACAGGTGTGGTAGGATAGACATATTATGAATGGAGGAGAACTATTGCCTCTATATCATCATCAATCAGGTCACCAACTTTGCCTCTTGCCACCATCCTCATCATGTATGACTTCCCAGCAATCTGACTCGTAATAGTCACCTCCATCAGAATATGGTGTTCCTCTTTCAAGATGTCCCCATCTTCTGTATTCAGCGTGAGTGTAGTTTCTATCAAGTTGAGAGTTTAAGTCAAATTCAGATCTTCTGGTATGTCTAGTACCTCTTGTGGATTCTACATTATCTAAACGGATGAAATCTTCCAATCGATGGTGCTGGAGGATAGTTCTATTTCCATCTTGATCTACAATCCTTCTTTCCATTGGTATATTATCATCAACACGAGCATGAGAGCGTTGCTCCTGATCAGAAGAATGCGGGATCTAAGTTTGATAAGGAAGAGGTGGTTGTTCATTTGGAATAGTAGCGAATCTAGGTTCTCCTTCAGCCTGCAATTCTTCAGCAGGTATGTGAAGTTCCTTTCCAAACTCGGAGAAATGGAAAGCATCTTCATGGTTGTTCTTCATGGCTATCAACTGTAATTTGAGTTTTGATCTACAAACTTCATGTGACAGAACAATATATTGAGGTATATCCTCCTTGAATGCTTCAACGAGAATGGGAATGCCAGATACATCATCATCACTTTGCTGCCATTTGGAAATGAAAATAAGATTACCAAAGGGTTGAACAATCTCACAGATAGTGTTTTCATCTCTTAAGACAATGGGAAGATCAGTAAGCCAAAACCATAAATTTTCTTTGTGTGCTCCATCATATCCAATTTCCATTCTTTGAATCATCAGTTTATGATGTTTGTAGATAACCAAACCAGCGTTCCATGTTGTTTCTGCCTCTCTTTCAGTGTTGAAGAAGACCACCGCCTTCCGGTATGCAAACCTATAGATATCCACCATAGTAGACCAGAACGCCCAAAGAAACTCACAGAGGGGAGGCCAGGAAATGTCGTCTATCCAGGATATCTCAATGGCACATTTGAGGGATGTAATTCTCTTGTTTCTCTCATCATAATCAGGGCTTATGGAAACAAAAACCTTCTTGGGTATATGTTGAGGCCCCCCCGAGCCGGTATGCCAGTCGGCAAGTTGGGAAAAGCATTACGATAGAAGATGTCTGGCAGTGGTGGCGGGAGTCGAGCACGAGCTACAGGGCAGCATCTGGCAATATGTCCAGGTTGTCTACAAGTATAGAACACTTTGAGAGCTCTACATTGGGATTTCCAATGTCCTTGTTGCATGCATCTGTAACACGAGTCATGGGGAATACCATACAGTGGATGCCTGCAGGGTTGAGGATTAGAAGATCTAGTAGGAGCCACTTGAGTCACCATCATATGGCCAACAAGGGGTGGCAGCGGGGGAGGAGGGAGAAGGCATGTTTGATCATGTCGTACCGATTGCACCCTATTTTGATTTTGAAGTGGCAGTGACGATGATGAGGTGAACATCACAAATTGTGCCACTGTCGCGTCTACTTCACGGGACGGCGGTGGAGGAGGAGAGCAAAGACGAGCTTGAGTCTCAGATTCAGTCGGAGGCATCTGCTCAATTCTCGTAGCTTCATTGTTGGAGACAATGACCGACATGGTCTATGCCGTGACGGCCAGCGGTATCACAGATGAGAGAGGGTTCATAGTCGAGGACTGGATCACCAGCGGGCACAGTGTTGTGTCATCAGTCATCGCGAGAGGGGGCGGAGGGACCACTGGAGGGGCCATCGAATCTTCTTGATGTTGCGACTCCCTGGCGTTCACAGTTTGTGGTTGTTCAATCACAGGTTGAGACATAGGGAACGCTAGCGTCGTTCCAACAGCCTCCGTCTGCGGAGGAGGAGGAGAAATTACCATCATATTAGGAGTCGGCATCGACATCATGAAGGGTTGTCCATCTTCGATCATCGTCATAGGCGGGGTCGATCGGAGTAAATTCCTGATATCTGGGATCATGCTATCTAGTGGTGTGGAGGAAGAGGCGAAGTTATTACATCGCTCCATGACAATACTTTGCACACGCCGGCCTTGCAGGTTCTGCCTCGTTACCCTCCGGAGAAGAGATGAAGGCAACATCCGGATGTCGGAGGTTTTCCGATAGAAAGGTCAAGAAATAGGTAGTGTGGAGCCGAGATGGTGGAGCTTATATCAAAACCCTAATTCACAGCATCAGTGGTCAACCATCATCTAGTTCTCAACATGAACGGGTAAGGACGCCGATGAGGAGAAATGGGGTTGGGGGAGGATGATCTAGGTGGACTCTAGTGGGCCGGGTGCCCAACCGGAGAGTTCTGGTAGCGATCGCCACCGGTGGCGGATCAGGAAAGAAGCCTCCTACTTGGGATCTAGATCAATTAAATAAATTATGACATGCTAGCATGTAAAAAAAGCGTCACTAAATACAAAACTTGTTCAAAAAGAATCTTGGCAATCTTAAAATGAACTATTCATTCCCCTTAGAAATTTGTAATTACAACTTTGACAAAAAAATCTATGACACTTGAAATTAATTTATCATTAGATCCACATAAGTAGGAAATAGAGTGTTGTAATATCCTCAAATTTTGGTAAAAATTGAGCTATAAATCATGATGCATGAATTAATTTGATAATTCCTCAATGAGTTTATTGGTGGAATACTGCTGTTAATTGTCTTTGTCGCACAAGTGCTTGTGACACAAGACAAATAGATAAAAGGAATTCATGCATTCATAAATAGTAATGACTTTTGATATTGATAAATGTTTTCCAAAGAAGAATAAAGTTAATAATGTGTTAGATAATTAAAAGAATACTTATCTTTCCATTATTGGAAACACAATGGTTCAGACACCAAATAGTGTTACCTTGGGTTGCCTTTTTGGTATGTTGAAGGATAATTACATGTTAAGATAATGAGAGGATTTCTAAGATAATCCAAGATAATCTAGAATAGGCATTTCACCTTTAATGGCTTTCTAAACAAGTGCTTTAATTGAGAAGCTGGTATTTATCCAATAAGGAAAAATGGGACAAGATCCATTATATCCTTCCTTGTTTGACGTGGGAACTGCCCGATTATGTATAAACGTCTAATGAAACCAAAACCCCACGGAATCACAAGTCCTAGTGGATACAGACTCCTTGATTCATATACTCGTACCTATAAGTATAAGGGTGATTGGGTAAGGATCACGACACCCCACCAATATGAAGGTATGGAGGTTGGTCGTGGCGGCTCTGCAAAACCCTAGCCATAGGGTCCTCCTGATGCCAGTGCAGGATGCTTGGAGGAGTTATGGATCAGTGAAGCGGCTGAGATGACTCACTGTGTGTCTGTAGTAGCTTGGCGGCATGTGGAGATAGATCATCAGAGGACACAGTAGTGCACCGCTAGCGTTGGAGGCCAAGGGTCTGGCCGGTGGTGAGACGACGGGAAGTAGGGGGATGGAGATGAATAGGGGCTGTCTACAATGGTGGCGCACAAATAGATAGTGCCAATCCTGGGTGTCGGCCATGGTGACTTGAACACTGGCACCATGGGGCCTCGGCGCTGGATTACGGGCAGGCAGCAAGAGTACCGCCTCAATGGATGTAGGGAGCCATTGTCCTGGGGACTTGTACTGCCACATGAGGTAGGGACTGGAGGGTAAGGCCTCGTGAGCGGAACCTCAGCCGCCGTAGGAAGAGAGTCGGTGTGGTGTGGCGTTGCCTATTCATGTAGAGGTAATGGATCAAGGTAAGGAAGCAATGGATGCTTAAGATCTATCGCTGGAGATTGAGAGACCAAAAGTAGGAACTTCCCGAGGGTGTGTGGATCAGTGGGGGCGGCGTACGACTAGCTGATGCTAGAGCAGCTTCATGGCGATGCTAGCAAGCAGGCAGCAACGATATGCATCGGTGAAGGTTCCCTGCAGATCCATGATGGTGGCATGGGCGAGAAGGTCTGAGTTGGTGGAGGTGCACGACGATGATCTCTCCAACGGGCAGCAAAATCTACAGACACCAACTCTAGGTGCCCAAGGGGTGCGTCGGTATCCGCGTGGAGTAGTCGTCGTTCTGGAATGCGTGACTGCGTGGAAGGAGAAAGACCTGATCCTCGTAATTGGATAAATGGACCCCAGTACAGATATGTGAGCCAAGCAAGGAAATATGATAATAAAAAGGTATTCATAATCACGTGTAACCTCCCTATTTGCTAGTTATCTTTGTTTTTGCAAAAAAATGTATAAATTGCTAGGATGCTCGGAAAATACTAAATTTATATATAATTTTGCTCTGAAAAAAACTATAGGAATCCAAAGAAAATATAATCTAAGTCTAATTATGCTTCCTTTTATAAAAGTAGGTGTAATACAAGAGTTGATGTGGTTAATGTAAAGGAAAATCTAGATTAGCCTTAATCTGATGCTTAATTGAATAGATTCATTCATGTTAGGCTAACACCTGATCTGGCCATGTATAATGAGTAAAACCTTCGTAATGATAAATAATGGATGGTTCTAGATTAGTAATCTTATTCATGCTTTTTAGGGTTGTGAAGCTAGATATCTTGCTACAATCATAATGATGAGTAATATGATTTAGGTGTCACGGGTAATCCAATGTGCTTAAAGTTGATTATTAGGGTTTCACCTAATATGCATAACTGAAATTGTAATCTTGGAAACCATGATATGAAAGAATTAAGGTTTGTAACCCTAACGTATAGTCCAAACATCAGATAGTCCTAAACCCTAGTTTTGGAGTGAATTTAGATGTAAATAATGTAATGTGAATACATGGTGACACATACATAATATTCTTTGTTTTAGATACTTGTTGATTACATGCTTTGTTGCTTGGATGTTTGGATGCATTCTTAAAGTACATGTGATATATTCTATATGGTTTCCGCATGACATAAGGTACATAGTTACGCTTATGAATACTTGTATCGAATTTCGAGATTGCCGATGTTTCTCGATGAGATTGAATGACAAATAAACTGCTTGCTTATTTATTTAGTTCTTGCAAACTATAAAGTGCATATGAGTATCATGTAAAGTAAATAACAGTATTCTGAACCCTGGGTTAGACTGATCTTAAGGCTAATGCACACGAGCCCTGGAGGGACAGTGATTACACCTGAGGTGGTTGACCAGATATGGGTTAGAATATGAAAAACAAGTTTATATTCTTATGTGCAAGATAAAGGTGTTTGCTTATATATGTACTTGTGATTATTGTTTGAACCCACGTACCAGTATAGTAATATACTGACTGCGTATTTGTTTGTCGGCATTTTAGGTATCAGATATACTTGATTCGTGGACATGAGGGTATAGATAAATATGTTGAAGACACTACACCTTAATCATGAAGGTTTAGTTTTAATGGTTTATCTTTACACATGTATAATTAATTCTGTTAAAAGTTATGTAACTCCTTAGAGGAGCTTTTCATTTAAACATGTAAATATTTGATCATTAATGGAAATTGTAAACTATTTTGTATTATTTCATGAATCTGATCCTGGAAGTTATGATTAACGATCTATGACTTTAAGGTCTTTTAGACACTCAAAAGTGTGGGTCGTTACATTTGGTATCAGAGCACAGATTCATCAATTAATACTTAATAGTATATAATTTCAAATTATCCTTAGAAATTTTAAATAGAAAAATTAAGTTCCTCATCTCACATTTTTGTCTACTTCTCATCTTTTTGCTTAATAAGACTTAAAAAGAAATTGTTAATTAGAGAAGTAAAATGTGAAAAGATGTAACCTTTTGTGTAGGTCCCTCTAGAGAGGGTAGACACTAGAAAGATACATGTGTGGGGAAGCCCTTTTGTAGAGGAAGGAATTAGATTAGGGTATGAAAACTCTAGAGAGTCAAGGGATATGAAAACTCTGAGAGGTAGAGTATAGTCCCTAACCCTAATCCTAAAACCTTAATCCTAATTAATGAACATGGTGTGGTGGTATGGGACACTACCCATGTGAAACTTGAAATTGATAATCAACATGGTGTGGTGGTATGGGACACTACCCATGTGAAACTTGAAATTGGTAATCAACATGGTGTGGTGGTATGGGACACTGCCCATGTGAAACTTGAAATCATGAATAAGAAAGATAAAGGATGGTCTAGGTAACCCAATCTCCCATGCATGTGGGAATGAGGAGCATAAAACTTAGGTGATAAGTATTAAGAGATATGAAAACCCAATAGATGTATATATAACAAAATGAAAAGCTGGAATATAACTTGCTCAAACTCCTCATGTTGTCTCTAGAAGTTTAGTGATGGTGGCCAAGCCCCTGGAAGGGAAGACTGAGGTAGCACCAAGCCCTGGAGGGAAGGTGACCCAAGTTCATTGAATGAACAGAGACCATGAGGGGGTATTCCAGAGATTGAGCAAACATGGGTTGATATGTTATAATGATAAAAGTTATACTCAATGAAAACAAAGAGATATCTATAAAACCTATAGGGTTAGTAAGACAACCTAAGGTGGGTCAACCTGAGAGTGGGAAGATGACATATGAAGGAGGAAAAACCTTAGAACTTGGAATCAAGTTGTGGCTAGAGAGCCTAACCCTCTCCTATGAGCCAAGAAGGCACCCTAGGCTAGGACCTTCCCATAAAAGGTAATTGAATAAATGTATGAAAGTATTGAGATAACCTTAATCCTCACCTAGAGGAGTGAAGAGTTAAAGATATAAAAAAATGAAAGTACTTAAATTCTTTGAACCCAAGGATGCCAACTCTGAGTGACACAACTGGTCAAGCCCAGGAGGGAAGACCAGTAAGGCACCAAGCCCAGGAGGGAAGGTGGCCTAAGTGGATGACCAAGCCCAGGAGGGAAGGTCATGAAATGGTCAAGCCTAGGAGGAAAGACCAGGCAGGCACCAAGCCCAGGAGGGAAGGTGGCCTAAGTCCACAATGCAGTTGTTTAGGATCAAGCCCCTGGATGGGAAGATCACATAGGTCAAGCCCAGGAGGGAAGACCGACATGGAACCAAGACTTGGAGGGAAGGTGGCCCGAGCCCAATGATCGGACGACATTGCATTATGTGTACTCAAAAGAGAGATATGAAGGCAATCCGGGTTAAAGAATTAAACAAGATAATAATGTGTGACATCTCAAAAGAAACCCTTAGGGAGGGTAGAGACCTAATACAATCCTAGGGTCAAGTAGGGTGTATTAGAGGTACATAGGACCGATGGGTTGGGAGTTGATTGTGCCCCGAATGCACATGACCATGTGTTCGGGAGGTAACACCTAGTTTTATCCAAGGTACATGACTCAGGAGATTAGATACCTCCATGAGGATCTTGTAGCCTAATGGGTGAATCTGAAAGGCACTCTCTTGATGCATAAGGATGAGATCACTCCAAAAGAGTACCTATACCCCTAGAGACCCCAAGGATTTGTCTAAGGCTCATAATGATACATGAGATGTAAATATAAAAGATATAAAGAAGTCATGAAAAACTTAGAGGAGTTGTGTCTTAACTTAAGAGTAAGAAAAGGGACACTTGACTTCATGGAACATAAGAATGCTATAAAATTAAGAACATGCAAGTTTAGAGTCATATCGAGTATGATTTAACTTAATATGTGAAATTGGAAGGTGATGTGTGGATGTACTATCTCCGCTCTAGGAATGGAATGAACTTTGTGTTTGGTCTGCAGTCAAATGCTTATTTCATCTCATTATGAGGGAGGGAGATTGGATAGACATACATTATGCTTAAAATTAAGATAAAGAGGATGAATATACTACTTTGAATGAGTAATATCATGAACTAGGGTTAGAGGTGTTACCTCACCTGTTAGGTTTTAGGGGAGGCAGAGAAGGCAGCGGAAACAAAATATTTCTCCCCCAAACCCGGAACAAGGAAACGCGTCAATGTCTATACAATAGGAAAGGATGGTTTGTGGAATCATACCTTGTCCCGAGGCTTGCTCGGCGACAATACCTCGTGGCTTGCGCAGTCTTCACCTCCGGTTTTGGACGGTGTCTGTCCAGCTCCTGGTCACACAAGGACTAAAGACTCCTCCTCTCACTGGGACTGTCGGGATTGACAGTCGTCCTCCTGAGCGGTAGAAACCTCCCGCCTCTGAAGTAGTGCACACAGACCACCTGGAACTCCACACTCCTTGTCCCACAAGGAGTTGGAAGGAGTCGCACCCTCCTGTTGACATACTAGTCACCAACACACTCTCCTGCTGCCAGTTGCAACTGCAGTTGTCTTTCCCTTGTTGCATCTCCCTTTGCGGGTAGCACTTGCTCGGGCTCTCTCTCGGTTACCAAAACTAGAGAGAACGACAACTTTCCAGAGCAACTGGTTGCACTGAGTTGTACTTTGAGAAGCCCCCAATACCCCTATATATATAGGAGGGTCATGGGATAGAGTTCTCCATCCCAGGCAATATGGGACTAAAGTAGGAGTAGAAGGGTTCGAGATTTTCCACAAAAACAACCAACTCACAATCTGAACTGATCGTTTCACAACTGAAACGGTCGGTTGGGGATCTGAGTCGGTCGGTTGACACCTCAACCGATCGGTTGGGACCCATGAACTGATCGGTTTGTGGTCCTGCCAGTTCCTGATTGACTTTCCAACTTTTGTTTCTAATTGGTATCAAATACCAATCCTTGGTCCAATCAAATTGGGCAAGCGAAACACAAGGAAAATTCTCACCAATCTTACTTTCCCAACTTGCTCGGTTGCAACAGTTGAACCGATCGTTTCAACACTTGAAGCAATCGTTCACCATGTCCATGAGCGGATCGACTCAACACTTGATCTGATCGGTTCACCAAGCTCAGTCGATCGGCTCATCACATGAGTCGATCGGTTGGGAGTGCAGATTGTGCAGAATCAGTCGATTGTGATTTCAATCAATCCGATACTCCAATCAATGTGTCCAACAACTTGAACATTATGATAATGAGCTATCTATTAATTGAGTGTTTAGTTGAACTACTAAACTCCTTTAGTAATCAATCTAAACATTGTTTGTGGACAAACTCCTATTCCAGGTTAAATCCTATGTGTGTGACCCTACTGGTCCATTTCACGTTGGCAGTGAAAGTCCATAACACTTATAACTTCACAAGCAAAGAGCGGTGCCTAGTCACACATCAGTGCTACCCAAGTGAAATAGAAAGTTGGAGAACAACTTTCAATCCTACAATTCGTGAATGGTGTTACAGTGAATGTACAATTCCTTTGTCACTGATATCCTGAATGAACTCGAGGCATGGAACAGTCATCCTATCAACATTCAATCATTTCCTTGATCTCAAATAAGTCCGAGTGAGATGTGCCTAACATCAATATCACATATTGATTCACACGTGCATGCGCATGACTTTCTCAATCCTATTCATCAAGTGGCCAAGGACATCAAACTCCCTCAGGAGGGACAAATCCCATATCTATCACTCACCCCTCAAAATCCCCATGTGTCAAAGCCACCCAATCATCACCTTTATAACAACCCATGTTTCAGGACTGCGTTTGATGATGTCAAAGTGTACCCAACGACATGTGTTGAGTTTAGTGATTTTAGGTCTAAGAATCACACTCACCACCATCACTGTGAGAGCTGACTGTGACTACCAAGTCATGGTTCCATGTGTCACTCTCACGGTGGGTCTGTCTGGTACCTTGTTCTCTAACAAGTACCTATGTGCTTGGTTTGATATCACTATATCATGACTAATGAGATTCTGTCATCAACCAACACACAATCTAGTCTTCAGTGTTATTGATGTCTATGGTTATTTCCATAATAACAACCGACTAGGGACTAAACAAGAATGTATACTCTTAACATCTGTATGATCTCGTCGTTTAGGTCCTTAACCTAAAAGCATACATCATTGAGTAAAATCATTCTTTAGACATCTATCATGTTACACCATCATCTCAAAAATAGTTTAAACATATAGATCGGAAATTGCCTTTATTATTATTCAAATCATTTACAAAGTATCCCATTACAATCATCACATGACTTGCTCTATGGGCATACATACCAACATCACCCTTATGTGAAAATAATGTGTAATAGGTTGGAAACCTTGGTGAAAAGAGAAATCACCAAGTAGTAATGAAATCACAAAGAAGAATGAAATCATCAAGTAATGATAAGATGTGTATACTAAAGATGTATATATACATTGAATTGAATTCAAGTACCAATCTTAGTCTTAATGTGTGGAATTTGCATAATAACATATGTAAAGATGTCTAAGTAGGGTGCTAACCCTAAGACTTGAAACTAAGATGAGTTATAATCCACCTTTTTCTTTTGGGTGTAAATCTTGAGGACAAAATTCCTTTTAAGGAGGGGTGAATGTAATATCCTCAAATTTTGGTAAAAATTGAACTATAAATTATGATGCATGAATTAATTTGATAATTCCTCAATGATTTTATTGGTGGAATACTATTGTTAATTGTCTTTGTCGCACAAGTGCTTGTGACACAAGACAAATAGATAAATGGAATTCATGCATTAATAAATAGTAATGACTTTTGATATTGATTAATGTTTTCCAAAGAAGAATTAAGTTAATAATGTGTTAGATAATTAAATGAATACTTATCTTTCCATTATTGGAAACACAATGGTTGGGACACCAAATAGTGTTACCTTGGGTTGCCTTTTTGGTATGTTGAAGGATAATTACAAGTTAAGATAATGAGAGGATTTCTAAGATAATCCAAGATAATCTAGAATAGGCGTTTCACCTTTAATGGCTTTCTAAACAAGTGCTTTAATTGAGAAGTTGGTATTTATCCAATAAGGAAAAATGGGACGGGATCCATTTTATCCTTCCTTGTTTGACATGGGAACTGTCCGATTATGTATAAATGTCTAATGAAACTAGAACCCCACAGACTCACAAGTCCTAGTGGATACAGACTCCTTGATTCATATACTCATACCTATAAGTATAAGGGTGATTGGGTAAGGATCACGACACCCCACCAATATCAAGGTATGGAGGCTGGTTGTGGAGGCTCTGCAAAACCCTACCCATAGGGTCCTCCTGATGCTAGTGTGGGATGCTTGGAGGAGTTATGGATCAGCGAAGCGACTGAGATGACTCATTGTGTGTCTGTAGTAGCTTGGCGGCATGTGGAGATAGATCATCGGAGGACACAGTATTGCACCGCTAGTGTTGGAAGCCAAGGGTCTGGCCGGTGGTGAGAAGACGGGAAGTAGGGGGATGGAGATGATCAGGGGCTGTCTGCAATGGTGGCGCACAAACAGATAGCGTCAATCCTGGGTGTCGGCCATGGTGACTTGAACACCAACACCATGGGGCCTCGATGCTGGGGTACGGGCAGGCTGCAAGAGTACCGCCTCATGGGATGCAGGGAGCCATTGGCCTGGGGACTTGTACTGCCACATGAGGCATGGACTGGAGGGTAAGGCCTAGTGAGCAGAACCTCATCCGCCACAGGAAGAGCGTCGGTGTGGTGTGGGGTTGCCCGTTCATGTAGAGGCAATGGATCAAGGTAAGGAAGCAGTGGATGCTTAATATTTATCGCTGGAGATTGAGAGACCTAAAGTAGGAACTTCCCGAGGGCGTGCGGATCAGTGGGGTGGCGTATGACTAGCTGATGCTAGAGCAGCTTCATCGCGACGCTAGCAAGCAAGCAATAACGGTATGCGTCGATGAAGCTGCCCTGCAGATCCACGATGGTGGCATGCGTGAGAAGGTCTGAGTTGGTGGAGGTGCACGACGATGATATCTCCAGTGGGTAGTAAAATCTACAGACACCAACTCTAGGCGCCCAAGGGGTGCGTCAACGTTCGCGTGGAGTAGTCGTCATTCTAGAACGTGTGACCACATGGAAGGAGAAAGACCTGATCCTGGTAATTAGGTAAATGGACCCCAGTACAGATATGTGAGCCAAGCAAGGAAATATGATAATAAAAAGGTATTCTTAATGACGTGTAGGCTCCCTGTTGGCTAGTTATCTTTGTTTTTGCATAAAAATGTATAAATTGCTACGATGCTTGGAAAATACTAAAGTTATATATAATTTTTCTCTGAAAAAAACTATAGGAATCCAAAGAAAATATAAATAAAGTCTAAATATGCCTCCTTTTATAAAAGTAGGTGTAATACATGAGTTGATGTGGTTAATGTAAAGGAAAATCTAGATTAGCCTTAATATGATACTTAATTGAATAGATTCATTCATGTTAGGCTAACACCTGATCTGGCCATGTATAATGAGTAAAACCTTGATAATGATAAATAATGGATGGTTCTAGATTAGTAATCTTATACATGCTTTTTAGGGTTGTGAAGCTAGATATCTTACTACAATCATAATGATGAGTAATATGATTTAGGTGTCACGGGTAATCCAATGTGCTTAAAGTTGATTATTAGGGTTTCACCTAATATGCATAACTGAAATTGTAATCTTGGAAACCATGATATGATAGAATTAAGGTTTGTAACCCTAACTTATAGTCCAAACATGAGATAGTCCTAAACCCTAGTTTTGGAGCGAATTTAGATGTAAATAATGTAATGTGAATACATGGTGACACATATGTAGTATTCTTTGTTTCAGATACTTGTTTATTACATGCTTTGTTGCTTGGATGTTTGGATGCATTCTTAAAGTACAAGTGATATATTCTGCATGGTTTCTGCATGACATAAGGTACGTGGTTACTCTTATGAATACTTGTATCGAATTCTGAGATTGCCGATGTTTCTCGATGAGATTGAATGACAAATAAACTGCTTGCTTGTTTATTTAGTTCTTGCAAAATATAAAGTGCATATGAGTATCATGTAAAGTAAATAACAATATTATGAACCCTGGGTTAGACTGATCTTAAGAGTAATGTACACGAGCCCTGGAGGGACAGTGATTACACCTGAGGTGGTTGACCAGATATGGGTTAGAATATGAAAAGAAGTTTATATTCTTATGTGCAAGATAAAGGTGTTTTCTTATATCTGTACTTGTGATTATTGTTTGAACCCACGTACCAGTATAGTAATATACTGACCGCGTATTTGTTTGTCGGTGTTTTAGGTATCAGATATACTTGATTCGTGGACATGAGGGTGCAGATAAATATGTTGAAGACACTACAACTTAATCATGAAGGTTTAGTTTTAATGGTTTATCTTCACACATGTATAATTAATTCTGTTAAAAGTTATGTAACTCCTTAGAGGAGCTTTTCATGTGAACATGTAAATATTTGATCATTAATGGACATTGTTTACTATTTTGTATTATTTCATGAATCTGATCTTGGAAGTTATGATTAACGATCTGTGACTTGAAGGTCTTTTAGACACTCAAAAGTGTGGGTCATTACAAGTGTCAAAAAAGATGAGATTGCAATTGGTTAAGATTTAACTTATACTATGTCGAATTAGGATAAATATTTTTAACCTGATATTTTTGAACTTCTAGTTTCCATGTACAAATAATATTCAAGATTTTAAATATGACACAGACATCATAGTGAATAAATTAAAAATGGAGTATAGTACAATTTAAACTCGATATCACACAAAGATTAGTGGAAAGACTATTGACTAAAACAAAGCTTAACCTTGATAACTATTGTTTTCCTAAGAGTTTTTTGTTCTAACTCAAAATGTTTATAATAAAATTTGAAGTCTTGTGATGTGAATCATCAACCTTTGTATCATAACATAATAGTAGAAAATGTGTGTGACTAGTAATCACCAAGTGACATAATTAAATAATGAACCTACTTTTCATTGAGAATTTGAACCTAAATTGATTTAGTAACTCCATGGGAGTAATACAGGAATTATTTTGTCTCCATGAGTTGGACCTATGCTAGTGGGAAAATTAGAATTTTATGTTGAGTTAAGGTGACACTTGAGAAAACAAGAAGAGTATGATGGAAATTTTGTGAATCCTACCCTAATAGGAATTGGGTGGTTAAGATAGCATTAATTTTAAGAAAAAATCTCTTTGATTTCTATAATCCCAAAAAAATAATAGGATGTGTGATTACAATTTTTTAATAACCTAGTAGCTGACTGTGTTGGAATGAAGGAAGGTGAATTGTGAGACTAGATGTCCCAATGTTGAATTTATAAAAATCTTAGCAGAGAACAATATCCTCCTCCCCTATGCCATAAATAAAGGTACCCTAGGGAACTGAAGGTCCCATGGAGATCTAATTTCTCAACTACAGAGATCTAATTTCTCAACTAAGTCAATTAGTTTGTATGGTGGAGTTGTAAATAAGTAGAATGTCAATAACATGTGATTGTGACTATTAAGATTGAATTTGGCAATCTTTTTGCATCAAAAGTTTTCCTATGGGTGCATGATTGATAACATCCATACTTTATGGTATTCGATGCTTAAAAGAATGTGAAGAATATGGGACCTCAGTTGTCATTATAGTTACATCTCTCTATACTTGATAGTCGAATCAATTTAAAGGGTTAAGACTAGAACATGTTGAATCATTGATATATTGATTTTGAGAAAGAATCCACTTAAGGGGTGAAGAGTTATAACATACTATATTTTGGTACTAATCTATATTAAGATATAGTTCTTGACTTATCCTAATGTTTATCTTATATGCAAAGTTGTATTTTAGTCAAAGTCTCAATAACCTATTTTGAGGAATTATCTTTTAATTTGATATTGCTTAGTCCCCATATTACATTTGTTATACTTAAATAATAAATTGATCATCCTCTAAACACTAATTGCAATTCAATCCCTCATTTAAGTATCAATTGTCATTCCTAAAATCATTTAGTACAATTTGACATTTTGCACCTAACTACCTTGATTAAACCTCAAACCATATACTAGTCCCAATTTGACTATTATAGATTTTCAGAATTCATGGTAAACATTTAGCATATTAAAAGAATTTTCTATTAAAATTATTATTGAGAGTTATTAAATTTACAATTCATATTAAAAAATAATGTATCTAGTATTTTTTTAAATTTAGTTTAATAGAAATTGGATGCATTATTAAAATATCATGGAAATTGACTTATCTATTTAGAAGTTATAAATTATTGAAGTATAATCACAAAAATAGGAAATAATAAACCTTCATAAATGAAATTGGCCAAATTGGTTGAGGGAGTCGTGTATCCCCTCCTATTACTTCATCTTTGGAGGTTACATGAAGAGAGATGAGCCCTTCATAATACACTCTACTCTGCCTATTCAACCCAAAGACTAAATTCGCTGATTTGGTCATGTTGACATCACATTAATGCCTTAAATGATGGCCCTTAAGTCTCTGCCTTGTCTTACACCATGATTATTCCACCTAACATAATGGCGACCACACGTTTTACCCAACCTCCTCACAATGAACTTGTCCATGTATAACTCCAATTCCCTCCTCTTTATCGACACTACCAAGAAACACTAGAAGCCCCATTGTAGTATGTATCCCCATGAAGCTCAATTATGATCGAGCATTGCAATGAAAACCTAGACCACCACTACACTCTTCCTATCCCCTTGATGGTAGGCAACCTGCAAACAATTTCTTTTCCATGAAATCTCTTCCAGTTTTCAGATGCACATTGTTGTACTCACCTCCTTCGTCCAACCACCAAGTTCCCAGTCACCAACAACAACTAATTTGTAACTTGTCAGTACACACTTCACAACTCCACCCTCATTTCCCAACAACAAAACCCACCAACGTGCAACCCATCCAAACCTCCACACACCTATAACTATCAACTCATCACCTTCCCCATTGATGAGAAATAATACTTATCTCTTCCTCCTCCAATTAGTGATGATTGGCATAAATATAACTAATAGCTCTACTGCAAAAACTATAACTCAATGACCCTGATTCCCAACACGATTACAGAGCTACAATACCACCGATGTTAATGCATTCTCATCCTTTATCTAGCTCCAAACCTCACCATCTTCTCCAACATAACCTTGAGGATGATCATGTGAAAAGCTTGACACATTCACCCATATCCAAATAACCACATGACTCCCCTACAATCTACTACCATGCCAACAACCCCATCACAAACTACATTCAAACAAGCTATCACTGAGGTCCCCTAAAACTTTGACTGACAACCAATTCCATGTACATTGTGAGGATAAAAGCTTCCCAACTTCCATGCCTCGACCCCTTAGACAATGATTTCAACCAATCTATTACCCAGAAAGCAAATGTATGTTGTCTTTGACTCAGCCTGAATCCCAAAGGAATCCTTGACCTGTTATGGAAAAGAACTATACTCACTTGTGGTTTTGGATTCTAGCATGCCACCACTTGAATCACTTTGATCTAGGTTTCCATCCAAGTCATGATGGCTTGCTGAGTAAGTCATTGTTATCCTGCATTTCATATCTAATTGTAACATGATTAATAAAATATCTAATTAAAGTAGACTAGAAGATGTTCTTGATCATGTAAAGCTTCAGAATAATAACTCATCTATATCGATAAGTAACATAGTGGTACATAACTCTAGCTAGATATGCATGTATGTTACTATAAGATAAAACCAATATAATGCATAGATTACTAGATGATAACCAAGATGACCAAGAGCCATAAAACCTACTCATGTCACTCACCTTTAATACTTAGAATAATCAATAATAGTATACATATTATATATAAAAAATGTTTGTAATGGTGATCTGACTTAGTTGATATATTATCATAAGTAGGGGTCATGCTAGAATCTATACATGTATGGATTTATAAGTTATCTAATTGGAAATTTAGTAATTTATTATGAGACTAATATAAATGCTAAACTACCTTAGTTATCAATTCAAACCCTAATATTTGATGTATCTAGAAAATATACTTACATAAGTTGGTCTAATTTTGGATGAACTGATATATGAAAAATGATATATATGAAGGTTGCACTTATCAATATGAAATAATAGGTATTCATGTTTAGTTTAGATGATATATGTATGAGACTTCTCTATTCTTATTTATATGCATACCTATGTACAAATTTAAGACCTAAGTATGGGTGTATATCATGCATGCTAGGAACTATGTATGACTTACCCTAGATTACTAATATGGGTATTTTAATAAATCATATCTCATATAGAGATCATCCTTATGCATAGTAATGAAATGGAACTATATTCAAGAGAGAATAACATTTCAAGACCTAAAATAGAGAAAATAATTATATACTTGAGTATATGACCTAGATTGAAATATTGAAGCTATAATGATGGATAGAATATGAAACAATAATCCAATATTGAAAACAACCAAATTCTAAATAAGTTAAATTGAATAGTATTTGATTCCATGTCGATTAGTGGTGCTCCACCTCTAGTGGCCTACAACACCAGCCAACTAAGGTGGCTGGGCGCAATCCACAAGATCGGAAGGCACGGGAGATGGGATCTTTTCTTTCGAAATTTATAAACCTACGCTAACTACCTACTTCTACTAGAACACTACCCGCAAGCGCACGGGGTCGTGTCATAGTATAGGAAGGCGGCAAGATAAGGGTCGATCCACGAAGATAGAGGGGGCACTAGAGTTAGATAGGGTAAGCCACATTCCTATTGCAGAGAGTAAGGTTTTTAGGGTTTAAAAAGCTGGTTGGTTGTTGATTAAGCTAAGTGAGCAAGTAGGAAATGCAATATGAAACTAAGTTATCAAAAGGCTAAATTAGAAATCTAAGTCAACAAGCTATCTAAACAAGAGCAAGAACAAACTACACTAGACTAAGAAATCAACTAGCATTGAGAGCCTAAGTTAACCACTAATCAAGATCAAAAACCTAAATTAACATTTAGCTAGCAAAACTAGGCAATCAACTAAGTTAACTAAAGCAATTGAACTACACTAGCATTAACAAGAAAACTAGGCAGTTAAGGTTTTAAGCAATTAGATGAAGGAGGTGGGCCATTTGGGAATGTGACCTTGACATTAATTGGGGGATGTCACCATAATAAGCAATTAGCATATTTCATTCTAGACTACCAAACCAAACAATAAGGTGGGTGTTATGAGAATGTACCCTATGCTACTAGTTGGAGAACTAGGGCTAGGTGTAATTCTCATAGGACTTACCAAGTCTAGGTCTCTAGGATAAGTGGTATTAGTCAATTGAGGACCAAGGGTAAGGATGGGAGTCGAGATGAGGATATTTGACCTCGTGCCACTAGCCACCTTAGCCTTTAGGAAATCCTAGGGAATTGCACTAATCACACTTATACTAGTCACTTAGAACTCACATTTTCATGTAGGACGAAGGTGATTATGTAGGAAGATAGGGGGCTAGCTAGGGATCCGAATTAAGGACCTAGGAGCTAATCCTAGGATTGCTACATAGAAACCAAATCATCCTAGAGGCAAATGTCTTCAAACACCACAAGGCAAGAAATTAATGTAATTAAACAACAATAACATGTACAAGTAATGGGAAATGAGATACAAGCAAAGGCAATCATCATAGAAGTGAAATATGTTCATTACAAATTATATTCCCCCAACATGGTATCAAAGTCACATTTTTGCCCCAAACAGCCCACCAAAGGGGGCTTAGCTATACATGATCAAAATAGAAACAAAGGAGAAGGGAAAGAGAGTAGGAAATACCATGGATGCTTGGTGAAGCTTGACTTCTTAACATCCTTGCTTCCAGCCATGAGCCTCCTCCTCCAATGGTGCCTAAGAGCATGGAAAAAGGGGAATGGATGGATAGAAACCTAGAGAAACTAGGTTTCTATGGTGGAAAGGAGTGTAAAGTGGGTGGAAATGGGATTAAATGCAAGGAAAGTGGGTAGATGGGAGTAATGCATGGAAGGAGTAGTGAGGGCGTAGCTGGGGAGCGGCCAAGAGGTGCTCTCTCTTGAGCCCTAGAAGCAACTAGTGCTTATATAGGAGCTAGGGCTAAGTGGGGGTATAATAGGAAAAACAGTGGAAAAGTCTGCTGGAAAGAGGGCCACCACGACCGTGGTGAAGATGGTATAACATGGCCGTGGTCAGGTGGTACGGTCATGGTGAAGGGAAGTTGGAAATGAATGAAGTGGATCAATACGACCGTGGCGAGGAGCCACGGCCGTGGTGAAGAGGTTGGGCCACGGGCGTGGCATCTGGCGAACATTCTCCTGTTGATTTCTGGCAATACACATTATGGCCTTGGGCAGTGGCCACGGCCGTGGTGACTCTAAATTGTCATGGTCGTGGCTGAGGGCCATGCCCGTGGTGATTCTGGCCATTTCTACTGTTGGAATTGCTGCTCCTTGGCAGTAAACATAACGACCATGGGACTTGGCCACGGCCGTAGTGAAGGCTTGAGCAGGCTCATGAACTTCAAACTTTGTCAATTTCGGATGTCCTTGCTTGGTGATGACTCTTTGGCCACTAGGGTAGGTTGGGGGAGCTTTTGGGCCTTCTTTGGGCCCCTCCATCACATTCGTCCATCCATTGTGGTCCAAATACCTGAAAATAGTACAAAGAACATCCATAAGCACAAATTGCATTGATATTCATATTAGGGGGAATAACATGTAATTCTATTACATATGAATGTGATAAATGTACAAAATGACACAAGATACAGCCCTAGAATAGGGTTGGATCACCACCTCAAACTTGAAACATACTTATCCTCAAGTATGCTCCAACTCAATCTCTTTTCCATTTTCCACAATCAAAACATATGACAAATGCAATATGATGGGTGAAAAATGCTAAATGGGATCAATGGTGACTAGGTACATGCAAATCACTTCCCTCCTCTTCTACTTTCACAAACCAACCATGAAGAGAGCACAAAGCACATGAACTTCACATATAATGCATGGGGTGCACAAGTTATCAATATCTCATCCATAAGGTTCCGGGTAGACCGTTTCATCATAATGTTAATCGCCGATGACTAGGAGTGTTGTTTCACCTTCATGCGTTCAACCTTATGCTTCAAGTCATGCCAAATGACCCACATGGCTGTGGAAAGGGATAAAGTGAGCTAGGTTTAATGTTTCCTAGCTCCATGGGTATGAAAGAATGAAGAAAGGGTTGCGGTAAGATTTGGAGTGCTATTACATAGGCCACTCATTTTTTCTTTATTTGAATGCTCTTAAACAGGAGCATCCTTTTATTTTATTATTTTTTTCTTTTTCTTTGCCCATGGATTTTGTTGGGTAAATGATGGATAGAGTGAAGCGGGGGGGGGGGAGAGATGTGGCCACCCCAAACTTTTGGGGGTGGCCACGGATGCGGTGTGCACTTTGGCATCTTTTGATGAGGAGGAGAGGTTTGAAGATGATGAAAGAGTGGTCAGGTCAAAGAGGGGTCACTTGGCATGATCTTCCACATAAGGTCTCCTGCATGAAAACTTGTCTGACACTTCACCATAGATATCACATCACATGAATGAACCAAATGAAATCCATATATCAATCAAGTAACTCCACAAACATTAAACGTTCTATGCATGCTCGAATCATAATTCAATCAAACCAACACATTCCCAAGGGAGGCGACGAGCATGTAAGAAGTCGCTCATTGATACCACATAGCACTTCATCACAGCATATCATCTTGTATTTGTCAAAGATAAGCAATTTCATTCAATATGGTAAAGATTGAGTCAAAACACACTTTTTGGACAAGAAACATCAAATCTGGGCAAAATTGCCCAAAAAGGTGCCAAATTGCACTAAATCACATTCAAATACAATTTTAGGTAAAAAGCAAGTAAATCCTAGCTAAAACATGCAAAAATTAGCAAACACCTACATGAGATGCAATGCATGGATGAAATTTTAAAAAATTATGCAAAAATGACGAGAATGAAAACTACATGATATGCATGGATATGACATAAAAAGCAACAAAATGAAAACTAAACTAAATGGCAAGATGTAGAACAAAATCACTAGATAGAGATAAGGGAGGTGCGTACCGCCCTACCCATCCCAAACTTTAGAATCATGTTTTCCTCAGCATGAAACTATATCTTAGGGTAGATAGGGGAAGTGTCAGTGCTGCTGCGAAGACTGGTCCGACCCCTGGGGGTGATCTGGAGGAGGGACGGTGCCTGTCGGAGGATGCTGGTTCTGGTAGTATTGTCCCCAGTATGTGTCCTGGGGCGGAGGGTAGGCTGCTGGATACTCCGCTACACCCCAAAAATCGTCTCCCCATTTGGGGTTCCTTGCTGCCTGGGCGTGGTTGTAGTGGTACATGTGGTTGACTTGGTAGTGTAATTGTTGTTGGTCTTGCCACATGTGCTGCTGGGTGAGCTGCACCTGCTGCTGTATTTGATACAAATCCTCAAGTCGTGTCTGGATGTGTGACATGTCATAGGCATTGCTTGAGGGCTGCTACAGCTGGGATGTTCCCTCATCCCTCCTTTGTCTTTGTCGGGGTTTCTCTTGTTCTTAAACTGGTTGCTCCTGCCCCTGCACATTTGACTCTACCATTTCTTCATGTGCTGCAGTGGTTCCCCTGACGTAGGTCTCTCTGGGGTGATCTCTCTCCCATTTTGCTATTTTGTCTCTGAGCTTGTAGTAGATTCACAACACGGATAGAAGAGGCACCGCATGGTATGGGAGCTCCAACTCAAGATCTGGTAGACTGGTAGTAAGATAAATCAGCCTATTGCCATCCCTCTTGATGGTGAGTGAGCGGATCAGATAATCCATATCAACATAATCTATAGGACACCCATCTTCGATCCCAGAGAGATCATGGCCCAACCCGAGTGCAATTGAAGTGACCAACCCTCCCATGACAAATGGATTCTTGCTCTTATAGGGTATGGACTTCATATGGTCAATAAGTAGCACTCCTAGGTTGACATGCTGCTTTTCTGTCATGGCTTTCAGGACAAACATTTCTTTTTGTGAGATTGTGCCCTAATTTTCATATCTTCCCACGATGGTATTAGCAAGGACTTTTTGCGTGTAGCAGAAGAGAGGGTTACTTAGAGATGAAGTCTTCACCCTCCTTGCATAATACCCATCTCTTCCTGTAATTTGTTTCCAGAAAAGCACGTAATCATGCTTCGAATCTTTTTCCAAGAAGCCATCATCAAGTTCCTTGGCTTTCTCTGGACTTGCCACAAAAATGTTGTTCAAGTCCTTCGATGTGAGAGTGTAGAAATGGCCTAAGATGGCAAACTTGAAAGCATATTTTCCTCTCACTCTTGTCTTTTCTAGCGTAGCAAAGAACTCCTTGGTCATCTGGGCATATGATGTTTGGGGCGTGAAGAGAACATGCCACATCCCCACGATCTTCAAGATCTCTTCTACAGCCTCCTTGATGACCAAGGTATCAATTATCTTCTCACTGCCATACCTCGTGGTGACTATCCACCTCATCAAGCAATCTGGGTATTTGTGAGAGATATGCCTTTGCCTCAACCCCCTCCCATATGAAGTTCCTTCGGGCACCTTGCCCATGATTTTTAGTCGTTCCTCCTCCATCTTTTCCAGAACATTATCATCCTCCATGGACAGTTCCATATCCTCATCTTCTCTATTTTCATCGTCCGCCGGCGAGTAGGTTTGCGAACCCGAAGTGGTATTCATATTGTACCACTATGCTAGTTGCTCCTCCCCAGGCTGCAATTGCCGCACGGACTGCAACTACTCATCCTGGCCCTCTGACGCACGGTATGTGGATAGGTGTGATGTGGATGGCCCCGCTTTTGTTCATCAGGTTCCCGGGGCAGCTTCTGGTACCACTTCGTCAACTAATTGAGCGGGGGTATCCTCCTCGGACTCCTCTTCTTCTTCCTCTCCTTCCGCATAGGTCTCGTCGCTGAGGTGGATGTCGTCAGATGAGTGGGATGCAGAGGTGAGTGGAGATGGTGTGTGGGATGGTGTGGTGACGTCGGTGGAATCATTTTTGGAATGCCGCCCTCCAGTGATGACGTTGAGGGTTGCCTTCACCCCACTCTTCACCATCTTCCCTGCCTTCTTCATGGTTTAGGTTGGAATTTTGAAAATAAGTACGGAGTGGTATGGGAGTGGATCGGGGGGTGGATTGGAGAGGTAGGAAGGTTAGGAAGGTGATTGGGGGGTTTAATTTGGGTTTGGTGGACGAAAAGTGGGATTTCGTGGAGGTTTTAGGTAGGGGATGTGGCTGGGTGGTTTTGAGAAGAAGGTGGAGAAGGAGGTTCGATTGGGGGTGGATTTGTGGTGGAAAAGGGAGGAGGATGGCTGGGGAGAGATTTGGTGGAGAAAGAAGGGTGATTGGGGGTGTTTTGTGGGGCTAGAGGTGGAGGACGAGTGCCCACAGTGGTGTTGACGGTGTCACGGTCGTGGCTCTACGCGAGGAAGAAGAAGAAAAGAAGAAGAGTGGTTCGAAGAGCTTATATAAACTTTTTCTGAACCCGGTTCGGCCACGGTTGTGGCCGGTAGCCACGGTCGTGGTAATTCCCTCAAAGAACAGGCGTGGCGTCAGCCCACGGGCGTGTTGTCGCTGAAGGAGCCTCGTCTGTCCTCAACACGGCCATGTCCAAAGGCCACAGTCATATTTCTCTGAGTGTGCCATGGTCGTGGCAGATGGCCACGGTCGTGGGCCAAATCTCTAAAATTCTTATTGGCTCCTGTAACTTTTGACCAATAAACATTACGGTCATGGGCTTGCGCCACAGCCGTGTTGGGCTCTTGGACAACCTCAACTCAGCAACATTTCATTTTTTTTCTTCGATATTTCTCTCCTTAGTGCGTATCATCTGACATTTCATCAAAAACTCAAAGCAAACTATCAGACACATGTATGTGTATCTTTGTGGAAAACAAAGTAAAATTATCAAAAAGTGAAGGTCTGAGAATCTTAAACCACGTGGGTTGCCTCCCACTAGCGCTAAATTTTACGCCTTCAGTCGGGCTTATTGATTGTTGAACTTTTTCACTTTTTTGGAACCTTCAATAGATCCTTGTAGTAGATTCCTTTCTCATCCTCATCCAAGCATTCTTCTTCATCAGATTCTTCCTCTACAAGCATAACAATATCAAAATCTTGATTGGCCTTGTCTGGGCTGACTTCAACAACAGATTTCAACCTTTCCCCATTGACGACAAATTCCTTAGCTCCTTCTTTTGCACATATAACCACAACGCCGGATGGGTAAACCTTTTTGACAAGATATGGTCCTTCCCATCTAGATCAGAGTTTCCCGGGGAAGAACTTCATTCTAGAATTGTAGAGCCATACCCATTTGCCGAGCTCAAACTCTTTCTTTTTTATGATCTTGTCATGTAGAAACTTGGTTGTTTCCTTGTAGCTCTTTGACATTTCATACGCTTCATGTCGCACTTCTTCTAGCTCATGCAATTGAAACTTTCTTTTCATTCCAGCACTCTCTTCATCAAAGTCCATCTTCTTTAAGGCCCAAAGTGCCTTGTGTTGCATCTCAACCGGCAAATGGCAACTCTTAACATAGACAAGCTTGAACGGTGTAGTGCCAATCGGGGCTTTGTATGTCGTCATATATGCCCATAAAGCTTCATTGAGGCGAAGTGAACAATCTATACGGTCCGGTCACACCGTTTTCTCCAAAATGAGCTTTATCTCCCGATTTGCCAACTCAACTTGACCACTCGTTTGAGGGTGGTAAGGAGTAGCTACACGATGGTTCACTCCATGTCTCTTTAGTAGCCCTTCAAAGGTGCGGTGGATGAAATGACTCCCGCCATCACTAATCATAGCCCTTGGAACACCAAAATAGATAAAGATGTTGGATTTCACGAAATCACACACCACCTTGTGATCATTTGTCCTTGTTGCCACAACCTCAATCCATTTTGATACATAGTCTACGGAGACCAAGATGTAGACATACCCAAAAGAAGGAGGGAAAGGACCTATAAAGTCAATACCCCAAACATCAAACACTTCCACCACAAGAATAGGTGACAAAGGAATCATGTCCCTCTTTGAGATAGTGCCCACTTTTTGGCACTTGAAGCAACTCTTGCAAAAGTCATGAGCATCTTTGAACAATGTTGGCCAATAGAATCCACATTGAAGAATTTTGGCGGTCGTGCGTTTCCCTCCAAAATGACCTCCACACACTCCGGAATGGCACATAGATAAGACTTCTTACTGCTCCATCTCCATAATACACCTCCTAATGAGTTGGTCTGGGCAATACTTGAAGAGGTGGGGGACATCCCAAATGTAGTTCTTGACCATAGCTAACAATCTCTTGCTTTCCTCTCTTGTCCACATGCTAGGTATCCTCCCACTGGCTAGGAAATTCACTATGTGCTTGTACCATGGCTTTTGGGCAGATGATATTAAGAGGAGTTTTTCATGTGGCATTGTCTCTTTTATTGGACTTGTCATATCAAAAGGTCCATCAAGGCGGGAGAGATGATCTGCTGCACCATTTTCTACTCCTTTCTTATCCACAATTTCTATGTCAAACTCTTGGAGCAACAAAATCCATCGAATCAACCTTGGTTTCGAGTCTTTCTTGGACATGAGATACTTCAACACAGCATGTTCCGTGTAGATTATCACTTTGTTTTACAAGAGATATGGCCAAAACCTATCAAAAGCAAAGATCACCGCAAGCAACTCCTTATCGGTAGTTGTATAGTTTATTTGAGCATCTTCTAAGGTTTTGCTTGCATAGTAGATAGCATGAGGAATTTGGCCAATGCGTTGACCCAGCACAGCCCCCACCGCCATATCGGATGCATCAGTCATGATGTCAAATGGCAAAGAGAAATCCGGGGGTTGCATGATATGAGCAGAAATAAGCCTTTCTTTCAAATGATTGAAGGCTTCAACACATTTTTCATTAAACTAAAATTCAACATCTTTCTCAAGCAATCGACAGAGAGGTCTTGAGATTTTGCTAAAGTCCTTGATAAAGAGGCGGTAGAAACTTGCATGTCCCAAGAAAGATCGAACATGTCTTATGGTGGAAGGAATGTAGAGTGTAGAAATAAGGCCCACCTTGGCCTTGTAAACTTCAATCCCATCTTTAGAAACTCGGTGTCCCAGAACTATACCCTCAGGTACCATGAAATGGCTCTTCTCCCAAGATAACACTAAGTGAACTTTCACACATCTTTCCAGAACAACAGCTAGATGTAGTAAGCACTCATCAATGGTTTTCCCAAAAATTGAAAAATCATCCATGAAAACTTCAAGTGACGAATCAAGCATGTCAGCGAAGATTGAGGTTACACATCTCTGAAAAGTGGAAGGGGCATTGCACAACCCAAGTGGAATTCTATGATAGCCAAATGTACCACTTGGACAAGTGAATGTCGTCTTATCCTGATCTGCCGGATGCACAACAATCTGAAAATATCCCGAGTATCCATCAAGAAAATAGTAGAAGCTCTGCCCAACCAAATCTCTCTAATATCTGATCAAGAAATGGGAGTGGGTAGTGATCCTTCTTTGTCTTTTCATTGAGCTTTCGGTAATCAACACACATTCTCCACTTGAATTGCTCTCTCACCGGCATAAGCTCACCATCGACATTTTCTGCAACCTTAATCCCACCCTTCAGAAATGGGATAGATGATCCCTGCATCAAGCAACTTTGCAACCTCTTGAGTTACAACATCCTTCAACTTTGGATTTAGCCTTCTTTTCATTTAGCAGGTCGGTCTCACATCTTCTTCTAAGTATATCCGATGCACACAAATAGAGGGGTCAATCCCTCTCAAGTCAGCAATAGACCATCCAATGGCTTGGATGTTCTTCCTCAAGACTTCCATCAAGGAATCTTCTTGCTCAAGAGAGAGAATGGAGGAAATGATCACTAGGAGGGTGTCATTTGAGCCAAGGAAAGCACACTTTAATCCTTCAGGAAGTGTCTTCAACTCAAGAACAGGGGGTGCTTCAAGGGAGTTCTTCAATGGTGCAGAAATAGAAGGAAGGTCCTCACTTGCAGCCACTAAGGCTAGCTCACCCACTTCACTTTCTTCATCATCATTGTTAGGGAACTCAACAATTGGTTCAAGACCTCTACCTTGGGTGGCAGTCTCAATCCACGTAGGTAGGCACTCTTCAACAATCTCTTCTAGGCATTCCACCAAATAACAATCTTCATCGGTGGCCCCTATCACTTTGGCTGTAGTAGAAGACTTGAAGATGTTCAATCGGATCTTCATGTGCATGAATGTAACATACATGGTCTCAGTCCTCACATGGATCACCGCATCAGCTGTGTCTAGGAAAGGTCTCCCCAAGATGATTGACACCTTTCTAGTCTCTTTTTCCATATCAAGAATGATAAAATTGGCTGGGAAGAAGGTAGAAGTATCCTCATCAAGACGGACAAACACATCATCCACACGCCCTCTAGCTGTCTTCATAGATCGGTCGGCCAACTGTAGAGTGCAATGGGCTGGCCTCAACTCCCCCATTTGGAGCTCAGCAAACAGATCATACGGCATCAAGTTTACGCTAGACCCCAAGTCAAGAAGAGCTTGGTCTATGCGATGTGCCCCAATGTAGCATGAGATGATGGGAGCACCGGGGTCTTTTCTTTTCCGGGGAATGGTGTGTTGGAGAATGGAGCTCACTTGCTCAGTGAGCTTGATCTTCTTAGGCGTCCTCCCTGTTGTCTTTCTTTTGAAAGTGCAAAATTCTTTAAGGAACTTTGCATAGGATAGAATTTGCTTGACTGCATCTAGAAGAGGTATGTTGATTTTCACTTGCTTGAAGATCTCCAAAATATCTTCCGCATGCTTCTTCTTTTTCTTTTCAACAGAAGGCTCCTCAAGTGCATCAGGATATGGAGGGAGTTGGGACCCCAATCGGTCCAAATCAACAGTATCATCCACTGGTATCACTGGAATCATAGTATCATGGCTCGATATCATAGTATCAATGCTTAGCGTCACGGTATCAACACTGCCTCTTATCACAGTATCATCAATCTGCATCTCAGTATCAACCTGCTCAGCCTTAGTATCATCTCTGCCAACAACTGTACCATGGGGACTCTCCAAAGTCCTACCACTCCTCAATGTAGTCACTGGCTTCACATGGTCATGGGTAGTGGAAGAGGATGCTTGTGGAGGTGTTTGTGGATGTTGAGGTGGTGGAGGTCTTCGGTGAGATGAGTTGGGATTTTCAAGAATAAATTGAGGTTGCGGTTGTTGTTGTGGCGGGGGGTGGTATTGTGGAGGTGGTTGTTGGTAGGTGTAACATCCCTAACCTGGGTTATATTCTAACCCTAGATGTTTTGCCTAATAAGGTTGAGTAGATGCTTAATCTTATCTTGGGAAAAGTAATTATGGCTCATGAGAAACTTATGTTTCAATTTTGGTCATGTTTGAACAATGTTGATGCAATGTTTGCTTATTTTGGACTAAAGTGCAAATTACCAAAGTTGAGGGGTTAAATTGCAAATGTTGCATGATAAGATGTTCCTATAATGTGGAGACATCATAATAATGAATATGATGTAGTGATATGGTTTTCACAAGCTTGGGCACCAAGATTAAGCTTGTAAAGCAATCCTTGTGCATTAAAACCTAGTTTTGGTGTAATGTGCAATTTACCCAAAACCTATGGTTCCACATGCAAATTACCACTTCAATAAGGTCCCTAATTTTTCTTGGCATCACGTAGAGCAAACAAAATGAGAGGGGCACCTCATTTGAATTAAGTTGGAGGAGAGAGAATCTTGATATTAAAATAATCAAGATTTAATCCTAAGTGAAACCCTAATTCAATTTAGGGCAAAAATGAATGTATTATATAAAGGACCTTCAACCAAAATTAAAATGGTTGGATTCAGATGTATGTGTTACCGTCCTTTAGCTTTACAAGGATCGAAAATATCTTAAGTAGGTGAAATTCCACTCACCTTATTCAAAAGAAAAGAATTTCCACTCAAAAAGACATATTAATATTATAATGGATTAAGGTGCTTATTTTCTTTTCCCATAATCCATGGATAATGGAAGGGAGTTAAGTGTCTTTGATTTGCCTTTTTATTTAAGCAAACCAAGGAGTAAGATGTGGTACCCTTTTTGGAATTAATTGATTTTTATAAAGACATTTTCTCTTTCATCAATTTCTTATAAAAGATCCTTTTCCAACCCACTCAAGGGACTTTTTCGGATTTCCTTTCTTCCCCTTGCTTGCAAAACCGACCAATAAGCCTAAGAAAAGTAGGGATCACGTCCTCAACCTGTTGGTAAGCCTTTGATCTTCGTTCTTCATGATTTCATGGTGAAAATCATAAAACAATACATGATTTCTTCATTTCTTCACTCCATCTTCAACCCTAGCCGATTCTTTTACTCCAAAAGCTTGAGAAACGACCTTGGGAGGCTGCTAGAGCTTCAACCACCATCGAAGCCATGAATCTTGGAGCTTGGGATCAGAATTGAAGGCGGGTTTTATAACTTGAACCCCTTTACATTGTTATTCAACCATTAATCTTGCAATTTCATTGATTCCTTCATTATCTTGATGAATTACTGGTTGAAATTCGTTAATTCATGAAATCAGAGGTACTATGAGCTTCAGGGATGATGGTAGATGATTATGACATCATCTTGGACACTTTTCCAAAGAAATCATGGTCCATTCTGTTTTGAGTTAATTGCTCATGCGGTTTCACCAAACCGTTTGAGAGCAAACGGTTTGAAACAGTTTGAAGAGTGAACGGTTTCAAAACCATTTGAGAGGGTTGAACAAGGGTTGACCGTTTGAGATTCCTGTTCCTAATTATGTTGGGTGATAAACCACCAAATTTGATGGATTAATTCAAAAGGAATCATGAGTTGAAGGCCAATCAATTAGGCAAACCCTAATTGGATTAAGTGCTGATTTTCAACTTGATTAATCTGACTTTTTGGGAAAACGGTTTCAAAACCATTTGAGATGATTGACCAAGGGTTGACCGTTTGCGATTCCTGTTCCTAGTTATGTTGGGTGATAAACCACCAAATTTGATTGATTTATTCCAAAGTAATCATGAGTTGAAGGCCAATCAATTAGGCAAACCCAAATGGGATTAAGTGCTGATTTTCAACTTGATTGATGTGACGTTTTGGGTTGATTAGCCCAAACGGTTTCAAAACTGTTTGGGGATCACCCAAACGGTCTCAAGACTGCTTGGAGGTCACCCAAGACCGTTTTTAGGTCTAGGGTTGAGTATGGTTAACTGTTTGAAGATCCAAAGATATGGCATGAACCCTAATCGGCTAAGTGCTGAATTTGTAAGTGATTGAGATGATGTTTTGGGTTGATTGACCCAAACGGTTTCAAAACCATTTTGGGATCACCCAAACGGTCTCAAGACCGTTTGGGGATCACACAAGGCCATTTGGAGGTCTAAGGTTAAGTATGGTTGCCTATTTGAAGGTCCAAAGTTACCAAGTTACAAAGCAATCAATTGCTGATTTGTTGATTGACTCAATAGACCAAACCTTAGTGAAATTTCACTAGAGTCCAAGGGTTGGATGAGCCAAACGGTCTCAAGACCGTTTGGAGCTAATCCAAACGGTATCAAGACCGTTTGTAGGTCACCCAAGACCGTTTGGAAGTCTAGGGGTGAGTATGGTTAAGCAATTGATGGTCCAATGTTACTAAGTTAAAGTGTAATCAATTGCTGATTTGGTGATCAATCCAATGATCCAAACCTTAATTGGTTGACTTGGATTTTGATGATATGATGGGAAAACGGTCTCAAGACCGTTTGTAGGTCATCCAAACTACATCAAGAGCGTTTGGGGTCAGGTTATGTTCAATTTGGATGATGGTTCAAAGGTTTCAAAGTAACTAATCTTGCATTGATTAGTGTTTAAGGATCATTGATTCCAAACCCTAATTCAATTGATTCAAACCCTAGTTGATGACTAATTGAGTGCAAATTGAGGTCTAAATCAGTTGTAGGTTGACCTATTTAACTCAATTGAAGTATGATGATAGGTCCAATTGATGATTGGGTACATGAATTCAATGATTGAAAAAATCAACATTGAGAACCCTAAATTGATTTGATCGGTTGAGGCCATATTTGGTCCATGCGGTTTTGAGGAGGTTTGGACCAAACGGTCTCAAGACTGTTTGGTGCCAAACGATCTCAAGACCGTTTGGGACCAAACGATCCTAAACCATTTGGAGACCCAAAGTGCAAACGGGTTCAATACCTACTTTGTCTAATCGATTTCAAGTACAACTTGTTCAAATGATTTTCAACCAATTGATGTATGAGAACCAAGATAATTGAGGGTCTAAGTAAGTAACTTTGTGAAGGTCAACATGTATTATCCATTTGAATAACTCATATAATTGAAGGTCCAATATAATGAACCTATTTAGATACTCAATGCTATGTGTGAAACCCTAATTAGAGTAATGATATGTGTGAAACCCTAATTAGAGTAATGCTATGTGTGAAACCCTAATTAGAGTAATGCTATGTGTGAAACCCTAATCTAGAGTAAAACTGAGTGTTATCATAATATAGGGTGATGATGTAACCCTAACTTAGTGTCACAATGTAAGAAGCCCTAATTTAATGGGAATTGTACATCCTAACCCTAATTTGGGTATGAGGTAAGAGAAACCCTATTTGGATGTGAATAGTAAACCTTAATCCCTAAAATGGGGTAAAGGTGCATGAAACCCTAATACATGGTAATGTTATGAAACCCTAATACAGGGTAATCTTATGAAACCCTAATACAAGGTAATGTTATGAAACCCTAATATAGGGTAATGTTATGAAACCCTAATACAGGGTAATGTTATGTGAACCCTAATACAGGGTAATGTTATGTGAACCCTAATACAGGGTAATGCTATGTGAAACCCTAATACAGGGTACTGCTATGTGGAACCCAAATACAAGGTGATGCTATGTGAAGTTCTAACACTAAGTAATCCTATGTGAAGCTCAAATATAAACTAATGGCTTATGAATATAATAAGATAACCCTTGTATTGCAAGGTATTGATATGTAATTGCATCGTGATTACTAATCATGTAGATATGATGAGAAGATGAGCATAGCCAGGTATGGGCTATGATGTTCTGTACATTGAAAATGTTCTATAGGTCTTATAAGCTTTCATATGCCTTGTTGCCTATTAAGGGGTAATAAGAGGTGATATGAGCTTTGTGAACTATGTGCAATACTTTGTGTAGCAAGAATCATAATGTCCTTGGTCATATGACCTGAAGGTATGAAGTTACTTAATAAGTGGTAACAAGTGTTCTATGATGAGATAAGGGTTTAAATACCCAGATTCTATATTCATAATTATGAATATGTTAAGAAGTGGAATTGTACTTGATGAGTTGAGGGATTGAGATCCCAATAATTTGAGAAAAGAGTGTGGCTACAGGCCATGACTCCACTATGACAATGCTAGGCTCTAGATATATGATCTAAGCCTAAAGAGAGTTAATGTTGTGATAATTATTCTATAGTGGAAAAATGTTATACATGTTCTTCATATTCCTTAATAGATATGTGATATGTTGCTCTTTCAAGTTATAGCTGCAATGTTGAATAAGATTAATATTCTAATCTATTAGACATTGAAGTAACTACTATCAAACAAATATGATTCCTCTTTTCATATTTATCTTCTTAAGTTGCAATAATAATGTTTCTAGCAGAGAGTTATATCTCTCGCTCAGGCAATTTACAATTGTCTCACCCCCGTGGGAACCACATTTTTAGGTGGATGTGGACGAGGAGGCAGGAACCCTTCGGTAGGTGAAGGACAGCAACAACAGCAGCAGGGACAACAATGAAGTCTCAGGTGGAGACACTAGATGTTGTACCTTGTATAGATGTAGATAAAGTCCTATGTGTCGTCTTTGTACTCTCAGGTCCTCGGTGTAGTAGTTAATATTTTCGAGATTTTGGCTCAGTGCCTCGAGGTTTCCATACTGCCTGTGTTTAGCTTAGCAGGACAGCTGATGCTTGTAACTCTTAGAAAGAGATGATACAAGATATGTACTTTTGAAAAATAGAATGTAAATGTGTTACTTTTATTCTATGTGAGAAAGTTCTTACTTGATGTACCTCTTGATAAAAAGGTTTTAATTTTTAGTGATTTTTTGGTAATCCACTGCTTAATGAACGCTTCCGCATTAGTTAATTATGTTAATTGATTTGATCGGTTGAGACCATATTTGGTCCATGCGGTTCTGAGGAGGTTTGGACCAAACGGTCTCAAGACCGTTTGAGTACAAACGGTCTCAAGACCATTTGGAACCAAACGATCCCAAATCGTTTGGAGACCCAAAGTGCAAATGGATTCAATACCTACTTTGTCTAATCGATTTCAAGTACAACTTGTTCAAATTATTTTCAACCAATTGATGTATGAGAACCAAGATCATTGAGGGTCTAAGTAAGTAACTTTGTGAAGGTCAACATGGTTTATCCATTTGAATATCTCATATAATTGAAGGTCCAATATGATGAACCCATTTAGATGCTCAATGCTATGTGTGAAACCCTAATTAGAGTAATGCTATGTGTGAAACCCTAATTAGAGTAATGCTATGTGTGAAACCCTAATTAGAGTAATGCAATGTGTGAAACCCTAATTAGAGTAATGCTATGTGTGAAACCCTAATCTAGAGTAAAACTGAGTGTTATCATAATCTAGGGTTATGATGTAACCCTAACTTAGTGTCACAATGTAAGAAGCCCTAATTTAATGGGAATCATACATCCTAACCCTAATTTGGGTATGAGGTAAGAGAAACCCTACTTGGATATGAATAGTAAACCTTAATCCCTAAAATGGGGTAAAGGTGCATGAAACCCTAATATAGGGTAATGTTATGAAACCCTAATACAGGGTAATGTTATGAAACCCTAATATAGGGTAATGTTATGTGAACCCTAATACATGGTAATGTTATGTGAACCCTAATATAGGGTAATGCTATGTGAAACCCTAATACAGGGTACTGCTATGTGGAACCCAAATACAAGGTGATGCTATGTGAGTTCTAACACTAAGTAATCCTATGTGAAGCTCAAATATAGACTAATGGGTTATGAATATAATAAGATAACCCTTGTATTGCAAGGTACTGATATGTAATTGCATCATGATTACTAATCATGTAGATATGATGAGAAGATGAGCATAACCAGGTATGGGCTATGATGTTCTGTACATTGAAAATGTTCAATAGGTCTTAATAGCTTACATATGCCTTGTTTCCTATTAAGGGGTAATAAGAGGTGATATGAGCTTTGTGAACTGTGTAATACTTTGTGTAGTAAGAATCATAATGTCCTTGGTCAGATGACGTGAAGGTATGAAGTTACTTAATAAGTGGTAACAAGTGTTCTATGATGAGATAAGGGTTTAAATACCCAGATTCTATAATCATAATGATGAATATGTTAAGAAGTGGAATTGTACTTGATGAGTTGAGGGATTGAGATCCCAATACATTGAGAAAAGAGTGTGGCTACAAGCCATGACTCCACTATGACAATGCCAGGCTCTAGATATATGATCTAACCCTGAAGAGAGTTAATGCTGTGATATTGATTCTGTAGTGGATAAGTGTTATAAATGTTCTTCATATTCCTTAATGGATATTTGATATGTTGCTCTTTCAAGTTATAGCTACAATGTTGAATAAGATTAATATTCTAATTTGTTAGACATTGAAGTAACTGCTGTGAAACAAATATGATTCCTCTTTTCATATTTATCTTCTTAAGCTGCAATAATAATGTTTCTGGCGGAGAGTTATATCTCTCGCTGGGGCAATTTACAATTGTCTCACCCCTATGGGAACCACATTTTTAGGTGGATGTGGACGAGGAGGAAGGAACCCTTTGGTAGGTGAAGGACAACAACAATAGCAGTAGGGACAACAGTGAACTCTCAGATGGAGACACTGGATGTTGTACCTTGTATAGATGTAGATAAAGTCATATGTGTCATCTCTGTACTCTCAGGTCCTCGGAGTAGTAGTTAATGTTTTTGAGATTTTGGCTCAGTGCCTCGAGGTTTCCATACTACCTGTGTTTAGCTTAGCAGGACAGCTGATGCTTGTAACTCTTAGAAAGAGATGATACAAGATATGTACTTTTGAAAAATAGAATGTAAATGTGTTACTTTTGTTCTCTGTGAGAAAGTTTTTACTTGATGGACCTCTTGATAAAAAGTTTTTAATTTTTAGTGATTTTTTGGTAATCCGCTGCTTAATGAACGCTTCCGCATTAGTTAATTATGTTTTCATGAGTTATATGCCATAGTAGGGGTGAGGTGGAGGTGGAGCATATTTATAGTTGAGTGGTGCTTGAGGAGGTGGAGGAGCATAGGGGTTTGGTGGGGTTTGGTAAGATGGTGGAACATAAGCACTCGAAGTGTTCCCTAGAAAATTCCCATCATTGTTCGGATTTGGCATTGGTTGAGATGGAAGTCTACCTTCTTCTCTTCTAGCCAAAGAGAGAGAAATTTGATCCAACCTCTGCTGAAGAGGGTTAATAGACTGCCCATGTGCATTGACATCCTTTTTTACTTCATCTTGGCTTCTGAGCCTTCCAAGTACCTCGTCCTCAAACTTGGAGTTGTAGCGTGGCTTTTGTTGCCCCTGTCCTTGTCCATCCCCATTCTGTTGTTTCCAAGAGAAGTTTGGGTGGTTCCTCCACTCGAGAGTGTAGGAGTTGGACATTGGACCCTGGTTGTTGCGGCCACCAAAGGAATGTAGAGCATTGACTTCCTCGTCTACAGTATCAACAACCATTGCGGGTTGGTTAGAAGAGCCACCCACTTGATTCTTCATCATCCGCATCATATCGGCCATCATCTTCATCATATTGGGGTCATTGGTTTTACGACTCGGAGCTGCGAAAGAAGGTGGAGGAGCGTAGCTTCGATCACAATGCCCCCCTTTTGTGGAAGCACGGTGGTGGGAGTTTTCAGTGAGATGCTCAAACAACGGCCATGATTCCTTGGGCGGCTTTGCCATGAAAGTGCCCCTGCAGGAAGAGTCTATGTTGTTTTGGCTTTTCTCTTCAAGCCCGGTGTAGAATGCTTGAACGAGCTGCCACAGTGGAACCTCATGATGGGGGGCAATCGTGAAGTAGCTTTTGGAACCTCTCCCACTCCTCATGGAAGGGCTCATTCTCTTTCTGGGCAAACGACGTGATGCACCTTCTCATATAAGATAACTTGGCGATGGGGAAGAACTTTTTGAGAAACTTATTCTTCACCTCATTCCACGTGACCAACACTGGCTTCATCACATACCACTCCTTGGCTTTCTCCTTGAGGGAGAAAGGAAAGAGTGTCCTCCTGATTAAGTCATCCGTGGCGGCTGGAATACGGAAGGTAGAGCACATTTCAAGGAACACGTCTATGTGGTGGTAGGGATTCTCGTTCTCCATATTGAAGTATGTAGGGAGAAGTCCCAGGAGTGTCGGCGGGATGGAGAACTGTTGACCTGGCATCTGGTCAACCAGAGTGGCGATGGGGGAGTTGTAGTTCCACGGCGTGAAGTACTCGTGAAGCGGGCGATGTGGCGGTGGATGTGGTTGACCATCTGCATCTTGGTTTTTCTCGGCCATCTTGGCCTCTTGGTGTAGGTTGTGGTGAGCTTGATGCCTCCTTCTACCAATCTCGGGGTCGTATACCACCAAGTCAGTGCAAGTAGAATGCGTGCTACACATGCATAGCTGTCACCTGCGCAAGTCACAAAAAAACAACAAGGAGCCAAGTTAGCGAACCAATATGGAAGAGTAACACAAAGAATAAATAATAGCAATGGTGAGGGCAAAAGGAAAGGCTAAGCTACACTATCTAACTAGGCCGAGCGCCTCTATCCCCGGAAACGATGCCAGAAAGCTTGGTGCTCCACCGCTAGTGGCCTACAACACCAGCCAACTAAGGTGATTAGGCACAATCCACGAGATCGGAAGGCACGGGAGATGGGATCTTTGCTTTCAAAATTTATAAACCTACGCTAACTACCTACTTCTACTAGAACACTACCCACAAGCGCACAGGGTCATGTCGTAGTATAGGAAGGCGGCAAGATAAGGATCGATCCATGAAGATAGAGCGGGCACTAGAGTTAAACAGGGTAAGCTACGTTCCTATTGCAGAGAGTAAGATTTTTAGGGTTTAAAAAGTTGGTTGGTTGTTGATTAAGCTAAGTGAGCAAGTAGGAAATGCAATATGAAACTAAGTTATCAAAAGGCTAAATTAGCAATCTAAGTCAACAAGCTATCTAAACAAGAGCAAGAACAAACTACACTAGACTAAGCAAGCAACTAGCAATTGAGAGCCTAAGTTAACCACTAATCAAGATCAAAGACCTAAATTAACACTTAGCTAGCAAAACTAGGCAATCAACTAAGTTAACTAAAGCAATTGAACTACACTAGAATTAACAAGCAAACTAGGCAGTTAAGGTTTTAAGCAATTAGATGAAGGAGGTGGGCCATTTGGGAATGTGACCTTGACATTAATTGGAGGATGTCACCATAATAAGCAATTAGCATATTTTGTTCTAGACTACCAAACCAAACAACAGGGTGGGTGCTATGAGAATGTACCCTATGCTACTAGTTGGAGAACTAGGGCTAGGTGTAATTCTCATAGGACTTACCAAGTCTAGGTCTCTTGGATAAGTGGTATTAGTCAATTGAGGACCAAGGGTAAGGATGGGAGTAGAGATGAGGATATTTGACCTCGTGCCACTAGCCACCTCAACCTTTAGGAAATCCTAGGCAATTGCACTAATCACACTTATACTAGTCACTTAGAACTCACATTTGCATGTAGGACGAAGGTGATTATGTAGGAAGATAGGGGGCTAGCTAGGGATCCAAATTAAGGACCTAGGAGCCAATCCTAGGATAGTTACATAGAAACTAAATCATCCTAGAGGCAAATGTCTTCAAACACCACAAGGCAAGCAATTAATGTAATTAAACAACAATCACATGTACAAGTAATGGGAAATGAGATACAAGCAAAGGCAATCATCATAGAAGTGAAATATGTTCATTACAAATTATATTCCCCCAACATGGTATCAAAGTCACATTTTTGCCCCAAACAGCCCACCAAAGGGGCTTAGCTATACATGATCAAAATAGAAACAAAGGAGAAGGGAAAGAGAGTAGGAAACACCATGGATGCTTGGTGAAGCTTGACTTCTTCACCTCCTTGCTTCCAGCCACGAGCCTCCTCCTCCAATGGTGCCCAAGAGCATGGAAAAAGGGGAATGGATGGATAGAAACCTAGAGAAACTAGGTTTCTATGGTGGAAATGAGTGGAATGTGACTGGAAATGGGATTAAATGCAAGGAAAGTGGGTAGATGGGAGTAATGGATGCAAGGAGTAGTGAGGGAGTAGCTGGGGAGCAGCCAAGAGGTGCTCTCTCTTGATCCCTAGAAGAAACTAGTGCTTATATAGGAGTTAGGGCTAAGTGGGGGTATAATAGGAAAAACAGTGGAAAAGTTTGCTGGAAAGAGGGCCACCATGACCGTGGTGAAGGGCCACGACCGTGGTGAAGACGGTATAACATGGCCGTGGTCAGGTGGTACGATCACGGTGAAGGGAAGTTGGAAATGAATGAAGTGGATCAATACGACCGTGGCGAGGAACCACGGTCGTGGTGAAGAGGCTGGGCCACAGGCGTGGTGTGTGGCCACGGGCGTGTCATTTGGCGAACATTCTCCTGTTGATTTCTGGAAATACACATTACGGTCGTGGGTAGTGGCCACGGCCGTGGTGACTCTGGCTTGTCATGGTCGTGGCCGAGGGCCATGCTCGTGGTGATTCTGGCCATTTCTACTGTTGGAATTGCTGCTCCTTGGCAGTAAACATAATGGCCGTGGGACTTGGCCACGGTCGTGGTGAAGGCTTGAGTAGGCTGATGAACTTCAAACTTTGTCAATTTTGGATGTCCTTACTTGGTGATGACTCTTTGGCCACTAGGGTAGGTTGGGGGAGCTTTGGGGCCTTCTTTGGGCCCCTCCATCACATTCGTCCATCCATTGTGGTCCAAATACCTGAAAATTGTGCAAAGAACATCCATAAGCACAAATTGCATTTATATTCATATTAGGGGGGATAACATGTAATTTTATTACATTTGAATGTGATAAATGTACAAAATGACACAAGATACAACCCTAGAATAGGGTTGGATCAATTAGTAACATTATTGTCCTATTTTGTAGCCTTGTCTTCATAAACTCTTGGATCCACTTAGTTGTTTCGATGCAAACCTTGGATTCTTGAGGTACTATATCTTATATATACTATTAATTTTATTTCCCTCTTTTAGATTTACATAAAATTTAGCATGGTGGTTAACCATATTATTTTGGCCTTTTTTGGAATTTTGAAGGTCAAAATCCACATTTTGATATAGTCAAAATATTGTGAATATTGAGATAACAATTGAAGTTGATCTCTGAGAGTTTTAAGTCCCTTGAGATGTGGCCCCTTTTTGGACTTTTGTCCCTTGGGATTTGTTCCTTAGAGCTCTGGCTCCCTAGAGGTTTGGTCACATCCTTCCACCCTATGGAGTGGCCTGTAATGGACTAGTTTCCCCTCAGTATATTGGTTAATATAGAATCTAGGGATAAGTGTTGTTCTCTCATAGATTGTGAGGAGATTAAGGCACCTATCCCTAGAAAAAGAATCTTTCATATTAATTTTTTATGTTTCATATTTGGATATCTTGAATATGGATCACAATATTGTATTGTTGATAATATTGTGAAAGTTACCATTTTGATACTTGATAGTTGGTATTTGAAATCCCTACTTTGTTAACCTAAAAATCCATGAAATTGTCCCTTCATAAATTTGAACTTGCATCCAAATCATACATTTTAATGATATGAATAATAGGATGTAGTGCCTTCTTTGAAGACCCAAATCTTCTTTTGGTTTATGTGTGAATTCATTCCCAATGAGAATTAATGGATGGGTGGTACAATGAAGGCATAGACAAGATGTGTAGGAGATGCCCTTTATTGAATAGTAGATACAACTCATGTACATTTTAATTACTAGTTATTATGTGTAGCTTCTGTGAGGTATGTTGTAAAGAATAAAATGTAAAGAGATTTGTTTATATATTCTATTAAATTTTGTAAAAGATTGATCATAAAATTTTAGGTATTCACACCTTCTTACTTCCTCTTTAGATATTGAAGTACAATTGAAATTCACCTTCTAATAGTTTACAATCACTAATTCTTCTCCCTTGTGCAAAAGCTCCTTGAATTTTAGAGATCCAATATGTTAGAACCAAGCGGTCTATTTGGTAAGAGTTTTCCAAGTATTTTACATTGTATAGAAAAAATTGGAATGTCTAAAGTTAGTGCGATAGGAGGTTACCTTCTTCATAGTAATAAGCACTATGAATCCACGATCTAACTGCATCACCATGTCCCCCCTTTCATGAGCCACAAAATACTTTTGACTAGATCAACCTTAATGATGTTCCATATCCTTCTATAAAATAAAGACTTGAACCTTTCTAGACTTGGTGATTTTTTCACATAAATACTCCATAAGACATCATGTAACTCCTTTTCATTCAACAACCTTGCAAGAATGTTATTGTGAGTTGAGGAGGGTATGAAATTTCACTGGATTTCCTCTTACTACATCGTGTCTTTGAATTCTTTTTTGAACAAGGAGGTATATAGTAGAACACCCTTGTCTTCTATGTCTTCTTGTCTATTTACCACATATCCATCCACATCAATTAATTCAAATATATTATTAACCTCCTCTCTTCTTTAAGTAGTTATGTGGTAAAGTTTAATTTTTTCCCCATCCTTTAGTAATTTTTCTCTATTCTTTTTTCCCCTCAACCTTTTCCAAATCAGTAATCATTCTTTTCATCTCTTTCTCTTCTTGAGTCAGTGTCTCATTCATGGAGTCTTTCATGAGTGCATATTAAATCTCCTTGGATTCACTTCTTGAGTCATCCAACAACATTGGAATGTTCAACTCCTCTTTTGCCCACTTCACCAAATACTACTTTGTGTTCATAAATTTATTCATAAAATTGTGGATAGGATTACCTATAATATATACATTCCATGCTTCCTTCATTGTCTTCTCTAAGCCATTTCAATCAGCTTAGTAGTTGAAAAATCTAAAATATCTCCTTATGTCACTCCATTTTGATGGTGTGATCATTGATTTCGGAGGATTCCACTTCTACTAAGGCATTGGGAAAGGTGTGGAACAATATGTCATTCACAAGCACCATGTCTAATTTTCTTGCTATCTTGAATTTAGTTTCTTGCTCATTATTCCACTTACACGGGTCACCCCCACTATAAGAAGCCCAAATAAGTTAGATTAATCAATCATCTCATTGAAATCATTAATTACCACCACTATAATTGGAATCTCAACCTTTATTTTTATCCTACAATCTAACATTATTGAAGTTCTTAAGAACTAGCCAGGGTTTATCAACATCCTCGACAAGTTGACAAGATCTTACAACATACTTATCCACTAGATACCCATGTTGTAATGCTATAAATGGATAACTTTATTTGACTAATTGAGTATACTCACCTTCCGAATGATTAACAATCCATTCCCAATTATTAAATGACATACCAATCACAAAGTCTTTCTTAGACTACTTTATCATAGCCTCTAATATTATTCATGTAGAATAAATTTCTTTTCATAAGTCAAATAAGATTACTGGGTCTCCAATATAAAGGAGTTAGGGAGTACATGGGCTATATAGAAACAAGGGAAAATACAATGGACTTATGCCCAACTTTATCAAATATACAACCACACCCCCTCATGTTGGAGAGTAAACATTGTGAAGGCCCAACTTGACACCCATATACTTGAATAAAATAGAAGGAAGAGGTTTTTTAAGGATGCCCATAACTTGAACACATGTCCTAATGTGAGGATTCATGATCTACTTGGCTTTGATTAGGTCCCACACAAAATGTCAGTCAACTTCAATGTGTTTTGTTCCCTTCTAGAAGACTAGATTATTAGATATGTTTATAGATGCATGGAACTGAAATTTGTAAAGTAATTCCAAACTAAGTCAAGATGGATCAAACCCACTGTAGATCACAACATGTGTTAGTCATATCCCAATATTCTACATCAGTGTTGAAGTGAGCTACTACAGCCTATTTTTTACTCTTTTAGGAATTTGGGAGAGAGACAATCATGACACAATAGCTGGAAGTGGATCATTAGTCTTTAGAATCACCATCCCAATGTGCACCTACGTATCCAGAAATGATATTACCTTAGACTTAGCATGTTTGTAGACAAATCCTTGAGATAGAAAAAACTTCATTGTATGCTGAATAATTGGGATTGAAGTGGTGCACTCATGTGTTGGTTGACTATCCAAACATCATAGGTAATATATGGTTGAGTAATAGTCAAGTAGATTAGTTTCCCAACTATACGAAGATAAATCTTTGTATCCACAAAGAGTTCTCCTTCATGCATAGGGTTTGTATGATATTCCATCTAGGTAGATACTGGTTTGGCTTCTGCCATGTTGGCCTCTTAAAAGTGTGTCCAATACATAGCACTCGTTGTGATAGGTTGATCCCTGAGCATGAGAAGAGGACTTTGGTCCTGAGGAAGTATCATAGGGTGCCCAAGTCTTTTTTAGGAAAATTTCATTCAGAGATTACTTGATTTGGGATATCCCCATCATATCATCACGGGTGATGATGATGCATTAAAATAGATAGCAATAAGAACATGGGCTTTGAAGGACTTGAGCAAGCATAAGATGTGGTATGTAGCTAATCTTTGAAACTTAAGTTGTGTAAGGACATCACGTAACTTGTTGAACCAGGCCCTTGGAGACTGCTTGAGGACATAGAGATATCGTTAAAGACAATAAACCTTGTGAGAATATGACCCCTCAACAACAAATTGGGGTAGTTGATACATGTAGACTTCCTCCAAAAGATCTCCATGAAGAAATGCATTCTTGATGTTGATTTGATAAAGAGTCTAGTCAAGGTGAGATGCAAAAGAGATAAGGATATGAATGAATGCAATCTTTGTTACTGGAGAGTATCTCAAAGTACTCCACAACAAAGGTTTAAGTGAATTTTAGCAACCAAACGTACCTTGAGTCTTTCAACAGAGTCATTTGACATATGTTTTATAGAGAAAACCCATCGACAACCTATGCTATTTATGTCTTTTAGTGGGATCATAAGATCCCACATCATGTTGTTGTGGGGAACCCACATTTCTCCTTCATGGCAGCTTTCCATCCTAGATGACATAGACCATCTATTGGACACTTAGAACATATTTTGTGTCTAGGGTAGTAGCAAAGGATGAGGTAGAAGAAGAAAGACATGCTAGACAACAAGTGTTGGAAATGGGATGTTTGATAGCGTAAGAGTGTATACCTTTTTGTAGTGCCACTAGTATGTTGTATTGGTCTGAAACTGACGATTATGATTCACAACTAGTCGGCGACTCATCTTCCATGCACCATTTTGGTGTTATTAGTGGTGGAGCTAGTGGTGATGTTAGTGGGATGAATGGATCACACAACTAGACCATAGTATCTGTATGATCTATGGAGGTGAGGATGATAAAAATAATATTTCATCCTCATGAAAGGTGCATAGATAGAGATATATATTTTTCCAGAGCTAGGTTCAATACATTTGTATCCTTTTATAGAAAAAGGATAACTGAGAAACACCATTTGAATAGTTTGGGGGGGAGCTCGTCACCTTGGGATTAAAACGATTAACAAATGCAACACAGCTGAAAACTTGAGGCGGTAGAGGGAATGGTGTGGATTGAAGGTAAACAATGGAAAAAGGAGTACAATTTTTAAGAATAGAGGAAGGTTGTCTATTTATAAGAAAGCAAGCAGTGAGGATTGCATCATACCAAAACGGCTTAGTAGAGTTGCCATGAATGAGAAGAGAGTGTATAATGTCAAGTAAATAATTATTTATATGATTGGTTATACCATTTTTTTGTGGTGAGTATGCATACAAGCATTTATGAATCATCCCTATGTAACAACAAAAAGAGGTGACATCCTTTTAGATATATTTGAGAGAGTTGTTGGTTCAATGAATCTTAATAGACGTTGAAAATTGAACCAAAACCAACTTGTAAAACTCACAAATGAATGTAAAAACCTCATCATGTGTTTGAAGCGAGTAAATGCATGTCATTTTAGAAAAATCATCAACAAATGTAAGAAAATAACTTTATATGTTGTAACTAGTAATCCTGAATGGACCACACACATCAATGTGAATGAAATCAAATATATGAGATGGTTGTTTACCGATATGATTCGGGAAAGACAAATGATGGTATTCCCCTAGCTAACAAGCATTTCATGGAATGGAAGAACATGAAGATAAAGAACTATCTAATAGTTTAATTTTGTCTAAAGGTACATGGCCATGATGTAGATGTAGTTGAAGTGGTGTGGAGGCAACAAAGGCTCATGGTAGGCTACCGAGTGGGGTGCAGAAGAAATTGAGATCACCATATTATACTTCCTATTCAATCATTGTAAAATTCCTCCAATCATGTAAAATAAAACTAGATGGACCAAAAGTAAGAAACATCAGAGAGAACCAAATTTTTTTTGCTACAAACATTAAATCGTATGCAATGTTTGCAACATAGTGGAAAATAGTCAACTTGATTTTAGAAGAGATAACAACAGTGCCACTCTGAGTTACTCATTTAACAAACCCATCTTCCATGGTGACACAGGAGTGAGGGAAAAATGAATCAGAATTGCTTAGAAGATGGGCCATACCAGTTATATTCTATGAGATAACTAAATCCAAAATCCAGTTAGAACTGACAGCAAGCATGGACATCCTAAAGTTACATTGAGAAGTAGTGGCTAGGTGAGTAGAAGAACTGACAATAGGTAAATACCGGAGTTGCCAATTAGAAGAGGCACCACAGTCATGTTGTTGTATGAGAGAATTCCCATAATATTGGAAATCTTGTAAAAAGCATTCATACTCCTCACATGATAATGAAACATGCAAATTTTGAAAAGATGCTTGTGGTTAAGGCGGTGCATGACAAATTTTCAAGGAATATGTTTAACCAATTGTAGGGATAGATGCTTGTCCAATGTGGGTAGGTTCTTGAGAAACATGGCTTGATCCCCTTCCACGTCCTCTTTATAGTCTGTTAGATAGCCATTCTTTGAGTGGCAAATGTTTTCAGTGTGGCCCATCTTGCCATATTAAGTGCACTTTGGGCATTGGCCTCATCCACCATTACTGTTGTTGGTCGTCACAACCATCATAGTAGGAAGGTCAGTTTTAGAAGTAGTAGAGATATGAGGAGAAATCATTTCAAACTGGGTTGGGCATGCATATGCCTAGTCCATAAATGCAAGGGTTCCACCAACTAGGACTAGATGTCAAACAACAACAACACAAGATGAAACCCATTGAGGAAGTGCCTAGTTAGGGGAGTTTCCCTCTCTTCGGTGACCTCAGTAGAGATCATCATGGAGAAAAAATTTAGTTTGTTGGATAGAGCCTTCATTGCATCATAGTATTTGGACATGGGTCGATTCCCCTTGTCGCTTGGATAATATTTTGTCCATGGCATCGTAGATGCCCATGTAGTAGTCATCCTAAGTGAAGAACTGCTTCATTTTTTCCAACATTATTTTGGTGCGCTTGTTCCACACATACGTGACCTCAATGTAAGGCTCCGTACACCCCAAAGCTAGGAGAAAACTGGGTTGTTGCCTATAGTCTAAGCAATATCTGGTACCACAAGGGCATTCTTAGTGATAAAGTTGAATTTACTATGTCATTCTAGAAATGTATGAAAAACATTCACCCAAAGTAGAAAGTTGTCATGATTAAGTTTAATGGACAATACATATGGCATAGCATTGTAAATAGTATTCGTCTTAGAAACATCGCACATGATGAGGTGAGTAAGATATTAGATAATAGTATGGTACAAATAGAAAGAAAAGTACTAGAATATAGCATGATACAAATAAAAAGTAAAGGTACTGGAATGCAACACGATAAAAAGAACAAAACAAAAATAGTATTGTAATCTAAACTTGGTCGAAGAAAGAGTAGAACTACTATAATAGTCCTGGTAGGAATAAAACAATACTATCAGAATGGAGCGTGCTATAAAATTAATGATAGGGTAGGATAAAGAATATAAATCCCTAAGTTTTAAGAAAAAAATGCATCCATTTGGATTAGGGGAACTACATGGAGAGGAAAAAAGTAAAACTTTGCCCCTTTTATATTTTAATGTTTTATAAAGTAGCGTGGGGTCTTTTGAATCTACTTTTTTATATGTATGTATCAAATTTCTAGAACTAGAACATGAGGAAGATGATAGGGGAGAGAGGAGAAAGATTTTTGGATTGTCTGACTAGCTTTGGCGTTTCCCAAATGTGAACCTTTCTAGTCGTGCCTACGGCCGTTGAGAAGTTGTTCTATGACTGGACACCAGTAGGCTTGGTGGCAAGCGAAGGGAGAGGGAGGGAGGGTGGTGGTGGTGGGTGGAGTAGGGAGGGGGTGGTGGTGGCGATAGGTGGTGATGGTGAGGAGGGAGGAGGCCACCGGGTGTGAGAGGGATGGGAGAGAAAAAGAAAAGGAAAGGAGGGGAAAGGGCAGGGTTAGAACCCTACTTATGATACCATGTAGAATATGTTACTTTGAATGTGTCAGGTATGAGTACTAGTTTTCCTATGTATAGGAGTCAGTGAGTGCATGGGCTAAACAGAATAAAGGGAAAATATAATGGGCCTAATCCTAACTTAATCCAATATACCAATAGTTGCTTGAGAGACACATAAACCTAGAACCCAATTTCTAATTTAACTTTCTTCGTAGGTTTACCACCACCCCTAGCATTGTAGGCAATTAAAGACATTATTTAAATTCTAATATGGTATGCCTAGGAGCCTCCCTCCTTTGTGTTATTATATTTTAGCGTTTACTCTCTACTACCTCCTTAAGCGCCTCATCTACGTCCTTGTCAGACCCAACAAGGTAGTCAAAGGTATTGTCAATGAGAATAACTAGGAATCCCTTATTTTCCCTTGGGACCTTGGTATCTCTCCTAATCTGCCTTGTAGTGGAAGGTGTAAATTCACCCTCTTCCAATCCTTCTTCTATAGTCGATGTGGTTTATACTTTGATTTGTTTCAGCTCTTCTTGTTGCTTCCATCTATCATGACTCCATGTTATGCTTATGTTCTTTCTTCTTCTAGATTTTCTTCCTCCTAGTTTGTATGAATCCCTCATATCTATTATTCATCTTAGGAGGGGCCCTATCACCACAATGTTTGTCACCAATCCTAAATGCACAAGACCTGGAACACTTTGAGGGAGATGTTTGCAATCCTTCTTCTATAACTGATGTGGCCCTATTTCATCTTTCCCAATCACAAGTTGCAAAACTGTAGCCATCATTAGTTTGTCAGGTATATATATATATATATATATATATATATATATATATATATATATATATATATATATATATATATATATATATATATATATATATATATATATATATATATATATATATATATATATGGAACCCTAAAATCTAGAAGCAAAAAAAGACAATAAGTTTCCATGATCTATTCGTCGTGAGTAATAACTGAGACGATCAAACTAGTGTTGTTCGATCACTTGAATTCAAAACTTTTCACTAAAATGTATTAGCCCGGTTGGAAATATATTGCAAGAACTTGGCTTGCCAATTTCATTATCGGCTGCCACCTTGTTCGGAGAAGAAAGTATTGGTGGTATAGGCAACAAAGATAGCATATACCTAGAGTGAGCACTCCTCTAATCAACATGCTAGCTTACTGAGGCATCATTTCTCCTACCACCGACCCTGTTCTTGTATTCAACCAGGGATTATATTGTATGGCGGATGGAAGCAACTTGGAATAGAACTTGGAAAGGATGTATTTCTGGAGTGCAATGGCCATTTTTGCAATTTGAGGAATTCATTGTTGGTTCAACAAGATACTTCAAAGGGAAGTAGTACACCAACTACGAGCATCAAATTACTCTCAAGAACTATGAGATAGACGATGACATTGGCCTCAAGACATTAATACAATAGGTTTTCAAGATTTCAACTGAATGATTTTATTGACAGATAACATTAATATGGCGCTAGTTGTTGGTCTCTTCTCATTAATTACTACCTTATTTCAATGACACTATGCAACAACTAATTTTTCACTACCTTATAATGGATGATAGGCTCCAATGCATGCTGCAAACTGCTAGCTGTGACGATTGGGAGATCGCTAGCTAGAATCCCCCATTGATGCCCTTGACTTTAGATCGATCATGACTCCACACTACTCACCTAGATAGCAATCCAAATTGGCATGAATACATGATCACCTCTAGATAATTTGTGCCACACCAAGCAAGGTACTTGATGAGTCATTTAGTTTATGATGATCCACGTCGTTGTACCCTTGATACCTTTGAGAAATATAACTATATAGTCATAGCACACATATCTATAAGGGATCCATTAATTCATCTTTCAGTCTAGATGTATATATGCATTAATAGTGTTGTATCTGGTTATTAGTTGGGCAGCTGATATGGAGGCTACAATATGCACTGGGACTTGGTTGAGAAAAATGCAGCACCCAACAAGTTATATAAGCGTGATAGATACTTATAAGTTAAATAATGGTTAGTTGTAGGACCAAAACAAACTCTCATATAATGTTATTTGTGAGCCACTCTTCTAATCAATAGAAATTCAACACTTATATATTACGAATATTGCTCTATGTTATTCAGTAATGACAATTTATTATTAAAAGACTCCTAACCTAGCTTTATGCTAGATTGTGTTTATCTTGTATAATGAGATGCTCAAACCATAATTTAATCTCTTGAGATATCCTAATAACATGTGACATGCTTGTGTTTTTAGCTTGGTCCAATTTGATGGATGATTGAGCTATCTTTGCTATATATGTGCATGTTTCGAGCCATATTGTAATTTATCAATGATTGAGGGTTATCTTGAAAAATGCCACATGTTGAGAGTGATTCTTATGCTTTAGCTTCATGAGAGTGAAGATTCTGATATGGGGTGCCTTGATTGTAACATGTTTGGTGATGTGATGTCTCATGATGATTCTAGGGTTTCTTGGGTTTGCTTTTTTTGATATGGTGACCTTTTTAGGGTTTGAGTGTTGCGATCACTACACCACTTTTGAGTGGGTGTAGCAATCAGAACACATATCCTATGAGAAGTTGTTTTGACCTTGGTGACCTAAATATGGTTGGTCAAAATAGTTGCTCCACTAGAGAATTAAGTGTCTCAACCATGTGTATAATGACTTAGGGTTTCGGTCACAACAAGTATATAGGAGTGTGTCTCGACCGAAACAAGGTGGTAGCTGACCTAGATTGTCGCTAAACTTTTTTGGATAAACATCAAAGCTTCAAAACATGCATGTGAGTGTAGGAAAAGTTGTTTTCTTTGGAGGGCATGTGTTCCTTGATAATGTCTTGTGTTGACACCTCTTAAACCTCTACTTCCCTCATCCTTTGGGTAGATAACCTCTTCTCTTCACTTCTAAGCAACTTTTTGGCCGTACTCTCTTCCTTCTCTCTTTGGATCATTCTTGGAGCTTTAGGAGAAAAAGAGGTCTGACCTTGAAGCTTGGGTGGCCAATCAACCTTGTTGTTGGAGGATCTTATGCTTAATCAATGTCTTGGTAGTAATTCTTGGTGATTCTTCACTTGGAAAGTAATCTTGTTCTCTTGATCACAGTTCCCCTTTATGAAACCTCCATCTTCTTCTTCCTCCATGACCGTAGACTATAGATCATCCATGGTGGTCATTTGAGAGAAACTCCTCATCACAACAGCCTTAGACTATGCTTGGCATGGTGGCATCCGAGTGATAGGGAGTTTTCATCTCTTTCTCCTTTCTTCCTTGGTCCGGCCTAGGGTTGTTTTCCCTCTTTTGTGAGCTCTATTGTGACCAACATTTTCTTCTTTTTTGAGGTGATCCTTTGGCTGAAGTGTTGAGTCTTGGTTGAAGTTCTTGGAGCTTTTGATCTTGAGAGATTGGTTCTCTCCAAATCAGGCGGGTTATATAACTTTTCCCTCACCTATTATTCACATTTTAACCCTAATCATATGCTTCTATTCTATATCTTAAAAATGTGTTCTTTATGGTAGAATAACTGATAATTATTTAGGGCTTAAATTTGGTAGTAATCCCAAGACTAATACTCTTTCTTATAAACCCTAAATCTTTATACCTGGATTTGTGGTGATTGAAATATTGATATGTTTCTTTGGATCATTATCTATGGAACACTTATACTTGATATATGGTCCATTAAAATGAATAATAGGAGGTTTTGAATATGTTAACATGCATAAGAATATCAGTTTTCTCTCTTTTTACGTAGTTGTTTTGATAACCTTATATGATCTATAATCTAGGGTTTGATGAACACCTTATATGAAGAGTTCTTCCTATAGACATTTGATCTTATTGGTTTAATCATTTGTTCGACCATGTTGAGCTTGTTTTGGTGTTGGGAATATTTCTTACCTATGGTCAAGACAACCTTTGAACTTCTCTTTCAATCGACACCCTAGAGGGTGGGTGTTGTGACTGCAAGAACCCTAACTCTAAGGGAGGGTCGCTATAGTTTTTTTGGTCACAATGCTGCGTAGCTGCTTGGTCTGTTGAATCTATTGGTTGACATTATGCTTGGGATGGTTAAGTGTGTTGGTCGTGACTCTTGATTAGGATATGGTAGCAATCGTGACAATTTTTCTTAAGAGGACATAGCTGATATACATGCATTGGTTTTGTTCACAACACATATTGGTAATGTTGTGGACACAACACTATGTTAGGCGTCACCTAGTCTTTTGGCCAGAACACAATGTTGCATGTGCCTCGGTCGCAACATAATGTCACCTTGAGTGACAGTCATTATACCTTGGAGGTATTTTGATCGTAACACCTTGTTTAGAGTCAAGGTCGATACATCTTAGTGTGGTAACGATTGCAACACCATGTATTGTGAGTAGGGTTGACACACACACACACGCACGGGTGTACCTAATCATTACATAGTGTAATAGTCTATATATGATGATGTTGTTATGAATTTCTAATAATTTGCAATAATCATTAACACTAGTACTCTCCAAACATGTGGTAGGTAATGAAATTAGGGTTTAGTGATTGAATGATGTTATGAAATCCTAATAAGCTATATATGAACCCTAACCCTCTAATCTTATGATGATGGGATATATGTGCTCAATATACTTGAAGAGTGTTATTATATGATAGTGTTTTCTCTCTCCTACTTGTGTAACCCTAACTTGCATGTGAAATAAATGTAATAGCTATGTGAATGTTATGATGATCCTTGTATAATTCAGTGTGGTCATTATGAGCATTGCTGAGATATGTTGTGATATTGAATGAGTAGGATTTATGGAATTGAGTCTAATGACCTGAAAATGCCTTGAGCATAGTTTGAGGTGAAATCCTCTAGAGATGTGATTGAGGGATTGATATCCCATAGCGATGTGATATTAGTGATGACCTTGTAATGGCAATGATACAAATGTGATGTGATGATGACACAAGTTTTCAACTTGTGTGTTTTATATATTCTAGAGTTATATCCTACCCTTAAATTTGTAGAATTTGTTTAGAAGTTATATGTTGTAACTTGATTTATTCATTAGAAGATACCTGATTGGATTATCTAATCAAGTGAAACCCTAATCACGTAGTTTCCATGTATGGAAGATCCATCTTCAGCGTTAGTATCTAGCTGGATGGTGAAATGAGTAACTCCTACGGAAGCCTCAGAACGCATATTACTGAATATGAAGGGTGTAAGTCTAAGCATCTCATTGTATCCTTAAATTGTTGTTTATGACGATACAATGTCTTCTTTAGAACGCCTATGTGTGAGCTTGTTCTCTAGCACTACGCCATGTACCAAGGTAGGTTAGTTGTTTTACATAACCATAGAATTGGCTATGAGTTGTTGTCTACAGGAATATAGATTTGACTATAAGTTTCTATTTAGTAGTCTGACTATTATGTCACTACATTGCATACTCAAACTGACTGAGTAGTGATGGTGATGATCATGGATTCTAGCTCTTCCATAGATCTTGTATGGTACTGATTTTGACTTAATAGTGGTCAGTTGGATTTGAGTGGTATGCCTCAAATCCTCAGGGCATATTAATTAAAAGAGTTAAACAAACTTGTTTCTTATACTATTTAGTTAATAACAATTATAAATGTTCTTCATATTCCTTCTAAAAGAATAAATCATTCTGATATTCAGCTGTACATGCTTAAGCTGCTCAATAAGTGTTAATTGCCTTACATGTCTGTTCTGTTATATTATTGTGTTAATAATAGTTGACGACAGAGAATTATATCTCTTTCTATGATGTTTGGTCTCACCCTATGGGTTTCCACATCATTTTAGGGGTCATGGATGAGGAGGTAGAGATCGTGCCTCAGGAGATGAGCAGCAAGGAGAATAGCAATTACTAGAGGTTGGATATGCTACTAGAGTTCTATAGTAGAGTCCTATGTGTCGTCCTTGTACTCTTAGGTCTTTGGGGAGATTTTGTTGTTTTGTATATCGATATGTAGATTTTGGCTTTATTCCATGAGCGTATAGTAATGGCATGTATATATCTAAATAGGTTGTAATATGTATTAGTGATAGCTTGACAACCTTTGAACATAAGGTGTAACATCTTTTGGCGTATATGAAATACAAATGGCCTGAGTTTGGGGCTTGTTCATGATGTGTAACAGCTTGAGAAATTGCATTACAAATGGTTTTGATCTAACCTGTTTTGTGCTAATATGATGGTTAGTGATAATTCCACAATTTGTTTTGAGTAATCTCACATTGTGTGGCAAAGGGTGTCACAATTTTTTGTTATCAAAGGTATATGGTTGCTAAGTCTATAGGGATATAGGACTAGGGTTTGTGTTTGATCTAGTGTCTTCCAGTATATCTTATGGTCACTTCTGCTTATGCAGAAGAAGAAGAATAGGAAGAAGAAGAAGAAGAAGAGAAGAAAAGATGTATTTAGAACACAAAGGACATGTTGCTGAGAGCAGTGTTGCTGCACCAGGAGGTAGTTCCAGGAGGCAAGAGAGGGCTAAGGATGCACCAGACATGCCTCAAGTTGACCCAACCAATGTATTCAACCCAGCATTGCAGTCTATGTATGGGCAATTTATGGCTATAATGACACACTTGGTGGATAGGATGCCTACAACCCAACCTCAGGAAATTGTCCTAGGTGCTGAAACATAAGGTTCTGGGAAGACTTTTGACAGAGTTTAACGTGTGGGGGTATTGGAGTATGTTGGAACATCTAATCCACTAGATGCAAATATTTAGTTGACTGAGCTGGAAAAGACCTTCAGAATCCTCAACATTCTCGAAGAAGATAACGTGAAACATGATGTATACTTGTTGCATAGGAGAGTTGGCCACTGGTGGGCCATTACGGAGGAGAAAAGGTTGGGGGTTGTGATTAGTTGGGAAGAATTCCAATAGGATTTCATGAGTCAGTACTTTCTAGAGACCTATTTGGATGAAAAGATTGTATAGTTTGAGAAGATTTGACAGGGATCTATGTTGATCAGTGAGTATGAAGCTAAGGTTATGGAACTTCTACAGTTTTGTCCGCATATGGCAACAACAGACAAGGAAAGGATTGGCTCTTTGAGAAGGGTTTGACTAACGAGTTGGCGACACTGGTTTCATCTTTAGAGAACAGAGAGAGGTTTTCTACTTTTGTGGAATCAGTTAGGAAGGTGGAAAAATTAGTTATAGAGAAGCATGAGAAAAAGGCTAAGAAGAGGCCTACAAAATACCAAGGGCAATCTTTTAGAGGCTTTAAGAAGCCTAGGCCCTTAGTAACTCAGTCTCAATAGAGGTCAGTGACTCACTCACAGTGGACATGGAGTAGAGGAAGATGTCATCGATTTCCATCTACAAGAGCTTACAGTGCAACATCAGTGTTAGTGATAGGGTTGTCTAGGCCTGGTATGACAGAAAAACATGTTTCAAGTGTGAATAGGTGGGGCATACTAAGTGGTACTACCCAGTGAAGGATGAAGAGGTGACTCAACAGTCAAGGCAGAGTTAGGAAGGGTCACAACAGTGACAACAGTACACTGGCAGTGGAAGAGGACCTGGGTAGGCATCACAGGCTGGTTCTTTAGGGCATGCTGGCAGAGGAAGAGGCCGACCAAGCAACAACTCAATTCTATGTGATTTGTTTTCCAGAAGAAGTCATCAATCCGAGGGACATGAAAGATTAGATGGAACTATTTCATTCTGATTTATCTTCTTCATTTTTAATCTTTATTTTGATTGACCTGAGTGTGCCACACTCTTTTATCACTAGAGAAGTGACATCTAACTATTCCTTGCATGTTAGTCATAGACGGTATAGTCTTCACTTAGAAACCCCTCTAGTTGGTTCTGCCGAGTTACGGGAGGTGTGCTCGTCTTGTGTTCTTTCTTTTTGAGGATGTAGCATTCAAGTGGTTCTCTTGCCACTTGACTTGCATGGATTTTATGTGATCTTTGTGATGGATACTTTGGAAAAGTATCGTGTGGTCTTGGACTCATGGGTCTTCTAAGGCGATAGGAATATTCTTGTGACATGTATAGTTTCATCTGTGATAGTAGAAAAGTGGATGAGACAGTAATGTGATGCGTTTTTGGCACATGTGGTGGATACCAAGGCAAAGAGTCCTAGTATTCAAGAAGTGCCAGTTGTTTGAGAGTTTAATGACATGTTTCCATATGAGTTTCTAGGTGTACCTCCTCCTAGAGAGATTGATTTTGAGATCAATCTAGTTCTAGGTACCCAACCCAAAGAACAAACACAATATAGGATGGAACCAGCTGAGATATAGGAACTGAAGAAATAGTTGCAAGAATTGCTTGAGAAAGGTTTTATCAGACCAAGCTTGTCTCCTTGTGGTGCTCCTATTATGTTTGTTAAGAAGAAGGATGGATCGATGAGGTAATGTATTGATTACCGACAGTTGAATAAGATGACGATTAAGAACAAATATATGTTACCACATAAAGATGATTTGTATGATCAGTTATGAGGTGCCACAACATTCTCCAAGATAGACTTGATATCGAGTTATCACCATTTGTGGATTAGGGCAGATGACATACCAACGTTAGCTTTTAGGACAAGGTATGGTCATTATGAGTTTTTGGTTATGCCTTTTGGGCTAACCAATGCACCAACAACATTCATGGATCTGATGAATAGGATGTCCAGACCCTACCTAGATCAGTTTGTAGTTGTGTTTATAGATGACATTCTAATTTACTCTAGAGACAGTCAGCAACACGAGCAACATCTACGTAAGGCTTTGTATTTATTGAAGTAGCATCAGTTTTATGCAAATCAGAATGTGCGAGACTTGGTTAAAGGAAGTTGCTTTCCCAGGGCACATAATATCTTCCAAAGGATTTTTTGTAGACCCAAAGATGATGGAGTCAGTGTTGGAGTGGGATCAAACAAAGACACCTATAGAGATTTGTAGCTTCTTAGGTTTGACAGGATATTACAAGAAGTTTATTAAGAACTTCGGTTAAGAAATGTAACCCCTAATGGAGCTTACAAGGAAAGATGTTTTGTATGTCTGGGATGAAAAATGTTAGCGTTCTTTTATGCTTCTGAAAGAAAGGTCGACCAATACACCAATCTTAGTGCTACCAAAGAAAGGAAATGATTATATCATATTTTGTGATGCATCCATGAATGGTCAGGGCTATGTTCTAATGCAAGATAAGAATGTGATTTCTTTTTCTTCGTGACAAAAAACATGAGGAAAACTACAAGACATGTGATCCATAATTGGCATCTATGGTCCAAGCTTTGAAGATATGGAGACACTACCACTATCACGAGAAGTGTCAGATTTTCACCGACCACATGAACTTGAAATATATATTTTTGAAGTAGGAATTGATCTTGCAACAATGTTACTAGATGGAGTTAATTAAGGAATTGTACCATAGATCACCATCCAGGGAAGGAAAATGTGGTGGCATATGCTTTATGCAGAAAGTCTTCTTCATCATCATCCTCTGAGTTGGCAAAGTTGAGTGCTTTGGTATACCATAAGAGAGACATGTTGGTCTCCTTATGTCAGATGAATGTACAATTATATGTGTCCATGTTAGCAGGTTTGTTGGCACAGTTACAAGTGAAGCCAACATTGAATCAACAAATCAGAAATGTGCAACAAAATTATATTGTGGTGCAACAAATTCAAGCATAAATTGGTAGTGAGAAGCGTGATGGCTTCTATGAGTCCAAGGATGGAATCGTGTGTTATCATGGCATAGTAGTTGTGCTAGATGTAGAGAATATGAGGACATTAGTTCTTGAAGAGGCTCACTCTTCTATGTATGATATGCATCCAAGTAGCACTAAGATGTATCATAATATGAACGATTTGAACTGGTGACCAAGATTAAAGTGTGATGTAGCCGAGTTTGTAGGTAAGTGTGTAGTGTGTCAGCAGGTCAAATCCAAGCACCAAAATCCTATAGGGACTTTGATATCATTTCCTATATCATAGTGGAAGTGGGATCATATTATGATGGACTTTGTAGTTGGACTTCCTAGGACAACCAAGGGTTAAGATTCCATCTAGTTAATAGTGGACATGTTGACTAAGTCAGCACACTTTCTTCCTATAAAGACGACGTATACGACCGAGAAACTTGGAAATGTATATGTCGATGATATAGTGCATTCACATGGTATCCTAGATACCATCATCTCAGACAGAGGTCCACAATTTAGTAGTCACTTTTGGGAACAATTGCACACAACTATGAGAACTCAGTTGAGGTTCAACACGGTGTTCCATCCACATACTGATGGAAAATTTGAGAGGACTATATAGACCTTGGAGGATCTGTTAAGATCTTGTGTGTTATAGTTTTTGGGTGGTTGGGATATACACCTTAGTTTGATATAGTTTCCCTATAACAATAGCTATCAGAGGAACATTTACATGGAACCATATGAAGCGTTGTATGGGAGACATTGTAGATCTCCATTGTACTGGTATGAGAGGGGAGAATATCATCTTCTAGGTCCTGAACTAGTATAGCAGACAATAGAAAAGATCAAAATAATTCAACAACAACTAAGGACATCTTAGGACATGAAGAAATCTTACAATGATAACCATCGTAAAAATTTAGAGTTCCATGTGGGAGACATGGTGTAACTCAAAGTCTCTCCTTGGAAAGGTGTTCCAAGGTTTGGGAAGAAGGGTAAGTTAGCTCCTCAGAATATACCCTATGGTTGCATGTGTTGGAAAGGTGGCCTATAAATTAGAGTTACCACCTGAGTTATGCAAGTTACATCTAGTGTTTCATGTCTCTATGCTGAGGAAGTGTCACCCTGATATGGAGTTGACTCTTCAACCTATTGGGGTGGAACTAGATAATGATATGTCTTATGTAGAAGGTCATGTTCTGATCCTAGATAGAAGGATCAAGAAGTTGAAGGACATTATGTTAGTCAAGGTTTTGTGGCATCATTGTGGAATTGAGGAAGCCACGCTAAAGCTTGAAGACAAGACCTAGAAGAAGTATTTGTCTCTCGTTCCATAGATTTCAGGGGTGAAATCCTTGTTAGGGGTTTATAGTTGTAAGATTACTGAACTAGCTTTATGTTTTATTGTGTTTATTTTTTATAATAAGATGCTTAAACCTTAATTTAATCTCTTGATGTATCCTAATAACATGAGACAAGCTTGTGTTTTCAATATGGTACAATTTGATCGATGATTGAGCTATCTTTGCTATATATGTACATGTTTCAGGCCAGATTGTAATTTACCCATAAGTGAAGGTAATCTTGCAAAAGAGTGCTTCTTATTCTTTAGCATAATGAGAGACAAGATTATGATAAAGGGCTCCTTGATTGAAACACATTTGGTGATGTGACGTCTCATGATGATTCAAGGGTTTCTAGGGTTTGCTTTGTTGATATGGTGACCTTGTCAGGGTTTGAGTGTTGCGACCACTACACCACTTTTGAGTGAGTGTAGTTACCGCAACACATATACTATGATAACTTTTTTAGACCTTGGTAACCAAAAGATGGTTGGTCAAAACAGTTGGTCCACTAGAGAAGTGTCTCGACCATGTGTTTGGTGACTTAGTTTTTCAGTTGCAGCTAGTATATAGGAGTGTGTCTCGACCGAAACAAGGTGGTAGCTGACCTAGATGGTCACCACATTTTTCTAAATAAACATCAAAGCTTTGAAGTATGCATGTGAGTGGAGTAAAATTTGTTTTCTTTGGAGGACGTGTTCCTTGAGAATCTCTTGTGTTGACACCTCATAAACCTCTACTTCTCTCCTCTTTTGGGTATATAACCCCTTCTATTCACTTTTAAGCAACTTTTTCGGCCCTACTCTCTTAATTCTCTCTTTGGATCATTCTCAGAGCTTCAGGGGAAAAAGAGGCCCAACCTTGAAGCTTGGGTGGCCGATCAACCTTACTTTAGGAGGATCTTGTGCTTAATCAACATTTTGATAGTGATTCTTGGTGATTCTTCTCTTAGTAAGTGATCTTCTTCTCATGAACATGGTTTCCCTTTCTAAAACCTCCATCTTCTTCTTCCTCCTTGACTGTAAAATGTGGGTCATCCATGGTGGTCATTTGAGAGAAATTACTCATTATAAGGTCCTTAGACTATGCATGGGATGGTGGCATCCAAGTGAGAGGGAGTTTTCATCTCTTTCTCCTTTCTTCCTTAATTCGTCTTAAGGTTGTTTTCCCTCTTTCTTGATCTCTATTGTGACCATGGTTTTCTTCTTTTTTGAGGCTATCCTTTAGATGAAGTGTTGAATCTTGGTTGGAGTTCTTGGAGCTTGTGATCTTGAGAGATTGGTTCTCTCCAAATCAGGCAAGTTATATAACTTTGCCCTTAGCTATTATTCACATCTTGACCTTAATCATATGTTGTTGTTCTATATCACAAAAACATGTTATTTATGGTAGAAGAAGTGATAATGATTTATGACTTAAATTTCATAGTAATCCCAAGAAGACCAATCTTTCTTATAAACCCTATATCTTTATGCTAGGTTTTGTGGTGATTGAAATATTGATGTGTTACTTTGGATCATCATCTATGGAATGATAATACTTGATATATGAACCTTTACCATGAATAATAGGGGGCTTTGAATATGTTAACATGCATGAGAATCTCGGTTTTCTCTCTCTATACATAGTTCTTTTGATAACCTTCTATGATCTATAATCTAGGGTTCGATGAACACCTTTTATATAGAGTTCTTCCTATAGATGTTTGATCTTCCTGGTTTAATTGTCTGTTTCAACCATGTTGAACTTGTTTTGCTGTTGGTCATATAGCTTACCTATGTTCCAATCAACCTTTGAACTTCTCTTTCAGTCTACACCCTATAGGGTGGGTGTGGCGACCACAACAACCCTAAATGTAAGTGAGGGTCACTACACTTTTTCTGGTCACAACACAATGTAGCTGCTTGGTCTCTTGACTATGTTGGTTGATGTTATGCTTGATATGGTTTAGTATGTTGGTTGTAACACTTGAATAGATTCTAGTATTTGTCATCACAAGGTTCCGTAAGAGGACATCGTTGATATACATGGGTTGGTTTTGGTCATAACACATCTTGGTGATTTCGTGGGTACAACTCTATGTTAGGTGTCACCTAGTGTTTTGGTCACAACACAATGCAACATGAGTCTCGATCGCAACACAATGTCACCTTGAGTGATGCTCGTTACACCTTGGAGGTATTTCATTTGCAACACCTTATTGAGAGTCAAGGTCGATACATCTTAGTATGGTAACAGTTGCAACACCATGTATGGCGAGCAGGGTCAACACACACATGGGTGTACATGGTCCTTACATAGTATAATAGTCTATATATGATGAGGTGGTTATGAATGACTAATCATTATCGATAGTCCTTAAGCCTAGTACTCTCAAAACATGTGGGAGGTAATGAAATTAGGGTTTAGTGATTAGATGATGTTATGAAATCCTAATCGTCTACATATGAACCCTAACCATAATCTTCTGATGATGGGATATATGTGTTCAATCTACTTGAAGAATGTTATTCTATGATAGTGTTTTCTCTCTCCTACTTGTGTAACCCTAACTTGCATGTAAAATAAATGTCATAGATTTGTGAATGTTATGATGATCCTTGTATAATACATGATGGTGATTATGAGCATTGTTGAGATATGTTGTGATATTGAATGAGAAAGATTTATGGGATTGGGTCTAATGACCTGACAAATGCCTTGAGCAAAGTTTGAGGTGAAATCCTCTATATATTTGATTGAGGGATTGATATCCCATAGTGACATTATATTAGTGATGTCCTTGTAATGGAAATGATACAAGTGCCATGTGAAGATGAGACCAGTTTTCACCTTGTATGTTTTGTATCTTCTGGAGTTGTATCCTACCCTTAAATTTATCGATTTGTTTAGGATTTATAGGTTTTAACTTGATTGATGTATTAAAGGATACCCAATTGGATTATCTAATCAAGTGAAACCCTAATCATGTAGTTTCCCTATATTGTAGATCCATCTTCAACATTATTATCTAGCTGGATGGTGAAACGAGTAACTCCTATGGGAAACTCAGAGCGCATATTATTGAATATGTGTGGTGCAAATCGAAGCATCTCCTTGTATCCTTAAAGTATTGTTTATGATGATACAATGTCTTCTTTAGAACGACCATGTGTGAGTCTATTTTCTAGTATTGTGCTATGTACCAAGGAAGGCTACTTGATTTTTAGAACCATAACATTGACTATGAGTTGTTGTCTACAAGACTATAGCTTTGACTATAAGTTGCTATTTAGCAGACTGATTGTTATGTCACTACATTGCAAACATGAACTGACCGAATAATGTTGGTGATGATCATGGAGTCAGGCTCTTCCATAGATCTTGTATGGTACTGACTTCAACTTAATAGTGATCAGTTGGATTTGAGTTGTACGCCTCAAATCCTGAGGGCATGTTTATTGAAAGAGTTAAACGGCTGTGTAGGATATTTTCTTAGGGTCAACTATGATTCACATTGGATGAACTCATGCCTTGTTTCTTATATTATTTAGTTTATAATATTTATATATGTTCTTCATATTGCTTCTAAAAGACTAAATTGTTCTGGTCTCCAGTTGTACATTCTTAAGTTGATCAATATGTGTTAATTGCCTTACTTATCTTGTTTGTTACATGACTGTGCTTATAATAGTTGATTGTGGAGAGTTATATATTTTTCTGGTATGTTTGGTCTCACCCTATGGGTTTCCACATCTTTTTAGGTGGTCATGGATGAGAAGGTAGAGATCGTACCTCAGGAGCTAAGCAACAAGGAGAACAGTAGTTACTAGAGGTAGGACATGCTGCTAGAATTTTGTAGTATATTCCTATGTGTTGTCCCTGCACTATCAGGTCTTTGGGGAGATGTTGTAGATTATGGCTTTATGCCATGAGTGTATAATAATGGCATGTATATATCTAAACAAGTTGTAATATGTAACAGTGATGGGTTGACAACCTTTGAACATAAGGTATAATATCTTTTGGCATATATGAAATCTATATGGCATGAGTTTGGGGCTTTTTCATGATGTGTAACAGCTTGATCAATTACATTACAAATTGTTTTAGTTTACCCTATTTTTTGGTAATATGATGGTTAGTGATAATTCTACACTTGGTTTTGAGTAATCTCGCTTTGTGTGGTGAAGGGCATCACAATTATAATAGTATAATGAGGAACTACATGACATTGTTATTGTATAAGTTTCTAAAACACTCATGTAACTAACACCCATTTAACAAACATTCACAATCATTTATATTCGTTCACAAATACCTCAATGATCTTACATACGTTAGAGTTTTTTACATATAATTGTAGTGATGAGAAATGTGTGGCAATTTATTTAGGAACTTCAGTATTAATCCAGCTTGGAAGGTCTTTGTTCCTCATGAAGTTCTTCAAGTAAGATTTTTCTATTTGCATAAGTTCGACTAGACAATCTCATGTATATTCACAAAACATAATTAAAATTTTGCCTCTTTAATATATTTTTCTAAATAGGCGGTCTTCATCCTAACCTGCTCGTATTTCACAAAGTTGATGCCACAGTTGTCCATACTCTCTCAAGGGAGGCAGTATTGTCAGGTATCAACTTCATGGTAGGGTAGAAATACAAGAATAACTAATGAAGATTGGGTGCTTCTCCTCATCTGGTTTATACACTAATCAGAAACATATGGTGTAGTTGAAGAGGCCTTAATATTAGTTGTTTATACATAAGTGGAGTACGATACTCAACTATTATACTCAATGTTTTTTTATGAATATTACTATTTCATTTTGATTATATTGTAACTGTAATATATAATTTCCCTCCTCCACGTGTATGTTCCAAAACCTTCATACCAACTTTGGCACCTTAAAATTATGTAACTAATGGTTTTCCTACTTATTCTACTTCTACACACACAAGTTTGCACCTCTTTTCATGTATGAAATGATTAGTAGTTGATTTATAAATTCTTATCTTCTTCTATTGAGAGACAAAAATCACAATAATTACTTATGATGGCTAAATAATTTTTATATGTTAGTTTTATAAATTAGTTTGGGAGTTACTTACTGGAAAAGAGAAGAGTCAGATGAAAATTAGTAAAGTAGTGATTAAACCAATGACATCCTTCATTCAAATTATATTTATATATCTTAGATTGAAAATTAACTTTTAACTTTTGGTTTCTTTACATAGTCTTGATTTTATAACAAAACCATTATATTTCCTATATAAATGGTATATGTATTTTATAACATGCTATTATAATGTATATATATCAATTTATAGAAGAAAATCACATTTATATATGATTGAGAATAATTGATGCAAGATGAACTAAAATAGTAAAGTATGTAGTTTTATTTTCCAACAGTGAGTTATTACTTCCTTTTCAGAAGTAGTGAAGACAGTGAGTATATGAGCTGAAAGTTGTTTTGTTTGGAACCCTTTTCTTAAAACATGGAAGCATATAATTATGTAGCAATGAACATATTTCACTCAATAAAGTTTTTTCAATGAGGTTTGTTTAGAAAATTATTAATATAAAATTAAGTCACCATTTAAAATAATTACAATATAAGTGATTGATGAATATCATATATGATATGAGGCCTATATGAAATTAAGAGTATCATGCATTAGTACTTAATAACATTGAAAATAAATTTCAAAATCAAGATAAAATAAGTGGAATGAAGCCCCACAAATTTTAAAATAACATTTATAGAATACATTATTTTCATACTATATTAAAAGGATAAAATGTTACATGTAAGGGTGAAATTATAACCATAAATATGATGTAGTAATTACTTTTATGCAATCATATGAACCTGAAAAGAAATTAATGAATAATGTAATGAGATTTCTTATCATATGATAAAAGACATGTATTAGATAAGCCCTTACAGCAGTCAGAAAAATATATTTGTAATGAGCTTAAAAATAATTTCTTAATCGAATTTATTTATCTTTCATGTACTTTAATAATGATAAAAATCTATCCTTTCAAAATATTAAATAAAATTAACTTTAATAGAAATCATATCAAAAGAAACATGTTATACCAAATGAGGAGGAATGTAAAAGTATTTTTTCCAAATGTTTCAATTTTGTGAATTTTGAATTATAACAAATGAGTAGTATGTAAAATGTAATTTTTTCCTATTGAATAAATACCAAAATGTTAATAATATATGGTGTATATATCAATTTTTTCATTAGGTTATATTATATTATAGTTAATTAAGACAATTCAATGAATCTGCCTCACAAAAATTGTTATCAAACACAAGTGTATACGATTCACATATATGTATATATTAAAATTATTTTTTATGGATCATGATTCTCAATCATATATAGACTCACACATGCCTTTCAAGAATGAGATTTATCTTTCTTTACTTTATATAAAATGATTATCTCATATGTTACCTTAGTGTAGGGATTAAATATATATATGAATTTTCAAACTACTAGCCATCTTAATTCATGCATTTCACTAGTACCACAAGATACATCACAAGATGTTGACCAATGTAGTTTTAAAAATGAACAAAACTCTATTGAATGAATTAACTTTATAGGGAAAGTACAATGGTTATCCTATTACCTCTTGAAATTCCAACTCTCATAAAGACAATGAACATGAGAGGGGTAGCATAATAAAGATGGTCATGAATTTCTAAGTGGTTGTTGAAGATCAATTTGGATAGTGCCAAAGAAGGATCACTTGGTGAAATATATTCATTTTTTTACAATATTGAACAATGATGCAAAAAGAAATACTACCAATGTTACACCTGAAGAAATTTTGATGTAGTCTATGGTGATCGATTTTTTTTGACATTTTAGTCATACAAGCAGACATTTGTATTCATATAATGATCTAAAATGAGGGCATGAGAAATAAATATCCATCCAACTTTATTATAAAGATGATATATTAAATTCTGAAAAGATTTTTTAACTTATTTAACTTTTTTTTCAAATTTATTTAACTCGTGTATCCATACATTCATATTTATACATTATTAAAGTAAATTTTACATGTGAAATACATGTTTGGGAAATGAAACTATTCATACATTTTGGAATAATTGTCACTTGTATCATACTAGACTTCATATTTGAACCTTGAGAATTAAAAATCAGCATAATCGTAACATCATCGTCTAAAATAAGTTTAACATAACATAGTTTCTAGAGTTCAAACTCACATTGAAAGATGTTTGTCATACTCCTATTATAATTATAAGGCATATATATTTATAAAATTGGAAATAGAAGTCATAATTCTTGACAATCAAATAGAATTTAATGTACTCTAATCACAAACATACACATACTGAGCAATATTTTCTAAGACACTTTTTTTCTTGAAACATGTATCTAATTAAGATATAATATCTATTACCAATTCTTCCAAACATGTAAAAAATCATTTTATTATATTTCATCATATTTACACTATTAAGTATGTATTAGAGAAACATAAATTCATTAAGTATCAAGTTGTAAAAGTTTTGAGAAATAAGAACAAAACTAAATAGTTTAATGGTAAATATATTCAAAAATACATTCTTAGAAGCGTGGGAAACAAATTGGGCAGTCAGATCCTCCTAGATGGAAAAGTTGATAGATCAAAATACAAAATTGTTGGTTGTAGATGAATGCAATATAAGGTTCCTATTGGGTTAAGTACTGAAGGCATTGAAGGAGAAAAAGTGAGTCATCAGCCAGTACACCAAATGTATCCAAGACAAAAGATAGAAAATGATGATGATTAGTCTCTCAAGCATCTTTATGTGTATGGATCTTCTATGCAGCAGCGTTAGAAGCTGCTTGGCCTACTTTAAATTGATTTGAAAGGGTGTTAGAAATGGAGAAACATAGAGGTTAACACCGGTGCACTTTTCATTTGACCGATTAAATAATAAGATATCAACACATCATTGTCAAAGGATACCATCTTAACATGTGTCAAGGAAGGCAACAAGGGATTCCTTTAGAGCCTTTATCCCAGCATGAGAGACAAGGTCAAATAGGAAATATGAAAAACATTATGATGAAATTTATATGCAGGTCATGTGTGATAATGCACATCATGTTCACTGAAGGAATCAACGTCCACAATGTTGCAGAGAAAGAAACGATCATCATATGGATATAAAGGGATCATGAGACGGTACCGAAGTATATATTGATACTCAACAAGAGACATGAAAAAGATAAGTCCATCAATGGGAACAACAAGAAAGAAATCATGAGTATGGCCAGCTTGTAGAGTGGAAGAATGGCTTGTTAACACAGGGATAAGTCACTTTGTATAACTATTCTGTAGTAAGCATATGCCAAATTAGGTGATGTCTCTAGAGTGGCTAAAAGATGACAGGATATTGGATATGAGTACATGTGCAGTAGTGAAGGAAATGTCAAAAGAAATAAAGCCGACCTCTTACATAAAAAACATAAAAAAACTATGAAGATCTGAAGTATGAATCTAAGAGGAAACATAAGCAAACTAGAAGATATCAAAAGAAGACTTGATTTCCAACCCCCTAGATGCATGGGAAGAGTAGACAAGAAACTAAGTGTAGAAAAAGTAGGTCAAGGAAACATAGGCCCTACTTCTACAACATATATATACCAAACAAAGAATGATTTTTCTATAATAAATGCATTTTCATAAAGATTGTATAACACTCATGTAACAAACACCCATTTAACAAACATTCACAATCATTTATATTCGTTCACAAATACCTCAATGATCTTACATACGTTAGAGTTTTTTACATATAATTGTAGTGATGAGAAATGTGTGGCAATTTATTTAGAAACTTCAGTATTAATCCAGCTTGGAAGGTCTTTGTTCCTCATGAAGTTCTTCAAGTAAGATTTTTCTATTTGCATAAGTTCGACTAGACAATCTCATGTATATTCACAAAACATAATTAAAATTTTGCCTCTTTAATATATTTTTCTAAATAGGCGGTCTTCATCCTAACTTGCTCGTATTTCACAAAGTTGATGCCACAGTTGTCCATACTCTCTCAAGGGAGGCAGTATTGCCAGGTATCAACTTCATGGTAGGGTAGAAATACAAGATTAACTAATGAAGATTGGGTGCTTCTCCTCATCTGGTTTATACACTAATCAGAAACATATGGTGTAGTTGAAGAGGCCTTAATATTAGTTGTTTATACATAAGTGGAGTACGATACTCAACTATTATACTCAATGTTTTTTTTATGAATATTAGTATTTCATTTTGATTATATTGTAACTGTAATATATAATTTCCCTCCTCCACGTGTATGTTCCAAAACCTTCATACCAACTTTGGCACCTTAAAATTATGTAACTAATGGTTTGCCTACTTATTCTACTTCTACACACACAAGTTTGCACCTCTTTTCATGTATGAAATGATTAGTAGTTGATTTATAAATTCTTATCTTCTTCTATTGAGAGACAAAAATCACAATAATTACTTATGATGGCTAAATAATTTTTATATGTTAGTTTTATAAATTAGTTTGGGAGTTACTTACTGGAAAAGAGAAGAGTCAGATGAAAACTAGTAAAGTAGTGATTAAACCAATGACATCCTTCATTCAAATTATATTTATATATCTTAGATTGAAAATTAACTTTTAACTTTTGGTTTCTTTACATAGTCTTGATTTTATAACAAAACCATTATATTTCCTATATAAATGGTATATGTATTTTATAACATGCTATTATAATGTATATATATCAATTTATAGAAGAAAATCACATTTATATATGATTGAGAATAATTGATGCAAGATGAACTAAAATAGTAAAGTATGTAGTTTTATTTTCCAACAGTGAGCTATTACTTCCTTTTCAGAAGTAGTGAAGACGGTGAGTATATGAGCTGAAAGTTGTTTTGTTTGGAACCCTTTTCTTAAAACATGGAAGCATATAATTATGTAGCAATGAACATATTTCACTCAATAAAGTTTTTTCAATGAGGTTTTTTTAGAAAATTATTAATATAAAATTAAGTCACCATTTAAAATAATTACAATATAAGTGATTGATGAATATCATATATTATATGAGGCCTATGTGAAATTAAGAGTATCATGCATTAGTACTTAATAACATTGAAAATGAATTTCAAAATCAAGATAAAATAAGTGGAATGAAGCCCCACAAATTTTAAAATAACATTTTTAGAATACATTATTTTCATACTATATTAAAAGGATAAAATGTTACATGTAAGGGTGAAATTATAACCATAAATATGATGTAGTAATTACTTTTATGCAATCATATGAACCTGAAAAGAAATTAATGAATAATGTAATGAGATTTCTTATCATATGATAAAAGACATGTATTAGATAAGCCCTTACAGCAGTCAGAAAAATATATTTGTAATGAGCTTAAAAATAATTTCTTAATCGAATTTATTTATCTTTCATGTACTTTAATAATGATAAAAATCTATCCTTTCAAAATATTAAATAAAATTAACTTTAATAGAAATCATATCAAAAGAAACATGTTATACCAAATGAGGAGGAATGTAAAAGTATTTTTTCCAAATGTTTCAATTTTGTGAATTTTGAATTATAACAAATGAGTAGTATGTAAAATGTAATTTTTTCCTATTGAATAAATACCAAAATGTTAATAATATATGGTGTATATATCAATTTTTTCATTAGGTTATATTATATTATAGTTAATTAAGACAATTCAATGAATCTGCCTCACAAAAATTGTTATCAAACACAAGTGTATACGATTCACATATATGTATATATTAAAATTATTTTTTATGGATCATGATTCTCAATCATATATAGACTCACACATGCCTTTCAAGAATGAGATTTATCTTTCTTTACTTTATATAAAATGATTATCTCATATGTTACCTTAGTGTAGGGATTAAATATATATATATGAATTTTCAAACTACTAGCCATCTTACTTCATGCATTTGACTAGTACCACAAGATACATCACAATATGTTGACCAATGTAGTTTTAAAAATGAACAAAACTCTATTGAATGAATTAACTTTATAGGGAAAGTACAATGGTTATCCTATTACCTCTTGAAATTCCAACTCTCATAAAGACAATGAACATGAGAGGGGTAGCATAATAAAGATGGTCATGAATTTCTAAGTGGTTGTTGAAGATCAATTTGGATAGTGCCAAAGAAGGATCACTTGGTGAAATATATTCATTTTTTTACAATATTGAATAATGATGCAAAAAGAAATACTACCAATGTTACACCTGAAGAAATTTTGATGTAGTCTATGGTGATCGATTTTTTTTGACATTTTAGTCATACAAGCAGACATTTGTATTCATATAATGATCTAAAATGAGGGCATGAGAAATAAATATCCATCCAACTTTATTATAAAGATGATATATTAAATTCTGAAAAGATTTTTTAACTTATTTAACTTTTTTTCAAATTTATTTAACTCGTGTATCCATACATTCATATTTATACATTATTAAAGTAAATTTTACATGTGAAATACATGTTTGGGAAATGAAACTATTCATACATTTTGGAATAATTGTCACTTGTATCATACTAGACTTCATATTTGAACCTTGAGAATTAAAAATCAGCATAATCGTAACATCATCGTCTAAAATAAGTTTAACATAACATAGTTTCTAGAGTTCAAACTCACATTGAAAGATGTTTGTCATACTCCTATTATAATTATAAGGCATATATATTTATAAAATTGGAAATAGAAGTCATAATTCTTGACAATCAAATAGAATTTAATGTACTCTAATCACAAACATACACATACTGAGTGATATTTTCTAAGACACTTTTTTTCTTGAAACATGTATCTAATTAAGATATAATATCTATTACCAATTCTTCCAAACATGTAAAAAATCATTTTATTATATTTCATCATATTTACACTATTAAGTATGTATTAGAGAAACATAAATTCATTAAGTATCAAGTTGTAAAAGTTTTGAGAAATAAGAACAAAACTAAATAGTTTAATGGTAAATATATACAAAAATACATTCTTAGAAGCGTGGGAAACAAATTGGGCAGTCAGATCCTCCTAGATGGAAAAGTTGATAGATCAAAATACAAAATTGTTGGTTGTAGATGAATGCAATATAAGGTTCCTATTGGGTTAAGTACTGAAGGCATTGAAGGAGAAAAAGTGAGTCATCAGCCAGTACACCAAATGTATCCAAGACAAAAGATAGAAAATGATGATGATTAGTCTCTCAAGCATCTTTATGTGTATGGATCTTCTATGCAGCAGCGTTAGAAGCTGCTTGGCCTACTTTAAATTGATTTGAAAGGGTGTTAGAAATGGAGAAACATAGAGGTTAACACCGGTGCGCTTTTCATTTGACCGATTAAATAATAAGATATCAACACATCATTGTCAAAGGATACCATCTTAACATGTGTCAAGGAAGGCAACAAGGGATTCCTTTAGAGCCTTTATCCCAGCATGAGAGACAAGGTCAAATAGGAAATATGAAAAACATTATGATGAAATTTATATGCAGGTCATGTGTGATAATGCACATCATGTTCACTGAAGGAATCAACGTCCACAATGTTGTAGAGAAAGAAACGATCATCATATGGATATAAAGGGATCATGAGACGGTACCGAAGTATATATTGATACTCAACAAGAGACATGAAAAAGATAAGTCCATCAATGGGAACAACAAGAAAGAAATCATGAGTATGGCCAGCTTGTAGAGTGGAAGAATGGCTTGTTAACACAGGGATAAGTCACTTTGTATAACTATTCTGTAGTAAGCATATGCCAAATTAGGTGATGTCTCTAGAGTGGCTAAAAGATGACAGGATATTGGATATGAGTACATGTGCAGTAGTGAAGGAAATGTCAAAAGAAATAAAGCCGACCTCTTACATAAAAAACATAAAAAAACTATGAAGATCCTAAGTATGAATCTAAGAGGAAACATAAGCAAACTAGAAGATATCAAAAGAAGACTTGATTTCCAACCCCCTAGATGCATGGGAAGAGTAGACAAGAAACTAAGTGTAGAAAAAGTAGGTCAAGGAAACATAGGCCCTACTTCTACAACATATATATACCAAACAAAGAATGATTTTTCTATAATAAATGCATTTTCATAAAGATTGTATAAGCCATTTTTTCAAACATTTTTACAAAACATTGGTGTGTAAACAAAAGTGAATAGACAATTCATAAATTTATAATTAAGACAATAAAACTTTGTTCTTTTAGTGTAATGTACATTCTAAACTATTTGTCTAGAAAATATAAAAGTTCTTTAAGTCAAACAAATACAAAGATATGTGATAGTATTGATAAATATGATTTTAAAGTTTAGTTTAAGTAAGCACTAAATAATATTGTTTTAAGGTGTATATTTATTTTAAAGTGTTCAATTTTATTTGACTACACATAATGCATTTTTTATCATTTTCTATCTAAAATAAGTTGCAAAGAGGATTAGTGCATGTTTGAGAATATTTAGAAATTTTTCTTAGTGTTATGTCATTTAATGAATAGATTTATATATCTTATAAAATTACAATCAACCATTGATTTTTTATCAATAATAGTATGTGGTCATAAATCATATTATTCTTAGATGCAAAATACTTTATATGAAATTTATATTTTATAAGTCATGTTATCTATATAATAGTTTGAGTTAAATAATATTATATGTATCTACTATTAAAAAGTGATATATCTATCTATCATAAGATTTCAAAATTAGCAAAGCAACATATAACTACAAAATGTCATTTGATTTTATTATCATTATATATTGAAGATGTGGACTTCCGTTTATTTAGTTATAGAAAAAATATTTTTGAAGTATCATACATCAAAATTATAGATGACGTGCATATAGTTGTAGTAGCAACATCAGTAGTAGTATACAGATATATATGTATATCTATGCATATATATATATATATATAGGTCGTTCATTCAATACCCGTGCGGGTAGCCTGGAGTTCGCTACCCGACAACCAAAAAAGTAACTATTCTGACCAGAAAAGTAATAATGCTATCAAAAAAGTAACTATGTTGATAAAAAAGTAACTATACGACTAAAAAAGTAAATTAGTACAAAATACACATAAGATATATATGTAATCATGTTTTGAAATATGATGATGCAAACGTAAATGTCTATGCATGAAATTTAACAGTTTGCAAGGTAAAGTAAACCTCTACATGTCAAAAGTAAGAAACTTGAAAAAGCGTAACCAAAATGGGGGTCAGGTAGCTACCCGCGGGGGTATTAAAGATGATCTTATATATATATATATATATATATATATATATATATATATATATATATATATATATATATATATATATATATATATATATATATATATATATATATGTGTGTGTGTGTGTGTGTGTGTGTGTATATATATATATAGACATATATATATATATAAATATAATGCCTCAAATCGACAAGCATGGTGTCCCTTAACGAAGGGACCCAGGTTTGAATCTCGATTGCCACTTTAGTTTACCACACTATCGAACATTTGACATCCATTATGGGCACGAGAGAGGGGGAGATAATGCCTCTCTTAATCCCATATATATATATATATATGATGTTCATTCAATACCCGATGGGTAGCTTGGATTTTCAGTACCCGTCAGTCAAAAAAATAACTATACATTTAGAAAAGTAACCCGCTGGACAAAAAAGTAACTATGAAGATAAGAAAGTAACTATACGACTAAAAGAGTAAATTTGGGTATAATACACAAAAAGTATATATGTAATCATATTTTTGAATCCGTTATTGCAAATGTAACTATTTATGCATGAAAAGTAACAATTTGCAAGGTAAAGTAACCCTCTACATGTCAAAAGAAAGAATCTCCAAAAAAATAACCAAAATAGGGGGCAGATAACTACCCACACGGGTATTGAATATGGACCCAAATATATATGTATATATATATATATATGTATAGGCATATATATAGGAATATATATATATATATATATGTGGTAGGTAATGTATGGATTTATTAATTAGGGTGGACTAGAAGTTTGTCATGTTGGTTTGTGGCCAATGAAACAATAATTGTAATTACCATATTTACCAAGGAAAGGAAGGATCTTGTAGATGCTACTTGTACTAAGATAATATATAGTGGACTAGGATTCCTCACATTCACTTGCTAGTGGTTTGAGTGGTACACTGATGTGTGCACAAATTATCACTATTTTGATTGCCTAATTTGGTTGATTTGATTTGAAATTGCTCTCCATCATGTGTGCATCATTTCTTAAATTTATGCATGCATTTTATATATATTTTATATATTTTGATTATCATAATAATTATTTGATTTAATTCATTATTTATTTTATTGTAGATAATTATTATTTATTGGAGCAAAGTCGATACTATCGACATGCAACTCGGTAGTAATGACATGGAATCGAAGTAAAAAGTATTATTGTTTCTAAATAAAAAAGGAAAAGGATTTCTACTGCAACTAACTTGGTAGTACCGACTTCCAAGTCGGTAGTATCGACACAGGCATTGACAGCCAAGATTAAATGCAGTAAATCTAATTGTTATTGTTATGAAAAATAATATTTAGGTTTTCTCTCAACCTAAACATGTACGGTGGCTATAAAAGGCACCATTAGAATAGGGCCATTGAGATATATCCCATAGGGACAACACGAACGACGAAAGGAGGGAGAAAAGTGAAGGAACCCTACTCGGTGGAGCTTGGAGGCATTTTGGCTGCGGCAACGATGGAAAATCCTCTACATCTTCTCCAAATCCATTCTTTAGCCCTATCCCCAATTTACTGTATCTCAAAATTTATGTCATCTATTTTTAGCTAAAAGAATATTCCTTAGGATCTGGGAGTAGCCCAGATATGCATTGTACATGACTTTTATGCATTAATATCACTTTTACTCCTATTTTTTGGATATAAACCTATAAAAATATTATGTTCTATTTGTTCTTGATCACCATAAATAGATTATTAGATCCTTAATCGTTCGGGAGAAAGGTTAAGGGTTGGAAGAGCACACGTTTACCCATTTACTACACCCTTTGGGAAAGGTTGAGCATAATCAGAAGGAGAAACCCAAAGTTTATTGTAAAGAACCTAACTAACCAATAGTTTTGGAAATGGAATTGGCATTAGAATAGGTAGTGAACTACACTATGGAAGTCGGTAGTTCTTTCTACAGACTCTTTATTCAGAGATAGGGGTGATAGATGTTGGTGTGTAGAGGTTAGTTGTTGTGTTGTCCTTGATGAAACCACCATCCTAAGGAATTCATTCTACTTTGATTCACTTATTCATTAAATCTTGTTTCACTTTTTCATTTTCTTTTATTTAATTAAAATCAATTTCAACCATTTTTACCGGCCTTGTTGATTTGGTTTAAGTAGTAGTCTCTAGTGTCTAATTCCCTGAGTTTGATAACTCGAGCCTCTTTTGGCCTATATTATATGACTCGTGCACTTACTTTTACACGTACGTTCTCTGTGTGTCAAGTTTTTGGCTCAAACTACCTATGGCTTTAATAGTAAAATAAGTGATCATGTTTTGTATACATACCTGTATAAGTATCTAGGTGATTCACATTATTATGTTTTGATGCCTGAGATGAGTTGTAGTTTTTGCTTTCCTTATCTTTATACTACATCTAGTGTTGATTTTATGACACTAAAGTTATTTACATAATTCTTAATCTATCTAAATAGCAATTATGAAGTAACATGTATGCTTATAATGTCTTGCAGCCCTTATATCTATCCCTAGACATATTCTTTTGGTTCTCCGCATCCTTTTAAGTAGTTGACCTCATTATCATGGTTATAGAAGTGAGGAAACTACCTTGGATGATCAACAATATACAAAGGTGATTCTGTAGATTTTGAACGGGTATAAGTAGTCATGTATACTCAATTCTAGGAAGGGATTTGTTTATATCACAATGTAACTATGAATTTATTTTTTGCTTGTAGGACATGCATATACACTCATGTTATCAATGTTAGAAGAAAAATATTTTGTATAAGAAGGTCGTGAAATTAGTCAGATATGTTAATCAATGGGCATACATGTTGATAATGAAGTCGTTTAACCATTAATATAGTTATATGTGAACTGCTAGGTTGAAATTCTATACTGTATCTTTCTTTCCATGTTGGTTTTGATGTTGATTAGGATTGTTTTGGTGTTTTTTAAGTATGTCACATCTCGTAGATGGGGTGTCACAATGTGAAGCAAGCATATGATATAGTGATATGGGATAAGCTATTGTGATTATGTCACAAATGGGATTTGATGATAAGTGGACAAATACAATGAAGAAATATATAGAAACAACTAGTTTCTCAGTTTTAGTGAATGGTACACATAATTGTATATTCAAAGAGAGAAATTAGTTAAGGAATGATGGCCAATAATCACCCTTGTTGTTCACCATTGTCATGGGACAATTCACTGTGAAAATGAATGAACACTTGTGAAAATAATGAAATTAAAATATACACAGTTTCAATGAATAATACATCTTATTGTATATTCAAAGAGGGCAAAGGGTTGAGGCAAGATGAAATATTGTCACCCTTGTTGTTTAGAATATCCATGCAATATTTCACTGGGAAGATGAATGAATCTTTTAAAAAGAAGGAAACTATAAAGATGACCAACTGTCGGCCTTATTATTTTCCATTGTCATGGAATCCATCACCATGAAGATGAATGAAGCTTGTGAAAATAAGGAAATCAAGGTATACACTATCCATGGCACAAAGGTACTAAGACACCTAATATGTATAGATGATGGTTAGTTCTTTTGGAAGCAAACAAGCATATACTGGTGAATATACATAATTTGAGACAGGAGTTTGGTTACAAAACATGTATTTTTGTCAATGTAAACAAGACACAACTCTTTTTTTTCAAAGAACTCTAGGATTTATGACAAAGCTCTTTCAGAGTACATGGGAGTCATGATGAGTGAACTACTATCAAATATGTAGGCTTCCTCTTGGATGGGGGTAATGTGCAACTTAATGATTTCAAGACTATTTTGAGAAAGTGGATGATATGTCGAGTAGATGTCCAACCAACAAAACTTATATTCCCAAGAGTACCACCCTAGTCATGTAGGTGATGGTGATTTTCTTACATGATGTGTCAACAAGGAAAAATTCATGTCTAAGTTTTGGATACGATGTACATTATATTATCTTATTTTTATGGGCATGAAATATGGCATTTAGTGAGGCATGGTTGTCTACATCTACACAATGAAGAAGGTAGAGAGGATTCCAAGTCACCCAAATAGATTTCCAAGTGGGTGAAACTTAATAGAATAATCAAATTTTATACCATTGATTCAATATGGATGAGATGGATGTCACCTATCATACCTTAAAGGAGGTGATGTATACACCCAATATAAGAGATAGGTACCCATGACCAATCAATGTGATGACAACTATGCATAGTGGAGTGAATGATTAATTCACAAGGCTGGGAAGGAAATTCTCAATAATTGACTAAGGTATGGATGCCAAGGAAGTAAGCTTCAATAGAAGGGAAAATGTAGATAAAAAATCATATTTCATTTAGGGATTCGGGGCCAGATAGAGAATTCTTTGTCTAAAGGGATCTTACTAGGATATATGCCAACTATAGAAACTAGTTCGATGGAATGTCGAGATAGTAAAGAAATGCATGGTGTGTAGAGAAGATTAAAATACCGAGCATCTATCTTGGTTTTGCAAATTTACTCATCAAGTGGTGGATACATGTAGAATGATTGAGTCCCATAGAGAAATAGAGGAGGTTTGACTTTCTCTAATTTTTTCTTTCATTTTTGGAAACAAAGGAATGAAAGAAAGCATGGAGGAAGATCAATCCATGTTGATAGAATAATAGACAAGATATGTAAGGGGTGAATATATAACACTAGTATAATTGGACTTGTGTTGAAGTCAATTATGTTTTATAATGTTAGCTACTTGGGCTTTGTCCTTTGTTTATTGGGGATTGGAATGAAATTTACTAGATCCAAAGACATACATAAATGTTATTTGGACATATACCTAGTTTAGAGAAAGCTAGAATAAAATTTGTCCAATTCTGATACATATGTACATACATACATAATGTTTGTTTGTATGTATATATGGGATTAAGAGATAAACATTTCTCCCCTCTCCCACAACCCTCAAAGAATAGGTGGAATGTCTAGTGTGGTATCAAATTAAAAAATGAGTCTGGTGGTTCAAACTTGAATCCCTTCATTGGAGATATATATACATATGCATGTATATATGTATGTATGAATTTGGGAAATGTTATTTGAATCTCCCTAAAGGCAACAAAAAAGTACAACTTCACCCTCAATAGTGCACAAATGCTTGATACTTTTAAGAGATAATGCTAATTCCATTATCTCCTTGTCTAAGATATATTTTATAACCTTCTTTGACAAGGCCTCTTTTGTACTAGGCTTGTTGTCATGGTTTCTTGTATTCCCCTCCTTACAATTATTATACCGTATTGTAGAGTACTCCAGACTACTTCTCCTTCAATCTTTATTATATCTCCTTTAGGATATGCTCAACATTTCTTGAAACATGGATTCAACTGAATAATGATCTTGAGTTCTTTAATGATTATCCCAAATATCCTGGTTGCATACTCATATTCACAAAATATGGTAGTAGGATTCTTCTTATTTCTCATGATGGACATATGTCTTCTCTATGATAGGGTATCGTATGAAAACATGATCACAAGTAACCAAGCGTTTACATCGGGTTCTATATGCAAACATGCTTCAGTTAGGAAGATGACCCTCCAGTGAAATAGATTTTGCACATTGATTTTTATCAACAACAAATTTGTCATATCTTAGATGTCAATTTCCCATGGCACATATTCCATTTCCATTTGAATTTGAATAAGTTCATTTCTAGTTTGATTCCACAAAGTTGTCATCATCGTTAGTGGGATGGGGAGTTTGTTTAAATCTCCCAATGTGTTGGTTATTGGATGTAGGCTACGATTCAAATATGCCATTAGATATATTGATTGATAACCACGAAAACTTATCTCTCTATTACCACCGATGGCGAGTACCTTTGTGTAATCTTTAATTACTATTTCGTTTTTAGAAGGCGGATAAAACTAAACGTGGCCTAGATTTCAGATAAACCTTATCTGCACTGGGCGAGATAATTATTTTAGATAGTCATTTTAAATGATAATCTGTAGCTGACGGCTAGACATACTGTGTGCTTGTTTTTGCAGGACCATAAACATATCATAGTAATCGATATATAATACCAGAAAAGCGAAGCTCATGGCACGTACAGCACAGAGTCCACTAAGACAAAGATATAAACGCCCGACCCCCACTCCAAGCCAGTAACGCTGGATCAGACGTCCACGTCAAACAAATATCTAGTTGATGATGCAACTTGGCAACACCAATAATTGTGAGGTTGTTGGGATCGAACAATTAGAGTTTTGGATATATATTGCCGACCGGTTTGGTTGTCATCTGTGTACGACTCCACTTGGAGACAGCCCTTTAAAGCCCCATGATCTGGATTCACGTACATACCCAAGTTGATGAAGGAAAAGAGACCCTTGGTTGATCGCAGAGGTAACCATAAAACATCTGCAGTGTTGAAGTGCTAATTCCAAGCAACATAATACACCCGAGTCTTCTCAATCATGGCGCAAGTTGGGAGGGACAGAGGTCGGGGACCGATGCAACTATATAGGACAGGTGGGCAATCAAGTTTGAAGGCTTTGATGGGGGCTTGGACGGAGGTGAGGGAGGGAGGGAGGCAGTGTTCAATTCAGTGCACCTTCAATGCCAGATGAGCAGTGCGCGCTGGATGTGTGTCCGTAGAAGCCGATTAGGAGGATTGGACTTCAAGTTGAGTTGATTTATGATGGGCATGAAAACTTCTCACCCTTCAGGACATGTGAAGATAAGGATGGAGGAGAAGATATCGGAGGGGGAATGGTGATGATTGCAACAGAAACCAAGAGGAGAGCATGACAATGGTGGCAGTGACTTTTAGTTTAATTTCTTAGTTACTCTGCTTCGAGATACATCCAACCAACGCATATCTATTCTGTGTGTGCACATTAATGTATTGGCCGACCTCATTAACTCCTTCGAATGACGGCCAGTGGGGTTGTGAGGGCTTGCTTGATCTTTCAGCTTAGACTCGATATGATCGTCAGTCATCAAGCCGACGGCCCGCAACCGAGATTTGGTTTCACACTTTGTAATGCTGGGACTGCCTTTTTGTTTCTGGACGGGGACCGTTCGTATATATGTGCGCTGTGTTTGTGCCCTGTATCTGGACCCCCTTCCGACTCCCGTGCTTTGTGTGTCATCTCTTGCCACTGCGTGCTTTGTTTCCTATCGCTGTAGAATGTGGGCCGCAAAGGCCGATAGAGACGTAGTAGCACTGCTGTTTGCTTGGAGCCCGTCTTATCGTTAATATTATCGTTGCAACAACCAACAGTGACGTCCAGTATATACGATGTCATCACAAGGGATTCGGTTTGTATGAACACGCACAATCCACACTACCACGCGCAAACGTGCACTCTCATCAGTCCTATAATTCTGATGCGTGTCACTGTTAGCTACTTATTAGTTAGCCACAGTGCTTGCCCAAAGTTATGTCGATGCTTTTTGCCTGGCCGATGGACCAACGACATCAGCTATCGGCTTGAGATATTTATCAGCAACAACAAATATCTTCAAGGTCGGCTACAAAACCAATATTCCTATTAGATAAGAAAAAATATTTCGCTCCAGAAAAAGCAATTGATTACTCCCACATCCTCATTCTTTGCTAGTTGCTCAAATGGAACATCGTATTCACCAATGTCCTTCACAAAGAATAGTGATATACACCATCCATTATTCAAATCATCATTTCCGGTAGTTGTATATTGGTACAACCCATCCGTACCCAGGACCACAACAAGAACATATGGATGAGGCTCCATGCAAACAGCAACGGACGCACAACATCTGTTGACTAAATTACTGAGTGGTTGAATAAAAAAAATGGGAAAGGCACTGACACTAAGAGTTAACCGCTGGTAGCCACTGAACAGTTTTGTTTCAAGGCGCCAAACAACCCATTCTATGTAGATATAGAACCAGAATTAGGGTTCGTTTCGGACAAACCTGTCCTAGGTTGCATTTGTTACGGATGTAGCCTACATGATATAACTATAATTGGTTTCCACAAGTCATTACAACAATTCCGTACAAAGTGTCGGCAAAGGTTTGTATATTTTTTTCTCGTATTGAGTATCGTGAGGTATTTGTATGCGATTCCGTTGTAAAATTTTCAAGTGTTTTGTTAGCATTAGTCTTTCACATGTGAGAAGAATCAATCCTTTTTCAAATGTTTGCGGTTACCTGCCCTTTCATGAGCCAAAATCACATGATATATCTTCATACATTTGCCCATTTTCCCTAATATTGTAAGAATTTGTGATTCAAAACGTCATTTTAACTGTTCTCAAATGATTTCACAAGACCATGATATATTGTAAAATGGAGAGTTTGTCTGGATGCAGTAAAAAAATATCAAGGGTTTCATGTAGAAGTGGCTAAAAAAGACCCTTGTTATGCCAAATAAAACCATAGATTAACGTTGGAAGTATATCATCCTAGACAACTATGAAGGGACTATCCGTTAGTATAACGACATTGGATACAATACAAGCTATAAATATCGAAACCATTCAATCTAGAAGAAAAGTATTATGCATATAAAGGGGAAATTCTAGACCTTATAGGTGTAACAACCATAATGATAAAAAAAATCATTAATATCAAGTCAAAAAACTTGAGATATATATCAGCAATAGGAAATTCCTTCAACGTCGGTGAGCAAACCAATCATTCTTCTAGGTCTAACAAAATAATGTTGTTCCACAAACACCAACTGATTACTCCCAATGATACATCCTCTTCTTTTGTTGGTAGCTCCGATGGAATATGTATTCATTTTTCATAAAAATAGTGATACACATCATCCGTCATACATGTCATCATTGACACTAGTCAAATGTCCGTAGAACGCATCCCTACAAAGATAAAAACAACATATATTTGGATGGAGCTCCATCAAAACAACATCTACCGAGTAAATTACTGAATGGTTCAATCAAAAAATTGGAGAAATATATATATATATATATATATATATATATATATATATATATATATGTGTGTGTGTGTGTGTGTGTGTGTGTGTGTGTGTGTGTGTGTGTGTGTGTGTATAATCAGAATTAGGGTTCCTTTGGTAAAACATGTCATAGTCGCATTTTCTTATGATTGTAACTTGTCGACACCATATTTTTACTCACTTAACTAGAAAATTACATTTTAATATCAATTCATTGAATAATGATGAACCCGTTCCACATCTTACTCATTTTTTTATATTTTTCCATATTTTCAACATTTTTTCATATTTTAATATATCTTTTTTGCCCACTTTTACTTAATTGGAGATCTTCTGTAAACAAACCTTCTTTCAGACCAGAAGTACAATTTATGCTTTAAATCTGCCTTAAATAGTTTATCTTTTTATAAATTGAACAAATAAATTATGTAAAATCAAATATACACCTTTCAACTACCTTTTCCAGATTTATTTGAGAGATAACCCCGATTTATCTTTTTATAAATATTTTCTACATATTTTGCCATAACATTTCTGAAATCACTAAGAAAACAAGAAAAATCCTTATTTCACCTAGAATACATCAGGGTGGATCAACGTCATATGTCGGTGCCATATTGATGGATTGCCTCAATCCATGAGCCCCATGTGGCACATCGGTACGGTCCACCACCTCTTCCTAAAGATTCTTCCTAGAATCCTAGACGCTAAACCAATCCTATATATAGACCCCCATACCTAACATATTTTGGGCCTCTTTCATCTCTCCTAGTGTCAGGAAAACGATTACCTCTCCCTTTTATTTTTTACTTGTGATCATAGGATTCTTCCTCTGACACCAATGCCCTGCAATTGCTGGTAGTTTGCACAACAATATTTGATTTTTTTGTGTTATATCCATAACAAACATTGTTGTTTGCTCTGACCTATTTATAACTATTCATATTTGCACACTCTTTCTCAATGATCTAGTCTTGATCTAGTGAATCTCTCTCTCTCACCTCTCTCTCTTCCTATGTATTGGTCCTAATAGCTAATGATTGATTTCTATCGTGGGAGATCCAATGTCGATTGGGACCAAAACAAACTTTTAAATGAGGACCTTTAGGGCTATGATGAGAAATCCACAACCATATCTCGGTCTAAAGAAATGCCAACAATAAAAATCACATTTTCTCATTTTTATTGTTGTTTTCTTCAATAACAACCTCACTCAATGTTATTTTTATTTGAGATGACTAAAAAGGTTGCAAACCTATGTTTGGGTGAGGTGGGGGTATTTATCCTTCCCCACTCCTAACAAGATCGCCAAGTCAGATCTCTAAATTATGCATATCTTTCTTATTTGTCTTTTAGGGTGGAGTCCAAGTCGACCATTTTACATATTCCCACTAATTTAAACGTCCACCTTCATTTTTTCTTATTTTACATACAAAACCAGGTGGAAAGTATGAACTTTATCGATTTATCATTTTCTTCTTGTTCTTTTTATTGTTTTCATGACTGTATGATCTGTTGGAATTTTCAGTCCTTGTACAACAGATTGGAGACTCCACTGAGGAGTTGTCAGACAATCCAGGTTACATTTCCCATTTTTTCATCTCATGTTTTCCCAACCAATTGATATTTCTTTTTTTTGTTCATCATTCTTTTGTTATTTCTATTTTTCATCAAAATTGAGAGCTTCACTACATATGATAGATATCTATTGATAAAAAAAATCATTTTTTTAACTTATTGGAAAATCGGTAGAACACTCACCTTCTCCAGTAAAAAGAAAGATTTTTTATCATCACATTTTGTTTTCCTAAATATTAACAAAGCAGTCGAATCCTCTAGTGATCATTTTTTGCTTTGGTTTTTGCATAACTTTGATTTTTAACAGTACGACAACTGTTATATTTATCAATCATGGAAAGGGTTGCCCTCTACTTCCCTTTTAAGTTTAGCCTCCACTTATCTCCCTTTTTCATTTTTTTTCTTGTCTTATTTTATTTACTTTTTTTAAATATAATAAAGAAAGAGAGAAAATGATGAGATAGGTCTTCAAGATAAGCTAGATCTTCTCTTTCTCAATAATTACTTAATTGTTTCTTTATGTGCCTATCATTTATATTTCATACTTTATTATTGTGGGATTGCATCATTAGATATTAAAATTGTGTACTTGCACTATTCACACCTACAAGCCTGTGTCATGGAAGGGTTTCAAAACCCACGTTGGATCCCTGAATGTGATGCGGGGGTGCCAGTAAATGTATCAACACAAGTTTAAGTTGAATGTCCAAAGGCCTTGAAAACACCCCCTCTCCTAGCACTCCTGAGTAATTATTATTGTAGTCAAAAAATGTATTGGGAGTAGTATCAATATTTGAAGATTTCGTATTATTCCAATTATAAGCGTCTTATGCCATTGAGGAGATAAGGACCAACCCCACCTAAACCAACTCATGCTTGAGTAAGGACGTACACTTACATCGAATCTCCTGGACTAAAGGAGGGGCGTTATCTTCTATACATGCTTCTTGTAATTGCTTATTTTATAACTTTTTAGATTATTGTGTGCTTTGATAATTCTTACATTATTGAAAGATTTATTCTTTAAGATTGTAATAATAACATCAAATTGTTTATTTTTTACCAACATCATCATGTTTGAAAACATCTTATCAAAACAACAATCTCCAGTCAACAACCTTATGGTCTCACATAACCTCAAATCAACAATCTTACCGAAAGAACAATCTTCAATGATCTAAAAGGATCCCAAAGGTTTTCAAAAGATGTAAATCATCAACAATCTTTGATCCATGATCTTTTCGAACTTGAATTTTTTTTAATGATTTCCAACAATCTCAAATGATCTCTCTCATTAAAAAAATTTCACTTTTCAATTGTTCATTAAAAGAAATTTACCCTCAAAGGAAAGAATACATTTCTACAAAAAATAATATTTTGAAAAAAAATCAACATTGTCTTCACAACCAAAAACAAACTCTTTTAAAAAATATTCTCTTCAAAATAAATGTAGTTTCAAAAACAAAACTCTTTTTTAATTCAAAACACAATAAAGAAAAGTCTATTAAAAAATTACAATTCCAATCAAAAGAAAAATCTTCTAGAACATAAAAAGAAAAACCTATATGAAATAAAAAATAAAGATCTTTTCTAAAAAATCTTTTTCAAAAAGAACAATCTTTTAAAAAATAATCCTTTGAAAAGAAAATTATTTTAGAATAAAAGAACAATAGAAGAAGGAAAATCAACAAAAGTTGAACTATCTTTCAAAATTCAAACAAAGTTGAACCATTTTTCACAACTCAACAATGTTTTAAAACTAAACAAAGTTGAACAATATATAAAAAAAATTAAAAAATGTTCCTAAAACTAAAAAAAAGAAAGTAAAACAATCTTAGAAAACCTTTCTAAAAATCATAGGGATATGATTCATGCCAAAAGGATGTCTAATTGTGGCCTCTTCTAATGAGCCACCACTCAAGCCCATGTTTACTCAAAAACATACTGTGGCATCCAACTTATAAAAACATGATTTACTCTAGCAGAAGCGATCATTAGTAGCGGATTAACAAAAATCACTAAAAATTAAAACCTTTTTACAAGAGATCCAAAAAAGGAAAACTCTTTCGAAAAGAACCAAAGTAATTTCATTGCATTCTAGTTCACAAGTACATTCCATGTACCATCCTTTCTCAAGGATTACATACAACAATTGCTTTACCAAACTATACATAAGCAACATAAAATCCTCAAGGCGTTCAAGCCAAAATCTCAGATCGAAGATAAAAGCACTATCTACTGACTCTGAGGAGCTGAGAGTACAAAGACTACACATAGGACTCTATGTACACATATACAAGACATGACATCGAGTGTCTCCACCTGAGAATTCACTACTATCCTTGCTGCTGTTGTTGCTCTTTCCTTACTGTAGGGTTCCTACTTCCTCTCCTGCATTTACCTAAAAAGTTGGATCCCATGGGGGTGAGACAATTATAAATTGTCCCAGCCAGAGATATAACTCTCTGCCAGAAACATTATTATTGTAGTTTAATAGAATAAAACTAAGCAGGTTTTCTTTTATATTATCAGTAGTGTAAATCACTATATGAACAAGATAATATAATCTTCTTTCTTAAGAGGTCATGGCATCTACCCATGGTAGACTTGTACATCATCTATCTACTTTACAAGGAATGTAAGGAAAAAAAAATATATCGTCTATCAACTAAAGATGTATTAAATAAATGTATCATCAGCCAATGATTTTCGTATTCAATCCTTAAGAAAACATGCTATATGACTGATTACATTTTACAATCACACTTATTCCCTGAGGAGATGAGGTATACCGCTCATACTCCAACTGACCATGATGAAGTCGAAATCTGTGCCATACAAGGTCAATGATAGAGCTGACTACCATGACCTCCCTTATCTCGATCAGTACAAGATTCAATGTAGGACATCTTGTGTCTCTGCTAAATAGCTTTCCAGGGTATACTGGAAACTTTGCTATAGAGTTACAGTGGCATATTGTACTCTCTTCGCAATCGAGAGATTTCATATTTATCTCACATCGATCCGACATAAATATTATCGGGAAATTCGTGATACATCTATCCTGGCTTCGGGGGATTAGTGATACATCCACCCCAACATATGTAATGAAGGATTGAGAGATTTAATGTTTATCTCGCATCAATTCCTCCATTAGGACGTAAGGATATTTTCACCCATTACCCCCGCACATTCAAAAATATGCATTCTCAGTTATGCCGCGGAGCAACCCGTTTCACCATCCAGCAAGTTCTGACACTGATGGTTATATGGCCAGCGATCTACATAATATGATTTCACTTAATTAATTAAGTACATTGTCATATTCTTTTAGCATCAATCAAGTTCTCAAATAAGAATTGTTATGACAAATGCTACAAAGAAACATGTAATGCTCCCATCAATACTTTTCAAAACTTTGTAAAACATTGGGATCTCTATCCCTTATCTCATTACTTGGAAGATCTCATTTCTCAACAATATCATCATCATGATTACTGAATCTGGGCATTCAAACCCTCAATTCATGACTGAACGTGTTACCAATTCTTAGGTAACTAATACCTTCAGGTCATCTGACCAAGGTAAACATGATACTTGCTACGCAAGCATTTCACATGGCTATCAAAGCCCATTAGTCTCTTGTTACCTCTTACTAGGCAACAATACATATAATGTCTCACAAAGCCCATAATGCATTTAAATAATTAACACATCATAGCTCATACCTGGCTATGTTCATCATCTCATGACCACATGTATGATCATTACATAGTAACATTTATATCAAATACATATCAGCACTTATGCAAAGTAAGAGTAGCATCACCATTCCCTTATTTAGGGTTAGGATTTCTTTTACATGTCATCACACTCCATTAGAATTTTCCATAAATAACCATTTAGGTTCTGAGGATCATATCAGTAATGATTAAGCCCTAAGTCATTACTCCATACAGCTAGGAGCCAACATTGATAACATAAGTATTTAATCATACTTATTTATTCTCATCACTTATCATTAAATGAATTATCATCACAAGATATAAGTTCCTCTCTCAACTTTGTCAGAATATGATTATATCAAGATTTATTGATTTGGCGTAACCTTTTCATAGGGCATATTATCCTATACTTATCAAAGTGCATTACATCTCAATGTAACATAAAAATTAACATGACACACTTCACATGTTACTCATCCAAGTATATTGGATTTAGAATACTTCAAGGTGTATAAATCTTGAGGTGTTGGGAGTGATATCTATCATGTCTTGATGTATCACTTCCTTTATCACCTTTATCTTACTTGAGTTCATCAACTTATCTTGTATTAGAGTATTTCCCATCCTAATACTTTATACACCAATTCATCATATTGATTATGTAATGTATTGGGGATAAGTCATTTATTTAGAATATGCAACCATTGCCAATGATATAGACTCATCTTGAGTTAAGGAATTATTGATATAAATATATATCCTTTATCAACCTCTTTAGGTGTTTCATTTATCAATATATAAGTAACTATTTCATTATTAGGAATAAGGTTTTCCATCTTTATAAATTATGGTTCACATAACATCTCCCCATACAAGGGTTTCCCATAGCATTATCTGAAATTAGGGTTTCCCAACTCAACCCAAAGTTAGGGTTATGATTTATCATCATTTTACCCAAGATTAGGGTTTCATGATCTATATCCCAAAATTAGGGCTTCACATTCCATTACCCTATATCAGGGTTAGGATTTCATATTAGGGTTTCATATAGCATTATATAGCATCACCCTGGAATTAGAGTTCACATCATATCCCTGTATTAGGGTTTCTCTTAACATCATCCTTAATTTGGGTTTCACATGACTTCACCCTTGATTAGGGTTTCACATGATATTACCCTGTATTAAGGTCTCTCACATTATTACCCTAGATTAGGGTTACACCATTATCCTAGCTTAGGGTTACACCTTGAATTGCCCTAAATTAGGGTTGAGGTTCGTCAACTTTCTCATTTAGGGTTTCATAATCTCTTTATAAAGGATCATACCCTAATTATATATTATATTCATGTTGAAAGTATTGAGGCCTAACTACTACATGATTATTATACATGTATGAATTCCTCTCTCCCATCCTCTTTAGTATTTTGATTACTCCATACTCATCAACTTGGATCAACCCATTATTCTAATACATACATCTATGGTTATCATAGTGTATTAAGTTACTACTTTCATAAGCATCAAAGATTAACCACTTTAAATGTACTAATCACCTAGGTACTTTAAGGATTCCACCATTGTGCTTATCTTTGATAATAATCATTATCAATCATGGAATCAATTGATCTTTCATCACCATAAGTATCTAGTCAATTATATACATATTGAACCTTCACTCAGTTTTGACCTTCTAAACCTCAAAATAGTTTTATAGTCAATTGCCCTACAAATGGTTTTGAAACTATTTGGGCATCTAGGCTTGAGATCGTTTTCCCATCAAACGGTTTTGAAACCGTTTGGGAATCTAGTCCTTGAAACCGTTTGACCAAATATACGTTGAAACCGTTTGAACAATTTTGTACTTGAAACTATTTAGCTTAATGTTCTGGAGATCAATTGAGTCTCCAAATGGTTTGGGATTGTTTGGTCCCAAATGGTCTTGAGACCATTCAGACCCAAATGGTCTTGAGACCATTCAGACTCAAATGGTCTTAAGACCATTTGGTCCAAACCCTCTCAAAATCGAATGGACCAAAAAGGTCTTCCATCACTTAATCAATTCAGGGTTTCAATCAACGAACCGCCTATCAATTGAATCATTGATTCATTCATCAATTGAACCATTGAATAAATCTTCAATTGGACGATCAATTAGGGTTTTGAACCCAATTGAACTAGGATTTATAATCAAGAAACCATCAATTAGGGTTTTGAAATCGATGAACCATCAATGGTTGACATAGTGAAACTAATTCCATTAAAATTGTTGAATCATCATTAAACCATGATATGACCTGACCTCAAATGGTCATGAGGTCATTTGGGTGACCTCCAAACGGTCTTGAGACCGTTTGACCCATCCCATCATTGAAATTTGTGAAATTCAATTAGGGTTTGAATCATTGAATCGATCATCAATGGAGCTATTGATTGTATTTCAATTTGATATCACTGGATCTTCAACCATCCAATCATAATCAACCATAGACCTCAAAATGGTATTAGTTGACCTCCAAACGATCTTGAGACCATTTGGGTGACCTCCAAATGGTCTTGAGACCGTTTGGGTTAGTCAACCCAAAAATTGAATCCATCAATTGAGAATTTCAACACTTCAACCCGATTGAATTTTGTAATTGAAAGATATTCCATTCTTGGAACCTTCAAGATCAAATTAATTGAAAAAATTGGATCAAAATCCAATTATATAAGCATATTTATCCAAATGGTCAACCTTTGCTCAGCCTCTCCAAATGGTTTGAAACTGTTTGGTTTCTAACGGTTCGTTGAAACCGTTTAACCAATTCCATTGAAACCGATTGGTCTCAAATTTTAAAACTATTTGCCTATGATATTAATTGAGATTTGTGCTTTATATGATGACATCATCATCAAGCTTCAACCCCTCAAATTCTAATGCCATTGTTTTATCAATTAATCAAAGGAATTTCAAGAAGAACAATTGAACCAAATGAATTTAAGAATTGAATTCAATAACAATGATTAAGGGTTAAAGTTATATAACCCGCCTTCAAATAAGCTTCAAAGCTGAAAACTACACGTCTTTAATGGTGTAAGAAGATTTCTCAACTATCCCAAGCTCGTCCACAAGCTTTTGAGTGAAAAGAAATGGCTAGGATTGAAGAATTATTGGAGAAAAGAAGAAATCAAGCATTGATTTGTGATTTCCACCATGAACTCGAGGTGAAAAGAGATCATGGAGATTTCCTACAGGTTGGGGGTCATCCTGCTATTTATCCTAATCTTCCTTGGTCGTTTTTCAAGAAAGGAGAGAAATAAGGATAAAAAAAGCCTTTGAATTGAGTTGGAAGTGGTGTTTTTATAAGGAAATTCAATGAGAGTGAAAGTTGTAATTAATTCCTTTAATTTCTCAAATTGATGCCACATCTCCCCCTCAACTCCTTGCCCACGAATCTATCCTATTTCCCTTTGCAAACTTATACATTATCCATGAATTTAAAGGAAAATAAATTAAGCACCTTAACCCTTATAATAATAATATCCAAAAATTAGTGGATATTACTTTTTCTTTATTTAATGTGAGTGGGTTATCCACTTGCTTGAGATACTTTCGTGCCTTTGCAAGGCACATGGTCGTCCATTATTTTTCAAAATAATCCCTCACCTTTTGGTTGAAGGGTTATTCAATTAATATATTTATTTTTGCATTAAATTGAAGTAAAGTTCCAATTATGCTTAAATCTTGATTATTTTAATATCAAGATTCTCTCTCCTCCAAAGTGATTCAAATGAGGTGCCCCTCTGATTTTATTGCCTCTACATGATGACAAGAATAATTAGGGACCCTCTAAAAGTGATATTTTGCATATTGAATCCTTGGTTTTGGGTAAATTGCACATTACACCAAAACTAAGTTTTAATGCACAAACATTGCTCAATAATCTCTTTCTTGTTATTCAGGCTTGTGGAAGCCATACCTCTGCATCATTCTCATTATTTATGATGCTTCAATACTAGAGGAACATTTATCAAGTAATATTTGCAAGTTAACCCCTCAACTTGGGTAATTTGCACTTTAGTCCAAAACAAGCAAACCATTGTTTCAACATTATTCGAAAAGGACTAAAATTGAAACATAAGTTCCTCTTGAGCCTTAATTACTTTTCAAGAAATAAGAGAAAGCATATAATTAACTTTATTGAACAAAACATCTAGGGTTAAGGCTTAACCCAGGTCAGGGATGTTACAAATTATAAACCCCTGACAAGGATTTCATCCCTGAAATCCCAAGTAAAAGAGAGACATATATTATTCATTTTACCATACCATCAAGTCTCCGCATAACATCTTAATGTCATGTAGATGCCATCACACATGATACATATCTTATTATCTTTTCATTATTGATTGTAGAGTAAACTCTGTGTCAGGTAACACTTTTCTTAATCAAAGAAACATCATACATACCTTATTTAATGTTATGTTTATGCAGAGCATAAACCCCTAACATATGATGTTTGTACTATTTTATGTAACTAAGCTGATTTCTTAGTTGACCATTTCAGGTAATCAACATAAATCATTTGACTAGGAGTTATGCTTTTAATCCCTCATATCACCTGATATTTCTTAGATACCAGGATTTCTTACCTTTGTATCTATCACATATATGTTGAGAACACATCACATCCCTATTGTTCTTTCTTCTTGGGACTTACTTGTTACACATATCTTTATCTTGGAACCAAAGTCCAAGACTAACTGATGCTTTTTTGGGTATTCATTAATTGAGCATTTTTAACTTTTGCATATCAAGTGTGACAAAACTCACTTGATTGCCATGTCCCAAAAAGGAAAGGGCACAAGGAAATACATTCCTCTTCATTATCATATGAACTTTCAACTGTTCATGAGTTATTGTCTAACATGTTCATGAACATTTTTTGATTTCATCAAATTTCCCATTTTCACATCATGGAAAAAGATATTTACTATTCACACATACTTTATCAAACATGGATCATCTCCCTTGTTCTCATTCTCATCTTATGAGGAAAATATTCTTCATTTTTCTGATATACATAGATTGATCTGAGATCATCTCAGATTCCATTTTATTGTACTTAGTATGTGATAAAAATGTTCATTTCATATTTCCAGTTTCATTATTCTCATCAGATTGTCTCAAAATGACTACTTGATCAGAGTAATCAGAAAGATAACAATCTAAGAGTTCCATTCTCACCTTATCCCCAATAATTATATACCTGGCCAGGGTATACAAGTACTGAGATTAGGTAGTATGAACTTTATGTATTATTATATTCCTTTTCATATCATCATCATCACATGATTTAACATCCCTGGACTTCCTCCAGGCACCACATATATGTATACTTCTTCCTTCTTTACACAATTAAGAGAAATGATAAAGCAGTTAAAAGAATACTGAACAAAATATAGATCCTCCCCTTCCATGTGTCCTCATAGGACTTATTCAGGGAAGCTCAATACTAACTACTTTAACTCGTAAAATCATAAAATGATATTATTTCATCTGACCTATTTTGATTTGTGGACGGGTCACTGCCTCAGGCTGCCACTGCCTATGAAAATCTTAATGACTCTGCCATGGCAGCTGGGTTATATTCACATTTCTAGCCCTGCAATCTCTCATCAGATGTCACTTCTCCCTTCATATATAACAAATTCTGTTCTCTCCCTGTGACCTAGATGGTTCTTTACCCTTTCTGGATAGCCATTGCCTTGGTGTATTAATCATTGGTTGTATTGGTAGTACCAAAAACTTTCCCTTTTTGGAAATACTAGGCCTCTGTTCCTAGATTTGGTCAGGCCTCTTCTTGATTATCTCTTCCTTATTCTTTGTTGGACAATTCTTTATGATATGTTCAGGCTTCCTACGCCTATAGAAAATTCTGCTTTTGGGTTGTAACCTATTCCTTCCCACATTTTCTATTGCTTCATCATGTTGATGTTGATTAAGAATCATGTTGGAGCCCATAACTTCATCATTGGGGGTTGGTAATCTGGGTTGCATTGCTAATGCATGGTCCACTACATGCATCACAGCTGCCCTAAATTTCCCATACAGGGCTTGGAAAGCTGGGCTCTCTATCATTGCTTGGTTCAACTGAGGGTATCTAGATATTGGTTCCTTCCTAATCCAGTCCCTTGCACCACTTCATGGTGCAGCAATGCTGCTTTCAGCAACATGTTCTTCGTGTGATCCAGACATCTTTAAGTTCTTCTTCTCCTATATGAGCAGAAGACACTATCAGATACACTAGAAGACACTAGAATGGACTCAACAACCTTAATCTGATGTCTCTGTAGACTCAGCGAACCTAGAGCTCTGATACCACTAAATTGTGGCATCCAACTTATAAAACATGATTTACTTAAGCGGAAGCGATTATTAGCAGCAGATTAACAAAAATCACTAACAATTTAAACCTTTTTACAAGAGATACAACAAAGGAAAACTCTTTCAAAATGAACCAAAGTAATTCCATTGAATTCTAGTTCACATGTACATTCCATGTACCATCCCTTCTCAAGGATTACATACAACAATTGCTTTTCCAAACTATACATAAGAAACATAAAATCCTCGAGGCGTTCAAGGAAAAATCTCAGATCGAAGATAAAAGCACTATCTAATAACTCCGAGGACCTGAGAGTACAGAGACGACACATAGGACTCTATGTACACATATACAAGACACGACAACCAGTGTCTCTACTTGAGAATTCATTGCTGTCCTTGCTACTGCTGTTGCTCTTTCCTTGCTATAGGGTTCCTATTTCTTCTCCTACGTTTACCTAAAAAGTTGGATCCTACAGGGGTGAGACAATTGTAAATTGTCCCAGCGAGAGATATAACTCTCCTCCAAAAACATTATTATTGTAGTTTAATAGAATAAAACTGAGCATGAATTCTTTTATATTATCAGTACTGTAAATCACTGTATGAACAAGATAAGATAATCTTCTTTCTTAAGAGGACATTGCATATACCCATGGTAGACTTATACATCATCTATCTACTTTGCAAGGAATGTAAGGAAACATAAATATATCGGCTATCAACTAAAGATGCATTAAAGAAATGTATCATCAGCCAATGATTTTCGTATTCAATCCTTAAGCAAACATGCTATATGACTGGTTACATTTTACAATCACACCTATGCCCTAAGGAGATGAGGTATACCACTCATACTCCAACCGACCATTACGAAGTCAAAATCGATGCTATACAAGGTCAATGGTAGAGCCAGCTACCATGACCTCCCTTATCTCAGTCAGTACGAGATTCAATGCAGGATATCTTGTGTCTCTGCTAAATAGCTTTCTTGGGTATACTGTAAACTTCGCTATAGAGTTACAGTGGTGTGTTGTACTCTCTTCACAATCGAGATATTTCATGTTTATCTCACATCGATCCGACATAAATATTATCGGGAGATTTGTGATACATCTATCCCAGCTTCAGGGTATTAGTAATACATCCACCCCGACATATGTAATGAAGTATTGAAAGATTTAATGTTTATCTCGCATGAATTCCTCCATTAGGACGTAAGGATGTTTTTGCCCATTACCCCTGCATATTCCAAAATATGCATTCTGGGTTATGCTGTGGAGCAACCCGTTTCACCATCCAGCAAGTTCTGACACTGATGGCTATATGGCCAGGTCTACATGATATGATTTCACTTAATTAATTAAGTACATTGTCATATTCTTGTAGCATCAGTCAAGTTCTCAAATAGGAATTGTTATGAAAAATGCTACAAAGAAACAAACATGTATACTTCCATCAATACTTTTCAAAACATTGTAAAACATTGGGATCTCTATCCATTATCTCATTACTTGGAAGATCTCATTTCTCAACAATATCATCATCATGATTACTGAATATGGGCATTCAAACCCTCAGTTCATGACTGAACATGTTACCACTTCTTAGATAACTAATACCTTTAGGTCATTTGACCAAGGTAAACATGATACTTTGTACGCAAGCATTTCACATGGTCGTCAAAGCCCATTAGTCTCTTATTACCTCTTACTAGGAAACATTACATATAATGTCTCAAAAAGCCCATAAGGCATTTAAATAATTAACACATCATAGCTCATACCTGGCTATTCTCATCATCTCATGGCCACCTGTATGATCATTACATACTAACAATTATATCAAATACATATCAGGAGTTATGCAAAGTAAGAGTAACATCAAAATTCCCTTATTTAGGGTTAGGATTTCTCTTACATATCATCACCCTCCATTAGGGTTTTCCATAAATAACCATTTAGGTTCTCAGGATCATATCATTAATGATCAAGCCCTAAGTCATTACTCCATACAGCTAGGAGCCAACATTGATAACATAAGTATTTAGTCATACTTATTTATTCTCATCACTTATCATTAAATGAATTATCATCACAAGATATAAGTTCCTCTCTCAACTTTCTCAGAATATGATTACATCAAGCTTTATTGATTTGTCTTAACCTTTTCATAGGGCATATTAGCCTATACTTATCAAAGTGCATTACATCTCAATGTGACATAGCAATTAACATGACACACTTCATATGTTACTCATCCAAGAATATTGTATTTAGAATAATTCAAGGTGTATAAATCTTGAGGTGTTGGGAGTGATATCTATCATGTCTTGATGTATCACTTCCTTTATCACCTTTATCTTACTTGAGTTCATTAACTTATCTTGTATTAGGGTATCTCCCATCCTAATACTTTATACACCAATTCATCATATTGATCATGTAATGTATTGGACATAAGTCATTTATTTACAATATGCAACCATTGCCAATGATATAGACTCATCTTGAGTTAAGGAATTATTGATATAAATATATCCTTTATCAACCTATTTAGGTTTTTAATTTATCAATATATAAGTCACTATTCCATTATTAGGAATAGGGTTTTCCATCTTTATAAATTAGGGTTCACATAACATCTCCCCATACATGGGTTTCCCATATCTGAAATAAGGGTTTCTCAACTCAACCCAAAGTTAGGGTTATGATTTATCATCATTTTGCCCAAGATTAGGGTTTCATGCTCTATATCCCAAAATTTGGTCTTCACATTCCTTTACCCTGTACCAGGGTTAGGATTTCATATTAGGGTTTCATATAGCATTATATAGCATCACCCTGGAATTAGAGTTCACATCATATCCCTGTATTAGGGTTTCTCTTAACATCAGCCTTAATTTGGGTTTCACATGACTTCACCCTTTATTAGGGTTTCACATGATATTACCCTGTATTAAGATCTCTCACATTATTACCCTAGATTAGGGTTACACCATTATCCTAGCTTAGGGTTAAACCTAGCATTGCACTCAATTAGGGTTGAGGTTCGTCAACTTTCTCATTTAGGGTTTCATAATCTCTTTATAAAGGATCATACCCTAATTATATATTATATTCATGTTGAAAGTATTGAGGCTTAACTACTACATGATTATTATACATGTATGAATTCCTCTCTCTCATCCTCTCTAGGATGTTGATTACTCCATGCTCATCAACATGGATCAACTATTATTCTAGTACATACATCTATGGTTATCATAGTGTAATAAGTTACTACTTTCATAAGCATCAAATATTAACCACTTTAAATGTACTAATCACCTAGATACTTTAAGGATTACACGATTGTGCTTATCTTTGATAATCATCATTATCAATCATGGAATCAATTTATCTTTCATCACCATAAGTATCTAGTCAATTATATACATATTGAACCTTCAATTGGTTTTGACCTTCTAAACATCCAAACGATTTTATAGTCAATTATCGTCCAAACGGTTTTGAAACCGTTTGGGCATCTAGGCTTGAGATCATTTCCCCATCAAATGGTTCTGAAACCGTTTGGGCATCTAGTCCTTGAAACTGTTTGACCAAATATACATTGAAACTATTTGAATAATTTTGTACTTGAAACCATTTAGCCAAATGTTCTTGAGATCGATTAAGTCTCCAAATGGTTTGGGATTGTTTGGTCCCAAACAGTCATGAGACCGTTTGGACCCAAACAGCCTTGAGACTATTTGGTCCAAACCCTCTCAAAACCGAATGGACCAAAAAGGTCTTCCATCACTTAATCAATTCAGGGTTTCAATCAACAAACCACCTATCAATTGAATCATTGATTCATTCATCAATTGAACCATTGAATCACTCTTCAATTGGACCATCAATTAGGGTTTTGAACCCAATTGAACTAGGATTTATAATCAAGAAACCATCAATTAGGGTTTTGAAATCGAGGAACCATCAATGGTTGACATAGTGAAACTAATTCCATTGAAATTGTTGAATCATCATTAAACCATGATATGACCTGACCTCAAATGGTCTTGAGGTCGTTTGGGTGACCTCTAAATGGTCTTGAGACTGGTTGACCCATCCCATCATTTAAATTTGTGAAATTCAATTAGGGTTTGAATCATTGACTCAATCATCAATGGAGCTATTGATTGTATTTCAATTTGATATCACTGGATCTTCAACCATCCAATCATACTCAACCATAGACCTCCAAACGGTCTTAGTTGACCTCCAAATGGTCTTGAGACCATTTGGGTGACCTCCAAACATTCTTGAGACCATTTGGGTTAGTCAACCCAAAAATTGAATCCATCAATTGAGAATTTCAACACTTCAACCCGATTGAATTTTGTAATTGAAAGATCTTCCATTCTTGGAACCTTCAAGATAAAATTAATTGAAACCATTGGATCAACATCCAATTACATCAGCATATTTATCTTAATGGTAAACTATTGGTCAGCCTCTCCAAACGGTTTGAAACCATTTGGTTTCTATTGGTTTGTTGAAACCGTTTCACCAATTCCATTGAAACTGATTGGTCTCAAATTTTGAAAATGTTTGCCTATGATATTAATTGAAATGTGTGCTTGAGATGATGTAATCATCATAAAGATTCAACCCCTCGAATTATACTTTTGTTCTCATGGTAATTTCATCAATTAATCAAAGGAATTTCAAGAAGAACAATTGAACCAAATGAATTGAAGAATTGAATTCAATAACAATGATTAAGGGTTCAAGTTATATAACCTTCCTTCAAAGAAGCTTCAAAGCTGAAAAATCCACGTCTTTAATGGTGGAAGAAGCTTTCTCAACTATCCCAAGCTCGTCCTCAAGCTTTTGAGTGAAAAGAAATGGCTAGGATTGAAGATTGAATGGAGAAAAGAAGAAATCAAGCATTGATTTGTGATTTCCACCATAAATTCGAGGTGAAAAGAGATCATGGAGCTTACTTACAGGTTGGGGGTCGTCCTCCTGTTGCTCCTAAGCTTACTTGGTCTTTTTTCAAGCAAGGAGAGAAAGAAGGATCGAAAAAGCCTTTGCATTGAGTTGGAAGTGGAGTTTTTATAAGGAAATTCAATGAGAGAGAAAGTAGTTATTAATTCCTTTAATTTCTCAAATTGATGCCACATATCCCCCTCAACTCCTTGACGACGAAGATATCCTCTTTGAATTTGCAAACCTCTTCATTATCCATGAATTTAAAGGAAAAGAAATTAAGCACCTTAACCCTTATAATAATAATATCCAAAAATTAGTGGATATTACTTTTTCTTTATTTAATGTGAGTGGGTTATCCACTTGCTTGAGATATTTTCGTCCCTTTGCAAGGCACATTGTCGTCCATTCTTTTGCAAAATCATCCCTCATCTTTTTGCTAAAGGGTTTTTCAATTAATATATTTTTTTGCATTAAATTGAAGTAAAGTTCCAATTATGCTTAAATCTTGATTATTTTAATATCAAGATTCTCTCTCCTCCAAAGTGATTCAAATGAGGTGCCCCTATGATTTTATTGACTATCCTTTATGCCAAGAATAATTAAGGACCCTCTAAAAATGATATTTTGCATATTGAACCCTAGGTTTTGGGTAAATTGTACATTACACCAAAACTAGGTTTTAATGAACAAACATTCCTCAATAATCTCTTTCTTGTTATTCAGGCTTGTGGAAGCCATACCTCTACATCATTCTCATTCTTTATGATGCTTCAATACTATAGGAACATTTATCAAGTAACATTTGAAAGTTAACTCATCAACTTGGGTAATTTGCACTTTAGTCCAAAACAAGCAAAACATTGTTTCAACATTATTCGAAAAGGACTAAAATTGAAACATAAGTTCCTCTTGAGCCTTAATTACTTTTCAAGAAATAAGAGCAAACATATAATTAACTTTATTAAACAAAAAATCTAGGGTTAAGGCTTAACCCAAGTCAGGGATGTTACACATACCTCCTTGAAGGGCCTCTATTCAGCTATATCCTTTCAAAATAAACCTTCATAATTATGCCACAAGTCTACTCAACACTCAAATCTTGGATACAACTTCCAAATCTTGACTAAAATATTGACGCATGCCTCAGGCATACCAACTCCATTTAATCCAAAGGAGTTTCCATCTTGACTAAGATGTCACCCAATAGCACGTGGTCCGCCCATTTTTGCCTACCCAAACCATCATTCTGGACCAGGTCCTAAAACTGGACCATTAGTTAACCTTCATTTTCATATCTTTTAATGACCCCAGACCATGATCTAAAATTGGGACATTGTCCCTAGCTTCATGCTCATATCTATACAGTCATGGACAATGACCTAAAACTAGACCAACATGCCCCCCTTTTCTTTTTGAGTATATTTCTCATAAAACAACCCTAAGTAGAGAGGACTCACACAAACATATCTAGCCACATTGATAACATCCAATTTTGTGGATATTTCATGCCTAATTTATGAATAATTTCCCCAAATTTATGCAGCGTACCCTTACTTCTTCATATTTGCTCCTCATTCTAGTTATACCTTGGTTACAAGATGATCACTCATTTCTATGCATATAGATCGCCAGGTGATGGTTTCTACCATGGGGCGGAAGTCCATTGGTTTGTAGAACTGATGGAGATGTTCTACAACCTCAGAAATGAGGGAGCGCCAACACTGCCCATCTATCAGTTCCTAAATTGATGGTCTCCAGTCAAGATCAAATCCACCATCAGATGCCACAACCTATTGTCCACCAAAGCATAGAATTTATGTTTAGGAGCAATGACATGAACTGATGACACACCTATGATGTTCATAACTAATGGTTAGTCAGGTGGCTAGTCAGGGCAACCACCATGTGTCCAGACTGATGGTCCACCTATGCCCAAGGAGGACTACCTGCTGATGGTGAATTGAGTACTCTACTGATGCTCGGTCACACGACCAAGCCAATGTTCGACTATACACACAACCATCGAGTCTCAAATTGATGGTTCACCTACATAACTACTAATTGATGGCACCATTATCAGAATGGTCATTCAAGACCATTAGGCACGTTCCCTAAGGCCTGCACAGTGAGGAATTATACCATAAGTAAAGTACCCCTAACACCGCATCGAGTATTGGATCAAGGCCTATAAATAGAAGACCTCATGCTAAGAATAAGAGGTCATGTAAGAAAAGGAGGCGACATAGTGCTGCCATAGAGTTGCCTCGCCATTGACCATCGGTTGCATACATCACCCATCAGTTTGTGGTCTCCAAGGACAAGATTCCAAGGTACAACATGGCCCACCTACACCGCACATCTCTAGACTTCATCTTTGAGAGAAGGAGGGAGAAGGAGAAACATTCCTCTTTGTTGACACAATATTCAGATTGGAGAAGCTTTTCATCAGCCATGACCCCACGCGATCATCGTTGGTGTATATTCCTACTTCTTCTCTGAATAGGTCTACTTCACTTCACGAACTTCATTCCATTTTGTCTTCCACCTTTGTGTCTCATTATACTTGTAATTAAGTACTTCTACTCACCACCATGAGTGTCTAAACATATAGCCACTAAGGCTCTCCCAACATGTAAATACTCATATCCATTGAATATATACTCTTAGCAATGTTTATCTCCATGCTCTTGGTCTTTATTTTTTCACTGGCATGATTAGTGACCATCTTGTGTTGTTAAATTGTTAGTTCCTCAAAAGAGTAGTATTAAACTATATCTAAGTGGTATGGAGTTGCATGAATGCATTATAATGTTGGAATGATTAAGATAAAGATTATATGTTTTATTTTTATTGTTTGTTTTCCATCTCGACAGACAAACTTGTAATCGAGATCTATCCTAAGATCGAGTGAGGAGGGAATAGACACTATTTCTTGTAAGCTTGCTAAGGGTATAGGTTGTGAGTATTGCATGTTGGTGAGAGACCTTACATGATGAAATACAATCCAAGTTTCCCATCCATACATGATCTTTTGACTTTTTTTTCATTTCTTGATTTGTGTATCTTGCTCTTTACTTTTGTTATAGTACCACCGTTACATAAGGAACAAAAAACTCCATCTCACTCTTTTTTTGTGTAACTAAGATTAGACTCTCAATTCTTAACATATACAACTGTTGTCCCTAAGGATCGATCCCAATTTACTACATCAAACCTTGTATTATTGTTGTGGGGGCCTGAGTGTTAGGTTATAAATTTAAAAGTCTAATTACTCTATATCTTCTCCTTTTAGATGTGTGATTTGCACTGATCAAGCTTTCTTGGCTCCGTTGTTGTGGATAAGGCAATCAATACTATTTAGACTTGAGTCTACTTAGTATACACATGTGACTCAAGTCTAGCAATAGACTAGACTATACAATTTTTAGTCTGCTAATTCTAGCTATCATAAATACCTTGTCTCACACATCCAATTTATAACTTGATTGTGCAAACTATTTTAGGTAGCTTGAGTGAACCAGACCATTTCCATTACCAACTGTAAATCATGCCTCATCATAGAATAGTGAACCACAATGTGAGGGTTGAAGACTTTCATGAGGAAGGTGAGGAAGATCATGAGGAAGAACACCACAAAGGAGAAGATTGTGAAGAAGAACTTGATAAAGAAGAGTATCATGATGGGGAGTGTGAGGAAGAGGGTGAAGAAGAGTGTTGTGATGAAGAACATCATGATAGAAATACAAGAAATACAAGGAACCACAACAATGATGATGATGAGGATGATGGAGGATCCTCTCTTCATTAGGTGGGTTCAACCAAAGGCAATCAATACAGATGCCTAGTCATCATTCCTAGGTTCAATGCTCTAAAATTTGAACTTAGCAGTCATTGCCATGATCCAGAATAAGACCTTTGAGGTAAATTCTCGAGATGAAAACCCTTACCATCACTTGGATGCCTTTAAAAATATTTGTGACACCATCAAGATGAATAGGGTGCCATAAGAGGAAATCTACTACAAGGGATTAAACTTTTATCTAAGGGATAAAGATATATCATGGTACCTTGCTTTTCTTGAAAAAACCATTAATGGATGGGAAACTCTGGCTGATTCTTTTATCACAAAGTCTATCTAGTAGAAAAGAATCTTAGAAACAGGCACACGATAACTGTCTTCACCCAGAAGCATGGTGAAAACTTGTATGAAATATGGGAAAGATTCTAGGAATATCAGATGGACCACCATCACCACAATTATGACAAGGGTTTTCTACTCACAACCTTCTACAATAGGCTTACCTATGCTGAAAGGACTTCATTGAATGTTACTATAGGAAATGATTTCCAAGGTATGAACCTGAAGAGAACATTGAAGAACATTGACAACATGGACGCTTTGTAAGATGGTTTGGACTATGATCAGGGAACAACACGAAGGTATCATATAAAGGTATTTTACTATTGAGACTAAGTCTCTCAAAGATACAATTTCCCATATTCATAAAATTGCCTTAAATGTGAAGCAGTTAAAAGATTATGGAAACAAAGGATAGAACAAAGTAACAAAGTCATGGAATGTGTAACCTACGTAGAAAGGGACATGGACTAGACAACTATATCTATACCCAATCTGAAGAGGATGATGAAGAAGAAGACATTGAAAACATCTCCTATGTCAACTTCAAGAGGCTAGATCACCATGGATTCCCATACGGAAATAAAAGATGCTACTAAAAATTTCCACCAATTGAATGAACAATCCAAGAGGCTGCCTAGTTCCGGAAAGGGAGGAGGATCATCTGGGTCCACACATAACATTAAATTTTAGAAAAATAGAAACAACTGCCAATGGTGAGGACAAAACCCAAATAGGAACACTGGAGGAGGAAACCAAGTCAAGGATAGAGTCCTAACTAGCATGATTTAATGACCAAATTGTTTTCCTTTGCAAAGCGGCAAGATAGAATAAATGAACAAAAAACTCAAAATGCCATAACCCACACTAGTTCATTGAGAACAATGCAATCCCATGTGTGGGGTGTGACAACTCTAATGGATGACATGGAAGTCCATGCCAAACAAATTGATCAATAACAGACACAATTGTCCGAAATGATAAAGAACCCACAAGGAAGAATACCTTCTTAGAATGAGAGTGCAAAAATGTCCACTCTCTACTCATATAAAGTCCTACAAGAACCAATAGGAAAGACCATCCAAAAGGGAAATACTAGTACTAAGTCCCAAACTAAAACAATCATAGTAGAAGAATAACCAGAAACAAAAGTTTTTATCAAAAATGGTAAGGCAAAGAAAAAGGGTAAGCAAAAGAAGCAAGTAAAGGAGAAGAAACCAAAAGTAGTAGAAGAAGTTCTAGCAGGTATGGATCCTTATTCACAAAGGATTCCTTTTTCGTATAATCTAATCAAAGCCATTTGAAGAAGTATTACTAATAGTTCTCTCTGAAGTTGTTATGAAATTGCACCTAGAGGTTCCTTTCCTTGATGTTATTGAAGAAATGCTAACATATGCAAAGTTATTCAATGACCTGATTATGATAAGAAGTGTAGGATATGATGTTGAAATTGTCAAGCTAGCAAAAATATCCATCGCTTTTGTTCAAAGCAAAGATTCTTGCCAAGCAAAAAGACCCTAGACTTTCACTATCCCATGAAATGTGGGAGATAATGAAGTAAGTCAAGGCCTAGATGATATTGTACAAAGTATTAGCCTTATACCTCTTACTCTATCTTAGAGGATAGGACTTATTGACATGTAAAAGAGAGGAATGTGAATTCAATTAGCATGCTATTCTTTTATGAAACCAGTTCTATTAGGAAGTCCAAGAGAAAAATGCTATAGTTGACCCACTTATGATAGTTTTAAACAATCCTAGACCAGATATTGAAGACCTAGAGGTGGTCAAATTCTTGATTTTCAAAATCAATCTGAAGATGACTGTAGTTATGAAGAAAATGTATATTTTGAGACCACAAAATATGCTTCTCTGGAGAAAATTCCAAAAGAGAAGGCAACTCCAAACCGTAACTAGAACTGAAGTAGCTCCCTAAAAGATTAAAATATGAATTTATTGACAACAAAGAGAGGAATCTAGATATTATAAATTCTAATTGGATAGAAGAACACCAGAATAAGTTGTTGGATGAACTCAATCTGAGAAGGAAAGCTATAGAGTATTCTATAGAAGATATAAAAGGGTTGAGACTAGATGTATGCATGCACAAAATACACCTGGAAGAAAATTTCAAACCTCTATCCTGACCTTAGAGGAAGTTGAATTAGAACTTGAGGTAGTCAGGGAAGATGTCATAAAGCTCCGCTATGTGGGCATAATATACCCAATAAGAAAAAACAATTGGTTAAGTCTGATACATGTATTGCCTAAAAGGGGAGGTATACAATGGTGAAGGGAGAAAAAGGAAATTAAGTGACAACCCAAATGGTAATAGGTTGGTGGATATGCATTGATTATAGGAAGCTCAATGCCACAACCAAGAAGGATCATTTCCCATTGACTTTCATATATAAAGTTCTAAAATGCCTGGACCACCATTCATACTTCTACTTTCTGGATGGATACTCTATATTTTATCAGGTTTCCATTCACCCTGAAGACTAAGAGAAGACCACCTTCACTTGTATCTATAAAACATATGCCTTTGAAGAATGTCATTTCACCTATGCAACACATCAACAACCATCCAAAGGTACATGATTTCAGTGTTTGCAAATTTCCTAGAAGATATCATGGAAGTGTTCATGGATTGTTTCTCTGTGTATGGAACTGACTACATTAGCTTTCTAAGAAACATATCTCAAGTTTTAAAAATATGAAAAGATAAGAAATTGGTTCTTAATTGGGAGAAATGCCATTTTATGGTCCAAGAATGTGTAGTTCTTGGGCACAAAATCTCCAAGAAAGGAATTGAGCTTGATTTAAGCAAGTTTGAAGAAATTTCTAAGATACCATCCCCTACATCTATGATAGAGGTGAGAAGATTTCTAGGACATGTCAGATACTACAGAAGATTTGTCAAGGATTTTTCCAAAATCTCTAAACCCATGTCTAATATGCTAGTCAAGGATGTTATGTTCAATTTCACACACAAATGCTTGGAGGGTTTTGAAACCCTAAAAAGTTCTTTGATGATCGCACAAATTGTCTAGGATCCAAATTGGGAGATTCCTTTTCATATAGTGTGTGATGCAAGTGACTAAGCAATAGGAGTTTTGCTTGGGCAAAAGAAAGATAAGAAGTACCTTGCCATTTATTATGCAAGCAAAACTCTCGATGAAGCTGAAGTTAATTACACACCATAGAAAAAGATACACTCACAATAGTGTTTTCCTATGTAAAGTTTAGGTCCTACCTGATTGGCTCAAAAGTGAAAGTTTACACAAATGATACAACCATCCATTATTTCATTCAAAAGAAAGGCACTAATCCTAGGCTCCTGTGATGGACACTCTTACTACAAGAGTTTGATCATGAGACTATAGACAAAATTGGGACAAAGAATATAGTAGTCGAAAACTTGTCACAGATTGTTGTAGTTGGTGATAACTCACTATTAGTAAAAAAACTATCTGGGTGAAGCTCTGATGATGGTAAAAGCCATCAAACCCAAAGTTCCATGGTTTAGTGATATATGCAATTACCTTGCCCGCTGACAGCTACCACTATAAATCAATTACAATGAGAAAAGAAGTTGTTCTCTGACCTGAAGAACTATTACTAGGATGACCCCTTTATGTTTCAAAAGCATTGTAAAACTACACAACTATTGCATTCTGGAAGAGGAAGTTCCACAAATACTTCATAAATGTTGCTCTTCAGTTTACAGTGGGCATTTAGGTAGAGATAGAATGACCACCAAGATTATGCAATTTGTCTTTAATTGGCATACTCTATTTAAGGACACACACGCCTATGTGGAAACCTACAAAGAGTGTTAGCATAATGGAAATATTTCCAGAAGGAATGAGATTCCAATGTCTGATTAGATCAAATTTGAGATTTTTGATGTTTGGGGGATCCACTATATGGGAACCTTCCCGTCTTCAAGAGGAAATCAATATATGTTGGTCATTATAGATTATGTCACCAAATGGTAAGAAGCAATACCCACCCCCTCTTGTAATTCAAAACCTATGATGAGGTTGTTTGAAAAGATCTTCTTTCCTAGATATGGAGTCCCACACACTGCTATCAGTGACAAGGGATCCCACTTTGTGGAAAGATAGTTTGCTGCTCCATTTAAAAGTATGGAGTAAGGCACAAAGTTTCCACACCCTACCACCAGTAGCCTCAAGACTAATGGAGGTTTCCAATTGGAATATTAAACAAATTTTGTAAGGGATTATAGGAAGGACCAGAAAAGATTGGTCAATGAAGCTTGATGATTTCTCATGGGAATATCACACTACCTGCAAGACTCCTATAGGGACTGATTTCTACATGTTAATATATTTGAAGGCATGCCATTTACCCATTGATGAGTTAGAACACAAGTCCTTATTGGCAATCGAATTTTAGAATAAGGAGGCAACCCTGGCCGACAAGAAGAGGTTCCTATAATTGCAAGAACTAGAGGAGCTTAGGCTCCATGTTTATGAAAACACCAAGATTTATAGGCAAAGAACCAAAGTGTAGCATGATGTCTGCTTAAAAAAAGATGTGTCTATCAGAGATAAGGTTCTTATGTTCAATTCAAGGATTAACTTTTCCCTGGGAAGCTAAAGTCAAGATGGTCAGGAACTTTTACTGTGAGTAAGATGTATCCATCTGGGATGATGCAAATAGCCAATGAAAAGGTAGTGACTTTCCCTATGAATGGACACAAAGTGAAAAGATATTATGAAGATGAAGCTTGCACCAGAAGGGATAAGGTTCAATTGGATGAACCATCACATGCACCAGTCAAAGAAGGATGAGGAATCTACTTAACCAGAGAGTGAAGATAAAGACTATAAATCAGTGCTTCCTGGGAGACAACCCAATGATTTCTTAATCTATTTTTCTAGCATTCTAGTTTGTTTCATTTCATAGTAATTAGATTTTACTAATATATGTCTAGGTCTTATTTAGTGTTTGTTTGATTTCCTTTGTCTCCTAGTCTCTAGTGCTAATAGAATAAAGTTAATAAGAATTTGAGATCTTTTCCTCTGATGTAGGGACCATCGATTCATGAAAATAGTATTAAGTCAAGCCACCGGTTGGATACAAGAGGAATCATTGGGCATGCCTCTAGTCTACCATGCCATTGGGTCACGAAGACTGTGGAACCATCAAATGACATGAAAAGACTCACCATCTAAATATGTCTCTGTAGTTAAAACATCAAAGGACTAGACAGACCATCGATTGTCATCACCCTACTGAGTCCATCATAATGCTAAGTCCCAAGTAACTGAACCATTGGATGATGTTCTTCTTGTTAGGCTAGGTGGATTGTCAGTCCATTAGATCATAAAGCTAACTAAACCATTGGATGTTTATGTCGGCCTTGCCATCGGATCTTCAACTCATGAAACAATTAGAAGGCAAGAGGTCAGACTCGATGGTCACCCAGGTTCCCCCCTCTATGACTGATACTATAAAAACAATAGAGGTTCCAACACTACACTTTTACCAGCTATACAAGGAGTAAAAGCAAGAGCAGAGTAATAAAACCTAGCCCCCTAATCTTCTAGAGCTAGTTGGACCAAGATAATAACCATCAGAAGATGAGTATCATCTTCAACCTTGAACCATCAGAAGATGGAGAACCAAAAGCTGACCATGATCCTCCATCCCCACTAATTACGAAGTCTTCATCAATGAATTGTTATTGAACAAACCAATTGAAGGGGAGGGGGGTACATCCCAACCTTTTTGAGGTAGAGATAGAGGAGTAATCGGTCGAGAACCAATGAAACCAGATAATCCGGTGTTTCCCAAACCTCCCATGATATCTAGTTCAAGACCGACAACATTGCCATCACTGACATTCAAGATGAAGGGCATACACATGACATCAGTGTCAGGAAAGTTTTTGTGTAACATTCATGTCCTGGCTGACATTCTGGATGATTAGAAGCATGGATAAGACATCATCTACAACAACACAGATACAATCTGACGAGTGAAGATCTTCCTTCAGCCTTTCAACATAAGGAAAATATAAGTAGGGTGTTCTTCAGAGTCTTGTGTAGAACTATTATTGAAGAATACATGTAAAGAGACAAGACAAGTCATGTTTTCAATTCTACATCAACCCTAGCTGCTCAGTTTCACAAAGAAAATAACAATTCACCCTCAATTCAAGAGCTACAAGACACACTAGAAAAGACAAAGAAACTACAATTAATAACTTTACCATTCCACTCCTTCATCCACTGGCTTCTTTCCATGGAAGATTTGTCCACAAGGCAGGTGGTTACATACAACTATAGTGTAAAATACCTACCATGTGGAAAGATGGTTTTTGAGAAGCCAGAGCATAGGATGATATCGGAAATATCAATGAGTAAGTGGGTTTCATATTCTGAATTGGGAGAAGATATACATTGAATGTAGTGTACCCCAGGAAATGTAGGGGATAGTGCATTCATAGAGAAACAAATGGTTAAAGCCATAAACATGGGGATTCCTCTAGAGTAGATTGCAAATTTAATTTTCCATTCTCTTTGAGGAAAATTCATCATGGAAGTCATCCTTAATAGGATATTCTTCTATGATGTATGCATGGAAGACATCCTCCATAGGATGTACAAACATGTACCCCTCCCTAAAAAGACTTTATGGATTGAGAAATTGAAAAACTTAGAAAGATAAGGAGAAACCTCACCTCTACAAGCAAGCACAACTGACCCTGTGATTCCTCCTCCTTAGTCACAACTACAATCTTCCTCTCCATTAGAAGCATCTATCCCTCCTCATCCGCATTTAAGGGAAATGGAAGTTGAATCAATAGCTCCTGAAGTAGCTGCTACACAACCCATATTGAACACCTCAAACATACATGGGCCTAAAAGAGCTACCCCCTTGCCTTGAAATGCAATCACTGAACAAGAGGCTGAAGAATAAGAACCGACACATGGAGAAATTGACGCCCTGAACATCCAACCATGAAGAAGAGGAAGAAGGGGCAAACAACAATGTTGTAGCCAACAGTGGTAATGAAGTGGTCCCCACCGATCTGGTACAACCCACTTTTCAAAACTTTGATAGGAAAACTTGCTACAAGTTCTCAGTTGAGGACCTAACACTCGTCATGGAAGATCTAAGACCGCAACAAGATGACATCGTCACCATCTTCCAATGGGATAGTGTTCAACTCCCTCGACCAAACCTTTGTGAGATACCCACAGTTGAGGGTTACATGACAATAAACATCATGTCAGCCTTCCAATTACTCTTAGTTGACAGGCTAGATGATGTTTACATGGCCTTCTATGACAAAGCTGGGGACATTGTTCATAAAAAGGAGTCTAGAGAACTATAGGATCTCATCGACCACTTGAAATGCAATGCCCCACACTTCATTTTCATGCCTATCCTGTACGACTGACACTGGACACCTTTATCTATTAATACAAGGGCTCAGACGACTACATTATATAAAAGCTCTGACATTATCTTCAACATGAAAGGAACTACATAACATAGAAAATCTAACAACATCAATGAACAAAAGGCAACCAAAGTGGCTACAATAATCATAGAGTTGATAAGGGTGTCTGGCAGTGGGCTTCTAGATGAAGGAATTAAGTTCAAGAAACCATAGTTTTGCCATAGGATCGTACAATAGGAACCAAGCTCCAGTGACTGTGGTTTATAAATTCTATTCTAGATGTAGATTTTGGCTACTTATGACCAGAAGGTGGAGTACTATCATGAAGATTATTATCACCACCTTCGTGGGACATATGCAATGAAGATTTTTAAGTCTGAATGGGCATTGACTGGCTCACAAAATTAAATTATGTGTTCTTGATCAACCTCTTTGTTTGACACCCTAGGACACGAAGCATGATAAGTTTGATGGGGTGGTCGAAATAGGTGAGCTTGGAATGTTTGTTGACCAATCTCCTAATTGTCTGCATAGTCCATTCTATTAGTTTATTGCCACAACTTTTGCTAAATATTGCGAAAAACTTAACTGTTAAATGATTATTTTAGTGTATATATTCTTGTCTCTCTAACAAAAATGTGGAAGTTTTCTAGTAAATACACACTTTTGAAGGCAAATTTTGAATCCAATTTTTCTGGGGGTTGTCACCACTCTTGTAATGCCCCTCCAAGAATATATAGGACAGCGGAAGCAAACCTCATCTTGTCCATAACATGGGTCACTTGGCTTGGAGGAACATTAAAAACATGATAAATATTGCAATAAGACAAATGAAACACCATGAATTAAACTCAAAATATAGATTCATACATTGTTCATGAAAGGGAAAGACATAACTATCTCATCCGATATCAAAATCTATTACATGCGGACTAAGAAAAACTAATGCATGGAAAGATAAACTAAACTAAAGGATGTACTGAGTGGTATATGGCACACCACCAAGCTAAAGTCTTCCTTTAGTCAGCTACCCTTGGTGGCTCACGTCAATTCCCTCTTGCTCCTTGATCTAGGGACATCTCGTCCCACACCCATGTAAAAGAAGCATCAACATCAGTAAGCGGAATTATGCATGTTATAAGAATTGGGAATAAACATATACTTGAACTGAAATAAACTTGACATTACTTGACATTACGAATTCTCATTACACAATAATCTTCATTACCTCAATGAATTAAGAACATTATTATATGCGTTCTCTCCTCACTGCCCACATGGGGCACATCATGCTCGGAAATCCCATCATTTCTAGGAAGCCCATAACGACCATAAAGGTCCATCATTTCGAGAAACATATAATATGTTACTTAATTCTCTTAACTTCAAATTAACATCATTCTTTTTATCTTGCCATCTATGTAAATTGTCCTCATCCAATAATTGCATCAAAGTGCTCATCAGGCCAGTTAAGGTTCATCTTAGTTGCACCAAAGTGCTCATCAATGTCATAAAGACAAAATACCATAAAGAGGAACAATTTACAACTTAAGTACATTACCTTAATCATCATGGGATTTCTCCCTCTTAATCTTAACATTAACATTACATGATTTCCATGATTCCTTATTCAGTTTCTTAATCATTGCATGATCATAGAATTACACTAATTAACATCAGTGATAATCATATAAATTTATGAACATAACAACAAGAATCAGATAATATACTCAAAAGCATCATCGTCATCATCATCTTGATTTGATTCATTAACATTGAAATTCTAAAGCATAATCTTAAATCATACATAGCAAACAATTCATACAAAGTATATATGCATAATGACATGACCCACTTACCTTATTGGAGCAAATCCTAACTTTACTCTCCCTAATGCTGGGTCAAGTCCTAGGTTCCAGAAATTAGCATGATTTAGATTATTTAACACTTTAATTACATCTTAACCCTAATTAACCTTAAACCTGATACTTTGTGAAAACCAACCCAAAACATGTCTCCAAACCCTGACCATGGGCTAGATCTCAAAAAACTGAGCAAAATTCATATATAACTTGTCCCCATACGATCTACCAATTAAAAGTTATGATTTTTCATAGACCGGTCAATCAGAATTCAAAGAAAATCCAAATAGGAAAATCAATTATCCAAAGGGTTGCGGGCCCTACCTAGTTGGCCCAATCGGGGGCCGCCATATAGTGAACAAACCCATAATTTGTGAAAAGAAGACAAGGGTGCTCAAAACCCAAAAGTACCCACGGTCGCACAATAGACAAATTAGATTCATAGGGGCAAAACTGGTAAAACCCTACCTGGCATCTTCATCTTCGAATCGAAGATGACACATCATATTGCAGTTCGAATTCAACAACCAAAATCGAAAATGTGATTTATTCATTGCAAACTAAGTAGAGTAACAAGTTCCTGGGATCATTGCGGTCTCAAAGAGCATGGACTCGAGACCTACAGTGCCAGGAACACCATTGTTCCTAGCTCCAGGTCGCGAGAACAGAGCATCAAAGCTCGCTTCAAAGCCAACTGGAAACAAGGTGAAAAAGGGTCAACCAAAAACGGGATGACGACTTAGGGAGGAAGGCAAAGACAGAGCCATATATTCCATGTCTAAAAGGGCTTTGAGGAGCCATGGCGGCAAGCGCAGACGCTTTGCAACGTGGTTCCTACTGGGTACGAGGATTGGAGAGGATCCATGACAAACCAACACTGCAAAATCGAAGAAAAAGAGTCTGAGATGCTCACCTATGAGCCAATTCGTCTAGGATGGCTAGAGGAGGACGGGGCAAGGTGAAGGTCACCGGATGAAAGACTGAGTAAGCGGAGACGGTGTAGGGCGTAAGCGATTAAATTGAGAAAAGAGGATGGTTGTTCTATGGCTATCAGACATTTTAGAACAACTTTATATAGATTTTGTGCACTGGTTAGACCTCTGCGAAGCAAGGGTGATGAAGGAGTCCAAGCCCAATTGGGCATTTCTAAAAAGGGCACCAAAACCCATTGACCCAGGGATCAATGAATCTGTGGCTTGCTCCTAGTTCTGTTGGCTAAGAAATCATCAAAAACCATGGTCTGTTGTGGGATAACCGAGCCGGAGAAGATTGCTCCAGAGACCTGCTGCATACAGTCTCCTACCCGAGGTGGGAGACGGGTCCAACACCCTCAGATCATCATCTGATGGTCCAAACAGATGGCATTATCAAGTGAAGCATGTGACATTCAAATGAATGAGAAACCATATGAAAACGACATTGTTTAAATCAATTAATGTCACATTTAGGGCCTAAACCATATAGAAACTCTCTAAATTCATTAGAGGGGTCAAAAGAAGTCCGATTAGGCTCAAATTTCGACCATAAGCTAATTAGAGGGTCTAGAACCTCCCTATCCAAATGGATTTGTGTTTTATTTCTCTTTTGTTCATCAATTTCATGTAGGTTGCTAATTTAATACATGCATTATATAAATGTGACATTGATAGAATTATCATTTATTAAATGGGCTATTTGATACAAAGTTAGGTTTATGAGATTATTTCATCATACATTGGACTAAGAGGAACCATAAAATTCTAGTTTGTTGGAATAAAGCTTAAACTTCAAAACTAGGGTTTCACATTAAGGTACATTAATAGATCTAGGATTTTGAGGATGTTACAATTCTACCCACCTTAAATAATTTTTGTCCTCAAAATTTCTTATTATACTACCCACATTAGGGTTTTCCATATCCTCATAACATCATAACTTATCATTCAAAGCTCAATACTAACAACATATATGGTCTAAGGAAAAAGTCAAAATATAAATGGGACAATCTAAACCATACCTTGATCACTTTCCTCCTCCATGTCCATAGTAAACACTCTGGCTTGTCTCTTAGGGGCTGGGTTTTGGTTTCTTGCTTCCTTCCTTTGTATCTTAGGGTAGTCAGGCATTATGTGTCCAAGTTCTCCACAGTAATAGCATAAACCAGTACTGAACCTACACGGTCCTCCAAGGACCCTCTTGCAAGTTGGGTATTGTGCTTTTTCTGGGGCAACAGGGGTTTCAACCTCAGGAGCCTTCCTCTTATTGTTGGGAGGTTGATGTTGATTGTTCTTATGAATAGCCTCCTTCTTGTAGGACCTCCCGGGGTGGTCTTCTAGCTCTAGGGCAACATATAATGCAGCTTGAAGAGTCCTATGGCCTCTTCCTGATAGGGCAAATCTTAAGTCTGGCTTCAGTTCTCGGATGAACTTCTTTGTCCTGCGTCGCTCGTCCTAATCATATATGTACTTCTGTAGAACCCTAAACTTCATGGCGTACTGGGTCAGTGTCATATCGCCAACCTGAGCTAGATTGGAAAACTCCATTTCCATATTCTCTATCATGGCTTCATACACGTAGTGCTCCTCGAAGGCTTCCACAAAACCTTCCCATGTGAGTGCAGGTGCATCAATAGCTCTGGAGTTGAGGAAGTTCTCCCACCATGTACGGGCTGCTCCCTTCAGCATGTGGGTGGCAAAGCGAACCCTAGACTGTTGAGGGCAGTCCAGGTCAAGAAAACAATGCTCCATGCTCATAATCCATTCTTCTCCCTTGGTTACAACATCATCCTCTCCTTCTCCAGCAAAGGAGTTGGGCCTGATCTTCAAGAAATCCACCAAGGTCAGCTCATGGTGTCTGGGTTGACGTTTTCCTTATCCTAGGGCATTGGTGAGTAGTCGGACGAATTCCTCCTTGGTTGTCTTAGGGTTTCTTCTCGATCCACTTCCCTCACTTGAAGACCTAGCACCATCTTCCCTATCCTTTCCCTTGTCAAACTTCTTAGGAGAGATCTAGAAAAACAAGGTATACCTAGGGTTAGAACATGTGAATCTTTAGCTCATTGGCCATCTACTCATTGCTCTGATACCATATTGTAACTCCCCTCCAAGGACATATAGGACATTGGAAGCAAACCTCATGTTGTCCATAACATGGGTCACTTGGCTCGGAGGAAAATTACAAAACATGATAAACATTACAATAAGATAAATGAAACACCATGCATTCAACTCAAAATATAGATTCATACATTGTTCATGAAAGGGAAAGACAAAACTATCTCATCTGATATCAAAATCTATTACATGTAGACTAAGAAAAAGTAAAGCATGGAAAGATAAATTAAACTAAAGGAACTACTGAGTGGTAGATGGCACCCCACCAAGCTAAAGTCTTCCTTGATTCAACTACCCTTGAAGGCTCACATCAATTCCCTCTTGATCCTTGATCTAGGGACATCTCGTCCCACGACCATGAAAAAGAAAGCATCAACATCAGTAAGCGGAATTATGCATGTTATAAGAACTGAGAATAAACATATACTTGAACTGAAATAAACTTGACATAACTTGACATTACAAATTCTCATTACACATTAATCTTCATTACCTCAATGAATTAAGAACATTATTATATGTGTTCTATCCTCACTGCCCACATGGGGCACATCATGCTCGGGAAGCCCATCATTGCTAGGAAGCCCATAACGACCATAAGGGTCCATCATTTCGAGAAAAATATAATAAGTTACTTAATTCCCTTAACTTAACATTAACAACATTGTTCTTATCTTGCCATCAATGTAAATTGTCCTCATCCAATAATTGCACCAAAGTGCTCATCAGGCCAGTTAAAGCTCATCTTAGTTTCACCAAAGTGCTCATCAATGTCATAAAGATGAAATAAAATAAAGAGGAATGATTTACAACTTAAGTACATTATCTTAATCATCATGGGATTTCTCCCTCTTAATCTCAACATTAACATTGCATGATTTCCATGATTCCTTATTCAATTTATTAATCATTGCATGATCATAGAATTACACTAATTAACATCAGTGATAATCATATGAATTTATGAACATAACAACAAGAATCATATAATATACTCAAAAGCATCATCGTCATCATCATCTTCATTTGATTCATTAGCATTGAAATTCTAAAGCATAATCTTAAATCATACATAGCAAGCAATTCATCCAAAGTATATAGGCATACTGACATGAACCACTTACCTTATTGGAGCAAACCCTAACTTTAGTCTCCCAGATCTTGGGTCAAGTCCTAGGTTCCTAAAATTAGCATGATTTAGATTATTTAACACTTTAATTACATCTTAACCCTAATTAACCTTAAACTTGATACTTCGTGAAAACCAAATCAAAACATGTTTCAAAACCCTAACCATGGGCTAGATCTCAAAAAACTGAAAACAATTCATATATAACTTGTCCCCATACGATCTACGAATTAAATGTTATGATTTTTTATAGACCGGCCAATCAGAATTCAAAGAAAATCCAAATAGGAAAATCAATTATCCAAAGGGTTGAGGGCCCTACCTAGTTGGCCCAATCGGGAGCCGCTAGGTAGTGAACAAACCCATCGTTTGCGAAAAGGAGACAAGGGTGCTCAAAACCAAAAAGTACCCATGATCGCGCAGTAGAAAAATTAGATTCACAGGGGCAAAACTGGTAAAACCCTACCTGGCATCTTCATCTTCGAATCGAAGATGACACATCGTACTACAATTCGAATTCAAAAACCAAAATAAAAAATGCGATGGATTCATTGCAAACTAAGTTGAGTAACAAGTTCCTGGGATCATTGCGGTCTCAAAGAGCATGGACTCGAGACCTACAGTACAAGGAACACCATTGTTCCTAGCTTCAGGTCACGAGAATAGAGCATCAAAGCTCGCTTCAAAGCAACCTGGAAACAAGGTGAAAAAGGGCAACCAAAAATGGGATGATGACTTAGGGAGGAAGGCAAAGCCTGAGCCATAGATTCCATGTCTAAAAGGGCTTTGAGGAGCCATGACGGCAAGTGCAGATGCTGTGCAACGGGGTTCCTATTGGGTACGAATATTGGAGAGGATCCAGGACAAACCAACACTGCGAAATCGAAGAAAAAGAGTCCAAGATGCTCACCTGTGAGCCAATTCCTCTAGGAAGGCCGGAGGAGGACTGGGTGAGGTGAAGGTTGCCAGATGAAAGACTGAGTAGGCGGCGGTGGTGTAGGGAGCAGTTGATGAAATTGAGAGAAGAGGATGGCTGTTCTAGGGCTATCAGGCGTTTTACAACAACTTTATATAGATTTGGTGCGCTAGCGAGACCTCTGTGAAGCAAGGGAGGTGAACGAGTCCAAGCCCGATTGGGCATTTCTTAAAAGGGCACCAAAACACATTGAACCAGGGATCAATGAATGTGCGGCTTGCTTCCAGTTTTGTTGGCGAAGAAATCATCGAAAACCATGGTATGTGGCGGGAGAACCGAGCCGGAGAAGATTGCACCAGAGACTTGCTGCATACGGTCTCCTACCTGAGGTAGGAGATGGGTCCAACACCCTCAAATCATCATCTGATGGTCCAGACAGATGTCATAATCAAGTGAAGCGCGTGACATTCAAATGAATGAGAAACCATATGAAAATGACAATGATTAAATCAATTAATGTCACATTTAGGGCCTAAACCATATAGAAACTCTCTAAATTCATTAGAGGGGTCAAAAGAAGTATGATTAGGCTCAAATTTTGACCATAAGCTAATTAGAGGGTCTAGAACCTCCCTATCCAAATGGATTTGTGTTTTGTTTTCTCTTTGTTCATCAATTTCATGTAGGTTGCTAATTTAATACATACATTATATAAATGTGACATTGATAGAATTATCATTTATTAAATGGGCTATTTGAGACAAAGCTAGGTTGATGAGATTATTTCATCATACATTGGACTAAGAGGTCCCATAAAATTCTAGTTTGTTGGAATAAAGCTTAAACTTGAAAACTAGGGTTTCGCATTAAGTTACATTAATAGATCTAGGATTTTGAGGATGTTACAATTCTACCCACATTAAATGATTTTTTTCCTCAAAAGTTCTTATTCTACTACCCACCTTAGGGTTTTCCATATCCCCATAACATCATAACTTATCATTCAAAGCTCAAGACTAACCACATATATGGTCTAAGGAAAAAGTCAAAATCTAAATGGGATGATCTAAATCATACCTTGATCAGTTTCCTCCATGTCCATAGCAAACACTCTGGCTTGTCTCTTAGGGGATGGGTTCCGGTTTCTTGCTTCCTTCCGTTGTATCTTAGGGAAGTCAAGCTTTGTGTGTCCAGGTTCTCCACAGTAATAGAATAAACCAGTACCGAACCTACACGGTCCTCCAAGGACCCTCTTACAAGTCGGGCACTGTGCTTTTTCTTAGGAAGTAGGGGCTTCAACCTCAGGAGCCTTCCTCTTATTGTTGGGAGGTTGATGTTGATTGTTCTTATGAATAACCTCCTTATTGTAGGACCTCCCGGGGTGGTCTTCTAGCTCTAGGGCAGCATCTAATGCAGCTTGAAGGGTCATGTGGCCTCTTCCTGATAGGGCAAAGATTAAGTCTGGCTTCTGTCCTCAAATGAACTTCTTTGTCCTGTGTCGCTCGTCGTAATCATATCCGTACTTCTACAGAATCCTAAACTTCATGGCGTACTAGGTCACCGTCATATTGCCAAACTTAGCTAGATTGGAAAACTCCATTTCCTTCTTCTCGATCATGGCTTCAAACACGTAGTACTCCTGGAAGGCTTCCACAAAACCTTCTCATGTGAGTGCAGGTGCATCACCAACTCTGGAGTTGAGGAAGTTCTCCCACCATGTACATGCTGCTCCCTTCATCATGTGGGTGGCAAAGCAAACCCTAGACTATTGAGGACAGTCCAGGTCATAAAAACAATGCTCCCTGCTCATAATCCATTCTTCTCCCTTGGTGACGACATCATCATTTCCTTCTCCAACAAAGGAGTCAGGCCTGATCTTCAAGAAATCCACCAACGTCAGCTCGTAGTGTCTAGGTTGACGTTGTCCTTGTCCTAGGGCATTGGTAAGTAGTTGGACTTATTCCTCCCGGGTTGTCTTAGGGTTTCTTCTCGATCTATTTCCCTCACTTGAAGAGCTAGCACCATCTTCCCTATCCTTTCCCTTATCAGATTTCTTAGGATCCATCTAGAAAAACAAGGTATACCTAGGGTTAGAACATGTGAATCTTTAGCTCAGTGGCCATCTACTCATTGCTATGATACCATATTGTAATGCCCCTCCAAGCACATATAGGACAGCGGAAGCAAACCTCATGTTGTCCATAACATGGATCACTTGGCTCAGAGGAACATTACAAAACATGATAAACATTGCAATAAGATAAATGAAACACCATGCATTGAACTCAAAATATAGATTCATACATTGTTCATGAAAGGTAAAGACATAAATATCTCATCCGATATCAATATCTATTACATGTAGACTAAGAAAAACTAAAGCATGGAAAGATAAACTAAACTAAAGGATCTACTGAGTGGTAAATGGCACCCCACCAAGCTAAAGTCTTCCTTGAGTCAACTACCCTTGAAGGCTCACGTCAATTCCCTCTTGCTCCTTGATCTAGGGACATCTCGTCCCACGACCATGTGAAAGAAAGCATCAACATAAGTAAGCGGCATTATGCATGTTATAAGAACTGAGAATAAACATATACTTGAACTGAAATAAACTTGACATAACTTGACATTATGAATTCTCATTATACATTAATCTTCATTACCTCAATAAATTAAGAACATTATTATATGTGTTCTCTCCTCACTGCGCACATGGGGCACATCATGCTCAGAAAGCCCATCATTTATAGGAAGCCCATAACGACCATAAAGGTCCATCATTTCGAGAAACATATAATAAGTTACTTAATTCTCTTTACTTAACATTAACATCATTGTTTTTATATTGCCATCAATGTAAATTGTCCTCATCCAATAATTGCACCAAAGCGCTCATCAGGCCAGTTAAAGCTCATCTTAGTTGCACCAAAGTTCTCATCAATGTCATAAAGACAAAATAACGTAAAGAGGAACAATTTACAACTTAAGTACATTATCTTAATAATCATGGGATTTCTCCCTCTTAATATTAACATTAACATTGCATGATTTCCATGATTCCTTATTCAATTTCTTAATCATTGCATGATCATAGAATTCAACTAATTAACATTGGTGATAATCATATGACTTTATGAACATAACAACAAGAATCGGATAATATACTCAAAAGCATCATCGTCGTCATCATCTTGATTTGATTCATTAGCATTGAAATTCTAAAGCATAATCTTAAATCATACATAGAAAGCAATTAATCCAAAGTATATATGCATAATGACATGACACACTTACCTTATTGGAGCAAACCCTAACTTTAGTCTCCCTGATCTTGGGTCAAGTCCTAGGTTCCAGAAACTAGCATGATTTAGATTATTTAACACTTTAATTACATCTTAACCCTAATTAACCTTAAACCTGATACTTCGTGAAAACCAACCCAAAACATGTCTCAAAACCCGGACCATGGGCTAGATCTCAAAAAACTGAGCAAAATTCATATATAACTTTTCCCTATACGATCTACCAATTAAAAGTTATGATTTTTCATAGACCGGTCAATCAGAATTCAAAGAAAATCCAAATAGGAAAATCAATTATCCAAAGGGTTGCGGGCCCTGCCTAGTTGGCCCAATCAGGGGCCGCTAGCTAGTGAACAAACCCATCATTTGCGAAAAGGAGACAAGGGTGCTCAAAACCCAAAAGTACCCACGGTCGCGCAATAGACACATTAGATTCACAGGGGCAAAACTGGTAAAACCCTACCTGGCATCTTCATCTTCAAATCGAAGATGACACATCGTACTGCAGTTCAAATTCAACAACCAAAATCGAAAATGTGATGGATTCGTTGCAAACTAAGTAGAGTAATAAGTTCCAGGGATCATTGCGGTCTCAAAGAGCATGGACTCGAGACCTACAGTTCCAGGAACAACATTGTTCCTAGCTCCAGGTTGCGAGAACATAGCATCACATCTCACTTCAAAGCCACCTGGAAACAAGGCGAAAAAGGGCAACCAAAAATGGGATCATGACTTAGGGAGGAAGGCAAAGCTAGATCCATAGATTCCATGTCTAAAAGGGCTTTGAGGAGCCATGGCAGAAAGCATAGACGTTGTGCAATGGGGTTCCTATCGGGTACGAGGATTGGAGAGGATCCAGGACAAACCAACACTGCAGAATCGAAGAAAAAGAGTCCAAGATGCTCACCTGTGAGCCAATTCCTCTAGGACGATCAGAGGAGGACGGGGCAAGGTGAAGGTTGTCGGATGAAAGACTGAGTAGGCCATGGAGGTGTAGGGCACAAGCAATTAAATTGAGAGAAGAGGATGGTTGTTCTAGGGCTATCAGACATTTTAGAACAACTTTATATAGATTTCGTGCACTGCCGAGACCTTTGCGAAGCAAGGGTGGTGAACGTGTCCAAGACCGATTGGGCATTTCTAAAAAGAGCACCAAAATAATTGAACCAGGTATCAATGAATCCATGGCTTGCTCCCGGTTCCGTTGGCAAAGAAATCATCGAAAACCATGGTTTGTGGCAGGAGAACCGAGCCGGAGAAGATTGCACCAGAGACCTATTGCATACGGTCTCCTACCTGAGGTAGGAGATGGGTCCAACACCCTCAAATCGTCATCTGATGATCCATACATATGGCATAATGAAGTGAAGTGTGTGACATTCAAATGAATGAGAAACCATATGAAAATGACATTGATTAAATCAATTAATGTCACATTTAGGGCCTAAACCATATAGAAACTCTGTAAATTCATTAGAGGGGTCAAAAGAAGTCCAATTAGGCTCAAATTTTGACCATAAGCTAATTAGAGGGTCTAGAACCTCCCTATCCAAATGGATTTGTGTTTTGTTGCTCTTTTGTTCACAAATTTCATGTAGGTTGCTAATTTAATACATGCATTATATAAATGTGAGATTGATAGAATTATCATTTATTAAATGGGCTATTTGAGACAAAGCTAGGTTTATGAGATTATTTCATCATACATTCGACTAAGAGGTCCCATAAAAGTCAAGTTTGTTGAAATAAAGCTTAAACTTCAAAACTAGGGTTTCACATTAAGGTACATTAATAGATCTAGGATTTTGAGGATGTTACAATTCTACCTACCTTAAAATAAACTTGACATAACTTGACATTACGAATTCTCATTACACATTAATCTTCATTACCTCAATGAATTAAGAACATTATTATATGCGTCATCTCCTCACTGCCCACATGGGGTACATAATGCTCAGAAAGCCCATCATTGCTAGGAATCCCATAACGACCATAAAGGTTCATCATTTCGAGAAACATATAATACGTTACTTAATTCTCTTAACTTAAAATTAACATCATTGTTCTTATCTTGCTATCAATGTAAATTGTCCTCATCCAATAATTGCACCAAAGTGCTCATCAGGCCAGTTAAGGCTCATCTTAGTTGCACCAAAGTGCTCATCAATGTCATAAAGACAAAATAACATAAAGAGGAACAATTTACAACTTAAGTACATTATCTTAATCATCATGGGATTTCTCCCTCTTAATCTTAACATTGACATTGCATGATTTCCATGATTCCTAATTCAATTTCTTAATCATTGCATGATCATATAATTAAGCTAATTAACATCGGTGATAATCATATGACTTTATGAACATAGCAACAAGAATCAGATAATATACTCAAAAGCATCATCGTCATTATCATCTTCATTTGATTCATTAACATTGAAATTCTAAAGCATTATCTTAAATCATACATAGCAAACAATTCATCCAAAATATATATGCATAATGACATGACCCACTTACCTTATTGGAGAAAACCCTAAATTTAGTCTCCCTGATCCTGGGTCAAGTCCTAAGTTCCTCAAATTAGCATGATTTAAATTAGTTAACACTTTAATTACATCTTAACCCTAATTAACCTTAAACCTGATACTTCGTGACAACCAACCCAAAACATGTCTTAAAACCCTGACCATGAGCTAGATCTCAAAAGACTGATCAAAATTGATATATAACTTGTCCCCATACGATCTACCAATTAAAAGTTATGATTTTTCATAGACTTGCCAATCCGAATTCAAAGAAAACTCAAATAGGAAAATCAATTATCCAAAGGGTTGCGGGCCGTGCCTAGTTGGCCCAATCGGGGGCTGCCAGCTAGTGAACAAACCCATCATTTGCAAAAAGGAGACAAGTGCGCTCAAAACCCAAAAGTACCCACAGTCGTGCAATAGACAAATTAGATTCACAGGGGCAAAACTGGTAGAACCCTACCTGGCATCTTCATCTTCTAATCGAAGATGACACATCGTACTACAGTTCGAATTCAACAACCAAAATAAAAAATGTGATGGATTCATTGCAAACTAAGTAGAGTAACAAGTTCCTGGGATCATTGCGGTCTCAAAGAGCATGGGCTCGAGACCTACAGTGCTAGATGATGACTTAGGGAGGAAGGCGATGCCGGAGCCATAGATTCCATGTCTAAAAGGGCTTTAAGGAGCCATGGAGGCAAGCACAGACGTTGTGCAATGGGGTTCCTATCGGGTACGAGGATTGGAGAGGATCCAGGACAATCCAACACTGCAGAATCGAAGAAAAAGAGTCCAAGATGCTCACCTGTGAGCCAATTCATCTGGGACGGCCGGAGGAGGACGAGGTGAGGTGAAGGTTGCTAGATGATAGATTGAGTGGGCGGTGGTGGTGTAGGGCGCAAGTGATTAAATTGAGAGAAGAGGATGGCTATTCTAGGGCTATCAGACATTTTAGAACAACTTTATATAGATTTTGTGTGCTGGCGAGACCTCTGTGAAGCAAGGGCGGTGAAAGAGTCCAAGCTCGATTGGGCATTTCTAAAAAGGGCACCAAAACCCATTGAACTAGGGATCAATGAATCCGTGACTTGCTCCCGGTTCTGTTGGAGAAGAAATCATCGAAAACCATGGTCATTGGCGGGAGAATCGAGTCGGAGAAGATTGCTCCAGAGACCTTGTGCATACGGTCTCCTACCCGAGGTAGGAGATGGATCCAGGACCCTCAGATCGTCATCCGATGGTCCAGACAGATGGCATAATCAAGTGAAGCGTGTGTCATTCAAATGAATGAGAAACCATATGAAAACGACATTGATTAAATAAACTAATGTCACATTTAGGGCCTAAACCATATAGAAACTCTTTAAATTCATTAGAGGGGTCCAAAGAAGTCCGATTAGGCTCAAACTGTGACCATAAGCTAATTAGAGGGTCTAGAAACTCCCTATCGAAATGGATTTGTGTTTTTTTGCTCTTTTTTTCATCAATTTCATGTAGGTTGCTAATTTAATACATGCATTATATAAATGTGACATTGATAGAATTATAATTTATTAAATGGGATATTTGAGACAAAGCTAGTTTTATGAGATTATTTCATCATACATTGGACTAAGAGGTCCCATAAAATTCTAGTTTGTTGGAATAAATCTTAAACTTGAAAACTAGGGTTTCACATTAAGGTACATTAATAGATCTAGGATTTTGAGGATGTCACAACTCTTGCCTTAGAACTTCTTGTCTTTAGGATAATTATTATCGTAATCATTCCAAGAGTAATGTTTTGGTCTGCTAATTCATTTATATAAAAATCTACTTGATCATGTCTTCACATCGTTCTTATCTCAAGATATTATAGGCAACAAAAGAACACTTCTATCCTAAAATAAATCCTCTAAGATAAGGAGGACCACATCTCACTACCCCTGATAGACCACCCAACACCCCTATACTAGTTGGAAAGTGAAAATACCGAAAAGCGAGGAAACAACTAACCTTTCTAGTTCTTAAAAATTCCATTATGGAAACAAAAAAGGCATGACAGTTCATGTTTCCCTAAAAATCCAATTACCTAAAATCCTTGTGAGCAAGAATAAAAGGCAAGTGTGAATAAAATCATCATTGTTTTCCCTAGAAATATGTTGAAAGACTCTAGTAAGACGGTGTATATTTGTACTCAAGAATGCGGATATGTCGTGCATGGTAGTGGATCCTAGAAGCCAAATGAGTATTTACCTATCTTTCAAATTCTATCTCACATAACCACTTGAAACTACATCAAGATTGATGGTTGAGTGAAAATGATTACAACAATACTCATGGCTCTTAAAGACCTATAAAGATAGGAAACACAATCATCCTTGCCCCAACTTTACACCATTAGCTAGGACTATCCAAAAAAATAAAGGTCGGGTATGAACGCTACCTCTATAGAATTTTGCATACGTACAGTTTGGAAATGAGATTGGGTGCATTTTGTGAAGGGGACACTCCTCCTAATAAGAATATACACCAAGCATGGGAGGTCATGCACCTCTTGACTAAAGGGGAAGGTAACTAGGAATGTAGCAAGAAAAAACACTAAACAAATAAATCTGTAGCATTTTCTTGATCCCTTGATTTTATTTTTTAGCTTAACAAAAAGCTAGACTCTAAGATTTGGGGGGGGGGGTTGATAACATCCAATTTTTTGTACATTTCATGCCTAATGTTACCCTTATTTTCCCCTCTTTATGCACAATGCCCTTACTTCTTTATATTTTTCTCTAGCTTTCCAATTATACATTGGTTAGAAGATAATCAGTCATTTCCATGTAGATAGATCGCTAGACGGTGGTTTCTACCATTGGGTAGAATGTCCAATAGTTTGCAGAACCAATGGAGACCATCCACAACCTCAGAACCGAGGATGATCCAACACTATCAATCCATCATTTCCAAAACTGATGGTCTCCAGCTGAGATTAGATTTGCCAGCAGATGCTGGAACCTATGGCCCACTAAATCAAAGATTTGGTGGTCAGGCACGATGACACAAACTGATGACACACATGCGTAGTCTAGAAACAATGGTTGGTTAGGAAGCTAGTCAGGGCAACCATTGGGTGTCCAAACCAATGGTCCTCCTGGGCCCATGGATGACTACCTACATACAGAGCATCAGTTCTCTATTGATGGCTGGTAGGATGACCAAGCAAATGTCTAAATGAAGCCACAACCATCGAGTCTCAAATTGATGCCTCAACTACGTAACTTTTAGCTGATGGAACAACTGACAGAATGGTCATTCAAGCCCTTTAGGTGCATGCCATGGGGTGCGTGCTTTGAGGACTTTTAGTGCAAGTAAAGTACCCCAAGCACCTCCTCGAGTGCTAGTTTGAGGCCAATAAATAGAAGAACACATACTATGAAGAAGAGGTCAGCACATCAAGGAGACAACTGAGTGCTTCCAGAGAGCTGCTTCACCATTGACCATTGGTTGTAGACATCCACCACTGATTCACAGTCTCCAAGGATGAGAATCCAAGGGACAATATGCCCTCACCTTCATTGAGAATCTCCAGACATCTTCTTTGAGAAAAGGAGAATCCATCCTCACCGTCGCCATCAGATTTAGATTGAAGATGCTTTCCATCGACCTTGACCATCTATGTTCATTGTTGGAGTATATTTCTTCTTCTCTGAATCATTTCACTTCCCATCATCACCTTCATTCCATTTTGTCTTCAACTTTCATGTCTCATTATACTTGTATATATGTAATGCTACTCACCACCGTGAGTGGTAACAAATATATCTTGGGTTCATAGTATCCACTAAGACTCTACCAATATTTAGATACTTATATACATTGAATATATGTTCTTTGCAATGTTTATCTCCATATTCTTGGCATTAATGCTTCACTTACATGATTAGATACCATCTTGTGTTGTTGTATTGTTAGTGCCTTGAAAGAGTACTATTAACATATGTCTAAGTGTTATGGAGTTTCATCAATGTATAAGAATGTTAGAATTCTTAAACTAATGATCATATGGTTTAATTTTGATTTTTTGGTTTCCATCTCATGAGATAAATAACCTTATTATAGAGATATATCCTATGCTTGAGAGAGAGGAGGGAATACACACCAATAATGATTGTGTGTAAGCTTGCTAAGGGTGTATAATGGGTGTGAGTATTGCATATCAGTGAGACACCTTAGACAGTGAAACCCAATGTAGGTTTCCCATCATACTTGATACATTATGTTTTGACTTCCTTGTTCTTTTATTTTATTTCTTAATTTTTTATCTTGCTTTTTACTTGTTTGTTGAAGTATCACCATTCCATAAGGAACAAAAAACTCTATCTCACCCTTTGTCTGGTGTAACTAAACTATGGCTCTCAATTCTTAATACATACCACCCTTGTCCCTGAGGACCGACCCCTATTTACTATACCACACACCATACTATCATTGTACAATACTGAGTGTCGGATTAAAAATTTAAAAGTTCGGTTACTCTAGATCCACTCCTTTTATACATGTGATTTAGGATGATCAAAATTTCTTTAGCCTTGAATAGGTTATATTGTCTTTGGATGTCCCCCTTTTTATCTTTGTGAGTATTTCTCTCATAATATATCACTTGAGGAGAGAAGAATCTCACACACATGTATCTAGCCACAATATGTAGCCTTAAGTTGGTAACCTTATCCTTGGATACCCCTTTTACCTTGTGATTATTTATCTCATAATAACTCCCATGAGGAGAGAGGAATCTCACACTACCATATCCATACACAGTCCCAGGCCCTAAGTAGGTCACCTTGTCCCTGGATAACCCCTTTTTCTTGTAAGTACATGTTTCATAAGATCGTCATTAATAAGAGAGGAATCTCATAACTTGTATCCAACCAAAGTTTTTAGCCCTAAGTGGGTCACCTTATCCTTCAATATACTCTTTTTGTCATGAGTGCTTCTCTCCTTAAATCATCCTTAAGGATAGAGAAACCTCACACATCGATCCCCAACCATAGTATCTGGTCACAAGTGGTTCACCTTATTCCTGGGTACCATCCTAACTTACCATGATATGCATGCTTTATCATGATGTTACTGGATGTACCTCTAGATAAGACTAGAAATATTCTTCCATATAACTGAATCTAGGTTAATGCTCCTTTCTTCATACCATTGGACCTGACAACCGATGTTGATGCATGAAATTTCCCTTTTCATGGAAAGGGTGAACTCCCATATTTTAACATGATATTTGTCTCCTTCTACATGCAAGAGGAAGGATACCATTTCCTATCATGTTTTTTTAACCCTCTTCTGTGCAAGGGGAATTTATGTGGTCCTACTAATAATGTTGGGGAGACAAAAACATGAATTCCATATGTTGAGTCCTTTTTCCTAACACAAGGGAAAGTTTCTTTATGACCATGTCTCTTCCCTGATGAACTTCTTGCTACACGTGGGGAAAATTCCCTATAGGTCTCCCGAGCCCAAGAATCAATCATTCCATCTTCAACACATAGTAGCACATCATAAAAGTCTCAGGTAGCAAACACTTACTATCAATTGTCAAAAAGAGCCTCGTGAGATCACAAGCACCAATAAATAGTCCAACACTAGTACAATGATCAAGACACCAGTTGAAGACTCTCATGATAAAACAAAGACTCAGACTGATAAAAGATCCATCCGACAGTGAAAATGGGTTGATGAACCACATGACACAGAGGCACCTGATTTCACTGGCAAGCAGACAATCCAAGCTACCATGGGTCATTCACAGACACAAACATAGGTGTTCCCCTTTGCAGTCCCTTCATAACTGTCATAATCGTACAACTTGTAAGGTGAGTAACTACATCAACCCAGCCAATGCTCGCCAAGGGTATACCCACAAAGGAATGTTACATCTGTGCATATGCATCAGGAGACATCTACATCACACACAATCACTTCATATAACATCCAAGTAGATGATCATATAGAAGAATCCAATGAACAATAAGAAGTTATTGTTTATCAAGAAAGAAGTACTGTAACATCCTAGGATTTGAGGCCTCAGATAAAAAGATCTCATAAGGAATGATTGGACTACCCATATCACCAAGGTGCACCTCCTTTTCAGGGAGCCCATCTTTGAAGAACTCCATAGTTAAGCATGCTCAGCTTGTTGTACTAGGATGGGTGACCAGTCGGGAAGTTGATCCTGGCTTGCGCGTCAGTGTGGACAAAGTGCGCAGTTAAGGCTAGTGGTGGTCTGTGGGGCCAGTCGTCATTCCTGAAACTCTACTAGAGCCTTGGGTAGTGGGCCCGGGCATTACAAATGGTATCAGAGCCATAACCCCTCTAGCAGGTGGGGCCCACATGGGCATGTGGCATGCCAGTCTTGAGCCGTACGGTCCAGGCAAGTTGGAAAGGGCTATCCGCAGAGATGAGATGGAGCCACCCTTGCGCTGGTATTCCGTGATCGGGAGTTGGGTGTCCATGGGCCATTGTGGGTCTGCACTGAAATGGGGTCAGATTATGAGGCCATATAGTTGAGCCTTGACGAGGACGTCAAGAGTCTAAGTGGGGGAGATTGTAACATCCCAGGATTTGAGGCCTCAGATAAAAAGATCTCATAAGGAATGATTGGACTACCCATATCACCAAGGTGCACCTCCTTTTCAGGGAGCCCATCTTTGAAGAACTCCATAGTTAAGCGTGCTCAGCTTGGAGTAGTACTAGGATGGGTGACCAGTCGGGAAGTTGATCCTGGCTTGCGCGTCAGTGTGGACAAAGTGCGCAGTTAAGGCTAGTGGTGGTCTGTGGGGCCAGTCGTCATTCCTGAAACTCTACTAGAGCCTTGGGTAGTGGGCCCGGGCATTACAAGTACAAAATCTCAAAAGGTCAGAAAACTACAATTCCAACATAGGAGAAGAGGCCTTCCACAATAAATCACACAATTTACCCTCCATCACCATATTGGAACTATCCTCTTATTAAGAACTTTTTGTTTCAACCCAAAGAGTAACCCTAACTATGGCTAGGGTTTGTCTAGCGATCAAGTAGGCCATCTAGGAGGCGACTCCCAGAACTTGGGAGGGGAGGGTTGCCTCCCATATACCAATCTGAAGTTGTTAGATGGCATCATCAGATGTGTAGGAGGCAAAAGAGGGAAGAACGATACCCAAGAAGACATGGAGCCAAATACTGAGTGGATCTAACAACTTCAAGGAACATTAATTTGTGCCACCAGAGAAGATTGAAGGTAAATGTTTCATGACTATAGATGAAGGCACATACAATACCATGGAGAAAGCTTGGGAACACACAATGATTTTGTATCTCAGGGGCAAACATCCATATTTCTATCACTTGCTGGTGTGGATAAGGAGGGTGTGGAAGCCCAAAGTTGGGTTTGATCTTTTCTCTAAGACGAACAAGTTCTTTCTTCTTAGATTCAACTCAGCAGAGGATAACAAGAACATTATTAAAGGAGGACCTATATGGTTTGATAGTAGATTGGTCATCGTTAAATACTATAAAACTGGAGATGACTTACAGAAGGTTTTTTCAGCACAATACCTATGTGGATCAATATCCAAGCATGGGAAGGTGCTGGTCACCAAGGGCAATTGGCATTGTTTCTAGTGGAGTTGGAAAACTATTGAGAATAGACTATAAGTCTATAGGATCAGAGTCATTGGGAGAAGCTAGATATTTGGTTGAAATAGATGTTGAGGAGGAACCACCAGAGGAGATATGGGTGAACTTACTCAGAAGGGAGCCAACATCAGTGGCTATTCATTATGAACATCTTTCTAACAGGTGTAAGGAATGCATGGTGTTTGGTCATGATGAACATGATTGTCCTTTGAAGCCAGTGGAGGAACTCACCCATTAAGAGAAGCAAGAAAATAAGAATAATGCACATGTATGGAAGGTTGTGTCTGAGAAGAAGAAGATAATCCAAGCAGAAGAAAAGGATAAAGTCATTGAGAAGACAATTCCAGTAAGCAACCGATTTGAGATTATAAATGAAGAAGAAACTGTGGAGACCATTTTGCCCGATGAGGATGTTGGGAAATCCAATAGCAGGAGCGTCGTGGTCACAGAGACCAATGTGCCTGATGAGGATGTGGAGATCTCCAATAGTGCAAACATTATGTCCACAGAGGTAGATAAAGGTTCTCAAGAAGGTGCAGATCAAGATATCTCACAAAGGAAGAACACAACAATAGTGAATAAGAGCCCATGTAGAAGTTCTAGAATGAAAGGGTCACCAATAACCCGATCAAGAAAAGGTCATTAGTGACCATACTCATAACCAATGTTCATGTCTTTGGGAAGCCATGTAAGAAGAGGGACATCCGAAGAACTGCTATTGAGGTCAAGGTTTCGATTGCAATACTAGTGGAAACAAAAATCAAGACACATCTGAAGCACACTATAGAGAAAATGTTACCAAATGGTTGGAAATGGATTACAAACCACACTAAAGATATCAATGGTTGCATATGTGTAGGTTGGAATCCTAAATCTTGAAACCTCAACATTAAGAGCATGGACGATTAACAGGTTACACTCAAAGCTATTAACAAAGGGGGACTAGTTATCAAAATTACAACAATGTATGCTAGGAACTGTTCTAAAGTGAGAATGACACTATGGGAGGAGATGGAAATGATTGCAACCATCAGTGAGGATCCATGGCTCATTATAGGTGACTTTAACACCATAAGAAAGAGAGAGGAGAAGGCAGGTGGTAGAGAGGTCCCATCTTTCATAATGAGTTCATTTAGCACTACAATAGACAAAGCAGGCCTATCTAAACTACCTATGATTGGGAAGGAAATCTTTTCTTGGCATAATAAACAAGGTAAAACAAGAAGAATCACATGTAAATTGGATAGAGCTCTTGTTAATGATGAATGGGTTTACAAATTTTCAAGTAAAAAATTAAAACTCATCACCTGTGAGTACTCTGATCACTCAGCTATTAAGGTGAACCTAAAGGAGATTCCTAAGAAAAAGAGACCATTCCGGTTCCTCAATTTTTGGATGGACTAGCCAGGTTGTAGGTAAATCATTACCAGAGCTTGGAAGGTTGAACATAGAGGTAACCCTATGGACCAATTCTGTTAAAAACTAAAGGAAGTGAGGATGGAACTAAAACGTTGGGACAAAGAGTATGTGAACTTGAAGAATCTCATAGCCAAAGAGAGGATGAAGTTATATGACATCTCGAAAGTAATAAGAACATCACCTCTAGATGTAGAACTGATAGATGTAGGAAAGGTAACCCTAGATAGATTGGAGACACTAAGCAAAGCATATACTATTGGCAAAGGAGTCGTCTGGATCAGATTGCTAATGGTGACCAGAACACCAACCTATACCACATGACTGTCAAAAGAAGGAATGCAATCAACTCCATTACTGAACTATATGGCGAACATGGTGCTTGTACTGAAGATGAAGATAAAATAGCTTCTGATACTGTGATTTTTTTTTAATTTGTACAATCAGGAACAAAGTGAAGCCAGTGGCCCAGATTGTGAATAGATTGGTAGGGTCAACCAAGAATAAAATGACAAGATGGGCATAATATCATAGGAAAAAGAAATCAATCAGGCATTGTGGAGCATTGGAGCTAGTAAAAGCCCAGGGTCAGATGGTTTCAATGGGTTCATCATCAGAGAAAATTGGGAACTGATTAAGGAGGATTTGTTCAAAGTAGTCCAGTGGATGTTTCCAAGGTGGTAACATGCTACACTAGGTGAATCATGTTTTTGTTGCTTTGATACCCAAGAAAGATATCATCTTGTCCCATGTAGATTTCCAACCAATATCTCACTAAGTCTTATACAAGATCATTACAATGATCATCAGCAAGAGACTAGTTGTGATTCTAGCGAAACTAATATCCCATAACCAAGGTGCCTTCATGATAGATAGGAAGATAGAGGATTGCTCATTGTAAGTAGAGGAATTCACTATGAACATTAATGTCCAAAGGAGTAATCTGGTAGCTTGTATCAAACTAGATATTACCAAGGCCTATGACTTAGTCAGGTGGTCATATCTTTGGTGTTTCTTGAGAGGAATCATTTCTCGGATGCTTGGATCCAAAAAATCAAACAATGTGTGACTACTCCATCCTTCTCTCTTCTCTTTAATTGTAGTCTAGTTGGTTTCTTTAGAAGCTCTAATGGATTATGCCAGGATGATCCTCTATCACCTCTTTTATTTACCATTGCCATGGAAGGATTCAACAGAAGATTAGAAAAAGTTGTTGAAAGTAGGTCGATCAGACCATATACTATCATAAGAATGAAGGTCCTTAGACATCTCCTCTTTGTTGATGATGTTTTGATCTTCACTGAAGGAAGAGAGCAAAGCCTGCATGCCCTTAAAAAGATGATTGATGAGTTTGGGAAGCATTCATCAATGGAATGTAATCAAAATAAGACACACATTTTCTTATCTACATCATGTAAGAACAAACATTGGCTTGTGGACAATATGGTAATACAGAGAGGAGAGTGGCTAATGAAGTACCTTGGGTTTCCAGTGGCAGGGGGGACCTTAGAAGAAGACACTTCCATCAGTTCCTAGATTGCCTGAAGGACATGATTAATAGGTGACTGGGGAAACAAATATCAATGGCAGACAGAGTGATATTTATTAAATACTTTGCTATGGGTTTGATTGGTTACTGGATTAATCAAGGTGAAGTATCAAGGTCTGTCCTACATAGAATGGAAATCCATATATCTGACTTCCTATGGGGAAGTGCAGTGCATCCTGTAAGCTGCAGCAAGCTTGCCTATCATGTGAATGAAGGAGGTTTGGGTCTTAAATGCCTCTCAGATCTAGTTGAGTTCCATATGATGAAGAGAATCAAAAAGTTTAAAGAAGGTCGCTCAATTTGGAGTTTGTGGGTGAGGATCAGATATGGTGAAGACCTCTCTAGATAACAAAATCATACTTGGGGATACACGACAATATGGAAGAGAATGGTTAATGTATGGCCAACCTATGTGGAAGATGAAGACTTATGGGAAAGATGTAGAAAAAAGTAAGAGAGGAGAGCCTATTGTGAATAGATCTGACAACCCATGCATTACCCAAGATGGAGCCTGACTTCTTTTCATGCATTGAAGGACTATCTGCCTATGAAGGACAAGATCCTAAAATGGAGCCCAAGAAAGAACCCCAGATGCCTCATGTGTCATTCAGGTGATGAATCTATTTCCCATCTGTTTGGTGAATGCAAAGTATGAAGATATATGTGGAGTTAAGCTTAGATAAAGTTGGAGATAAGGAGACCCTTCCAAGTGCAGTGCTGTATTGAAGGAATGGGGAGCTGTAATCAAAGCAATGCCATAGTTGAGCTATGGGCAATTCCCAGCATTGTCCATATAATCTGGAATGAATGGAATGACCATCTACATGGATGTAAAGAGAAGGATGAACTATCATGTTCAATAAGCTTGAGCATGAAATCCAAATGAGATATAAAGTATATAAACATAGGATTGAAAGGCTTTCTAAGATTTTCACTCGGAATTGTGATCTCATGTAAGTATGACGTAGCAAATTATCACACTAACAAATTCACTCGGGGTTGAAATCCCTGAGCTTTTACCAAAACAAAAGTGCAATAATACCACCCACAAGAGAACGGGTCTTATTGCAGTATAGTTAAGGATTGAATCCAAAAGGACAATGTTTTTAAGAATCTTTGTCAGTCGAATCTAGCTCAAGTAAGAGTAATATTTAGAACAATTGATTCAGTTGAGGTTAATTAAACTAAATGCAAGAAAGTAAAAGAGCAGAATAAAAGTTTGTTTTAGATTAAATGATATGGAATCGCTGGGATGGTATCGGGTTTCACCACCACTGCACTTGTAAACACATCCAAACACATAATATCTAGGCAAGCATCTAACTATCCAAATGGAACTGTTGTGAACCCTCCCGAAGGGATGTTTAGGCCCATGTAAGCATCCCCTTAGGCATCATATTTCTCATCACCATCCAGATCGTGCACTTGCAGTTCCAAAGATACAACATCCAATTAAGGTTGTGGTCCTCCCTGATGGATGTTTAGACCATAGAAGCATCACCGTGGGCTAGATGGCTCGTCCCCTCATGGATCATATACTTACGACCTCAAGGAACGCCTTTCTATTTCTAGTCTAGGAGTCAACTATGCTAATCAACACACATGTAGGAAATTAGTTTGCAAGCAAACATCGACAATTAGCAAGAAGATACAACATCCAACTAAGGTTGTGGTCCTCCCTGAGGGATGTTTAGACCACAAAAGAATCACCGTAGGTTAGATGGATCGTCCCCTCATGGATCATACACTTATGACCTCAAGGAACCCTGTCAGATTTCTCATCAAGGAGTCTACTTCATTAATCGACATTCTATACTATAAAGAGAAGAACAAGATGAATGAAAGCAGGTAATCAACTACAAGCATATCAATTAGCAATCAAATGAAAAGTTATATACATTGCCTTGGAATGTTAAATGAAAAGACATGGTTGCATGGGAAACATGGTTAGTCCCTGCACCCCAGCAAAAAGGAACTACTCGCTCATGATGTGAGAAACAAGAAGAATAAGAAAGAGAGAGGAATCTGCCATGAGCATGATGTAGAAGGTGGTCACAGCTCAGGGAAGATGGTGCGGTCTCCTACGTCATGTCAGAGCAGATCTGGACAAAGAACAAGGGACGCCAAGACAGACCAGGCAGTCTTTCTCACTCCTCCTTCCTTCTCTTCTCGATCACCTTGAGTTGCAGCAAGAACAGCGGGTGAAGTGACAATGGTAGGGTCGGATCAGCATCTAAGCAGCCTGTCAGCATCCCAGAATTGATGCCCAAATGAGGACCCTGTTGGTCCTATTTATAGGTGCAGGTCTGGCCCTCACGCTTTTGGTGTGAGTCCAAACGGTTTGGTAGCTTTTTATCTCCAAACGGTATTGGATGAGTATTCTTTAAACGGTTTGGAAAAATGACCATACGGTCTTAGTATGCACTGACCAAATGGTCCTACAATGCCCTTTTAAATGGTCTCATGTACATACTTTATCAATTAGTTTGGTATACTAGCACTTTATCATTCAGTCTTACTTAACTTGCTTTTCCAAATGGTCTGCTTGCTTCCACTTTATCAAATGGTTTGGGAAATCGATTGCCTTCATTCGGTCTACTCCCCTTTGCTTTTCCAAATGGTTTTGAGTATGGGCCTCCGTATGGTTTTAGTTCTATCGGTTTGGGGAAATGATACTAATCCAAATGGTCTTCAGTGTATATACTATCAAATGGTCTTGACGACCAACACTCCAAACGGTTTGCTCAATATTTCATGATCCTATCGGTCTCAAAGATTGATCATAGCCAAACAGTTTGGCCTCTGATCAGTTTCGTGCTTCTCTCGGTCTTGGAGTGCTCAGCGATCAAACGATCTTGGATCAATCAGTCTGCTATCTCTTCTTCTAATGGTCTCGCATCCCTATATGGTCTGGCCTCATGGTTTGGAAAACAGTGAGGCACTTCACAATTTCTGCCTTTGATCTCACGATCTCAGCGTTGCTTGATCCCTTGTGGCCAAACGGTCTTTGTGACCTGCAGCGATCAAACGGTCCTCGACTCCTATCTTCCATGCGACCGATCGCTGATGGAACAGTCAAGAGACCGGTGGCGAGCAGCCTGAGCAGGCACCGTGGTTGGTGCTAGGGGCTGCGCTGTCAGGTGCAGGGATGAGGCAGAGGGTGTGGTTGTCATTGGTTGCACGTTGAATGGTGAACATGACAATGGCGGTGGTGCTAGGCAGAAGTGTTGTTGCTGCTGGATGCGGCGGATATGCATGTGGACATGGCGGCTGTAGGTGCTAGGGTTTGCAGGTAGGAACCATAAGGAAGAAGATGATTGTGTTGACAAGCATGCTGTAGTGGTCGGTGGTGGCATGGAGAGCTAGGGTTCCGGTGGGAGGAATAAGAAGGAAAAGGAAGGGAAGTAGGAGTGAGAGGTCCTCCATTCAGTTTTGAGAGGTTGCTCAAACGGTTTCGAGCAGGTGCTGCACAAACGGTCTTGAGGGACTGTTAGAACGAGACCGATAGGCTAGGTTGAGATCAAAACTGTTAGCTCAAACGAATGAGGGACGTAGATCCAAGATCAGATGGTGTGGATGTGTTCACAGTCTGAGACCGAAAGGATGGACGACTAAGACCGAAAGGTCGAAACTAAATGGACGAAGCCGCTAGGTCAAGACCGTATGGCGAGACCGAATGGTGAGACCATTTGGTCAGACTGATTGGTCAGAGCCAAGGGTGAGTGAAGGTAGAAAGGTGGGTCCCAGTTGATTGTTCAACCTCGTCAAGACCTGCATCGAATTAACATAAATTCAGTTAAGAACCTTGATAATTGAACCAATTAAGTAATTTTGCACTTTGTGATACATTGTGATGTTTAATGAGTGAAATTGAGTGTATTGAGTCGAATTTTGAACCAATATGGTAATTGAATTCCATGATGAATATTCATTCATCAAAATATCCTAAACTTAAACGTTGCTCGTCCTCAAGTAAAAAAAAATGGTCGCCAAATGAATACTTTCATTTCATGTGATTGCCTCATCTTCACATCACGATTGTTTTCTTTCTGCTCACTATGACTCAGTATCTCAACCTCCTGAGACCACTAAACACATCTTACCATATCTTCGTTCTTGAGTTTTCTTTCTAATATCACTTCCTCCCCACTTTTTCCAACAACGAGCATGTCAAACAGTTTTGCAAGTGTCCAGAGATACCCACATAACAACAAGTGTACATTCGATCTAACACTGGTGTATTTCAGGGTGGTGGAGGCATTAATTGTGCCTATAGGTAGTAAAGGGAATGAATGGAGGTATGGAAGGAAGAAATAAATTTCTCCTCTATTTGACTCTATATTTTTATTATATTCTTTGCAATTTCATTCATTGCATTTTTTGTGTGAATCTCTCCTCTATTCGACTCGAGATTGCATTTCTTTTTGTGTGTGCTTTGGCATCATTTCTTGGTGGTACACCCCTATTTAATTGCGAGGGGTATGGAAGAAGTGGATATAGAGGGAAGTGGCGTGCCACCTCGAACGTAGGGTTTGGCACTATTTTTGTTTCTTTTTTTTGGATGGGGGGTATGAAGATGATAGAATAAGTGTATAAGAGAGTTCAGATCAGAATGCGACTTGATTTACAATTCTGTGCACCGAGTTGTTCTCTTTATCATACTCTTCTCAAATAATGACTTGATGAGGTTCCAGTGGGGATTTCATGTAATAGTTACACTAGTCAGTTAGGAAGCACGATGTGTTTGATCCCTATCAGTTTGACAGACACTTGCCTGTTCTGCATGAAGATCATGATGTTAGGATTCATAAGCTTCACAAGATGATTTCTATCAAAAGGTTAGTTTCTAGAAAAAGGTCCTTTTGAGGGTCCGTTTTGAATAAGGAGGGTATAATGATTCAAAATGCATAGAAAGTTAAAAAGTGTCTAAACTTCATCCAGTATCTATTCAAATTTCTTTTGAAAACTTTAAAATTTTGAAAATTTATTTAAAAATTTTGTAAATTCAGGTCAAAAATGCGATGATGAAATCTTGAGTCTGATTTAGAAGGGTGAAGATGGAAAGTAAGGTACGTACCACCCACCCTCCACCCCGAACATAGAAATTTTCTCGTCTCGAGCAAACTCTAAATATGAGATGGAGGAGAATTTTCATGCCGGTTGGACCACTAGATGTGGTTGTGTTCCAATCAACATATTTCCTCCATCTATAAATCTCAAACATAAAGACCATTCATAACTCAAAATAGCATCTTGCGATGCAATTTTATTTGGTGTAAAATTATCTAAAAAGTAAAAAAAATTAAAGAAAATTCCTAATTCGAAATTAAAACTAAATACGAAATTATTTATCGGGTTGCCTTTCGACAAACACCTTTGTTTTACGCTGATGGCTCGACGTGGATACTATCACCATGGTGAGGCTCTAGGTGGAACTTGATTGACATATTCTTTTGGTGGTTTCTTTCTCAACCATTCGTTAATCTTCACTTTGATTTTAGCTTCTTGTATCCTTCCCCATATAGAATGGGCAATGTCAGAGCATATAGGGAAACAACCTGAGTTACATTGACTTGTTCTTTGTTGCTTAATTTGAGGTAGAAAATAGTTGTATGGAATCTGAATGACATCATAGATAATGTAGTGCTATTGAGGCTCAGTAGAAAAGTTCATTTGTTGATGTACTATCCCTTCATCGTAGTAATGCCAGTTATTAACATCTATCATATATGGATCCGAGGGATGTTCTCAGTAGAAACTGCAATCCAAATTTTGTTGCGAAGGGAGGATGAAATCAATAGTCTCTGTCTGTTGGGCTACTGGTGCATTCCCGAGGATGGTTGTTTCTAGATGGGGATGCTCATTGACACCTGCAATTGGTTTGATATGTGTCATGACAGGGTTGGTAGGCGTCTCCTCCTTTGCACAAATGTCTTCAATAGTTTCAATAGGATTGAGTTCTTCAAAAGTAGCTTCAACAACTTCTTCTGTAGAGTCGAGAAATTCAATGCAATCCTTTACTTGTTCGTCAATGGGTTCATTAGCTGATGGGTCCGTTAGAGCGACTTCTAAAGGATCATCTGACTCATGATTATCTTGAGTGAGAAGTGACATTTGCTCTATGCAATCAACAAGATATACTTCTTCTTGCATGCTTGGTCTCTGCATACTTTCAAAAACTTTGAATTCGAGAGTTTCTTTACCCAATCTGAGCAACAAAGTTCATGCTTCAACATCAATTAGGGCTCTTACAGTGGCAAGGAACGGATGACAAAAAATGAGAGGGTATCTGGTGTCTTCCTTTATGTCCATTATGACAAAATCACACGGGACATAGGTGTCCTTTCCAACCTTGACCGGGACATCTTTGAGAATTCCTAACAAGCGTTTTATTGAATCGTCTGCAAGTTGTATAGTCATGCCAGTCGGGAGAAATTCTAAAAATCCTAGCCTGTTGTAAAGCCTAAGAGGAATGATCGAAATGCTAGCACCAAGATCAGCTAGTCCCTTCTTATGTATAGAATCACCAATATGGCATGAGATACTAAAAGATCCTGGATCATTCTTCTTCTTTGGCATCTTACTCTGGATGATATATGAAGTGGTTTTAGCTAACTTGACTGTCTCATATTCTTCAGTTATATATTTCCTGGTGAAGAGTGACTTTAAGTACTTTTTCCAAGCTGGTATCTCAGCCAACACATCTAAAAAGGGTATATCAACATGAAGTTTCTTCATGGCTTCCTTGAACTTGTTGAAATATGTATCAAGCTTTGTCTGCCTTAGACGAGCTGGAAAAGGTATACAAGGTTTGTACACAGGGATATCAGGTTCTGGTGATGCTTCTTCCTCTTCTTGAGTAGCCTTCTCAGAATTTTCTCTGTTCGACATACCATTAGTTACTGGTTCTTTTAGTTGAGATTCAGGAGTTGTGGAGTCTGGTATAATCACATATTCATCCTCATCTGTAACAACCACATGTGGCTTGACAGGAGGATTAGAATAGTCTTTTCCTGACCTGGTGGTAACTGCCTTCAGTTGTTCTGGGTGTTTAGGATTGTTTTCTGATTGGCAAGAAAAAACCCCAGCTGGTGGCTTATTGCTAGCTGTAAGTTGTGCTAGTTTAGATTTGATAGCCTTCTACTAAGCTTGCTGGTTAACTATCATAGTTTGCTGAGTTTGCAAGATCTTTTCAATGGCTGATAGCTTGTCATCAGGTGATATGAGACTTGCTTGTTGTCCTTGTTGTTGATAAGGAACTTGATTAAGACTCTGGTACTGGGAATTGTTCTGATAACTGTTGAAATTCCTATTCTGGAAGTTTCCCCTATAGTTTCCTTGATTCCCAAAATTTTGTTTTTGGTTGTTATAGTAGAATCCAGGTGGGCCTCATGGTTGATTGTTTGAACCAAGTTGTCGTGAGTTTTCATCTCCTGAAGGATTTCCATATTGAAAACTAGGATGGTTCCTATTCTGATTCAGATTGTAATATCCTTGATCAGGAATGGTGTTGACAGCATTAAGATTTTCCATTTGACTATTATCTCCTTGTCCACATACGTTGCTTAGGACAACATCGTAAAGAACATTGCATGCTAAAGTGGTATGATCAGTACCTTTACATGCTTCACAGAACAGTGAAGTAGACTTGATCTGTTCTTGTTGTTGAGGTGGTGAACATCCTCTTCCAAATGCAGCAAGGGATTATTCGATATGATTTTGCTTGGCAACTAAGAGCTCGAGAGTTTCAGCGATAGTCTTGTATTCTGGAATAACTTCAGCCATAGCTACCTTCAATACTCCTTTACCTACAGATCTACCCCAATTAGCTTGATTTTCAACTCCAAGGATGACGACTCTCCATGCACTGTCATAACTTTGACACATTAAATTTCCTCCATATGAGGAATCGAAAAACCTTTTGATATCATCGTCCACACCCCTATAGAAAATTTTGATGAGTTGATTCTTAGGAATCCCATGGTGTAGACACTTGTGTAGAAGCTCTTTATATCTATCCCATGCTTCTGCAAGGGTTTCTCCAGGCACTTGAGTGAAATTTGTTATCTGTCCCCTAATTTCATAGGTGAGAGAGGGAGGGTAGAAATTTTCCAGAAATACATTTTGAAGCTGTTCCCAAGTGGTGATGGGTTCACTTTTCAATGAATTGTATCAACTTATTGCTCTATCAGCAAGTGAATACTTGAAGAGACAGAGATGAATGGCATCGTCAGATACTCCATTTTTCTTTGTCATAGCACATAGATAAATAAACCTCAAAATATGTTCATGACTATCCTCTCCTTGTTTGCCATAGAATGGGATGTTTTTAAGTAATGTGATATAATGTGCCCTAATCTCAAAATTGGCAACATTGATGGGAGGAGGTTGTACTGGATGATGAACATTAGCAACTTTAGGGATTGAGAACTCTCTAAGATCCTTTTAGAGTTCTTATGCTTGCGCCGCTGCTTGTGCTGCTTGGATTTATTCTTGAACCGCGGCTATGGCTTCTTGCATGAGCCTTTCTCTTTGTGCATTGATAGCTTGAGCTACCCTTTGGGCTATTTCCTCCTCTTGAGCCATTCTTTCTTGGTTTTCTCTATTTTAATGATGAAAGGTTCTATCTATCTCATGATCAAAGTTGGTAGTGATTCTGGGACTGTTCAAACGATGCATACACTAGTACTTCTTGAAGTATCTGAAATAAAGTAATTTGAAGTAAGATTGATGGAGAAGAGTGAAATTCAAGTAGATGATCAATGGTTTCAAAAATAAAAAGTAAAATCCTAGATTAGCCTTAAAAGAACTAGATTTGACTAACAGATTCCGTGGTCCCTGGCAACGACACCAGAATTTGACATGGAAAATTATCACAATAACAAATTCACTCGGGGTTGAAATCCCTGAGCTTTTATCAAAACCAATGTGCAATAATACCACCCGCAAGTGGAAGGGTCTTATTGCAGTATAGTTAAGGATCGAATCCCAAAGGACAAAATTTTTAAGAATCTTTGTCAGTCAAATCTAGATCAAGTAAGACTAATATTTAGAACGATTGATTCAGTTGAGGTTAACTAAACTAAATGCAAGAAAGTAAAAGAGCAGAATAAAAGTCTGTTTTAGATTAAATGATATGGAATCACTGGGATGGTATCGGGTTTCACCACCACTGCACATGCAAACACATCCAAACGCATAACATCCAGGCAAGCATCTAACTAACCAAATGGAACTACTGTGAACCCTCCCGGAGGGATGTTTAGGCCCACGTAAGCATCCCCTTAGGCATCATATTTCTCATCATCATCTGGATCATGCACTTACGGTTCCGAAGATACAACATCCAACTAAGGTTGTGGTCCTCCCTAAGGGATGTTTAGACCATAGAAGCATCACCGTGGGCTAGATGGCTCATCCCCTCACGGATCATATACTTACGACCTCAAGGAACCTCTTTCTATTTCTAGTCGGGGAGTCAACCTTGCTAATCGACACACATGTAATCAATTAGTCTGCAAGCAAACATTGACGATTAGCAAGAAGATACAACATCCAACTAAGGTTGTAGTCCTCCCTAAGGGATGTTAAGACCACATAAGCATCACCATAGGCTAGATGGCTCGTCCTCTCACGGATCGTACAATTACGACCTCAAGAAACCCTATCAGATTTCTCATCAAGGAGTCTACCTCATTAATCGACATTCTATACTACAAAGAGAAGAACAAGATGAAAGCAAGCAGGTAATAAACTACAAGCATGTCAATTAGCAATGAAATGAAAAGTTCTATACATTGCCTTGGTATGTTAAATGAAAATACATGGTTGCATGGGCAGCGGGGTTAGTCCCTGCACCCCAGTGAAAAGGAACTACTCGCTCATGATGTGAGAAACAAGAAGAATAAGAAAGAGAGAGGAATCCACCATAAGCATGATGTAGAAGGTGGTCGCAGCTCGGTGAAGATGGTGTGATCTCCTACGTCATGTCGGAAAAGATCTGGACGAAGAACATGGGACGCCAAGACAGACCGGGCAGTCTCTCTCACTCCTCCGTCCTTCTCTTCTCGGTCTCCTTGAGTTGTAGAAGGAACGACAGGTGAAGTGAAAGTGGCAGGGTCAGACCAGTGTACAGGCAGCCTGTCGGCATCCCAGAATTGATGCCCAAATGCGGACCCTACTAGTCCTATTTATAGGCTCAGGTCTGGCCCTCACACTTTTGGTGTGAGTCCAAAGGGTTTGGTAGCTTTTTATCTCCAAATGGTCTTTATATCTTTTACTCAAACGGTCTTGGATGAGTATTCTTCAAATAGTTTGGAAGAATGACCATATAGTCTTAGTATGCACTGACCAAACGGTCCTACAATGCCTTTTTAAATGGTCTCATGTACTTACTTTATCAATCGGTTTGGTATACTAGCACTTTATCATTCGGTCTTGCTTCACTTGCTTTTCCAAATGGTTTGCTTGCTTCCACTTTATCAAATGGTTTGGGAAACCGATTGCCTTCATTCGGTCTGCTCCCCTTTGCTTTTCCAATTATGGGCCTCCATACGGTTTCAGTTCTATAGGTTTGGGGAAACGATACTAATCCAAACAGTCTTCAGTGTATATACTATCAAGCGGTCTTGACGATCAACACTCCAAACGGTTTGCTCAAGATTTTCTGATCCTATCGGTCTGCAAGATCGATCGTAGCCAAACGGTTTGGCCTCCGATCAGTTTCACTGCTTCTCTCGGTCTTGGAGTGCTCAGCGATCAAACGATCTTGGATCAATGAGTCTACTATCTCTACTTCTAACGGTCTCACAGCCCTATACGGTCTGGCCTCATGGTTTGGAAACCGTGAGGCACTTCACAGTTTCTACCTTCGGTCTCACGATCTCGGCGCTGCTCGATCCCTCACGGCCAAACGGTCTTTGTGACCTCTAGTGATCAAACGGTCCTCGACTCCTGTCTTCCATGTGACCGATCGATGATGGAACGATATTGAGATCAGTGGCGAGTATCTTGAGCGGGCACCGTGGCTGGTGCTAGGGGTTGCACCGTCAGGTGTAGGGATAATGTAGAGGGTGTGGTAATCATTCTTTGCACATTGAACGATGAAGGTCACAGTGGTGGCGGCACTAGGCGGCAGTGTTGTTGTTGCTGGATGCGGCGAAGATGTAGATGGACATGGCGGCTACAGGTGCTAGGGTTTTGCAGGTTGGAACTGGTAGGAAGAAGGTGATGGCTTTGGCGAGCAGGTTGCAGTGGTCAGTGGTGGCATGGCAAGCTAGGGTTTCTACGGGAGGAAGAAGAATCAAGAGGAAGGGAAGCAGGAGTGATAGGTCCTCCATTAGGTCTTGAGAGGTTGCTAAAATGGATTCGAGAAGGTGTTGCTCACACGGTCTTGAGGGACCATTAGAACGAGACCGATAGGGTAGGTTGAGACCAAAATCGTTAGCTCAAACGAATGAGGGTCGTAGATCAAAGATTAGATGGTGTGGATGTGTTCGTGGTCTGAGACCGAATGGATGGACGACTAAGACCGAAAGGTCGAAACCGAATGGACGAAGCTGCTAGGTCAAGACCATTTGGCGAGACCGAATGGTGAGACCATTTGTTCAGACCGATTGGTGAGACCATTTGGTCAGACAGATTGGTCAGAACCAAGGGTAAGTGAAGGTAGAAACGTGGGTCCCAATTAATTGTTCAACCTCATCAAGACATGCATCGAATAACATAAATTCAGTTAAGAACCTTGATAATTGAACCAATTAAGTAATTTTGCACTTTGTGATACATTGTGATGTTTAGTGAGTGAAATTGAGTGTATTGAGTCGAATTTTGACCCAATATGGTAATTGAATTCCATGATGAATATGCATTCATCAAAGTACTTATTAATTGTACACTCAATTTGTTTGAGTTTATGTGTGAGTTACATGTATGGGTGTAACTTGTAACTTTGTCCCCTTGTGGGTTTGGAAATATACTTACCGAATTTTCCAAAAAAAAACTATCCTCTTGATCCAAGACCATACGCATACCGCCTCATCCATGTTTGGTCTCATCATTGACAACAATAGTCCACTCAAAATTTTGACAAGATGTTGATTGCAGTATGACAAAAATGATGTAGAAATATGGAGATCTAGAGGTCATGATAGAACAAATTTACACCTTCATAGGTAACCACCTGAAGATCAAAACACTTGCTTATTGATGTATGATGAAATGAGGTACATTTTCAGAAGCAACTATTGCTCCCAACATTGTCAAATGACATCTAGGACTAGTTGAGGAGATAATAACACATAATCTAGAAAGAAGGTTCACACCCATAGGGGCCTCTATAAGTAGCATTCTTTATTGATCGAGCACCATTTACCTTTTAAAGTTTCCAACTATAAGGAATCCCCTACCAATGAACTACAATTACAACACTTACTATGATTTCTATCACACCAAGGGGCACAAATTAGACTCATGTATAGACTTGAATTATGACAATCAAGACCTCATCAATGCAGTTTGGTCCAAGTGGATGCCCTTACCAAAGTCAATATAGAGCCTTTCACGAAAGGTCCATGTGCAACCACAAAATTTATTGGATCCTTTCTCAAGCCAAAGAATAGACGGAACACACCAGATGATATAGTCATAGAGTTGATTAAGCATCCATGCAAGCTATAGCTTTGTCAAAGAGCAATGAGACACACAACTATCATGAGACCCAAAGCATCAAGGGTTCATAAGGGATCTATCTAACTATTTTTTCTTTAAAAGATCATCAAAATTGCAAAAAAGAAAAAAAAATCAAAATCGAAAACTCTAAATTCAAAAACGAAAATAAAACTCATATTTTAAAAATGAAAACAAATCATCAAAATAAAATAAAAAATCCACTTGATCTACTAAAGTGCATGGATGTGTCCCATGTGCACCTTAAAGTGAAAGGGTCAAAGTAGAGCCCTAGGGCCTAGGATGGAAGGAGAACAACTGTTATCTCGAGGCCCCAATGGTTTGCAACCCTAATCTCACCTATAAAAATCATTAAATCAATAAAATCATATAAAGCTACAATTACATGATGTCATCACACCTCAAAATCAACAAATGTACTCTTCTAGGTCTTCTTAAGCTGAGCACTTCAGAGGTGAGTTGAAATTTGACCCGCAACATCAGGACATCCTAAAAATGAATATATGGGTCTTTCCCTACATGAAATTTAATGTTTAAATTTGAGAACAACCCTACTCATGAGGTGCAACAAGATAGGTGGATTAGATGATAAGCATATTTGTGTCCCTCATGTCATTGTTCAAATCTCACCCTTTCCATGTTGGTCTAGCTTGGGTAACACAAATGGAGAAACTTCACTAGGAACTGTCGTAAATCCACAATTCAAGTTCCCATCCTAAGGCTCTGAGCATCAATGTCCACAATGTCAAAGAAATAACAGAATAAATTAACTGTAAAGCATCATGGGAACCCAAAATTTGGACATTGTTATGGTGGAATTTATTATCAAGAAGGACATCTAGGACTAGTTGAGTCTAAAACTCCCATACTAAGGTTCTATGCATCAATGCACATGGACTTAAATGTGAAATGATCAAATACAAACAACAAAGTACATAGGACAACTAATAATATGGATACATGCTTGTGACACACTACATACACTGAGCAATGTCAAGTATAAATCTCATAGGGATTTATCTGACAATTAGAGCCTTAACCTAATTGGGTAGGGAACTTCTACTTGAATACTCTCTGCATGGCACAACTTGAGTTGTACAAGCATGAAATCAATAGCCAGTGGAGCATCAAATCCACCATAAATGAATATTTACCTTGAGCTACATATGACTATGATCATGCAAAGAGAAGTAACACATGTCTTATAGGAGACTGTGGACAATCTTAAACATTCTTGGGGTCTCAAATACCTGAAACTCCAGTATTGGGAAGTGGAAAGTAGGGTGATATAGTAATTAACATTTACCATCAGATAATATACATTGATTACATGACCATACCTCACATCTCATGATAAGCCTCTTGGATAACATGGGTTGCACCATCTCACTAAAGGGGTCTCTATCATTAAGATCTTGAGATTGACCAGTGGCCTAAGTAGAAAACCCATCAAGCATCACATCCTGATATCTTCCATGGTGAATAACAACATAAGAATCCACAAATAATGGTATTTTAAATCAAAAGTTGAATAAAAAATCAACCTAAAAAACAACTACTTCCCGACTAACATGATCACACTAATGTCAAAAGTAAAATTCAAAATCTTTGAAACAAAATATGGGGAAGCATACTACCACTAAAATTCAAATAATGGTATTCCCTTGCCTTGAAAAGGATGACTAGAGAAGGGAAATAATAGATGATAATGTCTCACACTGTGTCAGTATCATAGAATATTTCAAAATAAAAAAGGTCTACTTCAACAATCGTGACATATCACAACTAGAAGATTCCAACAAGGAATCATTGAAATAGATTATAGGCAACAGAGACTTGACAAACCATTCAATATAGGGATGAAGTCTGACCCAAATCAATCTCCAACAACACTTGTGTACTTCAATATAGAGAAAGAGTACCTCAAGGCACATCATATCCCAAGATATTGAAAACCATGTCAATATTCCAAGAAAGTATTGTAGACCATTAACAAGGGTTATCTACTGATGACAACCAAGGAGTAGCCTCAAGCCTCTATCTTCCTAGCATGACACATTGCTCAATTTTCGTAGGCCCACCAGAGACCTGTCAAAAGTGTGACATCAGTGCCACATCACTGAAGTAGACTAAATGATAGGATGGACCTTGACTCCATAGTATCAGCTCTTTCAAAATGACATTTGTTACATCGATAATAGTGGAAACTAAGTAGGTCAAAGGTCAATATAACCTACATTATACTTCACCCAGATTCATCATCCATGTGATTGGTGGAAGCACATCTACTTGAGATTTTTTCCTCAATGCAATAGACCTACACTATATTAGGTACCTCAATAATGAAAACTCCTATGCATGGTATCTTCCAATCTCATTTGGGTCATGGGACAATACCTTAAACTAGACCACACTCCATTTCCTAAATAGGATCCTCTCTCTATTTGTTACAACCTATTTTGGCTCCTAAATCAGGACCATAAACTTTACCAACCCACATTCAAGCCCTACCCTATAGGCACTCAACTTTTTTTCAAATACATATTCCAAATAGGCTCCCCTCGTTTAAATCCCTACATCTAGTAGGAATTGTTCTATTTTAAAGGACATATCCTAAGTAGGCTCTGTACATTTTTAAGCCCTACCCTGAGTGGGTACATGACATCATCTAATCTTTATCATCAATGGATTCACCTCAAATTTGAATCCCTACCCTGAGTGAGAAATCCTCTTCAAATCCCTATCTGAAATAGGAACCTCATGTTTCTAGGCCCTATCTTGAAAAGGCATCTTCATTTTAAATCCATACTTTAAATATCCATCATACTGTATTTGTCTTTTTTCTCTTGGTACCTTCCCTGAGTGGGCACCTAGCTTTCAAGATCCCTACCCTAAGTAGGTACCTCACTTCTTAATTTATACCTTAAATCGGAACCTTGATTTGACAAGCCCTAATATGAATAGGAACTTTACACTTTCAAAAGTCCTACCCTGAGTAGGCACCTTGCTTTCAAAAGGCATCCCCTGAGTTGGCACCTCTCTTTGAGAAGACCTACCCAGAGTATGTTCCTTGATTGCACAAGCCCTGCCATGAATAAACACTATAAGATTTCAAAATCCCTACCTTAATTAGGCACCTAACTTTCAAAGGACCTACCTGGAGTAGGCACCTTGCTTTCAAGAGTCATACCTGGAATAGGCACCTTCTCATTTTTAAATCCCTATCTGGGGTGGGCACTTCTTATTTCAAATCCCTATCCTAAATAGACACTTAGCTTTTAAGTCCTGCCCTGAGTAGGCAAACCTCTTGAAAGACCTACCCTGTGTAGGAACCTAACTTTCAAAATCCCTAACTGGGATAGGCACCTGTCATTTTGATGCCCTATCCCAAACATTCACTAAGCTTTAAAGCCCTATTATGAGTGTGTGAATCCCTTCAAATCCTTCTCTTGAATAGGCATCTTTATAACCAAAAATCCCTACACTCAGGTAAGCACATACACTTAAGCCCTATCATTAGTATGCACCCTTTCTCTCAATCCCTATCCATAATACGTGTTTCCTTTCTCAAATATCTACATTTATGTAGGAAGTTGCATAATATATGTTCTATACCATGTCAGGACTTCCCCATTAATCTCCTCATCGACCTTGAGGCCTAACTATCACCTAGATCCTGAATCCTAGACTTTGGTCCATACTACTCAGATTCAAAGGTTAATGATCTAATTTGACCCTAATGCATCCATGCTTTCAAGCCTTATCCTCAATCAAAGTCTCCACTTTTGAAAGCCCTCTGCTGAAATCCACATCTCCTCTTCTAAAATCTCTATCCTAATTAGGGAACTCCCTTTGTTGAAAGGGCTTATATTTAGGTAGTATCACCTCAAGTCCTATTCTACATAGACACTCCCAACAAATACCTATAACAAGGTAGGCATCCCTTTATTGGCCCTATGTTTAGGAAGTCATCTCCATAATCCCTATCCTAAATAGGTATTCCCTCCATTTCAAACCCTACATTCAAGTAGGAATATCGACAAGCCCTATCCCAAATAGGCAATTCCTCTGGTCTAATACCTACATCCAAGAGGCACCTTTATCCCAGCCCTATCCTATCTAAAATAGGCATCTCCTTGAAATCAATCTCTACATTCAGGTAGGCACACCTGGCATAGACCTACATTCAAGAGATCACTCCTTGTGAAAGACCCATCAACAGATAGGCACCTCGATTAAAGCCCTACATATTGTAGGAAAGTTCCTCTCCTGTCACACTGAACCATCTTGTATTCAAGAGTTCTCTAGGGAGATGCCAATTCTTAGATATAGAAACTAGTTGTAAAGGCCACCTTAAATCTAGAAACTTTTTTGGTGCCCAATTTTACCTATCTAGAGAACAATTAAAAGCAGACAATTGGCGATAAAGTCATTGGTCATGACGGCCACCTATAAAGGATAACTTTTTTAAGATCCCAATCATATCAATATTGTCAATCTATTAATCTTATTGATACAAGAATATTCTCTAAGGATTAGACAAATGACCAATATAGTACTATCCGTGAAGGTCACATAAAATTCTAAAACTTGTCTGATACTTCTAAGTATTCATCTTGAGAACTCATGTATATCAGCCAAAGTGATACTTTTAATATCCAAACAAGAAACCTAGAACTCTTCCAATGACTTGATGATTCTCTAAAACATTAGACATCTGACAGATACATAGCGTCATCATAAAGTCCACCTTAGATCTATAAAATTGTACAATATCAACCTAATCTATGTTGAACACTTTTTAAAATTAGAAATTCTTCAAATCTGGATATATCCCAATCTATGGACCTAGATCATGACCTAAAATTGAAAAAATCATTCCTTCATCTCCAAATAGGTCTATAGTCCCGGATCATGACCTAAAACCGAACCAATCCTATTCTCATATATCCAAATCTTTCAAGATTTGATGTTATGACCTAAAATTGCACCAATCAAGTCAGTAATATATCAAGATTTCCAATTCCTACATCTATTAACATCTTTCAAATGACCACATATGCTACCATTGACATATCTAATGATCCTTTCTTAGTAGAGATGCATGGGAGGTCATGAGTCTATTGGACCATAACACACCTAAAAAATAGGACCTTTAGGGTTATGATGAGAAAGCCATATCTGACTCAAGACCCAAAGTTCCACCAACAATAAAAATCATTCTTGTATCATTTTTAGCTTAGTTTTTTTTTATCATCAACCCCAATCACTAGCATTTTTATCTAAGCTAACTAAAAGGTTACAATACAGTTTTAGGGGTGATGAGGGTGTTAATCCTTACCCATTCATAACAAGATCTATGAATGTGGTAAGAATTATGCATACCTTTCTTATCCACCTTTGTGGTGGAGTCAAATGTGGCTTTTTATGTATTCCTGCTGATTTGAACATCTGTGTTTGTTTTTTCTTATTTTACATATAGAATCTAGTGGCATCTCCAAGATTTGTCGATTTATCATTTTCTTCCCACTTTTTTGTTGTTCCTACGACCGTAGGTTCCATTATATTTTTGGAGTGGGTATAAACTAACCTACATGGTATGATCTTAATTAGTTTTTCAAGTGGTTACTAACAAATTCAAAGAAATTAACAATATAGGTATCTATTTTTTTGCCATATGACAAAATAAGATACACAAGTTGTAACTATCAAAACTATTCAAACTAAAGGAGAAAGTACTATGCATAAAATAGGTGGAATGAAGTCAAGAAGACATAGGTTTAGGATCCATAATGATAAAGAAACAATTGTTACTTGTTATCCTATTGGACATACAAAGAAATGGTCATCAAGCAATTTGTATTTAAATTTTCATAAACACAAACAATCAACTCCCCACATATCTACTAAATCATTTGTCATAGACATAACAACTGTGAATTAACTTGCACAAATGTGTATCTCATAGTGAGCCCAAAAAACCTAATTGTTGTTGTTTACAAATTTACCTCCATAAATTCCATTTTAGAATAGTAAAAAGGTATCTAATCTTCACTTTCCAATCTTTTGTCTTTGTTTTTACAATTTTCATTAAGAAGTTTTGAAAGAAGAAACTTTGAGCTATTTCATTAATTTTTGACTAGCAAATGGAGATGCCATCATTGAATTGTTGGATATTAGACAACATTTAATTAGACTTTAGATACATAATGACCACCAAAATTTTAGTAATAATAATAGAAGTAATGGATTTCAAAAAATAGTGATAGAATTAAGAGATGCAAACTCCATAGTCTGGAATTGAAGGAATGTGAAATATTGTCTTCAAGATAGATTATGCCCTCCTATAATGAGTTTATTGGTGGTATGCCAATAAGATTCAGCCACCCCAACTCTGATACAACTGCTTGGTGCAAGTGAGTGGACTATATCATACACTTTCTATGGACCTTTATTGTAGAAGAAATAGGGACATCATGAAGCATTGTCAGTGCAAGAACAACACCAAATAGAGAAAGTGGGTAATTGGGTGAGCGAAATCTTGAAGGGTGGTGGACCGAATGCTAGATTGTTTCAATTAGGAAAAAGTTGGAACTTGGACTTCTCTATGAGTGATGGATTTTCATTTTCTCTATCTGTCTATAATTGTGACTCTTAAAGAAGAGAAGATGCCTCATTATAAGGAGAACGTTATTGAATGTGTGCCTTGGTAACATGACCCACACATTATGCATGTCACAAGAGTTTTCTTTACCAACGTGTTTCTTTAATGTTGCATCAACGGGTGTCTTGTATGTTTAGTTAAAAGGTTTTTTTACAGTCAATGTTGCACACATCACAATGGTTGGTCTTTTTAACATGCATCTTTAATGTTTCATTAATGAGCATTTAAGATAATTAAGAGGAATAATTTGTACTTTTAAGTTTATACATAAGTGATAGTTGATGATGTCTTTCGTGTTGTCAATGACTACTAACAACACAAATATAAAAGCAAAAGCCAATTTTGAAAAAAAAATAAGGTGTTTCATAAAAGGTAAATCACACGTTCTATTGATCCAAGACAACTGATTTGGGATAAAATCGATGGCTATAAAAATGATTTTTAAGAACAGAAATACAATATTTTCCCACATGTTCTATAGAATCTTGAAAATAAATAGATAATAAAAATTTGTTACATTACTATGTTTGTAGCACCATTAGCTTGTGGGTTTGAACAATTGTCTAGAGTAAATCATTTCCATATGAGGAAACATGATGAACTACTTCTTAAAGCAAACTCCTTGATTCAGACTTTAATGAGTCACACATTAATAGTGAGGACACATGAAGGAGTTCCTATCAATTCATGCATAAATGACCTTTGCAAGAATGTTGTTTCAAGGGCGTTCCAATTAGTATGGAAACTCATGTAAACCAAGTCTCTTGGGCTACTGTCATATAGTAGGGATCTCCAAGTATGTCTTAACAGGTAACCCTAACATTAATGACCTTGAACTGATTCACATAAAATCTCTTACTATACTTAGACATAATGAAACATTAACACAATAGGGAGGATCAAGAGTGAAACTCCATGTGTGTTCTTTTGCATAACATTGTAGTTTAGTTGTCCCTTTGAATCGATCCTCATGGGATCTGCAATTTAGAATGGTAAGATTGCCATTGTAACATTTTAAACTATGGGAAGAAAAACCATCTTTCTCAATGAAATAAACACTAGCTTTCTAGCTAGAACTTTTGTAAATGGATCCGCAATATCCAATGCATATTTCACATACTCAATAGATAATACCCCATTGGTGATATGATCTCTCAAATCCTCATATCTAAATCTCATAAAGTGCTTCCCTAGGTTACCTTTAGATTGTGTAGCTTTTTCTATGGATGCTTTATTATCAAATAATATAGAAACATGAGGACATGTTCTAGAAACTATTGGAAGATCAAGAAGTAAATTTCTAAGCCATTTAACCTAATAATAAGCTAAATCTAAAGAAATAAACTCAGTCTCCAAGGTGGATCTAGATCTGACAATTTTCTTGGATGATTTCTAAGAAATTGCTACTCCTCCATGACAAAACACATATTCCCTGGTAGACTTAGTTTCATTTCAATCAACAATCCAATTTGGCATCTATATAGATGGTCTCTAGCATTGGTGGGAAACCAATGTAGTGGGAACTGTACTTAGTTGTACCTTTAAGGTACTTGAAAACTCTAACCGAAACCTTCTATTGGCCTGCATTAGGACAACTTGTACACCTACTCAATGTACTTACAACAAAGGAAATGTCAAGTATTGTACAATTAGATAGGCATGTCATATTTCCTATCTTGTGCAATTTATGTTCATCATTTGGAGTTCCCTTATTAACTATAATATGTAAATTAGGATCATAAGTTGTGTTAATTTATGTACAGTCAAACATCTCGACACTATTTAAGATGTTATCAACATAATGTGTTTGATCAAGTACATAACCTAAAGTAAAATTGGCCAATGTAATACTACATGTTACATATTTCATATCAAAATTTCTAGCAAGAAAATATTTAATTCCATTAATAGTTTCAATATTAGATGCAAACAACAAAATTTTATCAACATACAAGCACATAATGATACAAGCATTACTAATAATTTTGGAATGAACACAATGAGCAGATTCATACACAGTAAATGCAAATAATAATTTTATTTATCAAACATATCATTCCATTAGTTGGGTGCTTGTTTCAATCCATACAAGGACTTTACTAGTTAAAAAAACTTTATTTTCTTGTCCATGAGCGATAAAGCCATCTGGATGATCCATATAAATATCTTCTTGAAGATCTCCATTCAAGAAGGTAGTTTTGACATCCATTTGAAGGTTTTCGAGTTTATGGATAGCAAAAAGTGCAACTAGGACACTAATGGAAGATATTTTATTTATAGGTTCATGTGTACCAAATTAATCAAATCTTCCTTTTGGTTAAAGCCTTTAGCTACTAGTACAACCTTAAACTTATATATTGAACCATTTGCCCTTATCTTTTTCATGAAGAGTCATCTACATCTAATAGTCTTACAACCTAAAGAAAGCTCAGTTTGACTCCAGGTATGATTTCTCATAGTAGACTCTATTTCATTATCATCAAATTCTTTTCAAAATACAGAATACATGGATTTCATGGAATCCTCATATGTATGGGGTTCTTCTTCTACTAAAAATTTGTAGAAATTGAGGCCATAGTTCTTCTCAACTTTAGACCTTTTACCCCTATATTAGGTTAGTGGATATTAATCAATAAGAAGTTCATGTTCAACTTCACATAAAGTTGGAACATGAATATGTTCTTATTGAGAAGAGGAAGATGAATCTTCACTAGATTGTCTAGGAACCTTTTCCTATAGGGAATATATGGTTTCAAAATAGACATCATCTACAAGTCTAATATCAACAAGGAAGTTGAATCTAATGTCAAAGATATTAGTTTTAATTATGAAGTATCTATTTGCATCACCATTTTCACCCTATCCAATAAAGACGTATAAGTAGTTTTAGGCCCTAGTTTTCTTTTCTTATTAGAATTTGGGACCATAGTTATTATCAACTTTAGTCATTTTACCCCTATGTAGTTCACTAGGAAGATCACAAACAAGATGTTTATGTTCTACTTCATACAAAATTGGATCAAGAATAGGTTTTTATTGAGAAGAGTAAGAAGGATCTTCACTACACTGTCTAGGAACCTTTTCCTCCAGGGAAAGTATGGTTTCATAAGAGATTTCATCTATAGGTCAAATATCAAGAACAGAGTTGACTATAATGTCAGAGATATCAGTTTTAATTACTAGAACTATATTTGTATTACTATTTTGAGCATATCCAATATACAATATATCAACAATTTTAGGTCCTAGTTTTCTTTTCTATTATTAGAAATTTTAACCTTGGCCAAATAACTCCACAATTTAAGGTATTTTAAAAAGGTTCTTTTGAAAAAAAATTATAGGGTGTTTTGCCAACATGTATAAAAGGTATATTATTGAGAAGATAGTTAGTCGTTTGAAGAGATTTCACTCATAGCCTGTGACTGTGTCCATAATCTGCTAGCATTGAATTGAGCATATCTATCAATGTTATATTTTTTCTTCTCATCGAATACATTAGATTGGGGATTATATGGGGAAGTGGTTTCCATGAAAAGGCATTCATCCTCAAATAGCTTATTAAGTTCATTAGAAGTGTATTCACCATTTCTATCAGAAATCACTCTTTTGGTGTTCTTTTCTAGTTGTTTCTCCACTTGGGTTTTATAAATTTTAAATGTTTCTAGTTATTCGTATTTAGTTTTAAGCAAGTAAATATAATAATATTTAGAGAAGTCATTAATAAATCCCACAAGGTATCTCATACTTAGAGGGTAAGAAAATTTGAATCATAATGATGGGTGTGAATTAATTCAAGCAGAGATGCATTATGACACTGATTTAAATGGCTTCTTTAGAAGCTTAACTTGAACACAAAATTTAGCATCCATCAGAATAATAAACTTGAATCTTGGGAATCACATCTAAATTAATCATTCATTTCATCATATTTTTATTCACATGTTCAAGATGTGCATGTTAAACATTACTAATTTCAAATTCTAAAATAGTACAAGATAATTTGTTCAAAGAAGTTTAATTATATGAAATAGAAGATAATTTTATATGGCCAACACCAGTGTTACCTAAACCAACATAAGAATCATACTTAGAATTTACAAAATGATTGGCTTAAATATGTCGCATGTTAGCATGGTCATGTTTTTGAACTTGAATTTCAACCTTGAACTGAATGTGTTCTCAGTGATTTTGCTTAGGCCAACACATGCATTCTGTGGTACCACAACCATTTTATCTTCTAAAAAAACACTTTTAGTTTGTTCTTTGTTCATCCTTGGACTTCTTTTCTTCAAGTGACCCTTGGCCACTAGGGGTAGGTTGAGGGAGACTTGACTTCAATTTGGGCCTCTACAAGGGTAGAGAAACCCTAGAATCATTCTTTTTTTCTCTCTATTCTATCATAGTGTGATCCAAATACCTGAAAAACTTGCAAATAATGCTTATAAGTGCATTTGATCGAAATATGCATATTGAGGGGAATAACATGTAATCTAACATCTATAGATGTGACTAAAGTGCAATAAGACACAAGACGAAGCCCTAAAATAGGGCTACATCACCACCCCAAACATAAAACATACTTGTCCTCATGTATGTTCCAACTCATTCTATCTACAATTTTTCCACACTCAAGAAATGACAAATGCATTGCAATAGATGAATATTGATAGAATGGGCTCATTGATGACTAGGTATATGCATTCCACCTTTCTCCTCTCTTCTTTCACAAACCAATCATTATTAAAGTATTGAGCATAAAAACTTCAAATATGGAGCAAAGAATACAAAATCAATTCATATGGTTGTCATATAACTCTGGGTAAACCATTTCATAGTGGCAAAGATAAAAAATGACTAATTTTGTTGTTTTACATTCATGCATTGAATCTCATATGTCAATCCACACTAAGTAAAACACGTGGATGCAAAAATAGGGAAAAACGAGCTAGGATTGATGTTTTTTAGTTCAGTAGGAATGCAAATGGAAGAAAGGGTTTGCGGTAAGAGTTTGGGGTGCTATTACATTGGAGAACTCATCTTTTCTTTATTTAGATGCTATTACATAGGAGAATCTTTTATTTTCTTTTTGCATTTTTTTTCTTTTTCTTTGCCCTTGGTTTAGCTAGGGAAAATGGTGATGAAAATGAAGTGGGGGGCTATATATATGGTTACACCAAACATTTGGAGGTGGCCAAGGATGAATATGTGAACTTTGACATCCTTTCATGAGGCGGAGAGGTAAGAAGATGATAGAAGAAAAGTGAGTCAAAGAGGGGTTACTAATATGGATTTCAACATGAGATGTCATACATGAAAGCTACTCCAACAGTTTCATCAAGTAATGAAACACCATATAAATGAGAAATATTGAAACCACACTTTTATCTTAAGATTCCACAAAACCATAAGCGTTTGTGGCATGCTTCAATCACAATTCAACCAAACAATTCACAAGAATGATAGAGGCGGTGCACATGTAAAAAGTAAAGCATTGATACCATTTAGTAATAAACCATGATAATTAAATTGCATTTCTCAAAGGACATCATTTTCAATTCACAAAGTAGAGGTTGGGTCTAAACACACTTTTTAGGAAAAAGTTCTAAATTTGGGAAATATTGGCCAAAATGGTACCAAATTGCCATCAATCACAACTAAGCCTACATTTTAGAACATAAAGCAAGACACAAGAAAATCCTAGCTACAAACATGCAAGAATTATAAAAATGTACATGATATGCAATGTATGACAGAAAGAGACACTACTACAAAAAACATTTTTTATAAAAATTCATTTTTCCATTTTACAACATGTGTTAACCGATGTATTAGATTGTGTGGTCTTATGGGGGGTGCTTTATACAACATGTGATGCACATGTTATAATACATGTATTTTATACAACAATTGAAACATGTTGTCTTTTAATGTATGGTCCATTGTAATATGGGTGTTTTATACAACATGTGGTGCGTCCATTGTAATATATATTATACAACAGTTGAACCATGTTGTCTTTTACTAAGCGCACCCATTGTAATAGGGGTGTTTTTTACAACATCCGGTACACCCTTTGTAATATATATTTTACAACAGTTGAAGCATGTTGTCTTTCACTAAACACACTCATTGTAATAGGGGTGTTTTTACAACAAATAATGCACCAGTTGTAATATATATGTTTATACAACTATTGAAGCATGTTGTCTTTCGATAAATACACATGTTGTTATAGGGGTGTTTATACAATATGTGGTGTGCCTGTTGTAATATACACATTTTATAAGATAGGTGGTACATGCTATAGTTCACTAGACGCACCTGATTTAATAGGGTCCATTTTCCAGACACAACCATTGTAATAGGTGTGGATAACATAACATGTGTTTGTTGTCGTATCACACCTTTTTACAACATATCATTAATTGTTGCATTTGATTAGAGTTTGAGATGTCAAATCGAACTAATTTTATTGATAAAAATTAACCATATTCAAAAACATTTATAGTAAATATGAAATTATACCTCTTTTAATTTCACAAACAAGCACATACTTGAAAATAATCCATCAAACCTTGAAAAAAAAACTTGCACTGAATTTAATAAATAATCAGTCATCCCTACAACGATTCAATAATTCTAAGTAGTGAGTACACACTCTAGAATCAAACTAAAAATTAACTACAAAGGTTTCACACATTGGTCTATGCTAAAGAAAAAATGTCTCCCGCTCATGTCGCCCACTCATTTCAGACCTAATTGATATCTCCTTGGTTAAAGGAACAACCAATATACTTCAAATAATAATACAATCATATGTAAACTATATCAACATATTGTCATTCATTCTAGTGTATTTAGAAATTTGAAAAAACTAAAAGAATATAATCATAAGTATCTTACACATTTAGGAATATTTCTAATGCTCGCATCAATGATGTCTCTCATACACTTCAGCACATAATACCCGCAATTTGTGTTGCTCGACTACTTTGGACATTGTATAAAATAAATATGAGATAAATTATTATAACATTTTGATGTGCTAATGGTTCTAGAGTATTCTAACATATTTTCTCTTAAACCACTAGGTTTTTTCAACCAAGAGAGATAAAGTGTGAGATCAACCTTACATATAGAACATTGCTTACATAATTAACATGGTTAAATGTTCCGTTAGGTACCTTGAACTTTGGGATGGTATGTAGGTTCAATAGTAATATATTCAAGAGGACATCCTAATTCTACTTTGAGTCAATTTTCTCAACATCAAAATAACATCCTTATTCAAAATAAATTACCAAGTAGTGTGTCTAAATGCATAATGAAGAGAAGATGAGAGTGGGTAATAAATGCTAGTGTATTTATCATTTAATAAAAAAAAATCTTGTCTTACCTTGGAAAAAAAATAACCAACAAGACATTCCATTTTAGTATTTTATAGCATGCAAAATACACAAATTCATTGAAAAGAATTGTGAACCTTTTATATAATAAGGGAAACTATGAAAGAAACAACAAACTAAATAGGAGAGATTGCAGTACCCAAAAGAATGGTGAAAACTATGAAAGAAACAACAAATAGAATAGGAGAAATCATTGTTCCCAAAATGTCGTGGACTATGTATGTAACAAAATGGGCTCCTTTCCTTGGATTCAGAGTAGTAGGAGCGTCAAATAGCAACCTCGTTTAGAGATAGAGTTTTTGATTTAGTCATTAACTCACTGAGGATGGTGATATTAACAATGACTTATCTTCAAAAGATAGTTATTTATTCATCTAAGTTGACTGCCTACATGATTGGTCCTAGTCTAAGAGGGTGGAGAAGAGAACCATGGCACTTTTTGGGCTTCTCTATCAACAATAGGCTCTATGCATTTCTTGCTCTTAAGGGGCCTCATCAACAATGGGATACCTCCAACTAGCTTCATGGAAACACATGCATGTATAAAAGTACTTATCTCGTTAGTTCTGCAAGATCATGGTAAAACACTAGTTAGCCCAGGTTGAAAATAACTGGAAGAAAAGTGTCACTATCATTTTACATTACTAGTCTAGATCATGTTCCATTCCCACACCTTCATCTGACTATGTCTCAAGATCCATATGTCATTACGCTGATATTTCTACATGGGAACACACCATTGTGGTTGGGTTGGCATGGAGATATGAAGAATGGAGGAGAAGTGTTGGACATTAGTTGGAAGTAGAAACAATGAAAGTAAGACATATACAGGAGACATGATAATAGGCAGAGAAAAGGGCTGAGATAGGGGGTGATAGTAGGGAAGTTGATGGGGGATGGAAAGTGAGACATGGGGGAGTGGGGTGTTATGGAGAGGAGAGAAGAGGAGAGAGAGAGAGAAACATTTTTTTAAAGTGAGAATCCACGATGAGTGGGGTAATTATGGAAAGAGTGATAGAGATTGAGTGGAATTCCAAATAGAGTGGGGAAATGGATGTAGAGAGAGTGAGACAAACAAATTGTTTAGGAAGATAATTTAGATTCAATAAAATAATAACAATTAATAAGTCATGGAAAATGATAGTAAACAACGTTTAAAATATGCATTGTATTAATTTTTAGAATGTGCGTACATGGTAAAAAAAATAGTAAACCACTTATTTTTTTGAGAAGTTTATAAATTTTTGGTTTTGATAAATTTATGTTGCTCACTAAAAATTTATTGAAAACTAAAACACAATGACACATTTTAAAAACCATGAAACAATAGACAAACTAGAGAATAAAGTGGGGATGTAACTGATGATATTGTAAATCAATTCATCGAGAATTATTTAGATGACAATTGTGGATTGCTAGTTCATTCGGTAATATGATTGATTATGAAGAGAGGAATGAACTAAAATAGAAGAGACATTTAAGATGTGTAGTAACAGCCAGATGGGAGAAGAGGAAAATAAGGGAAGGGGGACTAAAGAGGTCGTGAACGTGATTATTGATTAATATGTAACCTATCTTTTTTGGTAGAAAATATATACATGTAACATATATCAATGTGTATGATTCATGTATGGCTAATTAATTACTCAACTATAATATCACATAGGGGTAGTGGCAGAGACAACCCCTGATGAAGGGGTGCACATACAAAAATAATATTAAGTATTTATGTGAAGTAGATAATATTTTTGCTTTACATAAAAGTAAATATGACTTCAAATATCATCATGAGAAAAATGAAGTTTTGACATGTTATTTACCTATTTACTTAGATCCAAAGAGGAAAATAGATGGATGTTAGACAATTCAAAAAAGAGGTTGAAGACATAGCTCACCTCGTTGTGGAGTACAATCTTCCTAAATAATCTTCTATGTATATCTATTATTGCATATGATTATGCATACTATAACATTCTACATATGTTTAGGACTTTTTTACATTTAAGATGATTTTAAAATGGCAACCAATGACATTGAAAGGATTTAATTTTTTGTATAAGACCAACCATTTCCTTCAATTAATTTCCCATTAGTATAGTTAGTTTCAGAAAAATCACAGAAATTTAATGTTCTATATTGAGTGTGTGGGTTATTATTTATTTTTTAAGATCACACAGGTAATTTCCTCCATGATGAGTTTGACAAGTCAAGTAATTAAAAAGTAACATAAAGTTAAGAAAATTGAATATATAAGTAGTACCACGTGGCAATTTTTATTATTATATATAAATCAAGAAAACAATACTATAGTAATTTAAAGTTAAATGAAGATACTATGATGGTGTTAAACTAATTTATTAATTTTACCTAAAAAATGTTACAACAATTTATTTTTGACTAAGTTATAAAGAGAGTTATAGAGTTATTGCTATATTTTGTTGGAAATTAAGAAAATATCAAAATATGTTATCTTTGACACTACAATGAAATAATATTTATAATTTAGAAGTAAAACTTGCAAATAGAAGTTTAATTTTAAGGGTTGACTCAATAATGATACACGATTTACATTTTTTTAACAAATATTTATTGATGTATAAAAATTAAAAAAATTATGTATATTGTAAAAAAGTTATTAACAGATTTATTGTGACACAATGTGCTACTAAAAAAGTATCATATTTCATTTAACTTTACCTTTCCTAACACACATTACACCCTTTTTATCTAAAAGAATCCACAAACATCATTTGCACAAGTAAAATATACACCCATAGAACGATGTCCTTGTTATATTTTTTATATATTTAGTTGTTTATATATAGTATAATAATACTTGATATTTCATGGAGTATACAATCAATTATTGATATTGGTTTTTTGTTTCCTAATTACATATGTACTTGATATATTTGTTACATGCTAAATTATTTATATATTATACAAAGTATTTGGTATTTCATAATGTATACTATTAATTACAGATATCAATTTTTGTTTCCTCATTACCCATACAACTATGTACTTGCTATATTTTTTGTACATATAATTATTTTATTTCTAAAAATATTTGTCATTTCATAAAGTATATTATTAATTATAAAGATCAATTTTTTATTTAATCATTACAAAAATTGGTGTAATGTAATAGTTAGCAAGTTGACATTAATGTATGTGTTTTTGATATAGTTGTTGATATGTTTAGTTAAAATTTATTATTATGAAATATTGAGATATATTTATAAATATAAAAAATATCAATGATTTTTATATAATTTTTCCTAATTTGATGTATTTTTATTTGTGACGTATTTACTTAAAATCATATTGGTAATGACTTTATTTATGAAAGAAAACTTACATACTTTGAAAACAGATTAAGAGTCTGTGAAGCTGATAACACATAGAAATAAATAACTTTGATACCATGCTAAATATACACAACATATATATGTTCAAAAAATTCAAAATTGGAGGGAGGGCACATGCCCCTACTTGACCCTCTTTGGCCGCCACTGGATAGGGGTGTTAAAATATTTCAAGGACTTAAATTATATGTTCATGGTTACACAATGTTAGGTTGACCAAATATATGTTGAAATTGAAAATGGCGTGATGTACGGCTGATAACGGCACCAATTGGGTGTGAGAGTGAGGTAGAGTAAAGATGATTGAGAGGGGAAGAAAGTATGTATTCATCGCATCAATTAAAAAAAGGAAGTCAAGGAGGTCGAAATATTTTGTATTTTTTATTAAGGTTGACACATGTGATTATACAACATGTTGGAGCCTGTTGTGTAATTTTGATAAATATCAACAAGTTAGAGTCTGTTGTATAACCTTGGTATCTAACAATGTGTTGCATGATGTTGTGTGTTTGTGGTCTATTACAACATGTATCATTACAACCTGTAAACTCATGTTGTGTGATCATGGTATATAACAGGTTAGTCTATGTTGTGTAGTGGTGGTCTATTACAACGATTTATCATGTGTGTCTATTACAATGGGTCACAACATGTTATGTAATTATAGTACATAACAACATGTCAGAGTATGTGTATGATCTTGGTATATAACAATGGATTTCAACATGTTTTATTATTGTGGTCTATTACAACATGTACAGATTACAACAGGTGAAAGCATGTTGTGTGATTATGATATATTACAACATGTTAGTCTATGTTGTATAATGATGGTCTATTACAAAATGTTATCATGTGTGACTATTACAACGGGCCACAATATGTTGCGTAATTGGTGTGCTCCCGCCAATGGTGTTGCACACTACTTAATTGGAGTTTGAATAGATGCAACCGCATAGACGGAAGCACAAAGTGGATTCACTTTTGATATTTATAAAACCTAACTCAACACCTACTCACACTAAAACAACTACACCCGCAAGCACACAGGGTCATGTCGTAGTATAAGAAGGTGGCAAGTATAGGATCAATCCACAGGGAGAAGAGGGGGTACTAGAGCTAGGTTTAGTTTGGATAGGTTCCTACTACGGAGACTAGGGTTAAGGGTTTAAAGGGGTTTTGATTGTTAAACTATTTTGGAAAAACAAACAATTAAAGGCAAGAGTGAAATCTAAGTTAACCCTAGGCTAGAGTAAGGCTAAATGACAAGAAAGGATTAAGCTAGGTATGAAAAGGCAAATTACACTAAGGCAAGCAAGATAGAAGCAAAACAGATATTAAAGAGCTAAACTAACATAAACAAGGCAAGCGCAAAGCAAGATGCTAACTAAGCTAAGCAAGCACAAAACTAGGGTTTTAAGCAATAAAGAGAGGTATGGGCTATTTAGGGGTATGAACTTATCACTTGAGTTGGGGGCTGACATATGAACATTATGATTCCATTTAGATTATCCAAACCAAACAACAAGTTAGAGTCTAATGAATTAACCTAAGCTACTAACTGGACATCGATATGCAAGGTTGTGTATAGGGGAACTAGTCCCTAACACCCCTACTACCCTTGTGAGGCTCAATTGGGTTAGGGATTTGGTTTAATTCAATTAGAGTCTAATCAAGTCTAGGTCTCTAGATTAGGCATTCCTAGGGTAATTAGGGGCGGAGGGTAGTAATGGGGAGGTGAAATTAGGGTTTTGGACCCTAATTCCCACACATTCTAGCCTTGAGAAGGCTCCATGCTAATTACACTAGAATTATATAATCTAGCTACTTAGATCTCTCACTTAGGTTTAGGGATATTGATTAGGATGTAGGAAGATGGGAGGCAACCTAGGGATCCAAGAATTGGACTGAGGGGCAAATCCAAAAATTCACACATATAAGCAATTTGCCTAAATTCCTAGGTGATTTCACACACAAACCAACAAGAAATTCATAGAGAATGAGATTTAAATAGAATATAATCATTAAAAAATGGAATTACAAACTTTACATGTCATTTTCTCCCAACATGGTATCAAAGTAATATAATTTCCCCCAAATAACCCACCCAAGGGGCCTATCTACTCATAACAAAGCAAAATACAAAAAGAGAGGAGAAAGAATGAGTAGAGGAGTGAAAAGCCATGATGATCTCGATGAAGACTCCTCCTTCTCCACATCCTAGCAGTTGTAGCTCGAGCTCCCTCCTCTAAGGTAGGTGAATGGCATGGATGTATGGTGGGATTGGGTGAAAACAATGTAAAACTAGGGTTTCGGTGGTGGAAATGGTGAAATGGAGGTGGAATGAGGTGGCAATGGATGGAGGATGAAATGGGGAGGCTAGAGTGGCTGTAGGGTAGCTAACCTCGTGCCCCAATGACCACCTAGGTATATATAGGTGTGGGGGAAACATTAGGTTAAGTGGGAAATGCAGTGGAAAAGTGGCTAGGTTTTTGTGAGTAGCACAGTCGTGTTGGGTAGCACGACCATGGTGGGTTGTGAGTGGAACGGCTGTGGTGGATGGGAACGGTCGAGGTGAAAAATGGTGAAAAATGTCAGGTTGTGTTGGGGGAGTGGTTGGCTGGTAGCATGGTTGTGCTGGGTAGTACGACCGTACTGGGAGATGGTAGCACGTCTGTATGCATAACACAGTCGTGTTGGGAGATGGTAGCATGACCGTTCTATATAGCATGGCCATGTTGGGAGTTGGTAGCATGGCCATGCTGCATGGCACATCCGTGTTGTAGGGTCGCATCATGGTCGTGCTGTGTGGCACGACCGTGGTAGAGTATGCTTTACAGCTGCTTCAAAATTGAGATTTTTCCTGTGATTTCTTCATTTGCAGCACAACTGTTCCGTGTTACCACGGTCGTGCTGGGGGATTTGCTTGCACTGAGCTTCAAACTTCATTATCCATGGACTTCTTTGGTTAAGATTGACTCTTGTCCACAAGGGGTAGGTTGGGGGAGCTCTAGGGCCTTCTTTGGGCCCCTCCATCTCTCTCGTCCATCCAAGTGTGGTCCAAGTACCTGAAAAACATGGCAATAATATCCATAAGTGGATTTTTCACAAATATGCATACTAAGGGAAATAACATGTAATTTGTTAGGTATAGATGTGATTGAAATACAAAATTCCCCAAGATGAAGCCCTAAAATAGGGTTGAATAAGTAATTAAGGTAATTTACAATATGTTTGAGTTTGTTGTCATACTAGAGTCTATTACAAAAATTTAGCACATGTTGTAGTATCACATATACTACAACAGATTTGGCATGTTGTAAATAACTTGTGTTGTAGAAAATATACAATATACAACACACAAATGGTCTTGTTGTGATAAGTATGCTGACTACAACTCAGCCAGCAGAACTGTTGTGTTTCTCTTGTTGTAAAAAACATTTTATGTAGTAATGAGATTTTTTTTGAAAATTATGCAAAAATTTCAAGAAAGTAAACTACATGGTATGGAAGTATGCAAAGCAGGTAAAATATAATGTAGATAGCAATAGTAAGAAAGTAAAAGTAAATGGCAGGGTGAAATGCAAAATGAGTGAACTGAGGGCATACCATCCTACCACCCCAAACTTTTCAATCTTGTTGTCCTCAGCATGACACTGAAGTCTAGGAGTGATAATGAAGATGTATGCAGTGGCTATGGTGGTGCTACTGCATGTGGTGGTGGATATTAGTAGTAATTACTGTAGTAGTCTACCTGTGGAGGTGGGTAGGTGTCCTTATACCCAAAAAATGCACCCCACCAATCTTCCCCCCACTGGGGTTTCCTCTGTACTAGGGCATGCTGAAATTGACACATATGGTTGATCTGATGGTGCATCTGTTGGTAATGCAGCCATAGTGCATCCTGCACATGTTGGAAACCCTTGTGTGCCCTCAAGATATTGTCTTGCATCCTTAGAATGCCTTCCATCTATGCATGCATAGTAGAAATATCATATACATTCCCTATGGGTTGTTGTGGTGTTGTCACCTCTGCCTCTCATCTCCTCACCCTATGGGTGCCTCTCTCGTCATCCACTCTCCTCTTCTCTGCTTCCTGTGACTCTCTAACTCCCTCAGAAAGATATGTGGGTTGTTGTTGCCATGTGTCCCTAGGATTCTCCTCTTCCCACCTCCTCAAAATTTCGAAGAAGTCTGAAGATGGGCCACACCCCTCTTGGATAGGTGTAACATTGTAGGGGATCTCAATTGAAACTCCTACATATGAAGGGTTGACCTGGTAATTGATCTCCTGTTCAATCACTATAATCATGGATGAGTTAATCAATTAATGTATGTCCATGAGCTTCCCTCCTTCTTCCTTAATGAAACTAGATAAATCATGATCCAGGGTCAGAGTAAATGGAGTTAGAATCCCTCCCATGTAAAAGGGCTCTTACTCTTGAGAGAGACTACCTTCATCTGGTCATTGATTAGCACTCCCAAATTGACATACTTGTCCTACACCATCCATCCCAACACAAAAAGGTCATTCTTTGTAAAAATTCCTTGATTCTGACACTAGGCAAAAATGGTGTTCGCCAAAACCTTTTGAATGTATCACAAAATGGGGTTAAGAATCTGACTTGTCTTTGATTTACCCGCTATAAAGTTAATTTTCCCTATGGGTCTTTTCCACATGGATGTGCAATTCACATTAGTATTTTTTTTATGCTCCCTTGATTAAGTAGGGCTTCTATCTCAGGACTGGGAGCAAAAAATATAGTTGAAAAAGAAGGCAGTGACACAGTACGTTCCATTTACAAATTTAACATTGATGGCATATTGTGAGACTCTATCTAAGGTGGTAAGAAAATATTGCATGAGCTCAATATTAGTCTCTTAAACTATGGTCAACACCTCAAACAATCCAATGGGTTCTAAGATATCCTAAAAATAGCAAAGATGCCCAAATTCTCCATCATCTCCTAACAAGCGTAGCGAGTGGCAATCACTTTGCGTGACATGCACTTCAGATGTGTGGCTTCTTGACTCGAATATTTCTCGTAGTCGGGACCTCATCACAATATTAATTTTGTACCTCAATATGTGTTTCATCCTGCATAACCTCATCCTCATCATCCAGAAATAGTTTCCTTTGTTCTTGTGGTTGGGGTTGGGGTTGTGGTGTTGTGGAAGTCAATGGTTGGGCTGAAGTTGATGGTCGGGTCACTGAAGTGCAAGATGAAACCATCAAAGGTCGTGGTTCTACCCTCAAAGAGAATTACTGTAAGGCTACTGAAGGTGGTTGTCGTGGTTCCCTCGATGAAAATAATGTTTCATATTGTGGCTGAGCGAAAGCCTCCTCCAGGATATGATTTGTCAGTCCATCTAGCTCAGCTTCTGACAAGTAAGCAGTTTTTTCGTGGGAGTCGGACGCATACGGTGTAGCATGAGATGCCACCGGGGCAGAAGACGAACCATTCTTCAAACGACGGCAGTAGGAGATGACTGCCTTGGTCTTTGACACCACTTCATTGGTGATTTTCTTCATCTTTGGTGGATTTGGTTGGAAAAGTGTGGAAGATTAGGTATTTTCAGAGTTCTACACTATTGGGGTGGAATGGATAAGAATGGATGGATTTGTTGGTGGAAAAGGGGTGGACATGGTAGGTGGAGGTAGTGAAAATGTCGTTTAAGTGATTTGAAGAGCATTGGAGGTGAAAGGAGGAAGAATCAAGGGTGGAATAGGGATGGAAGATGTTTCATGGTCACCTGGTCGTGCAGAACATGACCATTCTGTCATTAGGGTGAATGGAAGTCGTGAAATGATAAATTATGGATCGTCTGTATAAGTGTTTGGCCCACAAAAAATAGAGAAATTTTGAATTGACTATTTAAGCATTAGACCCATAGGCAGCATGTCTGTGTTGCATCACATGGCTGTGTTAGATGGCCTGCAGCACGACCGTGTTTAATCAAATTGCCTATTCTACTTTGGTTGCACACGACCGTGTTGTGTTGTACAACTATGCTAGGTCTGATTTTGTTTCTTCAAATTTCTCATTTTTCATGTTGATTTGAGTGTTCCACCAAGGCCATTCCATTGTACCACATCTGTGGTGTGTACCATGGATGGTCATTTCAACTGTAATTCAACCAAAACATCAAAACTTTGATCAAAAGTGATTTTTCATGAATCATTTTCGAAATTTCTCATAATTTCCTTCATATCACCCTTATTTTCACTTGCACATCTAAAAACTAAACAAAATATAATAAAAACAAGTGTCTTTCTGATTTCTTGGAAAAGTGTAAAATAACCAAAACCATAAAAATGTCAGGTTGGGTGAAAAACTTCCCAAACCTATGTGGGTTGCCTCCAACTAGAGCTAAGTTTTATGCCTTTACCTAGTCTTCTTAGACACTCATCACCCATTCAGCCATTTGGAATCCTCGTATTTCAACTGATACAATAAGCATACATCTCATTTGCATTCAACATATGTTCCTTATCCCATTGACCATAAAATCTATCATCAAGTCTTCCATCTAGATCTCCTTTTTTTCAAATGATTAGTTGGCCTCTTCAACTGGCCATTTTCAATATCCTCTTCTCGGTCTCGCTGGGTTGGGGTCTTGTACATGTTGATCTTTATCTTGATGTCCATAAAAGAGACTATCATGGTGCCTCTATGCACATGTATCTCAACATCAATTGTAGATAAGAATGGTCTTCCAAGATAATGGGAATCTTCCTATCCTCTGGGTCCATGTCAAGAACAATAAAATCCTCCAGGAACACTACTACACTTTCTTTTTCTATCATCACCAAAACGTCATCCACCCTTCCTCTAGGCACCTGGAGAGTGCAATTATCCAGTTTCAACTTGCCTAACCCCAACTCCACATAGACACTCTATGGTATCAAATTCACACTAGATTCCAAATAAAGTAGGGATTTGTCTATGCGATGTCCCCCTATGTAGCTAGGTATGAGTAGGGCTCTTTGGTCTTCCTTCATCACAAGAAGTGAATGTTGGATGATAGAGCTCACTTGTTCATTCACTTTATTTTCTTAAGAATTCTCCTCATTGACTTCCTCTTCATAGTACACATGTTCTTGAGAAACTTAGCATAATATGGAATCTACTTGATATCATGCAACAATGGAATGTTCACCTTAACTTGGAGAAACACCTTTAGAATGTCAACATAGTGCTTATTCCTCCTTTTTACTTCTAGGGGTTCATCCAATGCTTCAGGGAATGGTGACTTGCTAGCTTTTGCCCTACTTACATCAACATGATTTTCTTGTGGTATGCCATTAGATGGAATACTAGGGATGGTGAAACCTACGAACAGAGTAGCAGGTGGAAGACAAGGTATCCCATGCTCAACATGAGGTGTCATAGTATCATCTTCAACAATTTCAACCATTATATCACCCTTGTGATGCCTTTCATCAACTTTTCTTTGACTTGTGGGCAGCTCAAGAGATCCTCTACTACTTAGAACTATCACAACACTACCTTGCTTGTGGTGGAGAGGGGGAGAGGGTTGTAGCTGTGGAGGATGTGGAGGTGACACTTGGTATTGAAATTGAGGTAGAGGAGAAAATTGAGGGTGAAAGGTGAAGTGGTGGGATGGTTGTGGTGATGGAGGAGGGAGGTATGTAAGGCTTGGAATGGCTTTGGAAATGATAAATGGGCTACACTTGCATTCGAGGTGGACTATAGAAAACTTGACATGAATGCATTGGTCCACTTGTTTTGTTGAAACTCATTATGGGCTTTGAAGACCGTTTTTCCTCTTAGAGAGAAACTACGGAAGATAGATGCTCTATTGTTTCCTCATGCCTTGTAACATTCTTTTTGACATCATCAAATATTTTCAACCTAGAGAGAACTTCATCCTCAAACCTCCAGTTATATTTTGGTCTTTGTTGTTATGGGTAGCTATAAGGAAGAGGTATCTTCTATTCTTTACCAAAGAACTCAAAAAAATAAACCAAGTGAGAAGGAACACTTATCACTTGGTTCTTCATAAAGATCACCATGTCTCCAAAAGTACCATTTGTGGGTTTCCATATGTACGAGTTGGATATGTCACACAAAAGGGGCAGTCACCATCATTCATCATGCTAGAAGATTGGATCCTTGAACTTTCGGCCAAATGCTCAAATAAGGGCCATGTCTCCTCAGGTGGTTTAGTCGTACACTACTGTAAAATGAGGGTATAGAGTAAGTTACTTTTATCTATCTGTGTCGGTTCTGAACCAATGACCAAGTGGGCAACAATAAAACTAAAAAAAATCAATTGAGTGAACCTACAAAGTAAGGTTTATCTTGGGGTTCTTTGTTAGGGAATAACCAATGGCATAACTTGTAGTGGCCAACAGTATCATGTTTTTCTCTAACATTTCCTTGTCAGTCATATGATGACAAAAACTAATGGTGAATTACCTGATGTCAATTTTATGAGTGAATGAACAATGAGTTTTTGGGTGTATATCATTGGTTTTTTGTGATATCCAAAAGAGAATATATATATATATATATATATATATATATATATATATATATATATATATATATATATATATAGAGTCAGTTATTAACAAATGATCAATGATAAATGTGTAGTCTTTTTTATATAACAGGCCTACAGATCTTCTGTCTAGCTTGGTAGCCTATCTGGAGCCTACTGTTCTTTAGAACTTTCAATTCTGAAGAACAATAGGCTCGCCTCAAGCATTGTGGCTTAATAATAGGCCAACACATCTGTAAGAAAAAAGATAAAATTATACAAGCCACATTGTATCATTTTTTTCTAGTTTAATTGCACATGAATACATGAACTCACAACTCAATTGTTTCCATCTCAACCACACTTCAAATTCATACATATATGCATGAACAAAAATCATTCTTTTCCTCATATATCACATTCAAATTCACACACACATATGCACTTAATATTCAATATTTTGCACTCACAAAATACATATCTACATCAGTTTCCATCTCATATTTAAGTCATCAACACTCTATTCACACTCACAAAATACATATAAAAATTTTGACATCAAATTTTGAACTACCAAAAAATATTAATCAACACTCAAAATTTTTGTCTTCAAATCCACATTTTCACTGAACCAGGATGCCCACTACTCATGTAGGTCATTCAGCTACTCCAATGTATAGGGGTCAGTCTTCTCAAAAAACTGCAAAGAGAATGAAACTTCTAATTATATTATTTGTAATGAGACTACTTCATTAAAATATGATCTAAGACTACTAACGTACATTCTATATACATTTAATTTGTTCCATGTGATTTACAATCACTTGCATATACATCATCACATAATATGTGCATTCCCAACCATTATCTTGTATAGGGGCATGTCAATTTACAATTACATTAATAAATGTAATCAAGTAGAGTTGGTCATATATTATACAATTGGAATGAGAAGACTATATCACAAACACTCACCCAAGTTATTGATTTCTTTTTCTTATCTACCTTCCCTCCACCAGCACAGAATTCTTTCACACCCCTATAAGTTAAATTAACTTATATGTTGCAATATTAAACTGTCATTAGCAATACAAACATTAACAAAGAGAATGGACACCGAGAAACTATACTTCAAACGAATCGACAATTTCAATGGGTGTCCCACATTTGGTGATAGTTTTTCACCTAAAGGATCAAACACCTTCAAATCTTGAGAATAATCACTAACAATTTCCAGTGCATACCTCTGAGTGAATAGAAGGCTATTAAAATGCAAAATTAAATATCATAACAAAATTGTATTCATATATAGGTTAGACATATAAACAACAAATACAAAAACTTACTTAACGTTGAAGGGATCTACGATCGTGTTCCTCAAAGCACCTAAATACCGCATCGCAATGGTCATGTATTCTTTGACAACACTCGGATCTCTCTCTACATTGCTAATCAATGATGGCATTAGAAATCCCACATTTGATATTCTGAATTCTTGAGTCGCATAATAAAAATGATAGAAATATATTATATAATCAATATTCAGTTTATACATAAGAAACTAATAAATAATTTTCATATATGACACTGTATTCTCATTATATCCAAAGTTCAATCACTATTGTATTTAACCAATCATACTTAAATACCTCAGAAACATCTATCAACACTATAGTAGTATCCCGTTGTACACCTACCATATTCTCTACAAGGTTGATCACAACGGTATTTGTTTTGTCTATAGTGTCTAACCATTGTGTCAATGTCTGGAAGTGAGGGCCTAAGGAGTCAAACAACTCTTGTGGAATAAAATGAGGGTATGGAGGCTTTGGAACTTTAGGGGGCCTCTTAGTTATTGTAGGTTGCATGCATGTATTCTAACATTAGCTATGAATTATTTTATATAAGTTTCGATATACATTTGTCATACCTGATGAAATATAATGAGTCATTTGAGCCACCTAGTAAGCCACCTTCTACCTCTCTGATTGTGGTGTCATTTGGGTGCTTGTATGGGAGAGGTATCTCGCCTATTCCTGGAAAGACACATATGACTCTCACATGATAGTGATGAGCAAGAAGAGGAATAACATGAACCACATCGGTGTTATCAACCTCGACATTTGCATGATGTTGCCTGGTGGAACATCGATGGCAAGATGACATCTTATGGACTTCTACATTTTTATGAAATACAAATTTAATTTGACAAATATAAATATTGACATGAAGGATTATTTAACATAAGATAATATAAATTGACTTGAATTGAATCATACCTTGGTTGTGCCCTACAGATCCAAAGGATTTCTCAATACACTATATGGTGTGCGATGAACCAATTCTATGACTTCTAGAGAAGTTGGTTTCTACATCACCTGAGAAGCTATATATTTTTCTAAGGTTGCATCTGCAATTCTCTGCACGTACTCCTGACACGATTTTACTGTGCGTAAAATGCAAGTGTACGCGTCAACGTAGTATAGGCCCTTGTGAGGCCCAAGTCGAACTCAGGGACACTGAACTATCAGTAGACTACTACTAACTATTTACGATCAGCTAAACCGATTAAAAGAGTTTGAGAGTTGTTGTAAAAATAAAATAAAATAAAATAAAACAAAACAATTGATTAAAGGTTTAATTTAATCAATTCAAATGGAGATCTTTAGGATTGCGGTTTCACCGCGGGTTTTCATTGTATGAATTTCCATATAATAATTTAGATTCATCTCTCAATCCGGGTAGTAGCCTGTAGTCAGAACTGCCCACTGTCGTGGTACAATTCACTACCTATGTCTAGGTCGGTTCCACCGTCGTAGTAACCTATACCCTAAACTAGGTGCATTAGAATCGACATCTGGGTTTCCACCATTAACCTTACATCACTGTGTTCAAGGGATTTGTTAGTTAATGTGAATTTTGTCTCTTTTCAACCGTTAATTCTTCTTTCAAAGTAATTAAAGGCATTAGATTATCATTATGGTGATCAAGCATAACAATATAATTGAGAAAATGAAATCATACCTCAAATTTAAGAGATAAATTATGAATTACTATGATAAAAATGCCATACAATGCTTCCCCGGGCTACTCCCGATCCTAAATACAAAGGGGATTAGCCCCACATGTTCATCTCAGAGCAAAACATGGTTGAGAAAAGGGGAAACATGGAGAAAAACATGAATAAGTAATGAAACCCCTGAACAGAGAAGATCCAAATGTTCCTCGGCGTGGAATGCGTGATCTACAGCCTTTCGGCGGTGGAAAACGTCTTCTTCGGCTTCCGAAACGGCTGGGGCGTGCTTCTAGGATCCGTTCTTCTCTCCACACCTTCTCGGGACGTGTGCAACGGCTAATGACATGATCCCCTGCTCTTAGCCACCGTCACTAGGTATAATCACCGAGTTAGGTTGCAAAAATATCACAGCCGTCAGATTTAGATCGATCTGAAACAAACTTGCATCTGACGGTGTCGATACCATCGACGCGAGTCAATGGTATCGACCCTGCGCGATATAGGCAAGTCTTCTTTTCTTTTCGTCATTGCACCTGATGCTGACTCGATACCATCAACGTGAGTCGATGGTATCGACACCCTTAGGCATCCGTTTTATCCCTTTACCACCGTTGAAACTCCACGTGTCGATAGTATCGACTTTTGGGTCGATAGTATCGACTGTCTGCTTGCCAGCAACCTGATGGAATGTCGCTACCATCGACTTCCCTGTCGATGGTATCGACTCTGTGCTGCTCCTTGCAGCTGGCTACCTGTGGTTGCGTCGATGAGATCGACATCTGCAGATATGTGTTTTTCCTAAAATTGCAACACAAAACCACATAAGCTGAGATAAAACCTATAATTGTAATCATTTATACTCAAAACGATAAAATAAGGGAGATTTGACATTGAGAAGGATCATAGACTAAAGTAAATGAATTATGCAATATTAACCACCAAAATGACCAATAAATGCATAAAACACAAGTAAAACAAGTCTATAAATGCGACTCAAAATCATCGCATCAAACTCCCCTAAGCTTGAACATTGCTCGTCCTCGAGCATCTAAACTTTAGAATGTAATTGCGAGGGTCAACTAGAGAACGAATCATCACAATAAACATCACCATATGATCCCCACCATACATTCACATTACGGCCCTCACTAACCATGGAATGATAACTATCCTAAAGGCGACAATAATCATCCATAAAAGATATCTACCTCAAAATTGATGAACACTATCATATAAGGCAGTTAACATAATAAAATTCTCTGGTTCAGACTCAGTGCATCTTGTGATCTCCTATTCTACGTTGCTCGCCCTAACTACCATCTACATGGAAGCAACTCTCTTGATATTAACAAGTGAGGAGAAAATCACAGTGGCCTACCAATTCGAGCAACGGGTGGATGGAATGGGTGGCTAGTGAAAGAAATGGAAGCATTATACGGTTTCAACATGCACAAAGCAAAAATGACTTAAATGATGCATATGCAAATGAAAATGCCCTAATGCCTACATTTGGGTGGAATGATGCATGCACTATCATCCCGTCTCAAGGTGAGATGGAATATCTAGGAGAACTACATCATGTACTTATTCTTCTTAAAATGCAGGTGAGACTATGTTCCTTTCTCCCTCTCATTCTACTTGCTTCTCAATACTTTTTTTTTCTTTTTCTCTTTTTTTTAGAGATTATTTTCATAGTTGACAACGAATTATTTGTCGGGCTCACTTATTGCTGCATAACTTATACATTTGAAACATTCAAAAGATATGGAACAAGTTAATCACTGTTAATGTTTAGAAGATATAAGACGCATAATGTATTTTATGCACAAAAATGTGAATGCAACTACAACATGATAATTATGCAACTAAATGACATGCACTTAAGGATAATGTGCATGTATAACTAGTCTATTTTTTATTTTTCATGCAAAATATGTGAAAATAGTTGCAATGCAAAACCTATCTACATGAGATGCAATAAAAAAGATGTTAAAACTGTAATGTACTTACAGTTCTTAAGGTGGACTATGGAAACAATGGGGTGGATAAATCACAAGACTAATTGACTGAACCTTCGCAAATTATTATGTGTCCCTCCTTACTGACCTGTGTAGCAATTAAGAAGTTTCTCTCTCTTACTTCAAATTAAAGTCTCATTATCATTTGATTAGTTTAGGCTCAAACAACCAGATCCGTCCACTTTTCATGAATCCTAGGCATGTACAGTTGTGATTTCCTACTTTAGAGTTGACAAACCCAATCATTTCCTTAGGTTATGTGCTCAAAGTTGAACAACACAAGCTTGCAAAACACTAAAAATTTTAAAGTTTTCCCCTGATTCCCATGTACAAGCAATAAGATGACACAAGACTTAAGACATCCACAATTACACTAGATAGAGTGTGGATCCTACAAACAAACTAAAAATGAAAAGAAACAAACAACAAAAGACAAAACAATAAAAACTAAAAACTATAGGATAGAGATGTTCCAACTCCCCCCCTATGCTTGAATTTGACTATGGCCTCATAGTAAAAAACAACCTTAAAAGGTGGAACAGTGATACCGATCATTCTTCTGGAGGAGGCGGGTACTGCGGAGCCGTGGGGTCCCAAGATGGATACTGCCCCTGAAAGCTCGGATCGTACTGGGGCATTGGTGGAGATTGTGGATACCCCCCAAAATAATTTTGGCTCCAATAGTTGTTGTAAAAGGGTCGTTGCTGCATCTCCATCCTATGCAACCTGTCGTGGATGTTTTGTTGGTTGTCGAGGAGGAAGCGCTCATTCTCAAAAATGGCCTTCTGATTATCTAACAGTCGGTTCGTTATATCCTGAATACCGGCGTATGATGTTGTATACTGTTGCTGCATCTGATGGATGTCTTGCAGCATCGAGTACATCCCCTGCATGGAATAGACATCCTCACCTTGAGTAGAGGGTTGTGGCGGCGGAGGCTGTGAAGATGAAGATGCACCCGGATGCATGCGGGGATGCTTTCGGGGAGCCACTCATGCGTGAAGAGGAGTGAAAGCCTCCTCTTCCTCTTCATGCTCATCGTTGTCATTGTCGTCATTGCCGCCGTCTTCATATGAGCTCTCGATGGTGATGACAGGACATTGAAAATGTTGAGCGTCCTCAATGTGGAAGACGGGGTCTGGAAGTGAACACTCTTGATATGTGTGATTAACATGACAATGTGCATATGCCAGGCCATCACGAAGCAGGATGAGGCTGGAGCGATGCAGATGTTGCAGGTTGACCTTGCTCCTGTTCGAGAGGGGAGTAAGCTGGGAGAAATTTAACCTAAGATAGTGGGCCAGCGGTGTGATGAGCCATCCAAAGTGGAATGGAGCCTTCCGCGTACTCCTCTTCACAGCCAACACTCGCGTCAAAAAAAAAATGCGCCCCAATTACACTCTTCTCGCTTCAGCAACTTGTGTAGGAAAAACAAGTCGGTCTCTTGAAACTTGCTGAGAGATAGGTCACCACGAGCGAACAAGGTGGTGTAGAGCATGCGGTGAAGAATCCACACGAATGTATGCTCGAAATACGCCACACGAATGTTGGGTGGTACAGTCGCTAGCTCAGCAAAAATAGCATCATAGTCCATCCTATTATCTGGCCTCCGGTACTGGTCTCGCCCATGATTCCAATTGTAGATGGAATTGAACTGCCTGAGGGTGAGAGTGTAATCGTTGTTGTACAACCGGAAAGAAACATGGCCCTTGATCCATTCCCGATTAGTGGCGATGACTTCATTTGGCACGACACATATGTCCAGTGATGCCATGAGCTCTGCCACTAGCTCCTTGTATGTCGGACATTCACCAAAGAATGGCTGGCCGTCGGTGTGGAATTCCATCTCATCGGGCCTCCTGCCCGTATGCCTTGCCTGCCCCTTGAGAACGTAGGCAAGATTGGGCTTGAACCCAAGATAACGAACCATGTCCCGATCGACGTAGCAGGTCGGCTCTATCTTTCTCTTCATCAGCTCCTCGTAGACCTTCCTGACCTGCGCAGAAGGATGAACAATCCGCGGGTGAGGAATAGACGTAGTAGGTGGAGGAATGAACATAGGGATCTCCACTGGTGTTGCGCGTGAAGAAGATGCACCGACAGTATGCACCATTATCGAGGAAGAGGGAATAGAAGACAGAGCTCGGTGAAGGTCGGAGAAGACAATCTCCGCTCGATGAAGGCTCGGGGAAGAAAGTGCTCCTTAGATGCTCGTAGCCAGGCTCCGATCATTCAACAAGACACACGGCACAAGTGGAGGAGGAAAACTCTGAAGGTGTGACGTCATATGATGACAATCCATCCCTTTTATAACAGTGGTTGGTGATGTTGTATGCCCGTCGATACAATCGACGTGAGTCGATGGTATCGACTCCTGTAGCACAATCCGTCTTCCGTGAGTATCAACAGTTGTCAATAGCCTGATGTAGGGGCCCGGATCGATGACGCGTCAATACCATCGATGGGTGTCGATGGTATCGACCCATCCCACAGATCGACTCTCTTGATGCAACGATCGCCGTTGATTTCCTCTCGTGGATCGGTGTCATGTCGCGTCGATACCATCGACGCGAGTTGATAGTATCGAATCTTCTTAGGGCACACACCCTTGCGAGGCCCAGTCGCCACTCTCTTCCTGTAGGCAGGGCGATACCATCGATAGGCCCGTCGATGGTATCAACGATGGTATCGACTTCACTGAGACAAATTTTGTCTGAATATCTCTAGAGATCTCGATAGTATCGACATGCATGTCGATACTATCGACCATGTTCTGGCGAGCAACCTGATGGTAGGTCGATACCATCGACGAGGCCGTTGATAGTATCGACTCAGAAATTTTTGCAGTCGCCTACCTGTGCCTATCTCGATACCATTGACACAAGGGTCGATGGTATCGACCCTGCCTCAGTCCTGCACATTGAACAAACAATCAAGGTATCATTTTTACACTAAAAACAAAATCAAAACAAACTAACCTACAAATGTGAAAGAAACTAAATGAAACTACCTATGGCTGGGTTGCCTCCCAACAAGTGCCCTTATTTAACATCTTAGGCTAGACTAAATCAAGCTCTTCATGCATCTGGAAGTGCAATGAGTTCGACCTTACTCACTTTCCTTGTGTAATCTTCACCGAAATACAACTTCAAATGTTTTCCATTAACCAAGAATGTTGTGTCACCATCACGCACCATGATTGCGCCATGTGGCCTGACCTCCTCTATGGTGAACGGTCCACTCCATTAGGATTTCAATTTCTCAGGATGCATCTTCAACCTGGAGTTGAACAAGAGTACACGATCTCCTTTCTTGAAGACACGCATCTGAATATGTCGATAGTGAATCAACTTTGTTCGCTCCTTGTAGATCCACGAGCTTTCATATGCATTCATCCTCAGCTCGTCAAGTTCATTCAACTCAAGCAACTGTTTCTTTCCTACCTCATCATAGCTCAAATTCAGCCTCCTAAGCGCCCAGTGCGCCTTATGCTCCAATTCCACCGACAAATGGCAGGCCCGACCATAAGCCAACCTAAAAGGCATAGTGCCTATAGGTGTCTTATACGCCGTCCTGTATGCCCACAAAGCGTCTGGTAGCAAGATATTCCAGTTCTTTCTCGTCGGAGAAACAATGTGCTCCAAGATCTTCTTAATCTCCCGATTGGAGACTTCCACTTGCACTTGTGTCTGTGGATGGTACGGGGTACCAATGTTGTGCTTTACCCCGTACTTTCTCAACAATGTCGCAAACTTCTTATTTCTGAAATGTGTACCTCCATCACTAATAATCATTCTAGGTACACCAAACCTGCAGAAAATGTATTCTTTGACAAACCTGCACACTACATTGACATCATTAGTCCTAGTGGGTATTGCCTCTACCCACTTTGACACATAATCAACAGCTAATAGAATGTACAAGTTAGAATTGGAGGATACAAAGGGTCCCATAAAATCAATACCCCATAGATCGAACACCTCGACCTCTTGAAATATATTGAGGGGCATCTCCTGTCTTTTTGAAATGTTACCTGCCCGTTGGCAGGAATCACATTACCACACATAGTCATAGGCGTCCCAGAACAAAGTAGGCCAGTAGAGACCACTCTCAAGTATCTTGGCCGTTGTCCTAGAACTAGCATGGTGGCCACCTGTCGGTAGAGTATGGCAATGACGAAGGACACTTTCATATTCCACCTCCGGTACACACCTGCGCAACACACCATCTCCGCACTACTTCAACAGAATAGGGTCATCCCAGAAATAATAACGCAAGGAATGGAAAATTTTCTTTCACTCTTGGTATGTCCAATCATCTGGGATAATTTTAATTTTGCAGGCAGGATAATTAACAATATAAGAAAACCAAGGATCTTTAGATTTCACAGATAAAAGTTGTTCATCGGGAAACATCTCGGTAATGGGTATATGCACATCCTTCTCGTCTATCCTTTCCAACCTAGACAGATGGTCCGCAACCACATTTTCTATTCCCGCCTCATATTTGATTTCAATATCAAATTCTTGCAACAGTAAGATCCACCTAATCAGTCTAGGTTTAACATCTTTCTTCTCCATTAAATACTTTATGGCGGCGTGGTCCGTCCATACCACGACTTTAGAACCAACAAGATATTGCCAGATTTTTTCAAAAGCAAAAATGACGGCAAGAAGCTCTTTTTCAATTGTCGTGTAATTTAGTTGTGCTTCATTTAAAGTTTTGGATCCATAGAAAATCACAACGGGTTTATTGTCTACACGTTGTCCTAAAACAGCCCCTACTACGAAATATGACGCATCACACATCAATTCAAACGGTTTTGTCCAATCCAGTGTTTGAACAACTAGAGCAGAAATCAATTTCTCTTTAAGCACATTAAAAGCATGTAAACATTTCTCGTTAAAATCAAACAGAGCATCCTTCTCCAGCAACTCAGATAATGGTTTGGCGATTTTTGAGAATTCTTTTATAAATCGGCGATAAAACCCGGCGTGACCTAGAAAACTCCGTACCCCTTTAACCAAGTTTGGTGGGGGTAATTTAGAAATAAATTCAATCTTCACTGGATCTACCTCCAACCCCTTTCTAGATACCTTATGTCCAAGCATGATCCCTTCGCTAACCATCATATGACATTTTTCCCAATTGAGAACCAAATGTGTGTCCTCACATCGTTGCAAAACTTTGTCTAAATTGTATAAACATTCATCAAAGGATGCACCATAGACGGAGAAATCATCCATAAAGACTTCCAAACAGCGCTCAACCATATCGAAGAAAATGGCAAGCATGCAACGCTGAAAGGTTGCCGGTGCGTTACACAAATCGAAGGGCATACGGCGGTATGCAAAGGTTCCATAAGGACAAGTGAAGGTGGACTTCTCTTAGTCCTTAGGATCAATGGAAATCTGATTGTAGCCCGAATAACCATCGAGAAAACAAAAATGAGATCGACCTGCTAATCTCTCTAAAATCTGATCAATGAATGGGAGAGGAAAATGGTCCTTAGGCGTAGCAGCATTCAATCTACGGTAGTCTATACATACATGCCACCCGGTTACCAAGCGGGTTGTAACTGGCTCATTTAATAAATTATGTGTAACAGTAATTCCCCCCTTTTTAGGGACTACCTGTGTAGGACTCACCCACGTCGAGTCGGATATATCATAGATGATATCTATAGAAAGGAGCTTGATCACCTCCTTCTTGATGACCTCCATCATGCTAGGATTTAGTCGACGTTGTGGCTGAATTATTGGTTTGGCTCCCTCCTCGAGCTAGATCTTGTGCTAGCACAATGTTGGGGAGATCCCCTTGATGTCTGCGACCAACCCCCCTAATGCACCTCAGTGGTTCTTCAGCACGATCAGCAATTGATCTTCCTCCTCGACACTCAGATATGATGAAATAATCACTGGAAGCTTCTCACCCTCAGCTAGAAATGTATATTTCAAGTGCGGTGGCAATGGATTCAATTCTAAATCTGGCGGGCTGATCAAGGATGACTGAAGCGGTGGTGGAAGTTCTCCAAGGTCTTCACAGTACCTAGCGTAGAAACACGGAAGCACCTGAAGCATCTTGGCACACTCTTGTAGTGACTTGCTTCTCATCCAATCATTTGTTATATTAACCAGGAAGGCTTCAAGCGGCAATTCTGGATATGCATTGAAAACAGAACTTACTATGGCCTCATCTTCAATAGAGGGAGGGATGTCCTCCTCTTCATCATTGGGAAAACCTACAGCCTTGCTAAGAGACACAACCTTAGTCTGCTCCAGTATGTCAAAAGCTAGTGTCCCCTTCTCCACTTTAGTCATTACATGAGACATATCTAAAAATGGCTTCCCTAGACATAAAGAGATATTCTGATCAAAGTGCTTTATCATGTGGCATTGCTCTTTGGCTTTCGATTGTGTAGTGCTAGAAGGCATGACCATCTCGAACCGATCATTAGTGATACCCAAGGTCAACCGACCTCTTCCCATCTCAAGTATCATGTCAGCAGTGGCTTGGAAAGGTCGTCCAAGGAGTAACTCATTACCCTGTTCATCTTGCATTTCCATTACAACAAAATCTGTTGGAAATACAAACCGATCAACTTTTACCAACACATCTTCACAAATACCATACAGCTTCACCACTGAATTATCCGCCAACTATATTATCATATTTCTCGGCCTTGATTCTTTAAGTCCCAATTTCTTGAATGTAGAGAGAGGCATTAGATTTATGCTTTCCCCTGAATCACATAGTGCTTCGCCAAATTTCACTTTTCCAATATAGTACGATATATTGAAGCATCCCAGATCCTGCCTTTTTGGTGGTAATGTGCCCATGATGAAAGCACTCACCTGCTCCTTGAGAACCACAACCTCAATATCAGGGATTTTCCTTTTCTTTGTGATGATGTCTTTCAAAAACTTCCCGTAGGAGGGTATCTGCTCGATTGCTTCTAAAAGTGGAATGTTGACAGAAAGCTTTCTAATGCTGTCTAGGAACTTCTTGAACTGTGCATCCACTTTCTTTGCTTTCACGCTATTTGGATATGGAACTGGGACAGTCTGTGCTCTTTGATGCAGAGGCACATATGGCGTCCTCTTCTGTGTCTCCTCCTCAGCAATAATGGGTTCTACTGTGACATCATATTCTATATCCTCAACCGGCTCTGTGGCTGGAATTGGCACCTCCTCTGTGGCCTCACCTATGGTTTCTGTCTGGGGTTTGCTTGGTTCATCGGCCCTGGGGTTTAAACTCTTTTTACCGCTCCTTAGCAAGATTGCCTTAGCCTGCTTATTTCCCCCCAGAATGTTTGTATTACCCGGAAAGCCTTGCTGCGCTGGCTTTTTCAGATTTTCTATCTCAGCTGCCATCTGCGCCATAGATGTCTCTATCATCCTCATCTGAGCCCCATGGCTCTATAATGTCTGCCCAAACTGATTCATGAATTCTCCTTGTTGCTTGATCTACTGGCCAAAAGTGTTCATTAGTTCTTGGTTCTGCTTTATCACTTGGTTGAGCAACTCAGTGCTCTTATCCTCCGCCACCAGTTGGGGTTTTGCATCGGGGTCCTGCAAGAAATTATTTGGATCCTTCCAGGAAAATTTCTTGTCCTTCCTCTATGAATAATCATTGTTTCTGTACCCCTGCTGCTGGCGCATGAACTTTACTTGAGCCTCATTATCTGATTCTGCGTCTTCTTTTGTAAGCAGTTTCTTTGCTAGAAGGTCCATCTTCTCATTCAACTCTTTGATGTCCTTTGACTCCCCTGCAGCCTGAACGTGCTCTACGGCGTCTCTGTTGCCCCAGGATTGCTTCTTGGCTATGTTTTTCATAATTTCCCAACACCTCATGTCTGTGTTGTTTAAGAAGAACCCTAAACCTGTGGAATCTAGGTTACTTCTATCATGCTCGGAAAGGGCAAAATAAAAGATTTTGACCTGTGTCTCCTTGTCAAGCCCATGATGCGGGCACCTCCTTAGCATGATCTGAAACCGTTCCCAGGTCTCGGAGTAAGTCTCCCATGCCTTCTGGCTGAAATTATGGATTTTTCTTATCATATCATTTGTCTTCTCGGGCGGGAAAAACCTTTCAAATAAAACTTCCACCATGCGGTTCCATGATTCCACATATTCATCGTCAAGATTGTGCAACCATTCACGTGCATTTCCCACCACGGAGTTGGGAAATAGCTTCAGGTAAAGTGTCTCCTGCGGGAACCTGTCTATTTTTATCATATCGCAGTTCTCCACGAACTGGCTAATGTGAGTCACCGGGTCTTCATTTTTTAGCCCATGAAATGCATTTGACTTGACCAAGTTGATTAATGCAGGATCAATCTTATAAGTCGGAATGTTGATTGCCTGCTTCTTTATCGGCCCCTTTGAAGCAGATGAGGAAGAGGCCTTTATCTTCTCCCATATTGTTTGTTCTTCTGCCATGGCCTCTTATTCTGAGTTGGAATCTATTTCTTCAGAATGATGTTGATTATAATCCTCCTCGTCATCTGGTCCCGGCAGTGGAACCTCTGGTGCTTGTTGCCTATAGTCGCTGCTACACGTCCGCACCATGCACAATACCTGCAAAATAATAATTTCGTTTCAGTACCGTGTTAGGCGATTACACAATTGGAAAGAGAGAATATGAATTTTAGAAATGATTTCAAAATAATAAAAATAAAAGGTGGCCTAGAATGGCCGCTCGTAGCACTCGTAGTACCGACAATTGCCGTGTCCCCGGCAGCGGCGCCAAAAACATGACATGATTTTACCATGCATAAAATGTAAGTGTACGCGTCAATGTAGTATAGGCCCTTGTGAGGCCCAAGTCGAACTCAGGGACACTGAACTATCAGTAGACTACTACTAACTATTTACGATCAGCTAAACCGATTAAATGAGTTTGAGAGTTGTTATAAAAATAAAAGAAAATAAAATAAAACAAAACAATCGATAAAAGGTTTAATTTAATCAATTAAAATGGAGATCTTTAGGATTGCGGTTTCACCACGGGTTTTCATTATATGAATTTCCATATAATAATTCAGATTCATGTCTCAATCCGGGTAGTGGCCTATAGTCAGAATTGCCCACTGTCGTGGTACAATTCACTACCTATGTCTAGGTCGGTTCCACCATCGTAGTAACATATACCCTAAACTAGGTGCATTAGAACCGACCTCTGGGTTTCCACCATTAACCGTACATCACCTTGTTCAAGGGATTTGTTAATTAATGTGAATTTCATCTCTTTTCAACCGTTAATTCTTCTTTCAAAGTAATTAAAGGCATTAGATTATCATTATGGTTATCAAGCCTAACAATATAATTGAGAAAACAAAATCATACCATGAATTTAAGAGATAAATTATGAATTACTATGATAAAAATGTCATACAATGCTTCCCCAGGATACTCTCGGTCCTAAAGACAAAGGGGATTAGCCCCGCATGTTCATCTCAGAGCAAAATATGGTTGAGAAAAGGGGAAACATGGAGAAAAACATGAATAAGTAATGAAACCCCTGAACGGAGAAGATCCAAGTGTTCCTCCACGTGGAATGCGTGATCTACAACCTTTTGGCGGTGGAAAACGTCTTCTTCGGCTTTCAGAACGGCTGGGGCATGCTTTTGGGCTCTGTTCTTCTCTCCACACCTTCTCGGGACGTGTGCAGCTGCTAATGACGTGATCCCCTACTCTTGGCCCCCGTCATTAGGTATAATCACTGAGTTAGGTTGCAAAAATATCACAACCATCGGATTTAGATCGATCTAAAACAAACTTGCATCTGACGGTGTCGATACCATTGACGCGAGTCGATGGTATCGACCCTGCACGATATCGGCAAGTCTTCTTTTCTTTTCGTCATTACGCCTGATGCTGACTCGATACCATCGACGCGGGTTGATGGTATCGACACCCTTAGGAGTTGGTTTTATCCCTTTACCGTCATTGAAACTCCACGTGTCGATAGTATCGACTTTTGGGTCGATAGAATCGACTGTCTGCTCACCAGCAACCTGATGGAATGTTGCTACCATCGACTTCCCTGTCGATGGTATCGACTCTGTGCTGCTCCTTGCGGCTGGCTGCCTGTGGTTGTGTCGATGGTATCGACAGTCGTCGATGGTATCAACATCTATAGATATGTGTTTTTCCTGAAATTGCAACACAAAACCACATAAGCCGAGATAAAACATATAATTGTAATCCTTAATGCTCAAAATGATAAAATAAGGGAGATTTGACACTGAGAAGGATCATAGACTAAAGTAAATGATTTATGCAATATTAACCACCAAAATGACCAATAAATGCATAAAACACAAGTAAAACAAGTCTATAAATGCTACTCAAAATCATCGCATCAACTCCACATCCACTTCCCCTTTCTTGGCTTGTTTGCGCTTATGCTGGGATGTGCCAAAAACGATTTTATCCCATACCTAGCTCCAACACCCCCAACACGTTCATGATGCTCTTTTGTCCCTAGAGATATCATCAATTCATTGTGTAAGCCCATAGGGTTGAACTTTCCCTCCTTCTGTTAGGCAGCCAACTCCAACTAATAATCATAAGAAAGGGACTAATCATTAAACAATTAAGTGAAAAATCATGGTCAATTATTGTGAAACTAAGAAATTTACCATTTCATTTGCCACCTCCTATGTTACTTGTATGGGGATTTATTCGAATTTGTTTCTCCTAGCATACTTTGTTTTTCCTGGCATCTATCCACTCCATATAGTGAGGCACCCATCCAGAAGCACTAGAAGACTCAGTATTAGAAGGAGTAGACTTAGTAGTAGAAGGAGTAGAAGTAGAGGGCCCTTGTTGTTGTTGTTCCTCTTATCCTTGCTATTGTCCTTGCTCTTGCTCTTTCTCTCCATCTTCCCCTTTCTCTTGTTGTCATTGTAGCTCTTCCTCTTTTTTAGCAGCTCTCTCAACATGTGGCGTGTAGTACCTTAACATTAAGCAAGCAATCACAAAAAGTTCTCTTCTCCTTTGTAGACAAGGTATAACAAGAAGGAGGTAGATATGTGTGGTGACCTTTAGTAACTTCTTTTGTTAATTCTTTTTGTATACCCATTCATGAAGGTACATTCTATATTTGATGCCATCTTTAGTCTTATTTGGTAATATCAACAGAGTGCCAATAATGCTATCACAAACATTTTATCATCATTCATGAAATTGATACAATGTTGAACTGTCAAAGAACTCCAATAAGAAAAATCCCAAAATATCAAACTCTTTTTGAATAATGACTTTTCACCTGTGGGGGTGGTACACAGTCTCTTACCAAAATGATTTACAATATTTTTTACTCTTGCATAAACATACTGCCCTAACATAGGTTTAGGGGAACTTTGTTCCTCAGTTGATCCATTGAATGTTTTACATATCTTTCGGTAAGGAAGCAACTGTGACTTCCCCATATTTTCTTAATCTTAATCTGATGTGTGACGTCCAAATCAAAACCCTCACCTCAGTGATAATCCCAATGTAAAATGACACACTAGGTTAAGAAGAAGAAAATCAGAGGAAGTAAGAAGGAAACAACAGTAGCACATGCACATGAACAATAACAAAATCATACAACATATGTTAACCATTGAACATATAATTACAACATGAATTGCTAAAACATTTGATATTACACATCGAACAATAAACTTTTACATTTACATGTACTACCACTAAACAGAAGGATCTTAAGACAATAGGTCCACCTATACATCAGCTCACCACATAACTCTCAACTATCAAGCTATTCAAGATCATACGTCCATAACCTACATAAAAGATTACATGTGGTACATGTCAGCACAATATTCAAGAATATTGTACTGAGTATATATACATGTCTTTTATATACCTCTCATTACTAAGACTTGGAAATAAGATAAAACTAATACTTGGAAGGAATAAACAAATATAAGAAAAAGCATATACTTGCACAAAGATATTATTACCAAAAGAGAACACATATTTTAGGCACATATGTCATTATATATACATGATTTTGATGCATTCTCTTGACTCTGAAGGAGCTCAAGATTAAGGGCCTTTATGATCAACTACCAAAGAGTTAGATCATATGTACAATGTGATCGAGAAGCAAAGAGTTAAGTCACTTCCAAGCACTGTACTACCAAAGGTTTTAGTACTTTCATTTAATGGAACAAATATATTATATTTGATGTATTCATATCCATAAGTATGGAAAACCAAGCAAGATATCATACAAGAACAATCATTTCAACCAATATCATGTGCCAAGTGATTATAAACATATAATATACAACAATACTACATGCCAGGCTAAGTAAGAGGTAAGGACCTAGCTTGATCAAGACTTAATCTAACCACATCCATGATTCCACTCTAACCTTGGTCAAACCCTGATTAAGACAAGATCATACATATCACCATTAGATTATCATCATCTTAACCCTAGTTATAACTTAACATAGGGTTTTCTTTACTCATTAGGGTATTCCCATCATTTCTTATCTTCTTATCTTGGAATTATCTTACTGATTTCATATTTTCATATTATGGTCCATCATGATAATTGTGTTTCACATTATTATATGGACATATTAACCTTAGGTTACATGCATTAATCATGTTAGGGTTTTCTCATCATTTTAAGATCTTTACCATGTAACATGATTTATATGCATAATTATAATCTAAAAATTAAAGATGAGTCTCTATATACTGATATCAACATATTCTGGAAATTCCAACATTTATTGAGAACATATGTATTTTCTATATTTTGTTTAGGGTTATTATCTCTAGATAGCCATAATAATCATATTACATGATTTTAGGCATCCTACTTATAATATCTGACATCATACTGATCATATTTCATATTTTAGAGTTATTGATGCATTGTCATAATTTTAGGTCCTTATTTCGTATTTATTACTCATGAAACAAGTTTAACATATATTACATGATATCACTATGATTTAAGAATCAAAAGATTGATATTGCGGTTTCATATTATCCCATGCATTTTTCTGAGAATTCTGGTAGCTTACTTGTTTTTTAAGACATTGTATCGATTTATTACAAATTATGCAAGATCACTATATTTTCTAGGATTTACCTTCTAGTGGCCAATCTGTGGATGCCATGTGGCCAGTTAGTGGGGCTTCTCTTTGAGTGAACTGGTTACTTCTCGTGTCTAAACTTGGTTCATCACTCCCTTCTTCTTGTTCTGGGACTCCGTATCCCTCTCTCCTTTCTCACGTCCACGCCCGACGCTTTCCCCCGATCAATGCCCCTACCACGAGCTCAACTTTCTTGGACCTGGGCACCACCATGAAGAGCATCTTCAGCGAGAAAAATGGAGCTCCATTCCCTCCTTCTTCTTCACACCCTCCTACGTGATTTGTTTCCTAGAAACATCAACCATTGTGGTTTGCTCAGGGTGCCCCCGCAAAGCTTCAGTCTCCAGCGAATGAGAAAAGGCTCCGGTTTCCTCCTCCTTGCAAACTGAAAATAGCACCAATAGGTTCGGGCATTCTCCTTCAATGCCTCTAGTATCGTGCCTTGATGCCAGATCGCTCCCCTGGCTATTTTGGCAGCCACATTGTTGGCTCCTACCACAACTGTGGGACTGCTCTAGCGAGAGTTTGATGTTGTTCCCTTTATCATCGTCTACTCTTTCCATAGCCAGAAGACTCACACTCATCATCTAGTACTCGAAATTACACTCAAGTTTCATTTGCTGCTTTAGAGCTCCATGTCTATTCCTCACTGCCTCCAAACACTATCAAGATGGTGGATATTTGGGAATTGCAATGCTATGGTGGGCTAGGTATCTTACTACCTTCTTCTAACTACTAGGCACATCCTATATTCCTGCTCCCCTTCTTATGACTACCTTTTGCAACACAAAGTAGAGAGTACATGGAATGAGAGAGTTACGTTTCTCGTTTCACACTACCACACCCTTCAAATAAGGGGTCACCATGGAGGACTAATCAACTACATCTAACTGCTCTTTGCACCGATATGAGGTGAACTGCTCACCCATGTTCTGCTCTCAACCCGCAATCCACATCATGAAGGGGATGGTGGAGTGTGGCTTCATTCCCCATGGTCTCCAGTTTGGTAAAGCAAGTCATTTATCCAACGGTAATAAACAAGTCACAACACATATTCGAGGTCACAAATCCGCTACACAGATCCAAGAACAACTCTGCATGTATGACATCTCATAGATATACAAACATAGCTCAAACTTGAATATCTTGATCAAAAAAATACACATGATTTCATAATTTTTTAACCTAAAATTAACTTCTTCTAGAACCTCAATACAACATGATATTTGGAATGTTGCTTCATTACAATCACATCTACATCCTATTAAAGTTTGATGCCAAAAACCAACTATTTGACCTATCAATCAAATACCTCAAAATGACATAAAGTTGGGGATCTTAATCATGATATTGATATCTATTAACATCCATACCCCTTTCGACATACTTGAAACTCTCAAAACAACTCAACATGCATGAATTCACTTATGTCATAGGACATTTAAGGATTCCAAAAGTTCACTCCATCACATGCTACACCGCTTAATATAAATTTCATCCTCAAAATTAAGCAAAACATCTAGTCCATCACATCATATACATCTTAAAAGAAATTTCAACCTCAAAATTAATCCATCCTCTTACTTAAAGGAAAAACCAAAAGGTCTCCATTCATACGTATGAAACCACTTTAGGTGTAACATTCTCACAAACAAGATATCTACAACATATATATACCACTCCTAAGAGGTTTACAAGCATCTTGGGTGAACAAACACTCCATTCAAGGTTGAAATAAGGGCTTATAAGCTTAGCATATGTCATGATGTATTTCATATTTTATTATTTAAATCCACATTTGTCCCATCAGTATTCCAACACCAACTTATACCTATTATGAAGGATTTCATTGCAATTAACTCATTTTTTCATGTAGATCATATTAGTATGCCATCATCATTATGTTGTGCTAATTTTTCAAACTACATCAACATATTTATAAGGCACTAGCATTCACATCACTTGGCATATACCATTAATATGATCTTGTTTCACTTATATATATTTTGTTACAAACTCTATTAGTGACTTCACTACTTGATTCACAAACTTTATAATATTGTTATCATCATTCAAGTATATGGTTTACCATCTATACATACAGAGACAACAACTATACTAGGTTTTCCATCATGTCATGTCCACATATTATATCTCAAACTCAAATCACAACATGCATATATTATATCAGGGTTCTGTTAAAAAATCTTATACAAGTGTCTTGTCAAACATATATTAAAACTTCATCTAGTCCAACTGAGGTTCTCCCAACCCATATCATGAGGGTATTCGCATGATCAGTCTCTCTGAGCTCACTCAAGTCTGTGAGAATGTCTTAAGAAAAACTTAATCTTCCCTCTTTGGTCTAGGGTTCTCAAATTACCTCATTAGCACTAATTGATTGCTTTGCAAGCTCTAGCCACATAAGCACAAACCAAAAACATTATATGACATTTTATTCATAGATCTCTACCAATAGAACATGCTTACACAAAAATATCTTATATACATCCACTAGATTCCTACAAGGAACCAGCAACTCGAGCTTGAGGCTTTAACAAAAACTAACACATTTAACGCCTCTAGGGTCTTGGGACTCTCTCTCCCTCCCCCTAATGGTACGTACTCATATTCATATAGCACATATGCACACATAACCAACCTCTCACTGACTCTAGGGTTTGGTCCTCCCAAGGACATCTAGGGTTCAACAAATCTATACAAATCATCCATAAAGGGATTAAACTCATTCACTCAGAAGTAGTCTAGTTTAGGACATATTGTAACACATATTTCTCATAATTCTCATATCTTGAAGTTTAGGTTCTCTAACCTTCTCCTACTAGGTCTCACTCTCTCTAGAGTTAACCCTATAACTGGTTCCAACACTGGAGGTCCTTGTTAAAGAGATTGAGGCTCATGTCGACTCACGTCTTATGTAAACTTAGCTCATCTCATCATGGAAAAGCCTACATACTTGCATCATAAAACCATATCTCAAATCCTCAGAACTGAACTTTCCTCAAAGACAACCCTTTATTATCATAAACCAGCTTATGTTGTTATATCAAACTTATATCATATCATTTGAATCTAATTACATCTATTCCATTTATACATATTCTAATAAGACTCTAGACATCTATTCTAGAACTATTCTCTCTTCTACATTGATGTCACTCAGTTTCACTTAGGTTGCATGACCACCTCCTACTCGTACATGTGTGAAGACACATTTTTGTAATACTAACATATATAATAAAATATTATATAGTTTTTCTCTAATAAAACAAATGTTAGAGAAAACGATCGAGGTTCAATCTCATTAGAATCAAAAACCAAATCCACAAAATGAGTGTCCCACACATCGTACAGAGTCTAGTGTCATGTCACCGAATGAAAAGGATGATACCAAAGTATAGACTAGTGTATGTATCCTAGACAATGAGAATTATATGTCTAGGATTTCTCTTCCCTTGATGCACATCATCTCCAAAGAATGTAATGTCCCATACCACCACATTATAAGGAAATAATGACATCTTAGGACTTGCTATAAAACAAGCACTAGTCTAGACCTAGTTCTCAAATATCTAGGTGCTAACCTAGAGTCTAGGTAAGATCTAATCTCTAAAAGATGACTAATCTAACCCTAAAGATTTTTAAGTTCAAGGATTTCTTTAGTTTGAGTTGCATAATGAGCAAATGCCAGGCTTTACAATTGTTCATGCTCTGGTACCACCTGTGATGTCTCTGGATTTTCTTAAACTTAATCCGATGTGTGACGTCCAAATTGAAACCCTAACCTTAGTGAGAATCCCAATTTAAACTTACATACAAGGCTAAGAATAAGAAAATCATAGGAATCCAGAAGGAGACAACAATACACATGCACATGAAGATTAATATAACCAAACAACATATGTTCACCATTCAACATATAATTAGACATGAATTGTTACAACATTAGATATTACACATTCAAAAATAAACTTTTACATATACATGTATTACCACTAAACAACAAGATCTTAAGACAACAGGTCCACCTATACATCATCTAGCCACACAACTCTCAACCATCAAGCTCTTCAATATCATACATCCACAACCTAAATAAAAGATTACATGTGGTACACATCAACATAATATTAAAGGATATTGTATGAAATAGCCTACGTGTCTATTATATACCTCTCATTACTAAGACTTGTCAATATGATAAAACTAATACTTGGCATGTTTTAACAAATATAACAAAAAGCATATACTTGCACAAAGATATTTATTTATTTTTTGTCGGTAAAAAGTCTTGTTGCTATTAATTGAAACCAAACTTTAGGTACAGAATCATGCGCCCCTACAAATTGGGATGATAAACATCCAAAACAAACCTAGAGAGACCAGGAAATGGACCTCCTGAAAGATCAAGAAAAAAAGAATACAAAGACAACCAGCAACCAACTGACTCCAGTAGACAACTGAAGAGGTTAGCAACCATGCCACCAACACGGATCACTAGCATTATGCACACCTTCAAAGAGTGACGTCTTTGTCTTCTGGAGGATGAGTCGAGAGTTGCAGAAGAACATCAACAGTGCTAGTTGCTAAGGCTCAGTTGCTTCTCAAAAAAACCTAATATATACATCACAAGGAAGTGAAAGTCACACAAGAATCCATCAAAACGCTGCACTGCACACTGGGATCCTATGATTAGTCCACCTACTAGGCCTTCACTGGCAATAATGAGCACCCAAAAATTTGTGAAGAACAGATAGATCTGTAACCCCAATCCTCCAGTCAGTAGAAAACACAGATCTTTGAATCCAAGTAGGACCAAACACCAGGTCCTTGAATAACGATAGAAGTTGTTTGCACAACAACAAAACAAAACACCCAAAAAACACCCAAGGGTGTTTCCTGTCATCAATAGGCCCGAGGCCAAAGCAATGGACGATGAACCCTAACCAGGACCCTGTGCCCCTGTATGCACAGAGACATTTAAACGAACACCTCGAAGGTGTTCCATCTTTCCACCAACAGGAGGAGCCATCAAACGTAGGAGCGCCTCAGTAAAACCTATAGCAGGAGCGCCTCAGCAGAACCTAGCAGCAACAGAAGGCTAGCCATTCCTGACATGCAAATCCTGGGGTCAAACAAGACCTGCAGCAGCAACCTGAGCTGTGGATGTAGCCTACATAGCAAGGGGAACGCCACCAGAGCCTGAGAAGGAAGCTCCATCAACCTGGAAGATGCCTCTAGAGCCACCCGCCGTCAGGGTCACCAAGAGCCCAGTTGTAATCAAGGATCGCCCCACCCTGGATAAGCCAGTACCTCGGGGAAGAGCACCCTATAGGCGCTGTATCCACCAGACATCAAGCTGGTCGGAGGACGCCCGAAGCATCAGTCACGCCTGGAGCAGCGTGTGATCGCACAACACCTAAACCGTTCTAGGGACAGAGCCCCAAGAAGGGAACACCGCCATGTCAATGCCCCCGAAGATGGACTGCAACCCAGAGTACAGGCCCGTGAGGGTTTGCACCGTGGTCGCCTAGAAAAATGATGAACTTGTGGGTGACATCACCTGCCTGGACGAACCAGGACTTGCTCAGAGAACGGATTAAGGGGGTTGCATGAGAAGCATGGCCGGAGGAGCCTCAGCTTCGCCTGTGAGAATGGAGCATCAAGTGGAGCCCTAGATCTGGGAGAGGATACTCGTCTCCAACAGTCACACTTGAACTGGGTGGAGGTCGATCAGATCGACTAGGCCACTGCACAAATCCGTATCAGACTTCCCGCGAAGCTCCATGTCTCCCCCTTTCTCCATGTCAGCCGAAGGGGACGCCCCAGCCGCCATCTTGACTCCAGAAAACCGCAACCTACTTCAGTCAGACCTCGTTGTGGCAACGTGGAAGCCAGGGGGAGGGAAGCGCCAAGGAACCGCTCCCTCCCCCCAGCGGTGGCCACCGGGGCACCAGGAGATCTAGAGAGAAGGGAGAGTGGGTGACCTAGAGAGAAGGGGCCCGCTCTTCCATTATGCAATTTGATATTTATTTCCAAAATAGAACACATATTTTAGACACATTTTCCATTTATATCCATGCATTGACCGCCAAAGGTTTTGATACATTATCTTGACTTTCAAGGAGCTCAAGATTAAGGCCTTTATGACTGACTACCAAAGAATTAGATCATAGGTACAATGTGACTGACTACCAACGAGTTAAGTCACTTCCAAGCATTGTACTACCAAAGAGTTTAGTGCTTTCATATAATGGAACAAATATATTATGTTTAATGTGTTCATAGCCATAAGTATGGAAAATCCAGAAATATATCATACAAGAACAAGCATTTCATCCAATGTCATATACCAAGTGTACAACCATACTACATACCAGGCCAAGTAAGAGGTAAGGGAGTACCTTGATCAAGATATAATCTAACCACATCCATTATTCCACTCTAACCATGGTCGAACCCTGATTAAGAAAAGATGATACATATCACCATTAGATTATCATCATCTTAACCCTAATTATGACTTATCTTAGGGTTTGTTTTACTCATTAGGATATTCCCATCATTTCTGGTCTTCTTATCTTGAAACTATTGTACTGATTTCATATTTCATATTATGGTTCATTAACTAATAATTGTGATTCACATTGTTATGTAAACATGTTAACCTTAGGTTGCATGCATTAATCATGTTAGGGTTTTCTCATCATTTTAAGGTCTTTACAATGTAACATGATTTATATGCATAATTATGATCTTAAAATTAAAGACGAGTCTTGATATACTGTTGTAAATATGTTTCAAATTCCAACATTTATTGAGCACATATTTTCTATATTTTATTTAGGGTTATTAGCCCTAGATAGATATACTAAGAAAATTACAAGATTTTTTGCATCCTACTTATAATCTCTTACATCATATATATCGTATATCATATTTCATAGTTACTGATGCATTCTCATAATTGTAGGATGTTATTTGGTATTTATTACTCATGAAACAATCATAACATATCTTATATGATATAACTATGATTTAAGCATCAAAAGACTGATATTGTGGTTCATGTTGTTCTACACATTTTTCTAAGAATTTTGGTAGCTTGTATTTTTCTGACATTGTATCAATTTAATACAAATTATACAAGACTACTATATTTTCTGGGATTTTAGCTTCTTGTGGCCAATTTGCGGTGGGCACATGACCAGTTAGTGAGGCTTCTCTTTGAGTGAACCGACTAGTTATCTTTACTAAACTTGCTTCACTCCCTTCTTATCAGTCTGGGACTCCGTCTCCCTCTCTCCTTTCTTGTGTGCATGCCTGATGCCTTCCCCAGATCAACGTCCGCTCCTACGAGCACAACTTTCTCAGACCTGAGCGCCATCGTAAAGAGCATCTTCGAATAGAAAAATGGAGCTACATTCACACCTTCCTGTGTGCTTTGTTTCCTAGAAACAACAGTCATCATGGTCTACTTAGGACGATGCCACACAATTGTAGTCTGCAGCGGATGAGAAAAAGGTATCAATTTCCTCCTCCTTGTGAACTAAAAACACTGCCAATAGGTTCATGAATTCTCCTTCAATGCATCTAGTATGGTGCCTTGATGCCAGATCACTCCCCTCGCTATTTTGGAAGCCATGATCTTAGCTCCTTCCGTCGTAGTGGGACTGCTCTACTGAGAGATTGATGTTGTTCCCTTCATCATCGTCTACTCTTTCCACAACCAAAAGACTCACACTAATCATTTAGTGCTAGACATTACACTCATGTTTCAATTGTTGCTTTAGAGCTCCAATCTATGACTCTCTACCTCCGAACATTGTCACGATGGTTGATTTTTTGGGATTGCAATGCTATGGTGGGCTAGGTATCTTACTACCTACTACAAAACATAATGGATAGGTCATAGAACAAGAGAGTTCCATTTCTCATTTCACACTACCACATACTTTATATAAGGGGCCATCTTGGACGACTAATCAACCGCGTCTCACTACTCTTTGCACTAATCTTAGGTGAACTGCTCACACATGTTCTTCTCTCAACCCATGATCCACATCATGGAGAGGATGGAGGAGAATGGCTTTATTCCTCATGGTCTCCAGTGTTGCAAGGAAAGTCACTTATCCAATGGCCATAAACAAGGCACAACACATATCTGGGGTCACGAATCTGTTGCACATATCCAAGAACAACTTTGCCCGCGTGACATCTCATAGATAAACAAACATAGCTCAAACTTGAACATGTTGATAAAACAAATAAACATGATTTCATAAAATTTTAACCTTAAATTTACTTCTTCTAGGAACCTCAATACATCATGAGAATTAGAAATTTTCTTCGTTACAATCGCAACTACATCCTATTAAAGTTTGATTATGAAAACCAACTATTTGACCTATCAATCAAATACCTAAAAAAGACATAATGTTGGGGATCTTAATCATGGTATCGACATCTATTAACATCCATACCCTATCGACATACTTGAAACTCTCAAAACAACTCAACATGCATGAATTCACTTATGTCATTGGACATTTAATGATTCCAAAAGTCCCCTCCATCACATCCTACACACCTTAAGACAAATTTTATCCTTGAAATTAAGCCAAAAATCTAGTCCATCACAACACCTTTAGCACAAACCTTTGATGACCAAGATATACAATCTTACCACCATGATTCACTTCGATAGAATATGTATTTTCCTCCCACATAAGACATGCCTTAGATCCTTCGAATTTGTAGCCAGACAAGTTTCCATAAGCATGAAAGTCATTAATAGTTCAAAACAACATAACACATAATTTAAACATCTCTCAATGCAAAGCATCATAAGTCATCACACCATGTCCCCATAGTTTCTTTAGATCGTCAATGAGAGGTTCAAGGAAAACATCAATATCATTGATAGGTTGTTTGGGACCCAATATCAGCAACAACATCATGGCATACTTATTCTTCATACACAACCACGAAGGACAATTGTATACAACAAGCATGACAAACCAAGTACTATGTTTTATGCTTAATATTCCATATGGATTCATCCTGTTAGTACAAAGTCTAAGTCTTAATTTCTGGCTTCTTTGCCAAATTCATGATATAATAAATCAATCTTCTTCCAATACGGGGAATCATACACATGTCGTTGCATACCATCATTGTTTTTCTTTTCCACTGCATGCGAAGATAAATTTTGTGCACCTATGACATTAGCAAACAAGTGTTGGAACCAAGATATTATAGGAAGATATCACATCACCTTGGCAAGAGACTCAACCAACTCACACTTTGATCTTATGTGTTATTGTTGTCTATCAACCTTCCACAAAAAAAATGGATTAGGTTCATAGTGAGAATATCTATATGTACTCTTAACATCCACATGATCTCATCCACAAGGTTAGTATCTTGAATTCAAACATCATTGAGTAATATAATTCTCTAGACATTTAAATTTTACATCATCTATCTAATAACTAAATTAAATGTAATAAATTGGAAGCTTGCCTTTTATTAAAAATGAATTCATTTGACATTATATGCCATTACAATCATCACATGATTGGATCTCTAGGCATACATAACCAACAGACTCCCACTTACACTTAGAGCCAATCACCCACAAATCATATTACAAATGATCTTACATGTCCATCATGCTTCTGTTGTGCAAGTGTCTTAGTCAAGGGATCAACAGTGTTGTTTTCAGTTGATACTTTACAAATCTTTACGTCTCCTCATTGTATGATTTCTTATGAGAGATGATACTGCCTTTGTATATGCTTTGAACAATAATGTAATCTGGGTTCCTTATCTAGTGCAATAGATCCATTGTTGTCACAATATAGCTCGATTGCATCACTGATGCTTGGAACAACCCCAAGTTCTGTGATGAACTTCTTGATCCATACACCCTCCTTTGCTGCACTCGATGCAGCAATATACTTGGTCTCTATTGTAGAATCGATAACTATTTTTTTCTTGGAACTCTTCCATATAACAACTCTATTGTTGAGGCAGAACCCGAACCATGATTGTGACTTATAATCATCTTCATAAGTCTAGAAGCTTGCATCAGTGTAACCCTTTACCACCAATTCTTCCTCACCGCCACAGAACAAGAACTTATCCTTAGTCTTTCTCGAGCACTTGAAGATGTTCTTCATGGCTATCCAATGAGCATCACCTGGATCTAACTAATATCTTCTCATCATGCTCAGGGCATAAGAGATGTCTGGACGAGTACACAAAATTGCATACATGATTGATCCAATTAATGAGGCATATGGAATTACATTCATGTGTTACCTTTCTTCACAAGAATTGGTACATTAAGCTCCAAAGATAGAGAAACCATGACGTGTAGGAAGGTTTCCTCTCTTTGAGTTCTCCATGTTGAACCGCTTCAACACTTTGTCAATGTATGTTCTCTAACTTAGTCCAAGAAGCCTTTTGGATCCATCTCTATATATTTTTATTCCCAGGATGTAGGATGCTTCTCCCATGTCTTTCATAGAGAATGTATTTCCAAACCAGGTCTTTACCTTTCATAAAGAAAGGATGTCATTCCCCATCAATAGTATGTCATCTACATACAATATGAGGAATATCTCTATGCTCCCATTAATGTTCTTGTACACACAAGGTTCATCTTAATTTTGAGTAAATCCAAACTCTTTGACTGTCTCATCAAAATGAAGATTCCATCTGTGAGATGCTTGCTTCAATCCATAGATTGATATTTGTAGCTTACAAACTTTATTTGCAAATTTTGGATCTATAAATCCTTTAGGTTGTGTCATGTACACATCCTAAACAGGATTCCCGTTAAGGAATGTGGTTTTAACATCCATTTGCCAAATCTCATAGTCATGATAAGTTACAATAGTAAGCATGATCTTTATGGACTTAACCATGGCCACTAGATAAAAGGTTTTTGTCATAGATAACACCTTAAACTTGTTTGAAACCTTTTGCTACCAATCTTCCCTTATAGGTTTGAACTTTTCCAGCCATGTCGGTCTTCTTCTTGAAGACCCACTTGCACCCTATGGGTTTTACCCCTTCAGGTGGATCCACCAAAGTCCATAATTTGTTGGTATACATGGATTTCATCTCAAATCTCATGGCCTCAAGCCATTTTCAGACTCTAGTCCCTCAATAGAATCTTTATAGGATATTGGCTCATCATCTATGACCAATTCACTACCTTCCTGAGTCACAAGATATCCAAATCTTTCAGGTTCAAGGCATGTCCTACTAGACCTATGAGGTTCATGTGTCACTTGAGGAATTTTTGATTCCACATCATCTTGTGAATCTCTTTGTTCCTCTAGTTCATAAACTGGTTCAATGTTTTCTTGTTGGTCTCAAACCTATTTGAGTTCCAATTTCCTCCCAATGATTCCTTCAGAAATGAAGTCCATCTCAAGGAATGCAGCAGCCCTGGAAACAAACACTTTGTTGTTAGATTGGGAATAAAAGTAATATCCTCTACTTTCCTTAGGATATCAAATAAAATAACATTTATCAGATTTAGGACAAAGCTTGTCAGGAAATGCTTTTTTGACATATGCTTAACATCCCCAAATCCGAATACAAGACATACTGGTACGCTTACTATTCCATAACTCATCTGGTGTCTTATGAACTGATTTAGATGGCACTCGATTTAGTCTAAATGTGACAGTTCGAAGAGCATGCTAATAGTGTGTGATTCCTTCTTTCTGATACACCATTATGTTGAGGTGTTCTAGGTGGATTCCATAGGGATACGATCCCATGGGCTCTAAGAAGGTCCTCAAAATATTGGTTTAAGTATTCCCCACCTCGATTAGAATGAAGTGACTTAATACTTTTACCAAGTTGGTTCTAGAGTTCATTCATAAACTCCTTGAACTATTCAAGAGTTTCTAACTTATGTTTCATTAAATATACATAGCCATACCTACTGAAATCATCAATGATGGTAATGAAGTATTGATATCCACCTCTAGCAGGTTTTCTAAATGGTCCACACACATCAGTATGTATGAGTCCTAATAGATCACTAGCCCTCTCAATATTACCAGTGAAAGGGGTCTTAGACATCCTTCCCATCAAACAAGATTCACATGTCTTTATTGATTCCAAATTAAAAGAGTCTACATAACAATCTTTTGGAGTCTAGATATGTGATTCTCAATTATGTGCCCTAGACGACAATGCCAAAGGTATGTTTTGTTTGAGTTGTTGAGTTTTAGTCTTTTGGTATTAATTTTATATCAATATGTCTTTATATCTAACAAGTAAAGACCATAAGACATAGGGGTACAAACATAAAAGATCCCATATTTTTAAATAGAACATCGACCACCTTTAATATGGAATTTAAATACATACTTGTCTAAACAAGATACAAAAATGATGTTTCCATTTATAGCAGGTATATAATAGAAGTTCTTTAACTCTATTACAAGCCATGTGGGTAGAGATATAATATAGGTTCCAACTGTGTTGGCCTCAACTCTTGCACCATTAGCAACTCACAGTTCCGTTTTGCCTTTTCCCAAAGGCCTACTTCCTTTTAGATCTTTTATATGAGAACATATGTGAGATTCACATCCAGTATCTAATACCCAAGATGATGTAGTAGATACATTTATCTCAATAACATATATACTAATGTGGAGATCACCATCCCAGTCTTCTACTTCCTAAAAGCTTTTAAGTACAAAGGATGAGTTCCTTTTGTACTTTTCTTTCTCCTTATCTTGACTGTTGAAGAATTGGACTTAGGCTTGACCACAGAACTCTTCTCAATCTTGCTTTGATCCTTGGACTCAGCCCCACTAATCACCATCAAGGGCTTCACTACTTCATTTTTTGTCAGTAACGTCGTTGTAGAAAGCATCACTTTTACTAGAAAAATTGACCTAATATGTTATTGCATCCTTTCTTTTAAAAAAAATATGAAGCTATAAGTCATTAGGAAAAAATCTGGGTATCAATTGATGCACAGGGTCAGTTTTTTTAAACCTAATCAATGCTATAAAAGACCCAAAAAATCTATATTTTTGCTGACACACATAAACATAACATCTATTTTATCAAAAAATTGACCCAACATATTTCCCATGGAAAAAATTGGCTCCATTTTCCCTTCGTGCCTCCATAACATGTTGAGTATTAGGGTCGGTTTTTGTAAATAGCTGACCTAGTAGTATACAAAAAATTCAGGCACCTCTTACATCTATTGGGTCGGTTTTTTACACACAACTGACCTAGTAGGTTCTGACCTCTAGGGTCAGTTTTATGGAATAATCAACCTTGTAACAGAGAGTAATGACACTGGTTTAACTCTTACAGACCTCAGGGTCAGTTGCAAGGTTCAGTTACATCTATTGGGTCAGTTTTTCTAGGACAACCGACCTTATAGACTTGTAAGGTCAGTTGTTTTAGTATAACCGACCTTACAGACCTCAGGGTCAGTGCAAGGGTCGCTTACATCTATTGGGTCAGTTTTTCCATTATAACTAACCTTATAGACCTCAGGTTCAATTTCAAGGGTCAGTTACATCTATTGGTTTGTTTTTTCTATTATAACCAACCTAATAGACCTTTAGGATCAATTTTTTAAGTATACCCGACCTTAAAGACCTCAGGGCCAGTTAAAATGGTCGGTTACTTCTATTGGGTCAATTTTTCTATTATAACCAACCTTATAGACCTCAGGACTAGTTACAATGGTCAGTTACCACTATTGGGTTGGTTTTTCTAGTACAACCGACCTTATAGACCTCTAGGGTCAGTTTCTTTATGTAGTACCGACCTTATAGTTCTCAGTGTCAGTTTCAAGGGTCAGTTACATCCATTAGGTTGGTTTTCCCTACATAACTGACCGTATAGGTGACCTCTAGGGTCGGTTTTCCACACATAACTGACCTAGTAGTTGATGACCTCCAGGGTCAATTTTTATGGAATAACCGACCTTGCAAATAGATAGTTCGTGCACCGGTTTGACTCTAGGGTTGGTTTCCCCTACATAACTGACCGTATAGGTCAGGCAAGTTATTAGAGGCAATTCTCTGAGCAGAGTTACTACAATCGCGAGCTCCCACTGCTGCTATTGAGCCCCCGCGCTACTACTGCCTGAACCCCAGCTTTCACTGCCGCTACCGCGCCCGATCCCGAGGAAGAGGAAAACTACCGGAGATAAGAGTTGTCGTTGTGTCTAAGAGAAGATTAACTATCATGGCATGCCCCAAAAGAAGCTCAAACATCGTCGCCAAAGGGTTGTTCTCGATTCTTGGCCAAGAAGGTAAGATTTTCTCTATTACTTTTACCCTAAAATCGTCTCCAGTGTGAGTGAGCGCTGCTACCGAGTAGTTATATCTATCTAGGCATATATGCGCCGATGACGAAAAGGGTTTCTGTGGCTACGGTGCCCTTGGGCATGGTTGTTACTATGGCTGAGGCGGTGGTAGTTGTGCTAGGTGACTGGGTAGGTGGGGAGGGAGATGGGGTCAGAGATGGCCCGCCGAGGAGTCCTCTGGTTGGAGACTGCTGAGGAGGTTGGAACATCGTGGTATCTGACTTCCTTACATTGTTTATAGCCCCTTGTGGTGCCCGAAGACCAATGAAGGGTCGGTGATGCTAGTTCTAGGTGCTGGTGGCCGTGGAAGCGCCTTAATCCTTTCTACTCAATTTCATGTTAACACATGATATACATCAAAGCATAACATATATCCCGTAAGTATATGTATATAAGTAATTCGAATAAACCTAGACATGAAATGTTGAATACTCATATTCATGAAATGTAAGGTCTCTGGCTCCCTTGAGACTTCAAAACATCCTTATTGTCTTATATATACATGTCTTCTATATTATACTATTCATATGATTAGAGTTATTGAAGAACTATTAGGGTAATGGGAAATAAATGTACACAAATATATATTTCAGTGTAGTTGCACTCTGAAGATCTGACACTCGGTGGTCATCCTTTTTCTCTTTGCCACCTGCACGCCTTCCACTTCCCACGGTCTTCTCTCATTTTCATCTCGACAGCTCAGGACAGTTACATTGTTTTTCCATTTTATTTGACTAGTAACCCAACCAATAATAAAAACATGTATTCTTTCATATCTACATTTTAGTATCAGTCACATATGTCATCATTGTATACATTCTAAAAATATGAGTGTAAACATGTGTAGTCCCAGATTGACACTTTAGGGTTTATAGATGAGATCATCGATGCATGACGTTTAACTTAATATATAAATATGACAATAATAAATTTATATATTAACTTAGAAACCCGTTCAAAATTGACTCATTAGGAGTAAATTTTGGATAGTCCCCTGTCTGGGACTATTTTTGGATATTTAATGTCACTTAGGATGTAAGTTTTTTGTATGTTTAGTTTTGAAGAAAATTTTAGTAGTATTTACTCATTTGTTCTCTGGGTACATATGTGGATGGTTATTTGCCATTTACATCGATGTACTTAGAGAACTTAGGGGAAATGCTGCTAAAATTTTCTTGAAAAAGAAACATATATTATACAGTTACCAGTGAGATTAAATATTCAAAAATGGGATAGGTGGTACACGTTAGTATAAAAGTAATTAACTTCCTATCAATAACAACTTACAACTTATAGTATCAATATAAATTCTCAGTTTTATAATTAATTTAATGTGATCTAGAAAATGGATCAAAGTTGGATGTCTATCAAGAATTGTTGCAGTCCAGAGTTTGCTAAAGGTCTTGATGAATTTATTAGATTTGTTGAGGAACATAGGAAACTACCTACAGATAGGTTCTTTTATCCATGCAGAAATTGTGGTAACAATTTGAAAGTTGATATTATTGAGGAAATTAAGAATCATGTCATATGCAATGGTATCATACTAGGTGATAATGAATGGTATTGCCATGGAGAGAAATTTAAGTATGGATCAGAAAATGTAGATACTAATAGTTGTGGCATAGAAGATATAGATAATGATGATAATGTCAATGATGAACCGATTCAGGATGATATGGTTGATGAGATGCTATGTATTTATCGAGACAATGTCATTGATACACCTTCTTTATTTGCAAACATTGTCCATAATGCTGAAAGACCATTATATAAGGGTTGTACTAAGTTCACGATGTTGAGTGTTGTGATGCGATTATATACTCTTAAAGCTCAAAACCAGAGGTACGATAAGAGTTTCACTTCATTGTTATCCTTGTTAAAGGAAAGTCTTCCTGAAGGCAACAAGCTTCCAATTTCAACATATCAAGCAAAGAAAATAATGTGCCCAATGGGAATGGAAGGCTAAGCAGATTCATCCATGTCCAAAAGATTGTGTGTTATTTCAGAAGGACTATAGTAATTTGATAAATTGTCCAAAATGTGGTGCGTCAAGGTACAAGACCACAAATTTAGGTAAGGCTAAGAATGTCTCTCCTGCCAAGGTGATGTGGTATCTACCAATAAGACCACGATTTCAACGCTTATTTGCTAATACTGAAGATGCATGAAATTTGTCCTGGCATGGGGAGTTAAAGGCCAATGATGATAGCATCCTACGACACACATCTAATTCACCACAATGGAAGAAAATTGATTTATTATACCCTCAATTTGGTAAATAAATAAAGAACTTAAGACTTGGACTTTGTACAAATGGAATGAATCCTTATGGGACATTAAACATCCAGTATAGCACTTGGCCTATTATGATTGTTATATATAATATTCCTCCTTGGTTGTGTATGAAAAATAAGTATGTCGTGTTGTCAATATTGATATCAGGGCCCAAGCGACCTGGAAATGACATTGATGTTTACCTTCAACCTCTAATTGATGACCTAATGAAACTATGGGAAGAAGGTTTTATGACATATGATGCTTCACGTGAAGAGATCTTTAGTTTGCGTGCTAAGTTGTTTTGAACGATTAATGACTTTCCAGCTTATGGAAAATTCTCTGGATATAGCATAAAAGGATACAAAGCATGTCCTATTTGTGAGGAAAATATTGATTAATTTCGATTGAAACATGGTGGTAAAATCATATATCTTGGTCATCAGAGATTTCTCCCACAAGTGCATCCTTATCGAAGGCAACACAAAACCTTTAATGGATCAACTAAGGAACGAAGTGCTCCTAAACCTATACCAGGAAATGTTGTATATGACAGGGTGAAAGATATTTTCAATGAATTGGGAAAGACATCAAGTAGTCATACTCTCGCATGTGACAAATCTTTATACAAGAAGAGGTCAATATTCTGGGAACTTCCTTATTGGAGATTCTTGTCAAGTAGACACTGCATTGATGTCATGCATGTTGAAAAAAAATGTTTGTGCTAGCATCATTGGTACGCTATTGAATATACCAGGAAAGACTAAAGATGAGATCAAATCTAGAAAATATTTAGAATTAATGGGTACAAGAAAAGAATTATCAATGGAGATTAGGGGTCTCTGCACATATTTACCATCAACCTGTTACACTTTGTCAAAGAAGGAGAAAAATACTTTCAGTGAGTTCTTGTATAATATTAAGGTTCCACAAAGATACTCTTCTAATATTTATATATTGGTATCAAAGAAGGATCTGAAGTTGATAGGTCTCAAATCTCATAATTGTCACACCTTAATGCAACAAATGTTACTTGTGGCTATTTGATCTATATTGTCGAAACATGTAAGGTTTGCAATCACAAGACTTTGTTTCTTCTTCAATGAAATATGCAACAAAGTGATACATCCTGAAACTCTTGATAAATTACAAAAAGATGTAATTATTACCATGTGTCAGCTTGAAATGTACTTTCATCCTTCATTTTTTGATATGATGGTTCATCTTGTAGTACATATAACAAGGGAGGTGAAGATGTTGGGTCCAATTTTCTTGCACTGGATGTATCCATTTAAAAGCTACATGAGTGTTTTGAAAGGTGATTTTGGAATCGTTATCGTCTTGAAGGAAGTACTATTGAGGGTTATGTGGCTAGGGAGGTGATGGACTTTTGCAATGATTTTTTGAATTGCAATGAAACTTCTAGTGATCTAAAAAATTCTCATCACACTGAATATTATTGTGGCAAAGGAACTCTGGGAGCACGAGTGAAAGGAATTAGTCGTGAGTTGTGGGAACAAGCACATTTGTATATTTTATACAACATCGATGAATTTGGTAGCTACATCACATAACACAATGATCTTATCAAGAGAAATCATCCTCGATCTAGTTCAATGTGGTTTGCAAGAGAGCATAATCGAACATTTATTAGGTGGTTTGAAGAGAAAGTCTTTAGTCAACTATCTGAATCATCAAATAATGTTGTTGATAACATAAAATGGCTCACATTTAAGCCAAAAATGGATGTCATGTCATATGAAGGATATGACATAAACATATTTTCATACTACACAAAGTGTCAAGATGAAAGTAGTGTAGTCCAAAATAGTGGAGTCACTGTTCAAGGTTGTTCATTGTATTTTGCTAGTACTAAAGATAAAAGACCACTTGAAGATGAGATGTCATATTACGGCATCATTGAGGACATGGGAAATGGACTATACAAATTTCAGAGTTCCTATCTATAGATGTAATTGGGATGATAACAACATAGGACTTTTAGTGGATGAGTTGGGTTTCACATTGGTGAATTTTGAAAAGATTGGTGAGAAAGATGAGCCATTCATCATGGCAAACCAAGCAAAACAAGTATTCTATATTGATGACCCAGAAAACAAAAATTGGTCTGTTGTTCTTCATGGAAAAAGATAGTTTACTATAGATCATATAAATGAAGAAGAATACTACAAAAATTATGATGATTCTAGCTTATTCTCAGTTGGTTTGCCAAGTGTAAATGTTGAAGTTAACACCGATGAACCCTACAAACGTCAAGATCATGCTGAAGGAATTTTACTTGACTATCAACTCAGCCAATACTAGTGGCATGCATTCTTTAAAATCTACATTTTATTATCATTCAAGCATGTAATCTTTTAAATATACATCATATTACCACTTGTGCTATTATTATCACTTATGTTTTTATTTTTTCACGTATACTTGCATGTTATTCTAAAATGGCAAGCAAAGATGAACATTTTGAGCATGAACACCATGAGGATGGTATTGGTGATGCTTCTGGTAGTGGGGATACTAACAATTGTATAGGTCCCACACTGATGTGTAGGCTGCAGGAGCTCAGGGCCAAAGGGGAGAAAATGCTAATACAGTTTGATGTCACCAGAGCACCTATTGGGGAACATGATAGTGCTTTCAAGCATTATTTAGGGGCGACCACGCGCAATAAGGTGGCAATAGATATAGAAAATTGGCAAGATCTTGATATTGCCTTAAAAGACCTTCTATGGAAAGATATATCTATGAGTTGAAGTGATATTATTTTACTAAATTTTTGTTTTTTATTCTAATTTAGTTTTCTTTGAAATACATATCCTTGTTGAAATAACATTATTACTTTTGTATGTATAGGGTGTTTTTCATCTAAATGAAAAAGATCACAAGAGAAGACTATTACAACATTGTGGTATAAAATGGACGGCTTGTAAGACCTATCTCAAAAGGGATTATATAGATAATCCTAATCAAAATAAGAAACCGTGTGAGCAATATGTTCTTATAGATCCTGAGGTGTGGAAAAGATTTGTTGCATCTAGGTAGTCAAATGAGTTTTAGGTAATAAATATTGTGATGTATTGTATGAATCTTTTTATAAAATTAATATATATATGTTTGATCTAAATTACAATACCTCATTTGAAATGATCAAGCTATTAACGAGGCCCAAAAGGAAAGGCAAGCCAAAAATATGCATGGCCATCGCTTGGGGCCCGATGGTTATGCCTTTCGTCACCAACTACAAGGGAAGCAACTCTCTTCTAGAGAAGAGCCTAGTACAACTCAAGTTGAGCCTACATCCCGACACTGGTTGTGGATCGATGCTAGAAAAAATTGAGCAGGTGATATTCCTAACCTTGCAACTAAGGAGGTGGTACAAAATATGGTAAGTAAAGAGTAACTCCCACAATTTTTTATTTATTTATATCTAATTGATTGTGATTTAATATATTTATTAACTATGAATAGATTGATCTCCATGATAAAAGGAAGGAAGGAAAGTTCATCCTCACTGGCCACATGGATGAACTAACAGTTGCTCTTTGTACAAAGGAGCATCCTGGTCATGTTAGGGCATTAAGAGATGGCGTAGGATTCAAGTCTTATTTTGGTCTTTCACATAAATCTAAAAGAGGTCGTACATGAGGTCTTACACAAGAGGAAGTTGAAACATTAGTGGCATAGAAAGTAAAAGAAATAATGGCTTCATTTCAGCCTAGTCAACCTTCTCAACCTATTCAAACTATGCATCTCTTAGATGATGAGGTACAAGAACATACTCTAGTTGTAGAAGTTCGTGGGAGCACTCCCAATGAACCACCACAACAATCTATAGTAAGTTTGTTTATATGTTGTGTTATTAGTATGATATATAGTTGTAGTAGTTATCTGGTTTTAGTTCTAGGTTGGTATGAACTTATATTATTTCAATTCTAGGTTGGTATGAACTACAAACTTGCAGTGGAGGTTCCAGAATATAATATTGTGGTAGCGGGCAAAGTATACAACCTCATTGGTACATTGCATTGCCAACGAATTATTGATGACATTTGTTGTGTGTCCATCCATCTTGTGTATGACGTAATGGGGGGTAAACCACTACCCATACATAATTCTAAATATAGTACAATTGAAGAATCAGAGGGTGCTATGTTGGTGTGGCCTAGACATTTGGTTCTCAATGACAAGGTATACCTATATACGATTATATTTTTCCTATTTCACTACATATATGAACTTGTGTGAGTTAAGTATGTAATTTAATTAATAAGTGTGTAAACCAAAAAGTCAGAATCCTACTAATCGTCCTCCTATGCCCAAGCCATCTTTCATTATAGAATCCACATTCGATGAGTTGGGAAGTAAATGTAAATGTTTGTGTCGATACTTAGCCAACCAAAGATCGGGATCACATATGTTGGTCAATTTAAAAGAAGATACAATTGGGAGGGACTTTGAGAATTATATTTATCTTAAAGATATTATAGAGTTGTTCTGGTATGATTGGCTAAATACTTCAATATTAGAAGTATGGATAAGGTAAGGATCTATCAAAATAGAAATTTCCAATATACATTTTTAACTGATTTCTATGTATGAAATATTACAAATGTTTTATAGCCACTTATATATCGAGGACATAAACTTTGAAATAAAGAATGTTGGATTCTTAGTTCCTTCAGTCACTAGTCATGTGGTAACACATATTGAGGATGTAAATGACTACTTCTATACTGCATTCAAATATTTTTCTAGTGTGGGAAAGGAAATTATTCTAATTCCTTTTAATGTGTAGTAAGTTTTATTATTCAATATAATTTTAATATTGACTAAATTTATTTATTTTAATCTTTGTTTTATTCTTTCTCAGATCTAGACATTGGGAATTAGTGGTGGTCATCCCAAAATTGATGACTCTTTATTATCTTGACCCAATGGGAAAAACAACAATGGGCCACAAATTGAAATTGCCAACTATAGAGTAAGCATAAATTTAGTCTCTACCACATCAATTTTTATGCTTTAACATTATATCTCTAATTCAGAATTTCTACTTTGCCAACTATCTTAATCATATAATTAATATGGGTATAAAGGCTTTTCGTGAAGGTGGAGGATGAATACCCACAAAATTAAAGGCATTGAGTTTGAGGAATGTCAAGGTAGCTACTTTGACGAATTAGTCTTATGTACAATTCTTTTGTAATGTATTAATGTCAACTCTTATAGTCTTATCTCAAATATGTTTATAGTAGTTTACTAACATTACATATAATTCCTTATTTGTAGTGTCCCATACAAAATAATGACTGGGCTTGTGGCTACTATGTTATGAAATACATGCAAACTATTGTTCAAGGAGCAACACATGACATTCAGACTATAGATCAGGTAATAAAGAATAACATCATAAATTTCCAAGCGAGTTGTATTCATTTTATAAAATATTAGCATGTGTATTTCTATTGCAGATCTTTACAACTCATCCTTACCCACCTGAGGATTTAAATGAATTCGGAGAAGAGTTATTAGAAGCTTTTCTAAATGAAGTCACTATGGCATTGGACTGAATGCATATGTTAGCTTCATTTATGTAGTTTGAAACTCTTACTTTCAAATTTACTTTTGTATCTGACGTGAATTTTAATATCATCTCAGACTTGGTTAATGCAAATCTATCATATGTTATGATGTGTTATGTGTATGAATATGTCTCAACTGAATATTTTGAATTGCTTTTGTTATGAATGTGTATGGTTTAAAAAATTGATATCAATTCAAATAAGATTGAACATAAAAGCTAGCAATTGACTTTAGAATGAATCTCAGGCTTGCATCTTTGCATTTGTAATTGCAAGTCTTCTTTTTATAGTAGGTTTTAATCTTTGTAAATTAGAATTTCATTATGTAGGTTCTTGTTCTGTAGATTTTTGTTCTACAGATCTCTCTATAAAAAAATTTGTAAACTACATGGTCTATTTTTTAGAATAACCGACTTTAAAGACATGTAGGGTCAGTTTTTATAAGTATAACCGACCTTACAGACCTCAGGGTCATTTTGCAAGGGCCAGTACATTTGGGCCAATTTTTCTAGTACAACTGACCTTATAGACATCTAGGGTCAATTGTTTAAGTATAACTGACCTTACAGACCTCAGGGTCAGTTTGCAAGGGTTAGGTACATTAATTGGGTCAGTTTTTCTATTATAACTGTCATTATAGACCTCTACGGTCAGTTTTTTAAGTATAACCGACCTTACAAACCTCAGGGTCAGTTTTCTAGGGTCTGGTACATCTATTGGGTTGGTTTTTCTAGTGCAACTGACCTTATATACATTTAGGGTCAGTTTTTCAAGTATAAGTGACCTTACAGACCTCAGGGTCAGTTTGTAAGGGTTAGTGTTTTTGCATATTCAAGATGATCAATTTAGTTTTATGGTCAGTTTTGTTTGATACAAGTGACGCAACAGTGTAACTATTGCCTCGAGTTTCTATTTGTGCCAACCTTACACTGCTATCTAAGGTTAGTTTTCGTTGGTTAAAAAACCCGACCCTATAGGTATATTTCTATAGAGACGACCACTTAAGTGTTGGTCAGAAAGTGACGCTATAGGCTAGAAAAAACTATCCCTATAGACCAATTTTGTACTAGTGTCCATCTTCAGTTATGCTTCAACATAATTCAACATGGAAACCATTTCTGGCATTTGTCCAACCAAATTACTCACATGATAACATGCAATAAAATGGCTATATGATTTTGGCATAGTCTTTAGAATCATATCAGTAGCCAACTATTGACTCAAGGTGAATCCTAGTTCTTCAAAATGATACACATGTCCAATCATATTGAGCACATGTTCCTCTATTGAGGTTCCCTCTGTTAGATTTGGCTCAAGAAACACCGTCGAGATAGCGTCCCTTTGTTGCTTTTCAAGACCAAGTGTCACTTTCTTAAGATGTGTTACCATCTCAAGAGCACTCATGTCTTCACAGTGCGCATGCAACTCATAGTTCATGCAACTAAGCATAAGGTACTTTATCTCCAAAGCATCGTTAGCATGCTTCCAGTAAGCATCCACATGTGACCTAGGTGCATCAGGAGGAGGTATTTCAGGTACTAGTTTTTCAAGGACATAGAGTTTTCACTCTTCATTAAGAACCCTTCTCAAAGTCCAAAACTAGTCATGGAAATTTCTCTCGCCAAGTTTGTCCTTCTTCAGGACCAATCAAAATTTTGATTTGTTCATCATTTGATTATACATAAGACAATTTGTATTTGTCAAAAACCATTTTTTATTTGATTTGACTGAAAAATTAGATGATATTAATTAGGTCTTTAATTATTATTGCTCCCACTATTTCATTCAAATTGATATCCCTCGATATCAATTTGGAATATTACAGCGTACACTATTCTAGTGGGCCAGATCGAAGATAATTCAAATGTTGCCCGATCAACACTACAAACAAAGTCAACCATCAAGGTAGGCAACTTTTGTCAATTGCATCATATGAAATTCTGGTAAATGATATGTGCAACCCCTTATCATAATCATCTGCATGCTGCTGGGCCCATTCGCTCTGAGAATCACTAGCCAAGCCTGACCCAAAAGCCGACACAATAATAATGCACTCCACTATTACCATCACACTTTCATGATATAGATGATGCACCCTGTGAAGGCGGAACGTATGCTTATTAGATCAAGCAATTCATGTCTGTCACTTTTGAAAATCATCTAAGACTTGATATTTTATTTGAGGCAGTTGTTATTTATAAATATATACATATACTTTATCTAATAACCACATATAGTACATATCACGTACATGCTATATCCCTCAATGTAAACATGCAACAAACAAAAGTGATGCTTATGTCCAACCTAATGTAATTCCATGGAAAACAAGGAATTACGTCATATAGGTTTACATCACATGCAAAAACTTATTGTTGATAAATACGCATGCTTGCCAATATGGGTCAATCGTTGAACTGGTTGGCTCGCCTATTGGCTGGTTCTTAGGTCATCTCATCGGTCCTTTGGTCCTTCTGTCCACCATCGGATGGCTCCTCCAGTTGATCAGTTTGGCTTGTCCACCATTTCCTCTAAGGTACTTCATCTTCGACATAGTAGGAATGTGAACTATCCTACTTGTACATGATAATATGGAAACCTCGAGTTAGATTAGAGGGGAGAAAAGGTAGGAGAGAAAAAATTTACATTGGGAAGATAAGATAGAAGATTGGTTTGTAGACTGGGATAAATGGATAAACCAACCACACAACCATGCAAAAAATATAGGGGTTACTGGCATAGCCATGCTATGCATCCACCATCAAAACCGCTTTTAGGGTGACACATGTGAATTTCATATATGTATCTTATATATATTAGTTTGGGATTATCGTGGTGTTTGAATTTGACAAGATATTATTCGTATCACATGCATTAATAGAATGATAACCCAAAATTGAATCATATTGATTATCCTGTAATATAGTAAATTGGTGTTGGCTCTGATACCACTGATGGGAAATATAGGTATAGAGTGGGCAGTGGATATTCTTTTTATCTATCATATTCCATTAATCAGTAGATTATGTCAATAACTATAATGAATGAAACATTGTTTAGAGGATATACCTGGTCCTCAAGTAAATCCAGTGACAAACCTCATCTTTGTAGATGCACAACTTGTGAATCCTAGTTGCATTGGGACTCGTCTGACTATTGTGCCTCCTGGTCTGTACCAAAAATTGCAATCACGAACATTATCTTCTTCAACAGATCCTCTTGTCACAGATTTCTGGTTGGTGTTGTCCTCATAGAGGTAGACAATGACCTCCTACCTCTATGGTAGTCCACATGGACTTCCTAGAACTCATGTCATCCTACTAGAATGATCAGGAAGGAGTCATCCCTCCTATCTATGTACTAGTCACCAACTTGCTCTCCCATGACAATGATCTCAATTGATCTTTCCCTTGTTGTTCCTCTCATGGTTATCACAAGGTTTGTTAGAGAAACGAATTCTAAATTGTCTGCATTGTACTCTGGGAAGCCCCCAGTACCCCACTATTTATACGAGAGGTTTGAGTCCAGGTTCCCAATCTATGGGAGACTAGAAGGGACTAGAAGATCTCGAATTTTTACAACAATTCTAGAAATTTTGCAACCTACAACAGTCGAAATGGCCATATCACAAGCGAGAAGATTGTCTCACTCTGTGAGATGGTCATTTCATAGTTTTCCATTTGTACACAAATTTGTCAAGTTAATTCCCATCAATGCTACGCATTGATTTCCTTGTGCAACAAGTATTTCTCAAGAGAAACGAATAGGAAAATGTCTAGAACCTTCCCTGACCAAACTGGCCCATCTCAGTCATGTACTACAGTTGTCTTCATCACCTAGGTGGTCGTCTGGTGACCCGAGTAGAGCCAGTTTGTTTGGATTGGTTCTTTCCTTAGGGTCTGACTAGTTTGGCGTAACTATAACTTTCCTGGAATTCATTTTCCCACACTAGAAATAGAGTTCCAGGAAAGCGAGTTCTAGTTGATTGGTTTCAAACTTGATTTTTCATGTAAAATAGACTTTCCTTTGACTGATTTGTTGTAACTATAGACATAAAATCTAATTATAGAAGGTGTTGTACACTACATAGAAAATATACATAAATTTAATTTGTTATAATCCAAAAACACAAGAGCACAACTGTATGATCATTTAGTTACTCACCTCTACCAAAATCTGGTTAAATCATATAGACAATAAATATAATCAACATCTTACCATAGCTTGGCACAAAGGTAAAAAGCAAGATATGAAATTGACGAGAATGGAAAAAGCCAAAACAAAGAAACGTATTCTCTAGATAAAGACAACGATTGAAGGAAAAAGTAAGGAAGGGAGCTTAGGGCCTCCTGTGGGGAAGAAAACAAATGAATTGCCAAAGAAATCCTATCCCAGCATGCCACGCTCAGCATGTCAGTACCACAGCAGGATTTCGAGACTATGGAGAAAAGCGCAGCAAGAAGAAGCCCTTCAGCTGCTCATACGGCCGCCCAAAAATAGGATCAGGCAAGGGAAAGATGGAACATATGCCCTATGGATATCGCATGACCAGCGGAAGTTGGGAAGCGGATGAGAGGCGGCTCATAATGAAACTCATTTTCCACTCAGTTCTCTCTGGAAGTCAAAACTTTAAGACTATATATATCTTTGGAACTCTAGGGAAAACTTGGGAACTCGACTTTGAGATTTTCACCAAACCAGTCAAGTAAAATCAATAAGGGAATTTGACTTCCAATGTTTTCATGAAAAGTTACACCAAACCAGTCAGATCCTTAGCTAAATTCAACTCACAATAGGCCTGACACCCAAATACCTATCTCAACATTTAAGATGACCATTTAGCACTTCCAGACAACTGTCTCAACACTTGAAATGGGTGTCTGGAAATGTTGTCAGCCTGTTTGTTGTGTGAATCAAATGCCTGAACATTTTAGCACTTAATTCAAATGTCATTCAAGATATGAATGCCTCTTTCAGGTCGATACCTATGTGTGTGACCGTATAGAACCCATATCATGTTGGCAATGAATGTTACAACTTATGACATACAAGCATAGAGTGGTGCCTAGTCGCACATCGTACTACCCAAGTGAATGGAAAGTTGGAGAACAACATCAATATACAATCTATGTATGGTGTTATAGTGTTTGTATAGTTCCTTTGTCACTGATGTCCTAATTGAACTAGAGGCATGGAGCAGTCACCCTCATTATTATTCAATCTTGTTTCTTGAACCAAGAGCAGACTGTCTGATATATATATATATATATATATATATATATATATATATATATATATATATATATATATATATATATATATATATATATATATATATATATAAGTTCAATATCACATATTGACCCACATGCGCATGGTCATGCTTTTCTCAGTCTCGTTTATGAAGAGGCCTAGGACATCATACTCCAATAGGAGGGGAAAATCTCAAATATATCATTCATAATCAATCCCAATGTGTCAAAGACACCAAATCATCACTATTATAACAACCCATGTTTCAGGACTGCATTTGATGATGTCAAAGTGTACACAATAACATGTGTTGACTGTAGTGATTTTAGGTCTAAGAACCACAATCACCACCATCATTGTGAGAGCTGACTATGACTTGGATGATGATGGCTTCCATGTGTCAGTCTCAAGGTGGGTCTTCTCCAATACACTGTTCTCTAATATGTATCTGTGTGCTTGGTTTGATATCACCATATCATGACTATTGAGATTTAGTCATCAACCAACTCACACACTAATATTATGTGTTTTTGTTGTCTATCAACCTTCCACAATAACAACCAATGAGGACATAATGAGAATACCTATATGTACTCTTAGCGTATGGATGCTCTCATCCACAAGGTCAGTAACTTCAATACATACATCACATGATTGGCTCTCTGGGCATACATACCCAACAATCTCAACACATCTCTCAACTTCATAAACTTAGTACAAACTAAGTAAAATAGTTTCTCAACATTGTGCACAACATTTCTAAATAAGGGAGGTGGGTCTGTAACATTTACCCCACAAGTGTCTAGCATCACATCAACCATGTTTGTCAGAATTGGTTCATTCTCATTAACATCATCAGCCATTTCTTCTTGGACACAACTACCACTACCTACATCTCTTGATCTCATACTAGGAATCTCTCCATGCCAGTAAAATTTTGTATAGCTCTGTACAATCTCATTACACATGACATGATCTTTGATCATGCCAACAATATCAACTTTTAGGTTGTTTCTACAATTCCTACTCGGGCGATAGAACCTATCTCCAGGTTATTTTCTATGCTCCTTTGCAAATCTTTAAACTCATTGAGACCATTAATAAACTTTGAAGTGTAATGATTTGGTATCGACATCCATGATCGATCCATTTATATATGATCAAATGGGAGACAAGTAGCTCATCAGATTCTAGTTAGTAAGTTAATTTCATGAAAAAAAATATTTTTGAATAATTAGACCCTTTTCATCTAGTAGAATTCAGATTCATGAATGCATACCACCTATCCCATTCTTGAGAACTTCATCTCACTAGTAAGTTTATAATGTGTGTTCAATTTTGATAAATTTCAACATCATTTCCCCATAGTTCGCCAAGTACATCAATGTAGATGGCCAAATACTCACCTACATATGTACCTAGAGAACAAATCAGAAATGTTGTCAAAATTTATTGAAATCAAACACACATTATACACTTACATCCTAAGTGAGATGAAGTACTCAAGAATAGTCCCAAGCTTGGTACTATCCAAGGTTTACTCCTAATGAGTATATCTCGCATGGGTTTCTAGGCCAATAGCACAATCTAGGGTTTATAGACAAGACTTTATAGATTAAGAATTCACAAATCAGGGCTTACTTAGATATTACCATGTTGTAAAATACAATATGAATTAAAAACTACATAATGCATGTTCAGTACCATGTAAAATTGCTAGAGAAAGCCCAACTCAAACTAGGACAACTTGATCATTTAAATGCACAAACTATGTACATGAGCTCTTATAAGGAAATATAGCAGATTAGTATCAGATCTTAGTTTAGAGGGGTACATGAAACAAGTTGAGTTACTAATTTCAAAGTTCAATCATTTCATGATGATAAATTAGTTCCAAAAAGCACATATCATTGAATTGCAACACTTATAGTCATGATAGCACATAAAAATACCATCTTCAAGTCATGATAGGTCAAAGAGGTGTATAAGCAGTTGAAGGTATCAATTATAATGTAGGGCATTGATTTAGGGATAAAAAATTATAATTTTTCCAATATGAAACAAGAATCAATGGCATAGGAGAAATAGGAGATGAACAAACCTAAGGAGGAGAGAAAATAATGGAGGAGGAGGAAGGCTTATGATTGGTGGTAGTGGTGATCAACAATAGAGTAGGAGAGGAAGGAGGTGACAATCAAAAGTAGAGTAGTAGAGTAGCATCGAAGAGCTTTGCAAGCGATCTTGGGCGACGACAAGGCATAGTGACAATGACGAGCTTTGGTGGCAATAAGTAGTAGAAACATCAAAGAGCAACCATAATGGTACGGCGAGGAGGAGAAATTGTAATCGCCAGAGCAGCAATAACACATGAAACACGAGTAGGACAGAGGGGTGAAAGGGTTTATTGGGGGGTTAAGTAAGACATATACCTTCAATTTCCAGTCAAAGACAATCGAAAAATCTTGCAACCCAGAGTGATTCTTAACACGACTTTTCTTGGGAGTTGTGGTTATTGTAACTGATGATAAATCTCAATTGGGTTGGAAAAAACACAGGGAACTTGTAATGAACACCTTTATTGTCGGTCACTCAACAAAGAACTATCAATAATGTTCAATTCATTCCCACAGGACTGATGGCATGTGCACATCTTTATCCTGTAAGTTTTTTAGAACAAAACCAACGATATATGTTTTTTTTGGAGGATAATGAAATGCTCCCAAAAAAAATTGCATGAAATTTCATTTTTGCAGGTGATATATACCTTCAATTTTTTTAAGAAGAGACCAACGAAAAAGAGAAGTGTAGCCCATGTTTGCTTACATGTGCAAAACGTGGGAGTTGTTGACCTTGAACTGACAAAATAAGTAACATAGTCAGTTTCTCTTACAAATATAACCAACGTTGTATCCCCATTTTTTAGAAGTGACATAAAAGCTCCTCCACAAGAAGAATCCACTATAGCTTGACCCGTAGGAGATATACCAGAGTAAAAAGATTGAAAAAGCTTCCAGAAAGGAATATCATGGTGTGGACACTCTGTCATAATCTTCTGAAATCTATCCCAAGCATCATAAAGTCATCCATTACCCTTTTGACTAAAACTCATTATGACACATCGCATTTGTGTCAACCTTGAAATGGAGTATAATTTCCTTAATAAGGTATTCTTCATCTCTTCCAATTCATAATATCCATTCTTTAATCATACCAATCTTTGGCTTTCTTTTTGAGGGAGAATGAGAACAAGGTCAACTCAATAGAATCATCAATGGTTGTTGGCATCCTGAATGTAGGGAATACTTCAAGAAAGGAGTCTAATTTATTATAGGGGGTCCCACTCACCAAGCCATAGAAGGTGGATAGGAGCCCAAGTAGACCTGGAGGGATGGATAATTTCTCCTTGACATTTGATCAACTCTATTAGGAATTGTCTATTTGTAGTTGATAGGCGTGAAGTACTGTTAAAGTTTCTTATAAGGTGCATTTTGGCCTTCAATCTTGTCTTCCTCAGATTGTTATCACATGCACAAGGCACAACCGAATAGAAGAAAACAAGTTAACAAACCAATATGAACAATGAATACAAGGAACAAAGAATAGTAATGATGAGGACAATAGGAAAAGATCAAAGCAACACTAACTAGATAGGTCGAGCATGTTTCTCCTCAGCATCAACATTGGTGCATTTTTCATTACCTTGAGGTACAAACAACTAAATCAATTGAGTCTTGGCTAGATGCACACACCTTAAGGGTTCAGATACACTGGTGTCTTTCAAATTAATAAAACCCTAAGATTTTGACACACTCACATAGACTAACACATTCACCCACAAGTGCACAAGGTCATGTTATAGTATAGGAGGGTGGCATGTTAGGGGTCAAACCCAAGAGACAAAGTGGGCATTAGAGATAGCTTAGTTTTGGCTAGGTTCCTATGGCAGAATTTAGGGTTGAAGGGTTTGTTGGATGATTTGTTGATTACACAAAGGGATGAACAAACAAGAAAATAAAGGAAGACAACAATCAAAACCAGAATGTGGGGGATCATGGGGGGAGAGGAGATGGTGTCAGCGGCGACACCTTGGGGGGAAGTGGAGGGTGTGGGAGAGGGCCAGATCCCCACACAAAGAAAGGGAAGAATTAGGTGGAGGAGTCACAGAAGGTAAGAGAAGTAGGAACTGAGAATAGCACAGAGGGGCCCGAAGGAGTTAGAGTTATTGTCCCTGAGATTGGTGTCCAATTCCAATACAAAGGCATGTGGGGAGAGAAAGATCAATACTCAATGGACATCGAGAATACAACTGGTACTGACAAAGACACAGTTGTAGGAAGCAAGAGGCACAGACCAGTCAAAGAAAACCCACCATAGGAAAAGACTAGAGATTCCATTATCACAGACCCAGAAGAGGGAGAGAAACAAAATGGGGAGACGACCATAAGGCCTTCCTTTAGCAAAGCGGTAGCTGCTGAGGCATACGTTAAAGTAGATCTAAAAAATATGATGTTGGAGTCCCTATTTGAATCGAACCTACATATCCATGATGTATCTCTTAGTAGTAGTGCCAGAACACCAATCGTTATGATCAAAGAAGAGGCTGAGGAGATGTTGCCCAGGCCATGGCAGTATGTGGTAGTGGTCAGACTGATAAGAGGAAACATAGGATACATGACAATGAGGGAAAGAATCCAACTCTTATGGAACATTACTGGAAGATTCAACATGTTCGAGCTTGATATGGGGCACTTTGTAGTTCAACTCTCATGCACAAAGGACTACGAGATGGCTATGACAGGGGGACCATGGAAAATCTTTGGATGTTGTTTGGTAGTATGGGATTGGAACGCAAGGTTTAGACCTTCGAAAGAGATGCCCTCCTATATAATCACTTGGGCCAGGGTTATGAATCTTCCACTACACTTATATGTTGACACCATGTTCGAGTACATTGGGATGGTGCTAGGAGGACTGTTTAAGGTGGATGAGCACACACAACAACGTTCGTGTAGCCATTTTGCCAGACTAGCAACCAAGGTAGATACGAGAAAGGAGTCAATAAGGTGTATAATCATTAATGATCAGGAATATGAGATCATTTACGAGGCCTACTCAGAAACCTACAGTCAGTTCGGATAGTTGGGGCATCAGAGTAGGAATTGCCCAGAGAAGAACAAGCATAGTGACATAGGAGGGAACAAAGACAATGGGCAAAAGGAAACTGAAGAGGAAAATGATTGGCAGATGCAAAGGAGAAGAGGTTATGTGAAGAAGGGGCAACAACACACTACTCATAAAACCCAGGTGACAGAGAAGAAATAGATTCGAGGGATTGAGCAAGGAAGAGAAGGTGACAGAGGACAACCCAGCATACACGACAGTGCAAGAGGAACCTAATACAACACAGGAATCCAAGCAATAGGGGAAGGTCTAGAAGAAAAATAAGAAGGATGTGGAGAAGGTGAATATTGTTGATGAGGGAAGTCTTGAAGGACATCTGAAATAATAACATGGAAAATGGAGATAAAGTTAAACAAACCAATGCCGACAAGGAGAAAGATGACGAGGTACAAGAGATACACACAGTAGCTGACCCTAAGGTGGATGAGGTAATAGAGATGGAAAATGAGAATGACATAGAGGTTGATAAAGGAGATGAGGATAGGGGAGACACAAACGATCGCCATAATGAAGATCCCATTAACTCAGGATCCTCTTCCAGTCGGAAAATCAAAGGCAATTGCACCAAAATGAAGCATACAAAAGGGACTCCACCTTATACCCAGAGAAGGCGGAGTCCCAGGATGAACTAGGAGAAGAAAGAGGCGAGTGTTGAGGGAGGGGAAACTCACCCAGTCAACTGATGATTCACTTGAAGGAGGAGACCCAAAACATGCTATCTGTGTTAATTCTAGATACACTATATTGGAACGTTAGAGGGATTGGGAACTATGACACCATCCATGTTCTTAGAGAGATCATGGCAAGACACCATACTAAATTAGTAGCTATTGTGGAACCACAGATAAGCAGGAAATTTGCACAAAAGACCATCAAGGTGCTGGACTTCATGAATTCCCAAAGAGTGGTGCCAAGGGGTTTTGCATGAGGAATATGGCTTTGCTGGAAAGAACGGGAATGTAAAATTGAAATCATCAACTGTCACAGATGGTTTGTTACGTGCAAGGTAGAAGGAGAGACTTATATCACTATTGTTTATGCTAATCCACACATCACCATTCGTAGGCTTATCTAGAAGGATATCCTAGATATGGGGAATAGGTTCAAAGGACCGTGGATAGTTGTGGGTGATTTCAACACAACTATTAACCCTACTAAGAAGAAAGTAGGAAATAACTATAATTACTCAGAGGCCCAACTGTTCACGTACAAGCATGGAGCTCTCCATGAATGTTTAGATAGAGTTGTGTCCAACATGGACTTTATCCAGGAGAAGGCTCATTTTTCTGTCACTCATCTCCCTCGGACCTTCTCGGATCACTACCCTATTATCATCAAAGCCAATAGAGTGTAGATGAGGCCAGGAAGATTCATAGCAAGGTGTTACTGGGAGGGAAATGAGGCGTTCAAGGATATGTTACAGAATAACTGGCAAGGGGATTGTGAATTCTATACTACACTACGAAATGCCACAAAGAAGATCACATAATGGGACACAAAGTACAGAAAAAAAAACTAAGGGAGAAGAAAGACAAGCTATTCAGGAACATAAATAACTTGCAAGCTATGTTGGAAGGTAGGTATGACTCCATTACTGACAATCTATACATAACTATGTAGAATGAACTAGCCCAAATCCTAAAACAAGAGGAAGAGGAATGGAGAAGGAAGAGCCACATTAACTGGATAAAACATGGGGACAATAATACAAAGTTCTATTAGTCCTATTATGAATAAAGGAGATGAGGCACTTGCATCGAAGCTATAAAGGACAACAATAACAACTGGATTACCACGGATGAAGAGGTTAAAGAGCTAGTGATGAACCACTTCATAGCTATTTTCACTGCACCAGCAAACAAGATGCGGTTGCACATCAACAACATCCCGGGTAGGTTCAGAATCTCTCCGACAAGGAAAAGTAGATAATGGCTACTGAGCCAACTATCGACAAAGTGTTAAATGTCCTCAAGAGAACTGACACCAACAAAGCTGCTGACCCAGATGGCATTACAGGGCACTTTATGCGGAAGAACTAGAACACGATTAAAAACTTGGTCATGTTGAAAATCTCCACGGCGCTCAGGGTAAATGTGTTACCCACAAATATATATAATTCGACCATTATACTAATTCCAAAGGTACAACACCTGGAAAGATGTGAATAGCTAAGGCCTATATCTCTAAACAATCTATGTATGAAAATATGTTCAAAAATTGTGGTTGAGCGTCTAAAAAAGATGTATTCCCAACTGGATATCACAGGAACAATCTAGCTTTGTGCCTGGACAAAGAATTGCAGACAATATAGCAGTAGTACAGGAGGTCATTAATGGGATGAGATGGAATAAAAGTGCTAAAGTTATGGTTGTGAAAGTAGATCTCTCAAAGGCCTACGACATGATGTCATGGGAGTTTGTCAAAGACACACTTAATCACATGGATATTCTAGGTAATTTGAAAGGATACATCATGAATACCATCACATCTGGGAAGACATCAATCCTATAGAAAAATACAAGCCTACCAAAATTTAAAACGACAAGAGGTTTAAGGCAAGAAGATCCTATGTCACCATACATGTTTCTTCTTTGTATAGATAGACTGATTCAGATGATTCAAGAGAGAGTGAGGAGAGGCGAATGGAGCCTGGCGATGTTATCAGCTAAAGGACCAAAACTGGCACATATGTGCTTCGGAAACGATATCATCTTGTTTTCCAAAGCAATGATGGCAAATATAAAATCTATCAAGGAATGCATCAAGGGGTTCAGTGTTGCTTCTGGACAAAGGATGTCTGTTGAGAAGACTCGAATCTACTTTTCCAAAAGTGTCACCAGGAGAATGCGTTAGGTTATTTGCAAAGCCAGTGACTTCATCGGGACATCCAATTTGGGAAAGTGCTTAAGGGTGCCACTTCTTCATATGAGAGTGGACAAGAACACCTATGATGATGTGCTTCACAAAGTGAACAACAAAGTGGCCTCATGGTCAGCCCGATGTATATCATTTGTAGGCAGGGTATGCCTGGAAAAGATGATGCTAACGACGATGCGCTGATGTCAACCTATCTAACGCAGACGGCCCTCCTGTCGTCAGGTCTGTGTGACCGGATTGATAGCACAGTCTAGAAATTTATCTGGGGAGGTAGAAGCAATAAATGACCACTCTCGCTCATAGCATGGAAGAAGGTTATTTGTAGCAAAGCTAACAACAGATTGGGCATTTAAATGATACGAGACTGGAACAAGGCCTTGCTTGCTCAAAACACTTGGGATGTTGCAACTAATAGACAGACGATATGGTGTCAGCTAATGAGTAGGAGATATGAAGAGCACAAAGAGGGCAGTAGTTTGAATCTGTCCAGACTGGGGAGGGCCACTCTTGAGGGGAAAGGCTTTGTCACGATGAACTCTCACATACAACTGGTAATTGGAAAAGAAATGAGTTTTTAGGATGAGGTGTGGGTGAAGAAGTGAGGAAGTCTTAGAGAAAGAGAAATCAAATCTATACCAGAGGAACTTCACGATCTAAAAGTACGCAATGTAATGCTAGATAACGGATAATGGGACACAAGTTTTCTAGAAGAGTGGCTACCAGACAACTGCATTACTAAAATCATGCAGATTACACCAAATAAGGATCAGGATGGGAGAGATACAAGAGTCTGGAAACACACAAACACAAGCTATTTCTCCACAAACGCAGCCTATAAATCCATCAAGCACAACTCAGAGTTTGTGAAACAGTGTGAATGGAAGATGACTTGGGATGCCCATACCTCCTCTTGAGTGAAGATGTTCATTTGGATGTTATCACATAATGCAATTCTCACGAACAAGAGAAGGAAGGAGCGATAGATGGCGGAGGACTACAAGTGTGGCATATGCCAGTTGAATGAGGAAGATGGTCTCCATGCCCTTCAGGATTGTAACCACGCTAGAGAGTGTTGGAAGAACATACTGACCAGTATGACTCCCTACAATTGCTTCATGGAGATGAACCTAGATGCTTGTATACGAGATAATCTAAGTAACAAGAAGGTACAAGAGAGCTTCATGTACAGCTATTGGCACATCTAGAAGAGACACAACAATCAGGTGATGGAAGGGAAATTGCCCAACCACATCCAGATAGAAAAATATGCGAGACATGACATCGTGCTGAGCAAATTGGCTTGGGAGACAGAGAAAGAGGAAACAAATAATGATCAACAACTACTGTGGGAGCCGCCAGAGGAAGGGTGGATAAAACTAAATGTTGATGCAGCCTTTAAAAAGGAAGGTAGTAGTTGTGCTTATGTAGCCATGGAGTGGAGAGGGAGGTGGTTGGTCGGTAAGGGAATCAAAGTTGCTACCAAAGATGCTTTGGAATCTGAAGTAAAAGCCATTATCATAGCCATGGAGGAGGCATAGAAGGAAGGGCCAGACAAGGTGATTGTAGAGTCAGATTGCAGGCTCGTAGTCCAATTACTTCAAGGTGAATAGGCCGATGTCCAGAGGTTCACAATAGCATTGTCCAAAGTTAAGAGGATGATGAAGCCAGGTTGGTCAATTGTCCATGTGAAGAGAGAAAGCAACCATCTTGCTGATGTGTTAGAGAAACACCATCAAAAACAAACCCAAGGACGGATGCACTACACCCGCCCACTAGAATGCCTGAATGAAATTGTGATTAGAGAATGTAATGGTAGCAGTACTACCAGGTTTAATGATTTCCATAATTTAGATTGTTGTAGTAATTTTGAACCGCTCGTAGGAGGATGATGAGATGAATAAAATTACCTCCTCATTGATGAGATGAAAAATGATACGAGTGGGGGAAATCCCCTAACACGTGAAGGTTTTTCTTATTGATAGAAGGAAACCCTTCCTTCCCTATAAATAGGATAAGGGGGAAGCATACAGATACAATACAAACCCTAATGGGCCAAGACACAACTAGGCCCAATTACAAATAAACTAAAATAATTAACTAAATCGACTCTCGAAAACCCCCCCTCCAGCTGGATCTTGGGAGAATCCCAAGTCATCTTGCAAATTGATAGAGAAAACAAAGAAGAAGAATTAAACAGACACCAAGCCCATACAATAATATTTCTCCCCCTCAAAACTACAATGAAGCACTCATCTTTCAAATACCCCCCCTCAAATAAATAACCCAAAAGTAGGTACATAAGTAGGTAGCAAGAGCTTCTTGGCCAGTGTGCAGTAGAATCTACAACAGATGAACCATCAATTGGTAGGCATTGTGGTCTTCATCACAATCACTATATCATCAAATAGGCTGAAAAGTGTTGGAACAGAAGCAGTAGATAACTTGCATACAAGGAATGACCAAGAAAAGAGTCAAGATGCTCAAGGCACGAACAAGCCAAAGAGTGTTGGAACAAAGTAGCAGACTATAGATGATGTAGCCGGATAAAAGAGTAGTATCCAAAGTAGAAAGCAACAAAAAATCTCCAAGATGAACACCAATAGAAAAAAAGCATGAAGCTCCATCATAGCACGTAAGTCACCAAAGGTATCATCATCATCATATCATCATATAATTTTCATCCTTGTAGTAAACATCAAAGTCTAGAGAGTGTTGGATCACAGTCATAGTACATGTATGAAAGGCACTTATAAAGAGTCAACATGTAAATAGAGAACGGATAATAGTATTGCAAACTCACAAAGCAACAAATAAAATATGCTAATCATAGCACACGTAACAACAATGATGTCATCGGATAGAAAAACAATAAACAAATAGCAGAAGTAAATTATATAACTCCATAGAAGCACTAGTGATGATGAGGAACAAGAAATAATAGAAGTAGAGAAGTCCTCATAGAAGCATCAAAAGTAACATGAATCTCTTCAAAGGAATGAAAGAAACAACAAAAATAGCATGAGGAGTCCACATAACAGTAGAAGGATCCACCGAGAAGTAATAGGAGCACCAAATAGTAGCAGAAGGACCCATATATCAATAGTAAAAGTATCTTGAATATCCATATAGCAACATAAATAATTTTTCCTCTTCTATCTTCATCTCTCCTCCATCTCATCTCTTCCATCTACTCTTCATCCTCTATTCTCCCCCTCACACCAACCATGAAAAGAGTCAAGAGAGTAGTTGAGCATGGAGAGTCAAACACAATGGTCGAGGTAGGGTTGTGTAGGCTAATACTGGAGAAGGTAACTAATACCATAAGTCAATATGCAACATGACCCGATTACATACATCTAAGTAGAAAAATAAATGGATCTTCCTACTACCCAAAAAGGAGAATTTTTTAGTTTGGGGGTGCAGGGCGGATCCCCTGTAAAAAAATTTGGACAATGTTAAAAAATTGTGGGAATAGTAGGCTCAAATATGTATATGAGGGAGGAACAAGGAATAAGGAGGTAGGAAAAAGTTAGGTAGGGCTGAAAGACCAGGGGGTGTAAAAAATACAAATTATTGAAAAAGGAAGATAATTGTTGTGGGTTAGAAATGGTAGAATCATGCCATATATAGACCCTTCTTCCATGAGTAGATGTTGTATCACACCAACATGTAGCAATGGGAAACATCAACACGCCATGTCAGTGAAGAGACACACTGTGTAATCAGTAGATGAATCAATAGTAGTTAGCACTAACAAGAAGAAGGTGACACACCATGTCTTTGAGCAACACGTCGTGCCAGTTGATGGAGTTTGGGGTAGTAAGGAAGAAATGCACCACTTCATATACTGAAACGTCGTGTAGTTTTGTGTGGCAGAAAAATTCAGTGTAGTAGTTGATTTGTTGAATCTCAGGGAAGAAGCAGGTGACACGCCCTATCTGAATGTGGCAAATGAAGTTGCTAACAAAGTAGATATCCACCAACACATTGTCTCAAGCAGCAACACGTTGTGTTGATGACAAATAGTAGTAGAAAAACTCCAGATTCTACAATAAAAGATGGATTTTTTCTTATGTATCTCCACCATGTTAGTATAGGGGAGATAAATCCCCAAAACCACTAGAAAGGGGAGAACTTTATCCCAAATTTGGGAGTAGATATCAATAAATTCATAGAGGAGGTGTATATCTATAGAGATGTAGATGATAGTGATGTAGATCTACAATGATTAGATGATGGCGGTTCAGATCGTCAACAAAATAGATATGGCGTCTCCAACAATAGTAGATTATGGTGTTGGCATGGCGACCCATGTAGATCTAGTAGTAGCAATTTCAAAGCATTGGTGAAGATGGAGACGAATCCAAGAACAACTAGGGGTGGGAAATCCCTACGGGTAGCCTAGTGGTAGTGGTTTCCTACAAGGGGAGGCAAGTCCCCTTTGTGCTCTCTCTCTCTCTTATGATTGGGGCAGTACGGGATCACTACTCTGATACCATGCAGAAAACGATATGAGTGGGGGAAATCCCCTAATGTTTGGAAGTTTTTCTTATTGATATAAGGCAACCCCCTTTCCTATAAATAGGATAAGGGGAACCATACAAACATAGGAAAAACTCTAATGGGCCAAGAAACTACTAGGTTCATATTACGAATAAACTAAATATACTCTCTAACAATATCTTCCGTTGGTTAGAGGAGAAAGTGTGGAAGTCTGTGTAAATACATGGTCATCATAGGGGGCTCAGGCAACTGATGGTTTCATAGATTTGAAGGATTGGAGAGAATTTTCTTCAGAGGGTGATAAAGATAGTGGGATAAATGATGGAGTAAGATGGTACACCCTTATATGGTCGTCTCTAGGTGGATGGTTGACACCATATAAGATCAAGAACTGAAGAGCGTTTACGATAGAAATCAAAATGGGATAAGATCAAACAAATGAAGATGAAGGAAATAGTTTGGCATGAAAATTGAAATGAAAGAGAAGGTTAAGAGGGGTTTTGCCAGTCATCAGTGGAGGCAGCATTGTTCGCACTGCCTCGAAACTACCAGTGAGATGTCAGGGTCCTTTCATGTTTGAACTTCGTATCCACTACGACATGGCATCTTCTCATGACTCCTTCAAGTCTGTTGATATCGGAGAGGAATTACTCAGGGTCAACACCTTCCTATGGTTGAGGTTGAAGATGACTACACACATTTTCTGATGGTGGAAAAGTAACAAATTTAATCTCTTTAGCGCAATGGTGTTAGGAGTCTAGGGTTCACTTTTACTCTTCTTCCTTTACTATTGTACAACTAACTATACTAGTGATGGCCCCCTTCATGCTTTTATAGAGGATCCTCTATGTGGATGTGGGACCCGCACAACCTCCAGATGTGGTTGTATACCTTTTGATGGTTCATAGGGTGCACATCTTCTTACGGTCATCTTGATCCAATTATTTTGATGGTTTGAATTAGTAAATGTATTCTAATGGTGAGACTAGTGTCTTCTAATGAGTTCACAGTACACATATCTCTTTTGATGGCATGATAATTATCATGCCTTCAATGGAATAATTGGGCTTCAGGTTCTGATGGCTTTACTGACCTCACTCCTTTCGATGGTATCACTAGGTCTTGTGATCAGATGGTTAGGCAAACCCTGTCTCTTTAGAATGGAAGACTTGATGACCTTATGATGGTTAAGCCATCATCATGCCTGCCAATGGTTCAGCAGTTCTTGCAAACTCAATGGTTCCCCTAAGATTTTAGCTTCTGATGGTTTAATTGAACACCTTTTGATGGTGGGTTAGTTTGCATCCAATTTGAGACTAATGGTTCCTCTACGAACTCAATTTAAGGTTTCTTTTCTTGTTTTTAGTTGATGGTACCTTCAATAGAGAAAGCCATGTTAGATTCTTTACTAATTTTTTTAAATATACACTAAAAATTAAAAAGAAAAAAAATTAGAATAATAACAACATGATATTGACCTAAGATTAAACCTAATGGTTGAGAATAAAGTAAAAAATAGTTCATCAAAGCATGTTTTGAGAAGGACTTGGGTTTCCTCCCATGAAGCGATAATGTATAGTCTTTAGCTTGATTATCTCTAGATTTCAACATGATTTGTCCTCAAGTAGTGTTGGTGGTGGTTCATCTAATTGCACCTCATCTCTACTAGGGAATTATTCATCTTCATAATACATCGTCACCTTGTTCCCTTTTCAGAGTAAGTCCATGTCTTTTCACTAAACAGATCCATCATCCTTGATGGATATATTTTTGACATAGTGAAAGATCCTGAACATCTTGATCTTAGATTTCCAAGAAAAAGTTTAATACTTGAATTAAATAGAAGAACCTTATATACTTTAGAAACATCCTTTCTTTTCAAGTGAGAATCATGACATACCTTAGTTCTTTGTTAAATAATTCTAGCGTTTTCATAGCCATGGAGCCTAAGTTCCTCTAGTTCTTGTAATTATAGGAACCTCTTGTTACCAGCTATCTCTGGGTCCATATTCAAGAATTTAACCACCCAGAAGGCCTTCTGATCTAGCTCCATTGGCAAATGACATGCCTCTCCACAAATCAATCTATAGGGAGTGGTCCCTATTAGAGTCTTATAGGTTGTATGATATGCCCACATAGCATCATTGAGTTTCATTGACCAACATTTTTGGGCATGCCTGATTGTCTTTTCCAGAATCTACTTTATATGTTGATTTGAAAACTCAACTTGACCTGAGGTTTTTGGGTGTTAAGGGGTGACAACTTTGTACCTGAATCCATACTTTTTCAAAAGGGCTTCAAACTGCCTTTCCCTAAAATGGGATCTCTCATCACTAATGACGATGCATGGGACATAGTATCTGGTAAAAATAGCCTTTTCAAACAATCTTATCATGACTCTCTAATCAAAAGTGGGGTTAGCTACCACATTCACCAGTTTGGATACAAAATCTATTGCAAATAAGATGTACTTGTTCCCTCATGATGATGGGAAATGTCCCATATAGTCAATGTCCCAAACATCAAAAAATTCCATCTCTATCCAGTCAGAAAGAGGCATTCTTCTTCTTCTTATATATTTCGTTTGTGCTGACATTCATTGCAAGATTTCACATAAGCATGTGTGTCTTTGAACAATATTGGCAAGTAAAAACTGTTAGTAAAATCTTAGAAGCAATCCTATCTCCGCCCATGTGTCCTCCAAAGGTGAAGAGTGAAACTCGTACAGGGTCTTCGACACTTCTTCTTCCAGGATGCAATAGTGACACACATTATCAGTTTTTAGATCAGAAAATAACCTCTTTTTCTCAATGTTAGTTATGTCAGGGGGGAGATATGACATGCTAAGTAATTGTAAATAGCTAGAAATAAAGGTAAAGTATGTTTGACTTATCTTGCAACCATCAATGCTTCATCTGCATAATTTTCATTAACTAACAGTGAGTTCTCATTGGCTAGAACAATTTGGGACAAGTGATCATTATTAAGTTTTTTGTCCCTTTCTTATTGATAATCTCATGATCAAACTCTTATGAAAGGAGAGCCTACCTCACGAGTCTTGACTTTGCCTCTTTCTTTTAAATAAGATATTTGATAGCTCTTTGGTCTGTATACACATTTACTTTTTCTCCTATATGGTAGGATATGAACTTATTAAAGTATAAACTATTTCTAGAATTTCTATTTTGGTCGTGGTATAGCTAAGTTGAGCTTCGTCGAGGGATTTGCTCACATAGTAGATCACATGGTGCTTTTATCTTTCTTTTAGCTGAGCACCAATATGATTGCATAGTCACTCACATCACACATCAATTCAAAGGGAAGCTCCAATATGGAGCTTGAAAAAACTAGTTTTGTTGTTAGAGCATTCATTAAGGTTTCAATAGACTTAAGCCATTCATCGTTGAATTTAAACACAACATCTTTGACGAGAAGGCTTGACATTGGTTTGGATATTGAATATAAGTCTTTAATGGACCTTCTATGGTATCTAGAATGTCCCAAAAAGCTTCTTACTCCCATTATAAATTTAGGGGGTTGGAGCTTAGGAATAGCTTCCACTTTTCTCAAGTCAACTTCAATTCCTTTTTCTAAATTTTATGATCTGATACAATCCCTTCATGTACCATGAAATGGCATTTCCCCCAATTCAACACTAGTCATTTTTCTTTGTAATGTTTAAAATATGAGATAGATTTCTTAAACAACCATCAAAATTGGTCCCCTACATAGATAAGACATACATAAACACCTCCATAATGTCATCAAGAAAGTATGCAAATATCAAAATCATGCATAGTTGAAATGTTATTGGTGCATTGTAGAGACTAAATGGGACTCTCTGGAAAGTGTACATCCCATAGATGTAGGTAAAGGTAGTCTTTACTTGATCATCTAGGTGAATGGGGACTTGGTAAAATTCCAAGTATCCATCCAGGATATATAAGTATGAGTGGTGGGCTACATGTTCTAGAACTTAGTCGATGAATGGTAGCGGGAAGTGATATTTTTTGGTTTCACCATTCAATTTGATGTAGTCGAGGCACATCCTCCAAATCGTCACCATTTGCATTGCAACTTCATCTCCATTATCTCCCCTAACCACCATCATACTATATTTCTTAAGCACGATGTGCATGGGGATAACCCAATTGTTGTCCCTTATAGGGTATACTATGCATGCATCTCAAAGTTTTATAACCTATTTCATAACTACTTCTGTCAAGATTTGATTAAGCTTTCTCTAGGGTTGGGCCAAAGGTTTCACATTCTCTTCTAGGTGTATTTTGTGAATGTAGTGGGATGGACTCAAGCCTCCTATATCTTCTACAATATATCTTGTTTCCTTCCTCCTCAACTTGAGTTCACTCAATATTCTTTCTTGTTTATCATATATCAAGTTAGAATTTATAGTGACTGGATTTCTTTATCTCATTTTGAGAAACTTGTACTTTAAGCATTCAGGGAGCTTCTTTAGCTTTGTATTTGGTATTTATTCTTCCTTCTCTTCCAAAGTTTGTTCTAGAGAGGCGTACTAAATAGTCTCTATAACTGTATCTTCCTCATCACTATAATCGTCTTCAGGTTGATTCAAATAGTCGAGTATTTCTACCACTTCTGGTTCTTCTACATCTGGACTAGGGTTGTTCAGAGCTCTCATCGGTGGGTCAACTATACCATTCTTCTCGTGAACATTCTCAAAAAAAAATTTTGTAACTATCCATCAAGTAAACCGACTCAAAGAGACAAGGTCCTCTCATGGAGTCTTGAACATGAAAATTGATATGGTCATTTCCCACTCTTATAGTCATTGTACCTACTTCAAGATCAAATAGAGTTCTTCCATTGGATAGGAATAGTATTCCAAATATCATTGGATAAGATGGATCTTCAATGGTGTCTACTATGACTATATTACATGGGATGAAGAATCTTCCTACACAGATGGGGACATCCTCTACTACTATGATTGATTTTATGACGGAATGGTCTACATGTTGAATCTATGTTCTTATTTTAACCATCTTTGTAAGGACTAGAATTTGGGCTAACACGAGTGACATCAAACTTATACTCACCTACATATCATATAGTCCTTGTCTTAACTCATTATCCCCTACGTTGAATGACATAGTAAATGCTCCAGGATATTTATCTTGATTGGCATTTTTGTTTACACAAAAGCACCAGACATCTTAGCAAGTCTAATGGTTTTGATTTCACTCCATCGCCTACTCTTTGTGATGAGGTCCTTTAAAAACTCAGCATATGTTGCCATTTCTTCTATCGCATCAAGAAATGGAATATCCATGTGTAGTTTCTTCATTGCATCAATGAATTTTTCATATCTCTTTTTCAAATGAGCCTGAATCAGCTTGTATGGAAATGTGATTCTTGGTTCATATAGATCTCTATTGTCTATGGCCTCTTCTCCTACATCAAGCTTCTTCTCTTTTGTTAGCTTCTTTCCCTTATCGTTACCTTTTGACTTGCCCTTCTTTGTGACAACCTCAACCTCTGGTCCTTTTTCTATCAAGTCAATTTTAGGTAGCGACTTAGCAACAATATGTCCATGACTAGTCTTTCTAGTAACCTCCTCTAGGACTTTTGCTGAGCATAGTGTATCCATCTTTTCACTCTTAGTGGCACAAGGGGTTTTACCTTGTGAATTCTTTATGTAAAATTTGAAGTTACATTTCAATATTTAATTCAATCCAAGTGACAATGAATGCAATATGAAGTAAGATATCAAGACTTATATATGTTATCAAAAGGTCATTCTATTTTACTCAAAATTGTATAATATCTCAATAGAGATTGTATGCTATACAAATTGTTCATTTTATCATGGAAGTGTTTGATGTGATGGATGAAACATTAATATGACTAGAAAAGTCTAGGATGACATATCTGTTGCACACCATAAGCATGTGAGGAACTATCTATATGTGAAAGCCTCTTGAATATAATAAGGTACCTATTGATAACCAAAGATACCAATGGTACATAAGCTTTATGTATTACTTGTAATAATAGGCGAACAAATTCAAGTTGTTGAACACCATGCAAGTGTACACTCTTGTGCTACCATAACACTAGGTAGTTTACAAGCTAGTGGGCCTTGACTTTCCAACTGAGTACCAAGGTCATTAGATATGTCTAATGTTAACCAAATTACGACTGTATCCATCAAGGCAAGATGTGGAAAGATCATTGCATAAAAGGGAGATACTTTTTAGTATTATAATGGTTCCCTATTTATACTAATAATTGTTTAGTGAGGCCTACACTTAGATAAATATATCAAATAATTGGTACAACTCATCTAAGTTAAGGTGCATAATTAGAAGGAAAGTAATATCACGATCAAGAATCAAGTTAGTATTAAGTCATTTAATTGATTTTATTATATTTAGAATTTAATCTTCTAATAATGAACTCCCATGCATGTTTTAGTTATAGTGTCTATCTTCAAGTTAAAAAAAATCCTACTATACCTCATTTATTAATCCTATTTTAGTGATACATATATAATTATAGTATCTATTTAACATTAAATAAACATATATTTCATTGGTGTGTATGCACAAATATTTACTAATATGATTGTTGTAGTGGGATACTTTCTACTTGATTTGGTCATTAATAAAAGGAAATTACATATGTCAAGTTCGTTTTCAACATCACCTAATGACAAAACATGATAATCTCCTATTAATGCTTGACTCAATGACATAAACTTTAGGGTTGAGGATTGTAACATGAGATCATATCTACCAAAAGTATTATTTATTTTATAGTCCCTAGTATATATTTATGAAAAAAATATTACAACAAAATGGGTATGTGTGTTAGCTAATGACCTCATATTCATAGTCATTATGTTTGATAATAGGTCAGACACATAAAGGTCCTTGTTAGAGAATAAGTGACTTGGACATGCCCACATTGAGAATCATACATGGAAGAATCGGAATGGCAGTCAAAATCATATACCAATGTGAAATAGTGATTGTAGTTCTTAGATTTTAACTCACTACAATGATCACATGTTGTTCTCTTTACCTTTTCTTTGGGGGAAGCCAGGAGGCTATTTACTCATCTCGCCCTACTCTTGCAAGATAATAGGGAAAACAATTAAACATACCAAGATTGGTGTGGGTAATAAACTTGTTAGTACTACTACCATTATAGTGTTCTTCATTTCAAATATCAATAACACAATCTGAGGGTTTGGGGTGATCAAAGTACCCTATAGTGTGTTTTTGGTGGTACTTAGGCAACGTATTAGCTTGCCGATTACATCCTCGTGGTTTGAACTATATAGTCAAACCAGGGTTCTCCACCATTTTCTATTGAATCCTATTGATCAATCTAGCACATCTGGGAAATCTCAACTTGTTTGAGTGCAACATATCAAAAAAACCCTTGCATTCAGATTCCATGATCAGGGTTGTGATGTCATTTCTTCCTACAATATCAAGTGCAATGTCAATAGCTAATGTCTCAGGATGAGTTGTTGAATCCACGCTTGTGTTTTTAACAAGGCCTTCAATCCAGATTCCTTCATGGTCTCGCATAGTGATAGCAACCATTGCCTTATAACTTGTCATTGCATCATCAATATTCACTTGATTCTTCCAAATGGCATTTGACGCTAGTGAACATTAGCTATGAAGCATCTTTGCACGTTATGCTTCTCCCATTCTAGTTCAACCAATCGAGTTTCTCTATATATTAGGTGGACTTCCTGGTCCGCATGAGTCTGGTGATCTTCGAACACATGTTGGTTGCATATTGACCAGATATTCCAATAGGCTATTAAGAATCATTATTTTCCTGTGTTATCTTGCTTTAATTGTGTGCATAGCCAACTTCTACTCTCCTTCTGAAAGAACTCGCCTTAGGTGTCATCATTAAAGATCTTATTCCATACTTCCTCTACAAATGGATAGTCCCTCAAGGAATGCATGTTGCTCTCTTCTTGAGCTTGGAACCTATTACAAGTGTTAACATTCGTAAGATGACTACTCACATGTATGCTATTTGTCAAATGGGCATTGTCCATAATCAACCACATGAAAAACTTTAGTTTGGCCAAGATCTTCGCCTCCCATATGACATCCCAATATCCTTCTATAAGGATTTCACTCTCCTTCCAAAGAATCTGATAGGAAGACTTTTTTGTGAACCTACCATGTGGTATCCTCATCTAGATTCGCACATCTAACTTGTATTGGTATGTTGGGGGTTCCATCTAGAGAATTAGAAGGACTAGCTCCTGGGGTAGCCACTCGACAAGAAAATTCGTGTCCCATTGGCCATTTTCTATCACCACATTCTTAACTACCAGGTCTTTCATAGAGTCAAGTACATTTCGTGAGGTCACTTGTGCAAGCTTCAACCCTGGTTTGACCCAGGCATCCTCCCAGAACATAATATGATTCCCATTCATCAGCAACATAATAGAGTTCTTCTCAATCAATTGTTTGCATTGAAGTGTGGCCCGAGCTATCTTAGACATATTCATAGTCTTCCCCTCGTTGAATTTGTTGTACTTATCCCTCATGAAGCTACACCAAATGGAGTCCCTATTACTCGTTATATCCCAAGCATTCCTTTCTATGAGGGTGGCATTCCATTCACACATAGATTTGAGACCAATGCCTCCTCTCACTTTCTTACAAGTAACCTTATTCCAAGCTACAAGGGACATGGGGTGTGCATTATGTCCCCCCCATAGGAATCTGTGAATGCAATCGTCAATTTGATCAAAAAGAGCAAGAGGGAGAGCAACCATGTGAAGAGTGTACATTAGGATTGCATCCAGAATGGATTATGCAAGACAAAATTGTCTCTCCAAGGATAGGCATCTCGCCGCCCATCCATTTATCCTTCAATCCATCTTCTTTAAGATATCAAAATACATGTTTTTGTCGCTTTACCTTAACACTACTCAATGTGACATTGATTAAGAATTACCTTACAAGTAATGATTGGGTGCACTTAAGCACATGTAAATTAGTGTGGGTGATGTAGGTGGAATTTGTACTTCCTATTGGAGTAACACCCCAACAACTTAATAAGTGAGACTAAATATTTTAGGCCATGCTAATGAAAGAAATTATCAATGATGAGATCATTGTATCCTGATTTATACTCTATGATGTGAATCTGTGCATCAAGTTCAATCTAGATATCCAAGGAAAAAGGATATAAGGTCAAGGTAACAATGGTCACACTAATTCAGAAGTTATTCTCTAACATATACCAAGTACATGGGTGGAAATGATGTGTAACTAGATACAACTCCTCTTGTGACGTCATGTTGACTTCACTACCAACACAATATCAAGCGTACAAGTCACGCACATAGGATCCTCAAGGGAAAAGGATATTAGCATCACAATGATTATTAGAATGGTTCTAAATTGATATAGATTGAGTTTTGATCCAACTGAGTGATTGAATAGTTAGTAGATTGAACAAGATTGAGAAATCAATGAATCATTTGACAATCAGTCAACCAACTATCTACCAATATTGAACTGAGTCAAACAATTGAATGAAAGTCAATTACTAGTTGATCATTGGTTAGGAAAGGTTGAAAAATCATTAAAAAATTATTTGATCAGATTCCCTATCAAAAATTTCAGTTGAGGTGTTATTCAATCGATAAAGGTGATCTATGCACACATCCAAGCATCCCAACCATTTGACTTTCTTCTAGTTGATCGATTGCAAAGCTATTACATTTAAACACAATTTGTGAATTATTGTAATTAAGATTAGGAATGTGACATGGGTTGGAGAAACACTTACCTATAACTCCCCTATATATAGGGGTGACGTCCATGGATTGTGATAAATGAATTATCTCTTTAAAAGAGAAGATGCCTTAATGGTCTCACCCTAGGAAAGGGATCTAGCACATCAACTTCCTCAAAATGATCCTTCTTTGAGGCACGCTAAGGGTTTCAATCATTTGTGTGGATGATGTATAGGTCTCCTACACATGTGATGATGATTTAAAGAATCTTTGTCGAGACAAGGATGAATTTCATTCCTAATTTGTTATTTCTTAACAACTTGTCAGGATTTGGATATGATTTGAGAAGAACAAAGACAACATAAAAAATAACATGTTTGATTGTGTGACAACAAGATCATGCCCAGTTCTACCAATGTTTTTCTATTATAATGGATCATGATATGTCTTTATTGATTGAAAGTTTTGTAATTTTCATGGAAACCTATCACTGAAATCCAACACTGGCGATTGATTTGCTCCATATGCCAACTATGTTAATTTTGTATTTTGAATTAATTTTTTTACAATTGTTGGACAACACATACAAATTGTACCCATGTATTCTGACACACACATATATATGTGTGTGTATATATATACATATATATGTGTGTGTGTGTCTATATATATATATACATATATATATATATATATATATATATATATATATATGTGTATGTGTGTGTATTTATGTGTCTGTGGGTGTATATCATAAACAAATGTGATACCCTTAAACTGGTTTTTGTTGGTTTTTATGAATAGGTCAACAAGTTTTTTTGGTGCTTGTATATATTTCATAATTAGTATGTGTTTGGTCGATTGTTATGGCATGTATGCAATTCCTTCATCCATATATTCTCCATGTAATATGTATATGTTATGCATTCCATTCTCCCTCAACAAATTCTCTATGAAAATTTGAATTTACAAAACTAGATATATCTCTATCTTCACATGTGGACTATGAAGGAAAGATAGACATGATCAGGAAAAAAACAAAGAATGGATGTTCCTCAAAGTGTCCATGATGAAGATGAAGTGATGACACCTTCATCAAGCAAACGTTTGCTCAAATAGACCCTCCAACCTGTCGAGTGGAAGCTCTAATTGGGGCATTTAGGGCTAACATCACATGAGATGCAATTGTTGTTTGTTCCCAACACTTTTTTAGTTTGATTGTTGTGCTATTTGGCATATCCACAGACCCATATGTCATGATGAATTATAGTATATAATACATATCATAATATGTATCGGTGATTGGATAAAAATATGTAATATATACGATCCTTGATGTAATATTATGTTCAAGATGCCTTCCATAATGCAACATAGATTGAACCCTAGATTTACTATGTGTGAGACTTCTAAAGCTAGGTAATTGTCTAGCTTGTTGTGTTTGGATAATAAATATGTTGGCCTTCCAAACTAAGATACATATCTTATTGTGTTTTCCTTTGGGTTGAACATAGCTAGGCAATATTCTAATAAAAGTGGCATCTATTTCATATGATGAATAATAATAATTTTTTTTGCAACCATTCCTCTAAATTTTTCATTAGATGTGACTGGTAAATAATAATCATCTAAATAGTCAAATTTATGGGTCATCAACCAAATTTCACTCATAATTGATTAAATATGGATCTTTTCCCACTCAGAAGATTTCTTTCTATAATATTCTAAATTAATAATGAGAGCTAATAACTTGAAAAAATTAGTGGAGAATTTTTAGCTGAAGTCCATTTGATGTAGACAAACTTTTCAAGTCAAAACTTGTATGGGTGCAAATTGTTTCTTTTATATAAATTTGCAAATAGATTGATCGATTCTTGTTGTGGAAAGTCCTTAAAAAGGAAAATTAAATGGAAGAAACTTCCTTGACTAGTTCATAACTTTGAGAATTGTTCTCACTTTGAACACGAGATAAATGTCCTAGATACAACAACACCATAATAACTAGCTCTTAATGTGCTTTGGGCAGATTGGCCATCTTATTGTTTAGACACTATTGACATTAAATGCCTCATCCTATGCTCCATGAACCACTATCTTCAGAAGAAACATGATAGTCTATAGTTCTTTAAATGTCTACAACCTCAAATATATGTACTAGGAACAACTTAGACAAGAGAGGTATGATGTCTCCAAGGAATTATTTAAGTGCAATAAGATAGAGGGATGATCCATTAGTGCCCCATATTCTCAAATTGATTGGGTATTTGGATAGTGTATAAATTTTCCTTTAGGACATGAGTTATCCACATGTATGATCTTACAATCATTCCAAAATAATATAGCCAATTTGTAATCAATTATAACATGAACAATTTTGTTAGACTATTGTTATAGTTATTTGGCATGTTTAGAATAGCTAAAAATCCAATTAAGAAGGACAAGCCCATTTTTGTGTTGATGGACAACAAAGCAAAATGAAAGTCTAAGGGAAAAGGAAAAAGAAAAGGAATGAAGAATACTAAGCCTAGCCAAAAGTATAAGACTCATGCACTCAAAGAAAAAGGAAGAATATGAAAAGAAAACAATTGCCTCTATTGTATCTATCTTGGACATTGGAAAAGAAATTTTCCTCTACACCTAGGTAAACTAAAGAAGAAGGGGATAATATATCTCCAGTTTAATAATATATGCCATACAAATAATTGTATTTAATTCTTCATCATGAGTGTTGTATACCATATGTGATTCTCACATATGATGATAGTGTGAAGTATATAAAAAGAAGTAAACCCATAAAGAAGGAATAGGTGGGTCTACACATTGCTCATAGAGAAAGAGGTGTCTTCACAATAGTTGGCACATGTTCTTTATCTTTTCCAACTTGGTTTTTACTAGAGACGGAGAAGTTATATTACATACCTTCCATAGAGAGGAACATCATTTATATTAATTGTTTGGAAACAAATATTTTAAAACATCTTATAATGAGTGGTTGAGGTTCTAATTATAAAGATGGAATATTTTATGGAAACATACTGATGTCTTTGAGATTCTATCTAGAGGCAAGTATCTATAACAGAAGTACCAAGCAGTCCAAAATGGACGAATTGAACTAAAAGTAACTATGACATTTTTGTTTAGGGTACACAAATAAGAAGCACATTTCTATACTCCATAAACATGGATATTTAAACTCATAAGATTTTGAATAAATAGAGATAGTGAATATTGTTTATTGGAAGAGATGAAAAAATCACATCTTATTGGTAACAATGAAATAGGGAGTGGCCTACTATGACTCATACATATTCATGTATGTGTACCATTTAGTGTAAGTGTTAGAGGCATATATTCATACATCATTACATTTAATGACTGTAGTAGATATGGATTTGGGTTTCTAATCAAACACAAGTCATAATCCATTGAAAAGTTTAAGAAGTTCATCATCAAAGTACATAATTAACTTGGTAATAGCAGATGGCCACTTATGTTTGAACATATTGGAGAATATAATAGCTAAGAGTTTAAGGTCCTGTTGAGAGATTGTGATGTTGTATTGCACTTGAATCCACATGGAATTCCACAACATAATGGTTGGTCAAAATGAAGGAATCACAAACTATCGGACATGGTACAATTTATGATGAATATAGATGATCTTCCAACTTCTATGTTGGGATATGCTTTGGAAAAACCATGTCATTTACACTTAAGAATGAAACTTCATGTGCAAAAAAATATGGGAGGATAACTAGATATTTTTTATTAATACACGACACACACCTTTCCTTTATAAAGGAGAGGCAAGTACAAGAAAGAAGAACTTAATGGGCCAAGACAGTAAGGCACAAATAACATCAAAAACTAAATAATGATAACTCTAACACTCCCCCTCAAGTTGAAGTGTGGATGGAACACAGATTCATATTGGACTTACAAGTCTGAATTACATGAGAATAAAAATAGAAAATAAAAATGTCACTCCCCAATATAGGCTTTTTTCTCCGCCTTTAAAAGGGTTCACCAAAAATGATTTGATGATGCCTCCTTTGAAGTTATGTTCTGCATACAATAAATACATGAGATTTGGAGAACATCTTCTTAAGTGAAGAACATAACCATCAATTTGGAGCAGATGATCAAAACATCATGACTACACCATCATCACCAGAAAGGAATGTTTGATTGGAATATGAAAAGTCAACACATTCAATAATGTAGTAATAGAGGTATCTTCAAACAGGAATATGATGCACTTATAATGACTAAAAACTAGATCCATCTAGATTGTGACTCTTGGGGGCTTGATGGGAATGAAAGACACCATCATGGAAGCCTAAATAGACCACTAGAAGAACCATATTGGCACTTAAGAAATGGAAGATGCGACTTTGAGTTGAACAAAATATCCTCGTGAAGATAAGATTTGGATGAATCATCAACCTTTTATGTATAGTATGTATAGGCTTCATATTGGAAAACTTCAAAAAAGTAACCAATCATCAAGGATCTGGATGTCGCAACCTCCACATTGTCAGCTCTCTCGACCCCTAACCAACATGCCAAGAGATGTCACGACCCAAGATAAAAACAAGGCATAATGACCACCAAGGGTCAAGCCTCCACCAAGACTAAGGACCAACTCCAGCCCAAAATTAACCAAGGTCAAAATAGAGATAACCAATGGATAAAATAGGGTACAAAATAAGGAAAATCCATCGTCACAATGAAGGAGAAACCTCATGCAAAAACGGTCATCAAACCCTAAAACAAACTTCATGAAACCACCATGAAAAGGAACCTAAACAAGAGAGATAAACCAAGATCATCACCACCAAAATGGAACCAAAACTTTATGGAACACAAAATCACTTGATCATCATGCTTGCAACTCAATCCATGATCAAGATAGGAAGGAAAACCACCATGAAAATTGATTGCAAAGAAAATTAGGGTTTTGGATGATATCCAAACCAAGCATGATCTCGACATAATCCAAGTTCTAAGGTCTATCAACATCTACTATCATTTTAAGAAAACATTTGAGATGGGAAACAACAACATGCATGTAAGAAAGGTGCATTAATAGAGAAGGTTAAGAGTTATATAACCCACCTTAAGGAAGATCACTCCAAAGAAGGAAAGCTCCAAGCACACAATTACCAAGGATGATAAGGCTCCACCAAAAGCTCCACTCTTGGCCACAAGAACACCTCAATAAAGAAAATTTATCGTGGTCAAAGATCATCTAAGAAAAAGAGAGCCAAAAGCTATAGACCAAGCCAAAAGAGAAAGGGAGAAAGAGAGAAGAAACCCTCCTCACACTTGGGTCTACCTTGTCAAAACATGATCTATGACCCTTGTGATGTGGAGTTTCTCTCCCAAAACCATCACCATGGAGGAATCATGGTCTAGATCTGAGAAAAGAGAAGAAGAAGATCTGGTGGAAGATCCAAAGAAAACACCAATAAGGAAAGATAAACACTCAATAAGGTTGAAGATGAACAAAGACCAATACAAACTCCACATGCAATGTTCTTGTTCAAAGAACATAGTTTCAAAATTAAGAGGGAGACATTTCATGTCTTAGTTTCAATATATATATTTGTGAAAAAGGGATTATATAGTCAAGGAACACTAATCACTTTATGGGTTGTAGTTTTTCTCCATATCATTCCTATTACTTGGGTGGTAATGATGTGTGTAGACACCAATCATTGCTTGTGTTGTTTTGAACATCACTACCAACTTAATTAGGAACTAATAGGGTCACACACATAAGGATGCATGAGGGAATCGAGGTTCATAATCAAACATATGATTAGAGTGGTTCTAAATTGTAAATAGGATGGTTAACCCTCTAATCAGTTGACTAGAATGCTTGATCATCCGATCAAATGATTTGGTCGATTGCAAATTGATTGTCAGAGTTTTTATACTGGAATTATGTGATCGGGCATTTAGATTTTGTGATCAAGCCATCATAGTTCAACAAGGAAATTCTTAGATTTCTGCTATAGATCTCAACCATTGTGATCGGCCAATTAGGGACAGGCATTTGGCGATCACGAGACGTGATTGGGCAATCACAATCCTATGCTAGTTTGTCAAGAATGGTCTATTTTTGTTATTTTAGTTAGGAAATATATTGGAATTAGGCTTTTACAAAACCATGATTCTCCAATGTAAAGGGGGCACATCCTAAAGGTCCTTATACAACTCTTGAGACAACTTGTGAGACAAGTTGGTCATAAAAATTCTCAATTGGAGAGAGAAAATAACCCAAAGGAATACTTCTAAAGATAGGAGAAGAAAGAGAGTTTTGGGATGACTACTACATCAAAAACTCATGTTCTGCTTTGTATTGGTGATCAAGGTGGTTCACTACATTCTCCCTCATCCACATGGATGAAGTATAGGCTGAAACATACATGAAAAGGCTTGAAGAACACATTCTACAAGACAACAACAAGTTGGTGCTTAGTGGACAATCCAAATCTTCAGTGATCTATTTGGATTTCTTATTGGATGAATCAGATCTAGATTTGAGTGTTCGAGTATCTCATCAATCTGGCGTGTTTACTTATTGGACTAGTAGTGTGTGCAAAGGTATCATATTGATCCCATCTTATGTAATTTTTTCACTGATGTTTAATAGCTATGATGGAGCCTACATATAGGTATAAAAGGCAGTTCTTTATTATTATTCTATTGAGACCCCTTCCCTAAAACCCTACAATAACACTAGTCACAATAAGTTTGAAGTTGTTCTCCAACTTATTCTATAAACTTGGGTTGAAATGATATGTTGCTTAATACTGCTAATTTCTTATGAAGTAATGATGTCATCACTACCAATGTAATGTGGAACCTTAGGGTCCCAGACATAAGATACTATATAAAAATATATTAAAATTGTAACTAGAATGGTCTTGAAAAATATGGTTTAAGCTTGACACAACCAATCAATTGAATAGACAATAAATCGACTAACATTGAGAAATAAACCAATCAATTGAATGTCAATTGATCAACTAATTACTAATATGGCAATGAGCCAATTGATTGAATGATTACGGATTGGGAATGGTTTTAGTAGCCTTATTTGATCATTTATGTCTAGTTGAACTTTCAAGATTATCAAATCATGTGTAAGAATGGTATGTTGTGGTGATTTATTGACACATATAAAAAGTCCAATTGATCAAATGGCTATCTAGTTTATTGATCGGAGAGCTATCCAAGTTAGACAATATTTGTGATTCATTGTGATTTGAAGGGACTTAGAGTTTGAGGAAACTTTTTCCAAGGCCTCCCCTATATAAAGGGGGTCATATCTAGTGCTGGAAGCATGCAATTTATATCTTTGTAAGAGAGGAAGCCTTTACAGACACACACTGACACATGGAGAGGAAGACAATTCTGATATAGCACGTCAATGTTTGCAACATGCTTCTCATTGAAGGTTCCCCAATTGTTTATGCCATCTGCATAAATTATATAGAGGTTTCTTAAATGTGATTGGAGGCTAGAGAAGCATATTCAATGTGCATAAGACAAATTGTTTCCTAGAGTTTCTAATACAAGACATTGTTGTTTCTTCTAAAAGACATTTTTGACTGGCTTCATATCTGGATCCTAAAAAACTAGGAAAATATTTAAAAGAATATTTCTTGTGGTGTGACAATGAGAGAATGATATTGTATATTCCTAATGCTATTTTTCATTATGTTTGTACTGATTCTTTATGAACGATATGGATCCAAAAAATGGGTTTATTGGTAGAAATATTTTGTAATATTTTTGTGCAACCTATGACATGAACCCCACATATTTTTACTCAATGAACAACTAGTTCACACCCTGTCCACATACATCTCAATTTCCAAACAACATGAATAAAAGGTGTTGGATGTATGAGATCTAGAGGGGAGGTGAATAGACCTAAGAGAACTTAAACAAAACACATTACACCTACAAGAAATTTTCTAAAAGATATTGCAATATTTAAAAGTAAGGGAGAGAGGGATTGAACAAGCACCACTAGAAGTCTAAGATGCATAGAAGTTTCAACCTATAAAATAGGAGTTGTACATCCATTACCTAGAGGGGTTAATCTCTAGGATTTTAAACAATGCCACACTTCTTATATTCCATTATAAGAGTTACAACACATAGACCACCCTTTTCAAGAACAAGGGCTAAACTAGAATTCCTTTTTGGATTAGGGACCCAATAAACATTATAAAGGACTTACTTATCTACCTACCAAGAATCCTTCACCTTAAACAAGGTCTTACCCATTCTTGAAGAAGATCTTGAGCCTTTGATCACCCTTCCTTCTTCAAGGAAGTTCACCTCCTTTTCCAAGGAGACCACCTTCAAGTCACCACTTTTCTAGAGAGTGGTTGGGAATAGGAGTAGAGAGCTTCACAATATGTAAATTGCAGCATCTCTCATATAAGGCTCCTAACTCACTCAATTGGATGTGGATTAGTAAACAAGCTTGAGGGATATTAGGGGCTCTTGGAGGAAAAATCACTCCACTATAGCAAGTGACCATAGAAGGAAAACTTGGAATAAAGTCCAATGTCCCCTTTTATATTTTAGGTTGCACTATCTAGTAGAGACATTTAAGATCAAATTCTATCCATTTTGGGTGTTTCAATAAATATATTTTTGAGTTTTGCAACACTCCAATGACTAGAAACACTTTTCAACTCTTTACCATACAATGTTGTCTGTTAAGTTATCTTTTGGGAAACTCGACCGACAACACTATATGACATAACAATTTGAGGTTGGCGGTCCTATTGATTTGGGATGAGACTTGGATGACAGTTTTAATTGGTTTTGCTAGTGCATGGTATCGGTCGAGTTTCCACCAAGACAAACTTGGCCGACCTTAGGTATTTTCAAGAGCTAGATTGGATACCGGCTAAGTTGTCACAAGGAAAAACTTGTCTAACAAGACAACCTATAATCACATTTGAAAAATTCCCAAAAAGTGCCTAAATGTTCAAATTAAGTGCTCTAAATTTCCATTAAGTTTAGCTACAAGTAAAACATTCAATATAAATGATTTACAACATGATTCTAATAGGTTTACTATTTATTCTTGAAAAAATACATTCATGTTGATTTTTTTTTTGGAAAACTATGGTTTGCAAATTTCATCATCTTCATGTACCTAATATCTGAAGTTGATCTCAAATTAACACATTAGATACACATGAATGGATTTCTTAAGCCATCATCAAAATATGGATGATGTATAACTGTTAGGTCAACATTCTAAACTTTTTAATCTTTGATGTGTAGGGGATAAATGAATGTATGATATACATTGTACCCTCCTCAAATTATGTTGACCTTCTCTTGTAAGGTTGGTTTCTCCAAAAACACAACCACCACATATATATGCTATGAACTTTTCAATAAGAAAGAGATATGGAATTTTGAAGATAAATTTCATAATGTTATACCAAGATATTTCTCCCCCTTTGTCATATCAAAAAGGGAGGGTAGAATATCTAGGTCTAGTCTTATCCAACTTACAGACATCATATATATGACCAAACACAAAAACAACTAGAGACAACTGAGAACATTAGGTCACAATAAAATATAAATGTGAATATACTAAAACTTATATAATAACAGAATAAAGAGTTTAGGGTACAAATGATAAGTGATTACAACCAAAGGAAATCATTTCATGATGAAAACAAAACATATAAGAATGACATGAGGATATGAAATGGTAGCCTTAGATACATGCACTCTAAGAAAAATAGATGCTAAGATCACAAAATGACAAATACATGTGAACTCTCAGTCCTAAGAACTAAACATCTAGATCACTTATGTCCATTTCATCCACAAGAGGGTTGTAATCCTCATCATTGTTGTGCTCAAGGTGCGCAGAAGATGCATGTACAGAACCAACTTCATCACCATGATCAACTCCATCATCATATGATTCTTCTACCTTACCATCAGAATCGTCATCATGATCCTCAACCTCTTCATCAGCTGCCTCGACTACCTCCATATCATTAGAAGGGAGAGAGTGGCTAGTCATCAATGTTTCTCATGTCAGGACATCCTAGTGGCAAGCAAGGCCATAGCTTGCTCATAAGTGGGTGTAGAAACCCAATCAAAGTCAACAAGCACAATATAAGTAGGGCCAAGTGGGAGGGCAAGCAACTAAGTGGCACAGTTTTGGATGAGAGGAAGCAGGTGTATGTCCAACACAAGAGGCAGGGTGTGCATCCGAAGAGGCATACTGGTGGGCAAAAAATTTTGATCATATGTATAAGTAGCATAATCAGTAGAAGAGAAAGAGGGTTGGTATGATGGATATGGGTTAGGGCAAGATAAGTTCTAATTTGGAAGGGTGTTGGTATGATGGTATGGATTAGGGCAGGATAAGTTCTAATTTGTCATGATGCAAACACGATCCCACTGAAGATGTTCTTGGACCTACATCTGATAAGCATTCAGGTACATCATGTAACTGATGAGGGTCTCATTTGATATATAAAAAGAATCTCTAATAGGTCTAGGTGGTGGAGGAGAAGGATGGGTGGAGGAGGAGGCACCTGGAGTGGAGGAGCTAGAGGAATGGGATGACTTTTTTATTGTGTTCTCAAGGATACACACTCCTAAGGAGATGAAGAAAATCATATATTAAATATGGATAAGGAGGTTGGAAGTCACTAGTATTCTTTTTTGATTCAAAGTAGGTCATGGGTTGAAGAATGTATCTATCCCATTTGACTTGAATACCTTGAAGGATACAATGCACAATCACTATGGAGTTCTCTGCAATGTCCATTTGATTTCTCTTGGTTTGAACACTGCAGCTTACTGTGAGTGTAATGATGCATGTCTTGAGGTCCATTGAAGATGATGGTAGGATGCCTTTCTTCCTAAAAGGTTTGTCAATATTCTTCAAAGATTTGTGAATATCCAACAGATATAATTCAGTTTCAAAGCTTTTGTAGAAATACTTGGGGTAAAGCAAGTGATGGTGATTGACAGAGGTATATGCTCAATTGGTAGTGGGCAAGGTCCAATCAAGTAGGTATTTACAGTCTCCTCAGTGATTGTGAGTTGAGTCCCTACTACCATGGACATAAGGGTGATTTGGGTGCTAGGTGGAGGTATAAGAGTCGTGTAGTTACATGTCATATTGGCAAAAAAATTCATGGATAGCCTTAGTACTAGCATGAGAATTGAAAAAACATAATGCTCAACACAAAATGCACTAAGAGATTGGTGAAGAAAAAGCTTCTTGATACCCTTCATGAACTCATCCTTAGTCTCTGCCAATGGTCAAAAAAGAGAGGAGTTGTTTTTATCGATTGATAGCTTGTGTATGAATGAAAGAGGATCCATCATAGGTAAGTATGTCGGTGTCAGAGCTATCATATGAGTTGAGGTGTTCCTAGAGGAGGAGCTTTGTATCTTCTGGCTAGTAGCCTTGAGAGATGAGAACCAAGAGAAGAAGAAGTGAATAGGAGTGCAACTGGAAGATTAGCAGCAAGAACACCCAAGGTTAGCGAAGATGATTCAGGCCAGGATAGGCTAGGAAAGATGTAGGATAGGGGTCTAGAGTTGGAGGATGAACTAAAATGGGAGGTTGTCGGTCGACTTCCTCTAGTTGAGAGGGAGGAAGTCAGCCAACTGAACCCACTTATCAGTAGTGGCACAATGTTGTTTGTCAGGTTTGCAGTTTCATTAACTCTGTCGATGTTGTGTATTCAGTCCTCAAGCATCATGTTGGTTGAGTTACCCCAGGGAAAACTAAGTTGACAGCAAGGTCTGCTTCAAAGTTTAGAATATTAATTATAGGTTCCAAGATCCCAATGTATATGCATTGCTCTAGCCTATCATGTATATAAAGCATATATAGAAACTTTTTAATCATCATGGGCTACTATTTGTGTTAAAACAAGCGTTTTGCGATTTAAGTACTATTTGAGTAAAAAATAAGGCATTTAACTTAGCATTTTAAGGAAAAGGAAGCACATGGTAGGAACTTATAGAAACATCATAGAGGAGTATATAAACATCTTATCTAGGAGACATAGAGATATCATCAATGGAAGTATATAAGAAATTTTGATGTAATAAAATTGATATTCTCTCTAGCTAGAGGTTTAGTGAAAATATATACAAGTTGATTTCCCATGTCCACATGAGTGATATACATGTTTTTCTTAGCAATGTTGTCTCGAAAGAAATGATGGAAGAACTCTATGTGTTTAGCTCTACTATGCCATAGAAGATAGTATGACAAATTAGTTGCACCAATATTATCACAATAGATAGGAGAAGCATCATTGAAAACATTAATGTTTTGGAGTATTTTCTTCGTCTATAGGACTTGGGGACAAAAACTTCCAGCTGCTATGTATTTAGCCTCGATATTTGAAAGAGGCATGGTGCTTTTTCTTCTTTGAAAACAAAGAAAATAAACATAGTCCTTATAGGAAGTAAGTGCTACTTGTGTACCTTCTATCAAATAAACACCCAGCATAATCCACATCACTATAGGTTGTAAGAGTAAAGTCTCTTGACTCAGGATACCATAGTCCAATTTTTTTGTTTTTGGCTAGGTACCTTAAAATCCTCATAATAGCTACAAGATGAGATTTTTAAGGGCTTAATTAAAATGTAGCACACAAACCAACACTAAATATTATATTCAGTCAATAGACAATTAGATATAGTAAGATATCAATCATACCTCTATAGACGTTCTCATCTACATTTTCATATTCTTCATCATTTTCAATTTTGGTGGTGTTAGACATGGGAGTATCCATAGTCTCTCCATGTCAAAGTGCTTCAAGATTTTATTTATGCACTTCCTTTATTGATGAAGTTTCTTTTGCTTAATTTGGAAGCCAATGAAGAATGTGATGTCCCCCATCATGCTGATTTTAAACTCCTTCCAAAGTTCAAAATTAGTCCTGCCAAAAATTATATCATCAACATAAATTTAAATGATTAAGAACTTGTTACAAGTATGTCATATATATATATATATATATATATAGAGAGAGAGAGAGAGAGAGAGAGAGAGTCAGGCTAGTGTACACTCGAGTGTACCAGAGGCACCGTACACCTCAGCATTTTTAAAGATGTAGTAACTTTTTGAAAATTCTAAACCGTTGATCTTCTTCAATATCCTAAGAACATACTATATAATAAATTTTAGCTCATTTGGATACTTATAGGTCATGCATCTAAAGGAGGCAAGAATCATGCATTTCAAATTAGTTTTGTGCGTCGATTTTGTTGTCCTTGGATGAGTGACTTACACTCATCCAAATGAGCTCAAATTTTGTATGTGACCTATTATTATTGTAACCATGAAGATCAATGGAATGGATTTTGGAAAGACAAGGTCTAGATAGGAAAACATCATTGAGGTGTACGGCGTAATCTGTACACTCAAGTGTATTCTAGCCTGACTCTCTCTCTATATATATATCCCTAAAAGCCTGCCTACCAATAAAAATTATTTTTTTATATTTCTTTCTTTAATGCATTTATCCTGAATCGGTCTTTTCTTCCACTATAAGATTATATTTTAATACCCGGCTACTAGGAGAGATGAGAATGCAAATCCTTCCCATTCGTATCAAGACACCGAATCCGATCTCTAGATTTGTTCTTCTTTATTCGGCATGGATAATCGCTCATATTGACATCATGGCTTCAATGCTTTATCGTTTTTTCTCATTTTTCATACAAAATGTTATGGCGAATAGAAAATATTGATTTCTTTATTATGCGACGCTTCACTGCCAAAAATGATAGAGTTTATCCCTGCATATTTTTTGTTATTTTCATCCTTTTTGGGGCAGAATTCACAACACCCCTACTAAGGCCACGTGTCATGTTCGTTTAATCCGAACAACTACTTTTAATTGTGTTGTACAAAGGTCTAAAGATTAAAAAAAAAAAGTAGCATACTGCGTGTGGGAGTAGCAAATTTGAACTCCAAAAATACAAACTTTGTGTTTTAAAAACATTGGCAGCATGATAAACATGAGTTAGTATTATCAGGCGCCGAAGTTAGTGATATATCCCTTAAAGACGGTGAGCGAAAGACATGTCTTCTTCCACATGCTTCATTTCTCTACAGTGTTTAATAATTGTTTGCAGCTGGTTTGATTTTAATTTACACTAGCTACTACAGCTTCAGCTGCCTCGTATAGCAACATTACACCCTGACAGTAGTTATTGATCAAACAGGAAGAAAATGACCCCAAAAATCAATGAAGAGCCATTTTCTAGCAAAGTAAGAGCTTGATCGAATGCTTTTGTAGTGACCTCCAATAATATCATGATACTCCCTCCTTTGCCCTCTACATATATCATAGAATTCCCTGCTTTTGTGACATAGAAAGATCAGTGCATACTAAGTATCATGCAGACAACTGACAAATTTTCTCTACCTCAAGTGAAATGCTCCTCTCTTTCCTTTTGCAACTATTTTTGTTGCTTCTTTGCTAATTTCATCTTCTTCGCGCTGTTTTGGCCAAAATTTTTTGCTTTCCTATCATTACATCAGGTCCTACCAGTTTGGCTTTATATTCTCAAAGGCAACGAACAATAGTTTTTGGATCTTAGGGTTATTGAATATTGGAGATCAAAACATTGAAATACTGATGAACATGAGCGTTGGATTATTGAATATTGGAGATAAAAACATTGATATACTGATGACCATGAGCGTTTGATTCTATCTCGAAGACAGCAAACAAAAGGCACGTCGTGTCTCACATGCTTTTTTTTAATACTAATTTTAACTTTTGTGGCCATTTTTATTGACGGTACATGTGGGTGTATACTTATAACTGCAGTTTGTGTTGCTTAATTAGTCATTTTTATTTCAAATAGATATTTCTCACCGCGCAGGAAGAAGAGTCTCCCACGACCGAGGAAGCGGCTTTGCCAACAGCAAAGGCAGACTATTTATATAAGGATATAATTTTCTTGACGCGCGTTTGATCGCACCGTAAAAGTACTCTGCCAACGCAGAAGTCTTATGTGTAATTTTTTTTATCTTTTATTAATTCATGAAGAAAAATTAAAACAGGTGGGAAGTAAGGAATAAAATATGTTATTTTAATTTGTAATTTTTAATCTGTATTTTTTTTCAAAAAAAAATGTTAGATTTCTTACAAAAATTAAATTTTAAAAAATTAATATGGATATATTTTTTAAAACCTCAAAATGAGTCCAAATTTTAATGGAATGTGTGCACTTTTAATAGTAGTGTACTTTCATTTTAGTGCATTTAAATGTGAAATGTGGATGCATTACTAGTGTAAGTGGACATATTATGCTTAGTTCGTAGTGTGCCTAATACTAATAGTAAAGAATCTAATTATGGTACTAATGCTTACGTGCATAGTAAAAAAAACACAAATCTTAAAATAATGTGCATAATATTCATAGTAAAATGTCAATTATGGTGCTTATGTGTCTAACTATGGCGTCAATGCACCCAGTTCTTAATGTACATACGTGATAAAAAAATGACACAAATCTTCACATAATGCGCACAATGTTAGTAGTAGTAATATGCTCAGTTATAATGTTAATGTACCCGGTTATGGTGCTAATGCGCTCAATTCTTAGATACGTGTACAGTAAAAAATTAACACAAATCTTAACATAATCTGCCTAATATTTATAGTAAAATGCCAAATTATAGTGTTAATGTATCTGATTATGCGCCCAGTTCTTAATGTACATGTGTGATAACAAATAACACAAATCTTAACATAATACGTCTGCTATTAGTAGTAAAATGCTCAGTTATGATGCACCCAATTATGGTGCTAATGCACCCAATTCTTAGATACACGCACAATAAAAAAATAACATAAATTTAACATAATGCGCATAATATTTATAGTAAAATACCAAATTATGGTGTTAATGTGCCTAATTATGGAAGTAATGTACCTAATTCTTAGTGTATGTGCCATATAGAAAATTAACACAATTCTTAACATAATGTGCCTAATCATTATGGTAAAACGCCTAATTATGATGTTAATGTGCCTAATTATAACACCAATACGGTTGATTCTTAGTGTACATGTATAATAGTAGATCGGTATGAATTTTAAGATGATCCAACCAATATTAGTAGTAAAATGCCCAACTATGGTACTAACACGCCCAATTATGGCGCTAACGTGCCCAATTCTTTGGATACATGCATATATAATAGTTATGCGCCTAATTTATAGGTCAATACACTCAAAAATGGGATTACAAAGTTTAAAAGTGGTGCTAAAGCGTCCAAAAGTGTTGTGTTAAAGCAACTATATTTTTTAGGCATGCACATATCTTTTGTGCTAAAACATCCATTGTATAGGCCTATTTTATAGTTAAAGCGCCCAAAATATGCGTTATAACACCTAACTTATTGTAAATACACCTAAATTAATGTAAAGTACATAATATACAAGTACATCTAATGCTATATGTGGAATTTGTGGGCTGATGTGCCTAAAAGTGGTGTTATAACGTCTATTATTTGACGTATTGCATCTAGTATTGTATTAGTGGATACACATGTATTGTCATAGTATTGTCAAATTTACTACTATGCGCTCAATTTTTAAGTGAATGTGCCAAACAATGGGGTTAAAACGCAAGAGGGTTAAAGCGCCTAAAATTGTGGTTAATGTACCTATTTGTCAGTGTGGTGCTTATTTGAGCCCAATTTACTGTTATGCACCTAATTTATAGGTCAATGCACCAAAATTGAGTTAAAGCGTCTAAAAGTAGGTTAAGCGCCTAAAAGAGAGTTAATGCACCTAATTGTTGGTGTAGTGTTTATTTTACATCGTCGTCTTTGTCATCATCATCATCACATACACACACATTAGTTTTGTGTGTCATATTATTTCTCTCAAAATATATTCAGATTGGTCTTGTTAGATTATATTTTTATATAAAATCTAGTGGTTTTGTTTCTCAAAAAATACATCACGGATTAAAAGTTATAAGTAAAATAAGTTTCTCGCTTCTTTTTTCATATTGTTATATACTCATTTTTATGTTGTATATCATTTTTCTCAAAGTATATCGACATCAATATTGTTGGATTGTATTTTTTAACTAGTCTAAAGATTTTTATTTTGTCAAAAAACTCATTACAGAACAAAAATTATTAGCAAAATAATTTTTTCTTTTATGGCTTTTCTTTTTGTTGTCTTTTTCCTAGATGACAAAAACACGATATAAAGTTCGACCACCCCAACTGAATGGAATACCACCCAGGCAGACGCGTTAACCCCACGTCAAAGGAGCACGTCAGGCTAGAATTTTTTTTTTTATATAACGTTGGTAACCAGGTCTTTCATTGACGTGCAACAACCCCCTTACTTTGTCCAATACACATACCACGGCATCCCATCCTTTAACGAAAATAAGATTCAACCCATGATTGTTCTCTATTAGCATGCAAGCTACTCTTGCATCCTCATTGCAACTATTATCTTCTAGTTGTCTAAGCTGGCACTTTCAGTTAAGATTTTTCTACCGCAATGAGTGGGCCTACGGATGGGTTCCCCCACAATCTTCTAGATATTAATGCGAGGCGGTCAGTGATCTTGGGGTAATTGAATCAACCTGGAAGTGGAACGAGGGGCGGTACCCTAACCCCTTACGTTAAACATAATATGCAATGAATTAAATGGAGATTAAGAGTATAATGTCGAATGTATCATATTTTATCACCGGGGCTGTACTTCCACATCAAATATTGCCCCCTCGTCATGTAATCTGGCTCTCTAATGTGTGTTTCATGTATATATTGACAAGGTATGGTTCAAATCACGAGACAACACGCTAATACTGAAACTTTGGTATACAGAATTTCGAGTCTGTTCATGCAAATCGCTATCTACTCTTTGGTGAGTGCACATCGTTAATAGTATATGACGTGTAAGGTCAAAGGGATTATCTGCGAACTATGTTAGGTTTTCGAACGGTATACTACGATGAATACATGCGGAATAACAAGACGAGAAGAAAAGATAACGATCACGCAACTAAGATATAAGATTTACGTGGTTCGGTAGGATGGCCTCCTCCACAGAAGGGGTGTGATTTCTACTATATCAGAGTAAGATTACAACGAGGAAAGCTTTAGGAAGAGGCAGAGTACATCCTGAGTACGGCGGTTTCCGTCTATGTAAAAAGAATACATAATGATTACAAACTCTTACCAGGACGCATATACTTACAGATGTAGAACCGTAATCAGATTCCTATTCGGATCTGGAAAATAGATTGTACCATACCGCGGGGGGATGCTCGTTAATCGGGTCGACGAAGATCCATTTAATTTTGGGATCAAATCTACAATCGGATCATCATATTTCTTTGAGGCACAAAACAAATTATTGAGCATTAAACAATTTTCACAAACAAATTATTGCGAGCCAGAAAAAAGAACACAAATTAAATTATGCATTAAACAATTTTCATAAACAAATCCAAAACATTATTGCTTGCCAATCATCAATATTGTTATGTTTCTTAGTTCTTGCATTGTTAGTATTATAGTACGCCGATCATACGAATCAGATCGACAAAAAAAAATATACAAGAAAGTCTCCTTGAATGTATCATAACCTTAATAGTACACGCTACTTGTAATCCAATAAAGAACAATAAAGACTAGATAAAATGCTAATGATCGCTTTCCGCTAGTAATAACAGACACACGATCTATATGCAAAAAATATCATATATATTTAATTGTAGGATTATGAGGATGCACATGTTATTGTGATTGATATTAGACACAAATACTTAGTATTTCATTATTGGGACCATAATCTTACTCAGGGACCTAGTTTGTCTACCGCACATTACGTTACACAAATTTATATGTTCCTTAAATCGGTATGTTGTCTTTTCATATTTTTATATGTTATATACTTTGTCACAAACACATCATAGAGAAAAATGTGTTTGATAAATTTTTTTACACATGTTTCGTCAACGATCACGAGTATTAATCTAGTGGAATTGAACAACCACACATCTGGAGTTAATGCGTATTGAAGGAGTCATTTCTGCAATAGTAAGTTGGAGTCTATTTTGTAGTGCCTGATGCACTTCTTTGCGTATGTTTTGAGAGAATTGAACAACCAAGGATTCAATACTATTAAAACAAATAGAATATTCTTTGAATAAAATTCAGCACTACTATTAAATTAAATTTTTGAAGATGAGGGAGGGGGCACGTGCCTCGCTAGTCTCGCCCGACCGACTAGTAAGGTACTTGAATGTAAAGCATGCTGCGATGGAGCTTATTCAATGTTTGTCGATCTTTTACTTTGCCAATCGCCGAGGAGAACATTATGATAATGATAGCAACCACGAGAGGATATAGACACCCGTCTGAACGTTTGGTCGTCGACTTGGGGGTTGTTTGTTTTGTGAAAACCTTGGGCTACTAGCGTTCATACACACGCACGACGGCACGAGTGGTCCGTCCGTGGACATGGGTGACCGGGCCAAACACCAGTATAGCCGTGCGAATGCATGGGAAATTGTAGTATTAGAAGGTTCTTCAGTTCTTAGAGGACGAAAGCAGCTGTTAATTAATGGAGGTAGAAAGATCAAACCAGGGCGCACGAGAGGGAGAGGATAAGCCTCCGTCAACAACGTCTAGTTGCTTTACCTGAACTTCGAGGGACTTTCCTCTTTGCTTTGACCAAGAAATTCAATTTATTACGCCCGAAGTCTCCCAGGAACAACCAGTTTCCCAAAGGAAAACATGCCTCCGGGATCGTTGATGCTCAAAGAATAATAAACGTAAAATAAATAAATTAAATAATGATGAAAACAACCGCCCGACCGGCGACCGTCCTCGATATATTAATAAGCTGCAACAGTTTTACATACCGGTAAGTTGGGACGAAGGGACGGGGTGCAACCTTGTCATCAGGTTTAGTGACCCACGATTCCCTTTAATATTAGCCGTTATTAGTCTGCCCACCCACGGCCTACAGAATCACACCAGGTACCAGAAGTCAACATGAATGCGTGGTGCTCTTCCTTCTAATGAATCTGTAAACATCTTACCTTACAAGTTGTGTTGATGAAAATGATGTATTTGGACGGGCAAAGTAGGAAAAAGACGAACCAGTTTGGTGTGCAGTTGCTTGCAACAGCCGCCAAAGAGTTGTCCTTTTGCTTCCCTTCGTTTCATTCCACTTGGTTGATCTTCTTTTGGTATATGGACAGCACTCAACCTATATAAGGGAAAACACTGATCACCGTTGCAAATCAAAGCTTGCCATATCTTTGCGTCCAAGGAAAAATAGTCCTTTCTCTATAATGGTGTTATTGCACGTCGCATTCCAGTTCGGTGGCCGCAAAAAATAGAAATTAATAAAATTTCAGGCTTAGTTTTTAGTTCATACGTTTTAGATCAACCTCAAAAATCTGGACACAACCAACTAGGTTTACGTGTTGATGAGTTTATCTTTATACATGAAATATATTCATATGCATATAATATTATTTAATTCAAATTAATTTGGTCGATATTCCTACTATAGAAGAGTGCTTTTATGTACATATTATATATTCGATAATACAATGCTTCTTCATATAATATTATATATTTTATGTACACGTTCAAAATTAAACTGAATAAATCATTAACACTAGGATATAATTCTTATATTTCTAGTCCTGTTCACTATCAAGCGAGTGGGAAAATCATTAATCACTCAATTTGGTTTGGCCAAAGTTTAGTTGATGCTTGTATATATTAGATAAAAGTTATGCGAGTATGATATCATCAAACGTATTACCTAGGTGATACTAAACTAGCTAGTCCCATGTGTAAAAGGAAATGAGCACTCTTGGACCCTCTAAACTATGAGAATTTATTATTATAGTGAGTCAATCGAGCATGAGCATATTTCTTTTTTGTTGGGGAGATGCCAAGTACAAAAACTACTATAGACCATAACTCTTACATATGTGGAAAGATTTATATCAAAATAGAAGACTAGTGGACAACAAGTTGCGTCGCTAGTCCTTTTTACATGTCAAACTTGGTCATGTACTCCACAGACGACATGTTAAGAACACACATAGACATTTTGAATAATTCATACTTCAAATTCCCAATCAGAGGAACACAGATAGACATCTTGAGTGATCCATACTTTGAATTCCCAATTGGAGGAACATACATTGACATCTTGAATGATCCATACTAAAAATTCTGAATCAGTAATGAGAAAAAAATTAAACAACCATTTTTTATTCGCTAGACCATCAAACTCAACATAACCTTAATGAATATATCAAACTACAATAATATTTGGATTGTTCAGATCTTTAACACTGTGATGGGTTCTGAGAAATTAGCCTTAAAAATAAATGTTGACAACTAAGGCAAGCATGTGACGTTTAGATGACATGTGACATCCTTGTCTTAATGGATAACTAATCATACTTATAGAAGATAATGTTAGGCATCAAGAAAGAAGTATTAAGTAAAATAATTTTTTTAACACTATGATGACATAGTTTCCAAAATATTGGCAACATATATGATAATTAAAGTTCTCAAAACTATCAACAATATGAAAATACAATGTTTGTTTTGTTGACATCACACAAGATAAAGGAAAGAAAATTGTATTATACACAAGAGGGACTACATCATCAAGCTTAACAAAGAAAAATAAAGATAAGGTGCCACACAAGGGGCACCTTGCCATGCTTCTAGCTTTTTCTTCATAATCCCACCAGAAGACTCCAAGTGAGCAGGTCCCTCTATCCATATAATATCCCAGAGGGATAAATAATCCACGACACTAACCAAGTGAAAAGGGGTCAAAAATTGTAGGTACTAAATTATTATATTGATCTATTTCCAAAATGTAGGCACAAATTATGATTTCAAAGTAATATCAAATCTAGGTAAGGACTTTTTTGGTGGACTAATTTGGAAAAACATGGATAACAAGTAGAAATGTTTCAAACTTAATAATTAAAAATAAAATTACACAAACCTAATAATTATGAAAGGTTGTCCAGGTTCCAAATATCAAATTATCAAATATTTGCAACGATCAAATTTAAATATTAGATTGAGCACTATCACATCATGATTTATCTATGAATACAATGCCATGCGTCTAATCATCTATGAAAGAACTATGCAGTAGTAGCCTGCTACTTCAACCAATATACTGAGGGACCACTAATCCATTACAACTTGCGCACAAGGCGGAAGGACTCAACCTCTAGGAGCCAAAGCTCTAAAGGGCCAAATCCCAAAGGGACCAAAGTCTAGGGAGTCAAAACTCCAAGATCAATTTCAGTGCTATCATAGTATTTAACAAAATCCAACGATTATGATTTGAGAGAGGTGACCTTCAAAGGCAGGAAAGGCTTACAAAACAATTATAGGTTTCACCACCAAACAAGATGTATAGATTTCAAGAAGGATAAGAAATATCTAAATAAGAAAGATAAAGAATCTAGTACCTTAGAATCCAAAAAAAAGATGATATATTCACACTTGAGGTTCAACAAGCTTTGAAGTTTCAAATTCTAGACATCATTGGAACTAGTTGTGACTGGATTTCTAGATGAAAACTAAAGTATTTGGGGGTTGCTATAATCCATCCCCGACTCAGTCTGATGATTTCTTAGTCGATCACAGTGGCCTCGGTTATGGTCACTAGATATGTGGTAGTAAGATACCAATAGGTGGATTCATCAGTTGCTTTTTGGCTCGGTTGGAGATGAACATGACTCATTCTATGTTGGCCAACACAACTCAGCTTTGAGTGATCATGTAACGTCCCATGTTTTGTTCAATCTATAATATATGGTTTTATCCTAATGAGTCCCAAGTCAAAAAATAACACATATGCTAAATTAAATCTGATCTTTTATAGGCACATTTTGAGCCCATTAATTGTCCATAATCACAATAGCAATAAAATAATATTTTTCTATTGGTGAATATTAATTAAATTTCTATAAAATTTTTGTATCATCAAAATAATGGGATATACATTCTGACCAAGTTTTAGAATTTGACAACATTCATATAAATGATATACATTATTTGTCCAAAAAGATATTTTGAGCGATTAAAAATGTTAATTATTATTTTTTATTATAAGATTCGATTTATATTCCTAAGATAAAGTCGCAGTAGTAGTCAATGTTTTATAATTTTGGATTAACTTTAGATAAGGAAATAAATTCAAGAAAGATAAGAATCGATGTGGTTCACTGTCAGATAAATCAAATAATTTTTAGTAATTTTGACCACATTGCTTTTGATTTTGAGAAATATTTATGTAAATGTAGTCTTATCCCATTCTTAATGATTTTATTATCTTTCCTAAATTGGAGTGATTGGTCCATATATCTTTGGAAAGTAACCAAAAGTTAGAGGGATTTTGTATGTGATAGAGGTAATAGACAAGTAAGGATTATGAAAATATATGATTTAGTTTGCTATTAGACTAAAAGAAATATGGTACTATAAATGGATAATATTTAGGATGTATAGTAATTTTTTTGAGTTAAAAGTCAAGTATTGTGAGAGTTATGTGAGTGGAATTTAAGGTTAGAAAGGTAGGGTTTTTTGGGGAATATACATGTGCCACCACACCCTGCGCAACATTCTCCCTCGCCACTGACATCACTCTACTTTTTGTCTCGCTTGTCTCTATTTTTTCCCATCACTGGTGCCATTAGAAGAAGGAGAAGTAAAGAAGAAACTATGAGCGACAACATTATGGGCATCCTTAGAGTAATCCACCCTGGTCTGATGACCTCACTTTTGGTTCGGGTCCCACTAACTAGCCTGACTCCTGCAACACTGAATCTGGCCATATGCATGCTGATTTGATGAGTAAAAGTAGATATGACAATTGATGCACAAGACCGAGTTGGAAGGGGCAAGTGTCTTCATGCCATTAAAATAGTGTAAAAGGATTGTGGTCATTTATTGAGGGAGACAGTCGACACAGAGGAGAGCTCATGAGGTAGAAAATAGACATGGTCATCATTACAAAAGACATGCAATTCCAGAGCAAAATGTGGACACAAAGTTATCTGAGACATCAACAAAGGCAGGATGTTGTTGTATCTGTGACATAGCAGCATAGTTGATATTACAAAGTTAAATGACATGACTGATGTATTTTCATCCCATTAATCTGGATCTTAAGAAGATCCATTCTTCTTGTTAGTGTGGTTGGTTATTGGTGTAGGACTCAATTATAACACATAATATGCACATAGCTTAGACTTTAGGTAGTCTCACTATACTGTTAATAGGATGTTCCCATCGTTGTCCTGATAGCCTGGTGATACTAGGTTGTGATATAATCTACTTCAATAGTGCTCATTTCCATTTTAGATGAGCTATAGTGCAACACTACATCAAATTTCATGGTCATCAATATAATTCTTGCACATGAACAGGAAGTGGATAATAAGGATCCTGATACCTTTTAGCATGTTCACCTATTCAGGATAGAACTTTGTGAACAACCACAAATTTTAAGAGATTCCATGAAGACATTATTCATATGATAGAAATTCTTTGGGCTGGAGTTCTCAAGTGGAAGACAAACATGATTAGCCTTGCATGAATGGGAGTGGTATATAACCAATTATTAATCAATGGAGTTTTAGAAATAATATTCCCATCCAAAGACATGATTTTGTTTTCACATTAACGTTAAGTGGGCCATGTCCTTTAAATTTCATTATTATTATTATTCATCCAACCCATATGCAAAATAACTTAAAGATTTAGTTACTTTCAGACATTTAGTTACTAATGTACGTCTCATATCCAATAATGTTTTTATTAATCAGATATTGTTCAAATGAAGTTATGTTGTGAGGATATGAGTTTATAGATTTTAGATATTTAAGCTACTTTTAGATACTTAGTACATATTTATTCAGTTTAGTTTATATCTCAAGCCTTTAGACACATATGTCATGTATCGATATCAGAATTTAACTAATTGATCATTAAATAAGAGTTCTAGACTAAGACTTATTCAGACAACAAGAATCTAAATTTTAGATTTTATATTTATATTACTTTTTGTGAGTAGTTATAAATTAAACTCGCATACCTAATAAGAGTCTCAAATCCAATCTCAGTTATTTACTAATGGAGATACATATTTAGATTTAGATTTAGAATTCAGATTTAGATTAAATTCCAAATGTAAGAGTAGAGATTCAGATTTAGAATTCAGTACACGTTAAATATTCAATATTCAATTTTAGTATAAGATGAGTTCAAATTTAGACTTTGGTAAATTCAAATTTAAGATAATTAAGTCAGAACATTCATATTATATATTATATGATAAGTTCTCATTTAGAGAGTCTCGATATGATTCAGAGGTATCTGCTGCCAATTCATAGAAGTGTTTACTCCATTTATAGGTACTTTGGTACCAATTCATATGTCATTTCAATGTCAATAGAGGGCACATTGTGCCAACAGAGGGTGTGCTGCACCACATAGGACACTTTGGTGTCACAAAGGAGGACTTATCATATAATGTTGTCCACAAACTAGATAAAAGATGTAAATAAAAGACACATCAATTTAGTATAAATTTATAACTTTCATATGTTAGTTCACCTTTCAATTATAGTATATTCATATTTATTTTATTAGAAAATTCAATGGCACTTATTGTAACCTAGGTTTCCCTTTGTGTATGGCTGCAGATGAGATGTCCATATGTACAAATATTCTGTAACATCAGTCAAGATATATATTCTATTTTGTGGGGCACCATCTACAAAATATGAGATATTAAGACAGATAATAAGTTTTAGCATGATGTATGTAGATTTTATTATCAAGTTTGATGTAAGTAGGTTTATTTTCTAAGACTATGATGAGAATTTATTTCATACACAATATGTGGTGGTTCTTATCTATCATTATTGTAATTGCATACATGTTAGTAGTACTCCCATGTTCAGAGAAAAAATTAGCTCCACTCATGTGATAAGAAAATCAAGGTGTTACAATATGGTACCAGAGCAATAATGTAGATGACCACTAGGCAAATTCTCATATTCTTTGTTTAGATTGCCTAGTAGGATCCAAGTGAAACTAAAATATGGATTTGGAAAGGCATTTAACAATCTCAGTATGGAAGAAGTGTAGAAGTTGGGTTAGAGGTTTAGTCAGGAAACAAAAGTAAAGGCATGCATTAGGGTTACTCTCTAGATGCTTTAGACTTTTTATCTTAGCTTTGTATTTGTGCATATAATTCCCTCTCTTTTTCCCACATGCGTGTGGTATGGGAAACATGCTTAGGGTGTTTTGTAGAGGGGATGTTAAATGAATAATTATATACTTATTATGGTTGTCTAACTCTTTCTAGTGCATATTCTATGGGACAGGTGTAATGTTAGGTGAGATAAATATGATAAGGCATGTTACCTTCAAATATATGACTGATCAACATGCATCGAGAGGTGAAAAAATATAAGTTGACACAAAAATTTTGAGGTAGATGGTCACCTAAACCTAATTGCATACCTATTATAACCCTAGAATGCATACTAAATGCTAGATATTTTCAAATAGATGAGTGTCTTGGATTTAAAGTATAATAATGATTGGAAGGAGATAAGGCCTTTTCCTACTACATTTGATGAGAATTATGTTGTTCTTAGCACCTTCATCTCGACGAGGAATTGTAATTGCAAGCTGAATCACAATGGTTGTTAAGGAAATGCTTGAGGATAACTAAATTCATACTATGAATTGAGTTTAAGCTTAAGGTACAATGATTGATAGAGGTGACAAAAAGTGTCTAAGGTTATACATGAGGATGCTCAAAGATTGTGGTGATACAAGATATGTGAAACTGTGGATCAATGATATAGGATCACTATAATATTGGGTTTTAGATGATTTTGACATGAGATAGAGGCTATAGAAGTTTCTCCACTAAGGCTTGATTCAATATTTCTAGGGATAAGATAGTTTCATAAGAGAGTAGAAACTATTTATACCTCATGTCAACTTGACCTACAACCCCATGATTAGATGAATAAAGTCATCAAGAATAATATTAAGGAAGTAATGTAAAATTTTTGTTCCCCAAGCTAAGTTAACAATGGTAAAATGGGAAAATTGAGGTAATAGACACTCCAATGTAAGGCTTTGTCAAGAAAACAACATAGATGACTCAGTAATTTCAATTAGAAGATCATGATAGTAATGAACAACCTTGAACAATATTTAATGCTTCATCCTTTGTAGTGTTAAAACCCTAGCATGGTCCATTCAGAGGAAATATAAACTACAACCTTGACCATAGAGTTTTGGGCATTGATAACCCATGTAAACATGGATAATGGATCTTATCATCCAAGAAGATAATAAGAACTCAAAGATTCGTACACATTAGAAATGTCATTCTGACCTAAAAATGTAGCATATGGTTAGTGGAGAAAGAAGTTTGAATGACTTTAGTGTGGGAGTTCGCAAACCAAAGTAAGTGGTCTATTCTCATGAATATTCACTTATTAAGCTCAGTATATTTACATGTTTCTTGTATAAGTCTTTCATGATTTGTGTGATCCAATGTTTTGATATATTTAAATAAGATACGCAAGTAAGATTTTTGTACTTTCATGGGTATATCCTTACTATGACTAAGCTCTCAAATAAACATGTGTCAAAAAAACTTCTTCAAATAATCAAGACCTAATTATTAAATACACAATGAGATAATAAGAGTAGAATGCATTAAATATCATTAAGTTTGCAAAATAAGATTTTATAAGATGCAAGTTTTCATATTTAAAATTTAAGATCATGGTAAGACCATGAGGCCCATGCCCTTAGTGTAGGTTAAGTCAGATACATAACCCATGCCCTATGTATAGGTTATTTGAGTCAGGCACCTTACTACAGGTTATGAGACCCACATATCATATTACATGTCTCTAGACAAAGATAGGTAAAAAAGGAATTAAGAGTAAAGAAAGAATAGTCATTTATGCGTAAGATTTTTCTACAAATTTTCACATAAATACATGATAGTTTGATAAAGTTGTTTGATATAGTTAGTTATACATGCGAAGGTCATGCTTTAAAAGTTCCTACAAGGCTTTATAATAATCACAAGAATTAGTGTATGTAAGGTAGTAAAACCTTGAGGTGGGTAACCTCACATTTAGCATATAATCAATTTTGAGGATGAAACTCCTAATAAAGTGGGTAAAATTGTAATACCCCAAATTTTGTACAGTCTACAATATATAATTTTATCCTTATGAGGCCTAAGTAAAATACATGACACATATGCTAAATTAAATATGATTATTTATAGGCGCATTTTGAGCCCATTAATTATACATAATCATAATAGGGATAAAATAGGGATTTTTTTTCCTACTGGTGTATGTTAACTAATTTTCCCTAAAATTTATATATCATCAAAATAATGAGATATACATTCTAACCAAGTGGGAATTTAACAACGTTCATATAAAATAATATATATTATTTATCTGAAAATATATTTTGAGTGATTAAAAAATTAAATAATTTTATTTTGAATATAAAAGATATTATTTATATTCCTTAGATAAATGCACAGTAGTTCTAAAAGTTTTATGATTTTTGGTTAATTTTATATAAGGAAATAAATTAAAAAAATATAAGAATAGATGTGGTTTATTGTCAAAGAAATCAAATAATATTTAGTAATTTTGACCATATTACTTTTCATTTTGAGAAATATATATGTATATGTAGTCTTATTCCATTCTTAATGATTTTATTGTCTTTTCTAAATTGGAGTAATTGGTTCATATAGATGTGGCAAGAAACCAGAATTTAGAGGGATTTTTTACATGGCAAAGTTAATAGACATGGAATGATTACGACAATAAATGTTTCAGTTTGCTATTAAACTAAGAGAAATATGGTACTATAAATAAATAATATTTAGGATATATATTAAATTTTGTTGACTTGGAAGGCAAGTATTGAGAACTTATGTAAGTTGAATTAAGGTTAGAAAGGAAGGGTTTTGTGGGGGAATATACATGCATTGCCATGCCCTCCCCTACGTTCTCCTTCTCCACTAACATCACTCTACTTCCCATCTCTATCGTCTCTATTTTTTTCATCAAGGTTGCCATTAGAAGGAGATGTAAAGAAGGAACTGTGAGCGGCACCACCATGGGCTTTCCTTTATGCATGGTTGGGGAAGAGATGTATGAAAGTACAAATATTCATTAACATCGGTCAAGATAGAGATTTTGTTTGGTGGGAAGCCAACTACATGATCTGAGATATTGAGACAAAGTATAAGTTTTAGCATCATGGTAGTTCTTATTATCAAGTTTGATGTAAGTAAGTTTCTTTTTTAATAATATGAAGAGAATTTATTTCATACATAGCTTGTAACCGTTCTTACCTATCATTATTATAATTGCATATCATGTTAGTAACACTCCCCAACTGATAAATAAAATTAGCTTCCACTCTTATGGTAAGAAAATCAGGGTGTTATAGGTGGTGATTTCTAGTTATCGATCATTGGAGGTCGACGACAAAACAAATCCAAGGAGTTGAGACTTGAAGCTGACAATTTCCTATCTGAGACCACAATCTCAAAAAGAAAGGCCACAGTGTCGTAGTGTCAGGGAAGTGAGTGAGGAGGTATGAAGGGGCCACCAACAATTAAGGGAGGAAGCAATAGAGGTTGGGATGATATGGATTTGTAGGTCTGTCATAGGGTGAACAGAGGTGTTTATAGAGTCTTTGGTGCTAGGGTTTTAGTTTTATGGTTGAGGCATTTTGGTCTGGGTGGTTAAGAGCTTGAATAATGTCTCAATGACCATTTCAACAACAGGCCGAAGATCTTCAATGGTTGCAGCCATTTGGTTAGATATGCCCCACATTGAGCGGATGACATTTTTTAGGGTGAAGGTCAATCGTAGGGGAACAAAACTATAGGAGGAAGAGATTGAGGGGTGGGGGAAGGCTTATCATTTCCCCTCTATAACTGCAACCTTTAAGTGTGGGGGGTAGGGTTAGTGGAGGTAGGGGATGGTCAAACCCGATTTCACCAGGATTAAAGCTTTTGTTTAAGTTATTTTTTAGCGCTAATCCACGAATTTATATCTCTTGAGTTAGCAGTGATTTTAACCTGACAGTTTACTCAAGCCCTTAGATTACATAATCTAAATTCTAAAAATACAACTCGCATGACCATGATTCCTATGTGGCAAAGAAATTTATTCTCATAGTTAATCAAAACATTAATATCTAAAATTCAATCATACATTTTTATATGATTCCAAAGTGAATAATATTGAACTGAGTTCAATTTCTCAATAATATGTCGCATTTAGGATAATTTGATCAAAATGGGGATTAATTGCTTTTAGATGCTCAAATTTTAAGATAATCCAGTGAAGTGTAATTATGAGTGCACATTTAACAAAAGAGACTTTCAATTTTAGTATGTTACAAATACATTTCATTATATAAAACTAAATTCACATTGCACATTGTTATAATATATATATATATGGTCATTCATAAATTAATGCCTACATTTTAGCTAAGAGACCACTCCTTCTTCATGATCTACCTAGAACACCCTCTTAAATTTACCAATTCACATGTAGAACTTTTATAGTTAGGAAATGAAAGAAAAGATATGTCATAAGATTGTTGTCTAATGTAAAGGAGGGGATGCAAACTGTAATGCTCGGGCCCACTGCCCAAGGCTCTAGTAGAGTTTTAGGAATGATGACTGGCCCCACAGACCACCACTAGCCTTAACTGCACACTTTGTCCACACTGACGTGCAAGTCAGGATCAACTTCACGACTGGTCACCCATCCCAATACTACTCCAAGTTGAGCACGCTTAACTATGGAGTTCTTAGTGATGGGCTACCGGAAAAGGAGGTGCACCTTGGTGATATGGGTAGTCCAATCTGTCACGCCCCGATCTCACATTAACCACAAACCACAAGATTAAGACGCGACAGGATGGGATTCACACATAAGCCAATCACTCTTTACTTTTTAAAACCCTTTAAAGATATTAATAGGGAAATCTGATTTTTAAGATGTAAAATGAAACTAAACAAACTGCGGAAGCATCTTTATTAATCTGACTAGCAATATAAACAGAGTCTACGGCATATTACATTATTCGACATAACATAAAGCATAACAGATAATTTACATCTTATTACACATTCTCTCTCTCACTCACACCTTGTCCCGAAGATCGAGGGGAAGGGATTAAGAGACCTCTAACTACTAACTACGAACCTTCTATCGACTAGGCGTTAGGATAAATCGATCCTTCTGATTTCCTGCTGCTGATGATAACCTGAAAATATTTTGAGTAGAGGTATGAGCCTACTCGCTCAGTGAATAGTATTTCACTTAGCTATCACTAAACAACTCATCAGGTTTATAAATTGAAATTAAACATAAATGCAGAACTAAGCAAGGCAGTTCTAAATACATAGCAGATATACAGATAATAATCACATTTCTATGTATCAACAGGTATTTCAGGTAAATGAACAGATATATAAATTTACTATGATCCTTTATGATTACTTATTCATATTATTATTATTATGCCCTAATCATATGCAGTGTACTCTGCATATGAAGATCCGTAGCAAGTTCATGCTACGATCCCACCGTACAAGACTTAGCGACACACCCGGGAAAATGCTAAGTCTGACGCCAGCCCTGTTCTGCTACAGGACCCCAGGCTCCACGGCCTCAATGCACAACCACGTGTGCTGGACAACCACGTGTGCTCCAGACTCCTCCTGACAAACCTGAGTACACAGGCGGAGAGTCTCACGGGGTTACCTCCATGACATCGCACAGATCTTGTTGCAATAACCCCCAATTTTCTTCAGTGCCACCGTGACATCGCACGCGTTATTGTTGGACACTGCCTCTCTATCCTCGTGTCTCCATGACATCGCACGGATAATGTTGCAACACGAGTTTCACCCCTAAGAAGCAGATCTGTCAAAGGGGTTCTACGGTGTTAGGGCCCTTAAGTCTATTATTTTAATATTCTAGGAAAGCTCATACAATAATTCAATCTCTCTCTTACTGTATGGTGTCTTTTTCTCATTTATACTTGACTTTAGTACCGCTATGGTATCTCTTCAATTTAGTTGAAGCTTATCACATTACACGAATATCATACTAAACTGAGCAAGCCGTATACTCAGGTATTTCAAATACCACGAGATTCAACATAGTAAACATGTAGGCAGATTTCAAGTTCTTGAATAAACTAAATGCATGTCCACTTGACATTTCTAAAATATCAACTTTTATAAGCATGCAGGCAGACTAGAAATTCTCAAATAATAATATTCATGTCACTTGGCATATTTACATTGAAATCATACAATAAATCATTGTAACAAGCTAATAAAACAATTTAATCTATTTATATGCAACCATCAACAACATTTGCCAATCTACTAAAATTCCTCAAAATATGTGCACATCAACCCTAATTCTGAGTCGTGCATCATTTAACTCAATTAATTTATTAAAAAATCATACAACCCGAGTTTATGCCCAAACTGTCCAGTTTCTGGTCGTGTGCTACTGGTTAACATTTAGTCGAACAAGTTAACTTTCGATAAATCATTCAATTTTACTAATTTACCTCGCGCATATTAATTAACTAACTAATGTTGAGCAGAAATTAACAATTGAAACGCGCAACCTAAAAATTTAGCGGTGCCGGCACTGCCTGGCACCCGGGTACATGACGTTACCCGCAACTAATGTCGATTCAACCAAAACATCCTGTTTTGAGTTAAAAGTGATAAATGAGTGAGATACTACTCACCGGGGTTCGAAACGTCTGGATTCGTCCAGCAATGCGTCCAGGGCCGGATTCGAGGCATTTGTTGGGTCTTCTACAACCTTGGATTTACTCAGGAACAACCTGCTTCACGTACAGGTTGAAGGAGGAACTTGGCTACATGCTCAATCATGGTTGATTGACTATAGATTCGTGATCTGGACCATGGCCGAGTTCATTGGCGATGTTTGGTGGTGCTTCCTGGGCAGAACTGCCCCTGGCCGGACCTATTGCAAGCAAGCAGCCATTTTCTCATGTACAGGTTAGACACAAGCTCAGCTAGGAGCTAAATCAAAGATGGGGCTGCGAATTTGTACCTAGGCTTCAGGGTGGGACTCAAGGCGATCGATTCGAAGTATTTCCACACCAATCAGACTCCTTGCGAGCTCCTTGCTGGGCACGCAGCAGTAGCTACGACTGGCCGGCGCAGCACCTGCAAGGGGGCGCCGCCCTAGCTTGGTCAGGCATAGATGGAGCAAGGTAGGCGATGAGGAGGTGGCGGAGGAGCAAAGCGCAGCCGAGACGACCTCACCAGCTCCAAGCTTGACCGTCTCGGCCTCCTTTGCTGCTGCCGATGGAACGCAGCTGCTACTGCGGTAGGGAGGCGCTGCTAACTGGAAGAGACATAAGTGGGCGCGAGCTAGGGCAAGAAGGACGAAGAAGAAGGGAAAGGAAGGGGCACTGCTGGTCGGAGCTTTGGGGTTTGAAATCGCCCCCAAAATCGCATGGGTGTAGCCCTCCCTTCTTCTGCTCTCAAACGAGCGCCGCTTCTGCGGTCGTTCACTGTTTCATCGGGCGAAAGAAGAAGAAGAGAAGGGTCGGTTCGCGGAGGGGCCGGAATGCAAAATGCCCAACAAAGATCAAAAATTACTACTAGGTCCCTGAACACTCAAATGCCCGTATCTTTTAACTCGGAAGTCGGTTTCGGGTGATTTTTCTTGCAAACTCTCAAGCACGAGATTCTCTATCATCCCAGGGCATAAAATCATGTTAACTAGCTTGTCACATCAGGTCAAAACACTAATTGCAACATTGAGTATTCAACTCAACCTAATTAACTAATTAATCAACATTGATATCATTAGTCGCCTTAGGTGATTCAAACTCAACTATTGATTCATATATTAACTTATTTTGATTATCCATGATGTTTAATTTGATACCCAACACTAATTACTGTGTTTTACATAATTCGAGGTATTTATCGACTAAGCAAGGAGTGGGTCATAACAACCTTTTCCCCTTAAAAGAATTTCGTCCCGAAATTCCTAAAAGAGAAAGGAGACGTGTTACTCATCTCTGACTCGTATTCCTACGTAGCTTCCTCTATGTTATGGTTCCTTCATAAAACCCTCACTACTGGTATCTCGCGAATTCTTGAACTTTTGATCCTCTGATCAATTATCTGTATAAGTCCCTTAACCTAGAACACATCTGATCTGATCCCAGACCAACCCACAAAACATTGTCTTTCCTGAATTGTTATAATAGTATCTCACTTTATGGTAATTACCAAGAAATTTTTATACTATACATGCAAATAATCTAAAATTCTAAAACAAAATGCATGTCAATCTGGTACTAAATTAAAATCATGCAATTCAATTGTTAAGTATCACTACATATCATACTGAGAATTGGTATTAAAATACTTGATTCATCGTACACCCTATCCTTAGGGTTTCATTTGCATTGTTCATTCATCACATGCCAACACCCTACTCTTAGGGTTATCTCATTCACTAGTCATATGGCAACACCCTACTCTTAGGGTTTCCATTATCTCATCTGTTTGATTGCAATTCAAATCACAATACGGTATCATTCTAGAACTGGCAGAGTAGTATATTTCAAATCATTGTAATTACTGAGAAATCTTTATATCATACGAGCAGACAAATTTAAAATTCTTGAATATTTCAAACCCATTTCAATTTTGGCACATACATACCGGATTTCATGTAATTGAACATCCTATTACACCAATAAGAGTAATTTACTCCATTTATAAGAAACCATCTGTAATATTTATCAATTGTCTGAAATTTCTCGAAGTACGTGCATATTAACCAAATTTCCTGGTTTATGCACCACATAACTCAATTAAGAGTTATTTACGTATCATATCACAAATATTTAATAGTACTTGAGAATATCTTCAGAGAAATGCGCCAATTCATACAAATGTTAAGTCATACACATTACCATAACAGGAAGCATGCAACTAGATTTATTCACATATTTTAATGTTATCATACTTTCTTGAAATCATGCACCTGATGATTTACCAAATATGTGTTTTCTGGGTTCATACTCAAACCGTACCATTATCAATTGTGTATATCTAAACTCAACATTCACACTAGCAAACTCTATAAGACTTAAATGTTCTTCCCATTTCCACTGAAAAGCAAAACACATGCTCTCAGCATGTCCTCAAGAGTCTGAATGGTTCTCTCAAACTAACCATCCGTCTGCAGATGAAAAGGTTGTATCGAATCTTAACTTTGTGCCCGAAGCACAAAGCAACTGTTTCTACAATCCTAGATGTGAACTTAGGATATCAAAATGACATGATTGAAACTGGATTACCAAACAACCTAATTATTTCATCTATGTATATCTTAGTCAAGTTTCGAGACATCAAAGGTCGACTTAATATGAAGAAAGCGAGCAGACTAAATTAGTCTATCCACAATCATTTATATCAAATCACAACCTCTAGGTGTCCTGGGTAATCTTACCACAAAATCCATTGTGATAAATTCCCATTCCCATACAGGTATAGAAAAAGATTACAAGGTAGCTATAGATTTTTAGGGTTCAGCCCTAACCTACTGATACACACTACTTTTAACCACATACCCAGCTACATCCTTCTGCATATCTGACCATCCATTTCAACTTCTTGGAATTCATATACATCTTAGTATTTTCCTGAAAGCATAGCATACATCAATACATACATTTCCATAAGAATCTTTTCTTTTAGGCTTTTCCCCTTAAAAGAATTTTACTCCATCTCGAGATACACACAACATGTCACGCTAAATCAACATATTATCATCTAAAAACTTAAACTCTAGTCTCTTTTCCTTCTATCATGTCATGCATAGTCTGGTTTAACTCACTATCACCCTATTGTAGTTCCTTGATCTGATCATAAGAAGTAAGCTTAACTTACATCTGTACAATCAAATCACTTTGTGCTGTCACCCCTAAGTCTAGGTTCAACTCCCACATTTCTACTAGCAGGTCTCAATTGAAACCTGCCGTAGAGAATGCATTAACTGTTGAACTTGACTTTCTACTGAAAGCATCATCCACCACATTCTCTTTACCAGGATGATAATCTATTGTCACATCATAAAGATAGTGACACCATATCTTTAAAACATGGACTACATCAGCTATCTTTATATCATAATCGGATAATATTCTGCTTCCTATGTTACTTACTTATTGTTACATTTTAGGTTTATGTCTTACTCATTCCTCTAAATCATCTCATGTTGTTCATGTACCGATCGGGTTATCTTCTTCAAAACCCTAGATCGTTATCAAAGCCAGTTTACTTTTCATAGAACAAATCTCAAGATCTTTATTTAACAAAGATATTGGTATACAAGGTTACATTACTAATGATATCCCTTAAACTACTACAACTTTAATCATTCTAGGGTTTGATCCTTTATTAATAGCATAGCATTATTGTATGTGTGTGGTCGATTATATAAATCAAATTGAGTTGCTTGGGGCAATAACATATTAACCCAGCATTCAACTTTAATTACATTTAGCTGAAAATTCAGTTTTATAATGGTTTCTGTAATTCGTTTATTAAACTGTAAACAGAAACTCCAAAAATTTTGAAAATTTTATATGTTGTGCCTAATAAAGTTTTAGACCTACAGTAAAAATTTCAGGTCATTTCAAGTTACCAATAATTAATTAAAAATCAAATAGTGCGCTGCTATATAGCAGTCTGCAGCAGATTCGGTCGAGTTGGAACTCGACCGACACCTTACTGAAGAGATCAAAAGTCATCCAAAAATTACACCAAATTAATAGAATGTCTAAAATTTGTGATTTTCAAATATAGTTAAAATTTGAGATCAATTGGATATACCAATAAAAAGATAAAATTCAATTACCACATTGCTATATCATTCAGAAAATGTGATCGGTCGAGTTTGATACTCAGCCGATAAACTGGTCAGAACATTCTTCAAAAATTCTGATATCTTCCAATGTTGTTCACATTATATATATCCAACTCATATCCAAATTGGAGCTAAATCAAAGTTACACATAAAATACTAAAAATCATCTAGTGAGACATTCTATTTATCAAATTCTGTATTCATGCGTTATTTGAATCCTAATTTGGGCCAATTAGGGTCTATGCTTCTCAAGCCCTAATTCTCAAGATTAAGAACATTTATACTTCTAGTCTTATGTTACTTGTTAATAGGAGTCATTAGATCCCAGTAACGCATCCTGCCAGCCGGACCAGGCCGAACCTGTAGTCCTGAAGCCAAGAGCTACTCGGGATTAATCAACCCCTATTAATCTTAAACATGTGGAATGAACATCCACTCAAAGCAAACTCATTTAAACATAAATTTGGGTCTACTTTAATACAAGGAAAACCAACATTAAACAATTCACTTCATGTCACAACATTATAAAAGAATCATACTTATTGTACAAACTGAAAGTCTAAATTCATGCATATAAGAGCGTTTCTAATGATCTTTAATCAATAAGCAATGTAAGGTAGGAGTTATATCACATCCTTTATTTAATCTCTTACTCCTACATTATTTTCTTATTTCTTAACCCTAAGATTTCTAGGGTTTTCTCTCTAGCCTATCCTTCCTCTGCATACCTGGCCAGGGCATCCAGAGAAGAACAGACAGAGTAGCTTGATACTGGTCGATCTAAGTATTCAGACACCTGGCCAGGGTATCTAAACACTCAGATCTTCCAGAGCTAAAACACATCATTCATTATTCGCCTTACTTATAACTTTATTCTTTGACCTTAATGATTCTTAACGACTCATCTTAGATCATTACTTGAATCTCGTGACCAGATCCTCTTCCTGCTATCTGCAATAATATAACAGAACACTTCCTGTTAGAGAATTACAGATAGAAGAAAGACACCTAAACCTTAATCCTATTGGTCTCTTATCGTCCCCTGACCTTGAGTAACTATGTACTCAAACCAAAGCTCTGATACCAAAAATTGTCACGCCCCGATCTCACATTAACCACAAACCACAAGATTAAGACGCGACAGGATGGGATTCACACATAAGCCAATCACTCTTTACTTTTTAAAACCCTTTAAAGATATTAATAGGGAAATCTGATTTTTAAGATGTAAAATGAAACTAAACAAACTGCGGAAGCATCTTTATTAATCTGACTAGCAATATAAACAGAGTCTACGGCATATTACATTATTCGACATAACATAAAGCATAACAGATAATTTACATCTTATTACACATTCTCTCTCTCACTCACACCTTGTCCCGAAGATCGAGGGGAAGGGATTAAGAGACCTCTAACTACTAACTACGAACCTTCTATCGACTAGGCGTTAGGATAAATCGATCCTTCTGATTTCCTGCTGCTGATGATAACCTGAAAATATTTTGAGTAGAGGTATGAGCCTACTCGCTCAGTGAATAGTATTTCACTTAGCTATCACTAAACAACTCATCAGGTTTATAAATTGAAATTAAACATAAATGCAGAACTAAGCAAGGCAGTTCTAAATACATAGCAGATATACAGATAATAATCACATTTCTATGTATCAACAGGTATTTCAGGTAAATGAACAGATATATAAATTTACTATGATCCTTTATGATTACTTATTCATATTATTATTATTATGCCCTAATCATATGCAGTGTACTCTGCATATGAAGATCCGTAGCAAGTTCATGCTACGATCCCACCGTACAAGACTTAGCGACACACCCGGGAAAATGCTAAGTCTGACGCCAGCCCTGTTCTGCTACAGGACCCCAGGCTCCACGGCCTCAATGCACAACCACGTGTGCTGCACAACCACGTGTGCTCCAGACTCCTCCTGACAAACCTGAGTACACAGGCGGAGAGTCTCACGGGGTTACCTCCATGACATCGCACAGATCTTGTTGCAATAACCCCCAATTTTCTTCAGTGCCACCGTGACATCGCACGCGTTATTGTTGGACACTGCCTCTCTATCCTCGTGTCTCCATGACATCGCACGGATAATGTTACAACACGAGTTTCACCCCTAAGAAGCAGATCTGTCAAAGGGGTTCTACGGTGTTAGGGCCCTTAAGTCTATTATTTTAATATTCTAGGAAAGCTCATACAATAATTCAATCTCTCTCTTACTGTATGGTGTCTTTTTCTCATTTATACTTGACTTTAGTACCGCTATGGTATCTCTTCAATTTAGTTGAAGCTTATCACATTACACGAATATCATACTAAACTGAGCAAGCCGTATACTCAGGTATTTCAAATACCACGAGATTCAACATAGTAAACATGTAGGCAGATTTCAAGTTCTTGAATAAACTAAATGCATGTCCACTTGACATTTCTAAAATATCAACTTTTATAAGCATGCAGGCAGACTAGAAATTCTCAAATAATAATATTCATGTCACTTGGCATATTTACATTGAAATCATACAATAAATCATTGTAACAAGCTAATAAAACAATTTAATCTATTTATATGCAACCATCAACAACATTTGCCAATCTACTAAAATTCCTCAAAATATGTGCACATCAACCCTAATTCTGAGTCGTGCATCATTTAACTCAATTAATTTATTAAAAAATCATACAACCCGAGTTTATGCCCAAACTGTCCAGTTTCTGGTCGTGTGCTACTGGTTAACATTTAGTCGAACAAGTTAACTTTCGATAAATCATTCAATTTTACTAATTTACCTCGCGCATATTAATTAACTAACTAATGTTGAGCAGAAATTAACAATTGAAACGCGCAACCTAAAAATTTAGCGGTGCCGGCACTGCCTGGCACCCGGGTACATGACGTTACCCGCAACTAATGTCGATTCAACCAAAACATCCTGTTTTGAGTTAAAAGTGATAAATGAGTGAGATACTACTCACCGGGGTTCGAAACGTCTGGATTCGTCCAGCAATGCGTCCAGGGCCGGATTCGAGGCATTTGTTGGGTCTTCTACAACCTTGGATTTACTCAGGAACAACCTGCTTCACGTACAGGTTGAAGGAGGAACTTGGCTACATGCTCAATCATGGTTGATTGACTATAGATTCGTGATCTGGACCATGGCCGAGTTCATTGGCGATGTTTGGTGGTGCTTCCTGGGCAGAACTGCCCCTGGCCGGACCTATTGCAAGCAAGCAGCCATTTTCTCATGTACAGGTTAGACACAAGCTCAGCTAGGAGCTAAATCAAAGATGGGGCTGCGAATTTGTACCTAGGCTTCAGGGTGGGACTCAAGGCGATCGATTCGAAGTATTTCCACACCAATCAGACTCCTTGCGAGCTCCTTGCTGGGCACGCAGCAGTAGCTACGACTGGCCGGCGCAGCACCTGCAAGGGGGCGCCGCCCTAGCTTGGTCAGGCATAGATGGAGCAAGGTAGGCGATGAGGAGGTGGCGGAGGAGCAAAGCGCAGCCGAGACGACCTCACCAGCTCCAAGCTTGACCGTCTCGGCCTCCTTTGCTGCTGCCGATGGAACGCAGCTGCTACTGCGGTAGGGAGGCGCTGCTAACTGGAAGAGACATAAGTGGGCGCGAGCTAGGGCAAGAAGGACGAAGAAGAAGGGAAAGGAAGGGGCACTGCTGGTCGGAGCTTTGGGGTTTGAAATCGCCCCCAAAATCGCATGGGTGTAGCCCTCCCTTCTTCTGCTCTCAAACGAGCGCCGCTTCTGCGGTCGTTCACTGTTTCATCGGGCGAAAGAAGAAGAAGAGAAGGGTCGGTTCGCGGAGGGGCCGGAATGCAAAATGCCCAACAAAGATCAAAAATTACTACTAGGTCCCTGAACACTCAAATGCCCGTATCTTTTAACTCGGAAGTCGGTTTCGGGTGATTTTTCTTGCAAACTCTCAAGCACGAGATTCTCTATCATCCCAGGGCATAAAATCATGTTAACTAGCTTGTCACATCAGGTCAAAACACTAATTGCAACATTGAGTATTCAACTCAACCTAATTAACTAATTAATCAACATTGATATCATTAGTCGCCTTAGGTGATTCAAACTCAACTATTGATTCATATATTAACTTATTTTGATTATCCATGATGTTTAATTTGATACCCAACACTAATTACTGTGTTTTACATAATTCGAGGTATTTATCGACTAAGCAAGGAGTGGGTCATAACACAATCATTCCTTTTAAGATCAACTTATCCAAGGCCTCAAATCCTGGGATGTTACAATCTCCCCCACTTAGACTCTTGATGTCCTCGTCAAGGCTCAACTATATGGCCTCATAATCTGACCCCATTTTAGTACAGACCCACAATGGCCCATGGACACCCAACTCCCGATCACGGAATACCAGCGCAAGGGTGGCTACGTCAACCATGGACAACCCTTTCCTACATGCCTGGGCCACACGGCTCAAGACTGGCATGCCATGCCCATGTGGGCCCCACCTACTGGAGGGGTTATGGCTCTGATACCATTTGTAATGCTCGGGCCCACTGCCCAAGGCTCTAGTAGAGTTTCAGGAATGACGACTGGCCCCACAGACCACCACTAGCCTTAACTGTGCACTTTGTCCACACTGACGCGCAAGCTAGGATCAACTTCCCGACTGGTCACCCATCCCAATACTACTCCAAGCTGAGCATGCTTAACTATGGAGTTCTTAGTGATGGGCTCCCAGAAAAGGAGGTGCACCTTGGTGATATGGATAGTCCAATCATTCCTTTTAAGATCAACATATCCAAGGCCTCAAATCCTGGGATGTTACAATTGTAACATCCTCAATTTCATAGAATATGTAAGACTTTAATGTGGGGTTTTCTAGTAAGTGTATGTCAAGGGACCCAATGAACCTAACATGGCTAGGTATGTAATTAAGTTCACAAAATTTGTAATACAAGTCATTTGGTCAACCAATACTGACATAATGGCTTAAATGTGTACGATTGTAGTCAGTTGTAGATGATTATGATTGAGTTATTCCTGTAAATAACAAATGTGATGAATGTATAATTTGATAACTTCACTTATCGGTTTGAACCCTAGACCCGGCTTAGATCATCATGTTAGGTAAGTAAAACAATATTGATCACATGTGTCATGCAAGAGCTCCAATTGAGAAATCATATTAATTCAAGCTTTAGTTTCATGATTTAGAATGAGATTAAAATCTTTGACCCTTTGAAAGACTGAAGAATGAGCCATTGGCCCTAGAACTGAATTCAAGTTGATTTGGATAAAGTAAGGTTTACATATGGGTCCTTTATATACAAATCTGGCAATCGATTATCTCGTGCTAATAATAAGTTCTCAAAATATTTTTAGTAGACAAATAATTAAAGTATAAGATCATGAAACAAATTTTAGATAATTTTGAATTGTCTAGTAGTCTAGGTAATTAAATCAATAATCATACAATTTTTACTTGAAATATAGATTTGGAGTTTTTATCTGATCAGTTTGACCTAACCTCTTGTCTGAGGAAAGATAATATAAATGTAATATTATTTCCAAAGTTTGGGATTAAATAAAACTAGTTTTTAGAAGAAATTATTATTTGTACAATTTGGACTTTTGTCAAAAACAAAATAAAAAAAGGGGCAAGACTCCCAGTCTTGTGGATGGGAGAGTCACGACTGGGGAATAATTGAGCCTGAACAGAGTAGTCCCTTTTGAAAGGGGTCCTCACTTGAGATCCAATAAAGGAAAAGCTATATAGAACCTTAGATTCAAGTAGAGTAGGGTTATCACAATCTATACTAGGGTTTTTGCCTAAGAAAAGGTTGAGAAGAAGAGGGCACAAACGAGGAAGGCAAGCTAATGGCGAGTGGATGTGGTGGCTTCGGGAGGACCAAACCACTAAGGTAACTCCTTCGCGCCAGCACAACGGCCCAGAAAAGAAGGCAGAGGCTGCGCCGAGTCTAGTAGTCATCCTCTTAGTGATCTGTGGCGTCCAGGTGTTAGGAAGGTCATCGTAGACCATCTGGGTGAGACACCCTATTCTTGCTGCAGAAAATAGGGGAGATTAGACTCCCGCTAGGCCATGCCAGACAGAAGGAAGTTGAATAAGACCTAGGGTTCACATGTGTACGTGATCTGTATATAGAGGGAGTATCAACGGTGGCGTTGCCCAAGCTGAAGTTGTCAAACCAGTCGTGGATGCTAGAGCTTGCTGCAGAGGAGGCGGGGGTCGGTGCTCTATTTTCATGGCAAAATAGGGGTGTGCGATCCCTGTTCACGCCCCTACGAAGAGGATAAGAGGGTGGGTCGGGTGCCTCCTGGCTGGGCCACCGACCATAAGGCCTAATTAGCCTGAAAGGCAAAGGAAAGAAGTGAAGTAGAGGTGGGCAAGGGGCGGTGACGACAGTTCGGAGAATAGGCCAGGCCTCTTCAACCTTGGCAAGGGCATGCTCATCCATGGTGCCACCCTAGTCAGTGAAACCATTAGAGCAACAATCGCCCTGGGCTCGCGTAAAGGTGGCTCAAAGCCAGAGATCGCAGGTGTTCGAGACGCTCCCAAGTGACACCGTCGTGTACAGGGGATGAACAGGGGAAAGTTCCCCCTCAGCGTGCGGGTGAGGAAGAACGGATCCCGCGTAGATCTGCTTGACCAGTTCAATCCTAGTTGATCCCTATCAAGCGTTGGAATTTGTTTGAACGGCCCAGAATGCCCAGAAATAGCTATTCTTCTAAAATTCATATATTGTGATTGGGAAGTCCAAATTTAACAAATAAAATACCTATAGAAAGCTCATGACAAGTAATATCACATAAAAATACTTCCAAATTATGACTTTGATATCTATTGTTTAATAAAATAGTATATTAAAAACTATATGATTTTGATGTTTGGTCAATTAAAAATAGCAAACAAATTTATAAATTCATGTAAAATTTACTGAATGTGTATTATGATATTCTTAACATGATTTCAAATCCTAATTTCTATTATATGAAGTTTTATTGAGGTTTTTAATATAAAACCTAATAAGGGTATTATGGGTATTTAACCCATGATATGATTTTTAAATGACCTGATATTTTAATACATGATCATTCCTACATTATATGAATACTTTTCTGGAGTTTTGGTGAAGTTTCTTATGCTATTATATTATTAGTTAGTTTTAGATGAGTAGCCATTATGAAAGAATAAAAAATGATTTTCCTGACACAATAAGTGATATATGTATGCCTAATTAGGTCTGATATTAGTAACATGATGGTATTCTACTTTGATTTCCTAATTGAGTCAGTAAGTTTACAATATGTGACTATTTTTTGAATCATTCTCATTATATGAAGTATAAGTTCATATTAGTGCATAAGACGATTTATGTCTTATTTGATTATAAAGATAATACTAATTATATAGTATGAGTTTTATTTTATTTCAACACTAAGATTTTATGGTGGTTTTAGATTAAAGTTATGTTTAGTCTAAATGAGAACCCTAAGTCGGTATATGTAGTTAGGAAGATGGGGTTTTGAGATTTAGAAATAGAAAGAGGGAATAAAGGCTTGGACTGATAAAACTATGATGATGTCCAGGTTATTAAAGTTATGGAACTTAGAATCGAGACTTCCTTATCGATGCCATCTGTATAAGAGGTAAGTGGTCCATTCCCATGAGTACTCATGTTTTAAGTTCAGTATGTTTACATGTCTCCTGATAAGACTTTTATAATTTATATGGTTCAATGTTCTAATATTTTAATGCAAACAAGAATATTCTCATATCTCTATCATTATGCAAGTTCAGATATCCAAAATCTCAAATAGAGACATGTTTCTCAAAATAGTTGTGACCCATGGACCAAGTCCTTGAGTAAATTAAAGAATCATGTTCCTACAAGATTTATTAGAAATGTTTGAAATTAATGAATAAGATTTTAAGATAAGATATGCAAGTAATTTAGTCATACTTAGTTGGTGATTTGGGATAGCTTTGTATTGAGAATTTAAGTACACATATGTTGTCAGGATTTCTCATATTTATAGGCATAACTATATATTATGATTCCAAGTAGAAACATGCCATTAAGATTTCATACATATGTATAGATATAACAACTAGATTCCTTAGAATGATTAATATCTAGAATTTAATTAGAATATAAGAATATGAATTTCAGAATATTAAGACATGATCTACTTTTAGAAATAAAGGTACTTTTGGGATCATAATGTATTGTAAAAATGAGTTCATGATGACATTATAAGATAATGACACATTAAGTTATGATTAGGTGGCAATACAATATTTTATAAGATTTCTATTTTGATATTTAAGGTTTAATATGTAAGTTCATATGCAAAGTTTTAGGGTAATATCATATTTTATAAGAAGGATTGAACCATCTTATTAGAATTGATATTTTAGATATGTTGTACTTATGATACTTTCATAAGCTTGACTTAAGATACTTTGTATACTTAATATTTCTATATTCATGTCAGATCCTTTCTCATAATACATTAGACTCATTTATGATATAATTGGTATAATGAAGTAATCTTACCAAATAAGAGTTTTAGAATAAAGTTTACCCAAATAATGAGATACATGTTCAAATCCAATAATGGATTCAATTGAGAACTTAAGAATAAGAGATTTAGATCCAGACTTCGATTACTCACTGTGTGAGTAGCCAGATTTTGATAAAGATACATGATATGGGTTATAGACCCAATCTCAATTAGGTTGTAATTTGGAATACATATCCAAATTCCATAATAGATTCAATTCAGATGTGAAAGAGCAAAGATTCAGATTCAAAACTAAGTACATGTTTAGTACTCAGTTTCAGATAAGTTTAGATTCAGAGTTTAGTAAAGATAGACTTAAGATAATTAATTCAAAACCTTCACATAATACATTATATAATAAGTCCTCACCAGAGAGTCCTGGGACGATTCAGAGGGCGCACTACGCCAGGCACTACGGGTGTCACAGAGGGCATGTTATGCCAAAAGAGGGTGCGTTGCCCCATAGAGGACACTTCAGTGTCAACAGAGGGTGCGCTGCACCATAGAGGGCACTTCAGTGTCAACAGAGGGCATGTTGTGCCAACAGAGGGTGCGTTGCACCATAGAGGACACTTCAGTGTCACAGAGGAGGACTTATTGTATAATGGTGGCCACAAACAGATAAAAATCATAAGTAAAAGATACTTAAGATTAGAGCATGTCTATAATATCATCCACGAGTGTGATGAGAGGAATTCAGATAAGATATTTATGACCCAAAGACTTTGGTGTAGGCCATGAGACCTAGAGTATAGGTCTCCGAAAAGGATAGAGTAGAAAATAAGAGTTTAAGAAATGAGAGATAATATGTTTCTAGATTTAACTAGAGTTTAATGTTCATTTTATATTTTTGATTTCAAGAATCTTTTGTAATATTTTAATTCTTTAGCCATGTATATTTTAGAATACTCATGCCAGTTACTCTAATGACTGTTTTTCCCAATGCATGGCTGGGGACGTGATGTCCGCAGGATTCATAGCAATTGACGATCAAAGGAACAAGTAAAGGTTGAGGAGATTATCAAGCTTGACTAGTGGGGTGCCATTTACCTAGACGATCCAGAGTTTTTGACATCTTTTTATTATGTCTAGTATTGTTGTTAATTAGATTATATTTTATGGCGTATCTTAATGTAGTTTTCTGTTGATAAAAACTATGTATGAATCAGTTTTAAAGTTATGCAAAGTGTTTCATTTGCTTTAATTACAATGATTATCATGTTTGTGACACTCCCAGATGAAAAAAAAATTATAGCTTCCGCTCACGTGTTATGAAAATCTGGGTGTTACAATATGGTATCAGAGCAATTTAGTAAATGGCCACTAGGCAAACGTGATTCTCATAGTCACCCTAGAGTGAAGAGGTAAGATTAGGGTTTAGGGATAGATACTATAAGAAGAATACCATAACCTAGAGTGATTATGGGTCTTAATCTTAGAATGGATAGATATCTTCGAGGTAGAAGTCTTCCTTGTTTAGATCTAAATTAGTAACCTAAACCTAGCTAATGAGGTTTCTTCTCCATTCTCAGTGGTTATGTCCATGCAATTGAGAATTAAAAAGGAATTTCATAAGCACTAGACTTTTATGCATCTCTGCTTTCTTACTAGCCCATGTGGTATGGGACACATGTGTTAGTGGGTTAGTGAGGGATAGAATGTCAGGATCCTGCATTTCTAGGTATGTGATCGATCACCACATATCTAGGAATGTAGGAGTTACCTAAAGAACCCAAGATTAGACAACCATGTGCAACTAATGTTAGGAAGTCATGATAAGGTTGAGGTAGATGCCCTAAGTATAGAGACAAGTTTAGTTTCATAAATCCTAAGTATGAGTTGAGCAGTAGACCAAGGTAATAGATGATGAGCACATAATTTTTTTTATAAAAATACATTACATATATCTTTTCATGCAAAATCTTGAACATAAGAGTACCTTAATATATTAATTATCGATAAATGAAAAGTTTAGCAGGACCCTAAGGTAGGTAGTAGCCTAGAGAAATTTCGAGGACGAAATTTATTTTAAGGTGGGTAGAATTGTAACATCCTCAATTTCATAGAATATGTAAGCCTTTAATGTGGGGTTTTGTAGTAAGTGTATGTCAAGGGACCAATGAACCTAACATGGCTAGGTATGTAATTAAGTTCACAAAATTTGTAATACAAGTCATTTGGTCAACCAATACTGACATAATGGCTTAAATGTGTATGATTGTAGTCAGGTGTAGATGATTATGATTGAGTTATTCCTATAAATAACAAATGTGATGAATGTATAATTTGATAACTTCACTTATCGGTTTGAGCCCTAGACCCAGCTTAGATCATCATGTTAGGTAACTAAAACAATATTGATCACATGTGCCATGCAAGAGCTCCAATTGAGAAATCATATTAATTCAAGCTTTAGTTTCATGATTTAGAATAAGATTAAAATCTTTGACCCTTTGGAAGATTGAAGAATGAGCCATTGGCCCTAGAACTGAATTCAAGTTGATTTGGATAAAGTAAGGTTTACATATGGGTCCTTTATATACAAATCTGGCAATGGATTATCTCGTGCTAATAATAAGTGCTCAAAATATTTTTAGTAGACAAATAATTATAGTATAAGATCATGAAACAAATTTTAGATAATTTTGATTGTCTAGTAGTCTAGGTAATGAAATCAATAATCATAAAATTTTTACTTGACATATAGATTTGGAGTTTTTATCTGATCAGTTTGACCTAACCTCTTCTCTGAGGAAAGATAATATAAATGTAATATTATTTCCAAAGATTGGGATTAAACAAAACTAGTTTGTAGAAGAAATAATTATTTGTACAATTTGGACTTTTGTGAAAAACAAAATAAAAAAGGGGCAAGACTCCCAGTCTTGCAGATGGGAGAGTCATGGCTGGGGAATAACTAAGCCCGAATAGAGTATTCCCTTTTGAAAGGGGTCCTCACTTGAGATCTGATAAAGGAAAAGCTATATAGAACCTTATATTGAAGTAGAGTAGGGTTATCACAATCTATACTAGGGTTTTTGCCTAAGAAAAGGTTGAGAAGAAGAGGGCACAAATGAGGAAGGAAAACTAATGGCGGCTGGATGTGGTGGCTTTGGGAGGACCAAACCACCAAGGTAACTCCTTCGCGCCAGCACAACGGCCCAGAAAAGAAGGCAGAGGCTGCGTCGAGTCTAGTAGTCATCCTCTTAGTGATATGTGGCGTCCAAGTGTCAGGAAGGTCATCGTGGACCATCTCGGTGAGACACCCTATTCTTGCTGCAGAAAATAGGGGAGATCAGACTCCCGCTAGGCCATTCTAGACAGAAGGAAGTTGAATAAGACCTAGGGTTCACCTGTGTATGTGATCTGCATATAGGGGGAGTATCAACAGTGGCGTTGCCCAAGCTGAAGTTGTCAAACCAGTCGTGGATGCTAGAGCTTGCTGGAGAGGAGGCGGGGGTCGGCGCTCTATTTTCACGGCAAAACAAGGGTGCACAATCCCTATTCACGCCCCTACAAAGAGGATAAGAGGGTGGGTCGGGTGCCTCCTAGCTGTGCCACCGACCACAAGGCCTAATTAGCCTGAAAGGCAAAGGAAAGAAGCGAAGCAGAGGTGGGCAAGGGGCGGCGATGACAATTCAGAGAATAGGCCAGGCCTCTTCAACTTTGGCAAGGGCATGCTCATCCATGGTGCCACCCTAGTCAGTGAAACCATTAGAGCAACAATCACCCTGGGCTCGCGTAAAGGTGGCTCAAAGCCAGAGATCGTAGGTGTCCGAGATGCTCCCAAGTGACAGCGTCGTGTACAGGGGATGAATAGGGGAAAGTTCCCCTTCAGCGTGCAAGTGAGGAAGAACGGATCCCGCCTAGATCCTCTTGACCAGTTCAATCCTAGTTGATCCCTAAACGACCCAGAACACCCAGAAATAGGTATTCTTCTAAAATTCATATATTGTGATTGGGAAGTCCGAATTTAACAAATAAGATACTTGCAGAAAGCCCATGATGAGTACTATCACATAAAAATACTTCCAAATTATGACTTTGATATCTATTATTTATTAAAAATAGTATATTCAAAACTATATGATTTTGATGTTTGGTCAATTAAAAATAGCAAACAAATTTATAAATTCATGTAATATTTAGTGAATGTGTATTATAATATTCTTAACATGATTTCAAAGCCTGATTTCTATTATATGAAGTTTTATTGAGGTTTTTAATATAAACCCTAATAAGGGTATTATGGGTATTTAACCCATGATATGATTTTTAAATGACCTGATATTTTAATACATGATCATTCCTACTTTATATGAATACTTTTCTGGAGTTTTGGTGAAGTTTCTTGTGCTATTATATTAGTAGTTACTTTTAGATGAGTAGCCATTATGAAAGAATAATAAATGATTTTCTTGACACAATAAGTGATATATGTATGCCTAATTAGGTCTGATATTAGTAACATGATGGTATTCTACTTTGATTTCCTGTTTGAGTCAATAAGTTTACAATATGTGACTATTTTTTGAATCATTGTCATTATATGAAGTATATGTTCATATTAGTGGATAAGATGATTTATGTCTTATTTGAGTATAAAGATAATACTAATTATATAGTATGAGTTTTGTTTTATTTCAAGACTAAGATTTTATGGTGATTTTAGATTAAAGTTATGTTTAGTCTAAATAAGAACCCTAAGTTGGTATATGTAGTTAGGAAGATGGGGTTTTGAGATTTAGAAATAGAAAGAGGGAATCACTACAAAAAACTGGGCCATTATTCACGGGAGAGTCCTGTCACAAACCCCTCTCTACAGGCCCTCAGAAATAGGGACGGTTGAGGGTCTGGCCCTCACAAATGGTCCGTGAAGTGAACTCGCGTGACAAATACCAGTGGCCCTCACGAATACCCTCACGAATACAATTGTGAGGGACTATTTAGCCTTCATAAATACATTTTTGAGGGACAATTTAGCCTTCATAAATACATTTTTGAGGGACTATTTAGCCTTCATAAATACATTTTTGAGGGACTATTTAGCCTTCATAAATACATTTTTGAGGGACTATTTAGCCTTCATGAAACATTTTTGAGGGACTTGATGGTCCTAGAGAATATATTTTTGAGGGGCTATGTGGTAGCCATGAATGCAATTTTGATGGTCAATCTGGACCTTCATCAATATATTTATGATTTGGTTATTGATTATTGAATGATTTATTAAATGTTAATTAATTGTTACTATAGTGAATATTAAATTTTAAATGAAAACTTTGTATACATAACCTCAAGCAATATTTTTATACTAATTCACATGACATCATAAGAAGATTCAACACCAAAATGACACATAAAAATGTTAAATCACCTCAACCAATTTTTGATATTGAAACAAAGTATTATCCATACATTGTGTGCTCAACGTTGATATAAATAAAGAGTACATATGGTTTTAAAATTTGAGATTGATGACAATCAACATATCATGCTAGAAACTCCTAAGATCTATAATGTCTTCATATTCCTTCAAATGGTGTTGTGTTCTTCATCAATGCCACGCCTCATACGGTTAGGTACTTGAACATTCTTCTCCTAAAAATGACAAATCATTATATTAATAGAATTTAAAGTTAATACATAAATCATAGTACAACAAACAACTTACCCTTATATTTCGGTTTTGGTCTACTCCAAGGTGAATTGTCCGTTGATATCCATCATTAAAAGTAATTCTACCCTATCAATATAAATACAAAAAGGAATCATAAGAAACATATAATTAGAAAAAGTAGATAGGTATACATGCAAGTTATATGAAACCATCCTCAATATAAGCAAGCCAATAGTTGGATATGGAAGAACATCCTCAATATAAGAGATAGATATCTCTATAATGTCCAATTCCACATTGGAAAGGGGACTGATGTGAAGTGTGGAGTGTGGAAGCTCCCTGAGATCAGAGGAATTGAGCAGATTCAAAAAATCTGCAGCTGCATGCTCGGGAAACTAAAAACTATCTCTCTAAAAGACGCTTGGGAGGTATGCAGTTCTAAACATGAGGTCCTGCCTTGGACCAAGTGGCTGTGAAAGAGTCGAGCACCTAAAAGAGCAACACTTTGCTGCTGGAACAGAAATGAAGTACACCTGCTAAAGAACAGAAATGAAGCTCTTCTTGCTACTCTTGGAGCAGCTTGGACAGCCAAAAATTTGGAGCAGCTTGGACAGCCAAAAATTAAAAACAAAGTAGATAGAGTTAGCCCATACAGAGAGTGGCCATTCCCAAGGTTATTAATATCAACAGCCCCTTAAGAAAATGACTCAAAAGAAGGGGACAAGCAGGGGACAAGGGCATCTGGAGCAGAAATAGTAGGCAATAACAATATTCATCATCACAATTACTGCCATCTTTAAAGTTTGTGGAGTGTTGGTGCACAAGCAAAAGATTCACTCTGTTCCTAAGCAAAATCTGGAATGACCACTCTATATTAATTACTCAACTATTAATTATTTAGATAGTCTAGAAAACAGATGTTTGATTCAAAGTCCCAGTTCACAGGTGAAGGAGAGAATTGTTTTGGGCCATTGAGTAAGTAACAAGGGATAGAGGAAAACAAGGCAAAGATCAAATTCAATCTTGCACCACCGTTTGTAATGAAATAAGTTAGAGACTTCTTTAGACAAGAAGATTTTCACAAAGGATATATCAAGGATTTCTCAAGGACTGCAAAGCCCCTCACCAATCCTCTTCTTAAAGATATGATTTTCTCTTTTGATTCTACTTGTGTGGATATATGAATGATTTGAAAGCTACTTTTGTAACCACACCTATTATCCTTCTACCTGATTAATCTCTACCCTTAGAGATGATGTACAACACTAGTGATTATACAATGAAGGAAGTTATGAGACAGTGGATTGATAAGAGGTACCTCATGGTATATAACATCTAAAATACATTGGTTGTAGCACAAAGGAATTATGCCACAACTAAGAAAGAGTTGATGTGTATTGTGTATGCCTTTGACAAGTCCAAGTAGTACCTAGTGGTTCAAGGGTGATAGTCTACACCAACCATGCAGCCATACACTACTCCATGATGAAGAAAGAAGCCAAGCTCGGGTTGACATGTTGGATCTTATTGTTGCAGGATTTTGATATGGAGATATGTGAAAAGAAGAGGAGAGAGAACATGGTAGCTAACCATCTCAGTTGCATTCACCTCTCTAAAAATGACAGCAGACCGATTGATGGCTCTCTCCTCGATGGCTAGCTGATGAAAGTTTCTTTTGACACTCCATGGTATATATTTCATGAACTATCTTGCTGCTAAAGTCTTATACTCAGAGTACATTGGTGATTCAAATAAAAACTTCATGTACGACATTAAGAATTACTATTGGGATGAGCAATACATTTACTGATGGTTTATATCAAATATGTGTCACAAATGAGGAAGGCCATTTAATTCTTGAGCAATGCTACTTGGGCCCAACGGTGGGCACATGAGTGCAAAGAAGACCACATAAAAAGTCCTCCAATGTGGATTGTAGAGGCCTATAATATTCAAAGATGGGTATGAATTCATCTTATGTTATGAACAATGTAAGAGGACACGAAACATATGAAGGAGGGATGAAATGCCTTTGACAACTTGGCAAGAAGTTGAGTTTTATGACAACTTGAATCAAGTTTTAGATAAGCTGAAATGAATTACTTACAGAATTTAAACGCTGATTTCTTGGTGTGAAAGACACCGATGAAGATGTGGTTGGTGTGTTCTGCATTTGAGGATAACTTTGTCGATTATTACCAGAGGAAGGGGACCAACTTTCAACTGCAGCCTTTAATAAAGTGTACATGTTAATATTCTGATGTGTATGAATATTGAAAATAATCTATAGCTGTAATGAGTTACCTGTGGCGCAAAGATCCGTTGATGTCCATTTCCTTGTATGGAAAGCCTGCCTACTCCATTCTCCCTTGAATTGCCTTGTATGGAAAGTCTGCCTACTCCAGTCTCCCTTGAATTGCTTGGTCTAGAAAGTCTTCCTAAGACATCCCCGCTTGAATTATTTTGGTTGGGAAACATGCCTACATCTGCACCATTTCTTGTATTGTCTTGTATGTGAAAAGAACCCACATCCGACCTATTTGTTCCACTTTGCATGTGTAAGACACCTGTAGTATTCTGATTGGGGTATTCAACTGCACAATCAACATTAATACTGCCATCCTATAACAAATACATCAACAATGTCAAAAAACAATTATATATTACATTGACATAGACAACTGAATCTGAGTTACCTGTGATTGATTATACCAAGTCATTAATTGGGAGACGGAGTTCTTCAATCCATTTACTGTTTCTTCAAGTTCCTTAAGTTTATCCTGAAATAGAAAACAAAGTACAAACATCAATCTAATAGACTAGTTGTAACTAATAGTTCAAGTTTAGATTTTCTCCAACATACATCCTTTGCATTGCTTTCCTCAAGAAGCATTTCATATCTTATACGGGCAGCTTTTCCCCTATGTCCTATCTCTTTGTGCCCAATTCCAACACCTCGGATCCTAGCCTTTTTTGAAGGATTTAAAACTTGCAAATAAGCAGCACGTGTTAGATTATCAACACTTCTAGGATCTATTTCTTCTTGGTTTGCTACTTGGTTTTCCACGATATCAGAGATTTCAAGCTGTAATTAGAAAGCATCATAAAAGGAAAGCATAAATTCAGATATTTAAGCATATTAAGCTTTGTAGACATCGTAGGAAAGCAAATATCCATTTTCTAACCACTTGTGGGCTTTTGTCGTAAACTTTTTCCAAAAATTTGTTAAGAGGCACAACGGGTTGATCTTCACTGACCTACACATGATAGATAACATAATAATTGTCCATGTTATATGTTCAACTCCTACTAAGAAAGGCAAGTGTCCATTATTAATACCATTTCTGCCCGATAACAACTCCATGGCTTTGATCCTGTGGTATGATCCATCACTTTTTTTGCTCTGTTTGCCTTGTTGATCTCGGAAATTTTCTAAACCATAAGAAACATATAATTAGAAAAAGTAGATAGGTATACATGCAAGTTATATGAAACCATCCTCAATATAAGCAAGCCAACAACTGGATGTGGAAGAACATCCTCAATATAAGAGATAGATATCTCTATAATGTCCAATTCCACATTGGAAAGGGGACTGATGTGAAGTGTGGAAGCTCCCTGAGATCAGAGGAATTGACCAGATTCAAAAAATCTGCAGCAACGTTGAGCTGGGAAGTGGAGATGATATCTGCATGCTCAGGAATTGAGCAATACTTTGCTGCTGGAACAGAAACGAAGTACAACTGCTAAAGAACATAAATGAACAACAATACTTTGCTACTCTTATCATTTATCACATATGGATACATAGAAACAAATGTGTTTTTGAAGACAGTAGGAGCAAACCAAACAGTGTGTGGCATTGCAGGAATACTGATTATAGAAGTTTGCATAGATAAATTGCATCCTTCTTTTTGACTTTTGATATCTATCTTTATAGATGTATTGAGCTTTGCTCCCCTTTGTAAATTTTGTGAGTAATGAAAGAGAAACACACTTATTGATAAAAAAAAAAGTTATATGAAACCATTGTACCTTAGACTTCTCGGTTCCCCATTCTTTAACAAGATTTTTAAACTGTTCCATATCTATGGAAGCATTTTTCTCAACTTTCTTCATCATCAATTGTGGTTCAATCTTGTACTTTTCATAGTAATCTTTCTTTACACGGGCCCTCCACACTGATATCCCTTTGCTAATGTGTTCATCAATGTGATTCCATGCATTAGGGTGACTGCCTAAATCAAAGTACGTCTACAAAAACATAGAAAATATTACTTTAGAAATCACAATCATACAATTTGTTGGTCTTTTTATGAAAACGATTACCTCAATAAATGATTTTCTATCTGCAAAAGCTTGTTCTGGTTGTTCGTTCCACTTCAAGTCTAGATGCCATATGTGTGGTTTCCTTGCTAGCATATGACAATAACGATTCAATTTGACACCATTCTCCCCAATAGCATTTCCTTCATCATCCCATTGGACCTTGTGACGTGGTTGCCCTTGCTTAGGAAGTAGGCTTTGCTCACTTGCAGGCCCACGTCCATACTTCCTATTCTCCTGTTCATCCTCAACATTTTCTTCAACTATTACATCATTTTCAATAGGTTGATCCTCACAATTTTCTTCAATTGTGGATGGAGGGACAGCAATAGGTTGATCCTCACAATTTTCTTCAATTGTGGATGGAGGGACAGCAATAGGTTGATCCTCACAATTTTCTTCAATTGTGGATGGAGGGACAGCAATAGGTTGACTGGGTGTGTTGTTACAACTAGATCTAGTGAATCTTCTTCCTGCCATCCTTCAATTGACAAGGAAAAAAATTAGATTATTAGTGCAGAAATGTCAGTAACAAAAGTAGTAGGTACATTTGAAAAACAAATAAATTGCAGAGAATATGAGACACCAACATATGAATATTCAGCATTTGAAAAACATATAACTTGTAGAGTACCTTGGTTTCATATCCCAAAAAAGAATAATGATGTCCTACTTGCCGATATATGAAACAAGACTAAATAAATTGCAAAGAATATGCCATATAGTAACAGTTTGCCAAAAAAATGCAATACAACATATTCCCCAAGTAAAGTATTCTAGACTTGCAAACAAAACAGACTGATTAATGAACTAAACATTAGCCCCATCATTCTTTTTTTTAGTTCTATCAACAAAAGATCCCCCGGTGTCACTCCTCGTCCAAGACACATCACTAGTTACACCACCATCAGATTGTAAACCAGTCAAACAATTCTCAATAAGAGGTACTTCAGAATAATCTTTAGGAGGATGTTTTAGCACTGTGCACCAATCATCATCATTAGGATCCTTCACATAAAAGCATTGCAATGCTTGAGAAGCCAGGATAAACGGTTCCTCCTTTTTTTTATCCTTGAAGTGTTGATTTGTGTGAACCCATACTCATCAATTCGCAACCCGTTAGAAGTGCTTTCATCATACCAAGAACATCTGAATAATGGAACTTTGATTCCTGGACCATAAGTTAGCTCAATAACCTCCTCTAAGTAGCCATAGTACGTGACTTCAGCATTTATAGGATTTCGATCTCTACCACTTGAATAACTTGAAGTGTCAGCACACAAATACACTCCACTATTTTGTGTAGTACATGTACTTTCAATGTGCTTTGAACGGAAACGATATCCATTGACTGAAAATCCTTCATAAGACATTCCCTCAGCACAAGGGCCTTGGGATAACCATCTCAAATCATCGCTAATACTGTTCGGCCTAATCTCTCGCATTTGCATTACCTTCATAAAAAAGTAAAACATTAATGTAATCTACACTAACTTGAACATTAAGAGTGACAACAATATTTATGTTTGAGACTTACATGCTCTTTCAACCACTTAGAGAACTCCTTTGCATGTTTTGTTTCTAGGGTCCGTGGGGCAATGTTGGGTTCCATATCTTGAAGAATACACATGTGTTCACTGCTTTATAAGAAGTGTCTAAATTAATGTACAACATATATACAAATATCAGCAAGAATTTTAGGACCTAATTAAATCTTACCTTCTGTAAACATCCAATTCCTCTTTATTGAAAAGGACATAACGATGGGCTTGTTCCAAAGTGTGGATGTCGAAATTTCTTGACACTCCAACTCTAATTGGAGATCCATCAACATTATGAGCATTGCGGATCAGTTTTGTCTCAAAATTATGCAAGTACCTACCACAAAATGTCAAACTTTCTTCAGCTAAATAGCAACTAGCAATACAACCAGCCGGTTTAGCTTTGTTTCTTACATATTTCTTCAATTTCTTCAAGTATCTCTCTATTGGGTACATCCACCTAGTTCGGACAGATCCGGCTTGCCTGGCTTCATAAGCTAAATGAATGGGCAAATGCATCATGATGGTGAAGAAAGAAGGAGGGAAGATTCTCTCCAACTGGCAAAGAGTGACAGCAATTTCTTGTTCCAATTCTTTGAATTCTTCCACATCAATAATGTTAGAGCAAAGCTTGTTGAAAAATGAGCACAAATTAGCAATAGGCTTGTACACATCTAAGCTTATGCAATGTCTCAAGGCAACAGGTAGAAGTTGATGCATAAGAACATGACAATCATGACTTTTCAGCCCAACAAGTTTTCTATCAGATTTGCTAACACACCTAGATATGTTAGAAGAATAGCCATCAGGAACTTTCAACTTTTCTAACACGGATAGGAACTTATCTTTCTGCGCATTAGTCATGGTGTAAGATGCTGGAGGCAAGTAATAGCGGTCACCTGCATCTACTGGCCATAAATCTCTTCTAATGCGCATTTTCTTCAAATCTTGACGAGCTTGTAAGTTGTCTTTACTTTTCTTAGAATCACCCAATAATGTGTTTAAAATATTCTCGCACACATTCTTTTCTATGTGCATCACATCCAGATTGTGTCTAACAGATAAATACTTCCAATAAGGTAGCTGAAAAAAGATGCTTATCTTATTCCAACCAGGAGGTAATGGTTGAATTTGATCTCCAAGCCTCTTGCGCTTATTCATTTTTCCAAATGTGATATTTTCATACCCATCAAATTGCCTCAGTATATCTTCTCCAGATAGTGGCTTAGGTGGAAGTCGAAAATCTTTTTCACCATCAAAATTTTTCCTATCACGTCTATACGGATGATTCATTGGAAGAAAACGTCGATGGAAACCATAGCATTGCTTTTTCCCATACTGTAACCATTTTGATACAGTCTCCACATTACAACAAGGACATCCCAAATCTTTCTTACCTTTAGTGCTCCAACCAGATAAGTCACCATATGCTGGGAAATCGTTAATGGTCCATAAAATCATCGCCCGCATAGTGAAGTTCCTTTTTCTATATGCATCATAAACTTTGACTCCAAGCTCCCAAAGTAGTTGCAACTCCTCAATTAATGGCTCCAAGTATACATCAAGGTCATTGCCAACCATATGTGGACCTGGGATTAATAGGGACATCATAATAAATTGTTCTTTCATAAGAAGCCAAGGCGGAAGATTGAGAGGTGTCACCAACACAGGCCAGATGCTATGTGATGCACTCATATTGCCAAATGCATTAAATCCATCTGTTGCTAATGCCAATCTAACATTGCGTGGTTCAGCAGCAAAGTCTGGATACCTGGCATCAATAGACAACCATTCTGGTGTGTCTGAAGGATGATGAATACGACCATCCTTGCCTTTTACTTCTGATGGCCAAATCATGTCTTTAGCAATAGATGAAGACATATAGAGCCTCCCTAACCGAGGTATCAAAGGGAAGTGATACATGAACTTAGCAGCTACCTTCTTTCCCTTTGTTTTGTATTGCTTTTCATTCCATCTTGAAGCACCACAAGTATCACAATTTTCTTTTGAAGCTGCATCTTTGCGAAAAAGCATGCAATTATTTGTACATACATCTATAGTAGAATGATCAAGTCGTAAATCCTTCACGATCGCATTTGCTTCATAGTACGTCTCCGGGAATAGACAATTTTCTTCCGGAAATCCTGAAACAATCAACTGTAACAACTTTGTGAAAGAATCGTTAGACCATCCAGATTCCTCCTTCAGAAATAGCAAGGCAACCAAATACGATAGCTTAGAATGACTTGTGCAACCTCTATAGAGTGGTTGATCTGCCTCTTTTAGTAGCTTGTAAAATCTTTGTGCATCTACATTTGCAGGTTCCTCTGTAGCTTCAGTAGAGTGGTCATTTGTTGTGTCACCCATACCAAACAAATCCTCCAACATCTGATGCATATTGTCGGTGCTAGGCATGTTTGGTGCCACAACAGGATTGCTCCTACCAATCACCTCCCCATGAAACGTCCAAACATCATAGCTATGCACAAATCCTTTTAGTAATACATGTGAGAATACCTCCTCCTCTGTTTTAAGGTATCTGTTCAAACATACCTTGCAAGGACATATTAATTTCCCCTGTCTAGTTGGTCTCTGATGGATAAGAGCAAACTCAATGAACTTTCGTAACCCTGTCTTGAATACATCACTTTGCACTCTGTTCCCAATATACATCCAACTCCGATCTATTAGAAAATCCATCTACATGAAGGAAAATATATAATAAGTTAAGCACAGCTGTTTGAGATGTTAGGAAACAGCTGTTAGGAAAATATAAGTAGAGATCAGGAAGCTTTAACAAATACATGCAAACAGCAACAACTGTTTGAGATGTAGTCATGTAGGAGCAAGAATAAGTAAGAAAAAGTAGAAGAAAACTTGCAAATAGAAGTGGTACTAGTAGTCTAGGTTTGAGTAAGAATCTGAATTTCTGATATGAGTAACAAGGAAATAGCAATAAGAGGGGACAGAGAAGTAACAAAAATTTAGATGCAATAGAAGGAACACGAAATGAAGGAGAAATTGCAAAAAAAGAAAAGAAAAGAAGCTAGAATAGGAGACACAAGAGGAAATAGAAAAAAAATCAAAGAAACAGTAGTATAAAAGGACTGATTTTTTTGCAACAATTGTAGCAAAAGGGGAGGGAAGGGAGAAGACATACAAGAAGTCTATCAATATACAAGAAGCCTTACCCCTATCATGAGTCCAATCTTCATGACAGGGGAATCCTATCAGTGAGTTTACACTCAACAGCCTTACCCCGATGAAATCAGCTACATGCCAATTAAAGAATAAATGAATGATAAATTCATTAGAACTTCTACACAACAAACATATAGAAGTATAGAAAAACCCTCTTTTTTTAGGTTGTTCATCATTGAGATGTTGTTTCTAGCAATCTTTCATAATAGGATTTTAAATTCAGATGTATGATCATCTGAATTAAATACCAAGAAAGTTGACCATAGATATCAATATTTTAGATAGAATCCTTAAGAAGGTATTTCTCATGGATCAATTTGATCCATAGACTACCTTTCTTTGAAGCTACTATCCAGATATTTAATATCATAGCAACCTTACAAACGTCTTTGACTTTTTTTATAGACATACCACCTTCATCCTTTACCTTGGTTACATCATCCCACTTAATAAGATGGATATCATTTTTGCCTTCACACTATCCCCACAAGAAATTTATAATAGTTATTTCCAGAAATTTTGATTGGCGGACATAGTATAATTACAAAGTTCTAGTCTCCAATGGAAACTGAAATGATATGTAAATAAGTTTGGTATCTTTAAAAATCAAATGATGGGCATAGAAGCACTAAAGCATGGGCAGAAATAATGATGGTAACTTCTGGTTCACTTGTATGATATGTATCATTATAAGTTAGTAGCATACCATCATTATAGTAACTTCTGGTTCACTTGTATATTTGTCTTAGTAATGTGGGTTCCTCCTTGTTCCCTTTATTGTTAAAACAACATTTATATATTGTCTTTTTTCCTTTACCCCCTCCATCTAAAATAATACCCTTTCTGTAACATGTGGTTGTGATGCATGCCCTAAAAGCCAATAACTATAGTAATGATCCGAACTCTGTACTTGGAGATTAATTAAAGGCTGACTGCCCAGGGCTCCAATGAGATACATCCATCCCTGATATAATAGTTGGCACTTTGGAGATCTTTGGCATGGATGGAGGATGCTCAGCTGTGGTGAACTTCTATGTAGGCTTATTTAGGATCTCATTCGCTGTGGAAACATTAAGTGCGTTGTCAGTAAAATCTTTTTATGTATTTCGTTTAACTAATTTAAACGAAATACATTAAAAGATTTTACTTACAATGCCCTTCATGTTTCCACAGCGAATGAGATCCTAAATAAGCCTACATAGAAGTTCACCACAGCTGAGCATCCTCCATCCATGCCAAAGATCTCCAAAGTGCCAACTATTATATCAGGGATGGATGTATCTCATCGGAGCCCTGGGCAGTCAGCCTTTAATTAATCTCCAAGTAAAGAGTTCGGATCATTACTATAGTTATTGGCTTTTAGGGCATGCATCACAACCACATGTTACAGAAAGTGTATTATTTTAGATGGAGGGGGTAAAGGAAAAAAGACATATATACAAATGTCGTTTTAACAATTAAGGGAACAAGGAGGAACCCACATTACTAAGAACACCCATTCTTTCTTGAGGCTTCTGCCTAGATTTCTAAAATGTTGACAATGACTTAGTGTGCCTCTGCAAAATGCAAAAACACCAGGCTATATTATACTAAGCACCAAAAACAAAACATTCAAAAACAACGCAGTGAGAAAACAGAACAGAACTCGTACAAGTGACCACAAATAGCAGTAAGAAGAAATCTTTTATCACCAATAGTGATTCTAGTATGTATTAATTTATCATATTAAAAAAGCTTTTCAACAGAGCATTAGATACCATTCCACAAAACAAAAACTCTCCCAATACCATGACTGGTGTGATGAGAAATCCACTATAACTACCCAAATTTATTGGATAAACAATTGCTAAGTTATCAAACTTATTGGATAAAGTAGCATTGTTATCCTCAGTTTACCCCTTTCTCCCTCTACCTCTGGACGTATTCTTCTTATTACATTTTAGAAACTAAAAGGAAGGTTCTAAGTTATTTTTCTCAACAGAGTTGGGAGGGGTAACAAGGTTAACACTTCCCCTTCAAAAGAAAGGTCATTTCAGCACAACATTTTACAAGCAACCATCTTGATCATCACTGGATCAATAGACTAAAAAACACCAGATATATAGAAGCTCTACTTCATCTTCTGAACATAAGGACAAGTAGGAAACTCCAACATTGTAGAATACATACAACCATCTTGATCACCACTACATCAATAAACCAGTAACATCAGATGGAACCCTTCTTCATCTTTAGAAAATACAAACAAGTATAGCAATTCCAGAAAAAATAACACAGGGCTCGTTTAGTAAAGAAGCACTTTTATCTCATTATGGATAATAGACTATAGCACACTCACATTGACTAACCATTCCTCAAAAATCACCTTATTTCTATACCACCAGATATAGTAAAGGATACATATAATAGATTTAAAGGAGGTATTGCTTATTTCCTTCTTACTGTCTTCAAAGAAACTAGGAATATTATTAATACATTCATTATCAACTACTTTGGCTATGACCCATATATATGTGTGTCATGAGAACACTTGTTCATATAGAATAGAACAGAGTAGCAAAACTACACATACATGCACACATGTGTATTGCTTTGAACCAAGCATGAGCCTCAACAATTATATATGAGTAATATTTGATCAAGTATGACTTGGATTACATGGTAGGTATTATACATAAATTCGAGTTTGTACAATTAATAAATATTGTACATATTCGAGAAAGACAATATTCAATCAAATACTATATCTACTCAATCACATAAGTAAATTATTCTTTTCTTATTGACAAAACACAAAGTTGTATGATAGAAAAGCATTATGAGGATGCTATACTGTAGATGCATAGCCTAGGAATTTATGTACATCACAACTTTGATTCCCTTCCATTTAGTTATGGTAGCTACTCCCAAGGAGCTATTTCCTCGCTTCCAAATATTGAACACACCCCTGACTACTCTGTATTACTGTTGTATGACCATCTCCATGCAACTGAGGATAGTCAAAGTTTTTCAAGATTGTGATATGTTTCTTATACGTGTGAACGTTAACCCTTAGGGGAGGAGGAGATAACTCATATGAATACTAGATGGTTAGTATTTTTACTAAGTAAACCCAGCTAATCCTATGCAGATCACATTGGGGGGAGATGAGGCGGACACATGAGGTATGAACTGTAAGCCCATTGGAGGAAGAACCAATCTTGGCTATCAGGCGTCGAACTGGGGGCTAGTGCTCTCCCAAATGAGAAAAAGAAAAAAAGATACGAACTTAGAGAGGATTCCAGTGGCCGAAGAAGCAAGCTGCGTAGCAGAAACGACCAATGCGGCCGAGCAGGGCAATCGGCGGCAATCAAGCACGGTGACTGCGTAGCAGCAACGACCAATGCGGACGGCAGCAATCGTCAATGGCGGAGGGCAGCAACCATCAACAGCCTTACCCCGATGAAGGATGAGCCCAATACGAAGGATGAACGGCAGCAACCGAGCAGGGCGATTGGCGTCAAGGATGACCCAATGCGGAGGAACCGATGAGAGAATCGGGAGGGGGAGGGTTCAGTGGAGGAGTGCGGAGGAACCGATGAGAGAATCGGGAAGGGGAGGGTTCAGTGGAGGAGTGCGGAGGAAATGAGGGGGAAACTAGCGCCCGCCGGGACTGGGTGGTTTTTTTCGTGAATTTTGATAGATGAATCAGAGTTTTAGAATGGAGGGAAGGATTATGAGATGGAGGGAAGATTTGGCATGGAGTTTTTGAGGGGGTAATTCGTAACAAATGTATTTGTGAGGGACCAATGTTCACATAAAATGCCTAACGATGTCAAGAACACGGTTGAGGGATGTGGTCCCATATTTGAAGGATGAGCCCTCACAAATGGACATCATTATTCACGATTTTTGGTTCCTCACAAATGTTCTTCAACAAAAGCCAAATTTTTTGTAGTGAATATAGGCTTGGACTAATAAAACTATGATGATATCCGGGTTATTAAAGTTATGGAACTTAGAATCGTGGCTTCCTTATCGATGCCATCTGTACAAGAGGTAAGTGGTCCATGCCCATGGGTACTCATGTTTTAAGTTCAGTATGTTTACATGTCTCTTGATAAGACTTTTATAATTTATATGGTTCAATGCTCTAAGATTTTAATGCAAACAAGAATATTCTCATATCTCTATCATTATGCAAGTTCAGATATCCAAAATCTCAAATAGAGACATGTTGCTCAAAATAGTTGTGACCCATGGACCAAATCCATGAGTGAATTAAAGAATCATGTTCCTACAAGATTTCTTAGAAATGTTCGAAATTAATGAATAAGATTTTAAGATAACATATGCAAGTAATTTAGTCATACTTCGTTGGTGATTTGGGATAGCTTTGTATTGAGAATTGAAGTACACATATGTTTTCAGGATTTCTCATATTTATAGGCATAACTATATATTATGATTCCAAGTAGAAACATGCCATTAAGATTTCATACATATGTATAGATATAACAACTAGATTCCTTAGAATGATTAATATCTAGAATTTAATTACAATATAAGAATATGAATTTCAGAATATTAAGACATGATCTACTTTTAGAGATATAGGTACTTTTGGGATCACAATGTATTGTAAAAATGAGTTCATGATGGCATTATAAGATAATGACACATTAAGCTATGATTAGGTGGAAATACAATATTTTATAAGATTTCTATTTTGATATTTAAGGTTTAATATGTAAGTTCATATGCAAAGTTTTAGGGTAATATCATATTTTATAAGAAGGATTGAACCATCTTATTAGAATTGATATTTTAGATATGTTGTACTTATGATACTTTCATAAGCTTGACTTAAGATACTTTGTATACTTAGTATTTCTATATTCATGTCAGATCCTTTCTCATAAGACATTAGACTCATTTATGATATAATTGGTATAATGAAGTAATCTTACCAAATAAGAGTTTTAGAATAAAGTTTACCCAAATAATGAGATACATGTTCAAATCCAATAATGGATTCAATTGAGAACTTAAGAATAAGAGATTTAGATCCAGACTTAGATTACTCACTGTGTGGGTAGCCAGATTTTGATAAAGATACATGATATGGGTTATAGACCCAATCTCAATTAGGTTGTAATTTGGAATACATATCCAAATTCCATAATAGATTCAGTTCAGATATGAAAGAGCAAAGATTCAGATTCAGAGTTCAGATTCAAAACTAAGTACATGTTTAGTACTCAGTTTTAGATAAGTTTAGATTCAGAGTTTAGTAAAGATAAACTTAAGATAATTAATTCAAAACCTTCACATAATACATTATATAATAAGTCCTCACCAGAGAGTCCTGGGACGATTCATAGGGCGCACTGTGCCAGACACTACGGTTGTCACAGAGGGCATGTTATGCCGAAAGAGGGTGTGTTGCACCATAAAGGACACTTCAGTGTCAACAGAGGGCGCGTTGCACCATAGAGGGCACTTCAGTGTCAACATAGGGCACAGTGTGCCAACAGAGGGTGCGTTGTACCATAGAGGACACTTCAGTGTCACAGAGGGGGACTTATTGTATAATGGTGGTCACAAACAGATAAAAATCATAAGTAAAAGATACTTAAGATTATAGCATGTCTATAATCTCATCCATGAGTGTGATGAGAGGAATTCAGATAAGATATTTATGACCCAAAGACTTTGGTGTAGGCCATGAGACCTAGAGTATAGGTCTCCAGAAAAGATAGAGTAGAAAATAAGAGTTTAAGAAATGAGAGATAATATGTTTCTAGATTTAACCAGAGTTTAATGTTCATTTTATATTTTTGATTTCAAGAATCTTTTGTAATATTTTAATTCTTTAGCCATGTATATTTTAGAATACTCATGCCACTTACTCTAATGACTGTTTTTCCCAAAGTATGGTTGGGGATGTGATGTCCACAGGATTCATAGCAACTGAGGATCAAAGGAACAAGTAAAGGTTGAAGAGATTATCAAGCTTGACTAGTGGGGTGCCATTTACCTAGACGATCCAGAGTTTTTGACATCTTTTTATTATGTCTAGTAGTGTTGTTAATTAGATTAGATTTTATTGTTTATCTTAATGTAGTTTTCTGTTGATAAAAACTATGTATGAATCAGTTTTAAAGTTATGCAAAGTGTTTCATTTGCTTTAATTGCAATGATTATGATGTTTATGACACTCCTAGATGAAGAAAAAAAATTATAGCTTCCGCTCACATTTTATGAAAATCTGGGTGTTACACAAAAATTGTCTTGCAAAGAAAGTTTAATTTTATAAGAATTGCAATAGACTAGGTCATTTACTAATTTGCAAATATCTATTTAGCTAATCGATTGAACATCAACATAATGATGTATGGCTTTTTTAAAAGAATTATAAGATAAATCAATAAAAAATATTAGATTGTAATTTGAATTGTAGGTTTAGGACATAAATAAAATTTAAAATAACAAAAATAGGATATCAACTGACATAGATTTCTTTATATAAATATCTTTTATGCTCATTCACATTCCCCTTGTCCATGATACTCAAATGATGATCTTATCATCAAAGATTTCTCTTGAGTTATTTGCCCTGAAAATGTGTCACCCATACCCTCGTCGTTTAAGTTGTAGGTGTCATTCCCTAAAGGTTTTCTATGCACGATCCAAAGAGTTGTTTGATTAAAATAATGGAAACTCATGCATTACGTAGTGGCAGGGCCACACATTGGCTAGAGGAGTCTTGGGCCTTACCTTACTTTGTAATACAATCATTAAGATAAACATATTGACTATGCATTTAAAAGGAAAAATCCATTTGTGTCCCACCATTATAAGTTTATCTTCTCTTTAAGAATCTATGTGGAGTGGTGCCCACTCATAAAAAACTTCCTAACTCCACAGCTAAAACTACATTATGATAGGGATATGAGGACAATGTAAGTCATTCTCTTACCACTCTTTCTCAAGGATTGTAAGGATGACACCCCCCAGTTATCCCCTATTCATGTTGCTCAAGAGGGAAAGGGCTATGATCTTATTTATAGGATCAAGTTTTAGCAATTGACCAAGAATAATTATAAATTTCATTGAATGGAAAAAAAGTTTGATAATAGTTCAATGATAGATTCTTTGCTAAGGAGTTACATGAAAAGGATGTTTACTATTTGCAACCAAAAGTAAATCTACCTAACTAGATCCTCCAGATTAACTTTAGATCTTTTCGTTTTGTGTCTTCTTATTTGGATATCCACCTTTCTTCATTACTTTCATGTTAACCTAAAATGGTGTGAAACCAATACACAGTCAATATATAGAGATATACTAGTAAGTGGGGAAAATAAAATATTTGCATTCAAGAGTAACAGTCAGGTCATGTCCCAATGTAATGATGGTTCAATAGGTTCAAATCAATTAGTCCCACATTGAAATATGTTGAAGGGTTATTGATTCCAATCCCTAATTCAATTGAGTTAAACCCTAATTGATGGTCAATTGAGGGTCAAGTGAGGGACAAATCAGTTGAAGGTTGACCTATTAAACTCAATTAAGGTATGAGTATAGGTCCAATTGATGATTGGTTCCATGAATTCAAAGATTGAAGGAATCAACATTGGAAACCCTAATTCAATTGGATACCTTATGAAGTGGAGGTCCAATGTGATTGAATCCTTGAGAATTAAGATGATGAATGTTCTATTGATCCAATAATGATTAGTAATGATAATCAATGAAGGTGTGAAGGTTGAAACCCTAATAATACCTAAGTGATTAAGAACCAATTAAAGGGAGAATTCTTAATTGTTTATAGGATTAATAGCTTGATACACTATGTTAACCATAGTAGCATGTACTTGATTGAAGGGTTGATGTGACCTAATCAAGTTAAAAGAATGAAAGATTAGAATACATACATTTATATATATATATATATATATATAAATATGAATCATGGAATGATCTTATGTAGCACGACCGTGCAAGGGAGCAAGACCGTGGTAGCCTTAGCTTGCATGACAGTGCCAGGGAGCACGGCCGTGGTAGTCTTACTTTGCACGACCGTGCAAGGTGGCACGACCGTGGTGTCCTATTATGAAATTGAGAAGTTTTGGTATTGTGCTGACATTGTTATATATGCATGTCCTTATTTGTATAAGTCATACAAGTTGATATTATGAGGTAATCATAGCCAGGTATGAGTTATGATGTCATATTCCTTGAAAACAATTATGAGCTTTTAGAGTAATGATACGTGAAAAGTACATACATTGCTTCAATCAAGGTCATGCTAATAGATGACTTGATGCTGATATGGCACTTGATAGCAAGGGTTATGATGATATAAGGGTGTGAGCACCCATGTTCTTGAATCATAGTGATAAGATGATTAAGAATTGATATCCAGTTGATAACTGATATGAGTTATACTTGTACATTTAGTATTCTTCTGTTATAGCCATGTTTAGTACTTGAATGTTTGGAAACATGTATGATGCTAAAAGAATACTGATATGTACCTAATAATCAAGTATAATCATACCATGTAGAGCCCTGATCATAGATCCATCATTTTCAGAATTTAAATAATAGTGAAACAGGTTTTACAAAGGGAACTCCTGGATCACATACTTTAGAGTATGTGGGAGTATATGGAATAACTGATAAAAGTTAAGCTTGACATGTTTCATATAGAGGTGATCAGATCCAGGTAAGATTTATAATGCTAATTGCATTAAGAACACTTGTTACCTATAATTCAAGAGTATAACTAAATGTCATGTTATCTGGTAAGTGATAACATATGAGCTTGATAGGTTGAATGAGCCACGAGTAATATGATTTGTTGATCTTCAAAGGTCATATTATTTAGATAACCAGATAAAATGAGATGTTACTTGGTAACAAATGCTATGATTAGTCCAGGGGTTTGAACTACCACATTCCGGATTTCATATTAATAAGATGGTTAGGGATTGATATCCCAATATTAAAAATATGAGGTATGACCTAAATCAAAGTGTTTCTATGTGAAATTCTATTACAGAATAATCCTATGAAAAGCTTAACTACATACTAATGGGTTATGAATGTAAATAACCCTTGTATTACATAAGTAATGTTAAATCTGATATCATATGTACAAGTTATGCAGATATGTTGTGGAGTTGGAATCCTAACACTTTGGGAGAAGGAGTATGGCTACAGGCCATCCTTTCCCAAATAATAATGCTAGGCAATGGATATATGATCCAAGTCTGAAGGGAGTTAGTGATGTGATAAGTGACATGTGATTTTATCAATTTATAATTGCATTGCTTTTAGTAGAAAGAATAGTTTAATCTGTTAAACATTGTTTTAACTACTCTCAAATATACATAACTTCTTTGTGTACATTTATTCTCTTATGCTGCAATAATTATGCTTCTGGCGAAGAGTTATATCTCTCGCTGGGACAATTTTTATAATTGTCTCACCCCGTAGATTTCAACCTTTAGGTGGACGTGGGCGAGGAGGCAGAAATCCTTCAATAGGTGAAGGGCAGCATCAGCAGTACCAAGGACAGCAGTGAAGCTTCAGGTGGAGGCAATGGCTGCTATGTCATGTGTAGATAGTGTTAGAGTTCTATATGTCGTCTCTGTACTCTCAGGTCCTCGGAGTAATAGTTAGTGCTTTCGAGTTTTTGGTCCAGTCCTTAGAGACTTTTGTATCTTGCCTTACAGAGTTTTACTGATGGATCAGTTGTAAACAACTTATCATGTTTCTTTATGAGAAATCTTTTCCTTTAAAGGATCTCTTTGTAAAAAGTTTAAAATTTTTAGTGATTTCTGTTAATTCGATTCTTAGTGAACGCTTCCGCATTAGTTAATCTTATTTTCTCGAAATAGACGTTTCACATTTAGAGTAGGGTAAAACCCATAAGCGATTTTTTATTTAAAACAAGCCGTCAATAAATGAGGTTCTTAAGTTGATATCATCAAGGAAACCATTTAAATCACTTCATTGGGACCAACATAATACATTTACACATCCTTCAAATTTATTGGATGAAGAAACATTAGATCTTAACCATTCGGCCAAGTGCATATATTAAAACCATCATTTGGAGTATAGGTCTGACCATTGCATCAAATCACCCAAGAGACCATTGGTTTAAGGCTTAATTGATGCTATAAATACAAGTTTAACTCACCATTGGTTTGGGAGACCTGATTCACCATCAATAGTGACCATTAAGTCACCATAGGTTGTTAGATCAGCACTATATTCGTTCATCACCATCGAATATAAAACTAATATCATCATTGATGATAGCATCATTAGGGTACTTAGTTGTTAATCACTAGGCTTTTAATTAGGCTAACACATGACCTAATGGGTGAACATCAGTTGTGTAACATCCCTGACCTGGGTTATGAATTAACCCTAGGTGTTTTGCCTAAATATGTAATTAATATACTGGTGATTATCTTTTTGCATGTAATTAAGTTCCTGAGGAACATACTTTTCCTTTTCTGTCCCTTTTAAACAATGTTGAATTGATTGTTTTGTAATATAGGGACCTATGTGCAATTTACCCAGTTAGAAGGGTTAACCTGCAATTTTCACATGTTGAGATGTTCCTCTGATGTTGAGACATCATAAGAATGATTATGGTAAAGTTTGAGGGATTTCCCAAGCTTGAGCACCAAGGTGCAGCTGTGGAAGCAATCCCTGTGCTTGAAACCCTAAATTGGAGTAAAGTGCAATTTACCCAATTTGAGGGGTGCAACTTGTAAAATACACCATCTAAAATATCTTGTAAGACTCTTGTCATCATTTAGAGAAGAAATGATGAAGAAGTCACTTCAATTGAATAATCATATAATGAAAAACACCTTTGTGATTGAATAATCAAGGTGTAAGTACTATAGCCTTTTATGTGTGTGCTTTAGTAATAGGTTAATCTTCTTTGCCTTCATTTCTTGACCTTAGAAGAAGGTTGTCCTTAGAAAAAAGAATAAGGGATGAGCAAAGAAGAAAGGAGGGACTTAGTTGAAAGTGAGGAAAACCTATGTGCCTATGTTGAAATTCCACCCCAAGTATATAAGCCCTTTTCCTCACTTAGCAAAGGAATATCTCTTTCATTTCCTTCACTGTTCCCCTTGCTCAAACCGACTAAGGAGAGCTCTGGAGCTCAGGAGGACGACCAGGGGAGTGCAAGGTAGGTTTGGATCCTTCCTTTTTCTTAAATTCTTGGATGATACTCGAATTCAAGGTCAAATTCATGGCTAGCTCACTTAGCTCTATCTTTCTAGCCATCTCTTCTCAACTTTTCTTGGAGGGTTCACCTTGGCCGACATATGGAGCTTCTAGGAAGCCATTAAAGGCTTGGAGCTCGAAATCTTGGAGCTCAAGGAGCACGCTTTAGGCGGGTTTTATAACTCTAAACCTATGCTTTGTTATATACATCTTTTCTATGCTTTTAGTTGCTAGTTCTTCTTCTTCCCTATCTTCCCTTGCTTCCTTGCAAGTACATCCGTGAGGAACTGTTGCTGTTCTTGAGCTAGAAGATGAGGGCATTATTTCCTATGCTTATCCACAGTTTTCCACTTTACCATACGACCTCAACCAATTGCCCATACGGTTTACAAAACCGTTTGGTGGGCAAATGGTTTCAAGGTCGTATGAAGGCATACGGTCTCAAGACCATATGTCCGCGTTGACCAAGCGTGGAACGTATGGGAATACTGTTCATAATTATGAAGGTTAACCACCCACAAAATTTGAGAGGTTAACTCCAAAGGAATCGTGAGATATAGGCAAAACAATTAGCAAATTCAATTGAATTTAGTTCTGATTTTCAATCTGCTTAATTTGCCCTTTTTGGGAAAACAGTCTCAAGACCGTATAAGATGGTTGACTAAGCGTTGACCATATGAGATTACTGTTCATAATGATGTTAATTCATGAATCACAAAATTTGATGGACTAATTCCAAACGAGTTAAGAGTTGAAGGTTGATTACTAGGGCAAACCCTAATTGAAATCAGTGCTGAAATCACAATGAGCTAATTTGAGATTTTGGGTTGATTAGCCCAAATGGTCTCAAGACCGTTTGGGGAATCATCCAAACGGTATCAAGACCATTTGGGGATCACCCAAGACCGTATGGAGGTCTGGGGTCAAGTATAGTTGACCAATTGAAGGTACAAAGATACCAAATTACATTGCAATTAAGTATTGATGTAATGATCAACTCAATAAATCAAACCTTGATGAATTTTCACTAGAGTCCAAAGGATGGATGGGCAAACGGTCTCAAGACCGTTTGGAACTCATCCAAACGGTCTCAAGATCGTTTGGTGACAACCCAAGACCGTTTGGAGATCTAGGGTTAAGGTAATTTGATCAATTGAAGGCCCATTTACAATGGGTTATTAAAATAATCAAATTGCTGATTTGTGACTTAATTAAGGTTCAACCCCTATCAAATCAATCTAGGTTTTTGATGAATTCTTGGGCAAACGGTCTCAAGACCATTTGGAGTATATCCAAATGATCCTAAGACCGTTTGGGCCAAGTTTGAGCCCAATTGGAGGTCAATTGATGGGTTCAACTTCGATTTGATTCACATTGTTGAGTGTTGATGGTTGAACGTTTATAGACCTAAATTGAACCAACTCCAACCCTAATTGGATATCAATTGAGGGTCAATTGAGTGACCAATTGGTTAAGGCTAACCCTAATTGTCTCAATTGGTAAGTGGTTAGCAAGCTTGAGACCAATTGATGGCTTCAACATAGGAAACCCTAATTGAGTTTACCCTTTGAACCACCTTGGAGGTCCATACGATCTTGAGCTTTTGAGGGCATTCGATCTCAAACCGTATGAGGGCATTCGACCTCAAACCGTATGAGGGCATTCGACCTCAAACCGTATGAGGGCATTCGATCTCAAACCGTATGAGGGCATTCGATCTCAAACCGTATGAGGGCATTCGACCTCAAACTGTATGAGGGCATTCGATCTCAAACCGAATGAGGGCATTTGACCTCAAACCGTATGAGGGCATTCGACCTCAATATCGAATGAGGGTATACGACCTCAAGATCGAATGAGGGCATACGATCTCAAGATCATATGAAGGTTGAAGGTGTGAAACCTATTGGAGACTTTTGAAGTTAAGTCTGCCTAATGCCTTGAAGGCTTAAATGGTTTAATAGTTGTTCAACCTAAACCCTAATGATACCAAAAGATATTAAGGGTCAAGTGGTTAGTAAATTAACCCATGATGATGATCAATGTGTAATTTACCATAATACCCTTGAAAGGTTCAATTGAGTGAAACCTTGTTCTAATCAAACCCTAATCACTGAATAGTGGTGATTTGGTCTATGTTAATCAAAGAGGACTTAACCCAACCTGATCTAGATTGGTGTTATCACCATCTACAAGTATGAGGAGAGAGAAAGTATCTTAAGAAAGAGAAAGTACCCTTTTATGATGGAAATTCAAGTAAAGTACCTTCAATACACATGAATGTGCATGATTAGGGTATGATCCACCTATGTGAGATCATGGAATCCTAATTATGATAAATGATGAATCTTAAACTAATCTGAGAGCATCAATGATGATGTCTCTCATACATGATGATGTTATGAGTTCAATTCACCATAATGTGAATAGTAAACCCTAATTCAAGGGTGATGACATGTAATGAGAATAGTAAATCCTAATTCAAGGGTGATGACATGTAATGTGAATAGTAAACCCTAATTCAAGGGTGATGACATATAATGAGAATAGTAAATCCTAATTCAAGGGTGATGACATGCAATATGAGTAGTAAACTCTAATTGATGAGAATCAGAGAACTTAGCTCTTATGACAAGAGTGGAAAGTATATTCTTGTTTTGAATTACCTTTATCAGTTGAATTAACCATGCAGGTTCTGATATGAAGGTGATCATATCCAGGTATGAGTGATGATACTATATTCATTGAAAGCATGTTGTTAGCTTTATGAATAGTAAAATATTTTGATGCCTTGTCAGTGGCATCCTATGTTTTAATGGGCTGTAAGAGCCATGAATACCATCAAGGTCATGCTTCAGAGATGACTTGTGATGAGTATACTGAGAAATGATGATTGATGTGAGTTAAGTTTGTTACATTTAGTATTCTACTTTCACAGCCGTTATGCCACTGTTATTGTTTGAAGAGCAATGTATGATGTAAAAGAATACTGAATGTACCTAACTAATCAAGTGAAATGTAGAGCCCTGATCATAGATCCATCATTGTCAGAGCTCAAATGATGGTGAAACAGGTTTTCCTACGGGAACTCCTGGATCACATACTGTTGAGTATGTGGGGTATATGGATGTGTAGAACCTTACATCCTAGTGTAGGAATTTGATGTAGATGTATAACCCGTCAATCCTTCACTACAAAACTCATACCGTATCAGTGGATGGTAAACATGAAACCTCTTGATGACGAGGAAAACATAGATATCCGTATCAGTGAAGATAAACATGAAATCTCCTGATGACGAAGAGAGTACCGAACGCCACTGTAACTCTAAAATAGCGAAGGACCAGATTATCCTGGTGAGCTATAATAGTAGAGACAGAAGATGTCCTACAAGTGATCCTCTTACTAACTGAGGAAGGTGAAGGTCATGAGAATCTGGCTCTTTCGATGACCTAGTATGATACTAAGGCACTTAACAGTGATTGGTTGGGGTATGAGTGGTAAACCTCATCTCCACAGGGCATAATAATAAGAATGTTTGAAAAACATAATCTACAGCGTAGTATACCTGTTAAAGGTAACTATGAGCTAATTGATTGATGTTACACTGTATAGTGCATATGTTCTTCATGCTTGATAAATGTTGAACTCTTGTTTACAACTGTATCTGCTATTGAATACTTTGTAAGCTTTTACTGCTTAAGTTATTCTTTGATATTATAATAAAGCTTCTGGCGGAGAGTTGTAACTCTCGCTGGGACAATTATGTACAATTGTCTCACCCCGTAGACTTCAAATTTTTAGGTGGACGTCGAGGACGGAGGAACAGGTCTACAGGTGACCAGTTCCAGCAGCAGTAGCACCAGGAGCAGCAGTAAATCTCAGGTGGAGATTTAGCCTACCATGTGGTGTAGTTAGAGTCAGTCTTATGTGTCCTCTGTACTCTCAGGTCTTAGAGTCTTTTGGTTATGATTTCTTGAGATTTTGTATCTTGTTGTATATAATTACTCAAGAAGTAATTATCATGAGATGTAAACAATTTATCTCCTTTTATGAATGAAGCTTTATGGATTCAAGCTCTTGTCTCGAAAAGTTTTAAATTTCCCGTGATTTTTGTCTTCCACTGTTAATCGAATCGCTTCCGCTAAGTTTAAATCGTGTTTATATCATGGTTTGGAGATCAGAGCCCACAATTAGTGGTATCAGAGCTCTAGGTCCGTTGAATCTACAGAGGCATAGGACTTAGGATGTCGAGTCTATCCTTAGTATCTACTCCTTATCTAATAGAATCTTCTGCTCCTCAGGAGAAGAAGATACATAAGTATGGCAGAGCCACATGATGAGTACGTGGCAGAGAGTAGTGCTAGTGCACCTCGAGGCGGTGCAAGGGTTCCAGAAATAAAATAGCCTGCACCTGAGCCACCCCAGTTTGACCCAGCTGATATGGGTAACCCAGTAGTTCAGACGATGTTTGGGTAGTTTATGACTGCCATGACACACATCACCGACAGGATGCCCATGCCTGCACCTAGGGCACCTACCCAGCCCGAAGGACAAGGTATCAGTAAGACGTTCGAGCGACTTCGTCGTGTCGGAGCTACCGAGTACTTTGGGACTGCTGACCCCGCAGATGTTGATCTGTGGTTAACAGAGTTGGAGAAGGCTTTCAGGATTCTTATTATCCCGGAGGCTGAGAAGGTTAGACATGCTGTCTATCTTCTCAAAGGCAGTGTTGGTCACTGGTGGAACATGGAAGAGCAGAAGAGACCTGGAATAGAGTTCTCGTGGGAAGAGTTTCATCGGGAATTTATCAATAGATATTTTCCAAAGACCTTTCTAGATGAGAAGATCTCTCAGTTTGAGAGATTGAGGCAGGGCATGATGAACATTAGCGAGTATGAAGCTAAGTTCATGGAATTGCTGCGGTTCTGTCCGCACATGGCTGCCACAGATGAGGAAAGAATCAGGAGATTCGAGAAGGGTTTGAATGCTGATATGTCAACCCCTGTGTCTGCCTTAGAAAACCAAGAGAGATTCTCTACCTTCGTTGAGTCAGTCCGAAGGATAGAGAGATCTGTGGTTGAGAAGAGGCAAACCCAGAAAAGATATCCACAGTTCCAGGGTTCTTCATCTAGGGATTTCAAGAAACCTAGATTCTCTGCACCTAACCCTCCACCACCCAGATCGAGTTCTCAAACTCAATGGTCACCAAGCAGAGGTAGAGGACGGAGTCAACCACTTCAAGGGACTCACAGTTCTGCATCGATGTCAGTTACTGGACCACCCCGACCACAACAATAGGAGAGGAGATGCTACAACTGTGGTAAGGTGGGACACTTGATGAAGGATTGCCGTTCTAGGCCTATCAGTGTGACACACCCTCCGAGATAGAATCAACAAGGATCTCAGAGAATGCAATCTCAAGGAGCAGCTCGAGGACGTGGACAAGCGTCTCAAGCAGGATCATCAGCACCACCTCAACACCAGGCGACAGCGAGGTTCTATGCTATGAACCCACCAGATGTAGTGGTCAATCCACGGGTAGTGGCAGGTCAGATGGAACTTTTATATCCTGACATGTCTACATCCTGTGTTGTATCTGTTCTGATTGACTCGGGTGCTACACACTCTTTCATCACTCATAGAGTGATTCATAACTGCAATGTGACTGTTAGTCATAGGGCAGATAGTTTGTTGTTGGAGACTCCGTTGAGTGGGTCTGCCATTTTGCAGGAGGTATGCTCTCCCTGCATCCTCTTTTTTTCTGACCATCGCATTCAAGTGGATCTTATACCGCTTGATATGCAAGGATTTGATATAATCCTCGGGATGGATACCTTAGAGAGGTATAGAGTTGTCTTGGATTGTGAGTCCAAGTTGGTTGTGTTTGCTGATGAAAGAAACACATGGATCTTTCAAGGTGAAAGAAAGATTCTGCCCACCTATCTTGTGTCAGCTATGGTTGTTGATAAGCTGTTGAGGCAAGGATGTTATGCATTCTTGGCCCATGTGGTAGATGTTACCAAGGAAAGTTCCAATCCTACCGAAGTTCCCATAGTCAGGGAATTCGAGGATGTGTTTCCTGAAGAACTTCCTGGTATACCACCACTTCGGGAGATTGATTTTGAAATCAATCTGATCCCAGATACAAAACCCATAGCCCAGACTCCGTATAGGATGGCGCCTGCCGAGATGGCAGAACTCAAGAAACAGCTTCAAGAGTTACTTGAGAAGGGTTTTATCCGACCGAGCACTTCACCTTGGGGTGCTCCGGTCTTGTTTGTTAAAAAGAAAGATGGATCAATGCGGTTGTGCATTGACTATAGACAACTCAATAAAGTAACAATAAAGAACAAGTACCCTCTGCCGAGGATTGATGATCTCTTTGACCAGTTGCATGGTGCAACAGTCTTTTCAAAGATAGACTTGAGGTCTGGATATCATCAACTTCGTATTAAGGATAGTGACATATCCAAGTCTGCCTTTAGGACAAGGTATGGTCACTATGAGTTCACAGTTATGTCGTTTGGACTAACCAATGCACCAGCTGCATTTATGGAACTCATGAATAGAGTTTTCCGACCTTTCCTTGATCAGTGTGTTGTCGTCTTCATAGATGACATTCTGATCTATAGTAAGGATGCTCAACAGCATGAGCAGCATCTTCGCCAAGCTTTGACCTTGCTAAGAGAACACAAGTTGTATGCTAAGTTTATCAAGTGTGAGTTCTGGCTGCCGGAGGTATCTTTTCTAGGACATGTGATATCTGCCTCGGGAATTTGTGTTGACCCTACAAAGGTAGAATTTGTTCTACAGTGGGAACAACCGAAGACACCGACGCAGATTCGAAGTTTCTTGGGGTTAGCTGGCTATTATCGAAGGTTCATTAAGAACTTTAGTTCTATAGCCTTACCCTTGACCAAGTAACCCGGAAAGATATTCCTTTTTCTTGGAGTGATAAGTGTCAATAGTCTTTCCAGTTGTTGAAGGAGAGGTTGACAAGTGCACATGTGCTTGTGCTACCTGAACAAGGAAAAGGATATGTAGTCTTCTGTGATGCCTCCAAGAATGGACTTGGATGTGTGTTGATGCAGGATAAACAAGTGATTTCTTTTGCTTCTCGACAACTTAAGAAACACGAGGAGAATTATCCGACACACGATCTAGAGTTAGCTGCTGTAGTTCATGCCTTGAAGATCTGGAGGCATTATCTCTACGGAGAGACATTCCATATTTTCACAGACCACAAGAACCTTAAGTATATCTTCTCTCAGCATGAGCTTAACATGAGGCAATGTCGCTGGATGGAGTTAATCAAGGACTATGATTGTACAATTGATTACCATCCAGGCAAGGCCAATGTTGTTGCAGATGCCTTGAATAGGAAATCAGCAACATCAACCATGGATAGAGCACAACTAAACTCTTTAGTGTGCTCTAAGAGAGATATGTTTATCTCTTTAAGGCAAGACAATGTACAGTTGAAGGTGTCATTGTTAGCCGGGTTGTTGGCTGAGATGCATATTAAACCTACCCTAAGAGAACAAATTAAGGAAGCACATCAAGATGATGCTGTAGTTCAGAAGATCAGATCAGAGTATGGAAATAAGAAGCAAGATGGTTTCCATGACTCGGATGATCATGTAGCTTGTTATCATGAGAGGATGATAGTGCCAGATGTGGATAACTTAAGGAAGTTAGTCCTGGAAGAAGCTCATTCTTCGATGTATGCTATGCATCCAGGGAGCACCAAGATGTATCGTAATTTAAAGGAACTATATTGGTGGCATGGAATGAAGAAGGATGTTGCAGAGTTTGTTCTGAGGTGTCCTGTGTGTCAGCAAGTTAAAGCTGAACACCAGAAGCCTGCAGGAACAATGCAACCTTTACCCATACCACAGTGGAAGTGAGACCATGTGACCATGGACTTTGTTGTTGGCCTACCCAGGACAAACAAAGGTCATGATTCCATTTGGGTAGTTGTAGATAGGTTGACAAAGACAGCGCATTTCTTACCTGTCAAAACAACCTATTCTGCTGAAAGGTTATCACAGTTCTATGTACAAGAGATAGTGCGTTTGCACGGAGTTCCTGTCACAATAGTTTCTGACAGAGGTCCTCAGTTTACAAGTCGTTTTTGGGAACAGTTACACAGAGCCTTAGGAACCAAGCTAAGGTTTAGTACGAACTTTCATACGCAGACTGATGGACAGTCGGAAAGAACTATACAAACCTTAGAAGACCTGTTGAGAGCATGTGTTCTCCAGTTTACCGGAAGTTGGGATCTACACCTAAGTTTGATAGAGTTTGCCTATAACAATAGCTATCAACATAGTATTGATATGGCACCTTATGAAGCTTTGTATGGTAGACGTTGTAGATCACCTTTGTGTTGGTTTGAGACTGGTGAGCATCAGTTGTTAGGTCCTGATCTTGTGCAGCAGACCACAGAGAAGATTAAAGTAATACAACAACAGATTAAGACTGCACATGATAGGCAGAAATCTTATGCTGACAAATGTCGTAGACCCTTAGAATTCCAGGTTGGAGACAGAGTATATCTCAAGGTCTCGCCTTGGAAGGGAGTCCTTCGTTTTGGAAGGAAAGGGAAGTTAGCTCCTAGATTTATGGGGCCTTATCCAATCATTGAACAGATTGGACAAGTAGCCTATAAACTAGAGCTGCCACCAGAGTTACAGAGGTTACATCCTGTGTTTCACATTTCTATGCTAAAAAATGTCACCCTGATACTGAGTCAATTCTACAACCTATGGAGGTAGAATTGAATGATGATATATCTTATGAGGAAGGACCGGTGTCAATCCTTGATAATAGAATTAAAAAGTTAAAGAAGAAAGATATAAGCCTTGTGGAAGTCCTCTGGAACCACCGTGGTGTTGAAGAAGCCACTTGGGAACTAGAGGATGAGATGAGAAGGAAGTATCCTGCCCTTTTCTCTTAATATGTTTTATCGATTTCGGGGACGAAATCCTTGTAAGGGGTGGATAATTTGTAACATCCCTGACCTGGGTTATGCGTTAACCCTAGGTGTTTTTCCTAAATATGTAATTAAGATACTGGTGATTATCTTTTTGCATGTAATTAAGTTCCTGAGGAGCATACTTTTCCTTTTCTGTCCCTTTTAAACAATGTTGAATTGATTGTTTTGTAATACAGGGACCTATGTGCAATTTACCCAGTTAGAAGGGTTAACTTGAAATTTGCACATGTTGAGATGTTCCTCTGATGTTGAGACATCATAAGAATGATTATGGTAAAGTTTGAGGGATTTCCCAAGCTTGAGCACCAAGGTGCAGCTGTGGAAGCAATCCCTGTGCTTGAAACCCTAAATTGGAGTAAAGTGCAATTTACCCAATTTGAGGGGTGCAACTTGTAAAATACACCATCTAAAATATCTTGTAAGACACTTGTCATCATTTAGAGAAGAAATGATGAAGAAGTCACTTCAATTGAATAATCATATAATGAAAAACACCTTTGTGATTGAATAATCAAGGTGTAAGTACTATAGCCTTTTATGTGTGTGCTTTAGTAACAGGTTAATCTTCTTTGCCTTCATTTCTTGACCTTAGAATAAGGTTATCCTTAGAAATAAGAAGAAGGTATGAGAAAAGAAGAAAGGAGGGACTTAGTTGAAAGTGAGGAAAACCTATGTGCCTATGTTGAAATTCCACCCCAAGTATATAAGCCCTTTTCCTCACTTAGCAAAGGAATGTCTCCTTCGTTTCCTTCACTGTTCCCCTTGCTCAAACCGACTAAGGAGAGCTCTGGAGCTCAGGAGGACGACCAGGGGAGTGCAAGGTAGGTTTGGATCCTTCCTTTTTCTTAAATTCTTGGATGAAACTCGAATTCAAGGTCAAATTCATGGCTAGCTCACTTAGCTCTATCTTTCTAGCCATCTCTTCTCAACTTTTCTTGGAGGATTCACCTTGGCCGACCTGTGGAGCTTCTAGGAAGCCATTAAAGGCTTGGATCTCGAAAGCTTGGAGCTCAAGGAGCAAGCTTTAGGCGGGTTCTATAACTCTAAACCTATGCTTTGTTATATACATCTTTTCTATGCTTTTAGTTGCTAGTTCTTCTTCTTCCCTATCTTCCCTTGCTTCCTTCCAAGTAAATCCGTGAGGAACTGTTGCTGTTCTTGAGCTATAATATGAGGGCGTTTTTTCCTATGCTTATCCACAGTTTTCCACTTTACCATACGACCTCAACCAATTGCCCATACGGTTTACAAAACCGTTTGGTGGGCAAACGGTTTCAAGGTCGTATGAAGGCATATGGTCTCAAGACCGTATGGCCGCATTGACCAAGCGTGGAAAGTATGGGAATCCTGTTCATAATTATGAAGGTTAATCACCCACAAAATTTGAGAGGTTAACGCCAAAGGAATCGTGAGATATAGGCAAAACAATTAGCAAATTCAATTGAATTTAGTTCTGATTTTCAATCTGCTTAATTTGCCCTTTTTGGGCAAACGGTCTCAAGACGGTATAAGATGGTTGACTAAGCATTGACCGTATGCGATTACTGTTCATAATGATGTTAATTAATGACTCACCAAATTTGATGGACTAATTCCAAACGAGTTAAGAGTTGAAGGTTGATTACTAGGGCAAACCCTAATTGAAATCAGTGCTGAAATCACAATGAGCTAATTTGAGATTTTGGGTTGATTAGCCCAAACGGTCTCAAAACCATTTGGGGAATCATCCAAACGGTCTCAAGACCGTTTGGGGATCACCCAAGACCGTATGGAGGTCTGGGGTCAAGTATAGTTGACCAATTGAAGGTACAAAGATACCAAATTACATTGCAATTAAGTATTGATGTAATGATCAACTCAATAAATCAAACCTTGATGAATTTTCACTAGAGTCCAAAGGATGGATGGGCAAACGGTCTCAAGACCGTTTGGAACTCATCCAAACGGTCTCAAGACCGTTTGGTGACAACCCAAGACCGTTTGGAGGTCTAGGGTTAAGGTAATTTGATCAATTGAAGGCCCAATTACAATGGGTTATTAAAATAATCAAATTGCTGATTTCTGACTTAATTAAGGTTGAAACCCTATCAAATCAATCTAGGTTTTTGATGAATTCTTGGGCAAACGGTCTCAAGACCGTTTGGAGTATATCCAAATGATCCCAAGACCGTTTGGGCCAAGTTTGAGCCCAATTGGCGGTCAATTGATGGGTTCAACATCGATTTGATTCACATTGTTGAGTGTTGATGGTTGAACGTTTATAGACCTTGATTGAACCAACTCCAACCCTAATTGGATATCAATTGAGGGTCAATTGAGTGACCAATTGGTTAAGGCTAACCCTAATTGTCTCAATTGGTAAGTGGTTAGCATGCTTGAGACCAATTGATGGCTTCAACATAGGAAACCCTAATCGAGTTTACCGTTTGAACCACCTTGGAGGTCCATACGATCTTGAGCTTTTGAGGGCATTCGATCTCAAACCGTATGAGGGTATTTGACCTCAAACCGTATGAGGGCATTCGACCTCAAACCGTATGAGGGCATTCGACCTCAAACCGTATGAGGGCATTCGATCTCAAACCGTATGAGGGCATTCGATCTCAAACCGTATGAGGGCATTCGACCTCAAACCGTATGAGGGCATTCGATCTCAAACCAAATGAGGGCATTCGACCTCAAACCGTATGAGGGCATTCGACCACAAGATCGAATGAGGGTATACGACCTCAAGATCGAATGAGGGCATACGACCTCAAGATCGTATGAAGGTTGAAGGTGTGAAACCTATTGGAGACTTTTGAAGTTAAGTCTGCCTAATGCCTTGAAGGCTTAAATGGTTTAATAGTTGTTCAACCTAAACCCTAATGATACCAAAAGACATTAAGGGTCAAGTGTTTAGTAAATTAACCCATGATGATGATCAATGTGTAATTTACCATAATACCCTTGAAAGGTTCAATTGAGTGAAACCTTGTTCTAATCAAACCCTAATCACTGAATAGTGGTGATTTGGTCTATGTTAACCAAAGAGGACTTAACCCAACCTGATCTAGATTGGTGTTATCACCATCTACAAGTATGATGAGAGAGAAAGTATCTTAAGAAAGAGAAAGTACCCTTTTATGATGGAAATTCAAGTAAAGTACCTTCAATACACATGAATGTGCATGATTAGGGTATGATACACCTATGTGAGATCATGGAACCCTAATTATGATAAATGATGAATCTTAAACTAATCTGAGAGCATCAATGATGATGTCTCTCATACATGATGATGTTATGAGTTCAATTCACCATAATGTGAATAGTAAACCCTAATTCAAGGGTGATGACATGTAATGAGAATAGTAAATCCTAATTCAAGGGTGATGACATGTAATGTGAATAGTAAACCCTAATTCAAGGGTGATGACATATAATGAGAATAGTAAATCCTAATTCAAGGGTGATGACATGCAATATGAGTAGTAAACTCTAATTGATGAGAATCAGAGAACTTAGCTCTTATGACAAGAGTGGAAAGTATATTCTTGTTTTGAATTACCTTTATCAGTTGAATTAACCATGCAGGTTCTGATATGAAGGTGATCATATCCAGGTATGAGTGATGATACTATATTCATTGAAAGCATGTTGTTAGCTTTATGAATAGTAAAATATCTTGATGCCTTGTCAGTGGCATCCTATGTTTTAATGGGCTGTAAGAGCCATGAATACCATCAAGGTCATGCTTCAGAGATGACTTGTGATGAGTATACTGAGAAATGATGATTGATGTGAGTTAAGTTTGTTACATTTAGTATTCTACTTTCATAGCTGTTATGCCACTGTTATTGTTTCAAGAACAATGTATGATGTAAGAGAATACTGAATGTACCTAACTAATCAAGTGAAATGTAGAGCCCTGATCATAGATCCATAATTGTCAGAGCTTAAATGATGGTGAAATAGGTTTTCCTACGGGAACTCCTGGATCACATACTGTTGAGTATGTCTTTTCTAGAATACTCAACATAATTCTATATGTAGAATACTATATATCCTTTACTTTTGGTAATTCACTTTATTATTGGACGTTCTCTCTCTCATTTCCTCATACCTTTTATTGGATCATGAAAATAGTAAAACTCACAAAATCTATTCTTGTGGATCATTTGCAAATTAAATCCATACTTCTAATAATAAGGACACCAAATTTCTAATATATCCTTATTATTCAAATACATGCATTTGAAATATGTAAATACATGATAAAATCCACTTTATAATATCCATTCACTCTTATAGGAATTTTGTCCTCAAAATTCAACTAATCATACAAAAAAGTTTAGCATTTTATTTTTCCATGTCTGTTTTCAGATCCCATGTGGCTTCATCCTGACCACGGTGCTTCCAAATAACCTTTACCATTTCAATATTTTTATTATTGATCTCTTTCACCTTGGTATCGATAATCCTCATCGGTGACTCAGGGTATGTCAAACTCCCTTGGAGTTCTATTGGTTCAATCTTTAACACATGGGTGGGATCCTTCACATAGCCCTTCATATTGGACACATCAAACATATCATGCATCATACTATAATGAGGTCGTTTGGATGACCTCCAAACGGTCTTGAGACCGTTTGCCCATCATATCATCAAAATCCAAGTCAACCAATTAAGGTTTGGATCATTGGATTGATCACCAAAACAACAATTGATTACATTCCAACTTAGTATCATTGGATCATCAATTGCTTAACCATACTCACCCCTAGACCTCCAAACGGTCTTGGGTGACCTCCAAACGGTCTTGAGACCGTTTGGATGAGTTCCAAACGGTCTTGAGACCGTTTGGCTCACCCAACCCTTGGATTCTAGTGAAAAATCATTAGGGTTTGAGCTATTGAGTTGATCGTCAAATCAGCAATTGATTTCCTTGTAATTGTGTACCTTTGGACCTTCAATTGGTCAACTATACTTGACCCCAGACCTCCAAACGGTCTTGAGTGACCTCCAAATGGTCTTGTGACCGTTTGGGCCAACCAACCCCAAACAATCAACTCAATTCAATGCAAATCCAACACTTAGTCGATTAGGGTTAACACCATATCTTTTGTCCTTCAAACACTTAACCATATCCATCCCTAGACCTCCAAACGGTCTTGGGTGACCTCCAAACGGTCTTGAGACCGTTTGGGCAAGAAAACCCAAAAAGTCATATCAATCAAGTTGAAAGACAGCACTTAATCCAATTAGGGTTTACATAATTGATTAGCCTTCAACTCACGATTCCTTTGGAGTTAATCCCTCAACTTTGGAGGGTTATTAACTAACATGATTATGAACAGGAATCCCAAACGTCAACGCTTGGTCAACACCCTCAAATGGTCTTGAGACCGTTTGCCCAAAAAGTGCAATTAATCAAATTGGAAAATCAGCACTTAATCCAATTAGGTTTATCCAATTGTTTAGCCTTTAACTCATGATTCCTTGGGAGTTAACCTATAAAATTTGGTGGGTTATTAGACCACATCATAAGGAACAGTAATAACAAACGGTCCACTCTTGGTCAATGCACTCAAACGGTTTGAGACCGTTTGCCCAAGAAGTTCAAGTTAAACAGATTGGAAAAATCAGCACTTAATTCAATTTGATTTGCCTAATTGATTGGCCTTTAACCTACGATTTCTTTGGAGTTAATCCCTAAAATTTGGTGGGTCATTAGCCTACATAATTATGAACAGAAATCCCAAATGGTACACGCTTGGTCAACGCCCTCAAACGGTCTTGGAGACCGTTTTCTCTAACCGACCTTGTGAAACCGTTTGCCCCTCAAACGGTTTTGCAAAACCCCCAAATGGTTTTGCAAACCGTTTGGCCAAGGGTGCAAGACCGTTTGCTAAAGTGACATAAGTATTCACGCCCCCCTTCTTCTACCTCCATATCCAGGTCTGTTCCCCATGGTTTTAGATGCAAGAAAGTAAGGAAGGATGGGGGAAAGAAGAACAAGCTACTTTTGTAAGTACAAAGATATTCATAAGAAAGCAAAATGTTTAGAGTTATAAAACCCACCTTAAGGTCGTTCCTTGAGCTCCAAGCTTCCAAGATTCAAGTATTTAATGGTGTCTTGAGCTCCACAGGTCGGCCAAGAGTGTTTCTCCAAGGAAAGGTTGGGAAAAGATGGCTAGAAAGAAGAAACAAGTAAGGAAGACAATAAAACCAACCTTGCACCATGAATTCCTCCATGAATTCGAGCAAGAAGATGATAAAAGCTTACCTAGAACTTCTTGGCCGTTCTCCTCTTCTCCAGAGCTCTGTCCTAAGTCGGTCTAAGCAAGGGGATAAGAAAGGAAGTGAAGGAAACGATCCTTGCTAAGTGAGAAAAGGTGTATATATACTTTAGGTGAAATTTCAACATAAGGACAACTTGTTTCTCCATTTCTCCTCTAGGTCCTTCCCTTATTATAAACCACGTTTCTCCCTTCCATACTTGAGCAAAACTCATCTTAAACCCAAGGTCTAAAGGTGAAGAAAGCCAACTTCTTACTAAGTTGCACATATAGAAGGGTTATTAGACTTATAACTTGATCATTTAATTTATAAGGGTTATCATTCTTATTTAATTATTCAATTGAAGTGACCTCTTCATCATTCTTACTCTTAATGATTCCAAGAGTCATAAAAGATACTCTAGAAGGTGTATTTTACAAGTTGCACCCCATATTTTGGGTAAATTGCACTTTACACCAAAACTAGAGTTTTAAGTACAAGGATTGCTCCACAAGCTGCATCTTGGTGCCCAAGCTTGGAGAATCCATCATACTTTATCATATTCATTCTTATGATGTCTCAACACCAAAGGAACATCTTAACATGTGCAATTTGTAAGTTAACCCCTTTTAATTGGGTAATTTGCACATAGGTCCCTGTATTACAAAACAATATTACAACATTGTTCAAAAGGGACAAGAATGGAAATGTATGTTCCTTAGGAGATTTAATTACATACCAAAAGATAATCACAAATATCTAATTACATAATTAAGCAAAACACCTAGGGTTAGTTCATAACCTAGGTCAGGGATGTTACAACAACATTGTTTTTTTTTAAAAGGACATAACTGAAATTATAGATTCTTTTAAAGCTTAATGACATATCAAGGGGTAATCACAAGCCTCTAATCATATTTTAAGCAAAACATCTAGGGTTAGTGCATAACCCAGGTCAGGGATGTTACAAATTATATCCCCCTAACAAGGATTTCATCCTCGAAATCTCAGATAAAAGGAAGTAGATATTATTTAAGTATCATATCTTGCTAATCAATTAATTTGGAAACATTCACTGAGAAGGTTCACTAAGCAATTTGTCTTGGAGGATTTCACTAAGTAAATTTACTAAGGGTATTGTTTCAAAGGCTTTTACTGAAAGAGTTCGTTAAGTATATTCACTAAGTATATTCACTAAGTTTTCTCACTAAGTATTCACTGAGTAAGTTTACTGAGTATATTCACTAAGTATGTTCACTAAGTTTGCTCACTAAGTATTCACTGAGTAAGTTCACTGAGTATATTCACTAAGTACATTCACTAAGTTTGCTCACTAAGTATTCACTGAGTATATTCACTAAGTATGTTCACTGAGTATTCACTGAGTATATTCACTAAGTATGTTCACTGAGTATTCACTGAGTATATTCACTGAGTATATTCACTAAGTATGTTCACTGAGTATGTTCACTAAGTATGTTCACTGAGTATTCATTGAGTATATTCACTGAGCCAAGGCAGATACAGGAGTGGCTAGTTCAGCATTCAATCCTTTCTCAAAATGCCGAATTCTTTCTTCATCACTAACTGCCATCTGTGGACAAAACCATAGTAACTCCATGAAATTAGCTTCATATTCGCTAACGTTCATCAGTCCTTGTGTGATCTTCTCAAATTGAGAGATCTTCTCATCTATATACGTCTTAGGGAAGTATCTATTGATGAATTCTCGTCGGAAAACCTCCCATCCTATTTCTTCACCTGGTCTCTTATCTTCCTCTATCATCCACCAATTACCAGCACTTCCTTTTAGGAGGTATACTACATGCTTAACCTTTTCAGCTTTAGGAATATCAAGGATCCTGAAATCCTTTTCCAGCTCTGTCAACCATAGATCAACATCTGCTGGATCAGATGTACCAGCATAGTCTATGGCTCCCACCCGACGAAGTCTCTCGAAAGTCTTGCCGGTTCCATAACCTTCCTGATGGGCTGGTGCCCTAGATGCAGATGGTGGCACCCTATCTGCTATGTGTGTTATGGCTGCCAGAAACTTATCAAATAAAGCATAAGTAGCTGGATTTTCTATCTCAGCTAGGTCAAACTGGGGCTGTTCAGGTACATGCCCTTCCCTATTCTGGTCTCCTGCACCTCCTCCTGGTGCAGCAGAACTGCCCTCATTGGCATGCTCTTCACGTGGTCCAAACATCTTCAAGTTCTTCTCCTCCTATGTGAGCAGAAGATACTATCAGATAATCTGGAAAACACTTAGAACAGACTCTACAATCTTAGTCCTATGTCTCTATAGACTCAGCGAACCTAGAGCTCTGATACCACTAATTGAAACGTCTATTTCGAGAAAACAAGATTAACTAATGCGGAAGTGTTCACTAAGCATCGGATTACCAGAAATCACTAAAAATTTTAAACTTTTTACAAAGAGATCCTTTAAAGGTAAAGCTTTCTCATAAAGCAACATGATAAGTTGTTTACAACTGATCCATCAGTAAACCTCTGTAAGGCAAGATACAAAAGTCTCTAAGGACTGGACCAAAAACTTGAAAGCACTAACTATTACTCTGAGGACCTGAGAGTACAGAGATGACATATAGGACTCTAACGCTATCTACACATGACATAGCAGCCAATGCCTCCACCTGAAGCTTCACTGTTGTCCTTGGTACTGCTGATGCTGCCCTTCACCTATTGAAGGATTTCTGCCTCCTCGCCCACGTCCACCTAAAGGTTGAAATCTACGGGCTGAGACAATTATAAAAATCATCCCAGCGAGAGATATAACTCTTCACCAGAAGCATAATTATTGCAGCATAAGAGAATAAATGTACACAAAGAAGTTATGTATATTTGAGAGTAGTTAAAACAATGTTTAACAGATTAAACTATTCTTTCTACTAAAAGAAATGCAATTATAAATTGATAAAATCACATGTCACTTATCACATCACTAACTCCCTTCAAACTTGGATCATATATCCATTTCCTGGCATTATTATTTGGGAAAGGATGGCCTGTAGCCATACTCCTTCTCCCAAAGTGTTAGGATTCCAACTCCACAACATATCTGCATAACTTGTACATATGATATCAGATTTAACATTACTTATGTAATACAAGGGTTATTTACATTCATAACCCATTAGTATGTAATTAAGCTTTTCATAGGATTATTCCATAATAGAATTTCACATAGAAACACTTTGATTTAGGTCATACCTCATATTTTTGATATTGGGATATCAATCCCTAACCATCTTATTAATATGAAATCCGGAATGTGGGAGTTCAAACCCCTGGACTAATCATAGCATTTGTTACCAAGTAACATCTCATTTTATCTGGTTATCTAAATAATATGACCTTTGAAGATCAACAAATCATATTACTCGTGGCTCATTCAACCTATCAAGCTCATATGTTATCACTTACCAGATAACATGACATTTAGTTATACTCTTGAATTATAGGTAACAAGTGTTCTTAATGCAATTAGCATTATAAATATTACCTGGATCTGATCACCTCTATATGAAACCTGTCAAGCTTAACTTTTATCAGTTATTCCATATACTCCCACATACTCTAAAGTATGTGATCCAGGAGTTCCCTTTGTAAAACCTGTTTCACTATTATTTAAATTATGACAATGATGGATCTATGATCAGGGCTCTACATGGTATGATTATACTTGATTATTAGGTACATTTCAGTATTCTTTTAGCATCATACATGTTTCCAAACATTCAAGTACTAAACATGGCTATAACAGAAGAATACTACATGTACAAGTATAACTCATATCAGTTATCAACTGGATATCAATTCTTAATCATCTTATCACTATGATTCAAGAACATGGGTGCTCACACCCTTATATCATCATAACCCTTGCTATCAAGTGCCATATCAGCATCAAGTCATCTATTAGCATGACCTTGATTGAAGCAATGTATGTACTTTTCACATATCATTACTCTAAAAGCTCATAATTGTTTTCAAGGAATATGCCATCATAACTCATACCTGGCTATGATTACCTCATAATATCAACTTGTATGACTTATACAAATAAGGACATGCATATATAACAATGTCAGCACAATACCAAAACTTATCAATTTCATAATAGGACACCACGGCCGTGCCACCTTGCACGGTCGTGCAAAGTAAGACTACCACGGCCGTGCTACCTTGCACGGTCATACAAGCTAAGGCTACCACGGTCGTGCTCCCTTGCACGATCGTGCTACATAAGATCATTCCATGATTCATATTTATATATATATATATATATATATATATATATAAATGTATGTATTCTAATCTTTCATTCTTTTAACTTGATTAGGTCACATCAACCCTTCAATCAAGTACATGCTACTATGGTTAACATAGTGTATCAAGCTATTAATCCTATAAACAATTAAGAATTCTCCCTTTAATTGGTTCTTAATCACTTAGGTATTATTAGGGTTTCAACATTCACACCTTCATTGATTATCATTACTAATCATTATTGGATCAATAGAACATTCATCATCTTAATTCTCAAGGATTCAATCACATTGGACCTCCACTTCATAAGGTATCCAATTGAATTAGGGTTTCCAATGTTGATTCCTTCAATCTTTGAATTCATGGAACCAATCATCAATTGGACCTATACTCATACCTTAATTGAGTTTAATAGGTCAACCTTCAACTGATTTGTCCCTCACTTGACCCTCAATTGACCATCAATTAGGGTTTAACTCAATTGAATTAGGGATTGGAATCAATAACCCTTCAACATATTTCAATGTGGGACTAATTGATTTGAACCTATTGAACCATCATTACATTGGGACATGACATGACCCCAAACGGTCTTGAGGTCGTTTGGATGACCTCAAAACGGTCTTGAGACCGTTTTCCCATCATATCATCAAAATCCAAGTCAACCAATTAAGGTTTGGATCATTGGATTGATCACCAAAACAACAATTGATTACATTCCAACTTAGTATCATTGGATCATCAATTGCTTAACCATACTCACCCCTAGACCTCCAAACGGTCTTGGGTGACCTCCAAATGGTCTTAATACCGTTTGGATGAGTTCCAAATGGTCTTGAGACCGTTTGGCTCACCCAACCCTTGGATTCTAGTGAAAAATCATTAGGGTTTGAGCTATTGAGTTGATCATCAAATCAGCAATTGATTGCCTTGTAATTGTGTACCTTTGGACCTTCAATTGGTCAACTATACTTGACCCCAGACCTCCAAACGGTCTTGAGTGACCTCGAAACGGTCTTGAGACCATTTGGGTGATCCCCAAACGGTCTTGAGACCGTTTGGGCCAACCAACCCCAAACAATCAACTCAATTCAATGCAAATCCAACACTTAGTCGATTAGGGTTAACACCATATCTTTTGTCCTTCAAACACTTAACCATATCCAACCCTAGACCTCCAAATGGTCTTGGGTGACCTCCAAACGGTCTTGAGACCATTTGGGCAAGGAAACCCAAAAAGTCATATCAATCAAGTTGAAAGGCAGCACTTAATCCAATTAGGGTTTACATAATTGATTAGCCTTCAACTCACGATTCCTTTGGAGTTTATCCCTCAAATTTGGAGGGTTATTAAATAACATGATTATGAACAGGAATCCCAAACGGTCAACGCTTGGTCAACTCCCTCAAATGGTCTTGAGACCGTTTGCCAAAAAAGTTCAATTAATCAAATTGGAAAATCAGCACTTAATCCAATTAGGTGTATCCAATTGTTTAGCCTTTAACTCATGATTCCTTGGGAGTTAACCTATAAAATTTGGTGCGTTATTAGACCACATCATTAGGAACAGTAATCCCAAACGGTCCACGCTTGTTCAATGCACTCAAACGGTTTGAGACCGTTTTCCCAAGAAGTTCAAGTTAAACAGATTGGAAAAATCAGCACTTAATTCAATTTGATTTGCCTAATTGATTGGCCTTTAACCTACGATTAATTTGGAGTTAACCCCTCACATTTGGTGGGTCATTAGCCTACATAATTATGAACAGAAATCCCAAACGGTCCACGCTTGGTCAACGCCCGCAAATGGTCTTGGAGACCGTTTTCTCCAACCGACCTTGTGAAACCGTTTGCCCCTCAAACGGTTTTGCAAAACCCCCAAACGGTTTTGCAAACTGTTTGGCCAAGGGTGCAAGACCGTTTGCTAAAGTGACATAGGTATTCACGCCCCCCTTCTTCTACCTCCAGATCCAGGTCTGTTCCCCATGGTTTTAGATGCAAGAAAGCAAGGAAGGATGGGGGAAAGAAGAACAAGCTACTTTTGCAAGTACAAAGATATGCATAAGAAAGAAAAAGGTTTAGAGTTATAAAACCCACCTTAAGGTCGTTCCTTGAGCTCCAAGCTTCCAAGATTCAAGTCTTTAATGGTATCTTGAGCTCCACAGGTCGGCCAAGGGTGTTTCTCCAAGGAAAGGTTGGGAAAAGATGGCTAGAAAGAAGAAACAAGTAAGGAAGACCATAAAACCAACCTTGCACCATGAATTCCTCCATGAATTCGAGCAAGATGATGATCAAAGCTTACCTAGAACTGCTTGGCCGTTCTCCTCTTCTCCAGAGCTCTGTCCTAAGTCGGTCTAAGAAAGGGGATAAGAAAGGAAGTGAAGGAAACGATCCATGCTAAATGAGAAAAGGTGTATATATACTTTAGGTGAAATTTCAACATAAGGACAACTTGTTTCTCCATTTCTCCTCTAGGTCCTTCCCTTATTATAAACCACGTTTCTCCCTTCCATACTTAAGAAAAACTCATCTTAAAACCAAGGTCTAAAGGTGAAGAAAGCCAACTTCTTACTAAGTTGCACATATAGAAGGGTTATTAGACTTATAACTTGATCATTTAATTTATAAGGGTTATCATTCTTATTTAATTATTCAATTGAAGTGACCTCTTCATCATTCTTACTCTTAATGATTCCAAGAGTCATAAAAGATACTCTAGAAGGTGTATTTTACAAGTTGCACCCCATATTTTGGGTAAATTGCACTTTACACCAAAACTAGAGTTTTAAGTACAAGGATTGCTCCACAAGCTGCATCTTGGTGCCCAAGCTTGGAGAATCCATCATACTTTATCATATTCATTCTTATGATGTCTCAACACCATAGGAACATCTTAACATGTGCAATTTGTAAGTTAACCCCTTTTAATTGGGTAATTTGCACACATGTCCCTATATTACAAAACAATATTACAACATTGTTCAAAAGGGACATAAATGGAAATGTATGTTCCTTAGGAGATTTAATTACATACCAAAAGATAATCACAAATATCTAATTACATAATTAAGCAAAACACCTAGGGTTAGTTCATAACCCAGGTCAGGGATGTTACAACAACATTGTTTTTTTTTTAAAGGACATAAATGAAATTATAGATTCTTCTAAAGATTAATGACATATCAAGGGGTAATCACAAGCCTCTAATCATATTTTAAGCAAAACATCTAGGGTTAGTTCATAACCCAGGTCAAGGATGTTACACAATGGAACTTTTTATGTTGTTAATCAAGGGATGTATAAGCTTAGATGGTGACTCTTTCTAGAGCACAAATAAATGACTTCATAGATGGCTTTTTCAATATGTGTACTTATGTAAACGACCAATGGCTTTACCTTTTCAACATCTAATGGTTAGAAGTTGATGCCTCTGTATTCCCTTTGTTTTGGGTGAAGCGTCTAGAGTAATGCTATGATTCTGATGATGAGAATTTGATGGTTCAATGCCTTAAACTTGTAGTCTTACCCTTGAACTCATATGATTATGATTTATAATCACCATAATGAATTAATGGGTAACCCTAATGAGGTATAGTTTGTTATACCTGGCTTTAATATAACTATTTGATGGTAATTGGGTATGAATAGTCCTTGAATGACTACATCATTATCTATCAAAACTTGAATTGTTGACTATATGAGAAAGATATAACACCATGAAATCTAAATACGAATACGAATAAGCAAAAGAGGAGTTCTTGAAGATGAAATTCAAGAAGAAAATAAAATAAAAGACATATAAGTATGTTCTTATAAAGTGATTCAAGTTATGAAATTCACATAAGATGGAGAGAATTCCTATGATAAGTATAAAATGAGAAGATGTATGGGAACAATGACAAAGGAATAAGGTGGAACCTGAGTTAATCTCATACCAACCTATGTATGTAAGAAAACTTTAATGTAAAATCAGTTTGGCATGTGAAAGGCAGATGATCCATGTTTAATGAAGAAAATATGGAATATGATGATTTACATGGTGATAAGTGATTGAAAAATATAATAAAATAAGAAAACATACCCAAGTGTGATAAATAGTCATCAAGGAAGGAGTAATGAGATATGTTAATCATAATTATTCATATGCTAATGGTAAGGAACCCAAAATGAAAAAGGTAAAATGATACATAAGAAGTTGTAACATGCATAATGAAAATAGAATTGGTTACCTTTTTGCTAGTAACCCTTGAAAAATGCTTCTATGATGTGGGAAGTGTGTTTCCCTTTCTGTCTTTCCTTTCCAGGGAATAGCTTTCAAGCGGATCATTTCCACTTTGTATTTGTGGATTTGTTGTAAACATGAGGGTGGATAGCTTATTATAGCATAAGGTTGTTTGGACTATGGTTCCAAGATCATAAAGTTTGTGATGAGTTAATTTTTTAGCCTTCCAATAATTAGGAAGATTCCTCTTATATGTATTTATATTTGTTATGTAGGTTAAAGTGGATGAGATAATTATGTGAGTTCCTTATAGCACATGAGGTGGATGCCAAGGTAATAAATCCTAGTATCCAAGATGTATCAACAGTTGCAAGTATGTGAAGGTTGGAGATGTTTATTAAATGAACATTCCAAGTATTCCTCTCCCATAGAGAGAGAGATTTAATCATGACCCTATAAATGTTTTTTGGAAGGAAAAACAAAAGTGATTCTATAATGTTGTGTATGTTTCAATGATAGTTGGGCAAGACCACTATCAAGGATAGATGGTTTGTTGATCAGTCAACATGTTCTACCGTGTTCCTTTAAGATAAACCTAGGATCAAATATCAATGCATACCGTGATAAGTTTATGGTTATGTCCTTTAGACTAACCAATTTACCAATAGAATTTATGAATAGGAGGAACAGAGTGTTCAGGTCATGTCTAACAAGTTGTAGCTAGATTTGAATGATGACATCTCAAGGTATTTTAGAGATGGTCAGTAACATGGTCAACATCTTTGCTAAACCTGAAGAATGTTGAAGTAGTTGCACTTATGTGTGACAAGTCTAGCAAGAATGATTTGGGGGTTGACTAAAGTATCCTCTTGGAGTTATGATACCTCTGTTAAGTATGTTATGTGAATCCTGATAACATGAAGACATTGTCATTTCCCTACCCCTAACAATGTCAATCGAGAAGTTTTATTTGTTAATAGTTATAGACGAGTGTATGATTCTTCAACTAGACTGATGGCTAGTCCACCATTAAGATGATTGAAGAATCTTCTAAGAACCTATGCCTTATAGTTATTGGCAATTAGGTGATACCTACCTGATTGATTGAGTTGTTAATTACAACAACCATTAAAGGATCATAGAGATGAAACCTTGTAAAGTTACACATGATTAGATATACATGATGTTCTATGTTTGGTAAGAGCCAGTGAGTATGGCCTCTAAGTGACGTGTGATACAACATATATAATAGTTTAGGACGACAGTAGAGTTCCAAAGTTGAAAGGTACTACCATACCTATACAAATGGTACAACAGTTCTTATGTTGAACCGAGGTGACACATGCAAGAGTTGAAAGAGAAGAACATGAACTCTATAAGAATGATGTGACACTACCATAATATGGAAGTAACCATGTGTAATATTGAGGATGACGTGCATGAGAAGTGTCCACCTATGTGTACCTTGGATTTCGTGGACAAAATCCTTGTTAGGGGTTTATGGTTGTGAGACTCCTAACCTTGCTTAAAGTGTTGAACAAGCTTAATAATCATAATTGAATTCTTATAAATATAATATATACTTTTAATATGATTTGGAATCATAATAAAATCTTAAGTTTCATGTTTGGTCCATTGAACACTGTTTGTGTAAGTTATGCAGTTTAATGCACATTTTGGACTTTTATGCCATTTACCCAATTGAGAGGTTTTCTTTGCAATTTATCAATTTCATTACGTTCTTTGCATGTTCTCTCATCATTCTTAAGATTGTTAATCGATGGGGCACCTAGTTTAACCTTGGTTTGGAGGTGTTTTCCTCAAGGGTATTTTAGGTTTTACCCCTTTATGGATGAGCTACCTTTTAGGAGCTATCAACCAATGATTTATTTGATTGGCTTGGAAATTCGAAACAGGAGAGCTAAGCAGGTTTCAATGGATGGTGGGGGAGCTTCTTGTGTGGCTTATTGTATATGCTTAATAGTTTAAGGCCATGGATGCATGGAGAGCTTTTTAGACACCTCATGCCTCTTCTCTCCCTTATCCTAGAGCTTTATATATCTATTTTTGAGCTCCCAAATGAAAGATTTACTTTCCACCACTTCTCTCCTACTAAGAACCTTGTTCCCTATCTGTTTATCTATGGAGGACATGTCCAAGATAAAAGAAGAAGGCGAATTTGTTGGTGGAAGCTCCTAATGTTTTGTTTTGCTCTCTTTTACGGTTTAAAAGACTTCCTTCTAGTGATCTTGACCTAAAAGAGTAAGAATCCTCTTGTTTCCTTCATTTATTTATTTTTTATCCTTCCTCCTACCTTTCTCCAGGTCAAAACCTTGTTGTTACATGATAGAAATTGCTTTAAATCTCTAAAAGCCTACCTTTGTTGCTCCTTATGCTTAGGGTTTGCTCATTTGATGAAGAAAGGTGCTAGATGGACGAGTTCACATCTTATGGTTGGATATTCTACCCTACCTACTCATGTTTTCTTCTGTTTGAGATTTTATCTTCTAATTAGAGGCAAGTTTTATAACTTTCTCTAGGTTTATTTCTTACCATAAACTTTCTAGCTCATGTTGTTTCTATTAAATGATGACCCATGCACTAAAAAGCTATGCTTGACTTGGATTTCGATTTTTATAATGTTCCCTATACTTATTCCAGTTCTAGATGAACTTCTGATCATGTGTACATTATTCCTAAGGTATTATATGACTTGGATCAGGTTGGTTTGATAATTTATGGTGCTAAAAACCTATCAACCAATGATCAATTTTAGGGTTTAAAGCTGGTTTCTTCTAAAAACCCATGACCCAATGGTGGTACCATTGCAACAACCCTATGTTGTTGTCTTCATGACAACTGATGGTGGTGACCAAGGGTGTCAACTAATGTTTACCCCATAGGTCAGGTGTTGGCCTAATTAGAAGCCTAGTGATTAACTACAAAGTACCCTAATGATGCTATCAATCAATGGTGATATTAGTTTGATATTCGATGTTGATTAATTAATATAGTGTTGATCTAACAACCTTTGGTGACTTAATGGTCACTACTGATGGTGAATCAGGTCTCCACAAACTATGGTGAGTTAAGCTTATAGTTGTAGCATCAATTTACCCTTAAACCAATGGTTTCTTGGGTCATTTGATGCAATGGTCGGGCGTATATTCTAATTGATGGTTTTAATATATGAACTTGACCTAATGGTTGAGATCTAAAGTTTCTTCATCCAATAAATTGGAATGATGCCTAAATGTAATATGTTGGTCCTAATAAAGTGATTTAAATGGTTTCCTTTATGAGATCACCTTAAGAAGCTCATTTACTAACAACTTGTTTTAAATAAAGAATCACTTATGGGTTTTACCCTACTCTCAATGGAAATTTTTATGTTGTTAATCAAGGGATGTCTAGGGTTAGATGGTGACTCTTTCTAGAGAACAAATCAATGACTTAATAGATGGTTTTTTCAAGATGTTTACTTATGTAAACGAGCAATGGCTTTACCTTTTCAACATTTAAAGGTTAGAAGTTGATGCCTCAATATTCCCATTATTTAGGGTGAAGCGTGCAGTGTAATGTTATGATTCTGATTATGAGAATTTGATGGTTCAATGCCTTAAACTTGTCGTATTACTCTTCCCCTTGTATGATTATAATTTATAATCACCATAATGAATTAATGGGTAATCCTAATGAGGTATAGCTTGTTATACCTAGATTTAATATAACTAAATGATGGTAATTGGGTATGAATAGTCCTTGAATGATTAATACAATCATGGAGTACTCTCTTATTGTTTTTGAAACCCTAGTATGCTATAACCCGATCGTTACACCTTGATTTATGTATGGTTTCATACTTGAGAATAGTATGGAATGTGATGGTGATGCTTCACCTTATGCATATATGATCCAATGGGGATGCTTTGAGTATGGGTTTGGGCATAAGTGTTGATTATTTACATTAATTTAATCTATCTTGTTGAACCTAACTCTAATGCAAATAGATAAAGATGAGTATTCATGTTTAACATTCTTATATGATGGCATGATGGTGAATTAACCTCCTTAATATGATCATAACCTTAATGTGTTAATTGGTGGTTATCATAGCCACATGGTTGATACTTTCTTATGCTAAACACGTGCATTATGAATATGACGAGGGTTAATCATATCTAGATTCCTTACATGTTGATGTAATAAAGGAATACTCGTAATATTAATATAGCCCTGCTATGATTATTTATGAATATCTCCCAGCTAATTAATACAATATTGTGTTCATCAGGTGTATTATATATAAGTGATGTTGTTGAGCTTTGTTATAAGGCATGAAAAGATAATGATGATCTTACATGGAATAATATGATGGTCTTTATAACCTTTGGGCATGGTTGAGCCATGAATGAGGTGTAATCCTCTTGTGTTGATAAGATTTGATACCCTGTGATATTGTGAAAAGGATTTATATCTTGTGATTGTACGATGACTAGTGTAGTGTCATGAATGGCAAGTGAATAGTACCATGTGATGATGAGATGAGAAATTATGTTTCACACATTTTATATCTTTTGAAATTGTGATACTTATATGCTTACTAAAAGTGAATTAGGGTTTGTATTCCCACTTGTTTGATGCTGACTTAATTCACCCAATTAGTGATAACTAATCAAGTGAAACTCCAATCATGTAGTGCCCTGTGTCAAAGAACCATATTCAGTGTCAAAACTTTCTAGATGGTGAAATGAGTATTCTTAAGGGGAACTCAGAGTGCATACTATTGAGTATGCGAGGTGCTTATCATCCTGACACCAAGTGTTTCAGGAGGATGGCTACGGTCATACCTAGCTCACTTTTTGAGAATGACTTTGGTCAGGTCTCAATGATTATAACATGATGTGATTAGAGGACAACTGCAGTTGTACCTTACTGATTGGATTTGAATACCCTAGATGCTAGCACTGTGACCTGTACTAAGGTGGGCTAGTTACAGGACTATATGTCACTATTCTATAGTTTGACTATATGTCACTGCGGTGTAGACCTGTACTGACCAAGTATGGAGAATATCTTAGAGTCCGTCTCTTCCTAGATCTTATATGGAACTGATTGCGACTAAGCGGTGGTCAGTTGGACTTTGTGGTACAACTCAAACTCCCTAGGTCATAATAAAAGATGTAAGACAACCGCTTTGATAAAGTGGTTTTCTAATTCCTTTTATACCTTGTTCCTTTACCTTACCTGAACTCAAAACCCTAATCCACCTAAAGATTAATTGATCACTCAAAGATTGGAATCTCGAGCCCAAACTTTACCAACATATATGGAATGCTATGGTGGACCTATGGTTCAAATTCAAGTCATTTGGACATTCCTAGCTCCCTCTATGATTTTTACAAGTTCTCTATATAGTTTGATCAATATTCACCATGATATCGATAATCGAGAGTATAGTTTTTGTTTTATTTGAACTAGTCACGCGACGCTGACGTCGGCGATCCGCGGATCACCCCTCCCGAGTCACCATGACTGTTGGATGGCATGTCCATGGATCCAGGGTGGATTCTACGGCCGTCCAGTCATCCTCTACCTCTACTTGACCCGTGAGTACTTGGCTACAACCACCTCACGCGAAGGCGAGCCACTACCTGCCACTCTGCGCCATCTCATGAGAAACCCACCGAAGGAATGGACTCCTATCACCTCCATGAACCTACCAAGCCCTCACATGACCCCCAAAACTGCCCACACTCCTCTCCATGACCACACCGGTGAGAGCTACTCTCCAATCACAGTTGAGCCCATTTGGGCATTCTCTCCTCTCTCGTTCCCTCTTCTATTTAAGCACACTAACACCTTTCTCAACCTCCCTTTGACTTTCCTTGATCTTCAATTCACCTGGAGAAAACACTACTCACCCCTGAGTCTGAGCTCTTCCTCTCAGCCTACCCGCTGCCACCAAGCTGCTGGGCTAGGCTCCTCCCGGCCTACTTGTCCCCAATTGACCCTCCACCGAGCCCCGAGGGACCTCTTGTCACCTTGACAACACCTCAAGGACAAGCTCTATCGCTTGATGCTCCCGCTCTCTCCTCCGTCCGCCACAAGTCGTGCTGCTCTCCTGTCACCTAGTTGACCCCCCATCCCCACGGGAGCCACGACCCGACAACCGGCCATCCAATTGCGGAGGACCTCCACGAAGCTCATCCACCTTTCGCCCGCACGCAAAGGAGCCTCCACCACCGGCACGAGCTCGCCGAAGTTCAACCCCTGCCTGCAGTAAGCATCAGATAATCCACCTCAAATATGTTCTATTTTTTTACACATGTAAGATCTCGACTGTTGGATCTGAGCATCCAACGATCCACGCCCTTTCTAGATTTCATTTATTAACTCGAAATTTAGTAAATGACCTAATTTTGGGAAATTCATTATAAATAGTAGGAATGTCAGAAAAATACAAATAAGTAGTCAATTTTGATCAAAAAAATGAGAGGATCATGAATCTGACATCTGTTGACCCTAAATCTGACTCAAATAAATGATCCTACCCAAATATATTTATATCTTGTTTAATTATTTAGAAAATACTCGAACCTGATTAAATCACCAAAAACTTGTGGTCATCATCTTTTTGAATCTAGATAATCATGGAATGATCAAATCCAATTTTTGTGACTCAATTATCAATCAAATCTAATTATCACTCTTTTCCCTATCAAAATGTGCATAATTAGTCAACATGATCTAAAGACCATGATTTTGACCTTATAACCCTACTTTGATGTGACACTATTAATCTTGGACTCAAATCCACACTCTAGGACTCATACTCTACTCTCATGACTCTAACCAAGAAAAAGGGCCTTTTATATTCTTTTAGAAATAAATGATGTATTTGCCAATATATCTAATTAATACCAAATCCCTTATAATTTCAGGAAATCAAAGATACCAGTGAGGAGCATCTCTAGACTCCCCACTTATGAGTAGAAGGTATTCCATTACCTCTTGTTGTCTTACTATATTTAATGCTTGAGAAATATGAGTACTAGAACACTTGGCATAAGATATTGAATGAACTGAATATAACTTGTATGATGCTTGAATAAATTGCTATATGTATGGTTTTGATGCTTTGACTGAATTGCTATATGTATACTTTGAACACCTGCAAATATAATATAGATCTTACATCATAAGATAGCTCATAAACTACTTGGTGGTAGAGAACATGCATAATGATCACAAACTACTTGGTGGTAGATCATGTGGTGTTTGTATAATGATCACAAACTCCTTGGGAGTAGATCATAAGGCCTGAAGACATCAAAGACTTGGTGGCAGATGCACGAAATGTATGATGGAAAATATGCTTAAAAGATATATGTTCATGTTTGATAATAAACTCTCACTTAGTATTGATATATTGTTGTAATTGCTTATTACTGCCAAGTTTACTTTTATCTTTATTGCCAAGTATGAAAAGAGGTAAATTAATGACACGTAGGCGTACTCAGTACAATATATTATATATTGTGCTGACATGTACCACATACGAATGTTTTATAGGTAACTTTTGCTTAAGAAGCTTATGACGATGAAGATGATATTGCACTCTATATGCTGGCTCAACAAAATTAGATCTATCATGGGGATGCTAAAGCTACATGGGACTCTAAGTTTATGTTCTTTTTCTTATACAAGTAGTTTCTCATTGATTAAGTTTTATTCTATAGAACTCCTATGCCTTCGGGCCCCTATGTAATTAACTTTTGGTCTATGTATGGAAGATTTTTTTATCTGGTGCATTTATATATTCATGTGTTTGATCCACTCAGGGATGGGAAAGTTCAACTCTATTGTACACCTTACGTTGGCACCTGAGGTGTAGAGTGGAGTTAGGTTGTTAACCTGTGACAGATGGTATCAGAGTAGGCACATGAATCAATATAGGTGTACCAAATAATTAATAACCTAATTTAGACCTGAGGTAACCCAGATTTAGTAGTAAATTGTCGAGGTGTCTAGAAGGGTACTTGTGGAAGGTTCTGACATAATCACTCTCCCCATCCATTTTCACGGTGCGAGGGTTCCCGCCGCAAGTTATCTGCCTCGCTAACGCAATTATTTCTAAAGTGGGCACCCTTACCTTAGAAAAATCTATCCTCTCATCTTTTCTCAATTAAGGACTACCCCCAACCACCTATTTAGTGAATGATACACACTAGGCTTCTCATCTACTTTCTCTCTCATGACCATGATCAATGATATACTCTCTCTATTATGGGGTAGATTAGGAGAAATGGGAACAACTAAAAGACACATTTTTTTTTTGGAAAACTTATACTTGTGATTGATAAATCTTTGTTGCTTGCTTTATGATCTACCTCAAATAACTCTCTAAACTATCTTTTATACAAACTTGTAGATGTCTCCAAAAACTAGATCTAAGAGAAAGAGAACTAATGATGACTCTGGTGATGAATCTAACTCAAATAAGTCCATGGCTACTAGTGAATGGGAGGAACAAAAGAAGGTGATGTTGGAATGCATGCATGCCCTGGACCTAAAAGAAACCAACAATACTGCCTCATCATCTAGGACCAACCCTAAAACCACCATTAGCGACTTACTCAAGCTCAAACCCAAAGCCTTTCATGGAGAAGACTTAGGTGAAGTCCTAGATAAAGCTGATGCATGGATCCTATCTGTTGAAAATGCCTTTAGATCCCTTAAGTGTCCTGAGGAAGATATGGTCACCTTTGCTACCTACCAACTTAGGGGGTCCACAAAGTTGTGGTGGGAAAATTATTACCATACATGACCACTTCCAGATGCCCCCATAGGTTGGGAGGAGTTTAAGGGGATCTTTACCAACCATTTCATGCCCATATCCGCTAGGAAGGAGAAGAAGAAACAATTTAGTAACCTCACCCAAGGAAACCTATCTATTGTTGACTATGTTAGGGCCTTTAGACTCCTAGAGAATCATGCTCGTAAACTTGATGAAGATGAAAAGATGGAACACTTCATATATGGCCTTAACCAAGAAATCAAATGTTACCTTTGCACCTCCACCCATCCTACCTTTGAAGCTGCCATCAACAATGCCCTTACCCAAGAAAGAACCTTAGGGAAGAACAAAGCACCCAGCTTGGGATACCTACATCTAACTGATGCATTCGTCACCAAGGGAAAGGATAAGGAGAATGATAAGAAGATGCCTAACAACCATGACATGGGAAGAGGAGGAGGAAATCATCATAAGGGTCAATCATATTGAGGAGGACCAAACTGGGGAGGCCGAGGCTGAGGTGGACCACACCGAGGGTAGTCATCGGGTTCTAACAGGTGCAAAAACTGTGGAAGCACACATCTAGGGAGATGCAAGTTCAAGAAACCCGTATGTTACTACTACAAGAATGAAGGGAATATGAGGTACAATTGCCCAAATCTGGTCCAGGGGGCACCTCAGAACCATCCTACCCCATTACCTCAGCCTGGAGCTCCACATGTTCAGCCAACTGTCCCTATAGCTCAGGCTCAACCTGAACATCGTCAGGGCTGAGTCTTTGCAATGGATGCAGTGGAAGCTAAGGCCAATGACATCTGTCCGATTGAAGGTAATAATGTTAATAATTCCTTATTATAATAAATCTTAGAAAACCATGATCTCATACAAAATCATAATGTAGGTATGATATGTCTCCAAGATCATCCTGTTGTGGGCCTATTCGATTTAGGATCAACACATAACTTCATATCTAGAAATATTTCTTCCATGATCAAGTTAGAGATTAATGATCTAGGTTATATCTTGGATGTGACAACTCCCAGTCGAAAAATTTATACCTCTCTTAAAAAAATTGAAATCTTGCCCTTTTCTTATGGTGGTCATCAATTTTAATCTAATTTCATTCTTCTTGATATGGAGGATTTTGACCTAATTTTGGGAATGGATTGACTTTTTGCCAATTATGCCATTCTTGATTGTCGAGCCAAGAAAGTAATCATTTCTGCACCTAATTCTAAACCTTTGATTATTTCTAGGAGAAAAGAAAGAAACTAAAATATGATTATCTCTTCTCTTAAAGCCAAAACTTTGATAGCCAAAGGATGAAGAGCCTATCTTGCTATTGTATCCATGCCTGATTCTAAGGTGAGACCTTTAGAGAGCTTGGATGTGGTGAGAGATTACCCAGACATCTTTCCTGAGGAGCATCCAAGGTTGCCTATAGTTCGTGAGATTGAGTTCTCAATTGAGTTAGCACCGGGCACCGCACCAGTCTCTAAGGCACCTTATAGGATGGCAACTGCCAAGCTTGCAGAGCTCAAGAAGAAATTACATGAACTTATTGATAAAGGCTTCATCTGTCCTAGTACTTCTCCTTGGGGTGTTCCTGTCCTTTTTGTTAAAAAAAAGATGGGTCAATGTGAATGTGCATTGCATATCGCATGATCAACCAAGTCACCATTAAAAATAAATATCCCCTCCCAAGAATTGATGACTTTTTTTACCAGCTTCGTACTGCCACTGTGTTCTCCAAGATTGACCTTAGATCTGGCTATCATCAATTACGAGTAAAAGATTGTGATATTCCAAAGACAGCTTTCAACACTAGATATGGACATTATGAATTTGTGGTGATGCTGTTTGGTTTGACTAATGCTCCTGGAGTGTTTATGAATCTAATGAGTACTGTCCTCCAGCCATTTCTTGATAGCTTTGTTGTGGTCTTCATTGATGATATTCTCATATATTCAAACTCTGTTGATCAACATCGTGAGCATCTACAAAAAGTACTTGATGTATTGAGAGCCCAAAAATTGTATGCTAAATTATCTAAATGTGAGTTTTGGATTGACCAAGTCATGTTTCTTGGCTATGTCATTTTGGGTGGGGAAGAACCATCAATTATTGGATTTCCATCAAAAGACATACATATAGCACTCAAGAAAATGGTCGATTGTTTGAGGGGTCATCAATTTTCATAACCACCAGAAGATCACTTCCCTCCTAACCATGGGATCTCTTATCCTAATTTCTTGCAAACCGAACAATTTACATTTTTTCTAGTTTACCATCAATTTACATTTCTCCTTCCTGAGACTGATTAATTATCTTAAAAAGTCCATGTTGGCCTAACCTTTGCACGATATATATTGACATCTACACTACAACTAGGATTAAAATGGCAGGTAACACATGTAAAACGCAGATTTTCCATAAGGACTGGTCAAACAAGTGAGCAAGACCACTAGGATCAGAGACACAATGAATCAAGAGGAGATAGACAAAATAGAGAGATGAAAGGATGAAGTTGTTACATATATCAGAATCCATGGGGATCCTACCCCAGAAAGCATAGGGCCAAACTGGCGGAAGACATGCTAAAAAGTCTAGTAGAGCTAATACTTGAAGAATTCTCCAACTCTGATGAGTCTACAAGGATATAGATTTCAGAGTATACACCCTATTGTGAAACTCAGAACCCCATGAAGAGAGGGGAATTAAGTCCCCTAGAAAAGACAAACCAAGTAAAGTGTCCAAGATGTTAGAGAAGGCCAATATCAAAGAACAGACAAGGCCACAACAAGTAGTAACCACTACTAATAAAATTCTTACCAGGACTGTCCTAAAGACAATGAATGTTGTCTACAAGGAACAACCTAATAACTATTGCTTGCTTAGACATGATGACCACCTAGATGTCTGGGAAGAGATGTACATCAAAAAAAAATTAAAGCCACAAGGATCAGAGATACGGACACCCTAAAAATTAGGAATATACCAAATGGTGAAGGAAAGTTTTGTAGACATCAAAATATACAAAATCTTCCTCAACAATCAGATCTCCTACATGGAAGTCATTTTGGATTTCATATCTTCTCTATAGAAGTTTCCAGTAACAAAAGAAGAAGCCAAAAAGAGTGGGGGAGATTATAAATTGATAGTCAAAATTGTCAACAAAAACAACATACTTACTGAGAAATGCATAAATCAATCTATACAAACTCAAACAAACAAGTAGGAAAGCTAAAGGAGATAGGGAAGTTTGAAGAGTTTTCACTGAAGAAACTTGGGAAGGATGTCAGATGAAGTTGATACAACTCAGGGCAGTCGAAAGCTGCCATGATGCACTCATAGATAATGCATATTATGCATAAGATCTTTGCAGACGCCATGTTCTTTAGGACATGCATAAAAATGTGACTGTGAGAGATCTATACATTCTATGAAGCATCATGGATAAGAAGTTGGTCAATATCGAGAAAATATTGATTTACAAGCTAGCAGTAGCAAGCTCCCTTGATTTCTACATGGTTGGCCTAATTATAGATATCACCTACCATCTAGGTTAACCTAATGAGATGGAATTCTCCCTCAAATCTGCCGGGGAAATGTCATTCGACACCAAGTATCTAACTGCTACCAACATATTTGCAAGACAGAAGGAGAAATACTTCTATAGATTATGTAGATCAAAGGACTTACCGCCCTTTCCCAAAATATGCAACTATGACTATGAAAAACTCCTATTCTAGGATGATGATATTTTGAGAATAAAGTCTGGAGCCTCACCCCTTCCACCTCTAAGCTAGCAAGTGTCAACCATCCCCTTGGTAAATCATACAAAAGTCACATGTACAAAGCCAACACAAAGTGTAATAATCCTTCTCCCAAAGAAGATAGCTTCTAAGACAAAACACATGAAATCCCTAACACTTGAGGAAATAAACATAGAAGAAGAAGAGGTAGAACCTCTAGAAAATATACCTACTGCCAATATCCCGATGTCACATGTAGAGTTTTTGATAAGGGTTGACCCAATGCCTGACTCCATTGATGCCAACAGAAATGTTAAACCAGTGATACCAACATGACTAGAACTGGAGGAGATGAGAGAACCCTCCACCAATGTGAGTGTGACATCATGCCACACCACTTCTAGGGAAGCTAAAAGCAATTTCTTGGATGATAAACTAGATAGTCAAGGTTCCTCTAAGGAAACAACAAGTTTGACAAGAAACAATCCCTTGTCAAACTACAAATCCATAAAGGAGGCGCCATAGAAGGAAACCTCCAAAAAAGGGAAACCCCTTCCAAATTACAAGACTGAGCAAAGCCTACGCATGAGTGGGGGACAAGAAAGATTTGTTCAAGCGAAGGAATTTGGGAAGGAGGCAATCTCAATGAAGCATAAATTGCAACCACAATGAGCCCCTACCACAAAAAAATTCAATAGGACGGGGAAAGAAATAGATGACCCCCATGAAATCATCTCGAACTCTAAATTAAATGTTTTATATCTAACTTCAAACATGTCTACACTGACTTCACAGGTTGAGAAGCTAACTACCGACATGTAGCAATCATTAGGTTTTCTACAACAAATGTAGCTCCTAGCTACAAACTGAAAACCTATCATGGAAGCTTGGATAGACATGACCAAAGAGGTTGACCTGCTACTCCAGGAGCAGGATGACCTATAATGAGAAAATGAGCAGCTATGCACCGAGTATAAGAAGGCGGAAGGAGGCACCAATGGCATCACCTTCCTGCAAAGAGGAATTGGAAAAAAGACAAAAGTTTTCCAATGAGGTGACCTCCTCCCAAATTGCAAGAGAAATGGATGTGCATGTGCAGGTGGATCTTCTATTTGCCAAACTAAATATGAGCAAAGCTACACCACCCCTAGTACAAGAATTCACAACATAACTATCTACTAAACATGGGGAGGTAAATTCTCTAAGGAACATGGAAGTTCCTACTGGGGAAAATGATAATGTCAATTCCCAAGCCTCACTTGGGCATTCCACCAGCATTTACCAAGAACAAGAACCCATTAACAAAGTAGATCAGGGTTTCACAGAAATATTAGAACAAGTAGACCCTACCCCAAACTTCAAAGAAAACAACAAGAATGACATCTTCCAAAATTCAACAGAGGTGAGGAAGGAGGCATCAAAAATGACTAAGGATGCAATAAATGGGCTAAACCCACTTTTAGAGTAAACTGCTCCACCACCTCCAATAGACTATGATGATTTTGTCAACAACTTGTTGTTGGGTGAACTGATCAAAGGAGGAGTTCATATAAATCCTTTTGAGGTGGAAATGGAAAGATTTCTGAGAAAGATGAGAGAAACATGAATTGAATTTTCAATTACCTGAGTAAACCAAGCAATACAATGTTTCCTGAACCACAACAAGTGGATAATATAAACTCAGAAGCACTACTTCCATTTTTGTATAAAATGAAGGGCATGGATATGATCCCAGTGTAAGGGATGTTACTTCATGACATCCATGTCTTGGCAGATATTCTTGATGGTGATAAACTGGGGGAAGACACCATCTACAATAGCAAATAACATCTGGCAAGGGATGACCTGTGATCATCCTTTATACATAAGGCATCTATTGACATGGTATTCTTCATGGTCCTATGTGAAACCATAATCGAAGAATATATGTACATGGACAAAACAGGCCCTATTTTCAAAGCAACATCAACAGTTGTTGTTCAACTATATGTGGAAAATTACAAAGATCACTCGATTGATGAGATGCAAGATACTGTACACAAAACAAATAAGCTATAGTTCATAACTCTCACTTTCAAGGCCTTCAACCACTGGCATCTGACTCTGGCAGATGTTTCCACTATGTGGGTCATTACTTACAACTACAATATAAACGAACTACCATGGGGAAGGACAATCTTTGAGAAGACAGAACGTAGGACGATACAAGAAATCCCCACACACTTGACACATCTTATACAGGTGGTAGGAGGTTGGTATCGTCCCAACTAGAGGGAGATATACATACATTGTAGCGTACCCTAGCAAGTACAAAATTTGGGGGATAGCACATTCATAGTACTAAGAACAATTGAAGCACTAAATAGGGAAATTCTTCTCCAAAAAATTGTGAATGAAATCTTCAATGCCCTACAAAGGAATTATGTCATGAAAGTCATCCACGATAGGAGATTTTTCTATGATGAGCACATGGTGGACATCCCAAGAAGGATGTACACTCCCATTCCCCTCCATGAACGATCTCCATGGAGGGAACAACTAAAAAAAATTTGAGTAGGAATCAGAAGCCTCTCCTCAACATGAAAGCACAGCTTGTGGTGTCTCTGCCCTACCAATCAAAGAAACTAACACCACCTTACACAAAAATAAACATGCCACCCATCCCACTTGTAGAAGAATCCAAAGTCAAATAAGTGGTTCCTAAAACTGCCATTGTATCTAGAACTGCTTATGAATATGAAAGAGATACTTTCCCACCTCAACATGATATCAACAATCTAGAGGATGTAGAGGAAGAAATAAAGCATGAGAAATCAATGCCCCAGTCCCCTCCAACTAAGAGGCCAAAGAAGAAGGGGCTAATAAAGATGATGTAGCCAAAGAAGCAGAGGATAAAACTACAAATGAACTAGTACCAAATGATCTGATACAACCAACTTTTGAAAATTTTAACAAAAATGCTTTCCATGGGTTGTTTCTAAAAGATATGACCTTCATCATCAAAGAACTGATGCCACAAGAAGATGAAATTGTCACCATTTTCGAACGGGACAATGTCCAAGTCCTAAGACTAGAAATCCACAAGATATTTAAGGTTGGAGGTTATATGTTAGTCAACATCATGACAACCTACAAGTTACTTTTGTCTAACAAGCTCAATGATGTTTATATGTCCTTGTGCGATATCATAGGGGACGTAATCTAGACGAAGGAATTAGAAGAACTCTTGTGACCTACAAATATCTTAAGCTACAATGTCCCAGACTTCATATTTTTACGTATTCTTCATGATGCACACTGGACATTACTGTCATTTGATATAAAGGCTCAAATGACGATCTCATACAATATGTCAAATGCTCTGTTTAACTTGAAAAGAACAACTTATCACAAAATGACTAAAAGTGTTAGTGAGCAAAAAGTCACCCAGGTGGTTGCACGGATTGTGGAGCTAATACATATGTTTTACAGGGGATTCCCAGACGAAGGTTTGAAACTCCAAAAATCATAATCCTTTCATAAGAAAACACAAAAAGAACTAGACTACAATGATTATTGTTTCTACTTATTATTCTGGATGCAAATGTTGGCTACATCAGCTCAGAACTTGGAATTTATCAGGAACATTACTACCGCCACCATTAAGGAACTTTGTCTTGGAAATACTAACCTTACAATGAGAAATATCAAGTTCAAAGAATTTACTTGCATGTTCTTCCTCAACCACACTCTTTACCACCATGAGGATAGGGTGCATGATATGTTTCGGGGGTCCAAATAGGTGAGCAAGGTATGCTTACTTGCCCAACATCTCAATTTTCAATGTTAATCATTTTACTTCTTCCCTACTTCCTTCATGCAAAAAAATTACTAAAATTTTGAAAAGCTAGGTAACAAATTTTGCCAATGTGTATATTTTAGTGTTTTAACCTTAGAAGGAAACATTCTAATAAATAGGAAGTTTTTAAGGCAAATTTTGAATCCAATTTTCCTAGACTTTATCACCACTCTTACCGTAGAACTTCTTTTATTCAAGCTACTTCTTGGCACAATCATTACAAGAGTGATATTTTGATCTATTAATCAACCTAATTATCATCTATTTGACTATGTCATTATATCATTATTACCTCAAGATACTATAGATGGCAAATGAACTCTAGCATCCCAAGAAAAACTCTTTGAAATAAGGAGTACCCCATCTAATGTAATCTTGATCAATCTCCTAGCCTCTCATACAAGTTCAAAAATGCGAACACATGAAACAAAGGAAATATCTACTTCTTTTAGTGCTAATTCCCATCAATGGGAACAAAAGAGGATTGACAACCCATTTACTTAAAAGTCCTAACGCCTAAGCCTTATGAGAAAGAATAAAGGTTGAGAATGAATAAAAACATGAAAGTAGTTCCTTGACAGATGTAGAAAGGATCCGCTCGGAAGGTATATAGTTGCACTCAAGAATGCTAATATGTCATGAACAATAGAGGAACCTAGAAGACAAAGAGAATCCAAACTGTCATTTGATTCCTAGCTCACATAACCACCTGAAACTATATCATGATTTACAGTTGAATGACATTGTTTCACAATAGTACTCATGGTTAAGTGAACCTTATAAAGATAGGAAAAACCAACAACCTTAGCATACTTCTACACCACTAATTAGGACTATCCAAAAAGTAGAAGTTAGATGTGAAAGATTAATCTTGTGGTGTCTTGCACAAGTATGGCTTGGAAACGAGGTGGAGTGCAAATCATGACAGAGAGATTCCTCCTAATAAGAGGATGCACCATACAAAAAGGAGTTATGCAACTATAGATCTAAGAGGATGATACCTGAGGGTATAGTGATCCAACCAATCCACTATGCATAAGTCTTGATCTAAGGAAGATAAAAGGACATGGTCAATAGACAAAAAACACTAAACAAATAAAGCACTTACCATTTACAAGATACATTGGTTCTACTTATTAGATTGAGGACAAGATTGACTCTAAGTTTTGAGTGTTTGATAACATCCAATTTTGTGGAATTTTAATTTTATCTTTATTTCCTCTATTTATTCAAAGTTACCTTAACTTTCTTATAGTATGCTCATGTTTACCATTTATGCCTAGATTCAGAGTTAACTACTCATTTACCACAAGTAACTCATAAAACGTTGGTCTTAACCATTATGTAGATCTCTCATCAATTTCCATAACCAATGGTGACCATAAACCCTCAAAAACCACTAGGTCCATGAAATGAATACCCATTGGTTCTCGAAACCAATGGCCTCCACTAGTACCCACTCCCTGGACATCAGAAGATGGACAAAACAACCAACAATTCCCAAATGAATGGACAGCCTAAGGACTCATGGGTAGACCAGTGAGCCATCATATCAGGCATCATATCACCATCAACATTCTCTTCCATTGTGATCCCACCCTTATTTGGTACAACTTGGATGGGACTTACCCATGTGCTATTAGAAATCAGATAAATAATTCCAGCATCTAACAATTTTATGACCTCTAGGGGTCACAACTTCCTTCAGATTTAGGTTCAACCGCCTTTTCATTTGGCGAGTTGGTCTAGCATCATCCTCCAGATAAATCCTATGCACACAAATGGAGGGGTCAATACCCCTCAAATTAGCAATGGACCATCTAATGACCTGAATGTTCTTCTTCAGGACTTTCATCAATGCATCTTATTTCTCCAGAGAGAATAGAAGAAATGATCACCGAGAGGGTGTAATTGGAGCCTAGAAATGCATACTTCAACCCTTTAGGGAGTGACTTGAGGTCAAGAATTTGAGGTTCTTCAAGAGAATTCTTCAATGGATCAGAAATGGATGGGAGGTCTTTGCTTGCAGCAACTAGGGATAGCTTGCTTACTTCAACCTCTTCTTCATCATCATCATGAAACTTAATAATGGGCACTATACCTCTACCTTGAGTGGCATTTTGAATCCACATAGGTAGGAACTCCTCTATAATCTCTTCAAGGCATTCAACAATATAACAATACTCTTCTATGGCATAGAACAGTCCAAAAGGAGGATGTGTGTAGACTATATAAAGCTCAATGAGAAGACTAAGAAGGACCACTATCCTCTTCCATTTCTTGATCAGATTCTAGAAAGGTTGGTAGGACAGAGTTTCTATTTCTTTCTTGATGGATACTATGGGTATTTCCAGATTGATGTTCATCCTACTAATAAAAAAAAGATGACATTCACTTGCCCTAGTAGTACTTTTTCTTACCGGAGAATGCCATTTGGGTTTTGTAATGCCCCTTCCACTTTTTCGAGATGTGTGACCTCCATCTTCTTCGACATGCTTGATTAGTCACTTGAAGTATTCATGGATGACTTTTCTATTTTTGGTAAAACCATTGATGAGTGTTTGATCTACTTTGACGTCATTCTTGAGAGATGCGTCAAGGTTCGCCTCATGCTATCTTGGGAAAAGATCCACTTCATGTTGCCCGAAGGTATAATTATGGGTCATCCGGTTTCAAAAGATGGTATTGAGGTTGATAGGGCCAAGGTGGGCCTCATTTCTACTCTGACTATTCCTTCTACCGTTAGACATGTTCGGTCTTTCTTGGGACATGTAGGATTCTATCATCATTTCATCAAGGATTTTAGCAAAATCTCAAGACCTTTCTACCATTTTTTGGAAAAATATGTTGAATTTCACTTTGATGACAAGTGTGTTGAAGCTTTCAACCACTTGAAGCACAAGCTCATTTATGCTCCTATCATGTATCCCCCGGACTTCTCTTTGCTATTTGAGATCATGACTTATGCATCCGACATGGCAATGGGGGCTATGTTGGGCAAAAGAGTTGGCCGGATTCAGCACACCATCTATTATCCTAGCAAGACTCTAGACAAAGCACAAAGGAACTACACGACTACAAAAAAAGAGTTGCTTTTGATTATCTTTTCTCTTGATAAGTTTTGATCATATATTTTCCAAAAAGGTAGTGATATACATAGACCATGATACATTAAAGTATCTTATGGAAAAGAAAGACTCAAAGCCAAGATTGATCCAGTGGATTTTATTTCTTCAAGAATTTGATATTGAGATTGTGGACAAGAAGGGAGTGGAAAATTTAGCTGTCGACCATCTTTATCAAATTGAAGCGCCCTTTGATGATACAAGCCAAATTAAATAAACAATGCCTCATGAACAACTCTTCCTACTCTCATCCACTCAAAGGCCATGGTATAAACATATAGCTAATTTCTTAGCTAGTGGAAGGATACCAAGCACATGGACAAGGGAGGAAAGCAAAAGGTTGTTTTCTATGGTTAAAAATTATGTTTGGGATGATCCTAAACTATTGAAATATTGCCCCTACCAACTCATTAGGAGATGTGCTTAGAGATGGATCAACAAGAAATTCTATCTATGTGCCATTCTGGAGTATGTGGAGGTCATTTTGGTGGGAAACACACAGCTGCCAAGGTTCTCCAAAGTGGATTTTATTGGCCCTCTGTGACAACCTAAATTTTCTCTCTCCTCCATGATAATCCTTCCCTCTCATCTAATGATCTCTTACTCAATCAAATGTCAACTCTGTAGTATGAATGTGTTAATGATCCAATTCGGTGACCTCAATGATCATTTAAACAATATGTGACATGGATTTGAGTATTAAACTATAGCTCCCACTTTAACGGATCACCACATTGCAAGTGAATTTGAACCTAATCATTGTAATCACTTTGATCTATTATATATTTCATATTGTAGAATTTTCAATTCTGAATCTAGTAGTACAAAAATTTCCTCTATCAGACAATCATAGCCAAGGATATGGCCACATGAAATTTGCTTCATTTATCTTATTTTAATTGTTTTTGCTTTGTTCTTTAGCCTCATTGGGCCCAATTCGATGCGGCCCAGCCACTAGCTTCCTCCCCTCTCATGATTGGGAAAGTCATGAAGGGCAGTAATTGCCCTCCTTCCCTTCCAAACCGAGTAATGGAGGCAGTTGTTAGCCATCTATGCTCCCCTCATCTAAACCCTAAACCCAGGATCCTTTAATACCCTCCCCTTGGTTGCCCTTCTCCTTTTGCTAGTTTTCTCTGGCTGCCGTTTTCCTTCCCCCTCCTTTCTTCATTCTCTTGCTCGACAACTCTCTATTCTTCCACTTGGTGGATGGCTTCCAACTAAGGGCAGTATCCTCACCCACAAACTGCCCATCAGACCAGCGCGGGTGAGGGGGGAGAAGATGGCCATGAGTTGCTCTACCCAGCCACCTCGACACTACTCGAACTGATGGAGGGTCTCTGGTTTGTGGGAAGCCGACAAAGGGAGGGAAGTTTTTTCCCCTGTTCTTCCCCTATTCCAACACAGGAAACAGGGGAATCATGAACCGATGAAGAAGATGGGCGTCGTTTGTCCAGAAGGGAGTCCACGATGGACTCTAGTGCAGACGATCTTGATCACTAAGGGGCACGATACGATTGATGAGCCAAGGGAGATTAGGAGTGGAACCGAGTGGCAAAGGATGACTAGTAGCCTCAGACAAAAGCGCACTATGCTTGGAGAATGCGGTCGATGAATCTCAGCCAGATGGCCCAGATCAGTAGAATTATTGTTAGGTAATGCCTAGCTCTTTTCCCTTAAGTTTTTAATGCAAGTTTTGTTTTAAATAAAAATGATAACTCCTAGACCTTAAGTCCAAAATGCACGAACCTATATATCAAATCGATCAACTCAAAAAGATCTACAACATGAGAATGGTTTCAGACTCTGAATCTTCTTCTAAATCTCTGATAATGCTAGATATGTGATCTTTGACTTCTTTGACCATGCTTAATGCATCATTGTGATGAATCTTGAATATTTGATGTATACCTATCCTCCTAACCTTGAAGTCAATAACTTTTTTACATATTGAGTTTAATGGGAGTCATCATCATCCCTATTTCTTATACATTACTCTAGTTGTAGATTTATACTAGTGTCGAGATTCTAATGATGTACCCTGCCCTAAATTGATAATCTAGCTACTTAATGATGAAATAATGTCTAATCAACCCCAAAGAAGTAATATGTCTCAGCTTGACCTTAATATCACCACCTAGAATCCTCCTTGCTATGGTTGTTTCTTTTGACATCTAATGCATGTATATGCCCCTATTATGTGAATGTTTGATTATACTTTGAACCAATGTTGGTTTGACCTAACCTATGCATGTCTCTATGTCTTTATGTTGATGATCTTGACCATCCTTGATGCTTGGTCCCCTTGAATTGATAATCTTTGATCTTTATTTCTCTATTGTGAGCCTTTGGACCCTAGAATGCATGTAAATGCTTTAAACCTTGATATGATCATCGAAAGTGCACGAAACGTCATAATGGTATGAAACCCGACCCACACCATCATGATGACCTCTAGATTAGTACAATATCATACAATTAACCAATAAGAAACTTGGAACCCACCTTGGCCAAAACCCCAAAATGCATCTAATTAGGGTTAATGGTGAGAATATAATACATATATGTAATCTTGTTGTTAATCAGGTTTGGCATATGGCTAGATTGTGAAGGATATGTTAAGTTATGAAATCTCTAAATCAGGTATGGGCCTTATCTAGTTATATTACTACCGTTTTCTTATTTGAAAAGACATATATGGTATGCTTGTTTGTCTATTTGCTCAAATATTTCCATGTACTATTTCTATGTCTTACTCGATGTTTGCCTCATCAATTTTATAACTTGAGCACATATATATATATAGAACTCTATTATAATATTGTTGATAAAGGGTTAACTCTTGGTTACGTCCATGAGGTCCCTCTCGTATAAAAGGGTTAGCTAAGCTTGAGCACCCTTACGGACCCTTCCGACAGGAAGATGGTCAAAGGCCTTAAACATGCTTGATATTGTTGGTATAATGGAGTGAAATGACATAAAATATGGTCTCGTATTTGTTAAACAATTAACATGTTTATTCTTGTTCATTTAGTCTTGAAATCTTTCCAAAATTATGCAAAGCTTATATATATGTGTATCTTTCTGCCCCATACTCAACACCTCGTGTGTTGACCCATTTCTTGTATATTGTTTTTATGTTCAGAGATGGCTAGAAGGTTGAAGGGCTTGGTGAGCTGTGCTAGGTGTACTTGTTGTAAGATCCAGTTTTAGTGCACATGAATGACTTGTACCATGACTATGGAAATATGTAATTGAATTCATGAATATAATGCATTTTTGTATAATTTATACTTGTTGAATGTTGAGACTATGTTGGTGCCTTTTTCTTGTTACTTGTTCATGTGTGCTAAGCTTTACGCTTCCGCATGTCGACTTTGATATTCGTTTGGTTCATGGGATTGGGATTCCGGTTCCGTTACACCCTCCTTGTTTAAAGACTCTCATGAATTTTGCAGATGCTTTTGAAGTGCCAAAAGGTGGGCACTACCTCAAAAAGGGACATGATGCCTCTATCACCCATTCTTGTGGTGGAGGTGTTTGATGTTTGGGGAAATGATTTTATGGGTCCATTTCCTCCCTCTTTTGGATATGTATACATCATAGTTGTCATGGATTACGTGTCAAAGTGGATTGAGGCTATTGCAACTAGAACCAATGATCACAAAGTGGTGTGTGATTTTGTGAAATCAAATATCTTTATCCGGTTTGGTGTTCTAAGAGCCATGATTAGTGATGGGGGAAGTCATTTCATCCATCACACTTTTGAAGGTTTGTTAAAGAGAAATGGAGTGAATCATCATGTGGGTACTCCTTACCACCCTCAAATGAGTGGTCAAGTTGAGTTTGACAATCGGGAGATCAAGCTCATTCTTGAGAATATGGTAAGTGCGGACTGCAAGGATTGGTATCTACATCTCATTGGGGCCTTGTGGGCATACATGACTGCATATAAAGCCCTAATTGGCACCAAAACATTCAAGCTTATTTATGGAAAAGTTGTGATCTACTAGTTGAAATGCAACATAAGGCATTGTGGGATTTGAAAGCCATGGATATGGATGGAGACACAACCAATTTGAAAAGAAAGTTACAGCTTCATGAGCTTGAAGAGATGAGGCATGAAGCCTATGAGTTGTCCAAGAGATACAATGAAAAGACACAATTTCTTCATTATAAGTTGATCAAGAAGAAGATCTTCGAGCCCGGAAAATGGGTATGGCTACATAAATCAAAGATGAAGTTCTTTCTCAAAAAACTTTGATCTAGATGGTAAAGACCTTATCTAATCAAAAAGGTATATCCATTTGGGGTTGTGTTGATTTGTGAGAAAGAAGGAGCAAAAGAATTTACTATGAATGGTCAAAGGTTGAAATAAGTTGTAGAAGTTGGTCCAGAGAAAGCCAACCAATGTTTTGATATCGATATGTTAGTTGAGGAACACTAGCTTGATGAGGAGATGTGCTTGAATGAACATGAGAGGGATATTTACTTCAAGGATGCTTTGAAAATTCTATGAGAATGATTGACTTTAAGAATCAATAAGCCCGACTGAAGGCATAAAATTTAGCGCTAGTGGGAGGCAACCCACCTAGGTTTGGGAATTTTTTCACCCAAACTTCACTTTTTGATACTTTTACTTTGTTTTCACATGATTACAAGAACACACACACACACTTGTGCTTGATAGTTTTATTTAAGTTTTGATGATTTGATAGGTGAGATAGGTGAAAGTTGAGAAATGAGGTGCATTTTAGTGAAAAATGATTGATGCAACATCAAGTGGGTCGATTAAAATGATTAGAGTATGAATGATGAAATGATTTGATGATTTTGGAAGATTTTTGAACTTGGAGGTCCCAGCACAATCATACTGGCATGGAACGGCCATGCTGGCATATTGCATTTCAACATGGAAATTTTGAGTTTTGGGCACGGGCAGCACGACTGTGCTGGCCAACATGGCCATGTTGTCATCTCGCCAGAACGGGTGTGCTGGCAAGAATGGCCGTGCTGTCCAAGGCCCAGTTCTTAAGTTACTCGATTTTGCCCGAGCTAGCACGACCAAATCATCATTTTCTCAACCCAGAATGGTCATTCTGCATGAAGAGGCGATTAAGGTGACCTCTATTTACCCCCAAATCACCTCCTCTTGCTCTCAAACTCTGTATTTGAGTTCCCTTTGGCCCCCAATCACCTTCCCCAACCTCAAGCTCCATTTTCCACCCACCATTACAATCTATTTCTCCATCTCTAAGGAGATTCTACCCGTACAGCCCGAAAGCACATTTGTTGCTATTCTTGCTCATCTTCCACCAAATATCTTTGCAAAGATGAAGAGTACGTGCAGAGTAATAAAAAAGGGAGTAGAGAAGACCATGAACACCCTCATCAGAGGCAAAAGCCGCACCAAGTGGGACTACAATGTCACACTACCATCCCACAGTGCGTCATCACCTTCTAATGTGATTTTGCGATGCCTCCAATGGTAGGCATAGATGAGTGCATCTTGACACTGATCCTCCTCCAGCGGCCACCCGTCAGATCCAAGCTACAACAACCTAGATGAGGAGGAGGAGGAGGAAGAAGAAGAGATGGAAAACAACATCAATTCAGTGGACATTGATGCATCGACCCGAGAGAGGAGGGCAAAGAGGGCTACTGATGCATCGACTTCACAATGACCTCCACACCCAACTTCGGCGAGATGCTCCAATTCATAAGCACAACCCCACGCCACTCAACATCCCATTAGGCGCCGATTGGTGATTGAAGAAGATGAAGCTAAAGATGCACCCATTCAGATGGTGCCCTTGAACTTGGATACAAGTTCTGGGTCTCACACATATGAGGAGGAGGAGGTAGATGACACCGAGAGTGAGGAGATGGAAGATGAGACAATGGACTTCTTGTCCAAGCTGGAGGAGGACAAGATGAAGTGGGTTGGGAAGTAGCCCGAGGAAGTTTCTTATGGGAGAGGCACAACAAGGAGAGTGTTAACGAGACCCCTTCACCCTGAGTGTACTACTAGGAGGGTGATACCCACAAGGTATGCTTTCCCCAACACCATGCAAGCCTTAGGGATGCATCTTATCGCCAAGGATTTCTTAGAATCATGTGGATTGTACAAATTGGTAACCATTGTGGAAGAAACATACTTGGAGATGACTCATGAATTCTTTGGGTCTCTAGAGAAGGTTCATTATTAAGGGGAGGATGCTATCTGCTTTAGGCTCAATGACTCCACACATGTGTTAAAGTCCTTCAACCTTAACAAGATTTTTGCACCAACACCAGAGATTGCTCAACAGTTTGATGGCGGTAGATTTGACAAAAATGGGAAATTTAACTATGCCAAGATGTGGGAGACATTCACTGGAGAAAGCTCCTTTGCAGTGGTAAAGTAAAAAAAGCAAGATTTTCAACCCCACTTTGAAATATATTCAAAAAGTCCTCGCCAACTCCATATTTGGTTGGTACAAAAACCAATGTTGTTGTTCTCAAAAAGACTTGTTTGTGATATCAATATTGGGGAGTCATGGTTATGTGAATCTGGGGATGATGATGATTGATCATTAAAAACAATTCCCTCTAAGACCAAGCTTCCCTTCATAATGGGAGGGATTGTGACCATTATAGCAAGAGCACTTGATTGTGATCTCCAAAACTTCACAAAGGTAGAAGGGGCCAAGTGATTGATTTGAACTATCTTGCAAGGTCTCAGATGATTACCATAAGGGATAAGAAGATCATTTACAACATGAACCTCGGGTACCCTGGCATCACACTAGAGCTACCTTACCATGCTTTTATTCTTATGGATGATGTCAGGCCATTGGAAAATCTTCTAGCCAAGCTCTCCAAGTGGGAAAGCCAAGATCCTACAGAGGACTAGAGAGTGTTTCCAGTGGACTTACCAGAGGGTGCAAGAGAGATGAATGTGCTAGAGAAACAACACATTCTTGAGTAGCCATGCTACACCAGGAAGAGACATGAGGACTTTGATGTGAAACCACCACCAACAAATGCATACAACATGTCAACCATTCATGCACAATTGGAGGTGATTTAGCAGACACAACATGCAATGTGGTTAGATCAACAGTAGATGCATCATCAGATCAACCACATGTACTAGTATCAACATGCATATGTGCAGAGGAACCCCCTATGGGGGGAGGATTTCTAGGGATGACTATCTCGTTACAAGGAGACATACCCACCACCACAAGTAGACTACTAGGGCAACTATTACCAGCATCCACTCCCATAGGCTATCCTACTGCAGGATCATACATCTCGGGAGTAGTGGCATCTACCCTATCACCCCTAAGCTTTCGTTTCATGCTGAGGATAGCATGATTCAAAATTTTGGGGTGGTAGGGCAATATGCTCTTTTTGTTAGCATGTTTTGTTGATGCTTGTCTCACCTGATCCCTATTTGTTTGACATTTCTCTTTTTATTATAGATTTCCTTTTGCTTGCATCCAGGCATACATGTAGTTCAATTTCATGCTTTTTGCGTAGTTTTCAATTTTTTTGCTATTTTTGCTCCTCCATGTCATGCATTGCATTCTAATGTATATTTTAGTAATTTTTGTGTGCTTTTAATTAGGATTTTATTTTTCTTGTTTTAATTTCCCTAAAGTTAGGTTTAGATGTCATTGTATGCAAATTGGCACCATTTTGACCAATTTTGCCAAAACTTGATTGTTCTTGCCTAAAATCACATTTTAACTTAGTCTCCACTATTTGGAATGAAAATGTTGTTATTTGACAAATGCATGTCATTTTCTTAGAATTTATTTCTATATGGTCTTGAGTGTTGACTTTTTGCATGTGCATCACCTCTCTCAAGTTTGTGAATGTTTTGGTTGAATTGTGAATTGAGCAACCTATGAACACTTATAGCCTATGGAATCACATGATATGAATATGAATCTCATGTTGTTCAATCATGTGGTGTGATATCATTTGATGAAGTGTTGGATTAGTTTTCATGTAGGAGATTTTATGTGAGGACTACACAAATGACCCCTCTTTGACCTGACTCTTCTTTCACCATCTTCATATCTCTTCGCCTCATGAAAGGATGCCTTAGTGCACATATTTATCCTTGGCAACCTCCAAATATTTGGGGTGGCTATATCTACATCCTCCCCACTTCACTCTATCCACCATATGCCCTACCTAAACCAAGGGAAAAATAAAAAAAGAAGGAAAAAAAGATGCTCCTATTTAAGAGCATCTAAATAAAGAAAAGATGAGTGTGTAAAAGCACTCCAAAATCTTATCGCAATCCTTTCTTCCATTTTCATACCCATTGAACTAAAAAACATCAAATCTAGCTTACTTCACCCTTTCTACAACCATGTGGGTCATTTGGTGTGGTTTGAAACATAAGATTGAATGCAAGAAAGTGAAACAACACTCTTAGTTATCATTGATTAATGCCAATATGAAACGGTTTAGCCAAAATTACATGAAGGACATATGGAAAGCTTGTGTATTCTATGCTCTATATTTGAATTTTGTATGCTCAATGCTCGTTTCATGATTGGTTTGTGAAAGTGGAGAGGAGAGGGGTGAAACACATGCACTTAGTCACTTTTAAGACCATTTAGTCAACAATCATCATTTGCAATGCATGTATCATTCTTGTTTATTGTAAGAAAATTGAAGAGAGAGATTTAGTTGGAGCATACTTGAGGACAAGTATGTTTTAAGTTTGTGGTGGTGATGCAGCCCTATTTTAGGGCTTCATCATGTGTCTTTTTGTATCTCAATCACATCTAAACATACTATGATGCAAGTTAAATTCCCCAATATGGATATTATTGTCAAATGCACTTATGGATGTTCTTTGCATAATTTTTAGGTACTTACACCATGCTTGGATGGATGAGAGATAAGGAAGGAGTTTTAGGAGTCCTCCACTCATGGAGGGGTCCAAAGAAGACCCCAAAGATCCCTCAACCTACCCCTAATGGCCAAGGGTCGACATCAAGTAAAGAAGTCAATTGATCATGAATATGAAAGTTGATTTTGCTACTAAAGATCCCAACATGGCCGTGGTGACAATGAACGACCATGCTGGTAATTGTCAAAGTTACAAATAAATCTCAAAATTGCAAGCTACAACAACATCGCCACCACTGTCGTGCTACCCAACACGGTCGTGCTACCCAGCACGGTCGTGCCATGAAACCCCAAAAATGGTCGTGCTACCAGAAGACAAAATAGGTATGCTAAAGGGAACAACCTCACCTCCAACTCAACCACCATAGTCGTGCTACCCAGCACGACCGTTCTACCTAGCCTCCACCATGGCCGTGCTACCAGCCTCCATTTTACCACTTCAACCTATTATTTTACACTTTCTTGGAATGATTGTTCCCAACCACCATGGTTGTTCCTACCCCTACCCACCAAGGTTGTGCTACCACATAAACCCTAGTATTTTCTACACTCTTTTTCCAACAATACCCCTACTTACCCTAGTGCTTCCACCACCACCTATATATACATGGGTGGTGGCCACAACACTAGATTAGCTTCCATTACTCCTCTCCACCCACTCTAGACCATTCATTGCAATCCCCTTGCATTTATGCTCTCCACCCACCATTTCTACCTCATTTCCACCATATAAACCTAGTTTTCTAAGTTCTCTACCATAATCCCCTTCATTTCCATGCCCATCATCCACGTTGGAGGAGGGAGGTCACCCTATAGTAGCTAGGAGGTGAATAAGGAGGATCTACTTTGAGCACCATGGAGTCCTATCCCCTTCTTCTCATTTCTTTTATCTTTTCTTTAAGCATGTCTAGGTAAGCCCCTAGTGGTGGGCTATTTGAGGCTAAAATGTGACTTTGAAACCATGTTGGGGGGAAATAACTTGTAATGATCATAATTTTATTCTATGACGATTTCCTCTTGCTTCCATCTCATTTCCCATTATATTGCATGTGGTTTGCACTTTTAACATAGATTGCTTGATTTGTGATGCTTGATGACACTTAACTTCTAGGGGAAATTGGAATGTATGTGGCAATATTAGGAATCACTCCTAGGTCAAATTAGTGGAACCCTAGATATCCCTCTTTTTTCCTACATACATATCCCTTCTTCTACAAGTGAGTGTGAGATCTAAGTAGCTAGTGTAAGTGTTGGGTTTTACGTTGTCATAGTAGGCAGCAGAAACACATTTTTTACTTTGCCATAAGCCCATAACTAGCAGATTGCATCAACATATATATAATGGGAGGGATGGTTTTAGAGTGGTATACCTAGTCCTGAGACTTGCTCAGTGACTATACCTCACTTCAAGTGCGGTCTTAAACCATTTGTCTTCGATGGCGTCTGTGCAACACCTGGTCTTGACCCAGACTACGGTTGACTGTCATCCTCCTGGGTGACAGAAATCTCCTACCTCTATAGATAATCCACTCAGAACACTGGGAACTTTAGTCATCCTAAAGAATGGACTAGAAGGAGTTGTCCCCTTCTGTCGGTGTACTAGTCACTAACACACTCTCCAACCACCAGTTGCTTTTCTTTAGTTGTCTTTCCCTCAATGTTCCTCCTTAGACAGGTAGAACTTGCTTGGGCTCTCTCGGTTACCACAACCAGAGAGGACAACAACTTTACAGAGAAACTGATGCTCTAAGTTGTGTGTCTGAAAAATCCCCATGTACCCCTCTATTTATAGTAGAGGGTAGGGTCAGGGTTCCCAGTCTATGCGGGGGTAGAAGGGTCTGAAATTTCCATAAACAATTTGCACTATGGCATGTGAAACAATCATTTCATAACTGAAACATTCGTTTGGCAAGGTGAGCCCATTAGTTCACTAGTGAACCGGTTGGTTGGGAGTGTGAACCAATCAGTTCACCCAGTGAATCAGCCGTTTCACTTCCCGGACTTTCCTAAAATTGACTTTCCTTATTCGTTTCTAATTGGTGTAAATGTTAATTCTTGTCCCAATCGAATTGAACAAGTGAAATGGAAAACTGTTCTCACAAACTGTGACAACTTAACACTTCTCATTTGGTCTAGTTGAACCAATCAGGTCACCAAAGTGAACCAGTCATCTCACTGACCATGAGTCGATCAGTTCACCCAATGAACCGGTCAGTTGGTGGTCCAGATTGTGCAGAACACAGTCAATTCAGTTCTCAATCAATCTGACACTCTAATCAGTTCGTTCAACACTTGAACTTGAAGATTTTGAGTCATGTCTATTGATTGAGTCCTTGATTAAGTACCTAAACACTTTAGTAATCAATCCAAACATCACTCATGGATAAACTTGTTGGATCTTAGATGGGTGATTAGATGCTCTAGACGGGGGTGAATAGAGATGAATGCACTTGAACAAAATTCATTAGACCTTCAAGATATATCAAAAGATAAGGTTGCTAAATAGTAAATTTGTGTGCAACTATAACATACATAGAAAGGGAGAGAGAGATTGAGCAAACACAAGTAGACAAGATATTTAGAGTGGTTCCACACTTCAAACTAGAAGTATGTCAGTCCACTTACCTAGAGAGGTCAACCTCTAGGATTTCCTAACCATTGCATTCTTGTATTCATTCTTAATACTTACAATACATGACCAAACAAAGGACTTACCTATCCAATACAAAGAGTCTTCAACCTTACCAAGGAATTACCCACTTTGCAAGGAGTCTTCCACCTTCTTCCAAGGACTTACCTACACTTGCACAAGTCTTCAACCTTTGTAGGAATTACCCACTCTTCTTGGATCTTCCGTCTTTGACTTCACCTTCACTTGGAGAATCTTCCACCAAGGACTTACCCACTTGAGCAAGGAGTCTTTGCCTTCACCAAGGTCTTACCCACTCTAGCTCCAAGTCTTCTTCCTTGATATTCACCAAGGGACTCCTTCCCTTGTTCTTCTTCACCTCTCTTAGCTAAGAGAGAGAACCTTCATCTTCATGATTGAAATGAGAGATGGGGAGGTGGTGGAAGTGAGAGCCTCACAAGATATACATGTAGGACTAGCTCTCTTACAAATCTCCTACTCACTCTAATGGATGTAGCAAGTGATTAAGCTTAGAGAGATAGAGGAGGCTGTAGGAAGCACTCAACTATAGAATAGGAACCTCACATAGAGTTTGTATTGAATGCTCAACCTTGGAATGAAGTCCAAGGGGTCCTATTTATAGTTGGGGATGCCTCTTAGCCTTTGGGAACACTTAAGAACAAAAACTAGCCATTTTGTGTCTTGCAATGGATATAGTTTTACTTGTTGCAACTCCACAACGGCTAGAAGTACTTTTCTGCACTTTTCCATACAGTGCAATCAGTCAAGTTTCTATAAGGGTAACTCGACTGATAGAGTAAAAGAAAAAGTTGATATTCAAACCATCGATCGAGTTTGTCCTGGGGAAACTCGACCGACCAATGAAAATTGAATTGGTCTGGTACTCCATCGGTCGAGTTCTGTGTAGTGTAAACTCGACCGATCAAAAGTCATTTTCAAAATCCAATCAGGATCGGTCGAGTTTGCGCCTCACAGAACGCGACCGATGAACAACCTGGTGTGAATTTTGGAAAATGGCTTTTGAGTGGTTAAACATTCAATCTAAGTGATCCTGATTTTTTCTAAGCTTAATTACAAGTCATACAATCATTACAAATGATTTACAACATGATTCTAATGGATTTACATCATATTATAAAAATGTGCACTTGTGTTGACTTTGACTTGTCTTTTCTCCAATTTGAGATGCGCAAGTTAGGGCATTTGGAGTGTTTCTATACTTAATCTAAAATCACTCAAGTAGAGACATTAGACACCAATATGTGAAATGGTTAGTCATCATAAAAACACAAGTTTAGTCAATTTAGACGTGAGTCAACATTGACCTAATTGACCTTGAGTAAAAAAACTCCTCTTCTAGGTTAATGCTTTGTGTGTGACCCTATAGGTCCCATTTCACATTGGCTGTGAATGTCCATAACTAACTTATGACACCACAAACAAAGAGCGGTACCTAGTCACACATCAGTGCTACCCAAGTGAAAAGGAAAGTTGGAGAATAACTTTCAATCATATAGTTTGTGATTGATGTTCCAGTGAATGTATAATTCCTTTGTCTCTAATATCTTGAATGAACTCAAGGCATGGAGTTGTCATTTTTTCAATGTTCATTCATGTTTCTTGAACTAGAGCAGACTGTCTGAGATATGTTTGACATCCATATCATATATTGATTCACATGTGCATGCACATGCCTTTCTCAGTCTCGCTTATCAATTGGCCTGGACATCATACTCCCTTTAGGAGGGAAAAATCCCTTATATATCTCTCATAATCTATCTCATGCATCAAAGTCAACCAATCATCACCGTTATAACAACCCATGTTTCAGGACTATGTTTGATGATTTTCAAAGTGTACTCAATCACATTCGACAAGTGTAGTGATTTTAGGTCTAAGAATCACAATCACCACCATCACTATGAGAGATTATTTTGACTACCATGTCATGGTTCCATGTGCCACTCTCATGGTGGGTCTGTCAGATACACTATTCTCCAACATGTATCTATGTGCTTGGTTTGATATCATATATCATGACTAATGAGATACTTTCATCAACCAACACACACTCTAGTCTTGATGTGTCAGTGTTGTCTATCAACCTTCCACAATGACATCCGACTAGGGACATAAGAAGAATGTACATACTCTTAGCATTCATATGATCTCATTGTTCAGGTCTTCAACCTGAAGACATACATCATCGAGTATTGTCATTCTTTAGACATTTATTCTGCTCCGTCATTTATCTCATAATCAATTGAGCTAGAATAAATTAGAAGCTTGCCTTTGATATTTATCAAACCAATCAGAAAATATGCCAATACAATCATCATATGATTGTCTCTCTGGGCATACAAACCAACATACTCCCACTTGTACTTAGAGCCAATCACCTTTGAATCATATTCTTAGTGATCTCTAAACATGTCCTACATGTTTCTGCTGCACTAGTGCTAATCCAGTCAGTTAGCAACACTTTGCTTTAGTCAGTATATTGCATGTTTCATATCTCCTCACTATACGACATTTCGTATGAGATGGAGTAGATGTAATATGCTATCTGAATTCCTTGCCTAGCAATTAGATCCATAGTTTGACTTAGTATTTCTACTTTGTCACCAATGGTTGGAATATCTATAAGTTCATCTGTATGAACTTCTAGATCAATATAGTATCCTATGGTGTTCATAACACAAGGATATTCAATATTCCTTTTATAATTAAATGGCCCTTTTTATTTTACTCAGAACATTTCCATTTAACAACTCTTGTTCAATTTACAATCGAATATAACATTTATATTTTTCATTTTGCGATCATTTTTCTATCATTTGGGAAACTTGCATCAATGTAACTCATTTACGCTCAACTCTTCCTTTTATTACCATAGAACTAATCCTTTAATGCTTCAAAAGTACTTAAATAAGTTCTTTATGGTATTCCAGTGACTCTCACTGGAAGTAGACATACATCCACTCATCATGTCCAATACATACGTGATAACTGGATGAGTATATCATATTGTCATGTCCATTACATATAATATGACAAATGCATATATATTTTCTTGTCATGTCCAATACATACAACATAATGGGATGATTACATGCATGATAGATCCAATTGTGAATGCATAAGGCATCTATCTTTATGTTCCTATTATTCATAAGAATTTGGGACACTAGGCATCTAAGAGACTAACTCCATGTAATATGGACAAGTTTTCTCCCACTGAATCTTTGCATACTGAACCCTTCAATATAGTCTACCAATGTATGCTCTCTCTTTATTAGGTCAAGAGACTTTCGAAAACCATTGTTGTAGGTCTCTATTCTTATCACATAGGACATTTCTCTTTATCCATTTAAAGAAGGTATTTCCACACCTGTTTCATTTTATTCCTCATCATCAAGTGGAATATGAATATCCTCCCACTAAATCTTTTTAATCATAAATCCATTGTTTAATTCGATATATTAGTTAAACCTTTTCACTATATAATCAAAGTATAGACTCCAGTTCTGAAGTTCTTGTATTTAATCAATCATATTGATTAATCTCTTATAACTTATAGACTACATATACATTATCAGAAAAACCCTTTAGGTTGTGTCACATACACAACCTCATGTTATTCCTACTAGGAATGCAGTTTTAATATCCATATGCCAAATTTCATAGTCTTTAAATTCCAATATCAAGCATGATCCTTTATGGCCTATAGCCACTGTAATTGGTTAAATAAAATCATCAGGTTCAACACCTTAAACTCACTTGAATTTATCTCAACCAATCAACTTTTCAAATGTCATCCATCTCAGTCTTAACTCTTAAGACCCAATTTCACTTATGTGTTTTATCCCTATAAGTGCTACCATTAAGGTCATACCTTATTTGGTTCACATGGAAGTCATTTTGTATCTTATGGCTTCAAGCCATAACTCAAAATCTGGTTCCTTCACATCATCTATATGGATTATTGGCCCATCATCATATGACCAATTCATCACCTTTGAGTTTATAGGACATCATTACCCATCAAGATCAAGGTATTTTGTACTAGATATATGAGGTTTATTTGTTACATAAGGAATCACTACAACAAAATTTCCCAATAGTGGCACTTATTCTAGTGGCTTTAAAAAAAGCCACTATCTTTCTAATATACATGCATTTTTAATTAAAATGCCTCTAAACCACCTATTATAGAGTTTCTAGAAAGGACATAACATTAAATGCATTTTTGTTTTTAATTAGTGGCAATCTCAAGTTGCCATACCAAATTAGAAAAGTAATTGGTAACACAATATTTACTTTCCACTCCAAGTTTTCCCCTTCGCGCTCCAAAAATCGCAATAGTCTGATTGATCTAGTGCTCTTCTGTTTCCCGATTGATCTAGCTCCCCACTCTCAGACCAACACGTGGAGCGTCCTGGCCAATCGTCGCCCTAGCTAGGTGCTAGTGGAGACTGGTGGTGTTCGGTGAGGGAGTGCGTGTGCATCTATCTTGCAGACTGATCATGCTCTTCTTTGGTGGATTTCCTATGAAGGGGGTCCTCTCCGCCGACTAGTGGAGACTGACGCTGACAGACTGCTTCTACTGGTCTGGGTGCGGCGCGATGCCGACAACTCAGGGAGAAGGTCAAACATGGCCCCTCTATTCCAACACCTCCTCTCCCTGAATCCCTGCCACTCTCCTTCCATCTCGATTTTCCAGATGCGCTTCCTAGCTTGGAAGACCACGCAGGGTGCGATGGGGTTGGGGAATCAGACCCCTACTGACCTGGGTGATGGTGGTCGGCTGGATGGGGAATGCTTCTCCCCTTTCTTCGGTTGTAGGTGGATGATGTTTGTTGGCATCAGTTGGGGTGGGTGGTGTCTCTTTCACCTCTCCCTTGTCAGTTGGATCTGGACGTCAAGGTGATGGGCAAGGTGTTGGAGGTGTTTGCTCCTTTCAGGCAGTCTCGGTGTTGATCAGGGATGGGGAGAGGCCCCTGGGGGTGGAAGATGTGAGGGAGGTGCTCGAAGTTTTGCCTCAAACACCTAGTCCAGAACCTGAGGCCCTGACATCTAGTTGCAATGAGTCGGGTGGTTTTGGGGGAGATGACTGCCTCGCTTGGGGTTCTAGGGATGGGCATGGCAAGGAGTCAGCAATTGTGACCCCATCCTCCTCTGATCAGGTGTCAGATTGGCTATTCGAGTCATTGTCGGGGGTGGGGGTGCCCAAGGGGTGTTTGAAGTTATGCCCAAATAGAAGGGTTCTGTCAGATCTTCCATAAAATTAAGGTTAAGTCGTACATCTCCACCAACCCCTTTGGTTCATATGTCTTACACCACCACCCATTTGCCTCTACATTGGTGTTTAATACCCCAAGTTTCATTTTTATATTTAATCTACAATTATGCCAAATACATTATTACATAACAAATGCATTGGGGGACTGATCATATCAATTGTGTCATTAAATCTGAAACAGACTCACTATATTCTTTCATGGAGAAATATATTCCAAAATCTCACTCAATGATATATTTTGTTTATTTCTTATTGGATACATGCATTTTACAATGTATACATCCTTTGTAGGGAACATGTTCTTTGATAATCTCCCTTCTTTGCCTTGACGTATGGATCTCTGCACTTTTCTTGTTATAGTTCATATGCAGGAGACAAAATGAAGTTGAAGGTTTTGCAGTCTCTGTGAGAAAAGTTGCTACAAGAAAATCATATATTTTGGATTGTTTGGTCATCTTAACCCTTGATGCCCCTCATAAATTATGTATAATAGTTATTCCCACTGATACTTCCATACCTACATTTTATTATGCTTTCTTGAACTCTGTTTGAATAAAAATAAAAAGAGACTTGACTTAAGAATTGAAATGTTCATCTGTTATGTGTCCTTCTAGGAAGAATGAGAGGCTTACAGATTATTGAAAATATAGTACTCTGGTGGATGTTGCTGATAATATCATGCTAAATTGTTTAGAAATCAATTATCTCAGTTTGGCTCTAATTAACCCACCATTAGAATATATTTTATTTATTACATGGAGAACAAGCCCCTAATACTAATAGTTTGGCTATCCTAGGTTCATATAAAGGGGTTTTGCTGAAGGCCTACTCCCTGTATACATAATGACTAATGAACTTCACCACATTTTTCCTTTATCCTATTCTATGATTGTTTGTTGTATCCTATTCATCTAATTTCTTTTCTCATTCTACGAGGTGAACATATATCCGAATACTATTTTTATTACAAAGACTTAAACTTTTAATCATCACAGTTACGCTGACTATAGGAAGTAGGAACCAAACTAGTTCAAATTTCATTCATGTATAAGGTGGCATTTCTTATTAGGGTTTCAATGGGTGGGCAAAGCTAATGGTCATACTAAGGTTGTGAAATCTAAATCAGCTAACCATCGCATTTGAACATTCTCTTGATATTGGGAAGTTCCGGAATGATATTATATCTGAGATGTTGGCAGCAAAGTATGGTGACTTGACATTTTAATATTGGGTAGTGAAGATATATTGAGTTTCCAACTTTCTTCAGTGTCCCTATCCAAAATGGCATTCTGGTTTTGTCTTGCTGGACTGATATGATTTTTCCATTTTAAGGATAAATTTTACTTGATGGTCCACTACCACTTCTAAATGCTTAAAAGTTTTCTTGTTCCTGCTCTTCCAAATGAACCGGTAGCCGATCACCAATTTTATATACTAAGATGAATCTTTTCTTAGGTTCATATCTACCCAGAAGCCCATGTTGTCATGATGTGCATTACTAATCAGTTTAGCTCCTGTCAGACACTGCCACAAGCATTTGCATGTCTATATCATCTGATAGCATGCATGGTATACTCCTCTTCCTTCCTACATCATGGACAGTTATTGTCATCAATGAAGTGGGGTTGCTTCCTCCTTTTATTCGTCATAATTGCCTTTTTGTAGGTAAACCATAAGACCACTCCGAATTTCATGCATAGTGTTGGTAAATGTTGCCCAATGGCTCATTTCCCTGGGCTACCCTATTCGACTCTCATCTTGGATCTGGTGTTTCAGGTTATGGGCGTTCTTGTTCTAATCTAGAACTGTAGGTGCATTTCAACTACTTACAATTGTCAAAGAGTTGGGACGTGAGGTATTTTATGATACTGAAATGTATCATTTTCTTGATTTTCTAATTTTCTGGTATTGTAAAGTGTAGTTGATCTTTAGTTCATTGATATGGTCATTAGATTTATGGATTTAACCATACATGGTATGAAGTAGCTGAATATTTTTTGTGGATTGTTTTTATTTGTGGCTGGATGGAAAAAATAATGTGTCTATAGTTGAAGTTATCTCATGGATGGTTGGGTTATGATGTTTTCTATGGTATCTACTGATGTTTGAAGTTCATTCATTTTCTACTCAGCTTACTTCTTATCAAGTATGATCATCTACTATTTAAAAGATTATGTGTGTGAGCCTGACTTTGATTAGTTAGTTGTGTCAGCTAGACTCCGATCTAACATCATTTGTAGGTTGGAGAAGAAAAGTTGATATCTCGCATCATGATTTTGAGATAAAGATACTATGTCACAACTTTGCACTGTCTAGGTTATATTCTAAGTAGCAGTCAAGAAAATACAAGGAGAAATGACTCTCCATGTAGTAGACTTTATGATGAATAATCAACTACTCATCTGAATTGAGCATATCCAATGTCATAAGAATTGAACTACTGAATCAATGTTGTACAAGATCCACATCTTTTGAGCAATAAAAAGAGGTTGTTCCCTACTCCATTACAAAAATAGTAAGTGAATCTTAAATAAAAAATCTCTCTATCATGATGATATAATGGTACGATGTATATTGTAGGCATCCACAATGTTAATATATTTTCCAGAACTAAACCACCTTAATTGGATCAATGTTGTAATCTTGGTTGCCAATCCTTGTGATGATCTTATAGGAAGAATTTATGACACTATAGGTCTATCATCACATTACAACCTGATAAACACATCTAGCTATATAGACACAAAAAATATTATCCAAAATTACAAAAAACCTTCATTATGTAATTCTCATGTAGCAAACCTCCAATTCACTTACCTTGATTTTCACCAGCTAGAGGGGGAGTATCACCCTTGTAATAACTAGCAAGTACCCATCTATCTGACACGAGTTCAAACTAATCATCATAATGTCTATACGAGCAAAGTGATAAAAAAATCCAAAATGGCATGATCCCACATAGAATTCCCATGAGCACCATACATCAGGTTGCACATATAATGAAAGTGCTATTCTTTCTTATATTCAAGGTTAATTGCATAGCTATCTCTTCTCTAACCTAACCTTCTTCTCTTAGTTTATTGGGTGTGCCCCCACATCATCACTACCCAATAGATTGGCTCAGGTTATCATGGCATTGGAGTGGATGATTCCACACTAGAATGGGCATGAATATCTTCATACCATGGTAATCCACTAGTTACCCCTTGATCTCTATTCTAAATGATGTAGTTAGGTACTTGGGTTCATTATGTGTGTCTAAATACTTGTGCCTATTTTTACTGGAAGTTTAACACTTTTGATTACAGGAAGTTCCCAATCATAGTTCTGAGAGTGAAAGTAACCTTCTAAGCTATGTAAGTGTTACTGAATTTAGCTTCACATTTACATATATCACATGAATATCCAGATGTATTATTTCTCATAGTAGCAACACTGTAAGTATTTTGATTCTGTTTTAAGTTAATAATTAGTTATATCATGAATATGGTTGTCATTCATGGCATGAAATGGAAGAAACATGTAATATTGGAAGGCACTAGATTGTGACCAGTGAAGCATCCTACTGGTGATTCTCATTTTCACATGCTATGCAGTGAGATAGTCATATAATATCATGATTTAGCTCTGATTCTGAACACCAGGTGTCAGTCTCACTAATGCTAGGATTATATATGGTTAAATTGTATCATTCTTGGTATGAAGATGTGCCCTCAGCCGAAAACCAATACAAGAAAAAACATAAAACTAGCTCAGTCCACTAGCTGTCATGTTTGGATGGAGAATGTAATATGTTGGGATTTTGCTATTGTCTAGTGCTTGAAATTATCTCATAGATGGATGGGTTATGGAGTTCTTTTTTCTATTTTCTGTTCTCTAGATTCTATCTATTCTCTGTGCAACTTTCTCTTCTTACCTTTATGCTCGTGTACTAATAGGGATATGCCAGGTACATTCCTGCAAGTGCGACGCTTGATAGTGTGGCAAAAAAGCGGAACCTTTCCTTCTTTGAGGTTTTTGTCCATCTTGTTCATTTATTTTACACTTGAGTAAAGGAGAAACATCACAAATGTGTTCCTAAGGTCTTATTATTTCTCTACTTGGTTTTTTAGGATCCAACAAGTTGGAGATTCATTGGGAAGTTGATGGATGATGGAAAATTGTCTATTTTGGGGAAGAAAGGTTTGGCACATGTTCGGATCATATTCACGAGAAGGATGTGATATGGTATGATGTTAAAACTGTGCTTAATTTAATAGTACATTCAAGTGGTGCTCACCTTTATATTATTAACATGGGAAGGCCTTGGAATACAAGAGTTGGAAGCTTAGCACAAATATAATTTCTTTCTTCCCAAAAAATTAAGCTTACATATCATAATGCTAGTTTGGCTTGATCCTACATTATGCTGTCAATAAAGAGTCACTACATGTTATACATTAGTTGATCATTTCTGTTGTGGTTTAGCTTGAGACATTATGTATCTTCTACGACTTTGCATAACATGTGGCATGCAACTTCTTTTGCAGGGCTATTTTCGCCTGCCTTTCGATTATTGCTCATAAAAATAGGGTAAGAAGGTTGGATACACACTAGTATCTATTTCAGATGTTGGAAAAGAACAATGGAAAAAATATAGCCACAACTTCTTCTTTAGATATGATTATAAGGCATGAATGCCATATATGTCATTGCTACACAAAATAATGTTATCAGCATAACAATAACTTATCATGGCGAGACTTGCAAAGCCCATAGTCAACAAAAAATTGCTTAGGTTATTGTAGCAAACCCTAGGGCCTTGTTAAGCCCAAAAAGGGAAACAAAAAATTCACCTTCTTCTGTGGAAACATGGGTGTAGGGCTAATTTGTTATTTGACCCACAATCTCATAGGTAGTGTGGACCATACATTTGTATTGTAATTCTATGCTACACTTAGGAAAGAAGGTTTATTTTTCACTTAACCTAGTGAGTAGACTTCCTCCTATAGAAATACCATACTCTGAGTCTGAGGTGACTTTCCTGGCAGACGTCCAAAACATAACTGTTATCTTCTATATATTAGTTGCTCATACCCGTGTGTATCGCAAAAAGGAGATACTCAGTAACTGTGTGTTAGGATAAAGAGATACCTGGTATGTGTTGTGAAAAGGGAGAATGTAGTAGAAGAAGATTTCTCATCAGTTGTGGAAATCTAGTTTGCCTAGTCAAGCTTACAGCTTTTCTTTCTACACTTTTCCTCTACATGGTTATTCTTCACTTGTAATTGGTGAGGACCAGAATTGATGTTGATCCTAATGACAGTCTCCATTAGTTATAATATAGACTACAGACTAAATTTTCATTCTTTTTCACATCGTCACCTTCAGTTATAAGATGCTAGGAATTCCAATTTTGGTTCTAATGGCGTAAAAGAAATTGCTTTTACCTTCTTTCAAGTTGCATGTTTTTCAATCACTGATGTCATAATTAGAATTATCTTCCTTTTCCTATGCTACAAAGACTGTTATTATATTATTTCCTACCTATTTTTCAAGGTTGTTGCAATCTTTATTTTTTTTATTTTCCCACTTAACATAAATCTGCATATGACTATTGCATTTCTGGTACAATGGCATTTGAATTTGTAACTTGAATGTAGATATCTGCTGGAAAAGGAGGAGCTTACTTGTATGATATTCATTTTTGGATCGGAAAAGATACCACTCAGGTATGCCTGACTGATAATTATCGACGGAGACTGGATCACTTTCCTTTTTTTCTAATTTAATTTATATGTAGGATGAATCTGGTACTGCAACAATTAAAACTGTTGAGCTTGATGTTGTACTTGGAAATTGTGCAGCCCAGCACAGGGAACTGCAGGGTTTTGAGTCTGATAAATTCCTATCTTACTTCAAACCTTGCATTATCACTTTGGAGGGTGGTGTTGCTTCTGGGTTCAAGCAGCCAGAGGAAGAAAAATTTGAAACACGACTTTATATATGTAAAGGAAAATGAGTTGTTAGAATGAAACAAGTAATATCCTGACACTACTTGATCCCATTCTGTAGTATTGTTATACCTTGGTTTATGTTTTTCTTTGGTATTCTTTTGGGATGTATCCAGGTTCCTTTTTCTCGTTCCTCACTGAATCATGATGATGTATTCATACTAGACACAGAGAAGAATATCTACCAATTCAATGGTGCAAAATCCAATATTCAAGAGTGAGCCAAAGCCTTAGAGGTTATCCAACATTTAAAGGATCAATACCATGAAGGAACTTGTGATGTGGCTATTGTTGATAAGAATATTCAACCAATAAGCTTAATCTGATAGATCGGTATTGTTTACTCAAACAAACTTTCATGATTTTCAGAGGATGGCAAACTTATAGCAGAATCTAATTCTGGTAAGTTTTGGGTACTGCTTGGTGGTTATGCACCAATCGATAAAAAGGTGACTAGTGAGGATGATATTGCCATGGAAACTACACCCAGAAAGTATTACTGGTAAGTTAACACCACAAAGATTCTGGTGAGATGATGAACTTCCTACTCAGAATTAAAGCAAGGCCGACCAACACTGAGTACAAGATCGTGGGGATTAGTTAACTCCCATGCAATTGCCAAACGTACGCTCCGCTTTCTTTTTTATTTGGCTTTTATATTTTATCTATCAAGACTACATTGTTCTTCTTACTTTTCTTTGTGTTTGTATCACAACTGTGGCATGGCCTATCTACCCCTCTCTTGTAGTAGAGCCTTTCTCCTTGCTTCAAATCAATGAATATTTTCATGTCTTTTTGACTGTAGGTTTGAGAGGAGGCCTAAGAAGGGAGAACCTGGGGAGCCAGCGATCATGATTGTCTCTGATTATTTCAAAAAACAACATCAGATAGAGCTCAAGTATTCGGACCCTCTGCCCAAGCGACCCATTTATGTACCTATTGAGGTGAGTTACTGCTATTAGTTTTGTTCTATTTTCTCACTGCGTTGTTTTTGAATATTTTGTTTTTGGTACTAACTATAATATATCCTGGTGTTTTGTTCTGCCAGTTTAGTTAATAAATTATTTGTTTGTTTTTGGCCACTAACTAACATAACTTGGTGCTTTTCCTTCTACAGTTGTGTGTCCTAATTTCTCTACAGAGGTACACTAAGTCATTGTGAACATTTTAGAGGTCTACTCTGGTTGAGAAGTCCAAGCAGAAGCCTCAAGTTAGAATGGATGTTCTTAGTAATGTGGGTTCCTCCATATTCCCTTAATTGTTAATACAACATTTGTATATTTATCTTTTTTCTTTTACCCCCTCCATCTAAAATAATATCCTTTCTGTAACATGTGGTTGTGATGCCGACCCTAAAAGCCAATAACTATGGTAATGATCCTCTACTAAGATCATGTGAAATTGCGATCCAGAGTCAGTTCACCAAAGTTGATGGACGTGTTCTCTCAGCCCCAAAGGTATGCTATGTTCTCTTTTTTTCCTTCTTTCTTCGCCTAAAGGACACTGAGTATCTGTAATTCATATGTGTTTTATCTTTTGTATCCCCCAACAAAAAGTTGGCAATAGTGAAGATTTTTTCGCACGTAATGGGAGGTGGAATTTTAACAACAAGGTGATGCCCTATCTAGTTTTAACATCTATAGTTTGTTGTTCCTTTTTTAATAAGCTTCTTTTTTTAACCATGCCACCCACTCTTTTGCAAAAACTCTACCACTGCACAACAGTTGTTAAGTGGGTTGTGGTGAACTTCTCTGCGCGTTGTGACACCTGTAGGATTATTTAGGATCTCATTCGATGTGTGAACATGAAGGGCGTTGTAAGTTAAATCTTTTTATGTATTTAGTTTGTGCATTGTCCTTTCCTTTTTGTTCAACTAACTAATGGTTTTCACTTCTCATTGGTTGTCCTTACAGAATATAGAGCATCCATTTGATGTCTTCAAAGAAAGTCCTTCCATGAGAATTGCTCCACCCAATGTGAGGGTAGATGAAATGATTGAGATGATGAAGAATAAGTTACCTTGAGTGCCTAAATTTCTCCTCTGTATTGTTTCTGAGCGGAAAAATTCTGATGTTTATGCTTAGCCTTTTTTTTTAAATATCCTTTGCTTGATATGATCACCTTCTAGTTGAAGATATTCATGTGTGTTTATTTCCTCCGTTCATTTCTTATCCTTCAGGCCCATGGAAGAGGAGGAACCTTGCTGAATTTGGGATACCCACCCAATGTATTGCACCAACTAAGGTCAACGACCAATACTTGACTAATGTTCTCCTGAAGATTAATGCTAAGGTATGCCGCTCACCATATACTCTTCCCTACCAGTTAATCCAAATATTTTTTGTTTTGCTCATCTATTTCGTTTCCTGAAGCTTAGAGGCATAAACCATGTGCTCTTAGCTGAGCATCCTACATCCATGCCAAAGATCCCCCAAGTTCCAACTATTATACTAGGAATGGATGTGTCCCATGGGAGCCCTGGGCAGTCGGACAGGCCACAATAGTTGTTGTAAGTTTTGAATTTTGACTCCTAAGCATATATTTGATCTACAAATGCTTGTAGGAAATTTGGACCTGAAATATGTGGTACCAAGATGTTGAGTCCCCATATTATCTTCCCCTTCACGCCTACTTAGGAGGAACTAGAAGTCATCGATGGCTACCTATTAAAAGTTGCAGTCTGTGGCCAGTGGCAGAGGGAGGGGGAGAAAGCTGGGGCCTCGGCCCCCCCAAGACCTTGAGAAAAAAATGGATTCCTAGTGATATGCGGTAGTCAATTCTCCTAATATAATTGCTATTTTAATCAAATTGTAATTCATTAGTCATTATCCTATACAACTTTTCCGCTTGGTTTCCCATGATGCCCGCAATCTATGAAAATGGAGCAGACTACAAAGACTTCGTTTTCCAGACCACAATCATTGCAAGATCTAGCCCTAGCCAGAACAACCAAACATTGAGCACAAAAATGCTAGCTTGCGTGAAACACAAAAGTAGGTGCCTAGATCTAGTGCCACACGTGCCAACTCAACAAAGCACAGCAGAGCACGGAGTGCGTAAAAGAAGCTAAATGTGAAACGATAAAACACCAAGTCAAGCGTGAACACAGCGACGCAGAACCAAGGTAGTGAACGACTGATCAGTAAAAAATTAGATCTTGATATTGTTGTATGCCACCGTAGTCAAGTGTGAACGCTGCAAAAATTGAAGATCAATCATCGAGTCAAAAGTTTTGGTTGATGTGAAACACCATCACAACATTCCTAGCGACAGTCGTTTTGTTGGTCTTGTGAAAACTCAAGGCTTGGCAGTGACAATATCTTTGGAATTTGGATACGATCATTGTTGGACACAATTACAAAGGTACAAAGAAATTTATTCAGACAATTTTAGTTTTTAACTTGGTACTATGTCATGCCAACGACTGATATTGTATTGAATAATTCAACTTCATTTTTTAAAGATTGAAGTATGATGAAAAACAATTTAGTCTGTTTACTTAAAAATGACTAATGATGCACAAAATTTATCAATCTCAGATGATATCACTGATTTTTCTTCTACGGAACCTCATAGGTCATCTAATGATCCTTCTTCCTGTGAACTTGGAGGTTTGCCTAACACTAATCCTGCTAATAAGCGGCAAAGAACAGAAGAAAGAAAGAAGGATGAGCTTTAAATAGTTTATGATCCTGAACGGCACAAATGATGATATAATTGATGAGTTCTATGTGTTTAAGAATCACAAAGCACAACTCAAATAGATTTTTGTAATTACTGTTGTATTTTTTGACATTAGTATTGTAGCTTGAATATTTTTTTAAGTTATACAAAGTGGCCCCCGCAACATCAAATTCCTGGCTCTGCCCCTGTTTGTAGCCTTCTCGTGCCATATTGAATTCTTCGGAATGAAGTGTATATGGTAATTTCAGCCTCATGTGCTAAAACTCTTTATGCATATTTCTATTGCTTCTTTTGATAAATATCTTTTCTTTATAGGTTTTCATCTGCAAGAATTTTCAGAAGATACCATTAATTGGAAGTCTGTCCAGAAACTTCAATTTCAATTATATCATGGTTACTGATTACTTCAGAATATAGAATACTCCAGCTCCAACAATGCATCACTTGTTATCCAATGGTTCTGGGAGGTGGATCATGGATTCTACCTACACATAAAGCTATTTTCTAAAGGAGCTCTGAAGTCGACATGTCAAAAAGTAGATAGTCATACAAGGGAAGAGATGGATCCAATGATGTAGAAGTTATTGTATTGAATAGAAAAATGTTGTATGAAAGTATACCATTGGTGTTGTATTCCATCTAAGAGGCAAGGTAAAATGTCCTCCCCATGTAATTGTCATTTGATTATAAATAAAGAATTCATACTTTTGGAAAACTTAGTTCGGCTGCAATGGCATCTAATTAGAAAACCTAATAATGAACTAAAAATTTAATGACTAAAAACCATGAAAAAAGAGTAATACAGAACTAGTATGTAATTAGTGGCTTTTTTTATACGCCATTACACTAAAAAAGAATTCTTTCATACAACAAAATAATATAAATTAGTGGCATTTGTATAAAAGCCAATTGATGGATAGTGGCTTTTTTTATAAATGCCAAATGATTTTTGGTGGCCTTTATTTGGCATTTTTTGGAAGCCACTAAAGCCAAACGTTTACTTGCATTTGCAACTTATGCCACTATCTTTCTAGTGGCATTCGTACTAGAGGCATTTTTTTAAGTGTCAACAATTGCCACTAAACATGTTTAGTGGCATTTATTTTTTTTAGTGGCATTTCTAAAAGGCCACGGATGAGCATTTTTTCTGTAGTGAATTTGAGATTCCACAACACTTGTGATTCTTAATCTCCTTTTGTACGTTAGTGTAAAGTATGTTTGTTAGAAGAATTCTAGAAGATTAGTCATTTGTTTGATTATCATGCTCTTACTATTTAGAGTATGATTCCTTCTTTGATTTAGACATCATTATGCCTTAATCATGAGTTCTCTATGATACACAATCATTGCTAATCATAAGGTCCTTAAACTTTTAGTTTAAGTATCTTGTTCATTGATCATATCAAATAATTAATACTTTTACAAATTTTGTTCTTCATTTATGATATTCTTGAATATTTCAAGGTAATCATATTGGTATTTCATTAAATACCATATTTGAAGTATTAGCATTTACTCCAATAGGTATGTATATACATAAATATGTATTATACCTAATAGAATAGTCATTCTCCCACTACATCTAGTGAAGATTGGCTTGTCGTCATGCCCAATAAACAAGACATTCATATCTCTTAATGAATCATTAACCAAGAGAGTCTAGTTTATCCATCAATATGGAACTTATAGATGAATTTCTCATTTATGTTTTTAGATGATAATGCTAATTTATTGTTTGAGTCATCAATAAAATTTAGGTATTAGTATTTTATCTCATGCATACCAAGTACCACAAGATAAATAAGGCATTGCCATAAAAGATTATATCTTTGAAATTGAAACATGAATTTTATTGATATACATCCTTGTCATTACAAGATGCATAAATAAAAAAAATGTTTCTATTTATTGGCAAAATGAAATAGCAGTTCATAACTCTATTACATGCCCTTTTGGGTTGAAATAAACTAAAAGGTACTACTATCTATGGCAGCAACACTTGCTCCAATGTTGATGAGTGTTCCTTCTTGGTCCTTTCATAAAGGCCATGGCTTCTTTTCATATCCTGCACATCATATATGTCATATCAGTATCTTGGTATCATATACCTAAGATAAAGAAGCATTTTAAGTTTATTTCATAATACCTGGGGTGGAGACTTCCATCTCCTCCTTCTTATTTAGTTCATCTATGTAGAGAGGGAAATTTCTCTTCCAATGTCCTAGCTAATGATAATGGTGACATATTCCTCCCTTGTTCACCCCTCCCTTGACTTTGAAATTTGAAGATGACTTGGGCTACTGGCTAGCATCAGAACCTTTCTTTGGTTTGTCCTTTCCCTTGACCTTGCCATTAGACTTTCCCTTCATTCTGCTGATGATCATCACATATTTGGGTTTGTCTTTCTTCATTTGTGCCTCTGCTGTCCTCAACATGCCCAACAACTCTATCAGTGACTTGTCAAAGTTGTTCATGTTGTAGTTCATCACAAACTGACTGTAGGTTTCTGGAAACGATTACAGTATCACATCAGTAGCCAACTCTTAGATCAGAGGGAATCCTAGTCGAGTTAGGTTCTCCACATACCCAATCATCTTGAGTGTGTGAGGGCCTACTGGATCTCCTTCTGTCATGACACACTTGAGCAATGCCTTGGAGACATCATATCTCTCTTGTCATGTCTGGTCTTGATACATGTTCTTGAGATATTGAACCATCTCAATGATGTCCATGTTCTCATGTTGTCTCTGCAACTCATAGTTCATTGAGCACAACATCAAGCTTCACATCAATGGAATCCTCAGTATGCTTCTTGTAAGCATCCCTACCAACCTTTGGTGTGATGGGAGTGGGTTCATCTCGCTCTGGTGTATCTAAGACATAGATCTTTCTCTCTTGAGTGAGAACAATTCTCAATGTCCTAAACTAGTCATGGAAGTTGTTCCCATTTAGCTTGTCCTTCTCAAGGACCGATCACAACAAAAAGTGATTATTGTTAGTAACTATTAGTTCTACAAAAGGAAATTTGCAATTTTAGCCCAAACTTTTGTTGATTTGATTTGAAAATTGATGATATTAATGAGGTTTTTAATTAATAATCACTCCCACTATTTTGATCAAATTGATAACCCTCATGTATCATTTCAGAATATTATAGCATACAACCTTCTAGTGAGAAAGATCCTAACTTTTTCTAAGTTATGGACTAGAGAGGGTTGTCACCTACAACTAGATTCTTTCAGGTAGGCAACTTTTGCCAATTGCATCATATGCAACTCTAGATAGACGTTATGAACAACTCTTTGTCATGAACATTTGAATGCCTCAAAGTACTTAATCCGATTAAGATCACCTTGTTAACTCCAACCCAAAAGCCAACACAATGAAGATGCACCCTGCAAAGGCAGACCCACATATTCACCATCACACTTCCTCGAGATAGACGGTGCACCATACGAAGGCATGCCCACACTTAGTCGATCAAGCTTTTCATCTGTACTTCTTTTGAAAGCCATCTTCAACTTAATATTTATATTTGAGGGGTTTGAAATATCTTATATATGCATATATGTATCCAATCACCACATATATAATATGTATCATATACATGCTATATCGCACAAATGAAAATATGAGATAACAATAAAGCGATGATTATGGCCATCCTATTGTAGTTCCTTAGAGACAAAAGGAACTATGGTCATCTTAGGTCTACATCTCATGCAATCTATTATTGATGAAGATCTGTTCTTGCCAATTCGGGTTGACTGGTTCAACCTTTGAAACGGTCGACTCGCAACTTGGCCGATCAGTTGGTCTCCTCTATCTGGTTGTCTAGCTCCTCCAGATGGTCGACTCATTCGATCGTCTGGGCTTCTTGTTTGTCCACCAACTGCTCCTCAGTTGGTTGTCTCAGTCCATCAAGTGGTCATCTTCAGTCTTTGTCATAACAAGAATATAAAGGTAATCCTATTTTACATAATCTTTGTGAAACCTTGAGTTACATTCCAGGGGAGAAAAGGTAGAAGATAATCTCAAGTTATCTCGAGTTACATTCAGAATAGAAGAAGAGGGCTCGGTGTGAAGACTCAAATGCAAACAACCATAACCAACCACACACATGCACATTGGGTTTACATTCCATAACCATGCTACAAATCCATCATCAAAACTGTTTTAGGGTGACACATATCGATTGCATATATACCATATCATATATGTATATAAATTGTTTGGGATCATGTGGTATTAATCATATATTCACATTAGTCATTTAAATATTCACATTGTATGTAATAAATAAAAGATGGTAAAACCAAAATATGATCATATCAATTATCTAAAAACACAGAGTATCGATGTGGCTCTGATACCACTATTGGGTTTTACAAGGTCTGATTAGGCAGTGAAAACAAAAATTTTTACTTGACCATAAACCTATAACCAACAGATCGCATCAACATCTATGTAATGAGAAGGACTATTTTAGCAAGATATACCTGGTCCTGAGGCTTTCTCAGTGACTATACCTTGCAGCAAATGTGGTCTTCAACCACCTATCTTTGACGACATCTATGCATCTCCTGGTCTTGACCTGAACTACGGTAGACTGTCATCTTCCTGAGTGGCAAAAATCTCCCACTTCTATAGATAGTCCACTCGGAACGCCATGAACTCTAGTCGTCCTGAAGAATGGACTATAAGGAGTTGTCCCCTACTATCGGCGTACTAGTCACTAACACACTCTCCAACCACCAGTTGCTTCTCTATAGTTGTCTTTCCCTAGTTGTTCGTCCATGGACGAGTAGAACTTGCTTGGGCTCTCTTGGTTACCACAACTGAAGAGGACAACAACTTTGTAGAGCAAATGATGGTCTGAGTTGTGTCTCTAGAGAAGCCCCCTATACCCCTCTATTTATAGTAGAGGGTAGGGTCAGGGTTCCCAGTCAGTGTGGGAGAAGAAGACTCCAAAATTTCCATGAACAATTTTCATTGCAACATGCAAAATGGTCATTCATAACTGAAACTGTTGTTTGGCAAGGCGAGCAGATCGGTTCACTAGTGAACCGGTCAGTTGGGAGTGTGAGACGATCAATTCACCCAATGAACTAGTCGTTTCACTTCCCAGACTTTCCTACAATTGATTTTCCTTATTTGTTTGTAATTAACACAAATATTAATTCTTATCCCAATCAAATTGAACAAGTCAAATGAAAAGAAAATCTAACAAATTGGGACAACTCAACACTATTCGTTTGGTCCAGTTGAACCGATCAGTTTACTAGAGTGAACCGGTTGTCTCACTGACCATGAGTTGATCAGTTCACCCTGTGAACTGGTCGGTTGATGGTCCAGATTATTCATAACACAGTCAATTCAGTTCTCAATCAATCTGACACTCTAATTTGTTGTTTCAACACTTGAACTTGATGATTCTGAGTCAATTCTATTGATTGAATGTTTTATTGAGTACCTAAACACTTTAGTAATCAATCCAAACATCATTCATGGATAAACTCCTCTTCCAAGTTAATCCTTTGTGTGTGACTTTATAGGTCTCATTTCACTTTGGCAATTAATGTCAATAACGAACTTATGACATCACAAGCAAAGAATAGTACGTAGTCACACATCAGTGCTACCCAAGTGATAAGGAAAGTTGGAGAACAACTTTCAATCCTACAGTATGTGATTGGTGTTCCAGTGAATGTATTATTCCTTTGTCATTGATATCCTGAATGAACTCAAGGCATGGAGTTGTTATCCTTTCAATGTTCATTCATGTTTCTTGATCTAAGATATGTGTGACATCAATATCATATATTGATTCACATGTGCATGCACATGCCTTTCTTAGTCTCTCTTATCAAGTGGCCTGGACAACATACTCCCTTGAGCAGGGAAAAATCCCTTATCTATCACTCACATACTATCTCATGCGTCAAAGCCACCCAATCATCACCATTATAACAACCCATGTTTCAGGACTACGTTTGATGATGTCAAAGTGTACCCAATCACATTCGACGAGTGCAGTGATTTCAGGTCTAAGAATCACACTCACCACCATCACTATGAGAGATGATTCTAACTACCATGTCATGGTTCCATGTTCACTCTCATGGTGGGTCTGTCAGATACCCTGTTCTCCAACATGTATCTATGTGCTTGGTTTGATATCATATATCATGATAAATGAGATACTATCATCAACCAACACACACTATAGTCTTGATGTGTCATTGGTGTCTATCAATCTTCTACAATGGCATCTGACTAGGGACATAACAAGAATGTACATACTCTTAGCATCCATATGATCTTATTATTTAGGTCCTAAACTTGAAGACATACGTCATTGAGTATTGTCATTCTTTAGACATATATACTACTCCGTCATTTATCTCATAATCGATTGAGCTAGAATGAATTGGAAGCTTGCCTTTGATATTTATCAAATCAATCAGAACATATGCCAATCCAATCATCATATGATTGGCTCTCTAGGCATACATACCAATAGTAAGTGTGATTGGTGAAATTTCCTAGAGCTTACTAAAGGCTAGATGGCAAGAAACATGAGGTTAAATACCCTCATCTCTACTCCCATTCCTACCCTTGTCTCTCAATTTCCCTAATACCACTTACACTAGAAATCTAGACTTGCCAAGTCTTACTAAAATTACACCTAACCCTAGTTCTCGAACTAGTAGTATTGGGTATATTCTAATAACACTTGCCTTGTTCTTTGGTTTTGTATTCTAGATTGAAATGTGATAATTGCATGTTATGTTGACCTTCCCCCAACTAATATCAAGTTACATTCCCAAAAGGCCCACCTATCCAATCCATTTCTTAATACCTAAATTGTCATCCTAGCTTGTTAATGATAGTTGAACTTAATTGCCTTTGTTCACTTTAACTAATTGCTTAGTCTTTCTAATTAGAGTTAATCTAAATTCTTGCTTGCTCTAGTGTTGAGCTTAGTTCTTAGATGTTAATTGCCTTGCTAGAGTAGTGTATATCATCTTTCTCTTGCTTAGTTGATTTCTTAATCAGGTCTATTAGACCTAATTTTCTTAGGATAATCTAGGGTTTTTGGTAATCTAGCTTTCATATTACCTTTACTTTCCTTCTTGCTTAGTGTAATCATACCAAACCCATTTTAAAACCCTCAAACCCTAATCTCCTCTTAAAGAATGTAGACAACACAAAACTAGCTCTAGTGCCCCTTTCTCCCTGAGGATCGACCCTAATCTTACCACTAGCCTATCCTACAACACGACCCCGTGTGCTTGCGGGAACGTGTGATTAGTTGAGGCTATGAGTTGGACTAGGTCCACAAATAAGTTTTGAGAGATCTTTGTGTTTCCCTTGGGGTTGCATCTAGACACCTTTAGTTGGTTAGTGTGTGGTCTTAAGAAGAATCGCATCAGTACTCATCTTAACTCAAATATATCTAAAAAGCATGTTCAATATTATGAGATAAACAAATCATCTAGTGTTATTTCACTTTTTTAGTGATACTAATTCACATTTTTTGAAATCAAATAACACATCATTTAATAGCTAAAGGTTTCAAATCATAAATAAGCATGACAACTTAAATAGGTTAGGCAATGTTGGGTACTACTAGCAGTAAATCCTTTCATCATTATACCAGATTTCCATCCAATAACAGTAAAATAATTTTATCATAAACCATGCATTAAATCCTAGATTTGGTTCTCATTGCACTCTACAATTTTCAATTTTCAGCATCAGAAATGTTATTTATATTGTTGAATTTCTATACTCAATCAAGTCATACACAAGTGAAGAATAGTCATAGTCTCCTAGCGTTGTTCTATAAAAAAAGATCCAAGTAGAGTTTCCTAATTTTTTGAAGAAACAAACTTGACATCAACCTAATATTTGTGTTCTCCATATCTAATATGAATCAACATTTGTATCAGCTATGTTAATCAAACTATCATGGGTTCTCGATTGGAGGCATATATTAGCCTTATTCAGTTTGAAAATTATAATCATGTGAACGTTGACTCTCTTGGTACATGTTCTCCATGGAAAATAAGTTCAGTATCATTATCAAAGATGGGACACCCCAATCTTCAAACCTTTGTTTGTTACTAAGATGTCTCAGGTTCAAGACGTTATGTTGAAATGAATATAAACACCATCTTAAAAGAAATTAAGTTGAGTTTCATTCTATAAAAGTGAGACAACGATCCCTTCTTTAGCTAACTTTTAAACCAATAGACCATTTTGCATGGTCAAACATTTTAGTGCGACATGGTTGTGTCACATGTAAAGCATGATTATTTTAAGGGATATGTGTAATGGTCATAACCTGCTGCATAATACACTAGCTTCTAGGTCACCTTTCCACACTATCATGTAAATCAACTCATGGTTGTATTGGTTTTTAGTAGAAATAGAGACATACCAAGAGAAACTTAAATGACATTTCATACATGACTATGCATAATATGCCCACTCCATATATCAGGTCAAGATAACGTTCAATAGTCATAATTGAAATTGGCTATAAACTCATTTGCATGCAAATGTAAGTGTCTACTTAGACACAATCATTTTTTTCATTCATGTCATCTTAACACACAATATAAACTAAATATACTATTCTACTACTATATTTAATCAACCAGCATGTCATGATTCACCTTAATAGTGTTGAAGAGATTTTACCGGTAATATATATTAAATTTGCTTGTAATCCTTATAGCCCATATGTTTTGAATATATTATAACAACAAAATTTCACACTATAACCCACTAATAATGAGCATTAAAATAACTAATTTCTTTAAATATTCTTAATGAATTTTTTAATGGGTTAAAATACATGAATTCATGTCTATCATATATGTATGTCATATATAACTAGCTCATCAATATATTATACAAATAGCAATTCTTGTCTAGCTTGTATGTATGTTATATATAACTAGCTCATCAATATATTTTACAAATAGCAAGTTCAAATAATTTTTTTTTCAACACCCTTCTAGATTGGGATAATTAGTTCACAATATTAATGTGTTCAATGGATTTTTACCTTTATATACCCATTATGAATATATGTTTACAAAAAATGTTTCTTGTCAATGATTAAGAATTCACAAGAATGCAAATGTCTAATTTAAATTGATCCTCTTATTGGTGCCATGAATCAAAACCTTTGCTAATTCTCAACACATAGCTCTCGTTTAGATTTTAAGATTCTATCACATAAATGGAACACAAATCATATTTTCAAGACCTTACAAGACTCAATTCTATTCTTTCGATGTTATACCATAGGGCTAAGAAGTAGAGTAATCAACCATATTTACATAGCATATTTCCCTCTAGCTCAACTTATTAGGTTTATATAAATATTTCAATATTTTTCAATTGGTGAGTTAAAAACCTCAAAAATGTTAACATAACCTGAGATGAGAATTATATGAACGACAAGTTCGACATATATAAACTCAACAATGCAATATTTCTATTCAAAACTATGTTTTGAACTTTTTACTCAAAAGATATTGTGGTTTTTAAAAACAAATGAACTTCTCTTTTGAGTGACATGAAGAAAAGAAACCCAACAACCATCTTTGTTCATCATTGATAAGTAAGAATTGTTCCCCCTAAACGATACTAGTCTCCACTACTATTATGTTATAAAATTGTCCATTTTTTTGCATTTTTTTCTTAGCATAATCATTCTCTCATCATTTAAATAGTGTTGGTACCATTCTAGGGTTCTTATATGAATGGTGATACCATTGTAACCTCAAGCTCTTCCCTATATTGTCGTTGACTATTGCAGTTGATGTAGTCATGATAATATTTTTTAATCTTCAAATCTCTTCATTCCACGGATTTATGAACTCTCATTTAGTTAGTTTCTAGAAATCAATATTTTTCCCTCTTTGAAGAGATCTATGAATCTATCACCTTAATTTCTTAAGAATATACCAATAACACATGACTTTAATATCATTCATTCAATGAATGACTTATAGAATCCAAATTGGTTCACCCTCCTCTACTTCAATTCTTATAAGTTCTCCATACTTCTATAGAACTTTGTAAACTTCAACATTAATGGTTGTTGATTAAGGGCACTTGGTTTTGTTTCATCTTGCTATCATGTATAACCTCTTCCCATGAGAGTGAGAGGTAGTCATGTGATATATTGAAAAACATACAATAACATGTCCCGTGTGCTTTTTATCTGACTTGGTTTGATCTTCACTAGTATAGAATTGACCTATAATGTCACATTTTATGGTGTCAGTTACACAAAATACACCAACTCCAAGCCACAATGACGTCGGTTCTATAAGAAAACCATCACCGTATGTGAAGTCCTACCAATTAAGAAAAATACATGAGTATCACTTTTACTTTAACGTCAGTTTACTGTCAAGAAAACTGATGTCTAAACTTACCCATGAAATACATTTTCCAGGGGAAAATCATTGCCTCCAAAATTTTCGTAATGACGTCGATTTTCACTTAAACTTATGACAAATGTTTCATGCCACGTCCCCATGGAAAAATTTATCTGCTCATTAGTCGTCAGCTTTGTAATATAACCGATGAGTAATCACCCTTCACGAGACAATTATTTTCAAGTGGATGGGTGTAACACACCAGATCTTGGACCCTACCTTAGAACTTTGACCTTTTGGTTTTGACCAAACAAGTTTGGGGTTAGAGTGATCCTAATAAGCTAAATATGAATGTATCACCGTAATGCAATCTAACATGTCACATAAATCATTTGGTGATAAATAAGATGATAAAGAACTTAATTGGGTGACTAATATAGATGATGTGCCACTAATGGGCCAGGCGACATAACTCATATTAAAAAGTCTCAAATGTAAAAAAAACTTAAAATTTGTAATCTACATATCAAAATAAGGCTACATGTCAATTTTCATCTAGTTTGGACAACATCGATATTATAAGGTAAGTTTAGGAGAGAGAATGTTAATAAAAGGCATTAATGCTCAATAATGTGAAATATCACATTAAAAGATGGAAATAATGACAAATTAATATTCAACACACTTAAGTTAACTTGAGGATGAAGTTTCACCAAATTTGAATAATCCTAGTGTCATTAATGCATGAGGACAGAGAAATAAGATTTGGTTAATTAATGCATCAAAAGTCTTCAAAAGGAAAATCTAATTGCATAATCAGAATTTACATTCCTAATTTGGTCTATGTGCAAATTTTTGCTTAATTTAAATCATGTTTGAACCCTTAAAAGAAGAAAGAGAAAAAAGAAGTTAATGTTATATCCCTTTATTGAATAAAATCAATTTTTTCACGTTTTATTTTCCTAAAGTCAGTTTTTTCATGTGGTTACTTATGTTGGCTTTCATCGCAGCCCTTAGATGAGATCTGATAGAGGAGGAGTTGTCTCCTACCTCCAATCAGACTCCTTTCTCATGGCTACAGTAGCACATATTTTCTTTCGTGCTTTCCTCTTCCGTCGTTCCTTCTCCGTGCTACCCAATTTGCTTTTCATCATCGTCGTGTCTTCCCACACCTGGGGGACCTTAGTTTAAATATGTTTCCTTCACTCAATCTCTCAGTCGACCAAGGTGTTCCTTGTTTCCCTATTTCTAAACTCCTTCATGATTCCTTATTTCTTTGGGTGTTTTGTCCTATATATAAACCTACTTTCACCTTTGTGTGAACCATCCAGAGTATTTTCATGCACGTCTTGGTCATCATTCTTTCTACCTCAGTTTCTACTAATTCAAGCTATGGCGACATCTTCTGGTACCTCACCCCTGCTCACGGTGGCACCATGATCTTGGTTTTCTTGGTCGGAGGCTTTGGGGTAAGAAACTGAATGTAATTCCACCTTCAATAACACATTTTGTCCTCGGTCTCATGTTCCCCAAAACCTCAAAGTTGCAATAGCTTCTGGTCTCATGGGCATGGCTCTCAGTCAAGCAGAGGAGATGATATTGTTACTTCTCTCAATTTTACCCTTGTCCAATTTCTTTTCTAGTTTTTCACGCAGGGTTTTTTTTGTCATTTATCCAGTGAGTTTCTTTGTTTTGGATGAAGTTAACTGGACTATTAATTGGGAAATTTGGCCACATCTTATTGGACCAAGTCAGCTGCGCCCCTCTCTCTCCCCCTATTTTCTCGCTAGCAAATATCTGACGTGTATTTCCATGATTGGTCAAATTTACAAAAATGATAACTAATGACTTGTTGATCAGAAAAATTTGTAAAAATAGTCAATAAAATGAAAAACTAAGATCTACCTTTTGGTACTAGTTTTGTTTCTAAATTCTAATGTTATGATTATGTGATTTTTAATGGATTAATATAATAAATAATAACTTGTAAATTCATAACTAAATGTTTAAAAGTCAGAAAAATATAATAAAATATGTTTTGGACTAAGAAAAAGATAATCTAAAATGTGGCATGGTTTTCATAAACTAATTCACACAATAAGAAAAAGGTATTTTTAGGGTTTGAATAAAGTTTATGAATTGACACAAAATCTACCTATATGTGTAATAGGTTCTTCGAAGGCTTAGTTTTGGACCTAGTTGAACTTTGAATAAATTTGACTCTAATGTTGCGGTATGTTTGTATCTTCTATTATTCTATGTTGAGCAATTCACCTATATTTTCCTTCTCTTGTTCCTATGGATAATAGCCTATACACAATGTCTTTTCTTTTGAAAATTAGAGTTTGTGTGAACTACCTTATTTGTTATTGATCATGTGATCATGTATATTCTCTTGGACTCTCTCTTATGCTTTGAGAATGTTGGACTTATTTGATGATATGTTCCCACTTTGTGGTGGATTTTTATATGTTGATATGTGCCTCTTTTCCCACCATGGTAGTGGATGTATATATGGCACATTATGTGATGGATATTTTTGGATGGATGTTCTCATCTTTCCTATTCTCTTATATTCTTGTTTATCTTTTGGATATTCATCATGTGGCGACTACTAGTATAATGTTGAATGTGCTTTTCATGTGGATGTTAAAACTCCCACATATGTAAATGCAGATGTTAAAATTTCTGCATACTTATATACATGGGAAGATATTAAAATTGCTGCTCGAGCAGATGTGTATCGTTTCCTTCACACCCCACATTTGAGTAGATGTCTATCATTACCTACTCACCCCCCATTTATGGTGGATGTGTATTCCTACCAACATGATATATTATTCTGGTGTTGTCACCAATGTTAGACATGTATGCCTTACTATTATACTTTGCTTCTATCTATCTCTTTTATTGATGTTCTTTTCTTTTATTCCTATTTGGGTAGTACTTTACTCTTCTATGGGAAGCCATATATATTTGATATCTTGATTTCATATATTGCTCAATTTTCTATTTTGTATGCACATACCAACCTTTGTTGATGCCTTTGCTTTTCTCTTCTTAGTGGGGTATGCTTCCAACCCAAGGTGGAGGACTTGGATGAATTGACATGAGGATATAGACTTATCTTGTAATGATGAAGCTTGGAGACAAACTTGATATGGTTTAGATTTGCTCTACATGGATCCTTATGGTGTATCTTTTACGTAAACCCCTATGGGAGATGATGTTGAGGTACTTTTGTAAATCTTATGTTAAATTCAATATAGTCATATTTCCTTCTGCTTCTACACTTAGATTGTTTTGATTACCATTATTTGAAATTTGAAAATTTTACACCTATTTCATCACACCTTTGAGTGTGTTTGGATTGCTTGTTTGATTCTTCAAAATTTTAGTAGGGAGGTGGTTTCACTTCTTTATGACATGGTATTAGAGCCCACTGTAGTCAGAATCTAACTATATCAATTTTGTCGCCCTAATTAGAACCCTTGACTTTATTAAGTTTCCTCTAGGTGATATTTTCACCCTAGATTTGATCTTTGGATGCAATAAGGTTTGTTTGAGGATAAAATTAGGTTATGAGGGGGTTGTAGTACAAGGAGTCTTGTTATGGAGAAATTATGACTTGGTTCGAAATTGATTTTGGATCCATACTTTGTTTCATCTCGAAAAGTTGTCATTGCCAAAAATATTTTTTCAATTATACTTATAAGTACAATTTTTTTTGTATTTCATCAAAGTTTTCTTAAACTAAGTCACAATGAAGAGATATGAGAAGTTTTGGTAGTGAAACCCTAACCATAGTGGTAACCCTAGTTTTGACTTTGTAGTTGTAACTAGGAGTGATATAAAGGTATAGTTGACCTACCCTATGAATTTTGGATGTTGATGTAGGGGTATTAGGTTAGAGACACAAGGACCTAAAACTCTACCCTAGATGGATTTGACTTCTTAGTTGGATACATGAACAACATGAATCTCTATATGCTTTCACACTATGGATATGTGGGTAACCCTAAATGTTATTTAGTTTGACTTGTTAGGTTGAACCTTTTAAGGGTTTGAGATTAATTGGTTGTTGATGTTTTGATCATTAGATTTCGAGGATGAAATCCTTTTAAAGGGTGGAGTGTTGTAACATACCAGATCTTTGAACCCTACCTTAGAACTTTGACCTTTTGTGTTTGACCAAACAAAGTTGGGGTTAGAGTTATCCTAATAAGATAAACATGAATATATCACCCTAATGTAATCTAACATGTCACATAACTCATTTGGTGATAATAAGATGATAAAGAACTTAATTGGGTGACTAATATAGATGATTGGCCACTAATGGTCCATGCGACATAACTCATATTAAAAAGTCTCAGATGTAAAAATAAACTTCAAATTCATAATCTACATATCAAAATAAGCCTACATGTCAATTTTCATCTAATTTGGATAACATTGATATTATAAGGTAAGTTTAGGAGAGAGAAAGTTGATCAAAGGCGTTAATGCTTAATAATGTGAAATATCACTCTAAAAGATGGAAATATTTCCAAATTCATATTCAAAACACTTAAGTTAACTTGAGGATGAAGTTCCACTAAATTTGGATAATCCTAGTGTCATTAATGCATGAGGAAAGAGAAAACAAGATTTGGTTAATTAATGCATCAAAAGTCTTCAAAAAGAAAGTCTAATTGCATAACCGAAATCTACATGCCTAATTTGGTATATGTGCAAATGTTTGCTTAATTTGGATCATGTTTGAACCCTTAAATTAAGAAAGAGAAAAAGGAAATTAATGTTATATCACTTTGTTGAATAAAATCGATTTTGTCACGTTTTATTTTCCTAAAGTCAATTTTTTCATGCAGTTACTTATGTCAACTTTCATCCCGACCCTTAGATGAGATCCAATAGAGGAGGAGTTGTCTCCTACCTCTAGTCGGTCTCCTTTCTCGCAGCTACAGTAGCGTGGATTTTCTTTCGTGCTTTCCTCTTTCGTCGTTCCTTCTTGGTGCTACGTGATTTTCTTTTCACCATGATCGTGTCTTCCCACAACTGGGGGACCCTAGTTTTAATATTTTTCCTTCACTCAATCTCCCAGTCGACCAAGGAGTTCCTCAATTCCCTATTTTCGACCTCCTTCATGATTCCTTGTTTCTTTGGGTGTTTTTGCTTATATACAAACCTACCTTCACCTTTGTGTGAACCATCTGGAGTATTTTCATGCACGTCTTAGTCATCATTCTTCCTACCTCAGTTTCCCCTAATTCAAGCTATGGTGGCTTCTTTCGGGACCTCGTCCCTTCTCGCGAAGGCCCCATGATCTTGGTTTTCTTGGTCGGAGGCTTTAGGGAGGGCAACTGAAGGTAATTGCATCTTTAATACAATGTTTTATCTTCTATCTCATGTTCCCCCAAAGCCTTGCAGTCACAACAACTTCTGGTCTCGCGGGCATGGCTCTCGGTCAAGAAGAGGAGATGATACTCTCACTTTTCTTAGTTTTACCCTAGTCTAATTTCTTTTCTAGTTTCTCGCACATGGTTTTTTTGGTCATTTGTCTAGTGAATTTCTTTGTTTTGGATGAAGTCAACCAGACTCTTGACTGGGTGAGCGCTAGCAAATATCTGACATGTGTTTTCATGATTGGTCAGATTTACAAAAATGATGATTAATTATTTGTTGATCAGAAAAAGGTGTAAAAATAGTCAATAAAATGAGAAAAATAAGATCTACCTTTTGGTACCAGTTTTGTTGCTAAAATCCAATGTTATGACTATGTGGTTTTTAATGGATTAATATAATAAATAATAACTTTTAAATTCATAACTAAATGTTTGAAAGTCAGAAAAATAAAATAAAATATGTTTTGGACTTAGAAAAACATAATATAAAATGTGGCATGGTTTTCATAACCTAATTTGCACAATAAGAAAAAGGTGATTTTTAGGGTTTCAATAATGTATATGAAATGACACAAAATCTACCTATATGTGTAATAGGCTCTTTGAAGGCTTAGGTTTGGGCCTAGTTGGACTTTGGATCAATTTGACTCTGAATTTGAGGTATGTTTGTATCCCCTATTATTCTATGTTGAGCAATTCACCTATATTTTCTTTCTTTTGGTCCTATGGACAATAACCTATACGCAATGTATTTTCTTTTGAAAATCAGGGTTCATGTGAACTACCTTATTTGTTATTGATCATGTGATCATGGATATTCTTTTGGAATCTCTCTTATTCTTTGAGCATGTTGGACTTATTTGATGATATGTTCCCACTTTGAGGTGGATGTTTATATGTTGATATGTGCTTCTTTTCCACCATGGTAGTGGATGTATATATGGCACATTATGAGATGGATTTTTTGAATGGATGTTCTTATCTTTCCTATTCTCTTATATTCTTTTTTATCTTTTGCATATGCATCATGTGGTGACTACTAGTATAATGTTGAATGTTATTTTCATGAGGATGTTAAAATTCCCACATATGTGAATGCAGATGTTTAAATTCCTGCATACTTATATACAAGGGCAGATGTTAAAATTACTGCTCGAGCAAATGTGTATCATTTCCTACTCACCCCACACTCGAGTAGATGTGTATCGTTTTGTACTCACCCCACATTTATGGTGGACGTGTATTTCCTACCAACATGATATATTATTCTGGTGTTGTCACCAATGTTAGACATGTATGCTTTGTTATTATACTTTGCTTCTATCTGTCTCTTTTATTGTTGTTCTTTTCTTTTATGCCTATTTTGGTAGTACTTTACTCTTCTATGGGAAGCCTTTTATATTTGATGTCCTTATTTCATATATTGCTCAGTTTTCTATTTTGTATGCACATACCTACCTTTGTTGATGTCTTCTATTTTTCTCATTTTGCTGGGGTATGCTTCCAACCCTAGGTGCAGGACTTGGATGACATGACATGAGGATATGGATTTATCTTGTGATGATGAAGGTTGGAGACAAACTTGATATGGTTTATATTTCCTCTACATGGATCCTTATGGTGTATCTTTTATGTAAACCCTTATGGGAGATGATGTTGAGGTACTTTTGTAAATCTTACGTAAAATTGAACATAGTCATATTTTCTTCTGCTGCTACACTTTAGTTGTTTTGATTACCAATATTTGAAATTTGAAAATTTTACACCTATTTCATCACACCTTTGAGTGTTCTTGGATTGGTTGTTTGATTCTTCAAATTTTAGTAGAGAGGTGGTTTCACTTCTTTAAAATGGGCCTTGGCGTTGGTTTTTTACAAACAACTGACGACTAGTTGTGCACTTAGTTGTCAAAATTTTTAAACAATTGATGACTATGGAAATTTTAATAGCACCTACGTGAAACAGACTCTTCCCCATTCTCTTAGTCATCACAATTTTACTAGGTCTCTGGCGATTCCATTGATCTTCCTCCACTCACTACCGCCGCTACCATTGGTCTTCCTCCACTTGCCATTGTTGTTGGTCTTCCTCCCTCACCACTGCCGTTGGGACCTCCGTTCTTCCTCATCAGCAGAGCTGTAACTTCCAACGATTTCATTACTAAGGAGGTACTCACCTCTAGTTGGAGTTGTGTCATCGCCTCCTCCGCCTCTCACTTTGGGAGGATGTCGGACCTTGGGTGCTTAAGCTATCTACCGCCTGCTTCCCCTACTGCTATCGTGCCTGCTTCCCCTACTACCATCCTTGGACCTTGAGGATGTTGGACCTAATGAGCTTGGATCAAAGCTTCTACTAGTGAGATTAGGCACCTTGTTCTTCCCCTACTGCTTGGTAAGAGACTCCCTTACACCATGTCACCCATGGCCAACTAATATTATATGATTCATAATCTACATTACTCCTTTTCATTTTGTTTCATAGCTTAATTGTTGGATATATGTTCATGAATATGGCCCTTAAACATGGTTAAGGTTACATATCCTCAAAATAGTAGCCCAATATTTTAGTTACCTTATTGAAAGTGAATCACTTTTTTATGGTTAGTTATTTATTTCTTTTGCATTGATTAGTATCATATAATTAGGATTGCTATATCTTAGTTAGTGTAATTTGCCTTCTAGTTTGTTAACCTTAATTTCTGGTTTACCTTAGGTCATCTCTCCTTCCCAAGGTCATGAATAATGTTTTCTTGATGATGAACATGCATGTACATTGGATATGTTGAAATCAATGTTATCGAATATGGTACCTAGACTAGGGTGTGATTCATATTACTAGATGTTATTGTTGTAAATCAACTCAAATCAGGGTTCCTAATCTAGTTCTCTTAATTAATATTAATGTTTGCTTTCTCTCTTGAGTAACTAATCCAAATCAAAAAATTAATTTAATTAAATGATGTTACATAAAACGTAGGATATAAATGATGAAACTAGTATCTTAGGTATAGGAATGGAAACATACATGGATTTTTTTGGCCTAGAAACCCATCCAACATTTACTCATTAGGAGTAAATCTTAGATAGTACCCAGTTTGGGATTGTTGTTGAACAATTAATTTCACTTTGGATGTAAGTGTATAATGTATATTCAGTTTTCTTGATGCTTTGTTAACAATTCCCCATTTTTTCTCTAAGTACATATGTTGGTGTGCATTTGCCCATTTACATCTGTGTTCTAGGAGAACTATGGGGAAATGTTGCAAAAAAATTTCTTGAAAATCGAATACAAATTATACACTTACTGGTGAGATTAGGTGTTCAAGAATGGGATAGGTGCTACACACATTCATTACTAAACCCTAAACCCTAATCATTAAATCCTTTTCCCTAAATCTAAAATAATTAACCCTAATCAATATGTAAATCCTTAACTTAATATGTAAACCCTAAACCCTAATACCTTTATCTCTTTGATCATAGAATGGATAGATCATGGATGTCCATTCCAAATCACTACACCCCAGAGTTTATTGATGGTCTTGATCTGTTTATTAGATTTATAGAGAAACATAGGAAACAACCAGGAGATAGGTTCTATTGTCCATGTAGGCATTGTGGTAACAACTTGAAAGTCAGCACTGGTGATGAAATCAAAAGTCATGTCATGTGCAAATGGATTGTACAAGGCTATACAAAATGTACCAGCATGGAAAGATTTCAAACCTGAGATCAGTAGATGTTAATAGTAGTGCATGTGTTGAACAAGAAATTGTCGTTGATGACGTAGGAAATTTGATTGAAACTAAAACATGCATAGCAAGGGAGAGAGAGATTGACCATACACTAAGAGACAAGATATTTTAGAGTGGTTCCACACTTCAAACTAGAAGTGAGTCAATCCACTACCTAGAGAGGTCAACCTCTAGGATTTGTTAACCTTTCACCTTCATTATATTCATTATAAGAGATACAATGCATGACAACCAAAGGACTTACCTATCCAATACAAAGAGTCTTCAACCTTACCAAGGACTTACCCACTTTGTAAAGAGTCTTCCACCTTCTTCTAAAGACTTACCTACTCTTGCACATGTCTTCAGCCTTGTAGGGATTACCCAATCTTCTTGGATCTTCCGCCTTTGACTTCACCTTCACTCAGAGAAGCTTCCACCAAGGACTTACCCACTTGATCAAGGAGTCTTCTGCCTTCACCAAGGTCTTACCCACTCTTTCTCTAAGTATTCATCCTTGATCTTCACCAAGGGATGCCTTCCCTTGTTCTTCTTCACCTCTCTTTGCTAAAAGAGAGAACCTTCATGTTCATGATTGAAATGAGAGATAGGGAGGTGGTGGAAGTGAGAGTGTCACAAGATATACATGTAGGACGAGCTCTCTTACAAATCTCCTAATCACTCTAATGGATGTAGCAAGTGATTAAGCTTAGAGAGAGAGGAGGCTGTAGGATCACTCAACTATAGAATAGGGAGCTTCATAGTGCTTGTCTAACCATGGGATGAAGCTCAAGGGGTCCGTTTTATAGTTGAGGATGCCTAGAAGCCTTTGGGAACACTTGGGGATGAAAACTAGCTATTTTTTGGCTTCCAACGGATATATTTTCACTTATTGCAACTCCAAAACCGCTAGAAGCACTTTTCTACACTTTTCCATAAAGTGCAATCGGTCGAGTTTCTATAAGGGTAATTCGACCGATAGAGTAAAAGACAAAGCCGATATTCATACCATCGGTCGAGTTTGTCCTGGAGAAACTCTACCGACCAATGAAAATCGAATTGGTCAGGTACTCCATCGGTCGAGTTCTGTGAAGTGTAAACCCGGCCAATCAAAATTCATTTTCAAGATCCACTTATGATGAGTCGAGTTTGCAACTCAGAGAACTCGACCGATGAACAACCTGATGTGAATTTTGGAAAATGGCTTTTGAGTGCTTAAACATTCGATCTAAGTGCTCCTAATTTTTTCCAAACTTAATTACAAGTCATACAATCATATCAAGTGATTTACAACATGATTCTAATGGATTTACATCATATTACAAAAATGTGCACTTGTATTGACTTTAACTTGTCTTTTCTCCAATATGATATGCGCAAGTTAGGGCATTTGGAGTGTGTCTATACCTAATCTGAAATCACTCATGTAGATACATTAGATACAAATATGTGGAATGGTTAGTCATCATCAAAACATAGGTTTATTCAATTTAGACGTGAGTCAACATTGGCCTAATTAACCTTGAGTCAACATTCTCCCCCTTTTTGAAGATGACAACCCATTCCATAAATGTATTGAAAGCTTTTAAGTAAAATCATACCTTCAGAGAAACCTAGGGGTTTTAATAGGATTGAGCTCATATGCTCCCCCTCAATTGATGCGCATGGATTCCTCATTCTCCCCCTCAATTGATGCTATTTCTCCTACATGGTTAGCTTTCATAACATTTATAGAAACTATGTCTTCTACTCATATATGTTCTACATGTATATGTCTTCTCCCCTTTACCAACTCCCTTTACATGAACATACTTCTTTTCTTCATGTAAGACATGCCTTCTCCCAGTTTTGTCAAAAGAAGACATACCTTGGTCCCCATTTGTCATTTCAAAAAGTGGGGTAATGAAGAAATAAGAAGCATCACTTGTTAAAGAAATGAGATAACAAAAATATATATAAGGAGAGTAGAAGAGCACAGATAGGGGCATGTCCAAGCATAGAAAGAAAAGCAAGTTAAAGAATATACTTGAACAACCCAAAATGCAAGATAAAGTGCAGCAGAAAAACAATAAAACACAATTTTGACCCTCAAGATGACCGAATTTGCCCAAACAGTACCAGGGCTCATGGCATAGCCATGATCCTTGCTCAGAAGGTTGTTTCTGCATAAAAAACACTACTCTTGCAGCAAAAACTAAAATTGGAGCAAAAGCTGCATGAAATCCAAAAATGCTCCAATTTCTTCATACAATGTAGATCTATATATCCTGCATCACAAAGTAATGCAAGAAACTCAAGATAGTAGATATGCAATTCAAGGAACAAGATTGAGCAAGTATGAAACAAGATACAAGCCTAACATATAGTGAAAAACCACTAGATGAGCAAAGTTACCAATTATAAACAAGGTTAGAACTACATGTATGTGAACTACTAGTAGATGTTATCACAAGTTAGGACTACTAGTAGGATCTAGATCATAGCAAGAGATACAAAAAGATACACAAGATAAAGCAAGCTATGAGTGGATGAAGAGATATATCCAAACAAAGAGATAAGTAATTTGAGGAGCATGAAAGGATGTAACTCACTAACAAGTATGCATCATTACCAAAAGATGATTACCACTAAGAACCTCAAGGTTGTATCAAAACAAGATATACACCTAGATAGATGTAGCAAGTTAGAGTACAACGGAAGAAATTTTAGACACAACCAAGGGATCCAAAGAGATCATCATCTAAACCTGCAAAACAACTCAAAGCAAGTGATTGCAAGATATAGATATACAATTTAGAGAAATTAGAGACATAGAGTTGTAAACAAGATAGACAATTTAAAGAATGGCAATATGCATATATAAAGGTAACAAATGTGAGTGCCAAAGAATAAGGCTATTTGTCGAGAAAATCTAGTTGAGAGGGAATTTCCCATTCAATAAGCCAAATGTATATTCTATGCACAGTGTTATTAGTTAAGTTCTGTGTATTGACAACTTGACCGATGACAGCTGCTGGCAACACCCATTGGTGCCTATCAGTCGAGGTTCAAACAGGACAAACTCGACAGACAGAGCTATTGTAAAAAAGGTACATATATTTCATAAAAACATATTTAAAGGCATTCTAAAAATACAAACCATATACAAACATGTGTAAGCAAGTTAGTAATGCACTATAAAAGCATTAGAAATAGTTTTTTAGCAAGAGTGTGAAGAGAAACACAAAATACCACTTTTGACTCAAAACCATATGTATAGTGCACACTAACTTGACAAAAACAAGTTAGAAATGGTTATAAGCCAGAAAACCTTTACCTTTATTCTTACCATTCCTTTTCCACTTGTTGTCACCCTCTACACATCTCACCTTTCTTCTTTCATGTGGATTGACAAGTCAATTTGCAATTCAATAGCTCAAGTCAATCCATTTGCAAATACCTACAAGAAGAAAGATGAAATGGTCCCCAATCATGTTTTTGGGTCCGGAGGGGTTAGCTTAGCAACCCAAGTCTTATTGCTCTTGGGTGCTTTCCTAAAAGCACAACAAGTAGAATAATGGCCAATTTCATTGTAATAGTTGCATGTGCCGGTACTCTTGGAACTAGAGGATTCTCCATGGAATATTGGAGGTCCTTTACCTTTGTTGTTCCTTTGACTGCTATCATACCCTAAACCATGTCTACCAATTTGTTTAGTAGTATATTGTAGGATGTCATTAAGATTCCTTTTACCAACTAAGAATCTTCTCAAAGAAGATCTCAAACCATCATTATCATGCATACGAGAAGAAATAGTAGAAGACAAATTATTCGTATTATCTCTAGCATGCAAAAGATCAATTTCTAAGCAAAGAGATTTAGTTAAATAAGAATCTTTATCAATATGAAGAGCAACAACATCATTCTCTATACTAGTAGAACTAGAACAAGATTCAAGCATATTGATTTTCGCAAGCAAGGAGGCATTTTCTGTTTCAAGCAAAGCAATCTTAGAAATACAAACACCATTTTCAGATTCTAATCCTTGCAAAACAAAATCTTTGCCCTTGTTTTCAGATTTAAGAACATCAATATCATGCATGAGAGAATTAATAATTAAAGTATGCTCTTCATTAGAACTAGGCATAAGAGTTTGAGCTTCTAGAAATCTAATATTATCAAGCAAACTAGCATTTTCAAGTTTAAGAGAGTCTACTTGGCTAAGACAAGCATTTTTGTCATCAAGCAAGAAAGTATTAGTATGATCAAGATCATGTAGTTCTACATGCATATTATCAACAATTCTAGCGAGCTTTTTCCTTTTCCTTTTAGAATACTTAAGCAAGACATAAGTATCATGAATAATAGCAATCAAAGATTCTTTATCTAAATAGCTTAGATTTACCTCACTTGAGTCTTTACTTGTTGACGCCATGAGAGAGAAATGACATTCTCCTTCGTCACTAGAGTTTGAGCTTGATCCTTCACATAAATCTTCACTTGAACTTGAGTCAGAGTTGTCACTTGGGCTTGAGTGCCACTTATCTTCTCATTTCTTATGATTATGGGTCTTTTTGCGTTGTGGGAAATCCTCTTTGTAGTGACCCTTCTTTCCACACTTGAGGCACCAAATGGAGGAGGACGTGCCATTGTAGAGTTTATCTTTGGAGTACATGGCATTTTCTTCAACTTGAGAGGATGGATAATCTTGACCAACAATAGCCTTGATTTGAGCTTTGATTTCAACCTTCTTCATTCTCTTGAGTTCTTTCTCATCTTGTCTTTCTACTTCCTCACTCTTGTCAAGTGTGGCTTCATGTGCTTGTAGATTTCCAATGAGCTCTTCAATAGGAATATCCTTAAGAGACCTTGCTTCTTCAATGGAAGTCACCTTGGGTTCCCACCTCTTGGGAAGAGTTCTAAGGATCTTTGAGTTGATCTCACCACTAGAAATAGGATGACCTAGAACCATAAGACCATTCACAATGGTGTTGAGCCTTGAGTATATGTTGGCTATCCTCTCCTTTCCCATCTTGAAGTTCTCAATCAGCCCTTTGAGCATGTAGGCTTTGCTTTCCTTCACTTGATTTGTCCCCTCATAAGTGATGCATGGCTTTCTCCATACCTCATAGGCTGTTTTATGTGAAGAAATATAGTTGAACTCAGTGGGGGTCATGGAGGCAAAGAGGATGTGCATGGATCTAGCATTCAAGGTTGCTTTCTTCAAGGTAGCTTCATCCCATTCTTCAATCTTTGTCTTTGGTAACATGCATGGGTTGTTCACCATTTGCCACATCTCAAGACTTGATCCTTGGATGTAGAATTGAAGCCTTCTTCTCCAATAGAGGAAATTACTCCCATGAAAGATTGGTAGGCCGATCAAGTATCTCCCTCCTTGGTATTCACCCATCTTCTCCTACTTGTTAAAGTATGCTTGGAGAAGCCCGCTCTGATACTAATTGTTGGATACTAGATGGGTGATTGGATGCTATAGAGGGGGGGTGAATAGAGATAAGTGCACTTAAACAAAATTCATTAGACCTTCAAGATATATCACAAGATAAGGTTGCTAAATAGGAAATTTTGAGTACAACTAAAACATGCATAGCAAGGGAGAGAGAGATTGAACATACACCAAGAGACAAGCTGTTTTAGAGTGGTTCCACACTTCAAACTAGAAGTGAGTCAGTCCACTACCTAGAGAGGTCAACCTATAGGATTTCTTAACCTTGCACCTTCATTATATTCATTATAAGAGATGCAATGCATGACCACCAAAGCACTTACCTATCCAATACAAAGAGTCTTCAACCTTACCAAGGACTTACCCAGTTTGCAAGGAGTCTTCCGCGTTCTTCCAAGGACTTACCTACTCTTGCACAAGTCTTCAACCTAGCAGGGATTACCCACTCTTCTTGGATCTTCCTCCTTTGACTTCACCTTCACTCAGAGAAGCTTCCACCAAGGACTTACCCACTTGAGCAAGGAGTCTTCTGCCTTCATCAAGGTCTTACCCACTCTTGCTCCAAGTCTTCAGCCTTGATCTTCACTAAGGGATGCCTTCCCTTGTTCTTCTTCACCTCTTTTTGCTAAGAGAGAGAACCTTCATCTTCATGATTGAAATGAGAGATAGGGAGGTGGTGGAAATGAGAACCTCACAAGATATACATGAAGGACGAGCTCTCTTACAAATCTCCTACTCACTCTAATGGATGTAGCAAGTGATTAAGCATAGAGAGAGAGAGGAGGTTGTAGGATCACTCAACTATAGAATAGGAACCTTCATAGTTCTTGGATAATCATGGGATGAAGCCCAAGGGGTCCTATTTATAGTTGAGGATGCCTAGAAGCCTTTGGAAACACTTGGGGATGAAAACTAGCCATTTTGTGGCTTGCAACAGATATATTTTCACATGTTACAACTCCACAACGGCTAGAAACACTTTTCTGCACATTTCCGTACAGTGAAATTGGTCGAGTTTCTATAAGGATAACTCGACCGATAGAGTAAAAGACAAAACTGATATTTAGACCATCGGTCGAGTTTGTCCTGGGGAAACTCGACCGACCAATGAAAATCGAATTGGTCAGGTACTCCATCGGTCAAGTTCTGTGAAGTGTAAACTCAACCGATCAAAAGTCATTTTCAAGATCCAATCAGGATCGGTCGAGTTTGCAACTCACAAAACTCGACCGATGAACAACCTGATGTGAATTTTGGACAATGGCTTTTGAGTGCTTAAACATTCGATCTAAGTGCTCCTGATTTTTTCCAAGCTTAATTACAATTCATACAATCATTACAAGTGATTTACAATATGATCTAATGGATTTACATCATATTACAAAAACATGCACTTGTATTGACTTTGACTTGTCTTTTCTCGAATTTGATATGTGCAAGTTAGGGCATTTGGAGTGTGTCTATACCTAATCTGAAATTACTCAAGTAGAGACATTAGATACCAATATGTGGAATGGTTAGTCATCATCAAAACACGGGTTTAGTCAATTTAAACGTGAGTCAACATTGACCTAATTGACCTTGTGTCAACATTCTTCCCCTTTTTGAAGATGACAAACCATTCCATAAATGTATTGAAAACTTTTAAGTAAAATCATACCTTTGGAGAAACCTAGGGGTTTCAATAGTATTGAGCTCATATGCTCCCCCTCAATTGATGCGCATGGAGTTCTCATACTCCCCCTCAATTGATGTTATTTCTCCTACATGGTTAGCTTTCATAACATTTATAGAAACTATGTCATCTACTCATATATGTTCTAAACATATATGTCTTCTCCCCTTTACCTACTCCCTTTAAATGAACATACTTCTCTTCTTCATGTAAGACATGCCTTTTCCCTATTTTGTCAAAAGAAGACATACCTTTCTCCCCCCACCACTACAGAAATGGCTTATAAAGTCACTTTTCAAGGTGTCGGTTGTATACAAAAACCGACACATAAACCCTACTGTGTCGGTTTGGAACAGAAACCGACATCCAATCCGTGAAGGTCGACCAGACACGGGTACCAGTTTTATTAAGTATCGGTTAATTAATAAAAAACCGACACCTAAAATCAACCGCCAAACCCAAAATTCCAGCGAAAAAATTGGCTCCAATATTTTACATATTGCGTCGGTTCGTAACTAAATAACTGACGACTAAAGGGTATTCGTGAGATAGGAATAGTTGTCGGTTGTCTTTTAATCAAAAACCGACTACTATAATCTAGTATAGTTGTCGATTTGTGGCAAAGAACCGACACTGTTGGTTTAGTTGTCGGTTTTTTAAAGAACCGACACGTATTTTCAACTTAATAGCTCACCCTGCCCGAACGATTCTTCCCATTTCCCTATTTCGTTCCCGATTTCCCTAGCTCCGGCGATTTCCCTTGCTTCCTGCCGCCGCCGCCGCCGCTCCTTCCTCCATGCTCGCCGCTCGTCGCCGTCGAGCGAGAAGCAGTCGGCCTCCCTCTCCGCCCGCCCGCCGGCCTCCCTCTCCGCCTGCCGGCCTCTCCTCCGCCGTCGGCCTCTTCTCCACCCGCCGGCCTCTTCTCCGCCGTCGCCGATAGCAGCTAGGTCTCCTAGCCTCACCGCCCTCTCCGCCGCTCCTCTCTTCGCCGCCGGAAGCTGCTAGGACTTTGCCTCGGCTGCTGCTCCTCTTCCCTCAAGGTGCCCGCCCTGCCTTCTTCTTCTTCCTCTGCTCGTCTTCCCTCAAGGTGCCGCCCTACTGCTGGGCATTTTTTTTTAAATTTATTTACTTCTTATGAGAATCCGTTCTAATTAGGGCTCATACACATATTGATGTCTAACACCTAAATGAATATCTAGTTAGTGTATTTTCCTAGTATCGTGAAAGATTCTCAATCGTGTGTATCAAATGGGATTCTTATATATATTCAGATCTTAATGTTATAAATGGAAGACTCGAATGTTATAAAATCCCATCAAAGTAGGTAGAAACAACTTATATATATTCAGATCTTAATAATTCCATGAAGTGCACATTATCTTACTCAGGAAAAGTATGTGTATAATGTAGGATTAGTTCCATATAATGGTTCTATTTTAGTAAGCACCTAGAAACCCGTCCAAGATTTACTCATTAGGAGCATTTCCTCATTTGTTCTCTAAGTACATTTGTAGACTTCTTTTCAAGCTATCATGTCTACCACAATAAAGTTGGTTATGACAAGCAATAAAAGGTTAACTGATGTTATACAACTTTTTCTGAAAATATATAACATCGTTATATGTACTTACACTTTGTTAATACTAATATTGTGCAGTCTCTGTCCACCCATAACAGTCACTATGAACTGGGCCTCTATGTCAATGTTAACGTTACCTATTGAAGAACAATTGGACATCATCCTAGATGATCGTTCCTTAAACCAATTGGTCATACCCAAACATTGGCGTTTTCTAAAAGGAAGACACTACATGCCTGGTAAAGTGACCCTAACTTTTGGTAATTATTCACATGTTATCGAGGTTGAGTATGATTTGGCGGGAAATCTTATATCAAAATCCGGTTGGCGTGATTGGATTGGAGAGGTGCATGTGGCCTGTTGGAACAGGCTTTTTCTCCGTCCAGTTGGCGATAATTCCATCAAAGTTTGGATAACCAACAGCAACTGCGAGACCCCCGATCATCTTCTGTGGTATGAGCGCACGGCGTCGCATATCAGCTCGGACAAATCTGAATCTGAGGCCCCTGTCAGTTCAGATTCATCTAAATACAGTGAGGAGCTTCGTGACACAGCTTCATCATAAAAAAGAAGTTACTGATGCATGCGGGACCATGTTGGTGTAGTATTTAGTTGTCTATCTATCTAGACTTGTCTGTAGTAATAGTTTTTTTAATTATGCGCATGTTTAGGGGTACACCAACCCCTTTGTTTAGTTATTGTTATAACTGAAGTGTGTGTTCCCATGAATGGAACTGAAAGTTTCTACATGAATGCTTATAACTGAAGTGTGTGTTCCCATGAATGTTCCCATTTGCATGATTACACTACTATTTTCTCATATTGTTTAGTCTATTTTAATATGACATACTTGCTTATATCTTGCTTAATGATGAACTGTAATGCACACATGTGACATGCTTGGAATGTAAATGATAAACTTTTCCCTAAATTGCCAATCATGCTTTTAAAGACATCAATAATCACCCTAAATTGAAGAACTAGGATTTTAGGTATAAGAATGACAATACATTATTTGTTGGCCTAGAAACCCGTCCAAGATTTACTCATTAGGAGTAAATCTTGGATAGTCCCCGGTTTGGGACTGTTCTTGAACACCTAATCTCGCTTAGGATGTAAGTGTATAATGTGTATTGGGTTTTCAAGAAAATTTTGGCAGCATTTCCCCGTTTGTTCTCTAAGTACATATGTACTTGGAAAACAATGGGGAAATGCTGCCAAAATTTTCTTGAAAACCCAATACACATTATACACTTACTAGTGAGATTAGGTGTTCAAGAATGGATAGGTGGTACACATTTATTATATATAATAATGACATCACATGTATTTGTTAACCCTAGACCCTAATCTTATCCTAATATATACTTGGTTTCTCTTTGATCATAGAATGGATAGATCATGGATGTCCATTCGCAATCGCTGCACCCCAGAGTTTATTTCTGGTCTTCACCAGTACATTAAATTTGCCGAGGAACATAGGAAACAACCTAGAGATAGGTTTTACTGTCCATGTAGACATTGCGGTAACAACTTGAAAGCCAACACTGGTGACGAAATCATGAGTCATGTCATGTGCAACGGGATTATACAAGGCTATACAGAATGGCACTGGCATGGAGAGATTTCAAACCCGAAACCAATGGATGTGGATAGCAGTGCTTGTATGGAAGAAGAAATTTCCTACGATGACGTAGATGTGAATGAACCAGTTCCAGTAGACATCGTTGATGCGATGCTGGATAGTTGTGGGGTAGAGCACACCGATCCACCTCCCATTTTTAGAAACATTGTGCATGATGCTGAGATGCCGTTATACACAGGTTGTACTAAGTTTACGAAGCTTAACGCTGTGCTGAGATTGTATAAGTTGAAAGCTAACAATAGATGGAGCGACAAAAGCTTCACGTCATTGTTGTCTTTGTTGAAAGAAATGCTTCCTGAAGGAAACGAGCTGCCAATCTCAACATACCAGGTAAAGAAATTGTTGTGCCCAATGGGAATGGATGCCAAGAAGATACACACATGCCCTAATGATTGTGTATTATTTCAAAAGGACTATGCAGATTTGAAAAATTGTCCAAAATGTGGTGTGTCACGGTATAAATTGACGACTTCGGGGGAGTCCAAAACCGGTTCTCCTGCCAAGGTGATGTGGTATCTACCTATAATATCACGGTTTCAAAACTTGTTTTCCAATCCGATAGATGTGAAGAATTTGAGGTGGCATGCAGATGTTAAGAAAATTAATGATGGGATCCTACGACATGCGTCTGATTCCCCACAGTGGAAGAAGATTGATGTATTGTACCCTGAATTTGGTGAAGAAGTTAGGAATCTAAGACTTGGGCTTTGTACAGATGGGATGAATCCGTACGGGACATTGAGCAGCCAACATAGCACTTGGCCAGTCATGCTTGTTATATACAATCTTCCTCCCTGGCTGTGTATGAAAAATAAGTATGTAATGCTATCGTTGTTGATATAGGGCCCTAAACAACCTGGAAATGACATCGATGTTTATCTTGAACCTATGATTGATGACTTAAAGAAACTCTGGGGTGAAGGTGTGATGACCTATGATGCTTCACGAAGAGAGACATTTCGTTTGCATGCTATGTTGTTTTGCACTATTAATGACTTTCCAGCATATGGGAATTTGTCTAGATATAGTGTCAAAGGAGCTAAAGCGTGTCCTATATGTGAAGAGAACATTGATTCAACAAGACTAAAACATGGCCGTAAGAATGTATATCTCGGTCATCGAAGGTTTCTTCCAAAATTCCATCTGTATCGTAGGAAGCGCAAAGCATTCAATGGATTGAATGAGGAACGCAGTGCACCTAAACCTATACCAGGGGAGGTTGTTTATGAAAGAATAAAAGACTTTGTCAATGAATTTGGTAAGAGATCACAAGGTACTACACAGGGTGACAATTCTTCATTCAAGAAGAAGTCAATATTTTGGGATCTTCCTTATTGGAGTTCTTTGACAGTCAGACATTGTATCGATGTAATGCACGTTGAGAAAAATGTTTGTGATAGCATCATTGGTACTCTGTTAAATATACCAGGTAAGACTAAAGATGGGATAAAATCCAGACTGGACCTATGTGAAATGGGAATAAGGTCAGAATTAATATAAATACGTGAAATGGGTAGTAAAAGAACATACTTACCTCCCGCATGTTACACGTTGTCTAGAAAAGAGAAGAAAGCTTTTTGTGAATGCTTGATAAATGTTAAGGTGCCAAATGGTTACTCATCCAACATCCGTAGATTGGTATCAATGAAAGATCAGAAGTTGATAGGACTTAAATCTCATGATTGTCACACTCTAATGCAACAAATATTTCCTGTGGCAATTCGATCTATATTGCCGAAGCATGTAAGGTTTGCAATCACCAGACTTTGTTTCTTTTTCAACAGTCTCTGCAGCAAAGTTATTGACCCTGAGACTCTCGATAATTTGCAAAGAGAAGTGGTTGTTACCCTATGTCAGCTTGAGATGTATTTCCCTCCTTCGTTCTTTGATATCATGGTACATCTTGTTGTCCACTTGACTAGGGAAGTGAAAATCTTGGGCCCGGTTTTCTTGCATTGGATGTATCCCTTTGAACGATACATGAGCATTTTTAAAGGTGATGTTTGAAACCGTTATCAGCCTGAAGGGAGTATTATTGAAGGTTATGTGGCGAGAGAGGTTATGGATTTCTGCAATGACTTTCTCAGTGGTAATGACACTCCTGATAATGACAAGAATATTGACGAGCTATTTGGCAAAGGAATTTTGGGATCACGAGTGAAAGTAATCAGCCGTGAGCATTTGGAACAAGGTCATTTGTATATTTTACACAACATGGACGAAGTGAACGTTTATATCGAGGAACATACCAATTTCATCAAAAGACAATATCCTCGAGCCAATACAATGTGGCTTGCTAGAGAGCATAACAAGACTTTTATTAAGTGGTTTGAAGATAAAGTCTTACATCAACTATCTCAAACACCAGATGATATTACTGAAACTATCAAATGCCTCGCCTTTAAACCAAAGTTGACTGTTATGTCTTATGAAGGGTATGACATTAATGGATTCACATATTACACAAAGCGCCAAGATGATAAGAGTGTCATCCAAAACAGTGGGGTCACCCTTCAAGCATCGACTATGTTTTTTGCAAGTGCAAAGGATAAGAGTCCACGTGAAGCTAAAATGTCATATTACGGTGTCATTGAAGAGATATGGGAATTTGACTACATAGATTTCAGAATTCCGCTCTTCAAATGTAATTGGGTTGACAACACCAAAGGAGTTATAGTGGATGAATTGGGTTTCACTTTAGTGAACTTTGAAAAGATTGGCGAGAAGGCTGAACCATTCATATTGGCATCACAGGCGAAACAAGTATTTTATATCGATGATCCTGCAAATGATAAATGGTCGGTTGTTCTTCATGGTAAAAGATAGTTCATTGAAGATCCTATAGATGAAGAAGAGTACTATGATAAATATGATGACTCCAGTCCATTCCCAGTTGGGTTGCCAACTCCAGAAAATATTGAAGCTAATGATGACTTATATGTGCGCGGAGATCACAATGAAGGATTGTTAATTGATAAAAGATCAAAATTTTAGAGGCATGCATGTTTATATTTTTTTATTGAAGCTAAATGTTTACTTTTTTAATATCAATATCATTTTATGATTTGATGTTTCATTATCTTCTAGTTAATACAAATGCTAAACATTGTGAGAGGGTGCTAAAGAACTATAGGACCAATCTCACCCGAGATTACATACGCGATGCTGAGAGTAGGTTCTTGATCTATTCCAATTCTAGACATTGATCAATATTTCACTAACTCTACACTAATAATTTTTGTTTGTATTCTCTTTGAAAAATAAATATAGGAAGAAGGCTATGCAGGACGGACATGACATAGCTATGCAAGATATGCAGGAAGAAGCCCCAATGAAGAAAAGCGGATACAGATACAATACATAAAGTGCAGCACACGCAAGTGGTTCAGATTCATATAACAACATGACAGACTAACACATATATAGTGCATAACAACAACAGCTCTGAATTTACATACAACACTAACTTAGTACATATATAGTGGACTAAGGTGACGATACCACCTGCTAAAACAGGTTACCGACTACATGTTACGACTGGGAGGTCGTGATTCAGCAACGTATGCATTAACAGGAGGACAAACAGATCACCATATGAGGACAAACATATGGTGATCTGTTTGTCCTCCTGCTAATGCATACTGTTGCTGAATCACGACCTCCCAGTCGTAACATGTAGTTGTCGATAACCTATTTTACCAGGTGGGATCGTCACCTTATAAGTCCCACTATATATGTACTAAGCTAGTGTTGTATGTAAATTTGACGCTGCTCTTGTTATGTAATATATATGTGTTAGTCTGTCATGTTGTATGGACATCGATTGTATTGCTCAGGTATTATATAGTCTCATTAGATAATATGAAATATATCAATTTTATTTATAGCTCATTAATTATATATATACATCATTCTCTTTAAAGGTTTTTAAAGTTGACCCCACTATAGGAACGGACTTACCAGATGTACATGCTCCCTATACGATGGGAGAATTAAATGAAGTAAGAGAAGAATGGGCAACAACCATACAAATAGTGGGGATTTTGTAAATGAATTTCTGAATTATAATATGTGTGAATGTTTCTACATGTCTAGATGTTTCTACATGTGTCTGAGTGAAAATGAATGAAAGTGTTGGTTACTATATGAATGTTTCTACATGTGTGAATGTGAATGAATGGAACTACAGATTGCTAGCTACATGAATGTTTCCAAATGTGTGAAAATAAAATGGAACTGCAGGTTGTATTGCTAAATGCATGTGTGAATATTTTTGTTGTTAAATTTGCAGGTTTGTGGCATGTTGTTGGCTGATATCAATGGATGTCTTCAGTTAACTGAACTGCAGGTTTCTCATCCTGCGACCAGCCACAGCAGGTCTGCAGGTCTGTAAAAAAAAAACAATAGGCGTCGGTTATTTAGATATAACCGACGCCTATTTCCTGTGGCGCGAACATATATGGTGTCGGTTTCTTAATACAAACCGACACTGATAGTGCCCAAGCTGGCGCCAATAACAGGCGTCGGTAATTGTAAACAACCGACACATAACTTTACAGTGTCGGTTATTTAAATGTAACCGAAACATATTCTTTTGGCGCGAAGACATATTTCGTCGGTTGTTGGCTTATAACCGACACTAATAGCGCCTAAGATGGCGCCCTTTCTGTGGCGCGATGGGTTTGGGCGTCGGTTTCTTATCTAATAACCGACGCCTATAGTCCCCTGATGGCGCGTTTTCGGTCACGCGCGAAGAGTTTGGGTGTCGGTTCTGGAACCGACGCGTAATGGGTGACCTTTTAGTGTCGCCCACATAGGCGTCGCTCGGAAACCGACACTAAAGGCCATAAATAACCGACACTAAAGGTAGGTTCTGTAGTAGTGCCCTTTATCATTTCAAAAAGTGGGGTTATGAAGAAATAAGAAACATCACTTGTTAAAGAGAAAGGAGATAACAAAAATATATATAAGGAGAGAAGAAGAGTACAGATAGGGGCCTGTCCAAGCATAGAAAGAAAAGCAAGTTATAACATATACTTGAACAACCCAAAATGCAAGATAAAGTGCAGCAGAAAAATAATAAAATGCAATTTTGACCCTCAAGATGAAAAAAATTGACCAAAAACTACCAGGGCTCATGCCAGAGTGATGATCCTTGTTCAGAAGATCGTTTCTGCATAAAAAACACTACTCTTGCAGTAAAAACTGAAACTAGAGAAAAAGTTGCATGAAATCCAAAAATGCTCCAATTTCTACATACAATGTAGATCTATGTATCCTGCATCACAAAGTTATGCAAGCAACTCAAGATAGTAGATATGCAATTCAAGGAACAAGCTTGAGCAAGTATGAAACAAGATACAAGCATAGAATATAGTGAAATACCACTAGATGAGCAAATTACCCATTATAAACAAGGTTAGAACTACATGTATGTGAACTACTAGTAGATGTTATCATAAGTTAGGACTACTAGTAGGATCTAGATCATAGCAAGAGATACCAAAAGATACACAAGATAAAGCAAGCTATGAGTAGATGAAGAGATATATCCAAACATAGAGATAAGCAATTTTAGGAGCATGAAAGGATATAACTCACTAAGAAGTATGCATCATTACCAAAAGATGATTACCACTAAGAACCTCAAGGTTGTATCAAAACAAGATATACACCTAGATAGATGTATCAAGTTAGAGTACAATGGAAGTAATTTTAGACACAACCAAGAGAGCCAAGGAGTTCATCATCAAAACATGCAAAACAACTCAAAGCAAGTAATTGAAAGATATAGATATACCAATTTAGAGCAATTAAGAGATAGATTTGTAAGCAAGATAGATAATTTAAAGCTTGGCAATATGAATATATAAAGGTACTAAATGAAAGTGCCAAAGAATAAGGCTATAGGTTGAGAAAATCAAGATGAGAGGGAAATTCTCATTCAATAAGCCAAATGTATATTTTTTGCACAGTGTTATCGGTTGAGTTTTGTGTATTGACAACTCGACCGATGACAGCTGTTGGCAACACCAATTGGTGCCTATTGGTTGAGTTTCAAACATGACAAACTCGACCGACAAAGCTTCTATCAAAAAGGCACATATATTTCATAAAAGCATATTTTAAGGCATGCTAAAAATACAAACCATATCCAAACATGTGTAAACAAGTAAGTAATGCACTGTAAAAGCATTAGAAACAATTTTTGAGAAAGAGTGTGAAGAGAAATACAAATTACCACTTTTGACTCAAACACATTATGTATAGTGCACACTAACTTGACAAAAACAAGTTAGAAATGGTTATAAGAAACAAAACCTTTACCTTTGTTCTTATCGTTCCTTTTCCACTTGTTGTCACCCTCTACACATCTCACATTTCTTCTTTCATGTTGACTGACAAGTCAATTTGCAATTCAATAGCTCAAGTCAATCCATTTGCAAGTACCTACAAGAAGAAAGATGAAATGGTCCCCAGTCATGTTTTTGGGTCTGGTGGGGTTAGTTTAGCAACCCAAGTCTTATTTCTCTTGGGTGCTTTCCTAAAAGGACGACAAGTAGAATAATTACCAATATCATTGTGCCCATAGTCTTAGAACTAGAGGATTCTCCATGGAATATTGGAGGTCCTTTACCTTTGTTGTTCCTTTGACTACTATCATACCTTAAACCATGTCTACCAATTTGTTTAGTAGTATGGTGTAGGATGTCACTAAGATTCTTTTTACCAACTAAGAATCTTTGCAAAGAAGATCTCAAACCATCATTATCATGCATAAGAGAAGTAATAGTAGAAGACAAATGATTGATATTATCTCTAGCATGCAAAAGATCATTTTCTAATTAAATATCTTTAGTTAAATAAGAATCTCTATTAATATGAAGAGTAAAAACATCATTCTCTCTACTAGTAGAACTAGAACAAGATTCAACACATTGATTTTAACAAGCAAGAAGGCATTTTATGTTTCAAGCAAAGCAATCTTAGAAAGACAAACACTGTTTTCATATTCTAATCCTTGCAAAACAAAATATTTGTCCTTGTTTTCATATTTAAGAATATCAATATCATGCATGAGATAATTAACAATTAAAGTATGTTTTTCATTAGAACTGGGCATAAGAGGTTGAGCTTCTAGAAATCTAATCTTATCAAGCAAACTAGAATTTTCAAGTTTAAGAGATTCAACTTGTCTAAGACAAGCATTTTTGTCATCAAGCAAGCAAGTATTAGTATGATCAAGATCATCTAGTTCTACATGCATATTATCAACAATTCTAGCAAGATTTTTCCTTTTCCTTTTAGAAGACTTAAGCGAGGCATAAGTATCATGAATAATAGCAATCAAAGATTCTTTATCTAAAGAGTTTAGATTTACCTCACTTGAGTCTTTACTTGTTGATGCCATGAGAGAAAAATGGCATTCTCCTTCTTCACTAGAGCTTGAGCTTGATCCTCCACTTGAATCTTTACTTGGTTTTTCACTTGAATTTGAGTCAGAGGAGTCACTTGGGATTGACTGCCACTTATCTTCTCTTTTCTTTTGATGATGGGTTTTCTTGCCTTGTGGGCAATCTTCTTTGTAGTGACCCTTCTTTCCACACTTGAGGCACTGTATGGAGGAGGACTTCCCTTTGTAGAGTTTATCCTTGGAGTACATGCATTTTCTTCAACTTGAGAGGATGGAGAAGCTTGACCAACAATAGCCTATATTTGAGCTTTGATTTCAGCCTTCTTCATTCTCTTGAGTTATTTCTCTTCTTATCTTTCTACTTTCTCCCTCTTGTCAAGTGTGGCTTCATGTGCTTGTAGATTTCCAATGAGTCTTCAATAGGAATATCCTTAAGAGACCTTGCTTCTTCAATGGAAGCCACCTTGGGTTCCCACCTCTTAGGAAGAGTTCTAAGGATCTTTGAGTTGATCTCTCCACTAGACATAGGATGACCTAGAATTGCAAAACCATTCACAATGGTGTTGAGCCTTGAGTACATGTTGTCTATCCTCTCCTCCTTTCCCATCTTGAAGTTCTCAAGAAGCCCTTTGAGCATGTAGACTTTGCTTTCCTTCACTTGATATGTCCCCTCATAAGTGATGCATATCTTTGTCCATACCTCATAGGCTATTTCAAATGAAGAAATCCGGTTGAACTCGGTGGGGGTCATGGAGGCATAGAGGATGTGCATGGCTCTAGCATTCAAGGTTGCTTTCTTCAAGGTAGTATCATCCCATTCTTCAATCTTTGTCTTTGGTAGCATGTATGGGTTGTTCACCATTTTCCACATCTAAAGACTTGATCCTTGGATGTAGAATTGAAGCCTGCTTGGTAGTCACCCATCAAAGATTGGTAGGATGATCAAGTATCACCCTGCTTGGTAGTCACCCATCTTCTCCTACTTGTTGAAGTATGCTTGGAGAAGCCCACTCTGATACTAATTGTTGGATCCTACATGGGTGATTGGATGATCTAGAGGGGAGGGGGGTGAATAGAGTTGAATGCACTTAAAAAAAATTCATTAGACCTTCAAGATATATCACAAGATAAGGTTTCTAAATGGGAAATTTGAGTGCAACTAAAACATGCATAGCAAGGGAGAGAGAGATTGAACATACACCAAGAGACAAGATGTTTTAGAGTGGTTCCACACTTCAAACTAGAAGTGAGTCAGTCCACTACCTAAATAGGTCAACCTCTAGGATTTCTTAACCTTGCACCTTCATTATATTCATTATAAGAGATACAATGCAAGACCACCAAAGGACTTACCTATCCAATAAAAAGAGTCTTCAACCTTACCAAGGACTTAACTGCTTTGCAAGGAGTCTTACACCTTCCTCCAAGGACTTACCTACTCTTGCACAAGTCTTCAACCTTTCAGGGATTACCCACTCTTCTTGGATCTTCCGCGTTTGACTTCACTTCACTCAAAGAAACTACCACCAAGGACTTACCCACTTGAGCTAGGAGTCTTCTACCTTCACCAAGGTCTTACCCACTCTTTCTCTAAGTCTTCAGCCTTGATCTTCACCAAGGGATGCCTTCCCTTGTTCTTCTTCACCTCTCTTTGCTAAGAGAGAGAACCTTCATCTTCATGATAGAAATGAGAGATAGGGAGGTGGTGGAAGTGAGAGACTCACAAGATATACATGTAGGATGAGCTCTCTTACAAATCTCCTACTCACTCTAATGGATGTAGCAAGTGATTAAGCTTAGAGAGAGAGAGGTGGCTATAGGATCACTCAACTATAGAATAGGGACCTTCATAGTGCTTGGCTAACCATAGGATGAAGCCCAAGGGGTCCTATTTATAGTTGAGGATGCCTATAAGCCTTTTTGAAAACATAGGGATGAAAACTAGCCATTTTGTGGATTGCAACAGATATATTTTCACTTGTTGCAACTCCACAATGGCTAGAAGCACTTTTCTCCACTTTTCCATACAGTGCAATCGATCGAGTTTCTATAAGGGTAACTCGACCGATAGAGTAAAAGACAAAGTTGATATTCAGACCATCGGTCGAGTTTGTCCTGGGGAAACTCGACTGACCAATGAAAATCAAATTGGTCTGGTACTCCATCGGTCGATTTCTGTGAAGTGTAAACTCGATTGATCAAAAGTCATTTTCAAGATCCAACCAGGATCGGTCGAGTTTGCAACTCACATAACTCGATCGATGAATAACCTAATGTGAATTTTGGAAAATGGCTTTTGAGTGATTAAACATTCGATCTAAGTGCTCCTGATTTTTTTGAAGATTAATTACAAGTCATACTATCATTACAAGTGATTTACAACATGGTTCTAATGGATTTACATCATATTACAAAAACGTGCACTTGTATTGATTTTTACTTGTCTTTTCTCCAATTTTATATGCGCAAGTTAGGGCATTTGGAGTGTGTCTATACCTAATCTGAAATCACTCAAGTAGAGACATTATACACCAATATGTGGAATGGTTAGTCATCATCAAAATATGGGTTTAGTCAATTTAGACGTCAGTCAACATTGACCTAATTGACCTTGAGTCAACAATGTGGACGAACCAATTCCGATAGACATCGTTAACGTGATGTTGGATAATTGTGGGGCACAACACACTGATCAACCTTCCTTATTTAGAAACATTGTGCATGATGTTGAGAGACCGTTATGCACAGGTTGTACTAAGTTTATGAAGCTGAGTGATGTGTTAAGATTGTATAATCTGAAGGCTAATAATAGATGGAGTGATAAAAGATTCACTTCATTGTTTTCTTTGAAATATATAGAGGGGGGTGACTAGAGCTTTTTGGAACTTTAAAATTATTTAAACAGTCAAACCAGATAAGTAGGAGGAAATAAGGAAGAAACTTGTATGTAGAGTGGTTCCTACCTTTGAAATCAAAGGTAGTCAGTCCACTACCCAATTTTTTCCAATTCGGATTTTAAAAGTGATTTATTTTATTACCTCACAAGGATGTTATAAAATCACCTTTTGCACCCTTGAAGTAACCTTCTTGTTTTAGTAGCCTCAACCTCCTTGAAGCAGCCTTCTTGAAGTAACCTCAAGTCCTTGGAGCAACCTTCACCTCCTGGAAGTAGCTCCACTGCCTTGAGATAGCCTTCCTTAGAAGTATCTCCAACCTCCCTTGAAGAATCCTTCCTTGAAGTAATCTCAAGCTCCTCTCAAAGCAACCTTCTTCACAAAGAAGTATCTTCACTAGTTGTCCCTCAAGTAGCCTCCACGATCTTGGAGTAGCCAAGGAGCAATATCAACTTGTACCTGTGAATGGGGATTGGAAGAAAGGCATACAACAATGTTGCTCACCGCTTTGATCCAATATCAAGCGTTAGAATCTTCTATCCACTTAGACTAACCATGGCTATGTGTGGTGGCTAGGATATTGTGGCTATAGGACACCTTTCTAGATCTTAAGGAAGAAGACAACAAGTGAACCTTAGATTGATTGCTCTCAATAGTGAATGCTCCACTGTATCTTAAGTGCTTTAGTTTCCTATGGCCTCTCCTATTTATAGGAATGGTTTACAAGTACTTAAGGACATTCTACATGGTTTCTAAAGTGTTCTTAGTGCTTAACTAGTCATTAGGTGTCCAATGATTGACTTGCAATGGCTAATTGTTTTGAACTAAAAAGAACAATCTAGAAACTTTCCCAGTTGAGGAACTTGTGGACCAAGATGTGTCTCGGTTGAACTTTTCCGAGATAGAGGTGGGGTTTGGAGAAAAAGTGTTGCAATGTCTATTTCCATATCCTAGAAACCACCCACCCACTCTAACGGTCGCAAGCTTTAGACCGTTGCTTACTCAGTCGATGTTATTTTAGACTGAATGCTAATTTAGAGCAAAATTGTGTAATTTTTTTAACAATGCTCACAATTTCGATTGAGGTGGTTCTCGGTCGACTAGAACTTTGACCGCGTGTGTCTCGATTGATAAGTTCTTCGACTGAGGTTGTCCCTATTCTAGGTTTTTGAATCTCCTTCTTAGTGTGTGTTTTAATGTGTGTTGGTGAATCTAACATTGGGGAAAAACCAATCTAAGGGTTTTGAGGGGATGAGAAATATCTAACACTTGATTTACATGATATCTAGGTACTTCTACATTATATAATTATATAATTTTTTTACATTGAGTACAATCATGAAAATAATAACAATTTAAGCACATTGATATTCCATATGTGTTGATCTTCAACTATCCACTTCCTTATTTCCTTGAACCCTGAAATACTCAAATAGCACGTTAGATGCACAAGAATGAAATTTTTGTCATCATCAAAACAAATGGTATATTGGTGTCTAATTTAGCCAACAATCTCCCCATTTTTGAAGATGACAAACATTTCTAAAATACAAACAAAATGATTAAATGAGATGAGTTTCATACCTAAGATTTACCTTGGATGAAGAACATGTTCTTGTTTTCATAAAATGTGTGCTAATAGTTCCAAAAGAGATAAGAAACATATTATCCATCTATTAAGGAATATATCATCAATTAATGTTAAAACATGAGAGCATGAAACTCATTTATTTTGATTTTATATTATTTCTCCCCCTTTATAATTTCAAAAAGATAGCCATATAATCATATTATTATTACTCCCCCTGATTTGGATACTCCCCCTCAATATCATACTTAAATTATAGAAACAAAGTGATGGAAAAATGTCCAGTGAAAGCTGCAATATAAATCTTATTATCATGACAATGAGAACAAGCTCAATTACATTGAAACAACATAGAATAACAAGATAAATGTCACTAGAGTGATTACAATGAACTTTCTCACTCATTACATAGTTCCACATCACTTGAAAGATCTTAAAATTTTATCAACTTCAGGATCTTTCCCAAGAAATGGAGCATCACCATAGTACTTGACAAGTCTTTTCCAATCAAGTGCACTTGTCTTTGTGAGAGCATATGCTTCTTGGAATGTGGGTGCCCAATCAAATCAGAAAAGAGTAGCTATGTTCGGGAGTTGCATGGGTGAGTACTGAGTATGGGAAAGATCATGTGATGGACGTGATGGAACTTGGGTGTAATTGAATGAAGGATTGTAAGGATAGAGACTCCCTGGGTAGAGTGAATATGGGTAAGTATCTGGAACATTTGGAGATAAGGCTTGCATTTGTTGATTGAGATAAGTCATGGGCATGGTGATTGTAGTCCAATTGTCTCCCAAGATGAAAGGTAGCCCCTTTGAGATAACACACATCATTGGCTAAATTTTCTATGGAGTAGCTAGGAGGAGTACGAGGTGACAGATTTGCTTCGGTGGATGTTTCTCCTTCAATCCTAATCCTCTTGTGTCCAAATTCAAGGCCATCTTATCTACAATGTGTTTGGTGAGTTTTTTAAGATGCCTATCACACTTGTAGTTAAGATCCTTTAGGTTTTAGTCAAGGCAAAATTGAACGATTTGACACACAAAATCAGCATAGGTAGGATTTCCAGTAAATTCAAACATGTTGTAAAGGATAATGCAAATCAAATTTACTGGAATACTGTCTAAGATAGCATAGGTTAGATACATTCTAAATTGTGGGATTTCCATTTTATTTTCTCTAGGGTAGATGTTGTGGGATAATGAGGTTTACTACCCTAGCTTCAGGGGTGAGAGATGTTGCATAGTAGGTTCCCCTATTCTCATGGCATGAAGTCTTAGGAATAAAAATGGCCCTTTTAACATATCCTAAACTAACGATGTTGTCAATGGTGGAGAGCTTGGATAAAGAGTTGTTGGTGGTTAAGTCTATGAAATCTCCATATTCCTCCTCATCTATATCTAGCATTTTTAGGATGTCTTTTCTTGATAAGTAGAATCCTAACCCATCAACCATGGAAGTGAAACAGAAGGGGTTATTGGAGTCCCTAGTAAGATTAGCATAAAACTCATTTTAGGCTTGGGTGGACCAGAAACAGAATGATGGTTCAAGAAACTCTGTCAATTTTTGCACCTTGAAGAGCTCGGGGAGATCAAGGAGTGTGATGAAGTCATTGGTGTCCACCGAGCATCGAGCAAAAGGAGTCTTTGAGATAAGCTTGAGGTAGCGTTCTCCAGCAGCAATGTCATTGAAGGTGATGCCATTGATGATGCTCAAAGATGGAGTGACTTGTCTTCCCTTCCTTGCCGCAACTTTCTTCTTCCCACCACGCACTGAAGATGAGGCCATCTTTCACAAATGGAGGTGGAAGAAGAACTAGGGATGAGAGTGCAAGAGTTTTATAGAAGGATTGCTCTAAAAGATCACTAGAGAGGAGGTAGAGAAGAGAGCAAGTGAGTTGTGTGTAGAATGGGTGGATTGGAATCCTATGTCTAACAAACCAGGGACCTTCTTGATCGACCTTTTCATCGACTGAGACCCCAATGGCTCTCTACTGACGCTCCTCATAATAGTCAGTTCAGTCGACTGTTGCAATTTGAAAAAGCGACTATTAGCTAGAGGGGTCGGTCAAGAATTTTCTCGAACGAGGGGTCATTTTGTAATAAAATTTAGTTCACAAATTTTGAGAGAAAATTTTGGTTCATCAGCACCTTGTCGGCCAAGGGTTCCACCAAGTAGATGTCGGTCAACAATTTTGTCGACCGAGAGTCATCTCGGTCCAGCATATTTCGACCGAACAATTTTTTGTGTGAGTAGTTTTGGTGAATTGGTTTGAGCTTGTTTATGTACTTATGCATGATAGTAAATTATTCTGAAAAATAATCATTACTAGAGTCCTATGTAATAAAACTATCATAAAATTCAATTAGAATTTTGAGCACAACTATCAAAGAATACATCTTCTAAGGGAGTAATAAGTAACCTCTTTTTGAGATATTGAAATTGATCAAGAGGAAGAGGTTTGGTAAAGATATCCGCTAATTGCTCTTCAGTATCAACAGGATGGAGAGATATATAATTTTTAGAAATATGATCTCTCAAGAAATGGTGTATAATTTCAATATTCTCGGCATGACTATGGAAACTAGGATTATGGGCCAAGTTTATAACACTAGTATTATCACAAAATATCAGCTTAGAAGAGAATGAAAAACCATAGTCATTCAAAACTTGTTGCATATAGAGTACTTCAGCACAACATGATCCAGCCGCCACATATTCGGCTTCAGTGGTTAATAGGAAAATTGTGTTTTGTTTCATACTAAACTAGGATACTAAGGCTCTTCCTAGTAAGAAACAACCACCACTTTTGCTCTTGTGATCAAGTCAACAACCAATGTAATTGACATCGGTGTAAGCTTTTAAATCTAGAGATTGTCCCTTAGGATACCACAAACCATAGTCGATAGTACCAGCAAGATGTCTTAAAATCCTTTTAACGACTTGAAAATAAGAATGCATTGGTTTTTATTGAAATCTAGTGTAAAGTCCAGCGTTGAACATGATGTCCAGTCTAGAGGTAGTTAAATATAGAAAACTACCTATCATGACCCTATACAAGGAATCATCAATGGTTTCACCATCTTCATCCTTATCAATTTTGACAAAGGTAGCCATCGTAGTGCTAGCATGTTTACAATTTTCCATACCAAATCATTTTAAGAGTTCTTTGGTGTACTTCTCTTGGCTTAGAAAGATTCCGACTGGTGTTTGTTTTATTTGAAAACCAAGGAAAAATGTTAATTCTCCCATGAGACTCATTTCAAACTCTTTTTGCATAATGTCACTAAATTGATTACATAAAGAATCATTTGAAGCTCCAAAAATAATTTCATCAACATATATTTGAACAACAAAAAAATCTAATTCGGAAGTTTTGAAAAATAGTGTAGAATCTGATTTTCCAATTGAAAAGACATTATCAACTAAGTAATTTTTATGTCTTTATACCAATTGCGTGGTGCTTGGTTAAGACCATATAGATCTTTCTTAAGTTTATATACATGATCAATTTTATCAGGAATCGCAAAGCCAGGTGGTTGAGCAACATATACCTCCTATTCTATAATTCCATTTAGGAAGGCTCTCTTGACATCCATTTGGAATAGTTTGATGTTTTTGTGGGATGTTAGAGATAATAACATTCTAATTGCCTCAACTCTACGTATAGGAGCTTTGGTTTCATCAAAATATATTCCTTGTTGTTAGTTTTATTCTTGAGCTACCAACCTATCTTTGTTTCAAACTACTTCCCCGGCTTCATTACGTTTGTTCCAAAAAACCCACTTAGTTCCAATAATGGTTTTATCTTGTGGTTTACGAACTAGGTCTCATACATTATTTTTTGTAAATTTATTTAGTTCTTCCTGCATGGACATTATCCAATATTCATCCTTTAAGGATTTAGTTACCTTTTTAGGTTCAACATTTGATATGAATGCCATGTTTGCTACATCTCTAAATGATGATCGAGTTTTTACTTTATCAAAAGGGTTTCCTATGATTAAATCTTGAGGATGATCCTTGATTAATCAAGGGATGGGCTGTTGTATCTCATTTTTTTTCTCATTTTTAGTATTTTGATCTTCTTTTGTAGATATGGTTAAGTCATCAATTTTATGAATTACGTCTTTGAAGTTTTCATTTTTCATTTTCAACACTTTATGTTGTTATTTCATGAAATGTGATATGAATTGATTCTTCAACCTTTTTAAAGAAGGTATTATAGATTCTAAATGTTGTTCTAGAAGTTGAGTATTCCAAGAAGAATCCTTTATGTGATTTAGGGTCAAATTTATCTTTATCATCCTTTGTATTTAAGATGTAATAGGGTGTACCAAAAGCATGGATTTCTAGGTTGCCAATGAGTTGCTCCATCCTCATTGTGGTGAGATCATTTGCTTCTTCAATATTTGTCTCCTTTGGTTTGTATTTTGGAGGCAAAGATCTGAGAATTTTTGACACTTGATATTCTTCACTTATATATTTTCCTAATATGCTTTGGCTGTTAACAATGGAAGAAAATCTGGCATACATTTCACTAATAAACTCATTAGGTTGCATTTGAAATTGTTCATACTTTTATTTCAACATATTGATTTTAGTATTTGTAACTTGGGTAGTTCCTTCATGAGTTATGGAGAGTTTATGTCATATATCATAGGATGTGTCACATGAGGGTATTTTATTGAATTCACTTACTATAGAACAATATAATATGCTTACCGCTTTGACATTCAATTGAACATGTTTTACCATGTTGGGATCCCATGTTGCATATTCGGTTGTAGGAAGAACATATTATTAGTAATTAACCATCCTACACAATTCCAAGATAAGTCCTTGGAAGTAGAATTGCATTCTTCTTTTCTAGTAGATGTAGTTGCTTCCATGAAAAGGTGGTGGCCGAGTTACGTGAGTTCCATCAAGGTTGATGTTCCTCAACATGTTGTCCCCCATTCCTCAACACCTGTTATGGTTCCTTGAAGACCTTCTATGATACGAATTGGAAGATCTAGAGGGAGGGTGAATAGAGATTTTTTGAACTTTAAAATTAATTAAACAATCAAACCAAAGAAGGAGGAGGAAACAAGGAAGACAGTTGGATGTAGAGTGGTTCCTACCTTTGAAATCAAAGGTAGTTAGTCCACTACCCAATTATTTCCAATTGGCATTTTGTAAGTGATTTATTTTATTACCTCACAAGGATGTTATACAATCACCTTCTACACCCATGAAATATCCTTCTTGTTGAAGTAGCCTCAACCTCCTTGAAGCAACCTTCTTGAACTAACCTCAAGTCATTGGAGTAGCCTTCACCTCCTAGAAGTAGCACCACCACCTTGAGATAGCCTTCCTTTAGAAGTAGCTCCAACCTCCCTTGAAGCAACATTCATTGAAGTAATCTCAAGCTCTTCTCGAAGCAACCTTCTTCACAAAGAATTAGCTTTACTGATGCTCCCTCAAGCAGCCTCCACGATCTTGGAGTAGCCAAGGAGCAATTTTAACTTGTACATGTGAAGGGGGATTTGAAGAAAGGATGACAGCAATGTCGCTCATCGCTTCGATCCTATATCAAGTGTTAGAATCTCCTATCCACTTAGGATGATCGTGGATATGTGTGTTGGCTAGGAGATTGTGGCTATAGGACACCTTTCTAGAGCTCAAGGAAGAAGACAACAAGTGAACCTTAGCTTGATTTCTCTCAATAGTGAATGATCAAGTGTATCTTAGGTGCTTTAGGTGTCCTAAGGCCTCTCCTATTTATTGTAATGGTTTACAAGTACTTAGGGATGTTCTAGATGGTTTCTAGAGTGTTCTTAGGGCTTAACTAGCCATTAGGTATCCATTTATTGACTTGCAATGGCTAGTTGTGTCGAGCTAAAAAGAACAATCCAGATTTTGTCTCGATCGAGGAACTTGTGGAATGACATGTGTCTCGATCGAACTTTCCTTCGACTAAGGTGGGGTTTGGCGTAAAAGTGTTGCAACATCTATTTCCAACTCCCAACTACCAACCACCCAGTGTAATGGTCACAAGCTTTAGACCGTTGCTCACTCGATCGAGTTTATTTTTGACTGAATGTTAATTTAGAGCACAATTGTGTAATTTTTTGAACAATGCTCACAATTTTGACCGAGGTTGTTCTTGGTCGACAGGAACTTTGACTGAGTGTGTCTCAGTTGACAAGTCCTTCGACTGAGGGTGTCCCTATTCTAGGTTTTTGAATCTCCTTCTTAGTGTGTGTTTTAATGTGTGTTCTTGACTCTAACTTTGAGGAAAAACCTATCTAAGGGTTGTGAGTGGATGTAGAAGATCTAACGCTTGATTTACATGATATCTAGGTACTTGTACATTATACAATTGTACAAGTTTTTTACATTGAGTACAATCATGAAAATATTAACAATTTAGGTACAATAATTATCCATTTGTGTTGATCTTCAACTATCCACTTCCTTATTTCCTTGAACTCTAAATTACTCAAATAGCATGTTAGATCTACAAGAATGAAATGTTTTTCAACATCAAAACAAAGGGTATATTAATGTCCAATTAAGACAATAGTCTTTGTTGAAAGAAATTCTTCCTGAAGGAAACAAGATTCCAAGCTCAACACACTAGTTAAAGAAAATATTATGCCCAATGGGAATGGAGGCTAAGAAGATACATACATGCTCGAATGATTGTGCATTATTTAAAAAGGACTATGTGGATTTGAAATATTGTCCAAAATGTGGGGCGTCAAGGTATAAAATAATGACTTTGAGGAAGTCCAAAACTGGCTCTCCTGCTAAGGTGATATGGTATCTACCTATAATACCACAATTTCAATGCTTGTTTGCCAATCTGATAGATGCGGAAAACATAAGGTGGAATGTAAAGGTTAAGAAAAATAATGATGGGATCCTACGACGTATCTGATTCCCTACAGTGGAAGAATATTGATTTATTATACCCTAAATTTGGTGAAGAATTCAAGAATCTAAGACTTGGGATTTGTACCAATGGGATGAATCCATACGACACATTGAGCGGCCAACATAGCACCTCTCCTGTTATGATTGTTATATATAATCTTCCTCCCTAGTTGTGTATGAAAAATAAATACACTATGTTGTCTTTATTGATATTGGGCCCCAAACCACCTAGAAATGATATTGGTGTTTATCTTGAAACTCTAATTGATAACTTAAAGAAACTCTGGGGTGAAGGTGTGATGACCTATGATGCTTCATGTAGAGAGACATTTCATTTGCAAGCTATGTTGTTTTTCACTATTAATGACTTTCCAGCATATGATAATTTGTCTGGATACAGTGTAAAAGGATCCAAAGTGTGAGAACATGTTATACTAAATGAGATTAATCAAAACATAAAACACAATCAATCACCAATTAACCACATACCCAAAAATATGGGTAAACTAAAACTGATTTCAACATCAACACCCTCTCAGAAACATTTTCATATGATCCCAATATCTTTCTTATATCCATAATATGCCAAGAATTTGATAAAAATTGTTCAATCACCTTAGCTACAACATATCTACACAGGAAAACAATATTTTTATATGTCAAAAATCAAACATTAGCATGCTAACTAAATTCAGATTCGCTTGAAACACCATATACAAACTTTTCCTGCTCAGACCTAAGAGTACATGGATGACTCTAGGACACACTAGACATCTAAACAACTTTCTCAAAGATTCATTACTATAACTCCTTTTTGTTGCCACATGTTTGTTTTCGTCACTTCTGATTACCTAAAAAATGTGGCGAACCACAAGGGTGAGACCCAAGTCCCAGTAAGAGATATAACCTCCAACAACGCTTATTAATTTCAACATTTTAAATAGTAGATAACTAAGCAGTTGGAGTATTTAATAATCAATTGAACATATTGAATAGTTCAAGTATACAAAATAGATTAAGCAAATCATCTTAGCAACAAGTATGATCATCAATGTATATATAGATAACAAATAAATCCATTTCTTTGGATAGATATCTACTCAAATATCATCAAATTGCATCTAATAAAAATCATTATCATTAATTTGACTATCATCATATTCCTTGCTAACAGTACAAGCAATGTAGTAGCATAAGCATACCTGACATCATGAATATGTCTAGTAACATAACATGGCTATCAATATTGGCATCTCAAATAAAGGGAACATATCTATATCATAAGTAGAACTAACATCATAACACAATGAACTACATGGTCATGATTAGAAGTTTAAGCATCTCTAATTACATAGGCATGGCTAGCAATATTAAACATAGCTGGCTGCAACATCTTAACCATCAGTGTCAGTATATTTGACAACATAAGTATTTTGTACAACATGAGCATAACTACAACATAAGTATATCAATTATCTCTTATTGTACTATACATGATCTCAGTGAAAAGAAACTAAACAAGTGTTTTCATCCAATATGAAGCATTGTATATAACCCTAAATAGATATGCTACACGACTGTCTTACATCTTTTATTATGCCCTGAGGAAATTTAGGATACCACTCAAAATCCAAATAACCAGTACTAAGTCAAAATCAGTGCCATACAAGATCTAGTAAGAGTTGCACTCCTAAGATCTTCTCCTCCCCCAGTCAATATGGGTCTTCCACAGCGACACATAAGGTCAAGTTGCTAACAACCTAGTCCGTCCTTGGTACTGGTCATGAAACTAGTGAAATGAGGTGCTTACGCATACCTCACCATCTGAGGTACAACCACAGTTGTGGTCTAATCTTGTTACATATATAATCACCGACACGACCGCAGCCATTCTAAATCACATCAGATGTATGAGGCATGACCATAGCCATCCTCTACAACCTACATTGTGGATGACAAGGATATATCCTCAACTTACCACCCCCACATACTCAACAGTATGCACTCTGAGTTTCCCTTAGGAATACTCATTTCACCATCTGGAAAGTTCTGACACTCAGATGGATCTATGGCACAGGGCACTACATGATTAGAGTTTCACTTAATTAGTTATGACAATTGGGTGAATTAAGGCTGCATCAAACAAGTGGGCATACAAACCCTAATTCACTTCTAGCAAGCATATAAATATCACAACTTTTAAAAGATATAAAATGTGTGAAACATAATTTCTCATCTCATCATCACATGGTGCTATTCACTTGCCATTCATGAGACCACACTAGTCATCATATTGTCACAAGATATAGATCATTTTCACAATATCACAAGGTATCAACCCTTATCAACATAAGAGGATTACACCTCATTCAGGGATCAACCATGCCCAAAGGTCATTAAGACCATCATACTATCACATGATATAAATCCTTTTAACAATATCACATGGAATTAACCCTTATCAACACAAGAGGATTACACCTCATTCAGGGCTCAACCATTCCCAAATGTCATTAAGACCATCATACTATTCCCTACAAGATCATGATTATTTGTGCATGCCTTATAACAAGGCTCAACAAACTTACATATGATACACTGGATCAACACAATATTGCATTAATGAGCTAGGATATATCCATAAACAATCATAGAAGGGTTATATTAACATTAAGAACAATCCTTTATTACATAAACTATAAGGAATCTAGATATGATTAACCCTCATCATATTCATAATGCACATGTTTAGCATATGAAAGTATCAACTATGTGGCTATGATAACCATCAATTAACATATTAAGGTTATGATCATATTAAGGAGGTTATTTCACCACCATGCCATCATATAAGAAGATTAAACATGAATACTCATCTTTATCTATTTGCATTAGAGTTAGGTTCAACAAGATAAATTATATTAATGTTACTAATCAACACTCATACCCAAACCCTAACTCATGACATCCCCATTAGATCATGGATGCATAAGGTGAAGAATCACCATCACATTCCATATTATTCTCAAGTATGAACCCGCACATAAATAAAGGTATAACCATTGGGTTATAGCATACTAGAGTTTCAACAACAGTAACAAAGTACTCCATGATTGTATTAGTCATTCAAGGACTATTCATACCCAATTACCATCATTTAGTTATATTAAAGATAGGTATAACAAGCTATACCACATTAGGGTTACATATCCACACAATATGGTTATCATCCCTTATATTCATATAAGTGAATAGGTAAGACTATCTTATTAAGGGTAACTCTCCATTTGTTCCATCATTATTCAACCCATATCACCATACCACAATTTCACCCAGAACCATTGGATGTTTAAAAGGTAAGACCATTGGTTGTTTACATAAGTAAACACCTTGGATAAACCACCTATGAAGTCCTTTATTTGTTCTCTAGGAAGAGTCATCATCTAACCCTATACATACCTTGATTAACAACAAAAAAAGTTACCATGGAGAGTAGGATAAAACTCACAATCGACTATTCATTTAAAACAAGCCATCCATTATCAACAAGTAAGATCCTTAAGTTGATTATATAAAGGAAACCATCTAGTTGATCATATAAAGGAAACCATATAAATTACATTATTAGGACCAACAAATTACATTAGCCATCATTCCACTTTATTGGAGGAATAAACATTAGATCTTAACCATCAGGTCAAGTTCATATGTTAAAACAATCAATTATAGTATAGGTCCGACCATTGCATCAAGTGACCCAAGAAACCATTGGTCTAATGCTTAATTGATGCTACAACTATATGATTAACTCACCATAAATTTTGGAGACCGATCCACCATCATTAATGACCATTAAGTCACCATAGGTTGTTAGATCAACACTATATTCATTAATCAACATCAAATATTAAGCTAATGTCATCATTGATTGATAACATCAGTAGGGTACTTAATGGTTGATCATTAAACTTCTAATTGATCCAAAACCTGACCTAAGGGGGTGACCATAGGATGTCACCATCATATGACACCTTTGATTTCAACCATCAGTTGTCATGAAGACAACACCTTAGGGTTGTTACAATGGTACCATCATTTGGTCTTGGGTTTATAGATGAAATCAACTTAAAACCCTAAAATTGACCATTGGTTGATAGGCGTTTAGCACCATAGGTTATCAAACCAACCTTATCTAAGTCATATTATACCTTAGTAATAATATACACATGATCACAGGTTCATCTAGAACTGAATTCAGAATAGGAAACATTATAAAAATTGAAATCCAAGTCAAGCATAGCTTTTTAGTACATGGATCATCATTTAAAAGCAAGAACATGAGCTGGCAAGCTTATGATAAGCAATAAACGTGGAGCAAGTTATAAAACATTACTATAATTAGATGATAAACTCCCAAAAAGAATAAAACATGAGAAGGTAGGGTAGGAAATCCAAGCATAAGTTGTGAACTTGGCCATCTAGCACCTTTCTTCATCAAATGAGCAAACCCTAAGCACAAGGAGTAAGAAAGGTAGGGTTTTAGAGTTTTAGAGCAATTTATACCATGGAACAGAAAGGTTATGACCTGGAGAAAGGTAGGATAAAGGATAACAAATAAATAAATGGAGGAAATAAGAGGATTCATACTCTTTTAGGCTAAGATCACTAGAAGGAAGCTTTTCAAACCCTAAAAGGAACTCAATTGCAACCCTAGATTCTTTTTCCAAGAAGATCCCCTCTTTCTTATTCCTTGAATAGGAAATTCACAGAAGCATATAGGGATAACTAGGTTCATAGAAGGAGGGAATTGGTGGATTTAAAATGGATCGTTTGGGTTCTTAGGGATAAGTATATGAAACTTTAAGATAAAAAAAAGAAAAAGTTGAAGTTCTGGTATCTTTCCAAGTGTCTATGGCCTTAACTATTACGAATATGAAAGAACACACACAATAATCTCCCCTGATGTCCATAGAGGCATGCTTATCCCTCGTTTCTTCAATTTCCTAGCAAAACAAATAATTCATTAGTTGATAGCTACTAAAGGTAGCTCATCCATGAAGGGGTAAACTCTAAAGTACCCTTGAGGAAAACACCTTTAAACCAAGGTTTAAATAAGTTCCTCATGGCTCAAAAAGCTCAACAATGATTATAAAAAATCTAGGGAACATAATTCAAGTGATAAATTGCAAAGAAAACCTCTCAATTGGGTAAATTGTAGACAAGTCCAAAATGTGCATAAAATTTCATAACTTGCTCAAACATTGTCCAAATTGGACGAAATTTGAAAATTAAGCTTGTCTTATGATTTCAAAGTATATCACAAGGTTATATTAGGGTTATACGAATTAAATTACAATAATTAAGCTTTTTCAACACTTTAAGCAAGGTGAGGGGTCCCACACCATAAACCCCTAATAGGGATTTCACCCCTAAAATCCAAGGTACACATAGATGGACACTTCTCATGCATGTCATCCTCAATATTACACATGGTTACTTTGTTATTATGGTAATGTCACATCGCTCTAATAGAGGCCATGTTCTTCTCTTTTAATTCATGCATATCTTATCTTGGGTCAGCACAAAAATTCCCACAGAAGAAGACATTTGCAAATATGAAACATAGAGACTTTTTGTGCCACCTGTACAAATCTAATAGTAACTTTCAACTTTAAATTCTATCTATCATCCTAAAATTATATCTATTGTATCAACAAACCATCTATCCTTGATAGTGGTCTTGCCTAACTATCACTGAACCATACACAACATTATAGAATTACTTTTGTTTTTCCTTCCAAACAACATTTAGAGGGTCATCATCAACTCTCTCTCTCTCTCTCTCTCTATTGGAGAGAAATACTTGGAATGTTCATTTAATAAACATCTCCAATCTTCACATATTTCTCATACTGTTGATACATCTTGGATACTAGGATTCATTACCTTGGTATCCATCACATGTGCTATAAGGAACTCACATCATAATCTCATCCACTTTTACCAACATAACAAATCAAGAAATATAAGAGGAGTCTTCCTAATTATTGGAAGGATCAAAACCAAACTCATCACAAATTTTATGACCTTAGAACCATAGTCCAAACAACTTTATGCTATAATAAGTTATCCACCCTCATGTTTACAATGAATCCACACATACCAAGTGGCAATGATCCACTTGAAAGTTGTGCCCTAGAAAGGAAAGACACAAAGGGAAACAAACTTCCCACATCATGGTAGCATTGTTCAAGGGACACTAGCAAAAAGGTAACCAATTCGATTTTCATTATGGAGGTTACAACTTCTTATGTGTCATTTTACATTTTTCATTTAGGGTTCCTTGCCATTAGCATAGGAATCATCATGATTAACATATCTCATTACTCCTTCCTTGATGACTAGTTATCACGCTTGGATATGTTCTTATTTTATTATGTTTTTCAACCACTTATCAATAGGTAAATCATCATATTCCACATTTTCTTCATTAAACATGGATCATCTGCCTCAATTTGTTTCAAATGCCATGCTTATTTTACATTAACACTTTCTTACACACATAGGTTGGTCTGAGATCAACTCAGGTTCCACCTTATTCCTTTGTCATTATTCTCATTTATCTTCTCATTTTATACTTATCATTGGAGCTCTCTCCATCTGATTTGGATTTCATACCTTGAATCGCTTTATAAGAATAGACTTATGTGTATTTTACTTCATTGTCTTCTTGAATCACATCTTCAAGAACTCCTTTTTTTCTAATTTGTATTCAGATTTAGATTTCATGGTGTTGTATCTTTCTCTTATAGTGACCAAACATTCATGTTTTGATATATTATGATGCAATTCTGATCTTCTTTAAGGTAGGATTGAGATATTCACACCATGATTTCTTATTCATTATGCACTTTTGATTATCTCAATATGACTACTTGATCAAAGTAATCGCAAAGATAACAATCTAAGAGTTCCATATTTACCTTTCTTTAATAATTGAATACCTGGCCAGGGCACCCAAATAGTAAGATTAGGTAGTATGCACCATATTTTTATGTCATATTCCTAATTTTGACATCATCTTAGTCCTAAGTCCTAGTGTCTCTATAGACTGAGTGAACCTAAAGCTCTGATACCAACTTGTGAGAACCCATTATACTAAATGAGATTACTCAATACATAAAACACAATCAATCACCAATTAACCACATACCCAAAAATATAGGTAAATTAAAACTGATTTCAACATCAAAACCCAGTCAGAAACATTTGCATAAGAACCCAATATCTTTCTTGTATCCATACTATGCCAAAAATTTGATACAAATTGTTCCATCACCTTAACTACAACATATCTACTCAAGAGAACAATATTTGTAAATGCAACAAAACAAACATTAACATGCTAACAAAATTCAGATTCATTTGAAACACCATATACAAACTTTTTCTACCCGAACCTGAGAGTGTAGTGATGACTCTAGGACACACTACACATCTAAACAAATTTCTAAAAGATTCATTACTATAGCTCCTCTTTACTACCACATGTTTGTTTTCATCACTTCCGATTACCTAAAAAAATATGGCGAACCACAAGAGTGAGACCCATGTCCTAGCAAGAGATATAGCCTCCAACAACACATATTAATTACAACATTTTAAATAGTAGATAACTAAGCAGTTGGAGTATTTAATAATCAATTGAATAGATTGAACATTTCAAGTATACTAAACAGATTAAGAAAATCATCTTAGCAACAAGTATGATCATCCATGCATATATAGATAACAAATAAAACCATTTCTTTAGATAGATATCCACTCAAATATTATCAAATTGCATCTGATAACAATCATTATCATTAATCTGACTATCATCATATTCCTTGCTAATAGTACAAGCAATCTAGTAGCATAGGCATCCCTGACATCATGAATATGTCTAGTAATAAAACATGGCTATCAATATTGGCATATCAAATAAAGGCAACATATCTATATCATAAGTAGAACTAATATCATAACACAATGAACTGCATATGCATGATTAGCAGTTTAAGAATTTATAATTACGTAGGCATGGCTAGCAATATTAAACATAGATAGCAGTAACATCTTAACCATCAGTGTCAGTATATTTGACAACATAAGTATGTTTACAACATGATCATAACTACATCATAAGCATATCTCTTATCTCTTATTATACTATACATGATCTCAGTGAAAAGAAAGTGAATAAGGGTTTTCATCTAATATGAAGCATTGTGTATAACCCTAAATAGATATGCTATACAGCTGTCTTACATCTTTTATTGTGCCCTAAGGAAATTGAGGATACCACTCAAAATTCAACTAACCATTACTAAGTCGAAATCAGTGCCATATAGGATCTAGGAAGAGTCAGACTCCTAAGATCTTCTCCGCCCCTAGTCAGTACAGGTCAGCCACAATAACACATAAGGTCAAGCTACTAATAGCGTAGTCCATCCTTAGTATAGGTCACAACACTAGTGAAAGGAGGTGGGTACCACAGTTTTCCTCCAATCTTGTCACCTATATAATCACTGAGACACAACCACAACCATTCTCAATCACATCAGATGTATGAGGCATGACCATAGCCATCCTCCTCGACCTATAATGTGGATGACAAGGATATATCCTCAACTTGCCACCCCCACATACTCAACAATATGCACTCTGAGTTTCCCTTAGGAATACTCATTTCACCATCTGGCAAGTTCTGACACTCAAATGGATCTATGTCATAGGGCACTACATGATTAGAGTTTCACTTGATTAGTTATGCCAATTGGTGAATTAAAGCTGCATCAAACAAGTGGACATACAAACCCTAATTCACTTCTATTAAGCATATAAATATCACAACTTTTGAAATATATAAAATGTGTGAAACATAATTTCTCATCTCATCATCACATGGTACTATTCACTTGCAATTCATGAGACCACACTAGTCATCATACTATTATAAGATATAAATCCTTTTCACAATATCACAAGGTATCAACCCTTATCAACATAAGAGGATTAATTTAGGGCTCAACCATGCCCAAAGGTCATTAAAACCATCATACTATCACATGATATAAATCCATTTCACAATATCATAGGGTATCAACCCTTATCAACACAAGAGGATTACACCTCATTCAGGGCTCAACTATGCCCAAAGGTCATTCAGACCATCATACTATTCCATGCAAGATCATTATTATCAATGCATACCTTATAACAAGGCTCAACAACATCACTTACATATAATACACCAGATCAACACAATATTGCATTAATGAGCTAGGAAATATTCATAAACAACCATAGAAGGGTTATATTAACATTAAGAACTTTCCTTTATTACGTCAACATGCAAGGAATCTAGATAGGATTAACCCTCATCATATTCATAATGCACATGTTTAGCATAAGAAAGTATCAACCATGTGGCTATGATAACCATCAATTAACATATTAAGGTTATGATCATATTAAGGAGGTTATTTCATCATCATGCCATCATATAAGAAGGTTAAACATGAATACTCATCTTTATGTATTTTCATTAGAGTTAGGTTCAACAAGATAAATTATATTACTGTTACTAATTAGCACACATATCCAAACCCTAACGCATGGCATCCCCATTAGATCATGGATGCATAAGGTGAAGCATCTCCATCTGTAACGACCCTGCCTCCCAGTAACCCCCAATTAAGGGAGACCAAGAGGTCAGTGTCGTTATCCCAATTTCCGGATCAATGATTCGACAAATAATAAAAAATAATTATCAAATTCTACTAGCTAAACTGAAAGGCTGTAATCTTATCTTCCCCTATTGTCTATTTATTTTGATGTTATCTTCTCATTATCTTTGTTAGTAATTTAGTTGTATCTTCTTATCCTACCTTATATGGTTACATTGTATTATCTAATATAATTAGAGTGATAGAAATAAGATATATAACCATAGGATATGTTGTGTCAGTGTGTGGCAACATTGGGTGATAACGTAAGCCAACATTTTGTGCCAGGATGGAGAAGCTAAATAGATATTCAAAAAAGGAAAATAATGAGAACAAGAGTTGATTTCATGATTCTATTAAGGGCGTGAAACTGTGAGAAAATAATATTGCTTGTAATCTTCTTGATGTTTGTTGAATAGAATTTACAGTCTTCGACAATTTGTTCTCTCATTGTTACTTGTTTGGCAGTTATTGGTTATTTTATGGTTGTACTATTACCCGGTGTTTTCTTGCATTTGAAGCTTCCCCAAAATTACTTCAAGCAAGGCTAACAAATTGGAAATGTGTACATATTTATACAAGCAAATGATGAGGTTAGCGATCGTATGAAGTATAACCCATAGGGATAGTGAGAATAATGACATTAGAAACATCTAAAAAATAGTGATCCATATAATTTAGACAGTGCCACACGCATAATAAGGGGGTTTTAGTAGGGTCAAGGTTATGTTAATCGTCACATCTCCATTTACCGCGCTGCAGCAATCGCACCTTACATTCCTTATTGCTATCATGGTGTTATAATAATCCATAAATAATAAACAAAACCATTTGATTTTGTCAACTTTCGTACGTTTAAAAACAAAATAAGAAATGCATTTCACGTTTAAAATGATTCCCTCTTCTCCGTCCACTTAACAAACGCTTGAATCGATCTAGTCATCAGGTGTCTACTATTAGCATTATAGTACGGACACCCCCAAAATTCAATCATTAACTAACCAGTAAGAGGCGGGGCACGTTGATGATTTATAGTGAAGGGGGTAATTACCCTAGGCCTTTCACTTTGTTTCGTATTATATCTCCCTCCCAATCTTTCCCCTCCCTCACCCAACTCAAAACCTTGGATCCGCCTTTATGTTCCTCACGGATCGTTGTCATCAGTCTAGCAGCAACGCTGTTACGGGCCGCTGAATCTCCTTTCAGTTTTAGGTCACGTTGAGCACGCACGTAAGTTTCTTGTGAGCTTATAGCTCATCTGTACGTAGCATGTACAGTCGGCAGTGGCCAAACCCTTTTCTACTGCAAAAGAGCACATTGTTAGTCTGTTGTGATCCTGACGTCTTCCAAACAAACAAAACTGCTCCTCCTCTCTTGATGGGTTATGTCGTGCAGTGTGGGAGCTCAGTACCTAATCGCTACTCAGCAGCCAAGCGATTTGAACGTGGAGCAAACAGAGCTGAGGTTTTTCTAGAGTACAGTCTTTAGACACTTTGCCTGCTAGCATCAAGTTCTGATGTGGTGGGAAGAAAACAGGTATTACATACTAACTAATAGAAACGAGTTTAGTTATTATACGGTCACCCTTACTTCCATGGGCGGATCTAGAGAGAGAGGGCCGGGGTGGGGGATGGGGGTTGGGGGGCAACATTATGAAATTATACATTTATAAATTGGTCAAATACGAGTATATATAGGATGTTTTGTGATACATTTCAGAGTAAACTGCTAGCTAAATTAGTATCAATGTGCTACTTTTAAACAAGTTGTTTAGGTTTAAATCTCACCTACACTAATTTTCTTGGAGTCATTCATCTCAGCCCCCTGTTATCATTAATGCTAAGATTTTCCAACTCACCCCTCCGTATGGGCATTTTCTGGATCTGTCGTTAAGGGCCCCTTTATTGTTTTCCTTTTCTGAACGTATATGTTTTCTTGAGAACTATTTGTGTTTGCCCTCTTCCTATCCGAGAGGCGGATGAATGACCCTCATGGACTTTAATTTTAAAAGGCTTCTTCTTTTCTCTCTCCATACGACTGATATGTTGTAAACTTCATTAAAATGGATTAATTTTCAGGGGTGGATGGCGGGGGAGGGGCTGTCAGGGTTCTAGCCTTCCTCCCAATGAATATATAATTATAAGATTATAGTAAACTTAAACACATTATATACAACGTTGGTTTCTTTACTCATTTCTAGCAGCACGTGTTCAAATACCAGCTGTTAGACATCTTTTACAGATAAAGTACATATTTCTTCTTAGAACTGTAGTGTAATTCAGCACCTCCTAATGTAACGTTCTGCATGCGCCACTACCTATTTCCCTCAATGTGATGATGGGAGCCAAGGGAGCTCGGGTGGAATGGATGAGATTTTGATATGTTAGAGTAAATGGAAAAAAATACAAGTTTTCCTTCTAGCTAGATACCAACAAAGGAAATAAGATTACGTTTATTTTCTAATATTCATCTTCTAAATCCTATCAATCTGGAAACAAGTGTTAAACGGATTTTTTTCTTCGGTCCAAATCTGCCACAAATGTGCCCAATAGCATACTCCAAATTTCTTTGATATATCGAGAGAAAGAGGGGGCAAAGATTTCCTTCAACCCCAGCAATGATGTGCTCACTAAACGTCACTATTTTGTAAGCGACACGTGGTCGGTGCATTGTGAAAGAAAATATCATATTAGTTACAAAATCGTCCCTTGCCCTCGACTTTGTTATATTTTTTCTTGTAATTGGTTATATTATAAGTGTAGCGCATCACCGTTGTGATTACTCGCGGCCCATTATGATTTTATAGGATTTTGAGAAGTTTTGGACAGTCTGGTAATAGTATTGAAGAGTTTGGTGTTTTGGGCTACTATGGAATACATTGAAAGTGTAGAATGGTTGGAAGAAGGAGGTCCTTGACAGAGGATTTTGAACAATTTTGGACAGTGTGATAGATGTTGCAGAGATTAGTGGTTTTTCGAGTATTTTGGGAATTTTTAAACAATCGTTTAGTGGTTTTAATGAGTTTGATGAAAAGGACACCTGCAAACACAATTATTGTTTCTAGATTGTCCAACGATCCAATTGCCTTTTGTATCCCTTATCACCACTGCAGTCGCGACCATCCCTCTCCTTGAGGCGTCTCTAGTATTCATCTTTGTCCATCCTCCGGGAAATGGTATCCACCTCTCATTAGGTTCATGCTATCCGGATATATACATATTTATCCATTTTATTTGTATCTTTTAGATCTTTTTCTCGGAAACTTTTTTTATCATTCTCTATTTTAGAGTTAATTGTTTGAACTTAGCTTTTTTGTGTCAAACTCTATTTTCAAGGTTTTATAATTCAATATATGACTTCTGAAATTTTTGTGTATCTAAATGGACACGAAGTTGATCGTGAAGCTTATAATATTTTATTAGGTCTATGGATAAGATTTGAAAATTTTAGAGATCGTTTGAATAATAATAAAATTCATATGGGACAAAAATGATAATTTTCGGTGATATTTTTGTTAGATAGCTAAACGAATTTATTTTTCAATGAAATATGGATGAAGAGTTGTTACGGTGGTATTGAAGTATGATATAAAATTTCAGAGAAATCAGAGCTTGTTTGATGGTTCATAAATTATACAAGAACTATAATTGAACTAAATTTAATGGTCCAAGTCATTTACATTATTTTTATGAAATAGTAAAACCTTAATATCGTAGATTTCCCTTTTTTGAATAAGGTGAAATTTAAATGTAGCCTTTTGATTAAAATTTTGATTTTCGATCAATTTTGGAGAAATTATAGATTAATGATTTTGGAGATATGATTCATAAATAGTATTTGAAATCATATTTAATGGATGGTGTGATTTGAAATATGTTTAAAAGTGTTCATGAGAAAATAAAGTCTTGTTGAAGCATTGTGTTAGTTTTATTTAAGAATAAGTGTGGATTTTGCAGACAAATATTTATTTTGGAAATCAGTTATGACTACAGAAAGATGTTTGTATGGTCTGGTCAGTCTTATTGACAATTATAGTGCTTTAACATATATCTTGTTAGAAGAACTACTTTAACCTCCAAATATTTATATTTTCAACACATGAAGAGAGAGGGGGGGAGGGATACATACCACTACATAATAAGGAAGATCTGGTCAACATTTCATAAAGTTGGAGGTTATGGTCTTTACGGTTAAAATATTTTGAAAAGGAAAGAATTGAGGTGTATAATGTTGTTTTAAAGGCATCAATTTAATTAGTTGCAAGTTGGTGATAGACACCATGTACAAACTTTTATGGTTCATTTTAATAAAAAGAAAAATTATTTTCTTTTATTCATATGATTGTGTGAGATTAATCAGACCAAAAAGGGATGGGCGCTTCAATCACTCTACCACTGTCTAGGTAGTGGGGTTATGATTGGGTTAAGAATGGTTCTGTGAGATTTGGTATTAGAGCCTACACACTTCCATATTCGTTATTTAAATGACTCCTTCATATCTCTTGAACCAGGAAACATTAAAAATCCTTAATGGAAATAATATGGTGTCTAGGCTCGGGGTTTTGCTAATAATCACCTCCTATCCATCTCACAATAGTGGTTGAGGTTCCCCACTCTAATTGGGGCCAAAGTTGATCCAGAAGGGATTTTATCTATAAACATAGAGATTCATACCATTTCTCATGTTTTCTTAAAAGGCTACCCATACCCACTTATTAGAAAGTAGTATGATGATTTCTCATCTTCTTGTCTCTTATAGAGTGTCTTCACTTGACTTGTACCCTCCCTATTTTTTGGTTAGCATGGGATTGTCAACTAAAATATGAGAATTTTTTTTGCTAAGTATGGACTAATATTGTTCCATGTAATGATATTGAATTGAAATCCCTGATTGATATATGAAAGTACTCCTTAAAGTGATGTACTTGTGTGTAATGTTTATACATACCCAATATCGACAAATTGGTTATAAGTGCTTCCTATGATTGAGGTGAATTTTTTATATGGTGAAATAAGGTGGAGCTCATGTTTTACACCTCATGGTTGATGAGGTCCCTATTGATTGAACTTATGTTGACCCTATTGTTTTTATCAAACTTCAACCCATGGCTATACAAATCTTTCTATATTGAAATGATCATGACCCATACCTTGATATGACTATGTCTTTGGACCCCTAGATCATGATGTGAAATCTCGTTACAAGAGGCAACTTCCATATTGCCTTTTGTGCATCTTTATAAAACTCAATTTTGAAAAGCATGAATCGTATGAAGTTTTGACTGCACACTATTATGATTAAACTCTAGAGTTTCCAATTTGACTTCTCTTTTCCAAAAGACATTTCTTTCCTTGATCTGTGAAAGGTATGGAGCTATATTATAGTCCCAAGTTTGCAAAATCTTGAAATATGATTTCCTATTTACGACCTTGGTCTATGATCTTGTAACCTTATGAAGTACAATTTGGTAATTGATACCTCCCATATTTTGCAATGATCAACATTTAATGAGTATGAGTATTAATGTGTCAGATTAGGGTTTTAGTTGACTCATTACTTCCCTAACTTTGGTCACGTCCCCATTTATGACTTCCTGTAAATTTTCATCTTGTTGATTTCCTTTAGTGTTTAGAAAGGTAACCCCTCCCACCTGATTTTGATTCCTACATCCAATAGGCGAGGTCTATGACAATATGAATACTCAATTGTGAATCTCAATTTAAATACAACGTTGATGAGTTTTTAGATAAATTCCTAAAAAGACCTAGATCTATATCATTCATCAAACCTTGATACCTTGGTAACCAAAATTGGTGACTGATATCACAAAGTTCACTCGATTGTTGCTCATTTTTTTAATATGGATGAATGATCTCCCCTAATGTCTAAATAGGAACCTAAACCCTAGCTGTGAAATGTTTGGACCTATAACATGGATGACTAATGTTTAACTTTCAATATTAATCTATGATATATAGACTCATGATTATGGATCCTAATGTTGATATCACTCTTGTAATCACCTATGTAGATGTTGAGATCATCCTTGATATATGGCAAGTGACTTTCATATTCTTAAGTCTCAAAATGTTTGAAAAGATGACTATGTGGATTCATCCAATTTTTGTATAGGGGGTAACTCTCATGTGGACTAGGGTGGGACATTACATTGCTTTAGAGCATGAAATCACGATATTGAAATATGATTTTTGTATCGAATTGTTGAAGTAAAAAAATCTATGACATGGATGTATAACTCCACCTAGGGCATACGGAAGCTAGGACCCAAATATGTTGGGATTATTATACTCATGACACAAGAACTCTATTACTCTGACTTAAAATTTGATCATTCAATTTTGTTACCTTTGACCAAAAATCTCAAATCTTGAGATGATGAATTGATGATAATTTTGAGGATGATATTTTTTGTTAGAGAGTCAAATTCCTAAAAATGGCCTAGGTCTAGTCATCATCAACCTTGATTATCCTTGAGCATGAATGGACATCAATGTCATGAAATTTTTCTAGATTGTTGGTTTTAGATGAATGATCATGCCTAGGGGCTAAAATAGGAAATAGTACCCTACTTCGAATGATTGACAACAAAAACATTTGATATGTGAATCTTGGCTCTTAAATCATAATTTTGTTAGATCATGACCGATTTTGATCCATGATAGATAATCTCTACACTTGTTCCCAACCTCTACTCGATATAGACATGACTTTGAACTATGATCTTTTGACCTCTAATTTATCAATACAAGTTTATAACTAACTTTTGATTTCAACATGATCATAATTTTGAGGACATGACATGGATTAGATACTCCCAATTGTTGATGTCATTTTTTATGTTTTGGGGATCATATTCTTTCAAGGTGGGAAGGATGTGACAAACTCAATTTTTAAGGTTTATAATCTAGTATATGAATTTGAGATTTTTGCATATCCAAATGACCCCAAAGTTTGTTGTGAAGCTTATAATCATTTATTAGATTTATGATTAAGATTTGGAAATTTTTAGAATTTTTTTGAATAATAATGTAATTAATATGTTCCAAAAAAATGATAATATTGATGATATTTTAGTTAGATTCCTAATATATTTATTTTTCAATAAAATTTTGGTGGAAGAGTTGTTACAATAGTTTTGAAGTGTCATATAATACTTTTGACCAATCAGATCTTATCTGATGGTTCAAAAATATTATACAAGAACTATAGTTGAATTAAATTTAATGGTTCAAGTCATTTACATTACTTTTATGAAACTATCAAACTTTAATGTCTTGGGTTTCCCTCATCCAAATAATGTGAAATTTTAGTTGGTACTTATTGACTAAATTTTAATTTTGATAATTTTGGAGAAATTATAGATTAACTATTTTGGATATGTTGTTAATAGATGGTATTTCAAATCATGTTTAATGGATTATGTGATTTGAAATACGTTTTAAAGTGTCCATGAGAAAGTAAATTCTAACTGAAGCATTGTGTTGTTTTTATTTAATGGTAAGTGTAAATTTTGCAAACAAAAAAATATTTTGGAAATCAGTTATGACTGCAGAAAGATATTTTGATGATTTGGTGAATGTTAATGACAATTATGACATTTTAATATATATCTTGTTAGAAGAATTATTTTGAAATCCGAATCTTTCTATTTTCAACACATGAAGAGATAGAGATGGAACTTTACATAATAAGGAAGATCTGATCGATTTTTCATAATGGTCTTTAAGGTTATAATATTTTCAAAAGGAATGATTTGAGGTGCACTTAAGGCATCCATTTAATTTAGTAGTAAGTTGATATTGAAATCATGTACAAATTTTATGATTCATGATAATAAAAAGAGACATTATTTTCTCTTATGCATATGATTGAGTGAGATTAATCAAGCTAAATAGGGAGGGGAACTTCAATCCCTATACCACTGTCTAGGTAGTGAGATTGGGATTGGGGTAAGAATGGTTTTGTGACATTTTCCTTCAATGACTGGAGTTTTTACTAGATTTGGATGACTTTTTAGGAAAATGTTCAAATCAAACCAATGCCCATAAAGATCCAAGAATTAGAGACTTCAATTGCATATTTTTCAGCCTCCCAGACTTGCAATCGATTGACTGGCACACCTAGATCGGTCAAACTCAGAATCAAGAAAGCTCATTGTTACACAAGAATTGTTTAAGCCTAGAAACTCCAACCATACTTAGTTAAAGTTAGAATAAAAAAGGTTCATTATTCCAAAGACATGGTCAAGAGCATAAAAACCAACCAGTTGATTGGCTCACCTTTAAAACCAGTCAAACTTAGATTTGGAAAGGTTCATTACTTTAGAAAAATGTTTGGGTCAAACCAAACATTTAAAGCCAACTCATCAACTGGTGTTCCAATTGACCGACTCACGTTCAAGACCTAGTCAAACTCTAATTCTGGAAGTCTCATTATTGTAGTCAAACTCATTTTCTGTCAAAGAAAGAAGTAACATTAGTTAATTGATTAGATCCCCAAGCGATAGACTCACACCCCAGACTCAATCAAGCTATTAGTCTCTAGCGCAGTATTTAGGGTTTTTCACCCCTCCTTCTCCCCCTATAAAAAGAGGGGGAACTCCAAACACAAAGGGGATTGCATATATTAAATCTCATATTCTAGGCTTGTTGTTGTTTTAATTTTTATTTTGTGTGAGTAGTTTTATTACTAGGACATGTAGAGTAGACCCATAGCCAATTCTTTACTTGATTGTATTTGACTCTAATATTTTAGTGAATGAATTTTTCAAAATCATTTTTGCATTAGATCCTTGGTTAATAAGATTATGTCCTTGTGGGTGATGAGACCTCAAATCCCAACAAGAATGAAAGATTTATTTATGAGACCTCTGATTGAAATTATGATCCTTTTACCCATCTAATCTTGCATTATAATTTTGGTTAGTTACATTATGTTCTTCTGGGGTGATGAGACCTTGAATCCTGACATGAATAAATCCATAATTTCTTCATGAGGCCTCCCATGGAAATTATATTCTTTGTACCCAGTTTATCTTATTTTTTATATCTTATCTTGACATGACCATTTGACCCATAAGTTTGAACATTGAAATGGAAATCACATATTCTTTTATTAGAACTTAAATAGGAATTTGTTGGACAGTTGGTAGATGATCCTCAAAACGTCAAGACCTCAGGTTTCAGAGAAGTCTGACTCTTGTGAGACGTATGCTTTGAAAGGACTCAAATTTACATGGTCTTTATTTAATCATTAAAACTTAGGAGTTGAATCTGTTAATGTAACAATGTGGTTTTTGGTGATGATCATCTGGATCCCCAATATCTATTACGATTTGATTTAAAACCCATTTTAACTAGTTTGTTTCCACACTTTTGATTTCCTTTTTAGTTTTAATCAACCATTAACAAACTAGATTTTTAATATTGTTCATCACAACTGGTTTGAATTTAAGTTTGATTAAGCCATTTGTTGGGACTGATGCCATGATATACTCATATCAACTCATTGTGAGTTGTTAACCATAAAAGAACTCTAGAAAAATTTTCCCTAGTAGATTTGCTGTGTTCTTGTCAACACATCAAATCTTGGCGTCATTGCTAGAGTCGACAATAGAGTTATTTCCAGATCCTATTACATTGAACAATTAGGATTTTCTTCTTACAATTTATTTTTGTGATTTTAGTTGGTTTTGTCATTTTTATTTTGTTTTATAATTTCTTAGTTTATTTTTAAATTTTTAGTTTGTTCCATAATTTTATTTTCCTCCAGTTTTTGTTTCCTTATTAGATTTTTTTCTAACCTTTGTTCTATTTCAAAAAGAAGGATGGTCTGGTTATCAAATGGGGTGACATCCATACTAGGCGATCCAATCATCTAGAAATATTTACTGTCATGATTAGTTTTCCTTGTTTAAAGATGATTAAAGTGTTAGAAAAGTATATTAGTTAGTTATTGTTTTCCTATTCAAAGAACAATGTATGCATCTTAGTGGTGATTTATTTGCAATGATTACCTTATTGTGACATCCCCCTCAAGATGAATGCTTCTGCACAGTTACATTATATATTCATAAAATAGGGTGTTACATTAATGGTATCAGAGTAGAAAAATGGATGGCCACCAAGAAGCAATCTGATTCATATCATCTAACCTTAGGTATAGAAAAAGTATGTTTATGATATTAGAAATCAAATTAGAGGTCTAGTGTTATGTGCATAGATGTTTTGGATTTTTGTGTCTAACTCTAGAATTGTATATAACATACTCTCTCTTTTTCCCATGTGTTTGTGGTATATGACACATTCTTATGGAATTTTGTAGAGAGAATGTTATGTGCATAATCTTAATTGTCTAGTCCTTTCAAGTGCATGTGGTATGGGACATGTGCATGAGAGAGGTTCTAAGACAAGTGTGATAAATTATGTCATATTTGAGTATATGAGCAGCCGACATGTATTTAAAGGTGACAAATAAAATAAGAGTTGTCATTAAAAGTTTGAGACCTATAGTTAGTTAAACCCAATCAGATTCATGGTGGAACCAAGCATGCATTCGAAGAGTAGATATTTGACATATATAAGAAAGAATCAGAACCCCAAGAGAAGAGAGTTCTTTTGCCATATCAATGATGATGTGAAATGGATTACCCACATGTTGGTTATAATAATGAGTTTTAGATAGTGTTTTACCATTTGAATGAGACCTTAAGATGAAATTAGAAACTAGTGTACATAGAATATGTTAAACCCTAAGGTGGGTAGTACCCAAGAAAACTTCGAGGACAAAAATTATAAAATAGTTTTTATTAAATTAACAATATTTGAAGGGCTTAATGTAAAAAGGTCATGGAATGATATTCCTAAAAACAATAAAGTAAGACAAATAAGAAAAAATTAAAACTTAAAATGCACTTTCTCTTATACATATTCCATCATCTATTGCAATTAACTTAAAATGTTGAATGAATGATTTCCCTTCTCTTTTTCTCACTATCGTCCTTGAAAATGTTTAAAAGAAATAAAATTGGAAAATAAAAGGAGTAGAATTTGAAATGATAAGCATATAGCTTGAACACGAAGTCTACTTTTTTTTATAGCTTTTAACATAAAAGGGAGACAACATAATCCACTATTTCTCTCTCCTCTTTAGAATATTCAAAAGACAAAGAAAAATTCAATGCAATTAATGGCTTAATTTTGGATGCATGGAAAATAATATTTATCAATCACATGATGTGGATATTACTTTCTTTCCCCTATTGAATACATGTAACATTATCTTCTCTCGAGTCTCTTTCTTTAAAAAAAATTTCCATAAAGGCATAATAGATTAGATGTTTATAAATATTGATCATGTCATGTTTAGAGTCAAAAAATAATTAAGGAGAATCTTTTCACATTATCTCACCTTTAATGCATGAAAATGAAGTAAATAACAAATATGGACATTGTGAATAAAAGATATTCAAAAATCAAATTTATTGACTAGGAAGGATCTAGAGTATGTAATTAATGTGTGGTCCAAATTTTGTTTTGTTTCAAATTCGTTTGACCTCTCAAATAAATTTAAAAGACAATGGCAATCCATTTAACACATGCAATGTAAACATTAATTAACTGTTGGTCAAAATTAGTCAACATGAGACTATTTAAAATAGTAGAAGGGAAGCTTTAAAGAGAGTTTGATTATTTTCTTTTTAACATTCCAAAGTTTGAATAGTTGAATACAATATGATAAATATATTAATTTGAGACTAAAAAATGTGGGTTTTGACCCATCACCTTTCCAACATCACTAGAAAGCGTGATATGAAAATGAAAATGTCATTATTGTTGAGAAGATGTTATAAAAGTTATATATTTGATATTGACAATTAAAAATGGTTTATTGCTACATAGTTATAACATCATTTTAAACAGTTATGAAATATATGGGAGTAAGTAATGGCATTCAAAAAATTTAAATAACATAATGAAAAGTAATGGCATTCAAAAATTTTAAATAACACAATGAAAACACTTGTATATTCTTGCTATAAAATTAGTTCATGTAGAAGTAAGGTAAAGTTATTTTTCTCTTTCCACCATTTTGTGTTTTTTAATGAAATACTGTGTCTCGACTTTAGTTACATGGAAATAAGACATTATTGTAATTATGTAAAAACTCTCTCACGTTTTCTCTCTTTCTTTATGATTACAAATAAAATGTAATGGTAATTTAGTTAATGTAATACTTTTGATAAACAAATAAAAGTAAACGATAATACATTCTCTCTTAAATATCTCATATAAAAGATATGAAAGATAATAAAGGAAATTCACAAACAAAAGACAATTAGTTTAACCACAAAGTTGGACTTCAGTAATCAACAAAGAGAAAGATGTTTTTCACCTATCTTACCTTTTATTATATTGGAGTTAAGATAATGGCCAATGTTTAATTAAAGGACAAAGATATTAATTTTTTTAAATCCACTTGGACTAGAAAGTTTTAGACTTCTAACACCTATGAAAGGGACTCCCATGATCCTAGCATACAAGGAAAAAGCACACTAGCCTATGTTCTTGCAAATCACATCTATGTGCTGCCTCAAATATTAGAGAGACCGTCTTAGGATCAACTTCATTCCAAGAAGACTAGCCTTTGTTCTTGTAAATGACATCCAAGCACTGCCTCAAAGATTATGGAGACCATCTTAGGATCAACTTTACTCCAAGGTAAATGGGTCATGCTGCTGAGCACAAGTATTTTTGGTTGGTTGCATGCTAAATATAATTAGAAATTATGATTTCAAGTTTAATGTTTTAAACATGCTCACTATATCAAATTGATTGATGATTGCATTATGTTATGTCATATGGTTATAACGTTCACTAAGATTAGAGATTATGGTTAATGATTCATGAAAATTAATTTTCAAGATCAAGAGGGAGAAATCACATCATGTTAAGTTCAAGGATCATGTTAATGTTAATGTTTATGTTAATGATCAAGTTAAATTGGAATTGAACTACTCTTTATATGCTCCTTGAATCATGGACCTAAAGGGGTCGTCAAGGGCTTGCCTAACATCAAGGGATTTCCTAGCAATCATGTGCTCCTAAGGGGGCACCCTAGAGGGATGCATACATTTACTATTCAATTCTTCATGTTATTAATGAATCAAGAATTATTATAGTTAATTCATGCGAACTTTTCTTACATGTCAAGTATACTTTATTTTGTTCATATTATAAAGTGTCAGTATCATTTACTGGTGTGTTGATTTCTGCCTTTGCATGACTGGGGATGCGATATCCCTAGGAGTTGGAGAAATTAACGATTTGAGAGGATCAAGAAAGGACTAGAAGACCTTCAAGATCCAACTAGTGGGGTGCTATCTATACTAGGCGATCTAATCATCTAGAAATATTTACTTTAATGATTAGTTTTCCATTTTTAAAGATGATTAAAGTTTTAGACATGTAAATTAGTCAGTTATAATTTTCATATTGAAAGAATAATGTATGAATCTTAATGGTGATTTATTTATTTATTTGCAATGATTAACTTATTATGACATCCCCCTCAAGATGAATGCTTCCTCTCAGTTACATTATATATTCATGAAATGGGGTGTTACATGCCTTCTCCTTTGAAAAAGGTGATCCTCCATGGGTCTTTGGGAAGATTTAACCCCAAGGACACCCCATGAATACTATGATGTCCCCAATCCACATTCATATCGACAACACATCCTCCATTAATAAAGGAATATTTGTAGATTCTACTGGAAGGACACCATAGTATTAATGGAGGATATGTTGTCGAGGGTTGGAGCCTTGAACATCACAGTTTCATGGTGTCCCCATTTGAGTTTCCATGACCATTCAATCATTGGGTGCACACCATGAAACTCTGATGTTCAAGGCTCCAACCCTCGTCAACATTCCATTCCACTGGATATATTTTGAGCTCCTAGGGTCACCTAGTGATCTCCATGAAATTCTTTGCTCCATTCCAATTTTACATTTTATTTAGGACGAGCAAAATGTTAAGTTCAGGTTGGAGGTGTGTGATACATACCTTTTCCACTCACTCTATCTTTCTCTTGTAGAAATTTCTTTTATGTTATTTGGTTTCAAATTTCAGATTTTCCAACTTTGACTCATTTCTTTCATATGCATGTGCTCAATATATCCCCTTTATTGAAGGAAATTTTTTGCAACAATTTCATAATACTACCTTTGTTAGAAATCATTTGTCACCTAAGATCTTAATTAGCATTGTTTCCTTGGGAATGTTGGCAAGACATATTAGATAGATATGAATGAAACACATTGGGTATTCATTTTATTTGTATAATGGTTTGTAAAGTTTGTAGATTTTGCTTTTTATAGAATGATATGAACTAATGTTATAATACTCCCAAAGTGGTGAAATATGAAATATGAGAATGTAAAATTTTAATCTCTTCTATACTTCTTCTACCACCTTATCTCTCCATACAACAAAAGAAAAAGAAATCAAAATGCCAAAAAATGTGCCAAACTACAAGTTTGGGGTGGCATATCCTTCCCCCTCTACTACTTCTTCCATACCCCTCATAAATTTCACATAGGCATACCACCAAGAAAAGATACCAAAGCACACACTAAAAAGGTATAGTCAATGTAATTACAACAAAGTTAAAATGTCTCAAGTCGAATAGAGGAGAGATTTACTCCTACCATACTGCCCTTCACTCCATTTTTCCACCTAGGATATTCTGTCAAACCCCCAATTCACCAATTAGAAAACCCTAGTCTTGTGCAAAACCTCGTACGAATATGCGGGAGTGAAAATTCAGAAGGGATGTAGCATCTATTTCTTTGCGAGTCTTGAAATAGAAGCAAATTCAGATGGACAATGTTTCAAAATTGTGTTTCATGGTTCCAAGAAATCAGGATCACCTGGCCATGGACGGTGCTGAGGAAACAAATAGAGCTATGCATGCGAGGAGGGAAAGAGGTCAGTATTAGTTGGTTGGTGTCTATGATCTTGTTTTACTTGAGGACAAGAAACATTCAAGTTTGGCGTATTCAATAAATGCATATTTATCCATTTCATTTGCATCATTTAGATCTCTCTTTCTGATCATTTTGTTTATTATTTCCTAGTTTTAGAGTTTATTTTCTTAATTGGCTTTTCCTTCTTTAAATGGAGTGTTTACTAGATTTGGCTGACTTTTGCAAGGAAATGATCCAATCAATCCAAAACCCAAAAGTATTGACGAATCTGAGGCCTAAATTGCATATTTTTAGCCTCCCAACCTCCCATTTGATCAACTACACACCCAATCAGTCAACTTTCCAACAAGACCAATCAAGCTTAGAATCAATAACGGTCACTATTTCACAAGAATTAGTCAATCCTAAAAACTCCAATATAGGCTCAGTCAAAGTTAGAATTGAGAAGGTTTATTATTGCAGAAAACATGGTCAAGATCAAAAACACCAATCGATCGACTAGCAGCACAGTCATCGACTCGCCAGTAAGACCAATCAAACTCACATTTAGGAAGGCTCATTACTTCAAACCAAATGGCCGAGTCAATGCAAAAATTTAAAGATAACAGAACGAATGATTACCCAGTCAAAGGACTCAAATTCAAGACCTAGTCAAACTCTGATTAGAGAAGTCTCATTACTGTGGTGAAACTAGCTTTTTGTTTGAAGAAAGAAGTAATTCCAGTCGACAGATTGGATCCCTAATCGATTGACACACACCTTGTCTCAGCCAAATCAATTGTCGACAACATAGTTTTTAGGTTTTCTGCCCCTCCTTTCTCGGTATAAAAGGATGGGGGCTCCAAAGACAATGGGGGATTGGATATCCCAAATCTCATATTCTAGGATTCATATTGTTTTTATTTCCATTTTGTCTAGGTAGTTTCCTTACCGGGGCATGGGGTATAACCCCATAACCTATTCTTTATTTAATTGTATTTGACTCTAACATTTTCGTGAATGAATATTTTGCACCCATTTTTGAATTAATTTGATCCTCCATTAATTAGATTATGTTCTTGTGGGTGATGAGACTTCAAATCCCAAAAAGAATGAACATGTAATTTCCTGGTGTGGCCTCTAATTGAAATTATTATTCTTTTACCCATCTGATCTTACACTTGTTTTTTAGTTAGTTACATTATGTTCTTGAGTGGTGATGGGACCTCGGATCCCAAGAAGAATAAACCCATTATTTCCAGACGAGACCTCTAATGGAAATTATGATCTTTCTTTTTAGTTTATCTTATTTGTTACAACTTAAGGAGAAGTGACCATGTGATCTATAAGTTTGTACATCAGAATAGAAATCACATGTTCCTTGATGAGACCTCAAACAAGAATTTGTTGGATGGTTGGGCGAGGATCCTCAAAACACTAAGTCCTAGGGTTTGATAGAAGTCTTACTCTTGTGAGATTTGTGCTTCAAAAGGACACAAATCCACATGGCCTTGATTTAATCATTAAAACTTAGGAGTTGAATTGGTTAATCAAAGAATGTGGTCTATGGTGGTGATCACCCGGACCCCCAATATCTTTTATCATTTTATTGAAAACACATTTTAACTAGTTTGTTTCTTCACTTTTGATTTCCTTTTTAGTTTTAATCAACCACTCTCAAACTAGATTTTAAATATTAATAATCTCAACTTGTCTAAATTTAACTCTAATTAAGTCATTCTTTGGTACCATTACCTTTTTATACTCATATCAAATCACTTGTGAGTTATCAACCATAAAATGGTTAAACTTTAGTGAAAATTTTCTATAGTAAAATAGTTGGGTTCATGACAACACATCATACTGCATTCGAATGCTTTCTTAATACTATTGATGAGACTGAGTTTGATAGTTAGAGATATCAATTTATCTTCCAAAACATGGAGGATTCTAGCCTCCAAATTTTTCCAAGTAATGAGCATTACCAAGTTGCTTCCCCTATTCTTCATATTTAGGTACTAGATCATCGGGACCACCTCCAATAAAAAATTTGGGATCCACCTCTTCTATCTTGCAAAGCATCTAGACATCCCAAGAAAGAGGGAAGTCCTTAAGGGAGTGAAGAGTGATCTCCTCCTTGAACTTATGTCATGGCACATGGTGTCCATTGTAAGGTGTCTGTCCCACCTTTTTTTGTTTGTGGGAATAGCACCTTTGCAGGATATCCAAGTAAACATCCTTGCCCTCTTGGGCACCTCGACCTCCCAAATCCTATCCTAGAAACCATCTCTTCTTATATTAATATCCTCCTCTAGCAATTGGTATACTGAAGCCATGGTGAATTGACCTTCCTTGGTTTCCTTCCACACCCAGTTATTTTCTCACCCCTCCCTACACAAAGTTCTCACCTTATTAAAACATTGAAGTACCTCCTCACCGAGATATCTTCCAAGAAAATTGTCATCCCACCCTCTGTCATGTGGTTTGCAAGTATATATGTATATAAGTATATATATATATATTTATATATTTATATATAGAGAGAGAGTCAGGCTAGAATACACTCGAGTGTATTCGGAGAAGAATACACTCAAGTAGTTTCTCATGATGCAATATTTTTTTTAAATATAATTCATTGATATTCTTAAACATCTTTTTAATAGCTCATACATAAAATTTGAGCACATTTGGACATTTATAGGTCATGTTATAAAGACCGCAAAAATTATACATTTCAAATTAGTTTCATGCGTCGATTTTGTTTCCCTTGGATGACTCATCCAAATGGGCTCAAAATTTGTATGTAGTCTGGTTATAGTATGATGGTGAAGATCAATGGTTTACATTTTACAAAATATAGTCTTGATATGCAAACACAATTGAGTGCATTCATGCGATCTATACACTCGAGTGTATTCTAGCCTGCTATATATATATATATATATATATATATATATATATATATATATATATATATATTACTTATTAATCCAAAAATGTTTTCCATCAGGGTGGTGCACATCAATCCATCATTCAACCTGTATGGGCACACAAAATGGGATGCATGGTCAATCGTAGTGAATTCTAAGGTGCATGTGTGGGTCTATCAAAGAGAAAAAAAATTGATAGTCAATTATAGGAAGCTTGATATGGCTAATATGTGTAGTTAGTTTTATAGGAGCTATAGTTGTTTTCCTTGCATGATGCAATCTATCGTCAACTAAAACATGTTATTTACTAGGATATAATATTATATTCACCATGAATAAATGTTATTATACATTAAAATCTAAATATGTCTAATAACCAATTATGGCATGAATCAAGTTTTTTTAGATGATTTTGATGAAGAGATTGATTTCACTACATTCAAAGTTAACAAACCAATAGATGAAAGAGAAGAAAGTGTAGAAGATAAATTTTTATATTTCATCTCTTAGGTGCATTAACAATCTCCAATCTATGCACCATGATGTAATTTTCTAAGGTAAATTGTGTATAATTTAAATAATCTAAAATTTTATGTATTTATCTTGGTCACAAAGAACATAAGGAACTATGTAGATAGTGAATATTTTCTATAAAATACTATTGAAACACATTAGTAGAATCTAAACCCCTAGCTTTTGTTCACATTTCATGGCAAAATTACTACTACATCGGATTTGTAACTTTGACAATTTCATGAATTACTCATGAAATAAAACCCCTTAAACATCTTTTGGAGTGAGAAAGTCCAGGAAGAGATAGGAAAACCATGAATTAGAGAACACATCATCTATTAAACAAACAACAAGAAGGTCAATATAAAGTTAATATTAACATGTCAGGTAAAACAATACAATAATTTATAATCTAAACATTAAGTACATACATAATATTATACAAATAGTGATGGGTCATCTTCACATTCTTAAACATATAGAATAAAGAACTAGTAAGTGGAATGAAAAGATAGAACCAGTAAGAGATGAACTATAATTCATGATTGGATCATCATTCATGGAATGGTCCCAAGATTTATAGTTTACTTTTACATCCTCTTTCGTATTCTTTCCTTCTTTTCTTATAATATCTTATCTTTCTATCATTTTCCTTATTAGGATAAAGGAGTTGATTTTTTCTCTCTGGATCTTAAGAAACCAATAAAATAAATAGTGTAAGTGTGATAACCACAATTTCTCTCCTATATTGTACTCTTCCTCTCTCATGAAGTATCCAAATAGATTCAATTTGATATAAATTTTATAAACTGTGTGCGGTGATACCTCATTTTTTCCAAATCAATACTCGACATTACTATATGTGACTTTAGTTTGCATTTTTGAACCTTATATATTCATTTATATGTCTCCATATTGTAAGATAAATTGAACCTCTTCACTATGATATTGTGTCTCTCTAATGTATATTATGTTCTAGAGCTCTCAATTATCTTTCCAACAAAATAAAGATCGCTTCAAACGGACCTCCAGATCCCAAAGTTATGAATTTATGAAGATTGGATAAACTATACTTGATTTAATTGATTTATTTTACTTTTGAAACTTAATGGGCCCAATCATTGGCGCACGACCCAACAGTCACCACCCTTGTTGGAGAAACCTTAAGGCATGTCTAATCTCAATCATTGATTTTGGTATCAGGTATCCAAGGGCCCTAATGCATCCCCATTTTAGGTCATCAAAACGACTGTGGTCACTGAAGACCACATGACTGTGGCCCCCAGAATGGACATGGCCAGTGCCTTCCACCTTGTCTGTGGTCATCAACACAATAGTGGTGATTTATACATGAATGTCCCAAAAATCAACAGTGAGTTGGTCTAATTTACACATGAATGACCATGGTCGTGGCCATTAGCACGATCGTGGCCCTAGAAGGCCACCTCACCGTGGTGCTCACCACACCCATGGTGATATGAAGACACAATGACCATAGAGTGACCTCGCCCGTGGTACCCCTCCTCCAACACGGTCGTGATAACCCACACGGACGTGGTACCATCTACCCACCACGACCATGGCACCCCACCACGGTCATGGCCACCACACGCACTTATCACATCAACTCCACTTTCCAGCTTAGCCGTTCCACTACCCACGACCCTGCCTTGCAACCCCCACCACGGTCGTGGCACCTCAACACAACTGTAATGATCACCTAAACCTTCCCATTTTCTCCACTAATTTTCCCACTTTGCCCCTAACTACCCTAGTGCCTCACCATCACCTAGTGAAACATGGGTGGCAGCCACAACACTAGGTTAGCTGACATTACTACCCTCCACCTACTCTAGAGAATTCATTGCCTCCTTCCTTACATTCAAGCCATTCATCCATCATTTCTACCTCATTTCCACCATAGAAATCTAGTTTTCTAGGTTTTCTAGCATAATCCCCTTCATTTCCATGTCCTTCACCCACCTTGGAGGAGGGAGGTCATTTTACATCAGCTAGGAGGTGAAGCAGAAGAAGCTACTTCAAGCTCACGAAATCTTATCCCCTTCTTCTCATTTCTTTTATCTTTTCTTTGAGCATGTCTAGCTAATCACCTAGTGGTGGGTTGTTTGGGGTTAAAATGTGACTTTGATGCCATGTTGGGGGAAAATAACTTGTAATGAAAATAATTTTATTCTATGATGATTTCCTCTTGCTTCTATCTCATTTCCCATTATCTTGAATGTGGTTTGTGCTTTTAACGTAAATTACTTGTTTTGTGATGCTTGATGACACTTAGCTTCAAGGGTAAACCAAAATATAAGTGTAAATCTTAGGAATTTCTCCTAGGTTCAATTAGTGGATCCCTAGATAGTCCCCTTTGTTCTTACATACATCTCCCTTCTTCTACAAGTAAGTGTGAGATCTAAGTAGCTAGTGTAAGTGTGATTAGTGCAATTGCCTAGAGTTTCCTAAAGGCTAGATGACAAGTAACATGAGGTGAAATACCCTCATCTCTACTCCCATTCCTATCCTTGGATCTCAATTTTCCTAATACCACTTACCATAGAAACCTAGACTTGCCAAGTCCTATTAGAATTACACCTAGACCTAAATCACCAACTAGCAATATAGGGTATATTCTAATAGCACTTACCTTGTTGTTTGGTTTGGTAATCTAGATTGAAATGTGAGTTTTGCATGCTATGTTGACCTTTCCCCAACGAATATCAAGTTACATTCCCAAACGGCCCACCTATCCATCATATTTCTTACAAACCACCTTTGCCTTCTTAGCTTGTTAATGCTTTTGTATTCAATTGCCTTTGTTAATTATTAGAAAATTGCTTAGTTCTAGATAGTTAGTTCTTGCTCAAGTTGTTAGGGCCCCTTTGAGCTTGCTAGTTTAGTATAACTTGTTTCTCTAGCTTAATTTCTAGCCATTCTTAGTTTGATAGCCTTAATTTTCTTAGAGTAATCTAGAGTATTTTTTAATTTAGTTTCTTGCTTGTTCTTTCTTGCTTGTAATCATAGTATAATCAAACCAAACCCAACTTTAAACCCTCAAACCCTAATCTTGGCTTTAGGAACATAGCTAACACAAACATAGATCTAATTCCCCCTCTCTCCTTGAGGATCGACCCTAATATTACCACTGGCCTATACTACAATACGACCTTGTCTGCTTGAGGGTATGTGTGATTAGTTGAGCCTGTGCGTTGGACTAGGTCCTTATACAAATTTTGAGAGATCCATGTATTTTCCCTTAGGGTTGCATCAAGCCACCTTTAGTTGTCTACTGTGTGGCCTTAAGAAGAATCAGAAAAATCTTTCAGATGCTATTTCCAGGGAGTGAGGTGTTCAGCCTACCTAGCTAATGTAGCTTAGCCTTTCTACTTCCCTCACCATTTCTATTCTTTATTCTTGGTTTACTTTTTTTATACTATCATTCTAACTTGGCTTTTTCTGCTTGTTTGTGTATTGTACAAATGACAGTTGTGCATGTGTCATATGCGTTCTACTTGTACTTGGTGTTATACGACCCTGAGATAGGTAGGAGAAGAAGCTAAAGCCACTACAAATAACACCAACCAGTCGAAATGGGTGACCGTGAAGCTGAAATACCTCATGGAGATGCTCAGCCACAACCCAACTGCCCCCTCCATGAATACTTCACTCTGAGGAACTACAACTCCCCCATTTCCACCCTTGTTGACCGAATGTTGGGTAAAAAAAAACCCCATTCGACCCACACATCTTGGACTCATTCCCACTTACTATGGGATGGAGAATGAGAACCCCTAACACCATATCGACGCCGTCCTTGAAACTTGTTCCACTTTCATCACACCCGTCGCCACCGATGACTCCATCTAGAGAACCCTTTTCCCATTCTCTCTCAAAGAAAAAGGCAAGGAGTGGTACATTACCAAGCCTGGTTTGTTGACATGGAATGCAGTGAAGAATGAGTTCTTCAAGAAGTTATACCCGATCTCCAAGTTGAACGAGATGTGGAGATGCATTACTTCCTCCACACAAAAAGAGAATGAACCATTTCACGAAGCTTGGGAATGATTTCAGAAGCTCCATCGTGACTGCCCACATCATGAAGTACCTCTATGGGGGCTGGTTCAAGCTTTCTACACCAGGATAGTGGAATTGAGCCAAAACAATGTTGATTCATCATGTGGAGGTACCTTCATGGCAAATCCACCTGAGGAGTCATGGCCCTTATTTGAGCACCTTGCCGAGAATTCTCACCATCGAGCCTCAAGTAAAGGGGGTACTGTGACTAGAACTACATCTCTCCATCTCCTCCTATAGTACCAGCCCAAACTAAATCCAACCCTGACATGATGAAAATGATTGTGTATATGATTAACATGATGTAGAACTAAGCTGGAGGTTCTTCTAGCCAATCTACTTTGGCAATTGATGTTGTATATGAAGAAGTGCCCTCTTTGCATGTCTTTGGTAACCAAAACAACCAAGGACGAATGTCCCACTCCTATACTCCCGAGTGGAGGAATTATCCAAACTTCACATGGAAAAAACAAAATGAGGAATGCCAAGGGCAGCCCAGGTAATATCATAGTCCCAAACACAACTCCATGTTTGAAGAAGAAGTTCTAGGAAGGCTAAGGAGCCTCGATGAAGTGAAGAAAAAGGTTTCATATCAAGGAAAAAACATTAGCCTCCTTGAACAAGGTTTGATCAAATCTCTCATGCACTTGCCCACCATGAAGAGGGGAGGCTCCCATCTTAACCCATGGCCAACCCAAATAATGATGGTGTTTATGTGATCTCTACTCAAGGAGTTTATGTCCCACCACAAGTCTAACTAACCCCACTTCACCAGTACCAATTACCAACACATCCATATGTTCCTCCACCTCAATAACTCCCTTTCAACTATCAATATCCCCCACCACCATCACACACCTATCAACCATCACCTCCACAACAACCCCCCCAACAACCAACTTGCATACTCCAAAATCCTAACCCACCTCACCAAAGAAAACCACCACCTTCATCTTCACAACCTCTTCCTTCTTCCCATGAACAAGTGAATATGGTGTTAATCATATGGGCAAAAAAGGATGCTCAAGAGCTTAAACAGGGGGAAGATGAAATGATCAAGGTGATGATGATAATCTAGTGCCAAAAGAATATAGTGGAGATTTTAAGAGCACCAAAGAGTTTGTTGCTCCCTTGTTGCTTGAAAATTCCAAGTACATCCAAGCTATCGCTGCCCCCTTAGGTGACAAAGGAGCACCCTCGAGTGCCTCACCATTGATAGAGAAGATGATATCTTGCATCTTGCCCCCATTTAAGTCCATCAGATCAACTATCCCACCCTTTCTTAGAAGTAATGAAAGTGGTAGAGATTTAGTTCTTTTGTCCTTCTGTGACAAGATCATGTTTGGTTCCCCACATTCCACTGAAATGGTAACACTTGACACAATACCTTGTTGAGAGCCAAGAGCTTCCCATGAGACAAGAGCCACCATCATACCTCCTCAAGGCCCACAAATTTCTATAGAAACATTTGATGCAATTGGTGACAAAGTCCATGATGCTTTAGAAGACCCCTCTCTCCAAGAGAAGCATAGTCGTATCATGAATCTATTAGGGACCTTAAAGCAAGGAACAATAGGCATCAAAGCATTCATTTCATTGTAAAGGATGTTTGCACAGGAAGGATAAAACTAGTGTTATTGCCACCCAAGGAAATCATTGCAACAAGATTTGTGAACTTCATTCTTGACATTTATTTCCCAAACAAAATGGAAGATTTAAGAGTCCCTTTTATCACGTACTATATCAGTGCACAACCTATCGAGCACGCTCTCCTAGATCTAGGCATAGGAAAAAACATTATGTCATTTAGCATGTACTTATGTCTTGGCCTAAAGAAAATGGAATCGGTGGATTGTGTCCTTGTCTTTGGTGATGGACCTAAGAGCAAACCCCTAGGCATATTGCTAAATGAGACACTTACATTGGATCAAAGTATAAACATCTCATACCTAAACGGAATTTCTGATCATGGATTAAGGTCCTATTAATGTAAAGGAATACCTCATATTGGGGAGACCCTTCTTGTCCACTGTGGGTGTAGAGATTAATGTGTGTACAGGCACTTGAACGGTCACACATAGAAGGAGAAAGTTTGACTTCTTTATATTCACTGAGGAAGAAAGATACCAGCTGGGTAAAAAAGATTTTAGCGATAGTCTAGGCTACTATGATCCTCTAGAATAGTGGAGATCAAGTCCTTACTTCCGATCGTTGCACACTCCTTTGGATGAAGCCCATATCATCATAACTCTAGAAAAGATCAATGTGGAAGAGAAAGGATACACTGGGGGTGTCAACACTTAGTGAAGAAAGCAACAAGCCCAGATCAATTCTATAAATTTAGTGCTAGTGGGAGGAAACCCACATGGTTCGAGATTCTTGAACCTTGTTGTTTCATCATGCTTTCTTTTTTCATGAAATACACACACGCACACTTGTGTTTGATAGTTTTTGTTTGAGTTTGGATGAGATGTAGGTGACAGGTTTAAGAGAGTGAAAAAGAGGGAAAGACATGGTTTTTGACGTTGAAATGTGGCAGATATCAAAATTTTGCAAAGATATGAAAATTTCTGAAATTGAATCGACAAAGTACTGAATGAAGAACCACCACGGCCATGGTGTCTCAAAACAACCATGGTGATTTAATTGTAAAATCTCAAGAAAGTTACAGTAACATGCCCACCTTTGTGAAGGAATGGACACGGCCATGGTCCTCAAAATGGTCGTGGCCCATGTAGTATAGCATGTCCGTGGCCACATGAAGGGAGCACATCCATGGAGACCACCACAGTCGTGGTGAAATAACTGCAAGAATTTGAAGGAGGTATAGGGATGGAGGTGATCTTGTACATGAACGGCCACAGCCGTGGTGACCACCATGACTGAGGCAAGAGGAGAACACCATGACCGTGGTGAGGGTTCATCTCCATCCATCTCCACCACCCACCATGACCGTAGCACCCACCACAACCGTGTTGTCAAATCCCCACCACGGCTGTGGCGGGACACGACCCCACCTATTTTCACTTAAACCCGATGAAACACCACAAACCTTCCACTTTGTAACTTATTTTCTCGACTTCCCCTCGGCCGTGGAAATGAGCTCCACCTCCAGTACCTCCAATCTCACATCTCCAGCCTAAATCCTCCAACAAATCAACCTCCAATCACTTTCTACACCTCCACCACCTTTCCCTCTATTGTTTCCACCCCAAAACCTCCACCAATTGAGCCACCAAATGCATCTTCATTCTCCACCTCATCTACAGCCACCTCCACCTCCTCAGTACCACCAGTCAGAGCATCATGATTAGCCACAGTAGGGAAACATGCCCTTTGATTCGCAACACCAACCATGATCTTCACCCTACTAACACTAAGCTTTAGTTTCATGTTGAGGACAACATGATTCAAAAGCTTGGGGAGGTAGGGCGGTATGCACCACCTTGTCTTTATCTCTCATTTTGTTTACACCTGCTCCACCTAATTTTGGAATTGTTCATTTTTACACTTGTTAGCGTAGATTTTTTCTTGTTAGCATGCATGCATACATATAATTCAATTTCATGCATTTTTGCATAATTTTTCAAAAATTTTGCTTTGTTTGCTCTTCCATGTCCTGCATTGCATTCCCATATAGATTTTGGCGATTTTTGTGTGTTTTAATTAGGATTTACTATTTTATGCTTTAATTTCCCTAAATGTAGGTTTATATGTGACTGATTGCAAATTGGCATCATTTTGGCCAATTTTTCCCAAATTTGGATGTTCTTGCCTAAAAGCATGTTTTAACTTAATCTCCACTTTTTGAACTAAAAATATTGATATTTGACAAATGCATGGCACATTTTTAGAGTTTACTGCTAGATGGTCTTAATTGTTGACTCTTTACATGTGCATCACCTCTCTCAAGTTTGTTGATGTCTTGGTTTAATTGTGATTTGAGCAAGCTATGAACACTTAGAGCCTATGGAATTGCATGATATAAATGTGAATCTCATGTTGTTCAATCATGTGGTGTGATATCACTTGATAAAGTGTTAGATTAGTTTTCATGTAGGATATTTTATGTTAAGGCCCACAATAATGACCCCCCTTTGACCCGACTCTTCTTTCACCATCTTCATACCTCTTCACCTCATGAAAGGATGCCTTAGTACACATATTTAGCCTTGGCGACCTCTAAAAAAGCTTGGGGTGGCCATATCTACATCCTCCCCACTTCACTCTATCCACTATATGCCCTACCTACACCATGGGCAAAAGAAAAGAAAAGAAGAAAAAAAGTAAAAATAAAATAAAGGTTCTCCTGTTGAAGATCATCTAAATAAAGAAAAGATGAGTGTGCAAAAACACTCCAATCTCTTATCGCAATCATTTCTTTCTTTTTCATACCCATTGAGCCAGAAAACATCAAATCTAGATTACTTTACCCTTTCTACTACCATGTGGGTCATTTGGTGTGGTTTGAGGCATTAGATTGAATGCATAAAAATGAAACAACACTCCTAGTCATCATTGATTAACGCCAAAATGAAATGGTTTACCAAGAATTACGTGAAGGTCATATGGAAATCTTGCATATTCTATTCTCTATATTTGATGTTTTTATGCTCAGTGCTCTTTTCATGATTAGTTTGTGAAAGTAGAGAGGAGAGAGGTGGAACACATGCACTTAGTTACTTCTAAGGCCATTTAGTCAATAATTAATTGCTGCAATGCATTTTATCATTCTTGTTTAATTGAAAGAAATTGAAGAGAGAGATTAAGTTGGAGCATATTCAAGGACAAGTATGTTTTAAGCTTGGGGTGGTGATGAAGCCCTATTTTAGGGATTCATCCTATGCCTTTTTATGTGATAATTGCATCTGAACATCATATATTACCAGTTATTCCCTCCAATATGATCTTTTATGATAAATGTGCTTCTACCTCCTTTTATGATAAATGTGCTAATGCATGCATTGATGCATGGGAGAGAGATGAAGAATGTCTTTGTGGTCTTACACCCCAAGAGTGGGCCTATCTCTTCTATGAGCTTCCCTTGGATGCACAAGAGCAATTCAATGCAAAAGGAGGCTAGATGCAGAATGTGAAGTGAAGATCAGCACCAAGAAGCCCCAAAATAGCTGTTGTACATCACCACAGTGATGGGGAATTATGTTCTAAAAGTTACAGGGAAGGTACTCAATTTACACATGAATGATCACAGTCGTGGTCATCACAACGGCCATGGTCATTGAGGACCCCACAGTCGTGGCCCCCAAAATAGTCGTGGCCAGGGCCTTCTACCTAGTCTGTGGTCATCAACAAGACCGTGGTGATTTCTACATGAAGATCCCAAAAATCAACAGGGTGTTGGTCCAATTTACACATGAATGACCACGGTCGTGGCCATCATCATGACCGTGGCCCTTGATGGCCACCTCGCCCATGGTGCTCAGCACACTCGAGGTGAGATGAAGACACAATGACCTCAGAGTGACCTCACTCATGCCCCCCTCCTCCAACACGGTCGTGGTAACCCACATGGCCATGGTAACCTCTACACACCACGACCGTGGTCATGAACACCAAACACACTTATCATGTCAACTCCACTTTCAACCTCAGTCATTGCACTTCCCATAACTGTTCCATGTAACACTCACCACGACCGTGACACCTCAACACGGCCGTGGTGATCACCTAAACCTACCCATTTCACCATTGATTGTCCCACTTTTCCCCTACTTATTGTAGTGCCTCACCACCACCTATATATACATGTGTGGTAGCCACATCACTAGGTTAACTGTCATTACTCTCCTCTGCCTACTCTAGAGCATTCATTGCCTCCTTCCTTGCATTCAATCCATCCATCCACCATTACCACCTCATTTCCACCATAGAAACCTAGTTTTCTAGGTTTTCTACCATAGTCCCTTTCATTTCCATGCCCTTCACCCACCTTGGAGGAGGGAGGTCGTTCTACAACAGCTAGGAGGTAAAGAAGAAGAAGCTACTTCAAGCTCCATAGAGTCTCATCCCCTTCTTCTCATTTCTTTTATCTTTTATTTGAGCATGTCTAGTTAAGCCCCTAATGGTAGGCTGTTTGGGGTAAAAATGTGACTTTGATACCATGTTGGGGTAAAATAACTTGTAATTAACATAATTTCATTCTATGATTATTTCCTCTTGTTTCTATCTCATTTCCCATTATCTTGCATGTGGTTTTTTCTTTTAAACATAAATTGCTTGTTTTGTGATGCTTGATGACACTTAGCTTCTAGGGGAAAATGGAATGTATGTGGAAATCTTAGGAATGGCTCCTAGGTCCAATTAGTGGATCCCTAGATTGCCTCCTTTATTCTTACATACATCTCCCTTCTTCTACAAGTAAGTGTGAGATCTAAGTAGCTACTATAAGTGTGATTAGTGTAATTTCCTAGGGTTTCCTAAAGGCTAGATGGAGAGTAGAATGAGGTGAAATACCCTCATCTCTACTCCCATTCTAACCCATGGCTCTCAATTGCCCTAATACCACTTATCCTAGAAACCTAGACTTTCCAAGTCCTATTTGAATTACACCTAGCCCTAGTTCACCAACTAGTAGTATAGGGTATATTCTAATCCACTTTCCTTGTTGTTTGGTTTGGTAATCTAGATTGAAATGTGAGTTTTGCAAGCTATGTTGACCTTCCCCCAACTAATATCAAGTTGCATTCCCAAATGGCCCACCTATCCATCATATTGCTTACAACCTACTTTGCCTTCTTAGCTTGTTAATGCTTTTGTAGTCAATTTCCTTTGTTAATTCTTAGATAATTGCTTAGTTCTAGATAGTTAGTTCTTTCTCAATTAGTTAGGGCTCCTTTGAGCTTGCTATTGTAGTATAACTCATTGCTCTAGCCTAATTGCTTGCCTTTCTTAGTTTGATAGCCTTAATTTGTATAGAGTAATCTAGAGTATTTGTTAAACTAGTTTTTTTCTTGTTCTTTCTTGTTTTCAATCGTAGTGTAATCAAACCAAACCCAACTTTAAACCCTCAAGCCCTAATCTTCGCTTTAGGAACATAGCTAACACAAACCTAGTTCTAGTGCCTCCTCTCTTCCTGAGTATCAACCCTAATCTTACCACTAGCTTATACTACACAACGACCCCATGTGCTTGTGGGTACATGTGATTAGTTGAGCATGTGCAATGGACTAGGTCCTTATACCAGTTTTGAGAGATTTGTGTGTTTTCCCTTAGGGCATCTAGCCACCTTTAATTGGCTAGTGTTGGCCTTGAGAAGAATCACACCAGGCCCCCAAGCATTCTTCTTCCTTCGTTTGTACTTTGCAACCTACTGGTGTAGCAGTTCCTTTGTTGTAGCCAATAGGCTTGATTTCTTGATGCTTTTCAGCAGTTAGACACCCCAAACTCCTAGTCTCAACTTCATGTATCATATGTCTCTCTTTTCCCTCTCTTTCACACACAATAGAGCCCCTACCCAAGTCTTCTTCTCCAACAAGTAGCCATGGCTCCCACCAAGAAATCTTGATATCAGGATCACCTTTGCACCCCCTTGTCCCCTTCTAAGGATAGTAATGGATTCATGAAACACTACTAGTGTTGAACGACCGTGTCCCAACTGACATCGAGCCCACGTGGTCACCTCTCCCATGCCACGCCAGCGAGGGCATCGTCGCAGCCGGATGCCTAATGGGGGAGTAGGAGACTAAAGACCAAGAGAGTGATAATGGTCAGATGGAGTGGACCCACACAACCAAAAGCCCCCACGCATGTGAAGAAAGCATGAGCACAACTCGTGTCATATGATGCACATGTGAATGACAAGAACCCTAGATCACTTCCCATCCTCACTGCTGCGCGTCACGGTTTGACCGGTTGGTGGTGATGGTAGACCGCTTCCACGCACATGCCCTAATGAGGAAGGGAGTGTGGATCCTAATAACCATACCATTGATCATCGACCAGGATGAATCAACCAATAAAAGGTAACAGACTCAATTTTCACAATGTTTCCAATGCAAACCTTCAAAAAATCATATCTTACTCATTCCTTGGCCACAATTATAAAATCTATATATCAAATTGATCCGATAAAAAAGATCTACAAGTTGAGTATATTTCCAGACCCTTAAACCCCTTCCTATTTCTCGGTTTTGGTAAAAGTAAGTTCTTATGCTCTGTTGGCCACATTTAATGCATCCTTATGATACAACTTAAAACATTAGTGCACTTTTACTCTCTTTCTCATATAATCATTAACTTTTATGAACTTGTGAACTAAATGAGACTCCTAATCACCCTTATTGCACATCAATGGCCCTAATTGCATAAGTGAATTACTTTTGTCCTTTAATGATGTAGCTTACCCTAACTTGATAACCTTGCTTCTTAATCATTGTCTGGTGCTAAAGAAACCATGAAATCGGTAATTTTTTCATGCTTGTGATCTTATTGGCTAAGACTAACCCTTTTGAAATATTATGAGGTATGTAACTCAAAATTACTAGTTTTTATTTATGATGCACATATATTACTTGATAGCCTCACTTATGCCCTAATCTCAATATGGGTCCTATTGTTATGCTCTCTCATCTCAAATAAGAGTTGGTTCTTCTATTCTTGACTCCTTGCATGTATATGTCCTACCTAAGTCACATGTTGACCCCCAATGGCATGTGAAATATGTTGAAGCTTGCATATATGTTGAAATCTTGATACCCAAGGTTGGGATTTTATGCCTAGACCCTAGGGAACATACACCTATAATTGAATGTGATTCTTATATTCTAGTATTCTAATCTAATCTCACATAGTGTCCAAATCTCATGTCTTGAGGATCCATGACCTTGGTTGCTACATTATGAGTCTTTTGACCCTAAAATGCAAGTAAGAGGCTCAAATCTTGGAATAATCATATAAAGTGAATGGAACACCAAAATGACATGAAACTTGAACGCCACCTTCATGATGAACTCTAAATCCATAAAATACATATAATGTACTAATAAGAAACCTTGAACCTAACATGACCAAAACACTAAAATGGAGCTAGTTAGTGTTAATGATTAGAATCTAATACACGTATGTAATTGTCCTTAATCAAGTGCGGATTGTGGCTAGATGAGAAAGGATAAGTTAGGTTATAAATCTTTGAATCAGGTACATGCTTTAATAATTATATGATTATGCTTTCTTTCTTGAAATGTGATACATATGTATTCTTGTTTAGTTGCTTAAATATTGTCATGTAGTACTCTAGTATTGTACTCAATGTTTGTCTCGTGTTGTTGTTTTATAACTAGAAACCATAATATAGAAACTCCATTATACATCCCTTGCGCACCTTTCTATATTATCAGGGTAAGAACATGAGACTAGGCATCCTACTTGACTTGTAAAGATAGGGCAGACCATGTCAATAAAAGGGTTAGCTCTTGACAATGGACTTGAGGTCCCTTATGTATAAAAGGGCTACCTAATCTTGAGCACCCTTACTGACTCTTCCAATGGGAAGTTAGCCAAAAAGGTCATATGATATATGACGTTGTTGGTATAATTGGAGTAAAATGATATAAAGTATTAGTTGCCATTCTGCCAAATAGTAGATTGGTCTATTTTTGTTTGTTTATTCCTGAAATATTTTCAAATTATGCAGATCTTACGAATATGTATCTTTCATCCTTGTACTCAACACCTCATGTGTGGACCAACTTGTTTCACGTAGTTTGTAGGTTCAAACATGGATAGAAATTGATGGGCTTGGAGATCTATGTCAAGTGTACTTGTTGTAAGATCCCTGATGTACATGAGCATACTTGTATAATTTAACTCTTGAATATGTAGTGGAAATCTTGTAATAAGACAATGTTGTTTAATTTATACTTGTCTAATATTGAGATTATGATTGGTGCTTTTATCTTGTTATCTATTCATGTAAGCTCAGCTTGTATGCTTCTACATTCACACTTTGTTAATATCATGTTAGGGATGGATACCTAGGTCCTATTTCCATTGACTCTCTAGTCATTTGTTGTTAGGATTTGGGTAATAAATGGTTCCATGACAGTAATACCACTGATCTAGATGCTTGTTTAAACATGTGGTTTGTATATGGGCTAACGTGCCAATAACTCTTTGGTTAAGGGCTTCCTTGCAATCTTCATAAACCATGATGGTTGTCTTAGTCTTTCTCTTGCTTGGTTGTAGGTACATGCACTTCGGTGGTCTAACCTAGACTGACTTCCTTCCCCCGATTAAGGACCAATGGAAGCGGTCTAAACTTCCATCAGTAGGGAAACAATGGAAGTATGCTTGGTTCATCTTTGATGAAGATTGACAATGATTTCCTTCTTGTTCATGAAATTTGTGTAAGCCTTCCATTTTATCAGTTGAAGACCAATGAGACTCTACTATTTTTTTGTTTATTTGTTGTGTGTTTGGTTTCCATCCATTTAAGACCACTTTTCCATTGGTAGAGGATAGATGGAAGAGGTCGGTTGTGTGATATCTAGTGTTTATGTCGGTTATCTATTGACAAAATGATTGGTTGGTAGGGTGGTGGATTTCTATTGGAAGAGAACTGATGGAATGTTTGCACCTTGGGTATTGATGCTTTTTATGAGAGCTCTCTACCAGCTGTACTTTGTAGTGTATCTTTTGATTATTTCCCTGAAGAATTTTACATACAGGAAGAACTGATGATTTTTCCTCTTGCACCTGTCGAAGAGTTTCTTGGGAGCATGTACCAATAGAAGATTGGGTCCTCCTTCTAATGGTGCAAATAACTGACGAGGGTACATTTCTTGATCTATGACATGATAATTTGATAACTTTTACTCTATCTTTTGGGGCTATATATACCCCCCTTAGACCACCTTCTTATTTCAATTTTGCATTCGAGAAACAAATTTCTACTTTAGAGAGAGATGCCACAGGTTGATGACAACTGATGACATTTTTGGTTTCAATGTTTGTGATTTTGTCATAATTCACACCCATTCTCTTCCCTGTTGATTCAAAGCAAATCAGCTACTCTTCTGAGCTCTGATTGGGTAAGCTAAAATCAGTACTATGTTTTCTAGTGATAATATAGCTATTTGTAGCTCGTACACATTTTTTAGGTGGTTTCTAGAGCATTGGCAACAGAGTTTTACACCCTGTTTCGCACCGTTCTCTCACATGTTTACTTATATTTAGCTGTAGATCGATATCATCAATGCATTCTTGAAGGATAGGAACTTTGTCTTGGAGATTTTGCCTTCAACATCAAAGCTTTTTGTGAAGTGGGAGTTTAATAGTATTTATTCATGCATACAACCATTTGTACCTTGTCAAGCGAGTGACATAACTATTGACTTTTTTCTACATGTCTTCTACTTTCATGTCAAGGATCTTGTTGTTAGATACCTTGTATTATTAAAATATTGAACATTCATGCACCTTGGGCCCTAATTGTAGGTTTTTGTGCCTACATGTTAGTACTATGTATCGTGTGTACCATTTTGTTGTATAAAAGTTTATTATCCATTGTTCTTTGTTGAGAAAGTAACATAAGACAACAAGAGAATCTTATAATTTCTTTTGTAGTGCTAAAATATCACATGAACATTTAAAAGATGTTATCTTGTGGACCTTTCATTGCTGCTTTTCATTCATAGTGCTTTCTTAAAGTTATTTTGTTAATATGTTGTAGTTGAAATATGCAAAGCTGGTTTCTTTGGTGGAAAAATGGACTAACTTATGTAAGATTCCTTAATGACTATGGGGTGAAGCATATGCACCATGATTGTGAGAAGCGATATCACATTGATAGAACTTTTTATATCTTTTGTAGTTATTTCCATCCATATCATCTATTTATTTACTAAAAGTATTTTGTAATGTCTAATTGATGTAATCATAGGACAACTTATCTAATTATCAAGATATTTTTTTCAAAATATATCTAAGTATTAAGGTCTTGAATTCATAGATCCATTTCCCTTAGTTATTAGGGAAGATAGTAAAATGAGTAAATCTTGTACTAGCCTACAACTATGAGAGGATTTTGGGGGCCATACCTTAGAGAATATATCGGGATGATTAGGAGTAAAATCCTATTGTCTTTAAACAACTTTTATTTGGAGGTAATGTGTTAATGATGTGAGCTAATATGGAAAATGGTTACCTTGTTCTTGGGGCATAGTGACATGAGTACCCAAGATCGATCTACTTTGGTAGATTTTCTTTTAAGCATATATCTATAGTGGGCTACCTGGGGTTCTCCCTACCTTTTTCACTCCTTTCTTTGACTTGAGGTCGTGAGGATATATCTTATGAATACAAATATTGTTAGGTTCTATACACATTTCTAGGATGGATTAATATCATCTAGTTAGATGATTGGGTGGTACCCAATCATCCTAGGGCATCTAAAATACACTACAACAATGTATGGATATCTATGTAAAACATTTGAAGTCAAACACGGTTACACATTGTATGGATTACTCTTTATTCATCTTTAATATGTCTACTTATCTAATTCTCTCACACATGATCTTGATATCAGAGCATATGAGTAAGAGTATGCCTTTAGGTATACAAATAATTTACATGTTTATTCTTACCTTATTATACTCACTCTGGAAAGTAATAAACATTTTATGTGATATAACATATCATTGAGACCTTGCTTATCACCCATGTGGGTTTTCACACTTTTAGGTGAGAAACCCAACTGTCTCAAAGATGGTGGAGAAGAAAAAGGATGGAGAAGGAATTAAGATCAAAGGGTGGGGGATATTTGCATTAATGGATCTAAGAGGTGGGTGATATTAGCGTGACTTCCTCTAAAGATGAAGCATATAGGGATAGATTCATAGTTGTCCATGTAATCTTAGGTCTAGGCGGGTGTGATTTTTGTTGTATCCTTTATTAGCATGATTCAATATTTCATGCACCAACTCTAGACCTATCTTATGAATTTTGTAATATTTTGTGTATGTTTTGTATTAGGGCCACATCTATACAAATTAAGTTTGTTTTATTTTGATGAGATGTCATAGATGTTGTGCTCATCCCTTTTTGTTGATTAAAGGATTATAGACTATGATAGTGATGTATTACATTATGTGGCCTCTTATGGATCTGATGCTAAATGGAAACTTGTTCATAGTGTTTGATGAAAATATTAGTTTGATATCTCTATGTGACTTATGCTTATGATAACACAATTAAGCATTAGTTTTTGAGTTTTTTTAGGAATCTTGCCTTGTTGCATTGTGTAACATCCCTTACCTGGGTTATGCCTTAACCCTAGGTGTTTTGTTTAAGAAAGATAATTATATGCTTGATATTATATTTTGAAAAGTAATTAAGGCTCAAGAGGAACTTATGTTTCAATTTTAGTCCTTTTTGAACAATGTTGAAATAATATTTTGTCTATTTTGGACTAAAGTGCAAATTACCCAAGTTGAGGGGTTAAATTGCAAATGTTACATGATAAGATGTTCCTCATGTATTGAATCATCATGAGAATGAAGATGATGCATAGGTATGGCTTGTGGTAGCCTGAGTACCAAGAAAGAGCTGATAAAGCAATGTTTGTGCATTAAAACCTAGTTTTGGTGTAATGTGCAAATTACCCAAGACCTAGGGTTCAATATGCAGAACACCACTTCAAGAGGGTCCCTCATATTCCTTGGCATCATGTAGAGAAAATAAAATGAGAGGGTCGCCTCATTTGAAGCACTTTGGAGGAGAGAGAATCTTGATATTAAAATAATCAAGATTTAAGCATAATTTGAACTTTACTTCAATTTAATGCGAAAATAAATATATTAATTAAAGAGTCATTCAACCAAAATGTGAGGGATTACTTTGCATTAGAATGGACGACATTTCCTTGCAAAGGCACAAAAATATCTAAAGGAAGTGCATAACTCACTCACATTATTAAAAGAAAAAGAATTATCCACTAACTTTAACATATTATTATTATAAGGGTTAAGGTGCTTAATTTGCTTTTCTTTATTTCATGGATAATTGATAGGAATAATAGGCAAGGAAGATAGCCTCGTATCCAAGGAAGAGGAGGGGGAAAGTGGCAAGGAAATGGAAGAATTATCCCCTACTTTCTCTCTCTTAAAACGAATTTTAATAAAAATGCATATAAGCTCATTTATCCATAGCATGAAAGGGGAATTTCGAATCCACTTTCACTTCTTGCTTGAAAAAACGACCAAGGGAGCTTGGAGCAACATGAGGACGAAGCCCAACCTATTGGTAAGCTTATTGACCTCTTTTCACCTTGATTCCAAGGTGGAATTCGAAAATTAATGCATGATTTCTTCTTATCTCCATTCCATCATCAATTCTAGCCATTCCATTTCACTCAAAGCTTAAGGATGAGCTTGGGATAGTGTAAGGTGTTTCTTTCACCATTAAAGACGTGGAGGTTGAAGGTTTGAAGCTCATTTGAAGGAGGGTTATATAACTTGAACCCTTATTCATTTTTATTGAATTCAATTCCTCAATTAGATATGTTCAATTGTTCTTCTTGAAATTCATTTGATTAATTGTTGAAACTACCATGGAAATGGCAGTAGATTTTGAGGGGTTGAAGCTTGATGATGATGACATCATCCTAATCACACATCTCCACATAATTTAATTGCAAATGGTTTCATGAATTTTGGCCCAATCGGTTTTGACAAACTGTTTAGTGACCAAACAGTTTGCAAACCATTTGGAGGTTGAGTTCCAAACCATTTGGACATGGTTGACTGAATGGGATAGTTGACCATTTGGAGCCTTAAATGTTTTTAAACCATTTGGAAATATTGAGTTGACCGTTTGGTTAAGTAAGTTCAAGATCGATTGGAACCTTAAACGGTTTCAAACCATTTAGACATTTAGGTCAAAACCGTTTCGCGCCTTAAATGGTTTCAAACCGTTCAGAAAAAGTCAACAAAAACCATTTGGATGATTAATGGTTGTAATTGAGGGTTGAAGATCCAAGGGTCATACATTTATGGACTTCAATGATCCAATTAATGAAGACATTGTTGATACAAAACCCTAATCAGTTTAGTTGAAGAAGTACCTCTTTTGAACTTTCGAAGAAGTACCTCTTTTGAACTTTCAGTTTCAAGGACATTTTGGCCCAAGCGGTCTTGAGACAGTTTGCGTCCAAATGGTCTTGAAACTGTTTAAGGTCAATTGGTCTCAGAACCATTTGGATTCAAATGGTTTCATACCGTTAGGAGCATCAATGATCAAGATCGTTTGGATGATTCATATGATTAAATCAATTGGAAACCCAAGTTGATGAAAGATCAAATGACCATATGGTTGTCACTAATCTATCTCAAAGATAATCACTAGGGTTATACCTTTAATATACTAAGTTATTGATAATCCATATATGAGTTAATCCTTGAAGCTTAAGTAAGCAACAACTTTGTACACTATGTCAATCATAGTTGTATGTACTTGATTACAGGGTTGATGTAACCTAATCAAGTTGAAAGGATGATAGAAAGGAATTCATACATGAGTATTAATCATGTAGTGATTAGGGTATGATCCTTAGTAAAGAGATCATGAAACCCTAATCGGGAAGGTTAATGAACCCTAACCCTAATTCAGGGTAACATAATGTAAAACCCCAATTATGGGTAATGGAATATGAAACCCTAATTGGGATGAATAGTAAATCCTAATTATGGATAGTTGAATAAGAAACCCTAGTTTTAGGGTAAAGTGCATGAAACCCTAAACTAGGGTAATGTGATGTAAAACCCTGATGTATTGATATGATGTAGAACTCAAATCCTGGGAGATGCTATTGGCAATCCTAACCCTAATGAAGGATGATAGTATGTGAAACCCTAATTGAGGGTGATGCCATGTGAAACCCTAATTGAGGGTGATGCCATGTAAAACCCTAATTGAGGGTGATGCCATGTGAAACCCTAATTGAGGGTGATGCCATGTGAAACCCTATGCAATGGTATGATGAGGAGCCCTAATATAGGGTGAAGGTATGTGAAACTCTAATTTTGAGTTATAATACGTGATGCCCTAATCTTGGGCAATATGATGATAAACCATAATCCTAATTACTGGGTAACGGTATGAGAGAACCCTAATGATAGAATAGTGGGTAATGCCTTATAAAGGTGAAATATCTCAAATGGTTGATTATAGGAAACCTTATAGAAAGCAATGCCTTAACCTGAAATGAGTCCATATCATTGACGATAGTTGGACCATTCTTGTGTGTGACCTATGCACTTAATGGTAAAAGTTATAGGTTAGTGGATGAAAGTATTAAGACGGGAAAAATACCTTAATCCAAGATAAGTTGATAACTCAAGTAATTTGGAAGTGATGAGGAAAGTGATACATTAAGATATGATAGATATCACTTTTAGCATTCTAGGGTTGAAATACCTTGATGCACCTCAAATCCAATATACTTGGACAAGAAACACATGAAGTGTGTTATGTAAATTGTTACAATGAAATGGAATGAGTTTGATATACTTTGAAAAGTATAGACCAATATACCTTGAGGATGGGGTTAAGCCAACTATTGAGTATGACGTAATCATACCATGATAAGGATGAGAAATGAACTCATACCTTGTATTGATAATCATTTAATGACAAATGTTAAGAGTAATAAACATGATTTAATACTCGAGATGTTAATGGATGCTCCTAGAAGTCTGGAGCAATATATTAAGGTTGATTTGATAAATATGAAATCCTAATTAATGTGAGATGGGAAACCCTAACCCTAAATTGGGTATTGGGACATCAGAAACCCTAATGTAATGTGAATAGTAAGCCCTAACCCTATTGAGGGAATAGTGGTGTTACTATTGTATTACATGAGGTAATATGTTATTGTTGCCTAGTGAGAGGTGACAAGATGTGTAATGCCCTTGTGAGCCATATGATTAGATGTTGCCTAGTGATAGGTGGATAGATGTTTAATGGCCTTGTGAGCAATATGGTTATATGTTTCCTAGTGAGAGGTGACATGATGCTTTATGGGCCTTATGAGCCATGAGAACAATTGTGGCATAGTGAGAGACACCAAGATGAATATTAAAGTTTATTGTAAGAAATGATAATGTTTTAATAAACTTAATAAAAGGACCATTTGTATTCAATAAAGAATGTGAAAATCTATGAAGGCTAACCTCAGGAGTGGTTAGAGTCCACTTCCTGGCTGCGTAATCAAGATTAGTTAAAGTTCAACACCTGGTAGAGGCATAAAGCCTGTAATCAGGAGTTTTTAGAGTCCACCGCCTGGCTGTGTAATCAAGAGTGGTTAGAGTCCACTTCCTGGCTGTGTAATCAGGCGTGGTTAGAGTCCACTGCCTGGCTGTGTAATCAGGATTGTTTAAAGTCCAATACCTGGCAGAGGCATGAAGCCTGTAATCAGGATTGGTTAGAGTCCAAGCCTGGCTGTGTAATCAGGATTGGTTAAAGTCCAATGCCTGGCTGTGAAATCAAGATTGGTTAGAGTCCAATGTCTGGCTGTGAAATCAGGGTTGGTTAAAGTCCAATATCTGGCAGAGGTATAATGCATGTATTCAGGGTTGATTAAAGTCCAATGCCTGGCTGTGTAATCAGGGTTGGTTAAAGTCCAATACATGGCTATGAAATCAGGATTGGTAGTGTCCAATGTCTGGCGGTGTAATCAGGTTTGGAAGAGTCCAATACTTAGAAGAGGGTCAATACCTGTAATATAGACACAAGATTGGTAATAACCCAATGCCTATAATGATGACACATGATTGGTAATAACCCAATGCCTGTAATGATGACACATGATTGGTAATAACCCAATGCCTATAATGATGACACGAGATTGGTAATAACCCAATGCATGTATTAATGGTATATGAGTACATGGTAGATATAATCCCATTTCTATTTAGTAGATTTTCTAAGGCCGACAGGTTGAAACAAGAAAGTCTCATGGGTGACATATCAAGATAATGAGTGTCACAAGAGAAGTTTGACATGATGGTATCATGTGATGGAAAAATGATACACATGTTCTTCCTATTCCTTATTAAGAGAATAGATGATCTATTGTTCTATCATAAATAGTTGCAATGTTTTAAGATGAGAATGCTTTAAACTGCTTATCCTCTGCCCAACTTTATATCATTAAACTGCAATAATAATGTTTTTAACGGAGAGTTATATCTCTCGCTGGGGAAATTACAATTATCTCACCCCAGTGGGATCCAACATTTTTAGGTGGACAAGCACGGAGGAAACTGAGAATATCTTGTAGAGGAAGAACATCAGTAGCAGTAGTGACAACAGTGATAGCTCAGGTTGAGTGTATTGTCTGTCGTGTCTTGTACATAAATGTCCAATGAGTCATCTCTGTACTCTCAGGTCCTCGGAGTTAATAGTTAGTGCTTTTAATAAATCATTTGATATTTTGGCTTGATGCCTCGAGGTTCTCATGATGTCTGTGTTTAGTTTTTAATAAGGCAGATGATGTTGTAACTCTCGAGAAGAGATGGTACAAGATATGTACTTATGAACCAAGATGTAAATGCAATACATTGGTTCTTGTTGAAAGAGTTTTCCTATGATTGGATCTCTTTAAAAAAGGTTTTAATTTTTAGTGATTTTCAGTAATCCACTGTTAGTAATTGCTTCTGCTTAGTTAATGACGTATGTTTTGAATGCTTCGCCACAATTTAGTGGAATCAGAGATCTAGGTTCGCTGAGTCTATAGAGACATAGGACTAAGGTATCGAGTCTGCTCAAAGTGTACCTCAGTGTATCTTATAGTGCCTTCTGCTTATGCAGAAGAAGATATATAACTCCATGATGTCTGGAGAACATGAGGAACACGTTGCTGTGAGCAATGTTGCTGCACTAGTAGAAGGTGCTAGGGATCAGGCAAGAGAAGAACAAGTGCCTGAGAATCCCCCTATTGATGACGTCATGACGAGAAACCCAGACTTTTCTACTCTTTTTGGGCAATTCATGACTATAGTGATGCATATAACAGACCGGATGCCAGTACCACCACCCAGGACACCAGCTCCCAATAAGGGATATGGGTCTGGTAAGACTTTTGAACGACTACGTCGTGTTGGAGCAATAGAATATGTTGGGACATCTGATCCAGCAGATGCATATTTATGGCTCACTGAGTTAGAAAAAGCTTTTAAGATCCTTAGTATCCCAAAGGCTGACAAAGTTAAACATGTTGTATACCTTTTGAAGGGTAGTGCTGGACATTGGTGGGATATAGAAGAAATAAAAAGGAATGACGAAGAGGTTAGTTGGGAGGAATTTTGTCGAGAATTCATCAATAAGTATCTTCCAAGGACATACATAGATGAAAAGATCTCACAGTTTGAGAAAATTTGACAGGGAGCCATGTCAATAAATGAATATGAGGTCAAGTTTATGGAACTTTTACGATTTTGTCCTCAAATGGCTGCTATTGAGGAAGAAAAGATTCGACATTTTGAGAAGGGACTGAATGTTGAAATGTCTATTTCGGCATCTGCCTAGAAAGTACAGAGAGGTTTGCCACATTTGTGGAGTCAATTCGAAGGATAGAAGGGTCTATGCAAAGAAACATGAGACAGACCTTAAAAGGAAGTCTAAACAGTCACAGGAACAAGGAATTGGCGGTATTAAACAATCAAAGATTTTAGTAGTACCGACTCAACCACAATGTAGTGCACCCAAGCAGCAGTCACCTAAAAGGCTATGAGCTTGCTATAGATGTGGACAGAGAGGACATCTGAGGTGGAAATGTCCAAATAGAAGGTGATGAGGTGACCCAACAGACAAGACACTAGATAACTTGTGAAAGGTAGACATGTCAAGATTAAACTTTCTATTTTGAAATATCCTCTACTCTCTACTATAAGAAAGGTAGTGTTGTTTAGTTCATCTGTATAATCCTTTGAGGATATGAGGAAGAGATAAGTAGGATGAAAACTTGTGTTTAGTTTAATATTCTTTTATATATTTTGAAATTTCTCTTTCTTCATTAAGGAAGGGAAGAGATGAAAAAGGAACTCAGAGAAAATCTGAAATATTAAGTATATCAAATTTAAAGAGATGAAAACATAAAATAAAATAAATGCCTACTACCTAATTTCAGTTCTTGAATACCCTGGCCAGGTATTCATTTATTGAAGGCAAGGTAAGTATGACATACCTAGATTGTTGTCGTTCTGATTACTCTGATCAAGTAATCATTTTGAAACAATCCAAAGAAGCCTAATCAAGAAGGAGATGTGGCATGGATATTTCTACCACATTCTAATTGATATACAGAGGAATTTGATTCAATTATAAATCAACTTATAAACAAAAAGGAAGATGAGGATGTGATGTGTTATTAACACATGTGTTAGATACCAAGGTAAGGGATTCTGGTATCTGAGAAATATTAGTCTATTTTATGATGGTTACCTGGAATGGTTAACTGTGGAATCAGTCCAGTTACCTAATGTAGTATGGACATCATATGTTAGGGTTTATGCTTTGCATAAACATAACATTGATGAGAATGAACTATTTGAAGGAATAATTGTAAAATTATTGCAAGAAAAGTTTATCAAATTAAATTAACAAATAACCTCTATCTAAATAAGAAAAGAGTTACCTAACATAGAATTAACTCCATATTCAATAACAAAAGGACAATGGAGTATGTGCCCTATGTGTTTGATTCTATGAGAATTTTGTGTGAAAGAACTTTGTATTGATCAAAGGTCTATGGTGTCTCCATAACAATGAGATGTTATGTGGAGACTTGATGATATAATGAAAGAATAATATTTGTCTCCTTTTATCTGGGATTTCGGGGATGAAATCCTTGTTAGGGGTTTATAATTGTAACATCCCTGACCTGGGTTATGCCTTAACTCTAGGTGTCTTGTTTAATAAATATAATTATATGCTTGATATTATCTTTTGAAAAGTAATTAAGGCTCAAGAGGAACTTATGTTTCAATTTTAGTCCTTTTTGAACAATGTTGAAATAATGTTTTGTCTATTTTGGACTAAAGTGCAAATTACCCAAGTTGAGGGGTTAAATTGCAAATGTTACATGATAAGATGTTCCTCATGTTTTTAAGAATCATGAGAATGAAGATGATGCAGAGGTATGGCTTGTGGTAGCCTGAGTACCAAGAAAGAGTTGATAAAGCAATTATTGTGCATTAAAACCTAGTTTTGGTGTAATGTGCAAATTACCCAAGACCTAGGGTTCAATATGCAAAACACCACTTCAAGAGGGTCCCTCATGTTTCTTGGAATCATGTAGAGAAAATAAAATGAGAGGGGCGCCTCATTTGAAGCACTTTGGAGGAGTGAGAATCTTGATATTAAAATAATCAAGATTTAAGCATAATTGGAACTTTACTTCAATTTAATGTGAAAATAAATATATTAATTAAAGTGCCCTTCAACCAAAAGGTGAGGGATGATTTTGCATAATAATGGACGACATGTGCCTTCCAAAGTCACGAAAATATCTAAAGGAAGTGGATAACTCACTCACATTATTAAAAGAAAAAGAATTATCCACTCACTTTAGGATATTATTATTATTATAAGGGTTAAGGTGCTTAATTTGCTCTTCTTTATTTCATGGATAATTGAGAGGAATTAGAGTCAAGGAAGATAGCCTCGTATCCAAGGAAGAGGAGGGGGCAAGTGGCAAGGAAATGGAAGAATTATCCCCTACTTTCTCTCTCTTAAAATGAATTTTAATAAAAATGCATATAAGTTCATTTATCCATAGTTTGAAAGGGGAATTTCAAATACACTTTCACTTCTTGCTTGCAAAAACGACCAAGGGAGCTTGGATCAACAGGAGGACGACCCCCAACCTGTTGGTAAGCTTCTTGGCCTCTTTTCACCTTGATTCCAAGGTAGAAATCAAAAATCAATGCATGATTTCTTCTTATCTCCATTCCATCTTCAATTCTAGCCATTCCTGTTCACTCAAAGCTTAAGGACAAGCTTGGGATAGTGGAAGGTGTTGCTTTCACCATTAAAGACGTGGAGGTTGAAGCTTTGAAGCCCATTTTAAGGCAAGTTATATAACTTGAACCCTTATTCATTGTTATTGAATTCAATTCCTCAATTAGATATGTTCAATTGTCCTTCTTGAAATTCCTTTGATTAATTGTTGAAACTACCATGGAAATGGCAGTATATTTCAAGGGGTTGAAGCTTGATGATGATGACATCATCCTAAGCACACATCACCACATAATATAATTGCAAACAGTTTCATGAATTTTGGCCCAATCGGTTTTGACAAACCGTTTGGTGACCGTTATTGTGAACCGTTTGGAGGTTGAGTTCCAAACCGTTTGGACATGGTTAACTGAATGGGATAGTTGACCATTTGGAGCCTTAAACGGTTTCAATCTGTTTGGACATATTGAGTTGACCGTTTGGGTTGAGTTGACTGTTTGGTCAAGTAAGTTCAAGACCGATTGAAACCTTAAACAGTTTCAAACCGTTTAGACATTTAGGTCAAAACTGTTTGGAGCCTTAAACAGTTTCAAACCATTTGGACAAAGTCAACCAAAACCGTTTGGATGATTAATGGTTTTAATTGAGGGTTGAAGATCCAAGGATCATACATTGATGGAATTCAATGATCCAATTGATGAAGGAATTGTTGATGCAAAACCCTAATCATTTTAGTTGAAGAAGTACCTCTTTTGAACTTTCAGTTTCAAGGGCAGTTTGGCCTAACTGGTCTTGAAAACATTTGGGGTCAAACGGTCTCAGAACCGTTTGGATTCAAATGGTTTCATACCATTTGGAGCATCAATGATCAAGATCGTATGGATGATTCTATATGATTAAATCAATTGGAAACACAAGTTGATGAAAGATCAAATGACCATATGGTTGTCACTGATCTAACTCAAAGATAATCACTAGGGTTGTAACTTTAAGATACTAAGTGATTGATAATCCTTAGATGAATTAATCCTTGAAGCTTCAGTAAGAAACAACTCTGTACACTATGTTAATCATAGTTGTATGTACTTGATTGGAGGGTTGATGTAACCTAATCAAGTTGAAAGGATTATAGAAAGGAATTCGTACATGAGTATTAATCATGTGGTGATTAGGGTATGATCCTTAGTAAAGATATCATGAAACCCTAATCAGGAAGGTTAATGAACCCTAACCCTAATTCAGGGTAACATAATGTAAAACCCCAATTATGTGTAATGGAATATGAAACCCTAATTGGGATGAATAGTAAAACCTAATTATGGATAGTTAAATAAGAAACCCTAATTTTAGGGTAAAGTGCATGAAACCCTAAACTAGGGTAATGTGATGTAAAACCCTGATGTATTGATATGATGTAGAACTCAAATCCTGGGAGATGCTATTTGCAATTCTAACCCTAATGAAGGATGATAGTATGTGAAACCCTAATTGAGGGTCATGCCATGTGAAACCCTAAGTGAGGGTGATGCCATGTGAAACCCTAATTGAGGGTGATGCCATGTGAAACCCTAATTGAGGGTGATGCCATGTGAAACCCTAATTGAGGGTGATGTCATGTGAAACCCTAAATAAGGGTGATGCCATGAGAAACCCTAATTGAGGGCGATGCCATGTGAAACCCTATGCAATGGTATGATGAGGATCCCTAACACAGGGTGAAGTTATGTGAAACTCTAATTTTGAGTTATAATACATGAAGCCCGAATCTTGGGCAATATGATGATAAACCATAATCCTAATTACTGGGTAATGGTATGAGAGAACCCTAATGATAAAATAATGGGTAATGCCTTATAAAGGTGAAATATCTCAAATGGTTGATCATAGGCAACCTTATAGGAAGCAATGCCTTAACCTGAAATGAGTCCATATCATTGAAGATAGTTGGACCATTCTTGTGTGTGACCTATGCACTTCATGGGAAAAGTGATAGGTTAGTGGATGAAAGTATTAAGATGGGAAAAATACCTTAATCCAAGATAAGTTGATAACTCAAGTAATTTGGAAGTGATGAGGAAAGTGATACATCAAGATATGATAGATATCACTTTTAGCATTCCAGGGTTGAAATACCTTGATGCACCTCAAATCCAATATACTTGGACAAGAAACACATGAAGTGTGTTATGTAAATTGTTACAATGAAATGGAATGAGTTGGATATACTTTGAAAATTATAGACCAATATACCTTGAGGATGGGGTTAAGCCAACTAATGAGTATGATGTAATCATGCCATGATAAGGATGAGAAATGAACTCATACCTTGTATTGATAATCATTTAATGACAATTGTTAAGAGTAATAAACATGATTGAATACTCGAGATGTTAATGGATGCTCCTAGAAGTGTGAAGAAATATATTAAGGTTGATTTGATAAATATGAAATCCTAATTAATGTGAGATGGGAAACCCTAACCCTAAATTGGGTAATGGGACATGAGAAACCCTAATGTAACATGAATAGTAAGCCCTAATCCTATTGAGGGAATAGTGGTGTTACTATTGTATTACATGATGTAATATGTTATTGTTGCCTAGTGAGAGGTGACAAGATGTGTAATGTCTTTGTGAGCCATGTGATTAGATGTTGCCTAGTGATAGGTGACAAGATGTTTAATGGCCTTGTGAGCCATATGGTTAGATGTTGCCTAGTGAGAGGTGACATGATGCTTTATGGGCCTTATGAGCCATGAGAACAATTGTGCATAGTGAGAGGCACCAAGATGATTATAAAAGTTTATTGTAAGAAATGATAATGTTTTAATAAACTTATTAAAAGGAACAATTGTGTTCAATAAAGAATGTGAAAAGCTATGAAGGCTAACCTCAAGAGTGGTTAGAGTCCACGGCCTGGATGTGCAATCAGGATTGGTTAAAGTCCAATACCTGGCAGAGGCATGAAGCCTATAATCAGGAGTGGTTAGAGTCCACTGCCTGGCTGTGTAATTAGGAGTGGATAGAGCCCACTACCTGGTTTTGTAATCAGTAGTGGTTAGAGTCCACTACCTAGCTGTGTAATCAGGATTGGTTAAAGTCCAATACCTGGCAGAGGCATGAATCCTGTAATCAGGATTGGTTAGAGTCCAATGTCTGGCTGTGTAATTGGGATTGGTTAAAGTCCAATGCCTGACTGTAAAATTAGGATTGGTTAGTGTCCAATGCCTGGCTATGAAATCAGGGTTGGTTAAAGTCTAATACCTGGCAGAGGTATAATGCCTGTATTCAGGGTTGGTTAAAGTCCAATGCATGGCTATGTAATCAGGGTTGGTTAAAGTCCAATGTCTGGCTATGAAATTAGGATTGGTAGTATCCAATGACTGGCTGTGTAATCAGGTTTGGAAGAGTCCAATACCTGGTAGAGGCTCAATACCTGTAATGATGACATAGGATTGGTAATAACCCAATGCCTGTAATGATGACACAGGATTGGTAATAACCCAATGCCTGTAATGATGACACAAGATTGGTAATAACCCAATGCCTATAATGATGACACATGATTGGTAATAGCCCAATTCCTGTATTAATGATATATGAGTACATGGTAGATATAATCCCATATCTGTTTAGTAGATTGGCTAAGGCCAACAGATTGAAACAAGAATGTCTCATGGGTGACATATCAAGATAATGAGTGTCACAAGAGAAGTTTGACATGATGGTATAATATGATGGATAAATGATATACATGTTCTTCCTATTCCTTATTAAGAGAATATATGATCTATTGTTCTATCATAAATAGTTCCAATGTTTTAAGATGAGAATGCTTTAAACTACTTATCCTCTGCCCAACTTTATATCATTAAACTACAATAATAATGTTTTTGGCAGATAGTTATATCTCTCACTGGGGCTATTATAATTGTCTTACCCCCGTGGGATCCAACATTTTTAGGTGGACAAGCACAGAGGAGACTGAGAATATCTCATAGAGGAAGAACATTAGCAGCAGGAGTGACAGCTCAAGTTGAGTGTATTGTTTGTCATGTCTTGGAGATAGATGTCCTATGAGTCATCTCTGTACTCTCAGGTCCTCAAAGTTAATAGTTAGTGCTTTTAATAAATCATTTGAGATTTTGGCTTGATACCTCGAGGTTCTTATGCTGTCTTTGTTTAGTTTTTAATAAGGTAGATGATGTTGTAACTCTCGAGAAGAGATGGTACAAGATATGTACTTATGAACCAGGATGTAAATGTAATACATTGGTTCTTGTTGAAAGAGTTTTCCTATGATTGGATCTCTTTGAAAAAGGTTTTAATTTTTAGTGATTTTCAATAATCTGTTGTTAGTAATTGCTTCCTCTTAGTTAATGACGTATGTTTTGAACGCTTCACCACACATTGGTTGTCATCAATTTTTGATATTCGAGCCTAGGTTTAATGAGTGTATAGGGAAATATGATTAGGGTGTTGTGTCTTTGCTTATGGGTCCACCATATCTAACAACCAATTATGGTTATGCAGAAATGAATGGACATCATGAATGTTGGTAGGAGCTACCTTGATCCTAATGGTGATGAAAGGTGATGTAATCGTGAAGAGAGGATACTTGACCCTGAGCAACCTGAGTAGCCAGAATTGTTGTCGTTCAAACCAACAAAGATAGTTCATCAGACTATCCTATCTATGTTAGGGAACATGACTATCCTATCTATAAATTGAACATTTAGTCCTCCTCAAATGTCGAGTTGGCCAATTCCAACAAGACATTTGAATAGATAAAGAAAGTATGAGCCATGAAGCATATGGGTACTTTAGACCTGGAAGATGTAGACTATTGGATTATAAAGTTCTAGAAGGTGCCCATTGGTCTACCCTCCTGGGCCTGACCTTTATGGCATCTTCCATCAGGGTGGCATGTAGGTGCGGGATTTACACATTTATATTAAATGGTGATAATCATAGTCACTTTATAATTGCAATATGAACATCCAAACAGTTAGTTGCATTCAATGCGATTAAACATTCGGGAATCTTTCGGGAAACTAAGGCGGTTACTCATATTTAACCACATACCTGATCCAGAGCAACTTGCTGTCCAAGCAATAATGATAAGGAACAAGCAACAGGAAATCAACAAGTATCCTGAAATTAATGTATGACATCCAAGTGTTATAATTTATCCAGAACATTCTAAAGCCAGACTTGGATTCCATCTTAGGCTTTCTAGACCACATTAATTTCAGGATACTTGTTGATTTCCTGTTGCTTGTTCCCGACTGGTCACCCATCCTAGTACTACTCCAAGCTGAGCACGCTTAACTATGGAGTTCTTTAGTGATGGGCTCCCGGAAAAGGAGGTGCACCTTGGTGATATGGGTAGTCCAATCATTCCTTATAAGATCTTTTTATCCGAGGTCTCAAATCCTAGGATGTTACAATGTCTTTCTGAGTATTGAACATATCATATGAATATAATGTGAAGCATGCCATTTACGTGCTGAAGGTGAACATTGGCCACTAGTGGCCCATTAAGGAGGAGAGGAGGCAGGGGGAGTCATTTTGGTAGGTATTTTGGAGGTAGTGCATAAACAGATACTTCCTGCCTTCCTACCTAGATGCGAAAATCACCTAGTTCAAGGATTCATGATAGAGGGTGATGACAATCAATGAATATGAAGCATGATTTATGTAGTTTTTGAGCTTTTATCCACACATGGTGCCAACTGAATTAGAAAAGATTTGATGGTTTCAGAAGGGATTGGACCCAAAGTTGTAATGTTGCAATCGATCTAGGATTCACATGAAAACTTTTCCAGCTTTGTGGAATCTATGAGAAGGATGGATGGAACGTCAGTGTAAATAACTATAGTGATGCTAAGAGGGAGTCAAAGCAATATTTAGGGAAGTTCTCTACAATTCCTAAGAAGCAACTGTTAATCAGGTCATCTACGACGTAGTATTGGTAGTCTCAATAAGGTTCAATAACATTTAAGACAAGGGTATAGCAATAGTAGGCATAGTACGTGGTGGCCTAGTAGAGGGTGAGGGAGAGGTCTTTTTTCATATGAGGCATATTGTTCTGGGTTTGTTCCAATGACAATGTCATCTAGGCCACATGAATCACCAAAGAATATGTACTACTACTAGTACACCAACATCTTGAGCATATGAAGATACATTGCCCACTATTAATTCGGAAGACATCCCTGTCACAAGGTCAATATCAACAAAACCTAGAGAATCATGGTGGTAGTAGCCATAGAGGGTGTGGATGGACTTCTCAGGATGTCTCTTCAGGATCTATGGGAGTGGTCAAGGGAGAGGCATATCTCAAGCCACAACCCATGTCTACACTATGACGTGGCCCAATGGAGTAGTTACCCCTCAAGGTTTTCTAGGTTAGATGGAACTTTTTCATACTAACTTGTATTCTTCTATATATGCATTGGTCCTTACATATTTGGGGTGAAATGCACTCTTTTAAAACCTAATAGGTGATTGTCATTGTAATCTACACATTCTTAGTCAATGTGAACCTCTTTTCCTTAAGACTCCTCTCTTTGTCTCCAAAGTTGTGTGCGAGGAGTTCCATGTTATTTTTTGGTATTCCCTGAGTACAACATTCAAGTAGATCTAATGCCACTTGAGAAGCACAGATTTTATCTGAAGCTTGGCATGGAGGCATTAGAGGATTATCAAATAGTGTTGGATTGTATGTCTAAGGTGGATGAGTTCTAGGAGGAAGATGTCTCTTGGAATTTCTAATGAGACTGGAAGACTCTTGTTATTTGTCTAGTGTATGCCGCCATAGATGAGAAGTTGACGAGGTAGAGTTGTAAGTCTTTTTAAGTTCATGTGGTTAATACGAATGTAGAGAGTATTAGTATTCATGTTGTCACTATTGTCCTAGAGTTTGAGTAGGGTTGGCAATCAGGTCGGCTCAGATCCTGACACATAAAGTGATTTTGGGTCTAGCTCGGATCCTAATTTAGGTTTCTACTATGAATTTCATGCAAGTTGTGAATTTGTGAAATATTTGATTGTAGCATTATTTTTAGGACATGACAAAAATGTTATGTAGTATCTATATCTAATATAACTTATATAATCATCAAAAGGCACATTTAGGGCCACTCCAAGCTACTCTCGGGTTGAATGGGTCGGGTTCGGGTTATTTGGGTTGCTACACACTAAAATTTGCAAACATGGCTGAATTTAGTCAGAAATTGAAGCAACATTTCAGGTTCAATTTGGGTCACTTTGAGTTAGAATTTTTTATTTGGTTGGGGTGGGTCATTCGGTCGAGTCTAAGATTGCCATCCCTATGTATAAAAATGTCTATGTTGATGACTTTTTTGGCTTACCACCTTCTTGAGAGATTAAATTCGATATAAATCTTTTAACTGATATGCAACCCATAGCACACGTACCATATAGAATGGCACTGATTAAAATGAAGGAGTTGAAGAAATCATTGAAGGAGTTACTAGACAAAGGTTTCATCCATCCAAACACATCCTTATCCAGTGCACAATTTTCTTATAAAATAGAAGCATGGATTGTTGAGGTTATGCATAGAATAGTCACCATAAAGAACAAATAACCATTACCAAGGTTAATAGTATGTTTGATCATTTACAAAGGGGCTACAATATTTTTCAAAATAGATCTCAGCTCTGGGTATCACAAGCTGAGGATTAAGTCTAGAAACATACCATAGACATATCTACTATTCTACCATTCTAAATGCCACAACTCGTCTCTGTCCCCTTCACATTACATGTAAGATACAAACTCTTAATTTCATGCAATCCACTCGCCATTGTTTTTACCTTTTTCATCTTTGTCCTTCACATTATCAATAAAATAATAACTCATATATCCAATGTGTTCGATCTTTTCCCAATCTTACAATGATGAGGATTCTCCAATCATGCACCTAAAATAGTTAAGTTTTCTTTTACCTACTTATAAACACTACAACAACCTCCTCGCTCGTCTTTACTCATCCTACGAAACATTTAAAGTAAGGTTTTTCATTTACCTATTAAACCACGGTGAACGCCATGCTCATCTTCTTTTCCGGGTATTTTTTTTGGGTGGCAGCTAGTCCGTCTACACATGAAGACCATGCTTCGTCATTGTGGTCAATTCTTCTCTGGGTTATCTTTTTAGCATTTTTTTTCCTTCTTCCTGATAAACCACTAGTCAGGTAAGAATTGACAAACATCGAGGTCGAAGGCATCTACGTCATTGGGGGAACTAGCAAAGCTGAAGACCATCTTTGTCTTTATAATCCGGATGTTTCTCTTCAAAATTGATGTAAGATAATTTGAGACCCCATCCCCTTGCGGCCTTTTGCTCTGGCGATTAGGTTTTCGCAGGCCATGGACGTCCACCCCCTTAGATTAGGGTTTTTCTCTTGCAGGTTCAAGCATGCGGCTAGTGCTTTGGGTCCCGTCTCCACCATGATAAAGGAACTGGAGGAACGTTATGCTGGACTTTGTATGATGGAGGAGGAAGAGGAGCCTATTGATGTATATCTGATAGGCCGTGGCGATGAGGAGGAAGACCATACAGAACTGGCGTTGATGGGATGGCTATTGACAGATCAGACAATTAATTTCAAGGCCATGGAGAGAACGTTGTCTCAAGCATGGAGCTTGCGAGAGACGGTAGAATTCAAACAGATGGAGGGCGATGCCTTTGTGATGTTGTTCTCACACTGGAGAGACAAACAATGGGTCGTTGATGGTGCCCCATGGAACTTTGACGGTCGCTTACTGATCTTTAAGGAGGTTGATAAGGAGTAATAGCATGGATGGTTGACCATCAATCGAAGGCTCTTTTGGGTGTGTCTCTATGGCATACCATTGGGGTATAGGGTGGAGATGACGGTCCGGGAGATTGGAGGGTGCATATGGGACGTCATTGTGATAGACATAGACGGGATGGGTTGGGACTCTTCCATTAGAGTTCGGGTGCTGCTGGACATCACACGATCCCTGAGGACGACGTTGCATCTTAGGGTTAAAAGCGGGAACGTTGTCGATGTTGCAATCAAGTATGAATGTCTAGCTATGTTTTGCTTCATGTACGGCATGTTGGGACATGTTGATCGGGATTGCCAGAGCTATGAAGAGGATGGAGAGCATAACCATCAATGGGGGAGTTGGATGAGGGCATATCCTCAGAAGAAATGATGGCAGGATGGGGAAAGAGGAGAAGGCAAAGGGGTGGCTCGAAGAAAACTAACGTTCAAGGTGAGCGGGGGGTCGGGAGGGATGAGCAGGATGGATGAAGAGGGAGATAGCAGCAACGTGGGGGGGATAGGAGGAGAGGGGAGGTTCCATAGTGGAGGAGACGTCCAGTATAGGTAGACGGAGGACGGACGATGGGGATGTGTTTTGGGGGAGGGGTGGGGTTGGAAGAGATAGAGCTATGGAGGAACGAGAGTCTGACTATAACAGCGTTGGGGGACGATGAGGGAGGGGACAACACTGAAGACGGGGCACAAGGAAGGAGGAAGGGGGGACATTTCTTTGGACAAGGAGATAGCAAGGGCAAAGATGAGGGAGGGGGCGGCATCTGAGACATGATGGAGAGGGAACACGACGTCTGAGAAGGGGACGTCAAGGGCAACGTCATAGAAGAATGATTGAAGGTCGACAGGGGGGATGACACTGGGGAAAACTGTGACACAGTTCACTAAAGAGGAACTAGTAGCCTTCAATAGAAGAGAACACATTGATGAGGTGGCTCCGGAGGAGGATTTGACAGAGGTGGAGGGTGACGCTATGTCAAACCAAGGTGGATGTCGGAGCCAAAGCCAGGAATGGCCTAAAGAGTGCAACGTTGCGTCAGCCGAATTGCAGCAGGGTGAGCAACGTTGGAAGGGAGAGGTGACGTGGGGGTGCACACACAAAAGATAGCAAACCAGGCCTGAATTGTGAAAGAAGGAGAGCTTTCTCATGATGCTACAACACATCCAAGAACTACTCACTATGATGAGGGTAGCACGATCCATAGAAAAGGAGATAAGAGAGCTATCACTCGGGCACAAAGGAGAAAGGAAGCTGAGACAAAGATGAAACAGGGAAATAAACCAAGCCAGGGGAAAAAGAAGCACCAACCATGGGTCTACAAGATGAGCAGGGGACCAAGATTGGGAATCCTAGAGGAAGAGGTGGTGTGGGAGCATACAACAGGGAAATGATGTGTAGAGGTATGTGACATGGATCTTGATGAACAACCAACACAAATAGTGAGAGAGAAAAGATCCAGGAGGAACAGTGAGGATGCAGCAGTAAGAATTGGGGTCATCACGACTCAAGTAGAAGAGATTGGCGGAGTCCAATCCCATGAAGGACAATGAAAATCTTCTGCTGGAACTGTCAGGGATTGGGCGACCTTGACACGTGTAAGGCTCTCCTGTCTTGGGTCTAGAGAGAGCACCCGGACATAGTTTTCATTATGAAAACTATGATTGCAGATAGGAAACTTGATGACGTCAAATGAAGTTGTGGTTTTACTGAGGGTCTGTGCTTTTCTAGTGAAGGGAGGACAGGTGGTTTGGGGTTTTGGTGGAAGGATGCAAAGATTGAGATTTTTAACTATTCAAACAGGCACGTGTCCACCTTGGTCAAGGATGAAGTCAATGACATTAGGTGGAGAGCGGTTGGGATATATGGGTGGGCGGATTAGCCAAATAAAGTAAAAACATGGGAGCTAATGAGGAGGTTAAAAAATGAGACAAAGGATCCAGTCATTTTCTTCGGTGATTTTAATGAGATTGTGTCAAACTCTGAAAAGAAAGGGGGACCACCCAAAGATAAAAAGATTATGCAAAAATTTATGGATGTTGTAGATGATTGTGAACTGATAGATGTGGGCTTTGAAGGAAACATATTCACATGGAAAAGGGGGATGAATGAAAGAACGTTGGTGCAAGAGAGGCTTGAAAAATTCCTACCTGAGCTCGAATGGAGAAATTATTTCAGCTATTGCAAGGTGTTCCACCTTCCCATTTATGAGTCAGATCATGCACCCATTATTCTAAAAGTGGACAATAGGGACAACAGCAGGAAGAGAAGAAAAGGGCACTTTATGTTTGAGCCAATGTGGGTGGGTGAAGAGGGATGCACAAGAACCATTAAGGAGGCATGGGAATCTGCTGAAGGAAGTGATTTGAACACTAAGCTCTTGAAATGCAAGGATAAACTAAAAGAGTGGGCTGCGGAAAAGTTTGGTGAAAGGAGAAGGAAGAAAAAAGGAATTGGAAAGCGACTTAAAGGGGTTGCAATATCTTCGTCCAGACCAAACTAATCTTCATAGGGCGGAGGCAAAATCAAAGGAACTACAATATTGTCTACACAAGAATAAAGAATATTGGGCTGCCCGGGCATGAGTCAAGGAATTGAAAGAGGGAGACCGCAACACCGCATATTTCCACCAAAAAGCAACTAATAGGAGGTGGAGGAACCAGATTGATTTCTTAGAGGATGAGCAAGGAGTCTTGAGAGTGTAGGAGATCGAGATCACGGACATTATTCTGAGATACTTTGCACAACTGTTTCAAACTAGTAATCCCACGGGTTTTATGGAGGAAACAAAGGGGCTGTGGGGAATGATCACAGAGTCACAGCGGGAGGATCTAGAGAGGGACATTGTTGATGAGGAAATCTGGACAACACTGAAAGAGATGCATCCAAACAAAGCTCCAGGACCGGATGGCATGAAGGCAATGTTTTACCAAAACTATTGGGGTGTAGTGGGAAAGGATGTGGCGAGCTACATCAAAGTATGGTGGAAATGGGAGAGAAGTATAAGGGTTGTAAATGACACTCTTGTTGTGCTTATCCCGAAGACTGAGAAGCCAAAAATAGTAGGAGAATTCAGACCCATTAGTCTCTACAATGTGGTGTACAAGATCACCTCTAAGGTGCTAAAAAACCATCTAAAGCCTCTCATGAACATCATTGTTTCTGAAAACCAAACTGCTTTTGTCCCAGGGAGAATGATCACGGACAATGCCCTCATAGCCTATGAAGTTTTCCACTCTATGAAGAGGGAAAAGGGGAAGAAAAAAGGCAGCCTTGCTCTGAAGTTGGATATGTTCAAAGCATATGACAGGGTGGAATGAAGTTTCCTAAATTTTGTGATGGAGAGGATGGGATTTGGGATGAAGTGGAGGAGCAAAGTCCAAGAATGCATCATGTCTGTCCAGCACACTTTCGCCATTAATGGAGATCGGACTAAAAGCAAAAAGCATGCATGTGGACTTCGCCAGGGTGACCCCCTCTCCCCCTACCTTTTGATATTGTACGTTGAAGCATTCTCTACCTTACTTTCCACTACTGCATGTGACACCCTCCTACACGGTATAAAGCTGAGTAGGGCTGTGTCATGTATCTCACATCTTTTCTTTGCAGACGATAGTATTCTTTTTGTTAGAGCAACCAATGCAAAATGCCTGAAGATAGCTGAGATCATCAACCAGTATGAACAGGCATCTGGTCAAAAGATAAATTTCTCTAAGACAGAGGTTGTTTTCAGAAAAGGGATATAGGAGGAAAAATGAGAGGAGCTGAGAAATCTATTATGAAAAACACTAGAGGGGGTGAATAGAGTTTTTAAATATTTTAGCAATTATTTAACTCAAACAACCACAATTGAAAATGGAAGAAGGAGACAAGTGTTTAGAGTGGTTCCAACCTTAGCAAATACTAAGGTTGTCAGTCCACTACCCGGTTGCTTACCCAATCGGGATTTTGAAAGTACTAATTTTATTACCTTCACAAGGATTTACACAAAATACAATACTTTCTTACACCCCTTGAACAACCTTCACTTGAAGTAGATGCACCAACCCGAGGTAGCCTTCTTGAAGTAACTCCAAGCTCCCCCTTGAAGTAGCCTTCCTCTCTAGAAGTAACCTCCCGTTGCACCAGCCTTCTTGAAGTAGCTCAAGGTCCCCTTCTTCACCAAGAAGATCACCAACCTCTCCAATCCGCAGCCTCCAACCTAGGAGTAGCAAGGAGAGTACAAACAATAATAGAAAACAAGAAAGGAAAAAGGAAATTACAACTTATCCTTTTGTAGCACAAGGCTTGATTTGCCTAGATCAAGCGTGTAGATCTCCTAACCAAAGTGTATGGAATAGTAATTGCAGTGGATAGGAGATGTTATCCTATAGGACACGAAATTTGAGCTAAGAGGGGAAGTAGCCAATTGTCACAATGCTCAATTTCTCACAAACAGGTTGCACAAAGTCAATGTATGCTCAAAGATTGCTCAAGTGTAAAAGCAAGTGTATTTAGGTGTCCTAAGGCATGTCCTATTTATAGGAATGTCCTACAAGTGCTTAAGGACGTTCTAGACACTTTCTAGGGGTTTCTAAGTGCTTAACTAGCCGTTAGATATAAGTTAGTTACTTTAACAACGACTAGTTAATTAATTCTACAGTTGCTGTCAGAGACTGTCTCGGTCGAGAAATGGTCAACCGAGACACCTACTCGGTCGACGTTTTGTCGACCGACAGGCTCTCTGGATCAAGTGTATGCAACGTTTAACTCCAACTGCCAACTACCTTGTCAGCTGTGTCTAACGGCTACTTGGGTCTTTCTCGGTCGAGAAGTTTGTCGACCGGGAGTGTCTCGATCGAGGATTTTGTCGACTGAGATGGACCCTGTTTCAATGTTTCAAATGAAGACATTAAGTGTGTGTATGAGTGTACATATGTGACACTATTGAAGGGGATGACCTATCTAAATGTGGTGTTTAGCTAGGGAAGATCTAACGCTTGATTTACATGAAGTCTAAGTACGTGTACATTATATATTTGTACAAGTTTACAATTGATTACATTTCATGACATTTACAATCATTCAAGCATATAGATTCCCTAGTGCTTTGTCATCCACCTTATTCCTGCAACACTCAAGTAGCACGTTAGATTAACAAGAATGAAATGTTTGTCATTATCAAAACAAAGGGATTTACAGATGTTTATTTAGCCAACAATCTCTCCCTTTTTGAAGATGACAAACATTTCCTAAATATAAAATAAGAAAGTATAAAAACATGTGAGTTTCATACCTGAAGATTACCTTTGTAAATTTCTTCTCTTGTTTATAAAATGTGTGCTTATTATTCCCCATGAATTATGGAACATGAAATCCAATCCTTTAGGGAATATAGGAACTTTCAATGTAAAGCCAAGAGTTTATGAAACTCATTGATTGAGTTTTGCACAAATACTAAGTTTTATATTTATTTCTCCCCCTTTGTCATTTCAAAAAGATATCCATTTAATAATAAATATTGTATGAAAAGTATTGCTCCCCCTTAAATACATATCCGTTTTCAATAGATGGTCAATTTAGCCATAATTTTTTAAATTTCAGGTGCAAAGATGTCATCCTTTTTTATTTATGACATATTTATTACTCCCCTTACTTTGTAGCTCTAGTAGAGTAGTCTTATAAGCCATATTCAAATGATGCCATAGAGGAATATCCAATATAATCAGTAAAGATAACTAATTCATGTAAAGATAACCATTTCATTAAAGATAACCATTTCATTACAATCATGCAAAGATAACCATTTTATTACAATCATGCAAAGATAATCATTTCATTACAAATAATACAACAGACACTCCAAATCTTACTGGAAAGACTTAAGTATTACATCAATATTAGGGTCTTTTCCAAGAAATGGCTCAGCTCCATAATATTGGACTAAAGTTTGCCACTCCAAAGCACCTGTCTTGGTTAAAGCATATGCTTCCAAGAAGGTAGGAACACGATCAAAACGGAAATGAGCAGCTATGTCTTGTAATTGTATTGAGGAGAACTGAGTATGTGTGAGATCTGTAGATGGTGGAGGTGGAGGTTGGTAGTAGTTGTAAGATGGATTATATGGGTTGAGCATGCCAGGATTTAACGAATAAGGATATTCATCTGGTTGATTTGGAGAGAGGGTTTGCATCCTTTGATTTAGGTAGGTCATGGCATGGTGTTTATAGTCTAATTGTCTGCTTAGATGATATTGTGACCCAGCAACATAGGTTAGGGTGTTTTGGATGGGATCATAGGATGGGTTGGTAGGAGGAGGTGGTGGTGGTGTATCTTGAGTAGATGTCTCACCTTCCGTCCTAGCCCTCTTGTGACCAAAATCAATTCCCATTTTCTCTACTGTGTTTTTGCTTATTTTTTGTGGTCTTCTTTCCCATGTGTATCCCATATCCTCAATTTGTGTTTTAAGGAAGTGTTGAGTGATTTGGCATACAAAATCAGCATATGGGGGATTGCCAGAAAACTCAAGCATGTTCTTAAGGATTATGCGGATAAAATTTGTGGGAATACGTTTGATAATGGCATAAATTAAACACATGCGAAAAATAGGAACTTCAGACTTGTTAGCTTTAGGATGTATGTTTGTGAAAATAATAAGGTTGACAATCCTAGCTGCAGGTTTGAGATTAATGGCATAGTAGGTACCCCTATCTTCATGACAAGTAGTATTAGATTGAAAAATGGCTTGTTTGATGTCACTAAGACTGACGGTATGATCACCTTGGGAGAATGTATTGAGTGGATTTCCAGTTGTAAGGTCAAGAGTGTCTTGATATTCATCTAAGTCGATGTTGAGGATGTCAAGAATATCCTCTTCAGTAAATCGAAAGCTATGCCCATTGACCATAGAGTAGAAGAAGTTATTTTCATTTTCGGAATGGGAGATTAGGTTTGCATAGAACTCATTTACCACTTTTGAAGAGTAGGAAGGGAAGGAAGGGTTAAGAAATTCTTTCAAATTTTGCACCTCAAAAAGATCCTCCAGGTCGACGATGCTGAGGAAGTCCATGATGTCAACCGGCCGTCGTGGAAGAGGAGTTTTGGAGGAGAGCCTGAGATAGCGATCACCAGCATCTGCGTCGACGAAGGGAATGTCGTTGATGATCGTCAATGGAGGAGTAGCCGCCCTTCCTTTCTTGCTAGCAACTTTCTTCTTTCCACGTGTAGAGGATGAAGCCATTTCTTTGCTTTAAGGTGGAGAAGAAGCAAGAAAGTCTTGGGGATGAAGAAGCTAAAGGATTGCACAAGAATGCACTAGAGAGGAGCTATGGAAGTAAGAATATGAGAGTGTGTAACAATGACCCATTTTTGGTCCTTTTTATAGCAATCCAGTGACCAGGTTGGTCGACAAATTGTCGACCGATCGACCGCAACGGTCATATCCCAGACGCGCCACTTGGCCCCCCAACGGTCGACTGATGGGTTGCAACGGTCATAAAATGGTCGGATTGCAACGGTTATATCCCAACGGTCAATTCTCGATCGAGCAATTGTCGACCGACATCCGCTCGATTGAATAATTTTCGACCGGAAGTGTGTCCGATGTAATTTTTATCTGAGGTCTGTCGGTCGAAAGAGATAGACTGACCGAGATATTTTCGGTCAAAGAATTCGTCGACCGACAGACTTTCTGTGAATGAATTTTTAAGCTGATTTTTAATGTAAATGATAGACTGAATTTGTAGAGCATATACATATTTTCTAAAGGAGTAATATTGTGATTATTATTACCAATATTTGGACAATTTTGTGATCATAAATTAATTGTTCTTTTGATCACAATTTTTATATAGAAAATGATATTCAAATAAGTATTGTGCCAAACTTATTTTAGGTCGACTTTGACTATGACCATAGCGCCCCTTGGTCAAATTTTATTTCAACCAAGAGGCAAATTTTCAGATTTCCAAATTGAACATTCATATATCTGCATGTAATTTGATTTGATATCGATTTGAAGCATTTTAAAAAATATTCGTCCTTGATTTTTCTAGAAAATTTATATGGACTTTGTTGTAGATATCAAATTCTATTTCTTCAAAAAAAATGAAAACATAATTAATTTCTCAAGTCTTTTTTTAAAATTAACATTGTGCTCCTACAAGCATTAAAGTTCTAAGAAACTAATTATAATGCATACAATTATCATTCTCTATTCGTGCTAACATAGCATCTTCTTTGAAAGAATATCTATGATGTAATGAAAGAACAATAACAACATATAATGATAATTCCATGAAATACAATGATTGTGATCATTTAAGCTAGATGTCATGATTTCTAGTGAATAAATCAGGAAATGCTTTAGGAAAATCATGTGAAACAGTAATTTCTTTTATTGAGCCAAGCATAATTTTCAGTTTTAACTTATTTAAAAAAATAATCTCATTTATATTTCAAACATGGTCTTCAACTTGTTTTACATGTTACATCAGTTATTAACAATGAATAGATAGCAATTTGATCAATTGAAAACACATTCAGCAAATTTTATTGCAGACTGGAAATATTGCCCTGCTCGGTCGACAATTTCTCGACCGATGGTTCTCTCGATCGACAGTTTCTCGACCAACAAGGTTTCTGGAATGTTTTCAGAACTGTTAATTGCTTCCAAGTAAAACAAAAATTATGCAAGTTAGAGCTTGATTGTTGAGACATGACATTTGTATATCAAGAATCAGTTCAGATCAAATCTCAACTTAATTCCGTTCATTTAGTTTAAAGGTTTTGGAACCCAAACTAACTCGACATCCTTTTTCTTATAAGGACATGAAAAAGAATAGTGACCAAGGCGCAAACAGTAATGACAACATATAGAATCAACCTCATATCTTTTTCTATGATTTTGGTCTAGGTTGTTCTTGGGTATATATGTATTTGTTCCTTTAGGTACATACATAGATTGACTCTTTGGCACTTGTGTTCTTCCCCAACTAGGCTTTTGATAAGATTTTCCTTTAGGCTTGTAACCTAGTCCTCTCCTTCCAATTTGATGATAAGAATTATCTAAAATTTTATCAAGTGTATCATTGTTATACAACCTACTAACTTTTTGTTGCAACTTAACAATCTCATTCATTCTTTTATTTATGTCTAACTTTTCTTGATCTAGATTAGATAACAAGGAATCTCTTTCTTTCACAATAGTATCATAATCTAGATGTGTACATAGAACAGGTTGTTTTTGAAGATCATTTACTTGAGTTTGCAAATTTAACTTTTCTAGAGAAAGAAGATTACAATTTGCTTCTACAGATTTTAGCTTAATATCATGATCTTCAATAACCTTTTTGAGATCTTCATTTTCAGATGTAAGAGCAAGAAGCTTAGCATGTAACTCATCATTTGCTTTATTAGATTTCTTTAATTTCTTCTTGCACTCAATATATTTATTGTGTGTCTCTTCAAGAGTAGCAACTAGTTCTTCTTTAGATAAATCAAAAAGGCTTACCTCTTCTTCTTCTTCTTCACTTATTGTAGCAATAAGACATTCTTTATGCGTATCTTCCTTCTTTGACCTCCACGTGCAACCAAGTGTTGTGTGGCTTGTTCCTAAGCACCAACTGCAACTTGTTGAAGATTTTTCCATATTTTTCTTTTGTTTGCGGTTGTAGACACCACCACCCTTCATACTTCAAGACTCGATTAGAGCTCCTTGAAGCCTGCTCTGATACCAATTGAAAAATACTAGAGGGCGGGGTGAATAGAGTTTTTAAATATTTTAGCAATTATTTAACTCAAACAATCACAATTGAAAATGGAAGAAGGAGACAAGTGTTTAGAGTGGTTCCAACCTTAGCAAATACTAAGGTTGTCAGTTCACTACCCGGTTGCTTACCCAACCGGGATTTTAAAAGTATTAATTTTATTACCTTCACAAGGATTTATACAAAATACAATACTTTCTTACACCCCTTGAACAACCTTCACTTGAAGTAGATGCACCAACCCGAGGTAGCCTTCTTGAAGTAACTCCAAGCTCCCCCTTGAAGTAGCCTTCCTCTCTAGAAGTAACCTCCCGTTGCACCAGCCTTCTTGAAGTAGCTCAAGGTCCCCTTCTTCACCAAGAAGATCTCCAACCTCTCCAATCCGCAGCCTCCAACCTAGGAGTAGCAAGGAGAGTACAAACAATAATAGAGAACAAGAAAGGAAAAAGGAAATTACAACTTATCCTTTTGTAGCACAAGGCTTGATTTGCCTAGATCAAGCGTGTAGATCTCCTAACCAAAGTGTATGGAATAGTAATTGCAGTGGATATGAGATGCTAGCCTATAGGACACGAAATTTGAGCTAAGAGGGGAAGTAGCCAATTGTCACAATGCTCAATTTCTTACAAACAGGTTGCACAAAGTCAATGTATGCTCAAAGATTGCTCAAGTGTAAAAGCAAGTGTATTTAGGTGTCCTAAGGCATGTCCTATTTATAGGAATGTCCTACAAGTGCTTAAGGATGTTCTAGACACTTTCTAGGGGTTTCTAAGTGCTTAACTAGCCGTTAGATATAAGTTAGTTGCTTTAACAACGACTAGTTAATTAATTCTGCAGTTGCTGTCAGAGACTGTCTCGGTCGAGAAATGGTCGACCGAGACACCTACTCGGTTGACGTTTTGTCGACCGATAGGCTCTCTGGATCAAGTGTATGCAACGTTTATCTCCAACTGCCAACTACCTTGTCAGCTGTGTCTAACGGCTACTTGGGTCTTTCTCGGTCGAGAAGTTTGTCGACCGAGAGTGTCTCGGTTGAGGATTTTGTCGACCGAGATGGACCCTGTTTCAATGTTTCAAATGAAGACATTAAGTGTGTGTATGAGTGTGCATATGTGACACTATTGAAGGGGATGACCTATCTAAATGTGGTGTTTAGCTAGGGAAGATCTAACGCTTGATTTACATGAAGTCTAAGTACTTGTACATTATATATTTGTACAAGTTTACAATTGATTACATTTCATGACATTTACAATCATTCAAGCATATAGATTCCCTAGTGCTTTGTCATCCACCTTATTCCTGCAACACTCAAGTAGCACGTTAGATTAACAAGAATGAAATGTTTGTCATTATCAAAACAAAGGGATTTACATATGTCCATTTAGCCAACATATTAGGCGTGAGAGAGGTGGATCGGCATGCCAGTTATTTAGGCCTCCCCACAACCATGGGAAGGTCCAAAAAGTAGGTGTTCAGTTTCATTAAAGAAAGGATATGGGGAAAGCTACAAGGTTGGTCGGAAAAAGTTGTTGTTAAAACTAGGGAGGGAGGTTCTCATAAAAGCGGTAGCTCAGGCCATCCCAACATATGACATGAGCATCTTCTAGTTACCGACGGGTACCATAAATGAAACTCAGAGGATGGTGGCTAGATTTTGGTGGGGAGCGAAAGACAAAGAGAGGAAACTTTCATGGATGAGCTGGGACAGAATGTGTAGACTAAAAGGCAGGGGGGCTTGGGTTCAGGGATTTCTAGACCTTTAACCAAGCCCTCTTAGCGAGACAACTTTGGCGGATGGTCAACAATCCGGTGGCCCTTGTGACTAGAGTACTAAAAGCCAGATATTTCCCAAGGACGTCTATTTGGGAGGCCATAAGGGGTCATGACCCTAGCTATACATGGAGGAGTCTATGGGGGGCGAAGGCTCTCTTAAAAGAAGGGGTGCAATGGAGAGTGGGAGACGGGAAAGATGTAAACATATGGAATGATAATTGGTTGCCTAGAGAGGATGACACACTTGCATGCTATAGGAGGGAGGATAGCCCAGACTATAGCACAGTATGTGAACTCTTGACAGAGGATGGTTCTAAATGGGATGAAGACAGAGTACGGGAGTGTTTCCCGGACAGCCATGCTAGGAGGATATGTGCCATACAGCTCAGCCTCAGGAGACCTAGGGATACGTGGCTGTGGTGTCCTTCAAGGAATGGGGAGTACTCAGTCCGTTCAGCTTATTGGTTGGGATTTTTGGGAAAGGAGGAAGCAAGAAACTACAATTCCCGACAAGGTGACATGCTGTGGAAAAAGATATGGAATGCTGGTTGGAGTCCCAAAACAGCTCACTTCCTATGGAGAATATGCACGGGGAGCTTAGCGACCAGAGAACACTTGTTTGATAGACATTGCATAGAAGACCGCTCGTGCATGTTGTGCATGATAGAGAAGGAGAATATACCACATATGCTCTTTCGATGTCTGAATGCCATAGAAGTATGGGACCAGACGACTAGGAAAGTACAAGCATGAGTGGAAGACACAAAGGATGAGGACATTAGCTCGTCCATGGGAGCTTCTCTAGAGAGGACATCCTTGAAAGAGGTTGATGCATTAGTTGCTGACATGTGGACGGTTTGGAGGGTAAGGTGCATGAGGATTTTCCAAAGCACTGAATGCATGGTAGCTATCTCCACCACGGTGCTTTGACTATGGTAAGGATGGATGGAAGACAACGTCGCCATGTGGGAGGAGGTGACGCCCGAGCATTAACGTTCAACAGCAAGGGGACATGGGCGATGACGAGTCAGAAACTAATGGGGGACGTTGTGGATGGGTGACGCCGGCAGGGGGAAGGATAAAACTCAATGTTGACGGCTCAGTAGGGGAGGATGGTAGGGCGGGGATTGGGATGGCGACCAGAGATGAGAAGGGCAGTTTGGTGGGAGTGGCGGGGGAGAGAGTGAACTCGGGAGAAGACGTCACCATGGAGGAAGCTGCGGAGGGACTATCTAGGGGCCATTGCTGAAGACATCACTTCTTTACAACAGTTGTTCTCTTTTTGTAGTTTGAGACATGTTAGTCGTAGAAGTAATAGGGTTGTCCACGAGGTAGCCAACTCTTTCCGTAGGTCCCAGGTAGATAGTTTTTGTTATCCTCAATATTTTCCTTCGAACTTTTTGTTTCTTGTAAATTTTTGATTTAGCAAGTTAATAGATAACGGAGAGCCCCAATCATAGTGCTACCCGTCTTCCATAAAAAAAAAAATTGACATTAAGCTACCTGTGGCGTGAGAATGACGGAACTACATCGGATGATCCATCCAAAATGATTCCTAGACCACGATCTTGGTGAATACCGACATGATATTGAATGTGGCTACCTGGTTGTCGGCGTCTTTTGCAGAAACCATGTACTTGGGTGATTGCTAGATCATTGTCTAGGTTGGTTACGTTCCGTAACAAAGCAGTGAATGAGTCTTGCATTGTCAGTGCCAATGTTGCTATCTTGTTATCAAGATTTGAGTGCTGCAACCAAAGACATTAATGGTTACATCTTCTCAGAAGAAGATGTAGCTTCCGCTTTTCTTTTATGTCGGCAATCATAGAAGAGCTATCACAAAGACTTGTGGCGTCAGAAATCATTGCAAGAGTCTGGGACTTCTGTATGCTCATTGCTGAATTTGGGACTTCTCTATACTAACAGTTCAAGAATTCGAGCAGAGGGATTCTCAATGGATTTGAACATCAAGTACAAGCAACATCTTGGTGATCCATGCGCATATCCTCTCCCTTCCTGACACCAAACTAACCATCCAGAATTTGGGCGTTGATCTCCTTAGTCTTGTTATATTGCAACCTCATGTGTCTAAAACCTAGACGTTGCTCGATGGATATTGTTCAACAACGTTTGGCATGGATTCATTAGAAATATGCATACACAACTATGTATTATGGATAGAGCTCCTTTGTGGTAAGTGCTTAATGTAACAGTGTAAGGACTCACGCAAGTCGTGCATTGAGGGGCGAAACCAGTCAGAATCAATTCAATTTGCTTCATTCTTGCCTAACTTATTTCCTACATTGTAATTGGTGCTTTACACAGAATCACATTCTCGCTATTACATGTTTTAGCATATAATAGATGCATGTGATCAACTTACAACATTTTCTTCCTTGCATGAACCTCAGATTGGGGGGATGGCAAAAATATCCAATTCTCATTGGATTTCCAAAATCCAAACCAAACCAACCCATTTTCTGGTCACCCGCTTGGAGAATGGACGGAAGTGGTGTGGGTATCTAAATGTATTACGGGGTTTGGGATACCATGGTTGTTACCGAAAACCAAAACTGGAAGCGCAGAATTAATATTTGTTCTTTGCCGCGATGCCGTGCATGCCCCTGTTTATAACATTAACAACCCGGCAGTTGCGGGCCCGCGGTGGCCAACTCACGAACCGAAAGTATCTGACCATTCTGTGTGCAGGCTTTCGCCGTATCAAATGGGTGAACTGGACGGACTCCCACGGTCACCCAATGTTTGGGATCAGATATACCATGGTAAAATGGGGTGAATACCCAACTGAAACTTTATTCCGGTGGTATGGATGGGATTGGTGCTGTTGGCAAAAAACCGTCCCATTGCCATCCCTGAATTCCTGCACTTTTTAAAAATGACATACGTCCGAACAACGAAATGTCACCAACACAAAAGGTGAATTGTGTGTACGAATGTACTAGGATCAGATTATGTAGAATCACGACTAGCGATGGAGTGGTGGTTTCAGTGGGAACTCTTAATTATGCTAGGTTAGACACTACATCGGTTCAAATATATTATCCCAAAGTAGTTATCGTTAGTGTGTTTTTTAATCTCTGTCATGCACACACCCTGTTATTTTTTTTTAGAGTACGTCAACATAATCTATAGAATGATTCTATTTTAAACTAAGTATAGGACGGATATATAAATAAATAGTTTGAAGGCCTGCATCACTTTCTATTATTTTATTCTCTATATAGGTGTCATGGAATGTTGAGCTATCGTGAAAGGAGTATAAGTAACCGGATAGGATGCCAGCGCTAATGAAGACATGCGAATCCAGCTAAGATGAAAAACTTACATAGGTACCAAAAGTGCATATCATATTTTGAGAGAATGTAGGTGTTGTTACATAAGGTTGCCTTGATTCTCCATATTGTTACATAAGGTTCCCTTGATTCTGCATATTGTTGTTCTCTAAAGATGAAGCAGAAAATATTTATGTTTTATTCTATAAAATGTAGTGTATTTTAAGAATTTGGACCTCATCTTGCAGTGTGGTCTACATTACATTACAAATTTATGACATAATTCTTATTTATGATACTCTATTGTTCTTTTTCTTATTTGTATTTTTGAGAAATAGGAACTTTGTGCCAAGCCACATTAATAGATACTAGATTTACTATCTCCAATAAAAATGTTGATAAAACCTACATGATTTTCTTCTCTTAGTGCACCTAATGTACAATATCTTTTTTTTTTCAAAGATAATAATTTGAAGATGGAATACCGTGTGCTTATTCATATTCTTTTGATATTTTAAGCATGTCCTGGTCAACAAGATTCTTATTGTAAATGACTTTTTTATGAGACATTGACATTGATTTATATCAGTTCTCTATTGATGAAAGGATCATCTAATGGTAATTTCACAATGAGTATTATATCATTAACCAATGAATCAGTTCTGGCTTTTCTATGATAACTATGTGTCAATAGGAATGGTAAAAGATAAAATTAGTAAAACATCGATTTGGACCTCTTTTATGCTACACTATAAAAAATATCGGCACATATGTAGGGTTCCACTTGATCTTACATAAATATATTTCACTTATATTTCACTAACTAAGAAATCACTATATGTTTATTCTTGTTGCAAGGCACCCACTACTCAAACTTATAGCACACAATGCCATAAAATAAGTAGCACATTTGAACTGTATAACAATTCAATAGAATAATAGAATACATGGAAAAATATTACAAACTAAAAAATTTAAAATTCATTATATTTATATATTTATATGTTTAATATATATTCAAAATATCATTATAAGTATTATTTAACATGTTAATAAATCTAATGATATACAACATTGTTTTAGAAACATTTTAATTATTTTTAATTTTGTGTATATTCTGATCCTTAAATATATTGCATTAATCAAACTTCATTAAGAAACACCTATGAAGAGTTATGGTATCTAAAAACTTTAAAAGACTTTGTAGTATAGATTTTAAAAATGATAAAATGCAATACACATATTCTACATGAAGTAAATGCTAATTCCTATAATTTGTAGGGAAAATCCAATCTATGTAGTTAAAGTGGCTCAGAATTTTTTTTTAATCTTATTGATGTGTATATATATATATATATATATTTATTTATATATATGTGTGTGTGTGTATTGACCTACTATTAGGAAATATATTATTATAAGGGATACATAAATAATTGAATGTGATTTACATAAACTACATTTTTTATCATGTTACAATGAGTTTTCCTTAAACATGTTATATATAAAATGATAGAGGTGTTGTTTACCTTTGACATGTTTTAATAAAGAGATTTCATTGTAATAGAAAATTTCTTAATGGATATTCAATATTTATTTAACAAACTCGTCTTATTGCCTCAATTATGTAATATATAGATTCCATATTTTCACTTTAAACTAGACACAATACTTATGAATATATTGATAACTGAACTAAAAATGCAATGCAACGTCGAGTTAAAAATCATCATGTATTATAATCACACACGAGGACCAATTACAATTTTGACATTTATAATTATCAGAAACTATATAATTGTATAACAATTTATCTTTCATAAATCAACATGCAAGAGGATAGAGAGTTCAAATTTCACGTGGTGTATATGTTGGAACGTGTGAAAATGACTAACTTTTTTGGCAGATCACATTAAAACATAAAAAAGTATTATAACACATGGTAAGATAATAATATTTTAAAGATGAATAATTGTTGGTTTCACTTATGATTATATATCTTACTAAAATTCAATATGGTGATATCTACTCAATTTTGCAATGTTAAATGATAACTATTGAGTTTCATGTATGTTATTTTAATGAAGTCAATACAACAAATTATAAGTTGTATGACAATTGGTCATAGAGCAGAGAGTTTGTTGCTAGAAACTCCTTTGTTGGGATCTGTAGTGCTGTGGGAGGTGTGTTCTCCCTGTACTCTTTCCTTTTCTAAACATCGCATTCAAGTGGTTCTTATACCACTTGAGATGCATGGTTTTGATATAATTCTCGGGATGGACACCCTAGAAAAGTATAAGGTTGTCTTGGATTGTGATTCCAAGCAGGCTGTGTTCACTAATGGTGGTGACACATGGATCTTTCAGGGAGACAGAAAGATTCTTCCAACTTGTCTCATGTCAGCTATGGTAGCTGAGGAGCTGATGAGACAAGGGTGCTTTGCATTCCTGGCACATGTGGTAGATACCACGAAGTTCCAATAGTTTGGGAGTTTGAGGATGTGTTTCCTGAGGAACTTCTAGTTGTTCCTCCACCCAGAGAGATTGATTTTGAGATTAATCTAATCTCAGACATGCAACCAATAGCACAAACACCGTATAGAATTGCACCTGATAAGATGGAAGAGCTCAAGAAACAACTGCAGGAGTTGCTTGAGAAAGGATTTATCCGACCGAGTACTTCACCATGGGGTGCTCCGATTCTCTTTGTTAAAAAGAAGGATGGGTCGATGTGGTTATGCATTGATTATAGGTAGTTGAATAAAGTAACTATAAAGAATAAGTATCCTCTGCCAAGGATAGATGACCTATTTGATCAGTTGTGTGGTGCAACTATCTTCTCTAAGATAGATCTGAGGTCGGGATACCATCAGTTGTGTATCAAGGAGAATGACATACCCAACTCTTCTTTTAGGACAAGGTATGGTCACTATGAGGTCATAGTTATGCCATTTGTACTAACTAATGCACCAACTGAATTCATGGAACTCGTGAATAGAATCTTCCAACCTTTTGTTGATCAGTTTATAGTAGTCTTCATATATGATATCTTGATCTACAGTAGAGATGGTCAACAACATGAGCAACACCTCCGTCAAGCTTTAACTTTCCTAAGAGAGCATAAGTTGTATGCTAAGTTTATAAAATGCGAGTTTTGGTTACCAGAAGTTTCCTTTCTAGGACACGTAATATCTGCCTCAGGTATCTGTGTTGATCCTAAGAAGGTAGAATTTGTCCTGCAATGGGAGCAACCAAAGACACCAATACAGATACGTAGTTTGCTAGGATTGGCAGGCTATTATAAGAGGTTCATTAAGAACTCCAGTTCAATAGCTTTATCCCTAACCAAGTTGACCAGGAAAGAGGTTCCTTTTGTCAGGAATGACAAGTGTCAACATTCTTTCCAGTTGTTGAAAGATAGGTTAACAAGTGCACATGTGCTGATGTTACCTGAGCAAGGAAAGGGGTACATAGTTTTCTGTGATGCATCTAAGAATGGCCTAGGATGTGTGTTGATGTACAATAATCAAGTGATTTCTTTTGCCTCTCTACAGCTTAAGAAACATGAGGAGAATTATCCAACACATGATCTAGAGCTAGCTGTTGTAGTCCATGCTCTGAAGATCTGGAGACATTATCTCTATGGAGAAACATTCTATATTTTCACAGACCACAAGAATTTAAAATATATCTTCTCTCAACATGAGTTGAATATAAGACAACACCACATGATGGAGTTAATCAAGGACTATGACTGTACAATTGATTATCATCCAGGGAAGGCCAATGTAGTGGTTGATGCACTAAGTAGGAAATCCTCATATAACCAGGCCTAGATAAAGCACAGATGAACTCCTTAGTGTGCTCTTAGAGAGATATGCTTATCTCCTTGAGCCAAAACAATGTACATCTTAAAGTATCATTGTTAGCCGGGTTGTTAGCTGAGATGAACATAAAACCTACTCTGAGATAACAGATTAAAGAAGCACATCAAGCTGATGTTGTAGTTCAATAGATTAGGTCAGAGTATGGTAGTGAGAAATGGGATGGATTTCATGAGTTAGAGGATTAGGTAGTCTGTTACCATGGTAGAATGGTAGTACCTGATGTCAATGACTTAAGGAAGTTAGTCTTGTAGGAGGCTCATTCTTCGATGTATGCAATGCATCCAGGGAGCACCAAAATGTATCGTAACTTGAAGGATATGTATTGGTGACCAGGTTTGAAGAAGGATGCAGCTGAGTTTGTTATGCGGTGTCCGGTGTGTCAGTAGGTCAAAGCTGAACATCAAAAGCCTACACGAACAATGCAACCTTTGCCTATACCGCAGTGGAAATGGGATCATGTGACCATGGACTTTGTGGTTAGTTTTCCTAGAACAACCAAAGGTCATGATTCCATTTGGGTGATAGTTGATAGGTTGATTAAGACAACACATTTTCTTCCTGTCAAAACAACCTATTCTGCTGAGAAGCTTGCACAAATATATATAGAAGAGATAGTACATTTACATGGGGTTCCAATTTCTATTGTTTCTGATAGAGGTCCCCAGTTCACGAGTCATTTTTGGGAATGACTCCATAAAGCTTTGGGTACTCAGTTAAGGGTTAGTACAACCTTTCACCCACATACAGATGGACAGTCTGAAAGGACCATACAAACCTTAGAGGACTTGCTTAGGGCATGTGTCCTTCAATTTGTAGGAAGTTGGGATCTACATCTAAGCTTGATAGAATTTTCTTATAATAATAGCTATCAGCACAGTATTGACATGGAACCATATGAAGCATTATATGGTAGACGTTGTAGATCTCCGTTATGTTGGTATGAAATAGGGGAATATCAACTTTTGGGTCCTGAGCTAGTGCAGCAGAGAACTGAGAAGATTAAAGTAATACAACAACAGTTAAAGACTGCACAGGATAGACAGAAGTTGTACGCCGACAAATGACGGAGACCTTTAGAATTCCAAGTTGGAGACAGAGTATATCCCAAGGTCTCACCTTGGAAAGGTATTCTCAGATTTGGAAATAAAGGAAAGTTAGCTCCTAGATTTATGGGCCTTATCCAATCATTGAACGGATTGGAAAGGTAGCCTATAAGCTGGAGTTACCACCAGAGCTGCATAAGTTGCATCTAGTGTTCCATATCTCCATGCTAAGAAAGTGTCATCCTGACACAGAGTTAGTTCTGCAACCTGTGGAGGTAGAACTAAATGATGATATATCATATGTTGAAGGACCTGTGATGATCCTTGATAGAAGAATCAAAAAGCTGAAAAAGAAAGACATATGTCTTGTAAAAGTTCTCTGGAATCATCGTGGCATTGAAGAAGATACATGGGAACTAGAGGAAGAGATGAGGAGGAAGTACCCTTCTCTTTTTTCTTAATGTTTTCGTTGATGATTTCATAGACAAAATCCCTGTTAGGGGTGGATAATTTGTAACATCCCTGACCTGGGTTATGTGTTAACCCTAGGTGTTTTGCTTAATGACGTTGATTATATGCTTGCTTATATATTTTGAAAAGTAATTAAGGCTCAATAGGAACTTATATTTCAATTTTAGTCCTTTTTGAATAATGTGGAAATAATGTTTTGTTAGTTTTGGACTAAAGTTCAAATTACCCAAGTTGAGGGGTTAACTTGCAAATTGTACATGATAAAATGTTCCTCAAATGTTGAAGCATCATGAGAATGAGTATGATGCAGTGGTATGGCTTTTACAAGCCTGAGTACCAAGAAAGAGCTGATTAAGCAATGTTTGTGCATTAAAACCTAGTTTTGGTGAAATGTACAATTTGCCCAAAACCCAGGGTTCAATATGCAATTTACCACTTCAAGAGAGTCCCTAATGTTTCTTGGCATCATGTAGAGAAAATATAATGAGATGGGTGTCTCATTGGTATCACTTTGAAGGAGAGAGAATCTTGATATTAAAATAATCAAGATTTAAGCATAATTGAAACCCTAATTCAATTTAATGCAAAAATAAATATAATAATTGAAGTACCTTCAACCAAAAACGAAATGGTTGAATTTGCATAAGTGTGAACGTCCTTGTGTCTTTCAAAGGCATGAAAATATCTCAAGTGAGTGGAGAGCCTACTCACATTAGTTAACTAAAAAGTAATATCCACTCAATATGGGATATTATTATTATAAGGGTTAAGGTGCTTAATTTGCATTTCCTTTAATTCAAGGATAATGAAAAGGAATATAAGGAAAAGGGAGGTTCCTTCATATAAAAGGAATATTGGAGAGTATGTGGCACTTTTTGGGGAGTTTAAGAATTTCTTTTCAACTTTCTCTCTGCTTGAAATTCCTTTATAAAAACTTCATTTTCCACTCAACCAAAGACTCTTTTTCGGATTTTCTTTCTTCCTTGCTTTGGACAAGCATGAGGGAACTACGGAGCATCAGGGGAACGAACGCCGACCTGTAGGTAAGCTCCTTGGTCATCTTCAACCTCGAATTCATGGTGAAAATCACAAATCAATGCTTGATTTCTTCTTTTCTTCAATCAATCTTCAATTCTAGCCAATCCTTTTCACTCAAAAGCTTGAGGAACAGACCTTGTGGAGTGAGAAAGCTTCAACCACGATTAGGAACATTAATCATGAATCTTGGATTCCACTTTGAAGGCCAGTTATATAAGTTAAACCCTTGAACATTGTTATTGATCTCATATCTTTATCAATTGTTGATTTCTTCTTTATTTTTGAAATTTTAATTTGGTTGATTGATGAAATCACCATGGAAATCACAAAAATTTTCATGGGTTTGTAGCTTTAAGATGATGATGTCATGTCAAGCACACACCTCAATCAATATCCTAGGCAAACAGTTTCAAAAATTGCAACCAATCGATTTCAATTGAATTGGTCAAACAGTTTCATCAAAACATTTGAAACCAAACAGTTTCAAACCGTTTGAAGTGGTTGACCATAGTTGACCATTTGGAGGTATAAGCTTATGTAATTGGATGATTAATCCAATGGTTCCTTTTTGTTTGAATCATTTTATTTCAAACATAATTGAATCATCAATTGAAAACCCTAGTCTAATCGGGTTGAAGTATCAAAACCCTAATCAACTGGTTGATTGAGAACCTAATTGGTCCATTCTGTTTCAAGGACATTTGGACCAAACGGTCTTGAGACCGTTTGACTCCAAACATTCTTGAAACCATTTGGCATCAAACGGTCTCAAACCATTTGGAGGTCCAATCAGTTTCTAAGTTGAGTCAACCAATCGATTTCAAAAGTGGATAGGTCCATTCGATTTCGAGTATAATTGCTCAATCGATTTTAAGGGCTAAGTGCCCAAATAGTTTCAAACCATTTGGAGGGTTGAAGAGTCAAATAAAATGAAGGATGAATGGGTTCATGAATGGATAAAAAACTAATGGTTACAATTGAATGATCAAATTGATGGACAGTTCAATGTTGAAACCCTGAATCAATTTGATTGAAGAGAACCCTAACTAATCCTTTCGGTTTTCAAGATGATTTGGACCAAACAGTTTTGAAACCATTTGAGTCCAAACGGTCTTGAAACCATTTGGAATCAAACGGTTTCAAAACCGTTTGATGGTTTAAGGGGTCAAACCGATTGAAGATTTCAAAGGTCAAAAATCGATTGGAGTTCAATATACCCTAAATTAGTTGGAGATTTAAGGTGAAGATAAATCAATTGATTTCTTGATTGATGATGATAATTATCAAACATATGTACAATGGTTGTATTCCTAAGGTACTTAATGAGTAAGAATATTTAAAGGGGTTAACCTTTGGTACTTATGGAAACAATGACTCAATATACAATGCTAACCCTATATGCATGAATTTGAATACATGATTGACTCAATCTGATCAAGATCGGAGTAATGAATGTCCTAGAGAGGATAAGAGAGAGAATTACATACATGTATAGTGATCATGTAGTAATTAAGCTCTAACACATTCAAAATGAATGGGATACCTAATTAGGGTATGACCCTTGATAAAGAGATCATAAAACCCTAATTGAGGTGATTGATGAATCCTAACCCGAATTTAGGGCAATTCTGAGTGAAACCCTAATCTAGGGGGATGATGTGATTCTAATTAAGGGTAATGTTATGAGAAACCCTAATTCGGGGTATTTTAATAATAAACCCTAATTGGATGTAAATAATAAACCCTAACCCTAAATTGGGTATTGCGATATGAGAAACCCTAATTTGAAGAGAATAGTACATCCTAACCTTGATTTAGTTAATGGATGTGAGAAATCCTGATTGGGATGAATAGTAAACCCTAATTATGGGTAATTGAATGTAAACCCTAATTATGGGTAATTGAATGTAAACCCTAATTGGGATGAATAGTAAACCCTAATTGAGGAGGAATCCTAATTGAGATGAATTTGGGAGATCCTAACCCTAATAAGGGAATAGTGATGCTATCCTTGTATTGCATGGTGCTGAATTATATAATTTCTATCATGTGTACTAACCATGCATGATTCATGAAATGATAAGAATAGTCAGGTATGAGCTATGATATTTCATTTATTTCTTTATGTGCCTTGTGAGCCATAAAATACTTTGTTTCCTAGTGAGAGGTAACAAGAGATGAAATGGGCCTTGTGAGCCATGTGAGATACTTATTATACAAGTATCATGTTTACCTTGGTCAGATGACCTAAAGGTATTAGTTACCTGATAAGTGGTAACAACTGTTCTATGTTGAACTGAGGGTTGGAATACCCATTTTCTATAATCATGGTAATGAGTTTGTGAAAGATTGAGAATGCTCCTGATGAGATGAGGGACTGAGATCCCAATATGTTCTGAAAGTTGAACAGAACTTGATGAAAGTATTACACTCTTTTTACAGCATCTATTATAATAATTATTGTTTGTAAACATGATTGATGCTAAAAGAATATGATAATGCACTTAATTAATCAAGTGATGTCATATAATGTAGTTGCCCTGACCACAGATCCATCAGCGTCAGAATTTGCTAAATGGTGAAACGAGTTTAACTCGGCGTGCATATTTTTGAATATGTGGAGGTAATTGGACAATTATATCCTTATACCCCATAGGATTGGCTGTGAGCTATCTCCTATGTATGGGATTGGTTTCGGACCATACTCCAATAAGAGTATGGTTACAGGCCATGACTCTATGATTTGATACCAGGCATTGGCTACGGGCCATAACCCTGAAGAGAGTATATGTTGCGGGTTATAACTCTATGGCGAAGATGCAATTATAGCTGGAAAGCTATTTTGTAGTTTGACTCATGATGTCTCTGCCAGATAATCTCGTACTGACCGAGAAGGATGAGGTCTTGGAGTCTGGCTCTTCCATTGACCTTGTGTGGTATCGATGCTTTACGTAATCATGGTCGGTTAGAGTATGATTGGTATACTTCATCTCTTCAGAGCATTAATTCAGAATGTTTGTAAAATTAATCAGTCATGTAGTGTATTTGTTTAAGGTTGAAATACGAGAATCATTGGTTGATGTTACCTTCCTTAGCATGTTCTAGATGAATAAAGGTTATGTTTGTTCTTCAAATCCTTATTGGATAAATGATATGATGTTTTATCAAGTTATAGTTGAAATGCTTTGAATAAGAATACTGCTCTAATCTATTTAGACATTAATCTATCTGTTGTTGAATATATAATTCCTCTACACAGTTTTATTCAATTAAACTGCAATAATAATGTTTTGGCGGAGAGTTATATCTCTCGCTGGGGCAATTTACAATTGTCTCACCCCCGTGGGATCCAACTTTTTAGGTGGACATGGACGAGGGAGCTGAAACCCTAGAGAAGGAGAAGAGCAGCAACAACAACAACAATAGAGTACAACAGTGATTTCCTCAGGTGGAGACACTGGCTGTCAAGTCTTGTATATGTGTAGATAGAGTCCTATGTGTCATCTCTGTACTCTTAGGTCCTTGGAGTCAGTAGTTAGTTTAATGAAAGGATCTGAGATTTTGGCTTGATGCCTCAATGTTTTTATACTGCCTGTATATAGTTTTAACTGGGTAGTTGATGCTTGTAACCTCAAGAAGGAATGGTACAAGAGATGTACTTGTGAACCGGAATGTAATTGAATTACCTTGGTTCTTTTTTAAAGTGTTTTCCAATGTATGGATCTATTTGTAAAAAGTTTTAGTTTTTAGTGATTTTTAGTAATTCTGCTGCTAACAAATGCTTCTGATTAGTTAATGGTGTTTTCGTGAGTTGGATGCCACAAGTTTAGTGGTATCAGAGCTCTAGGTTCGCTGAGTTTACAAAGACATAGGACTAAGGTTGTTGAGTCTGTTCTAGTGTCTTCCAGTTTATCTGATAGTGTCTTCTGCTCATATAGGAGAAGAAGAACTTGAAGATGTCTGGATCACACCAGGATCACACTGCTGAGAGTAGTGTTGCTGCAACAGGAAGAGGTGCAAGGGACCAAACTAGGGAGGAGCCAGTACCTGAACAACCTCAGTATGACCCTACCATGATAGAGAATCCAGCTTTCCATGCTCTGTTTGGGCAGTTTATGGTGACTATGACGCACATGGCGGATAGGATGCCACCACCTGCACCAAGAGCACCAGTTCTTGAGGAGAGACATGGAGCTGGTAAGACTTTTGAGAGGCTTCACCGGGTTGGAGCCATGGAGTATGCTGGTACAGCTGATCTAGCAGATGTCGATTTGTGGCTGACAGAACTAGAGAAGGCCTTCAGAATCCTCAATATTCCTGAAGTAGAGAAGGTTAGGCATGCAGTGTACCTGTTAAAAGGGAGTGTTGGCCATTGGTGGACTATAGAAGAAGGAAAGAGGCCAGGTGTAGAGATTGGATGGGAAGAATTTCGATGGGAATTTGTCATCAGATACTTCCCTAAGACTTACTTAGATGAGAAGATCTCTCCATTTGAGAAGATCAGGCAAGGACAAATGAACATCAACGAGTATGAGGCTAAGTTCATGGAGCTTTTGCAGTTCTGTCCGCACATGGCATCTACGGATGAAGAGAGAATTCGACATTTCGAGAAGGGGTTGAACGTTGAATTGACCACTCATGTGTCTTCCTTGGAGAACATGGAGAGGTTTGCTACTTTTGTGGAGTCTGTGAGAAGGATAGAAAGGTCTGTGATTGAGAAGAGACAGACCAGTAGTAAAAAGATGTATACTCCATTTCAAGGGCAAAGGTCTGAGGGTTTTAAAAAGCCAAGGTTTTCTGCACTGGAAGCACCACAAAGGTTCAATACCCAGACACAATGGACGTTAAGCAGGGGTAGAGGCCATAGTTTTCTCAAAACAGAGCCCCCAACACAGCATAAACATCGGTGACTGGACCTCATAAACCTTATCCTGACACCAGGAACTGTCACCGGTGTGGACAAATGGGACATATGGAAAGAGATTGTCCAGTTGGGAACACTATGATGACTCAACCCCAGAGGTAGAGTCAATAAGTCTCTCAAAGGAAGCAGTTTTCTAGTGGCATTCTAGGACGTGGTCAAGCATCACAAGCTGGTTCGTCAGCATCTAACAATTGAGCACAGGGTCAACAACAACCAACGACAAGATTCTATGCTATGAATCAGCCTGAAGTAGTAATTAACCTGTGGGTTGTGACATGTCAGATGGAACTATTTTATTCTGATATGCCTCCATCATGCTTCGTATATGTTTTGATTGATCCGGGTGCTACGCATTCCTTTATCACTAGAGAAGTGATTCTTGACTGCAATATGACAGTTGGTCATAGGGCAGAGAGTTTGTTGCTAGAAACTCCTTTGTTGGGATCTGCAGTGTTGTGGGAGGTGTGTTCTCCCTTCACTCTTTCCTTTTCTAAACATCGCATTCAAGTGGTTCTTATACCACTTGAGATGCATGGTTTTGATATAATTCTCGGGATGGAAACCCTAGAAAAGTATATGGTTGTCTTGGATTGTGCTTCCAAGCAGTCTGTGTTCACTAATGGTGGTGACACATGGATCTTTCAGGGAGACAGAAAGATTCTTCCAACCTGTCTCATGTCCGCTATGGTAGCTGAGAAGCTGATGAGACAAGGGTGCTTTGCATTCCTGGCACATGTGGTAGATACCACAATGGAGAGCCCTAATCCATCTAAAGTTCCAAGAGTTAGGGAGTTTGAGGATGTGCTTCCTGAGGAACTTCTAGGTGTTCCTCCGCCAAGAGTTATTGATTTTGAGATTAATCTAATCTCGGGCACGCAACCAATAGCACAAACACCGTATAGAATGGCACCTGCTGAGATAGTAGAGCTCAAGAAACAACTGTAGGAGTTTCTTGAGAAAGGTTTTATCCGACCAAGTACTTCACCATGGGGTGCTCCGGTTCTCTTTGTTAAAAAGAAGGATGGGTCGATGCGGTTATGCATTGATTATAGGCAATTGAATAAAGTAACTATAAAGAATAAGTATCATCTGCCAAGGATAGATGACCTATTTGATCAGTTGTGTGGTGCAACTATCTTGTCTAAGATAGATCTGAGGTTGGGAAACCATTAGTTGTGTATCAAGGAGAGTGACATACCCAAGTCTACTTTTAGGAAAAGGTATGGTCACTATGAGTTCATAGTTATGTCGTTTGGACTAACTAATGCACCAACTACATTCGTGGAACTCATGAATAGAATCTTTCATCCTTTTCTTAATCAGTTTATAGTAGTCTTCATAGATGATATCTTGATTTACAGTAGAGATTCTCAACAACATGAGCATCACCTCCATCAAGCTTTAACTTTGCTAAGAGAGCATAAGTTGTATGCTAAGTTTAGCAAATGTGAGTTCTGGTTACTAGAAGTTTCTTTTCTAGGACACGTAATATCTACCTCAGGTATCTATGTTGATCCTAAGAAGGTAGAATCTGTCCTGCAATGGGAGTAGCCAAAGACACCAACGGAGATAAGCAGTTTCCTAGGACTGGCAATCTATTATAGGAGGTTCATTAAGAACTTCAGTTCAATAGCTTTACCCCTAACCAAGTTGACCAGGAAAGAGGTTCCTTTTTTCTGGAATGACAAGTGTCAACATTCTTTCTAGTTTTTGAAAGATAGGTCAACAAGTGCACTTGTGCTGGTTTTACATGAGCAAGGAAAGGGGTACATAGTTTTCTGTGATGCATCTAAGAATGGCCTAGGATGTGTGTTGATGCAGGATAATCAAGTGATTTCGTTTGCCTCTCAACAACTTAAGAAACACGAGGAGAATTATCCAACACATGATCTAGAGCTAGATGTTGTAGTCCATGCTCTGAAGATCTGGAGAAATTATCTCTATGGAGAAACATTCCAGATTTTCACAGACTACAAGAATTTAAAATATATCGTCTCTCAACATGAGTTGAATATGAGACAATGTCGCTAGATGGAGTTAATCAAGGACTATGATTGTACAATTGATTATCACCCAGGGAAGGCTAATGTAGTGGCTGATGCACTAAGTAGGAAATCATCATCACCAGCCCTTGATAAAGCACAGATGAACTCCTTAGTGTACTCTAAGAGAGATATGCTTATCTCCTTGAGGCAAAACAAAGTACAGCTTAAAGTATCATTGTTATCCTGGTTGTTAACTGATATGAACATAAAACCTACTTTGAGACAGCAGATTAAAGAAGCACAACAAGCCGATGTTGTAGTTCAGCAGATTAGGTAAGAGTGTGGTAGTGAGAAATGGGATGCCTTTCATGAGTCAGAGGATCAGGTAGTCTGTTACCATGGTAGAATGGTAGTACCTGATGTCAATAACTTAAGGAAGTTAGTCTTGGAGGAGGCTCATTCTTCGATGTATGCAATGCATCCAGGGAGCACCAAAATGTATCATAACTTGAAGGATATGCATTAGTAGCCACGTTTGAAGAAGGATGTAGCTGAGTTTGTTATGTGGTGTCCGATGTGTCAGTAGGTCAAAGCTAAACATCAAAAGCCTACAGGAACAATGCAACCTTTTCCTATACCGCAATGGAAATGGGATCATGTGACCATGGACTTTGTGGTTAGTTTGCCTAGAACTACCAAAGGTCATGATTCTATTTGGGTGATAGTTGATAGGTTGACTAAGATAGCACATTTTCTTCCTCTCAAAACAACCTATTCTGTTGAGAAGCTTACACATATATAAATAGAAGAGATAGTACATTTACATGGGGTTCCAGTTTCTATTGATTCTGATAGAGGTCCCCATTTCAAGAGTCATTTTTGGGAGCGACTCCATAAATCTTTGGGTACGCAGTTAAGGTTTCGTAAAACCTTTCACCCACAGACAGATGGATAGTCTAAAAGGACCATACAAACCTTGGAGGACTTGCTTAGGGCATGTGTCCTTCAATTTGTAGGAAGTTGGGATCTACATCTGAGCTTGATAGAATTTTCTTATAATAATAGCTATCATCACAGTATTGACATGGCACCATATGAAGCATTATATGGTAGACGTTGTAGATCTCCGTTATGTTGGTATGAAATAGGGGAATATCAACTTTTGGGTGCTGAGCTAGTGCAGCAGACAACTGAGAAGATTAAAGTAATACAACAATAGTTAAAGACTGCACAGGTTAGATAGAAGTCGTATGCCGAAAAACGACGGAGACCTTTAGAATTCCAAGTTGGAGACAGAGTATATCTCAAGGTCTCACCTTGGTAAGGTGTTCTCAGATTTGGAAAGAAAGGAAAGTTAGATCCTAGATTTATGGGGCCATATTCAATCATTGAACGGATTGGAAAGGTAGCCTATAAGCTGGAGTTACCACCTGAGCTGCATAAGTTGCGTCTAGTGTTCCATATCTCCATGCTAAGAAAGTGTCATCCTGACATAGAGTTAGTTCTGCAACATGTGGAGGGAGAACTAGATGATGATATATCATATGTTGAAGGACATGTGATTATCCTTGATAGAAGAATCAAAAAGCTGAAAAAGAAAGACATATGTCTTGTAAAAGTTCTATGGCATCATCGTGGCATTGAAGAAGCTACGTGGGAACTATAGGAAGAGATGAGGAGGAAGTACCCTTCTCTTTTCTCTTAATGTTTTCATTGATGATTTTGGGGACGAAATCCCTGTTAGGGGTGGATAATTTGTAACATCCCTGACCTGGGTTATGTGTTAACCCTAGATGTTTTTCTTAATGAGGTTGATTATATGCTTTCTCATATCTTTTGAAAAGTAATTAAGGCTCAAGAGGAACTTATATTTCAATTTTAGTCCTTTTTCAATAATGTTGAAACAATGTTTTGTTAGTTTTGGACTAAAGTCCAAATTACCCAAGTTGAGGGGTTAACTTGCAAATTGTATATCATGAGAATGAGTATGATGCAGTGGTATGGCTTTTACAAGCTTGAGTACCAAGAAAGAGTTGATTAAGCAATGTTTGTGCATTAAAACCTAGTTTTGGTGAAATGTGCAATTTGCCCAAAACCCAGGGTTCAATTTGTAATTTACCACTTCAAGAGAGTCCCTAATGTTTCTTGGCATCATGTAGAGAAAAGAAAATGAGAGGGGCATCTCATTTGTATCACTTTGAAGAAGAGAGAATCTTGGTATTAAAATAATCAAGATTTATGAATAATTGAAACCCTAATTCAATTTAATGCAAAAATAAATATAATAATTGAAGTACCTTCAACCAAAGACGAAATGGTTGAATATGCATAAGTGTGAACGTGCTTGTGTCTTTCAAAGGTACGAAAATATATCAAGTGAGTGGAGAGCCCACTCACATTAGTTAACTAAAAAGTAATATCCACTAAATATGGGATATTATTATTATAAGGGTTAAGGTGCTTAATTTGTTTTTCCTTTAATTCAAGGATAATGAAGATGAATATAAGGCAAAGGGAGGTGCCTTCGTATACAAGGGAGAGAGGAGAGTATGTGGCACTTTTTGGGGAGTTGGAGAATTTCTTTTCAACTTTCTCTCTCCTTGAAATTCCTTTATAAAAACTTCATTTTCCACTCAACCAAAGACTCTTTTTTGTATTTTCTTTCTTTCATGATTTTGAGAAGCACAAGGGAACTAAGTAGAAGCATGGGAACTAGCTCCAACCTGTCGGTAAGCTCCTTGATCATCTTCAACCTCAAATTCATGGTGAAAATCACAAATCAATGCTTGATTTCTTCTTTTCTTCAATCAATCTTCAATTCTAGTTAATCCTTTTCACTCAAAAGCTTGAGGAACGAACCTTGTGGAGTGAGAAAGCTTCAAACACCATTAGGAATGTGAATCTTGAAGCTTGTCTTTGACTTTGAAGGTGGGTTATATAACTTAAACCCTTGAACATTGTTATTGATCTCATATCTTTATCAATTGTTGATTTCTTCTTTATTTCTAAAATTTTAATTTGGCTGATTGATGAAATCACCATGGAAATCATAGAAAGTTTCATGGGTTTGTAGCTTGAAGATGATGATGTCATCTCAAGCACACACCTCAATCAATATCCTAGGCAAACGATTTCAAAAATTGGGACCAATCGGTTACAATTGAATTGGTCAAACAATTTCATCAAACTGTTTGAAACCAAACGGTTTCAAACTGTTTGAAGTGGTTGACCATATTTGACCATTTGGAGGTATAATATGATGTAATTGGATGATTGATCCAATGGTTTCTTTTGGTTTGAATCATTTGGTTTCAAAAATAATTGAATCATCAATTGAAAACCCTAGTCTAATCGGGGTGAAGTATCAAAACCCTAATCAATTGGTTGATTGAGAACCTAATTGGTCCATTCGGTTTCAAGGATTTGGACCAAATGGTCTTGAGACCATTTGAGTCCAAACGGTCTTGAAACCATTTGGCATCAAATAGTATCAAACCCTTTGGAGGTCCAATCGGTTTCTAAGTTGAGTCAACCAATCGATTTCAAAAGTGGATAGGTCCATTCGATTTCAAGTATAATTGCTCAAACGATTTTAAGGGATAAGTGCCCAAATGGTTTCAAACTGTTTGGAGGGTTGAAGAGTCAAATATATTGAAAGATGAATGGGTTCATGAATGAATAAAGAACTAATGGTTACAATTGAATGATCAAATTGATGGACATTTCAATGTTGAAACCCTGAATTGATTTGATTGAAGAGAACCCTAACTAATCCTTTCGGTTTTCAAGATGATTTGGACCAAACGGTTTTGAAACCGTTTGAGTCCAAACGGTCTTGAAACTGTTTGGAATCAAATGGTTTCAAAATCATTTGATGGTTTAAGGGTTCAAACCGATGGATGATTTCAAAGGTCAAAAATCGATTGGTGTTCAATATACCCTAAATCGGTTGGAGATTTAAGGTGAAGATAAATAATTTGATTTGTTGATTGATGATGATAATTATCAAACATATGTACAATGATTGTATTCCTAAGGTACTTAATGAGTAAGAATATTTAAAGGGGTTAACCTTTGGTACTTATGGAAACAATGACTCAATATACAATGCTAACCCTATATGTATGATTGTGAATACATGATTGACTCAATCTGATCAAGATCGGAGTAATGAATGTCTTAGAGAGGGTAAGAGAGAGAATTACATACATGTATAGTGATCATGTAGTAATTAAGCTCTAACACATTCAAAAAGATTGGGATACTTAATTAGGGTATGATCCTTGGTAAAGAGATCATAAAACCCTAATTGAAGTGATTGATAAATCCTAACCCTAATTTAGGGCAATTCTGAGTGAAACCCTAATCTAGGGGGATGATGTGATTCTAATTAAGGGTAATGTTATGAGAAACCCTAATTCAGGGTAATTTAATAATAAACCCTAATTAGATGTAAATAATAAACCCTAACCCTAATTTGGGTATTGGGATATGAGAAACCCTAATTTGAAGAGAATAGTCCATCCTAACCTTGATTTAGTTAATGGATGTGAGAAATCCTTATTGGGATGAATAGTAAACCCTAATTATGGGTAATTGAATGTAAACCCTAATTGGGATGAATAGTAAACCCTAATTATGGGTAATTGAATGTAAATCCTAATTGGGATGAATAGTAAACGCTGATTGAGGAGGAATCCTAATTGAGATGAATTTGGGAGATCCTAACCCTAATAAGGGAATAGTGATGCTACCCTTGTATTGCATGGTGCTGAATTATATAATTGCTATCATGTGTACTAACCATGCATGTTTCATGAAATCATAAGCATAGTCAGGTATGAGCTATGATATTTCATTTATTGCTTTATGGGCCTTGTGAGCCATAATATACTTTGTAGCCTAGTGAGAGGTAATAAGAGATGAAATGGGCCTTGTGAGCCATGTGAGATACTTATTATACAAGTATCATGTTTACCTTGGTCAGATGACCTGAAGGTATTAGTTACCTGATAAGTGGTAACAACTGTTCTATGTTGAATTGAGGGTTGGAATACCCATTTTCTATAATCATGGTAATGAGTTTGTGAAAGATTGAGAATGTTCTTGATGAGATGAGGGACTCAGATCCCAATATGTTCTTAAAGTTGAACATAACATGATGAAAGTATTACACTCTTTTTACAACATCTATTATAATAATTGTTGTTTGAAAACATGATTGATGCTAAAAGAATATGATAATGCACTTAATTAATCAAGTGATATCATATAATGTAGTTTCCCTGACCACAGATCCATCAACATCAAAATTTGTTGAATGGTGAAACGAGTTTAACTTGGTGTGCATATTTTTGAATATGTGGGGGTAATTGGGCAATTATATCCTTATGCCCCATAGGAATGGCTGCGGGCTATCTCCTATGTATGGGATTGGTTTCGGCCCATACCCCAATAAGAGTATGGCTACGGGCCATGACTCCATGATATGATACCAGGAATTGGCTATGGGCCATAACCCTGAAGAGAGTATATGTTGCGGGCTATAACTCTATAGCGAAGATGCCATTATACCTGGCAAGCTATTTTGCAGTTTGACACGTGATGTCTCTACCAGATAATCTCGTACTGACCGAGAAAGAGGAGGTCTTGGAGTTCGGCTCTTCCATTGACCTTGTGTGGTACCGATGCTTTACGTAATTATGGTCGGTCAGAGTATGAATGGTATACTTCATCTCTTCAGGGCATTAATAAAGAATGTTTGTAAAACATAATCAGCTATGTAGCGTATTTGTTTAAGGTTGAAATACGAGAATCATTGGCCGATGTTACCTTGCTTAGCATGTTCTAGACGAATAAAGGTTATGTTTGTTATTCAAATCCTTATTGGATAAATGATATGTTGTTATATCAAGTTATAGCTGAAAATCTTTGAATAAGAATACTTCTCTACTCTATTTAGACATTAATCTATATGTTGTTGAATATATAATTCCTCTGCACAGTTTTATTCAATTAAACTACAATAATAATGTTTTGGCGGAGAGTTATATCTCTCGCTGGGGCAATTTACAATGTCTCACCCCCATGGGATCCAACGTTTTAGGTGGACACGCATGAGGGAGTAGAAACCCTAGAGCAAGGGAAGAGCAGCAACAACAACAATAGTAGAGTACAACAGTGATTTCCTCAGGTGGAGACACTGGCTGTCAAGTCTTGTATATGTGTAGATAGAGTCATATGTGTCGTCTCTATACTCTCAGGTCCTTGGAGTCATTAGATAGTTTAATGAAACGATATGGGATTTTGGCTTTATGCCTCAATGGTTTTATACTGCCTGTATATAGTTTTAATAGGGCAGTTGATGCTTGTAACCTCGAGAAGGAATGGTACAAGAGATGTACTTGTGAACCAGAATGTAATTGAATTACCTTGGTTCTTTTTGAAAGAGTTTTCCAATGTATGGATCTCTTTGTAAAAAGCTTTGATTTATAGTGATTTTTAGTAATTCTACTGCTAACAAACACTTCCACTTAGTTAATGGTGTTTTCGTGAGTTGGATGCCACAGTGTGGCTACATGGGGTACCTACAAAGATAATATCAAATAGAGGACTATAGTTAACTAGCAGATTTTTGGACCGCTTGCACATAACCTTTTGGACACAACTAAAGTTCAATTTGGCCTTTCATCGATAGACTAATTACCATAAAAAAGGAAAATACAAACCTTAGAAGACTTATTGATGTCTTGTATTTTCAAATTCCAAGGAAGTTGGGAGGATCATCTTACTCTAGTATAGTTTTCTTACAACAAAAACTGTCATATGATCCTAGATATGGCACCATATGAGGCCTTGTATAGAAGACAGTGTTACAATGTAGATCAACTTTGTGATAGTATGAAGACGATGAGTAACAACTATTTGGGCCAAAATTGGTGTAGCAACCCAAAAAGAAAATCAAGAAGATCAGGAAACAACTCAAGGTTTCTTGCTACAGGAAAAAAATCATATGCATTCTATCAACAAAGACCTTTGGAATTCTAGGTGGGTACATGGTTTATCTTAAGTGTCACCTTGAAAGAGAGTCTTGGGGTTTGGGAAATGGGGTAAGTTGGCTCCTAGATTTATAAGGCCCTATTATATGTTCATCTAAGTGGGGAAGGTGAATTGGTAGTTTGATATAACTTAACTCTTATGGTATCATACATGGTAGCAATAAAAAACCAAAGGCTATAAGTTTGAGCTACCACCAGAACTCAAAAGGTAACATAACATGTTTCATATATCCATGCTGAGGAAATACCATCTAGGGACAAATTAGATGATTCCACCAACAAAATTACATCTAAATGATGATATTTCCTACATGGGGGTCCAATGTTGATCTTGAAAATAAGATATAGAAATTTAGGAAGAAATACATATTTTTGGTACAAGTGTTGTTGCACCACTGTGACATTGAAGAGGAAACATGGAAACTTGAGGTGGAGATGTGCATGAAGTACCCAAAACTTTTATCCTAGGATTTCAGGAGTAAAATCCCAATTAGTGTTTATAGATGTAAGACTCGTGACTTAGCTTAACCCTTCTAATCCTACTCTATTATCCTTATCACATGTTTAGATTCTTGTTTAATCATATGCTAAACTGGTAAGTGTTTTATTTGTTGGTTGATTTACAAATTACCCTTTAGTTAAGGGATTACTAACAATATATACTGAACGTGATGGATGTCTTCTTCTTTCCCTTGCTCAGATATATGTATATGCACTTAGGTGGTCTAACCTAGCTTAACTACTGTTCCATCAGTTGAGGACTGGTGAAAGTGGTTTGATCTTTCCTGGGTAGGAAATTGATGGAAGTGTGCCTGGTGTTTGTCAGTTGGAGACTGACCAAGGTTTTCAGCTTGTCCGTCAAATTTTCGTCTGCCTTCATTTCCATCATTTGAAGACCGATGAGGCTCTTATGTGTTTTTTTTAGTTTTGTGTGTGTTTGGTTTCCATTGATTAAGAACTGACGTTATGGTTCTGCCTTTCCATATGTAGACACCTGATGGAAGAGGCCAATTGTGTGATCTTTAGACATGTCTACCAACAAAATGACTAGTCGGTAGGGTGGTGAATTTATTTTGACAGGACACCAATAGAAAATTTTCACCTTGTATATCAATAGCTTTAGAATGAGTTCTCTATTGATGGTACTTTGTGGTGTATATTATGATGATTTCTCAAAAGTGTTTTACTGACGGGAAGAACTGATTGGCTTTCTACTTGCACCAACTTATGAGTTTTCTTGAAGCATGTGCCAGTGGAAGATTGGGGTACACCTTATGATGGTGCAACTTATTATGTGATGGTTTGACCACTTTTCCTCTCTCTTATGTATCTATATATGCCCCCTTATTCCTCCTTATCCTCTCACTTGTGCATCCAAGCAACAAAGTGCTACTTTAGAGATTAAGCAATTGTGGGATGATAACTAATATAAATTCTAGCTTGATCGATTCGAGACTTTGGCATGATACACCCTCATTCTCTTCCTTATTGGTTCCAAGCAAGGCTTTTGAGCTTAGATCATGGTAAGTCAAACTCCAATCATGCATTTTTTTGCGATCCTTTAGCTTCTTGTGCCCAGTGGACATTTTATAGGTGGTTTTTCACTAGGGTTTTCTATATAGAGTCTTCTATGCTATTTACCTCCTTTATGTTTCCTATTTAGTTTCCTTTAGTTGTGATAAGAGGTGTTAGAGCATGGTTTAAATAGAGGAACTCATATCTTGGAGAGTTTTCCATACACTGGAGTTTTTCATGAAGTTGGGAGCTTCACACTAGTTGTTCACGCACATACCTATTTCTTCTTTTTTAGTAGAGTGATATAAACTTGGACTCATTTTTTCCTACCATGTGGTTGCATGTCATGGATCTTGTTGTTATGTAACTTCAGCTGATAAAAGATGATAGCTTCATGCAACTTGGGGCCTAATTTAAGGTTTATGTCCATGTTTGTTAGTGTTAAATATCTCATGTACCCTTCTAATTCACAAGAATTGATTATCTAGTGTCCTTTAGTGAGGATGTAACATAAGACAGAAAGAGAAGCTTAGGGTTTCTTCTCCTGTGTTGAAATATGACATGCATGTTTAAAATATGTTATCTTGTGGACCACTTATTGATGTTGTGTGTTCAAAGTGCATGCTTTAAGTTATTTCCTTAATTTCATCTTGTTGAAATATAATAAGGTGGTTATGTTTAAGGAAAAAGGGGCTTACATAAGCAATATACTTTGATGACAATGAGGTGAAGAATATGCCCTTGGTTATGAGAATATGGATCAGGTGTTTAAACATTTTATGTCTCTGAGTTATTATTGCCATATCATCTTTTTATTTATTAAAAGATTTATGTACTCTTTGGTTGACGTAATCATCAGATAATGAATCTAACTATCAATATAAATCTAATTAGTAGGGAATTGAGCTTTTAGATCGATTCCCTTAGGCTTATAGGGGGTATAACGAAATGAGTTAATCTTGTAGCAAAATAGAGTTATGGGGAGATCATCAAAGCCATATTTTAGTGACTTTGTAGGGACAATTTGGAGATAAAATCATATCATATTCAAGAGGTTTTCTTTGGAGGTAATGTGTTAATGATGTGATGTATTTTGGAGGGTGGTTGCCCTATTCTTGGGGCATTTTTGACCTTAGTACTCGGGACTGGCCTATTTTTCCAGACTCACTTTTAAGCACATATCTACATTGGGCTAGCCAGAGTGTTCCCTACCTTTTTGATATCTCTCTTTGACCTAAGGATGTAAGGAGATATCAAGGGAAACTGGATATTACTAGTTCTTCTATGGATTTTTAGGATGGCTTAATAGCATCAAGTTAGTTGATTGGGTGATATATTGAAATCAACAAATTACAAGTAAAATACACAAAAGTCATGTAGCATACTTGTTTATGTTTAGTTGATGTTATTCATGGTTTCTTCTTGTATGTATTACTCTTTATTGATATCTAGTATACCCATATTATCTAATACACTCACATGTGATCTTGGTACCAAATAAAATGGATAAGAGCATGCCTTTGGGTATACAAATGATTTACCTAATTATTATTCCCTTATTATACTCTCTATAAAAATTAATAAATGTATCATACACTATATCATATTTATGGGACTTGGGGTCTCTTGTCGTAGATTTCCACACTTTTTAGGTTATCTCTTAACTATCTTGATAGTATAGTAGAAGACCAACAAGGAGGGAGAAGGCCTTAAGATCAAGAGATGGGTGATGTTTTCATGAAGGGATCTTGGAGGTAGGTAACATTTGTGTGACCTCCAATAGAGATAAAGAATACAAGGATAGAGTCATATATATCCATGTACTCTCAGGTCTAGGTGGGTGTGCTTTTGGTTGTATTCTTTGTTAGCTTTGGATTCTATTTTGCATGCACGACCTCGACAATTGAGGTTATGAATGTTTTAATATTTCACAAATATCTTCTATAGTAGTGTCGCATATGTAAAACTTATATTTCTTATTTTTTGATGAGATGTGATAGGTGTGGTGCTCAACCCTTTTGTTGATTAAAGTATTGTAAACTATGTCAGTGATGTTTGTATTATCTTGTGTGACCTTTTGTGGGTCTGATGTTAAATGGAAAATTTTTACTGGGGATTGATGAATTCTTATTCTATGATCTCTATGTGAATTATGCATATGGTAATGTGTTTAAGATTTGGTTTTCAGGTTTTTTTTTGAGTAATCTTTCATTGGTGGTGTTCAGTGACACAAATAGTGTGCATGTGACATAGTATTTTTCTTAAAACAAATCATGTCTTATGATATGTTACTAAAAATATTGTGACAATATGTGACATGATGTATCGTTCATGCATGGAAAAATTATGTCCACTGCATAACTGATGGGTGTGATGATTGACAAGCCATGTTGGATTTAAAATAGATATAGTTAGAACTGGGGCATGTTGCATTCTATGTCAGATACATTGTGTTGTTTTGATGTTGCGGGAAAGAGCTTGACCTATAATACAAAGACATGCACTAAAAACTCAAACACATTACATGTCAACTACTAATATATTAGCTCTATTCACTCTAATGTTGGACACATCCATGATAAAATCCATGACATGTCTTAATTCTTTTCTTCATCAAGGTGTATGCCATGGTGTGCACATAATCACACACCTTGTCCAGATAAATGTCAATGTTTTACTTCAATTCATTGAGTTTGTAAACCTTGTCTTGGTCATGGATGTAGCAGTTAAAATTCTATGACATTGTATGCTCGATACTTGCATTAGATCATTGCATGGGACTAGAAATAATATATTCACATTGAAGGGTAAATCACACCTGAAAGTAGCATTATGTTTAAAAGCATGGAATGAAATGAATTTTACAAAACTTTTGGAAAAACTCAAGTAATTTGATTTTTACTAGTCAAAATGGAATGAAATCAATGATCATGCTATCAAAAGGTTACCAACATACTTGATTTTTTAAAGTTTCATAATGAAAGAACATTCAACAAACTTTTTTCCTAGGAGTTAAGTATCACCACACATGAATACTAATATAAAAATATTTATCAAGAAGGAAATGTAGCCTATAATTTTATTACCATGTAGTGACTTTAGATTCTTCTTGTGACAATAAGAAGTAGTTTTGAGATATGATAACCAATGTATTATCAAAAAACAATATGTCGTATGCACTCCTTATCTAGTTGGGTTCAATTCTAATCTTTTAGGACATCTATCATGCTCATATATTCTGGTTTTGTTGGAGTTTGAAAACAATTTTGGATAGATGTTATTGTTGGGGTCAAGTAAACAAAGTCTCCACAATGTTTACGAGACAAACGAGTAAAATTAGCAAGAGCATCAAAAAATCTGGTTGATAAGGAAAAAATATAAACCAAATATTAAGGTATGATGTTACATGTAAGGAAATGTTTGGCACCCCAATGCCCCCTTTTGGTATGAAAACCCCATTGAGTTGAACGATATTTATTATATAAAAATAGAACTATGTGGTTTCACATTTAAAAGAAAAACCACAATAATTATATGATATGGGAGACATCACTACTGAGTTCTTAGATGTGATTTTGTAAAATTAGATGAATGATTGAGGCCCTTAGAACGTACATAAAGTATTACAAGCATTGGAAGGTGCAACTCCACTAGGTATATGCAGCTCAACCCTTTGGGGGGAGATCTATATATCGTTGCATGTCTATTTAATCTTTATATTTAGGACCAAATATATATCATTGGATGTCTATTTAATCTTTATAATTGGACCGAAGTTGATACACCTCACTAAACATAGTTGATGCATGCACCCTAACTACAAAAAGTGGGTTGTTGAACCATTATGCCCCTGTGGTCATATCCCATGCTCTCACAATTGAAGGGGATGATAAAGGACCCACCAACCCTTCGTAATTGTTCAAAATTTTGACAATGATAATTCTCTTCTCTCATTCTTAAAGGACACATTTTCCATGATTAAGTTCATCATGTTGTTTCTAGATAAAATAGGTTGTGCATGTCCAAGCTAGTGAATCCATCCATAGATAATGCTTCGGCCTATTTTCCTTATCTTGATATCCTTTTAGTATCTGTAAAGGTTCATGAACCTAGATATTACAAGACGACAATAGGAAGATACATAAATCCAACTAGAAACAGGGAAACAACATGTAAGAAGAGGTGCTTAATGTCTTCAATACTATTACAAAAGGAGAATTGAAAACTCTAGTTTGGGTACCATTCTTAGCTCTTTTCAATAGCAAAAAGGGCATTGTGGTAGGTTCTAAAGATAAAAAAACTCTAATGTGGGGCCAACAACCCCTTCCAGTTTAAACTTCCCATCAAGCATGGGTTCCTCCTTGGTTTCTTTTTATATCAAGGGTCTTCATCCATCATGATGGGGGAGACTCTTCCCTCAGTCCTGGGATCAATGGCCCCTTCTAGTTTAAACTCCCCACTAAGGGTGGGGGCTTCCTTGTCTAGATGCTACTTAAGGGTTTGGTTATATCATGATGAGGGAGTCTCTTCTCACCATTGTGGTATGGAAAAAATATAATGGTAATGGACTAACACCCAATACATGTTTCTCTATCCACCTACGAACCCCCATCTCATGGATTTAGGTCCAATGAAGCTGGTGCTATATTTTCATGTAATATAGGTAGCCCAAATTGAAACTATTTTCATGTAGAAGATAATGTTTTCACAAGTAATCCCAACACACTAGATCATCAATGCTTTTGATACCTTGTTCCTTGGGGAGAGTGAGGAATTTCATACTCATGTGGTGCATATTCCCCCCAGATGAACTCTATCCTTTCACATTCAAATCATTCTCATGTGGTGGGTGGAAGGTGCCTCTACACGACCAGAAGTTGAGGAGGTCTTGTATGTTGAATCTGACTAGTAGCCCTCTCCCTAAAAATGAAATGTTTTTAGTTGTCCACTTGAGAACCCATTACAATAAATGAGATTACTCAAAACATAAAACACAATCGATCATTAATTAATCACATAACCAAAAATATGGGTAAATTAAAACCAATTTCAATGTCAGCACCTGCTCAGAAACATTTACATAAGAGCCCGACATCTTTCTTGTATCCATACTATGCCAAGAATTTGATACAAATTGGTCTATCACCTTAGCCACAACATATATACACAGGAGTACAATATTCGTATATGTCACATAAACAAGCATTAACATGCTAACAAAATTTTGATTCATTTGAAACACCATATAAAAACTTTTCTAGCCTGAACCTGAGTGTACATGGATGACTCTAGGACACACTAGACATCTAATCATCTTTCTTAAAGATTCATTACTCTAGATCCTATTTTCTTCCATAAGTTTTGTTTGCCTCACTTCCAGCTACCTAAAAAAATGTGGCAAACCACAAGGGTGAGACCCATTTCCCAGCAAGAGATATAACCTCCAATAATATTTATTAATTATAACATTTTTAAGTAATTAAAGAGTTAAGAAGTTTAATCAGATATAACAAATAAACTCAGCAGTACTAATGATTAACAAAATACATTAAGGAGCATATAATAATTATCATCATTAGCCAAACTATCATCCTTTATCTTGTTGACAATATAAGCAATTCAGTGGCATATGCATATCTAGCATCATGAGCAAGTCTAGTAACATAGAATCTCTATCATTATGAATAAGTCTAGCCATGTAAGCATATATAACAAAATTAGTATGTCTAGTTGGTTGAACATATCAACATCATATGAAGAGCTAACAACATAAGAACAACTATCTGGATAAGCATGACTAGAAGTATATGCATCTCTAGTTACAAAGGCATGGCTAACATGCTAAAAATAACTAACAACATGAGATAGCTAGCATATTGATTATAATTAGCAGTAGCAATATAGTTATCAACATAATCATGGCTACTGTATGTACGCATCTACAATCTTAAGCATATCCACAACCTAAGTATATCTACTATCTCTTATTTGCACTAAGCATCATCTTTATGTAAAGATAACAAACAAGGGCTATCATCCAATGTGAAATGTCATGTATAACCCTAAACAAATATGCTACATGGTTGTATTACATCTTTTATTAATCCCTAGGGAATATGAATCGTACCATCCAAAGTCCAACCGACCCTTGTGAAGGGCTATTCGGTTCCATACAAGATCTAGGAGTGTCGGTATCCTAAGATCTTTTCCCCTTGATCAATATGAGTAAAAAGGTAGTAACATATCAGTCAAAGCTTCCACCACAATGACATATAGTCAAGCTGCTAACCACTAGTCCACCCTTGGTACAGGTCATGGCTCTAGAAACCAAGCTATACAAAATCATCTAATCCGAGTTACAACTGTAGTTGTCCTCAATCACATCAGATGTATGAGGAATGACCATAGCCATCCTCCACAACCTACATTGTGGATGACAAGGATATATCCTCAACTTGCCACCCCCACATACTCAATCGTATGCACTTCGCGTTTCTGATAGGAATACTCATTTCACCATCCAGCAAGTTCTGACACTGAAGATGGCTCTACAGCACAAGGCACTACATGATTAGAGTTGCACTTGATTAGTTATGCCAATTGGTTGAATTAAGGCTGCATCAAACAAATAGACATATAAACCCTAATTTACTTCTAGCAAGCATATAAATATCACAACTTTTAAAAGATATAAAATGTGTGAAACAAAATTTCTCATCTCATCATCACATGGTACTATTCACTTGCTATTCATGAGACCACACTAGTCATCATAATATCACAAGGCATCAACCCTTATCAACACAAGAGGATTACACCTCATTCAGGTCTCAACCATGCCCAAAGGTCATTAAGACCATCATACTATCACAAAATACAAATCCTTTTCACAATATCCCAAGGTATCAACCCTTATCAACACAAGAGGATTGCACCTCATTCAGGACTCAACCATGCCCAAAGGTCCTTAAGACCATCATACTATTTCCTACAAGATCATCATTATCTTTTAATGCCTTATAACAAGGCTGAACAACATCACTTACATATAATACACCAGAACAACACAATATTGCATTAATGATCTAGGAGATATTCATAAACAATCATAGCAGGGTTATATTAACATTATTCCTTTATTGCATCAACATGTAAATAATCTAGATATGATTAACCCTCATCATATTCATAATGCACATGTTTAGCATAAGAAAGTATCAACCATGTGTTTATGATAACCACCAATTAACCTATTAAGGTTATGATCATATTAAGGAGGTTATTCCACCATCATTCCATCATATAAGAATGTTAAATATGAATACTCATCTTTATCTATTTGCATTAGAGTTAGGTTCAACAAGACAAATTATGTTAATGTTACTAATCAACACTTATACCTAAACCCTAACTCACGACATCCCCATTGGATCATGGATGCATAAGGTGAAGCATCACCATCACATTCCATACTATTCACTAGTATAAACCCACACATAAATCAAGGTGTAACCATCGGGTTATAGCATACTAGGGTTTCAACAATAGTAACAGAGTACTCCATGATTGTATTAGTCATTAAAGGACTATTCATACCCAATTACCATCATTTAGTTATATTAAATCTAGGTATAACAAGCTATAACTGATTAGGGTTACCCATTAATTCATTATGGTGATTATCAATCATAATCATATGAGGGAAAGGGTAATACTACAAGTTTAAGGCATTGAACCATCAAATTCTTATCATTATAATCATAACATTACACTATAGGCTTCACCCAAAACAATGGGAATATTGAGGCATCAACTTCTAACCATTAAATGTAGAAAAGGTAAAGCCATTGGTCGTTTACATAACTAAACACCTTGAATGAATCATCTCTGATGTTATTGAGTTGTGATATATAAAAGTCACCTTTTAACCCTAGACATCCTTTGATTAACAACAATAAGGGTTCTATTATGAGTAGGGTAAAACCCAAAATTAACTATTCATTTAAAACAAGCCATCCATTGTCAACAAGTAAGCTCCTTAAGTTGATCTTATAAAGGAAACGATCTAAATCACATTATTAGGACCAACATATTACATTACCTATCATTCCACTTTATTGGAGGAATAAACATTAGATCTTGACCATTGGGTCAAGTTCATATGTTAAAACCATCAATTACAGTATAGGTTCGACCATTGCATCAAGTGACCCAAGGAACCATTGGTCTAAGGCTTAATTGATGCTACAACTATATGATTAACTCACCATAGGTTTTGGAGACCTGATCCACCATAACCAGTGACCATTAAGTCACCATAGGTTGTTACATCAACACTATATTCATTAATGAACATCAAATATTATGCTAATGTCATCATTAATCGATAACATCAGTAGGGTACTTAATGGTTGATCATTAAACTTCTAATTGATCCAAAACCTGACCTAATGGGGTGACCATAGTTTTCACTATCATCTGACACCTTTGATCCTGACCATCAGTTTCCATGAAGACAACACCATATGGTTGTTGCAATGGTACTATCATCAGGTCATGGGTTTATAAAAGAAATTAGCTTAAAACCCTAAAATTGACCATTGGTTGATAGGTGCTTAGCAACATAGGTTGTCAAACCAACCTGATCCAAGTCATTGTATACCTTAGGAATAATGTACACATGATCATAGGTTCATCTATAACTGAAATCAGAATAGGGAATATTATAAAAATCAAAATCCAAGTCAAGCATAGCTTTTTAGTGCATGGATCATCATTTTCAAGCAAGAACATGATCTAGAATGTTTATGGTAAGAAATAAACGTGGAGCAAGTTATAAAACTTACCTCTAGTTAGAATATAAACTCCCAAACAGAAGTAAACATGAGCAGGTAGGGTAGGAAATCCAAGAATAAGCTGTGAACTCGTCCATCTAGCACCTTTCTTCGTCAAATGAGAAAACCCTAAGCATAAGGAGCAAGAAAGGTAAGGTTTTAGATCTTTAGAGCAATTTTACCATGGAACAACAAGGCTCCGACCTGAATAAAGGTAGGAGGAAGGATAAATAATAAATAAATGGATGAACGAAGGGGATTCTTACTCTTTTAGGTCAAGATCACTAGAAGAAAGCTTTTCAAACCCAACAAGGAAGTCAATTGCAACGCTAGATTCTTTTTCCAAGAAGATCCCCTCTTTCTTCTTCCTTGGACAGAAAATTTGTAGAAGCATAGAGGGAGAACGAGGTTCATAGGAGGAGGGAAGTGGTGGAGAGAAAATGGCTCATTTTGGTGCTAAGAGATAAGTATATGAAACTTTAAGATAATGAAAAAGAAAACGTTGAAGTTCTAGTATCTTTCCAAGTGTCCATGGCCTTAAACTATTAAAAATATACAAGCACACATACAATAAGATCCACCACCATCCATAGAGACATAATTATACCTATTTTCTTGAATTTTCAAGTAAAACAAATAATTTATTAGTTGATAGCTACTAAAGGTAGCTCGTCCATGAAGGGGTAAACCCTAAAATACCCTTGAAGAAAACACCTTCTAACCAAGGTTTAATAGGAGTCTCATAGCTCAACAAGCTCAAGAATGATGAGAGAATATCCAAGGAACATAATGAAAGCGATAAATTGCAAAGAAAGCTTCTCAATTGGGTAAATTGTAGAAAAGTCCAAAATGTGCATAAAATTGCATAACTTGCTCAAACAGTGTCCAAATTGGGCCAACTTTGCAACATAAGCTTGTCTTATGATTTAAAAGCATATAACAAGGTTAGATTTGGGTTATAAGAATTAAAATATGATAATTCAACTTATTCATCTCATTAAGCAAGTTTAGGGGCCTTACACAATCATTCCAGGTATCGGTCATGACAAGGACCAAAGTTAAGAATAGAGAGGTTCATTCTTTTTTTTTGGATAAGGTAAGAGATTACCACCAAAAAGAGTATAGGAGTATAAACACCCCGTATACTATAAACGGTCACTTAAGACCCCACATCAGAATGACCTCAGGTTTAACCCTTGAAAGGGTACCCGGGTTTGCTTTGCACAATAAAACAAGATTTTGTACAAAAATGTCAAAGCTTTGGAATTTGTCTCTATATTTTTTCCCATGCTTCCTGCTATTCCTCTCATACCATATATGATAAACGAGCCCTTTCCAAATAAGCCCAGCAAAATGCCTCATATGGCTATCATGTTTTGTCCGGTCCAAAATCCCCATCATGCTATCATGTTTATTCGTAGGTGGGTTACCACCCCAATTAAGATTAAGGGAGAACCTGGTACATAAATACTTTGTGTAGACACAGTAAAAAAATAGATGATGATGTGTTTCATCCTCCAGTCGACAGAGCAGGAAAACCGAGCTCATCACATTACACCATCTACTAATTATGTCCAAAGTAGTCAGCCTACCAAGAACAGCTTTGTACGAGCAAAAACTCCACTTGGGGCAGTGAATCTTACTCCACAAAAGCTGATCCCAGAGAACTTGAGGTTGGTTCTAGTTTAACCTCCACGGTTCCCCCACCACAACCATCATCCAGTTCCCATCCATACACCTATAATCCTACTTATAGTTGTTCCAGGATGTACACATTCTCCTCCAAATTCTAGAACAGCTATTCAACTGTGACCTTCCATTCTCAAGACTAACTCCATACCTTCCTCTCATCCATTTTCTCTAAGGTGACTTTGTCTTTGTCAAGAAGTCAAACACTCTTCTGTCCGTGGCCTCTTCCTGGATGTCACATGGATCAATCATCCCCAACCCCCCCATGCCATGGTTGAGCGACCTCCAACCATGCAACAAAATGTTGTCCACCGCTCCACAAAAAACTAGCCATAATCGCCTGACACTTCTCAAGGATGAAGCATAGAAAATCCATAAGACTGCACCAGTACCTGATCATACTGGTAAGCATAGACTTAATGAGAACAGCTCTTCCCGCCATGGACACCTTCATGCCACTCCACTTCTCCACATTCAAGTGTAAATCATCCAAGCAGCTTTGAAAATCAGCACCCCTGCCTACACCACCCGAGATGGGTACACCTAGATATTTAGTAGGAAAGCACCCAAACTCCATCTAAAGAGCCTCCTTCAATCTCCCCCTTCTTGTATCACAAGACTTGGAAAGGAAAACCTTAGATTTGATATCACTAATGTGCAAGCACGTCAAATCCACAAATACATCTAAAATGGTTCTAATACCCCTGAAGAGTTTGATATGGGCAGCAACAAAGAACATAAGATCGTCAGCAAATATCATATGGCTCATGAGTTTGGTTCCCTGGACCTTAAAAGGTTTGATCCTCCCATCCTCTTCCGCCTTGCAAGTCAGATAGGTCAGATTCTCCATGACTATTGTGAAAAGTAGAGGGGATAGTGGATCAACCTGTGGGGATACCATTAACAAGAATCGAAAAGGAAGTAGTCTGAACACATTGATGGAGAATGTTGATGAACCGACTAGAGAAACCCAAGGACACCATAGTGCTCCACAATCCCTCCCAAGACACATGATCATAAGATTTAGAAAGATCAATCTTTAAACAAGCCTTCTTGGAGCTGCCTTTAACCTGGAAATCCCTCAGAAATTCAGTAGTGAGGAGGACATTATCGGATATAGAGAACCCTTTCACAAAAGCACTCTGATGAGGGGATATAATCTCTGGAAGGATAGCCTTCATTCTATGAGGCAACAACTTGGAGATAATCTTATAAGTCACCAAGAAACAAGCAATCGGGCAGAAGTCATTCATGGTAGCAGCCCCCGTCATCTTGGGAATGAACCTGATGAAAGCATGGTTAACTTGACGAACCATCCTCCCACCAATAAGAAACCATCTGACCACATTGCAAATATCTCGACCCACAATGTGCCAGCAGCTTTGGAAGAATATAGCATTAAAACCATCTGGTCTAGGACTCTTAGAAGCACCAATTGAGAAGGTAGCTTCTTTAATTTCCTCGTCCGTCACCCTCTTAATCAGTTCAGAGTTCATAGCATTATTAACCCTTCTATCCAGAGGCGACACCTTATCCAAAGTGTTGACAACCTCTTGATTATATAACTTAGTGAAGAATCTCACCGCCATGTCCTCCACTTTGGAAACTTCATCGACTAACTCCCCTTTCTCATTAACCAGATTATGGATGTGGTCCTTAATGTTGTTTCTCTTCACGGAGGCTTGATAAATTTTCAAGTTGCAATCACCATCTCTCAACCACTTGAGCCTGCTTCTTTTCCAGCCAACTATCTCATTGGCCTTCTCCAACTAGGTAACTCTTTTACTAGCATTAGCCTCCTCTTCCATACAATGGTGATCCTCAGGATTCAACCTGAGATTAGTCACCTTCAAGTCAAACTCCTCTCTAGATTTCTTAATAAGATTAGGTAAATCCACCAAGCTACTAGATCATGCCTTTAGGATGACTTTGACCTTCTTAAGCTTATCTGTCACAACAAAAAGGTGGTTACCAACAACCCTCTCATCCCAAGCTTGTTTGACCAATCCCTCAAAGGAAGGCCATGAGAGCCAATGATTAAGGAATCTGAAAGGCCGATTGGGTTGTTTCTGTCTCGTCAGAATCATCTCCATCCAAGAATGGTCACTATTAGGGTGACCACCCAATATAAGAGCCGCCTCAGGAAAAACCTCCAGCCAGGCTTCATTGACCAAACCACGGTCCAAATTGCTAGATATTCTTCTAATCGATATTCTTTTACTATGACAAGTGATAAGGCCACCGCTCATGTTGAGTTCAAATAGGCCTGCAACATCGATTGCATTATTGAACCATCTCAAAATAGACTCTGGTATAGGAAGACCCCCCCTTTTTTCCCTGACCTTCCTCACTTGATTAAAGTCCCCAACCACCAGCTGAGGTAACTCCTGTTGAGTCGAGTCCACCAAAATATCCCAAAGTCTTCTCCTGTCCATTTCATAGTTGGAGCCATAAAAAGCAGAAACCACACAGTGGAAGCCTCCATAATTAGTGCAACTCAACGTTACCAGTTGTTCACATTCATGAATCATCTGCACATCCCAAACCACCAGATTCCACCCCACCGCAATCTTTCCTCCTTTAATGCTATTTAAGTTAGAGCAGTGATGTCATCCCACAGCGAACAACCCCATCACTCTGTCAACAACATCTCGACAAATTTTGGTTTCTAAGCAAACCACCAGTGCCGCATCCCTCTATTGGATGATTTTTCTGAGGGTCCTTTGCTTCCCAAGATGTGAAGCACCCCTCACGTTCCACACCATGAGAGTCATCGGGCTTCCATGCCCACCCCCCAATTCACAGGGGGTTTCCGCGTCCTCCATTCCTACCTCTACCTCTTTTCTGATTGCCACTATCCAATCCCCTACTGCTCCTTGTATTGGCTCGCCTAGAGGTCCGAGGAGTAATTTTTCCATGTCCTGATCACCCAACACAAGGAAAGGGTTCACTGAATCATCAAACACCTCGCCCTCCTCCTAGACCTCATCCTACAATAGCCCAACATCCACCTCATCAACGGTCACGACCACATCGCCCAACGGACTAGTGCCCATCACCACTGCCACCTATGTAGAGCCACCGCCCATCTGAGCAACTAGGGTGTCCTCTGGGGTCTCAAGCTCACTCACCTCCTCAGCTCTGGCTTTCCCCTGCTCAGCAGGAACATCAGTTACCACCGCATGCATTTCAAAGAACACCTGAGCTTCAAGGGATGTCCCGACCGCAAATGTTTCGCCTGCGTTCACCACCCTCACCACCACGGGGGTGGCTATGACCATCGTGTGTTGACCCACTGACCTGTTCCTCCTCTGGACTTCTCTACTTTGGTACCTTCCTCTGTTGGCGGGGGGAACAACTTGTGTTGATATGATGGGGGGTTCCACCTAGGTCGTCTTCTCGCCTTGGTACTGTCTCGAGGAGTAGCCAAACACCTTGCAGGTGTCACACCTCTCTGGGAGCGCATCATAGATCACCTTCACTTCCAGGGATTTTCCATCTGGCATTGTTACCATCACCACCGAGGGTGGGTTCTTGTTTGCATCGATCTCCCCACAGATGTGCGCCGCCCCCGCATATTTGCCCTTGCTCAGGAAATTGATTACCTTCGACTCCCCAACACCGCATGCAATAATCGAGATCGCCCTCCTGGTCTAGTGTTTGCCAACTTCAGGTAAGGTGATCCAAATAGGAGCCGTCGTGAGGGAGGCACGCCTGAGGTCAGCATCGAGAGACCATCGATGGGTAAGTACGAGTTTATTATTGAAAAACCAAGGGCCCTGCTCCAGGGAGACTTGCATATCCTCCATCAAGGAAAACCTAGTGAGGAAGAGCCCACCCACTAGAGGAGAAAGCTACAATTCCCCCTTTGGCTGCCAAGATCTCAGCATCCACCCATACAGCTGGTCCAACCGATCTGCCCTACCGAGCTCCTGAATAATGGCTAAGAACTTGTGGTATTCATCCATAGCCTTGTCCACCGGTTCGGAGAACTCCATCCACGGCCTCTGGTCCCCCTCTTTGAACACCGGGGTCCTTCTTTCCTCCAGGAGAAGCAGAGGTTTGAACCTACCCTCGACCTACATCGGCTTCACCAGAAGGGCGACCCAAGCACACCCAACTGCCATGTCCACTGAAGGATCCATCACCCCATCCATCACCGCCGACCTTCTGCTAGTAAGGGTGGAGGATAGGGTGGAGTAACCCACCCTGTCTGCGCTCGCCATCAACCACTGCCCCCAAAACCAGAGATGGAACAAACCTCCTCTAGAGAGAGAAAGAAAGTGTAGAGAGGTTCTTTCTAATGACAAGGAAACCTAGATACCTAAATTGGAGGGTAACTTCTTCAAAATTGATCATTCTACAAAGTCCATCTCATAGTATTATGCTAATTCAAGAAGAAGTAAGATAGCTTGGGAGGGTTCACTTTAAGTCGTGACGAGTAGCCAAATTGATCCAAGATGGTTGTGATTCACCTCATGTATTTAATTGTGTCCTCAGTAAGGATGAGCTAATTATTAGACGAATCCAAATGGGAGAGACCTCTAGTACCATTAAATGAGTAGGGAAAAAAGGGATGTCGTTCCCTCTCAAGAAGAATCATGCATAGATACACCATTACATGCATGTAAATATGGGGGAGAGGGGTCACCGTCTAGATACTAGTACAATTACATTTTATAACATTGGTTTATCCAATCCTACAATGTTGTTTACCTACTAACACCCTAGCGATTGACACCACAATTGAAGTCCTTCTACATCAATTTCCAGGGTATGAGGGAATTGACAAGACATACCCGATGTCAATTTGTATGAAAAGCAAAACTGACATAATGATAGCTTTTTTGTCAATTTGACATTTAGAAATTAATGACATAATCTGATATTAGTAATAGATAAAAGATTTTTCTTCAGATATAGTCATCAATTTTCTTAGTGTAAGAAATACATAGAGGTGTGACGTCAGTGTTGGCTTAATATTAGTTAAAAATATATTTCAAAAATCCATATGTTTTGTGTGTTTAGATTGACAAACTGAGGATGAAGAACAATCTTTGATGTCAGTGGACATATGCAAACAAACATTAGAGTTCATTATCTATAAAAAATTATCTGATAAGGATAATTGTGTATGTTAGTTTTTCTAAGTAAAATGATGATGCAAATGTACATCGTCGATTTTTATTATGTGAGCGATGTCACAATTTTTATGACATATTTGTAGACCTACTATCTGGCTATTCAATACGATTGAGCATGTAGTTCATTCAAGGTCTACAAATGTTCAACTTATCAACATTCCATCATCACTTGCAAAACCTATAATAACAAACACATTCATTCACATTGTATTCCATTCGCATGGACATATGCACACAAACACATACACAATTCATTCTTATAATCGAATTATATTCTCATCCACATGTGTAAATGAAATTGTCATCATATTCATTTCTATTTACATTCATTCACATGAATATGTGAATATACACACATCATTCACATATTCACCAACAATTTATTTGCATCTGATTTAAAGTTGCAAAATCTCATTACCATCAAATTTATAAAGAAATTATGACATGAAAGTTTGAAAAATATCAATAGTCAACCAAATCAAATAAAAAATTAACTTCCTTAATGAATGACTATGTCGACTCTTCTCATATCTCATACAGTTGTTCTTGTGTGTAGGGCTTTGTTACGTCACGCACCTGCACATAATTAAAGTTTAATTTTATTTTTATATTATAAAATGATATTATTTACTTATAATTCAAGATTATATATATTATTCTTTATATATAATGGACATCCTATGATGCAGTTTTGACAATCAGGTCCATATAACAAATCACCTAGATAATGCATGGCAATCATTATCTTGTATAGAGCACTATAAATTTGTAGCTGAATGAAACATCAATAAATAAAAATAAGAGTAGTTGGCATATATGTGTATTGGAGTCATAAAACTTCCTTTATATTCTTCCAATATATTGACTACTTTTGTATCTATATTTCCTCTAGCCTGTTTGAATACATTTATACACCTATAAGTAAAGTTAATATATGTAGCTACATTAGTAATAGTCATGTAATAATGGACATTAATATGTGTTGAAAAAATAGAAAAATTTACACAACAATTGTCATTTTTAGTGTGTGTCCCCCACTTGACATTTTTCTACTAGACGGATCAAGATAATACACAGTCACCATCTAGAGGAAAATCACCAATAACTCTCGATGACTATTAATGTGTGAGAAGAATGCAAACAAATAAAAACTAGAATTCCACAATTATCGTAATTTATAAGTTAAAATTGTAAGCAAGGAACCTATAAATTACACAACATTGGAAGGATCCATAATAATGACCTTTCTCAATGTAGAAAAATAACTAAATGTGGTCGTAAGTAAATCACCTTCAAAACATTGGTCTCTATATACACAACTAAATAATGATGAACTAGAAATACCATATTGGTTAATGCAAACTGTACACTCATTGTATATAATTAGTTGTAAAACATATGTATGGATTAATATTGGAAAAATATAACATATTTTATCACATAAAATGGGGTATTAATCCATAATATCTCATCATATCAATGATTACATCACAATTGTATTCATACACTAATAATTAAATAGCTCCAAGATATCCAACTTGAATACATTTGCACCATGATCTTTCTATGAAACGTACTCATGAATATGGACCACCATAGTCGACCCTTTTCTACTGTGTCTAACCATAGTGTCAACTCCTTACATGTAGGACCAAGCACGTCAAATAGGTACTACAGAACAGAATTAGGTATTAGAGCATTTGGTAGATGAAGGGGGATTCATAGGTACTGTGGTCTGCATGTATTCTCATATAAGCTTCTAATTATATACATAAATAGAAAACAACCAAAATATAAATGCAAAGTAAATTTATGATATATTCTCATAGATAACTCCGACTTTGGGCCACACAACCACCACTTCCTTCTACATATCCTACCGTGTTGTGCTCGGGGTGGCCCCTAGTAGTGGTATGTTTTTTTATTTTATAAAGGCAACTTGGATAGTCACAAAAGCTGCATTATTGGGCATGGAAGCATAATGCATGGTTTCACCAAGGGGCGGAAAAACCTCACCCTGTGCCACTATATTGAAGGTAGGTTCAATAATTGTAAGATGTCATTTTCTCACCACGTATAATTTTAGATAGTGTTATATATGCTCAAACACAACATATAAATTGACTAGGAAAGACGATTACATCATTAAAAAGATAACACTAGGTGTTCCTAGAGGACCCATGGGAATACTACTAATGACCTTGTTAGAAGATAAGTGTGGCACATGTTCAGTCTGAGGAGGGTCCATGTGAGTACTCCCAATCGCCTTGCCAAAATAGTAGTGCAAACATGTTCTATCAAGGAGGATGAGACTGAGAAGATTGAAAGTGGATTAGTTCTTCTTCTATTATCTTTTCTATCATGTCCTCTAGCTCATCATGTGACAATTCACCTTTCTTAACAGATATGCACTTTTTCTCTTATGGGCCAAAATAGTATCTTATTCAAATACTAGCCTCAACACCCCTATCACGATTTGGATGCTCTTGAGTACCCAAAGAAATCATCACTTCATCCCTCTATCCCTTAGAGATCAACTTGCATTGTTTTCTTTTCTCATATAGCTCCAACTAATCATCATAAATAGTATTTGGTTAGTAAAACATAACAATCAACGTTAAAAATGAACACGAATTTTGAGAGTTGAATTTTACCATTTTTGCAGCCACTTCAGTGTTTGTAGGGTTGGTTATTTATCTAGTGGGATGTTCTCACATCTATCTATTCCTCATGGAGAGGTAGAGGTGCATAAGTAGTAGACGCCCTAGCATGCTTATAATTAAATTGATGTTTTCCTCACATATAGGGAATGTTTTGGATTCATGTTGTATCAATACAAATTCTTGTATGTAGGAAAGTTATTAATAGTGCAAAATAGAATAGCATGCAAATAAAAGACTCTCTATTAGTAGCATCATAATTCATCACACCTTCTCCTCAAAGTTTGTTTAAGTTGTCAATTAGATGTTCGAAAAAAACATCAACATCATTGCTAGGTTGTTTTGGGCTCAATATCAACCAGATGATCATGACATACTTGTTTTACATACACAAACAACGAGGAAGATTGTATATAACAATCATAATAGGCCAACTTATATGTTGTCTTCTTATTGTTCCATATTGATTCATCCCATTATTACTTATCTTAAGTCTTAAATTCATAACATCTTCACCAAATTTAGGGTACAAAAACAATTTTATCCATTATGGGGGAATCAAATGCATGTCTTAGGATCCCAACTTTGTTTTTCTTTACCTATGCATGCCAAGATAAATTATGAACATCTACGATATTAGAGAACAAGCTTTGAAACTATTGTATTATATGAAGATACCACATCAACTTGGTAGGAGAGCTAATTTTTTCCTTACCCAAAATTGTTATTTTATACCATGATGCCCCACATTTTAGACAATCTTTCAAAACAATATAGTCTTTTTGAAATAACACACAATCATTAGGGCATGCATGTGTCTTCTTAGCCTCCATTCTCATTGAGCATAATATTTTCTTTGTTTTATATGTTGAGATTGGATACTTGTTGCCTTTAGGAAGAATTTATTTCAACAAAGACAACAAAGACATGACATTTTTGTCACCCCACCAATTATTAGCCTACAAACATAAAATCTCAATACAACACTCTGATTTGTAAACTTAGTGCAACATAATCATACGGATTTCTCAACATCGTACACAATGTTTCTAAATAAGGAAGATATATCACTAAGATTTTCCCCACAACTAGCTAGCATCACATCAATCATGTCTATTGAAATTGGTTCAAATACATCAATATCATCAACAATTTCTTCTTCCACACAAGTGTCATTATTGACATGTATCGATCTCATAGTAGGCATCTCTTCGTGCCAGTACTATTCTGTATAGACTTGCACAATCTCATTTCACATGACTTTTAATTTCGTCAACTATGTCAACTTTCAATTTGTTACTCCATTTCCTACATGGACTTATAACCTATCTCCAGGTTATTTCCTATGTTCCTTTGCAAATCTTATGAACTGATCAAGATCATTAATAAACTCAGGTGTGCAACATTTTAGAATCGACATCCATGATTGGTCCATTCTATGATCACGGTAAAAATGAGCATTGAATCAGGTGTTAGCTTCATCAATTTTAGAATATGACATATTTGAATTAAATTAGGTGTTAGGTGCATGTTGATGAATGTGTGCCACCTAACCCATCCATGAACACTAATCTCACTAGTATATGTATATTGTGCATTTAGTTTTCAAGAATATTTTTGCAGTATTTCCCTTCAATTCTCCAAGTACACCAATGTAGATGGGAAAATATCACTTAAATATGTACGTAGAAGAGAAACATGGAAGTTTTGATGAAAAAACTTAAAAATTGAATACACATTATACACTTACATCCTAAGTGAGATTAAGTGTTCAAGGATAGTCCAAAACTAGAGAGTATCCATTTTAGGCCTAATGAGTAAATCTTAGATGGGTTTCTAGGACAAATGAATATAAATATTAGGGTATTAAATATTAGGTTTTATCCTTTAGGGTATAGGGTTTAGTGATGAATGTGTACTACCTATCCCATTCCTTAACATTAGTGTTACGAGTAAGTGTATAATGTGTATTCAATTTTTAAGAATATTTTACCATCATTTCCTTGCAATTATTCAAGTAAACCAATGTAAATGGGAAAATACCGACATACATTTGTCCTAAGAGAATAAATGGGTAAGTGTGATAAAAAATCTTCAAACTGAATTCATAAAATACACTTGCATCCTAACTAAAATTGAGTGTTCAAGAACAGTCCTAGACTGAGGATTATCCAAGATTTACTCTTAATGAGTAAATTTTGGATAACTTTCTAGGCCAACACCATGATTTAAAATTTTGGGTTTAGAAATCATGGTTTCAATGTTAGGTTTTAGATATTAGGGTTTTAGGGTTAGGAAATTACAGTCTATCAGTTATGGTTTGTTGTTTAAAACTTTAGATTTAGATATTAGGGTTTATGGAGTATGTTGGAATCTATGCCACATTTGTGGGCCATTTATCAGAATATATCATCATTATAGTGGGGGTTGGTCTTAATAAATAATTCTAGACATAATTTTCATACCAAGCATAATGATACTAAAAAATAATATTCAAGATTTATATGAAGAATTCTAAACAAAAAATATGTATTTTTCTAAGCATAATCTTCAGTTCTAATTAGATAGACATTTAAAATTAATGACTTAAAAAACATGTAATAAACCATAACAAATGTATTTTCATAGAAAATCAACAATTCGAGATAAATAAATAAGAAACAATACCTTAGACATAGAGAGTGGCAACTAGAAAATAGGAGAGCAGTAATAGATCGACACCAACAACAACAGAGTAGCACCACTACTAGTGGTGGTGACTCAAGTAGCAACAGCAACGTGGGTGACAGTGATGGTGGATAAAGAGAAGAGGTGTATGTGGTTGACAGAACAATAGCAATGGGGGAAGTGGCCAAAGGAGAGCAATGGAGAGAGGAGGAAGAAGAGGGAGTGGAAATTGTGGTGGTGGCATCCCAGTAGAAGCAGTGGGTTGAGAGAGTGAAAGAGTGGTGGACTAAGAGTAGTAGAGTTATCTAGGTATCGTGTGAGAGAAATAGAGAATGTGAGAAAGAAATTTTTGTAGGTGTTATTAGTAACACTTAGTCATTGGTTCGACTTAATAGAATCGTCGACATATGATTGTATCCCCTATTAAGAAAATGCCACCATCATTAAAACCTAGCATGTTAGTTTCAAGAGTAAAATGAACATCACCATCCAACTTGGGCGAATATTTTTCATGGGTCATTGGACCTCGTCGATTTGGGCCGTCAAAACTAACATTGCATTTGAAAAAGTTGCAGACCTATCTCATCATTTTGGTCAATAAAATTGATAAAATAAGATTTTTCTAGGGAAAGTTTATTTCACTAGAAGGATTGTGGCTTTAATTCCTTGTCAACCAATGTGACATGTGCTTTCTCACTTATTTTTCAAAAAACTAAATTTTTTGAGTTGTCTGTGATGTTGGTTTGTCATCAAGTAACTTACACGGGAATGAAAGAGGTACCCATGTTTTTTTCCACAACAAAGAATGACCAATTATGACATTGACGCTTATGAAATCAATGTGATATATGTTTGGTGTCAGTTTCTCTTTGAAACTAACATTTAAAAATGTGTCACTAGAGATAACAGAATGTGGTAGTAAGATATAGGGAACAAACTCTCTAGTATCACATCAACCAAAATTGAGAAGGATGTGGTCTCCATATATTAAATCATTAACTGATACAAGACTTTTGGGAGCCCAAATACTATGAGTAGGTCCTAAAGAGAAAGGCCAAGCAACATGGTCATGCTCCTTCAATCTGTACATCTTAATACACATCATCATCAGTGGTGTATCCAATAAGGGACTCCCTTGTAAGAAGAAAGAAGCTTGATATACTTTTTTTGGGCACCAAGTTGCCTTGGTTTTAGGAGACCATGCTTCTTAGGACAACCTTGAGTCTTTCTTATAAAAGCTTGGTGAAGATCTTGAATAACATGACACAATATGAGATTTGTGGATGTCTCTATGGGACGTGGAACCTTCTGCCTTTGGGATCAGTATGAGGAAGGTATCATTGATGTCTCCTTTCAGTCCTCCATAAGCCTCCAGATTGCATTGCATAATTAAAATACTAACACCCCCAATAATGCCAATAAAATTGGGCATTGAATACATATGATCACAATGATCGGTCCAAGGAATGACCTAAAGAATGTCATAGATGACATCTCCATCACTACATGGGTGGAAAATCATATGAACTTGGACTCACCAAAGGCTTTAGATGATGCAATACTTAGAGAGGTAAGAGAGCTCTTATGTTGGGTGTACAGATGGATAAAGAACAAGATATCCTGCCTTCAAATGTAACATAGAACTGACTTTATGTCCGCCACATTCTAATAGGAAGTGAATGAGGTCCCAATTTTGCTTCCCTTTCATGTCAACTTAGTAGAAATCCACATTCCTTTCTCCATTTACCAACCATCATACCATGATTCACTGATAGTGTAAAACATCCTTGGCTAGGTCCACTTTCTCCAACTTGCCCCTAGTGCTACAAACCTACTCTATTAGGTCCACATTGAGGGGTTCAACTTGCATTGAAATGTACAACTCCCTCTTATTTGAGGTTTTTGAGATTTACTTTCTAGTTAACACTCCCTTGAGGGTGACCTTTTCCAAAATAATATTATGAAATAATGAACAAAGGGATCCCATGTACTTGCACATTCTATGCACCAAATGGAATATCATCGGAGCCCTCCCATTTCAGAATTTAGTTAATGGATCGGATGGGTTCTTCCTCTTACAGTTATAATCAAACATCAATACAAAAATCACCCATGATGACTAAGGTGCAAGAAAGAGATATTGTTGAAAGAGTTGAGAAGAAAGCTCATCTATACATCATTAGACAAGGTTTAATCCAACTTGCAATATATAGTGCTCCTCTTATTTATGATTTTTATAGGGAATGACACCTCCAAATGCTTAGAGATCCAACATATATGAATCTTTTATATGGTAGTTGAATCCTTTGACCACCTTTTGGTTATCTCAAGTCCACCTACTTTATCATCTTCTCTTTATATGACATTGATTTCACCTAAAATTATCCAAAGATGATCCACTAAGCCCTGGAAGTTGACCACTTTTCACGATTTTTTTTCTTGTTGAGTTTGAAATCTTTATAGAAGTAAGACACAAAAACCTTCAGTCCTTTGGTGTTTGTGCACTCTTCCAGAACCATATAAGGTGTTACATTAATGCATGATAACTTCCATCTGCAAGGGTCCCAAACCCAACAAAGTTGGCCTTTGACACCACATTCTAATGCATAGGTATGTTTCCATCCCATTAGGACCAACTTTGGGATAACTTATGTATTCTTAATGTCGATTGTCGTTGCCACAATAATCACCATGGACTTACCTTATCACCTGAGGAGGTTTAAAATTTTCCTCTTCTTTTCCAACTCACTATAATCTATGAGGTCCATGTAAGCAAAAACATAGGAAAACTTGAGTAGGTTGGGCCTATGGGCCAATATCCTTGTAGATACCCCAGTTTCAACTCCATATTAGTCACCTCAAAGATACTAGGATGAGATTTAACTTTTCCTAGGGTGGTTTTGAGTTACCTTGTATGTCATTTTCATGAGGTTGTGGTGCAATGTTAAGCCTAGACTCTGAACATTAGGAAGCATTGTAGATTTGGTGCAGTAGAGTCCCCACAATCTCCTTCAATTTATTAGTTGATGGCGTGCCAAATAGGTCATGAGGTAACACAAAATTTTGACTAAAATTAGTCTTGACCCAGTTGGGTGAAGCAGCAATCTTATGTGCTCCAAAATTTTGCTTTCATATTTGTTATGGGGTTGTGCCACACCTTGAGATCCCCCTAGTAAAAACATTCCATGTTGTGTCCCTACTAATAGGTAAGTGGTCCAGGATGTTTCCAATCCCCATTATCTCCACTACATGATTCACCTCTTGAGACTTGGGATCCAATGAACCTAATTGAATTCTAGTTTGACTCAACAGTGTAAGAATAGGGTTAAGGCTAGGTCATCATTCTCTTCAATTGGAGGAGCCACTACAGCTATGGCCGACATAACTTTATCATTTTTCTCATCCATGATGTGTTCTAAGGAGTCAATATCCATGCTTGATCACAAATCACCATCTTTTAAATATGTGTTAGTGGTGAAGAAGGGGGTGAAGTGTGCTATATACACTTTGGTGCTTGGTTTAGACTCTCTTTTAGTGTCATGGGGCTACTTGGGGATGTCTGGTGTATGTCAACTCTTGTTATTCCCTGGCATGGATCTCACCTGATACAAAGGGGTATCGAGGGAGGTCCTAGACAAAGAAGACACAATTAGAGTGGTATGTAGTAACAAATCACTGAGACTTAGGTTAGGAGTCTAGAAATTACACCCAAAATTAATGTTCTTTAGATGTGTATCGTGTGTCGAAGGTCCATTAATAGTCTATAAAAGGCTACACATATATTCATTGTCTTAAGGGAAACAAACATATATGGCTAGCTCGTGTAGTTGGAAACATGACTGATGATATCATTGGAGTATAAATTCCCAAAACTAGGGAAGGCGACCCAACAAGGAGTGGTGGAGAGCAAGTCTCGCTCGAAGGAGAAGGACGATATCCATTTCCCGAGCTACATAATTTTATTGGACCTCCTCTTTAGATTGAAGTGATCTTATGGTGACAACATCCTTAGAATCCATCTAGACACCTAGCCTACGTGCAAATAGCTATCAATGTTGTAGAATATGATGGTGTTAGGATTTTGTGCATATTCCTTTGTGATTGCTTCATCCGGGATGAAAGCCATGTCTTTTCCATCAAGATTCTCCAATACGCATAAGTGAAGAAATATGGAAGGGAGGATTGAAGAATTCATCACCTAGATGAAGGTGGCTTCAACTTACTCCTTTATTTGAGACCTTCCTCCCCATACATTAGGTGGTCCCCTAGAAGAGGTTTACGCTTATCATACGTGGGTGGAGGATCACCATTGGTGTTGTACTGGATGGTTTTGTTGTTTTGGGACTTCTAAGGAGGTGGATATGCTCCACCTCTATTTTTCTTCCTTTTTTTGTTGCCACTCAAGGGATCTGGATTGGAACTAGGGTTGGGGTAAGAGAGAAAGGCCATGCATTTTCCCTTGTTTAAGGTGGTTTTAAACTCAACAACCCTACTTTTCCTCTCTCTCTATGTCTTTACTTTTTCCTTGTTGTTTCCTACACGACTGCGATGCAATATGTTTTCTTCTACTTGGACTTGCCATTACCTAAGGGAAGGAAGACCAAATGGGACACTAGGTCCATCACATCATCTTTATAGTTCTTATGGTGTGTTGGTTGAGCGAAGTGCATTCTTCATTGAGGTGACATGAGAAACTACTTGGTGAAGGATGTTCTCCACTTACAATCTTCTCTGAGTGGACATGCAAACATACTTCTTCATGAAGGATGTTTTCTTCTTAAAGGAACAACAATATCATAACATTAATGTGAGATAAAAATATGGGAAGGAGGTAGTAGTCTACATTGTGGCTAGATTGATATTTACCTTTCTTGAATGATGTAGGCAGTGGAGATGGATCTTTCCTCTCTTTTCTTTTTTGGAAAAAATGGTATTCTCTCTAGGGTTTAGAGGTAGAGGATTAGGTGTTTGGATCTCAAAAGGATAGGCTAGGGGTGTGAACATGGTCTTTGGACTCACTACCCAACCTTTAGGAATCGATCTCTTTCTCAAGGTGTCCAAACGATAGTTTAGCATCCTTTATCTAGGTTCACATCCTTCAAATGAGTACAATTGTTTGTATTTAAGATGAGTCAGGGTTACATAGGGTTAGGTATTAAGTGGCATCATTCCCAAGACAAGAATTATCTTGATGGTAGTGGGGTGCACATCAAGAAGTCACCCTACCTTGTAAGCTTTTGGGAACATCTAGTTGGAAATTCATTAACCAATCATAGCAAGAAAAGTAGGCCACGTTCCCAATGTAGGCACTACCTTCTAAAGGCTTCTGGTTGTGTTTGATAAACAATTTGTTGACCTGTCAAATTTAAAGAGTGGGGTGCATGCCCCAAATTTTGAGTACCATGATAGTTTGAACTGGTAGGATCAAAGATTGATCACAATGGGGTCTATTTCCCTACACTGGGGCACATATTTGGTAGGCTCCCCACTAGACCTCTGTCTCCATGGGAACTTAGTTAGTATGGCATGTCATGTGAGCCTTCTCTGACCATGGATCACTAAATGGTGTATGTTTGGGATGCATCATGCTTGTTTGGTCTTAAGAGTTGATTATGGGTGATGGGGACCAATTTATGGAACGACCTTGGGTCGGAGCATGAGTGCTAACATCCAAGTAAGGTAGTATGTAGTAGATCACCCATTAATTGGATGTTTGTCTTTTTCAACGACCTTCCTAATTTTTGGAATTTGATGTCTTAATTTATATTTGTATGACCTCTAATCATGAGTGATTTAGGATAAATTTGGAATAATTTATTCATTGATTGTCATTTGTATTGATCGTCAAATTGTATTGACATCTAATGCATTCTTATTCACTAATACTGACGTTACCACTGGAAAGGATGTTGTTTCCATCTTGTGTGATTGTTAGGGATAGTGACAGAAGGTGGATATCAGGTATGGGTGACATGGTCCAAGCTTCTGACCAGACAATGGTTGAGCTTGTTGGCATCCATTCTACTCATAAATTTGTAGTTCTTATGATCTTTAGTAAATCTTCTATCAAGTCGGATTGCTTAGTGATGTGAACATGATCAATGTTGTCATTTGGACTATCCTAAATATGCCCCTTGGATTGTGAGGATCTAAAGGCTTATGGATACCTTCAGTCTATGTGGTTCATTCCAAGGGTGAGTGATAAGGCAGGTGATATGTTGTCTAAGCTTCACCTAAAAAACCTCAGGCGTGACTACATGTATGTTAGGCTCCATATTGAGGTGAGTAGTATCTTACTAAAAGAGGTATGTAAATACTACCGTGTTTCATTCAAACACTTTGATATGTGGCTATAATTTGTTGCTAGATTTTCTTGCAAACGGAGGACAAGATGAATAAGAATGCCTCCTGACTTTTCTAAAAAAATCACAATTTGATGATTGGTCACAGATCTAGTTAGAATTCTCACAGTCGATTGGGTTTATTGAGTGTTGATTTAAATCATATTTTCATTGGAGTATTGCATTAGATCATCGTTCTATACGAGTATTGCATTGAATTATCTTTTTGTATCCTGACGTCCCCATGAACGTTATTCACAAACTTAAGATCTTTGTATTGCTTCCTCTGATTCCAGGTTGATCTCAAACGCCTCTCAGTATATTTTGGAGACAATGGTTACGTCCATATTTCATCACCAGATCTGTATTTTTAAGCTTTATACTGCATATCTTGATTCGATTCAGTGATCATTTTGAACGATATTCGTCACGATTTTACTTTTTTGGTAGCCGGGTCGGGTGGACTCAAAAATGGAATGTTAAAACCCTTCAACTAGCTCGTAAAGATCATTGAAATGCAGAAGTAATTGTTTCTTTATCTTCCATGTCCATCAATTAAGTGCCTTTGTTTTAATGACGCTGCAAACTCTCCCAACCAGCCCAAACAGTGAAGGCAACAACATGAGGTAACTAGTTTGCTATTGGTAACAGTAGCAATTTTTGAACTGTGAAATACAAGAAGCAATCTGGATATGATCGGCCGAAGCAAAAATTTTAGTGATGCCGAGAAAAACTGGATTGGCAAACAACCTAAGATAAATTATGATTTACTAAGGTCGATCAACATATTGCTAGTCAAGCCCACCCTCGTTTTACAGTGATGCAGCTTACCTGACTTTCTTCACTATTATCAGAGTCTTGCAATTAAACCATAATAACAAACAAAAGAATGTGGCTTTGCCATGTTGGTACTTCAGGGCTCAGGCTTAAATCCTTCCAGCTGTTCAAGTCAACTTAGGTAGATGCGCAACAAATGCATTTCATGTTTAACTTGATTCCGTCTCCCCCACCCCCACTATGCACCCATGAACCATCTACCGTGACGTCATTATTTGTTAGCATTATATAATGAGCGCATCCCAAAAGTTAAACCATTAACTAACCATAAAGAAGCAGGCCACTAAGATGAGTTGGGCATGAAGGGGGTAGTCGCCCTAAGTCTTTCAATTTAGTATCAAATATCCGACCTTCCCATTGTATTCGTCTCATTCCCTCACCCAACTCAACTTTGGATTAATCCGCCCTTGCGCTCCATCGTTCTAGCAGTGACAGCCGCTTCATCTCCTTCTAGTTTTAGGTCACGTTGAGCACGAACACACGTTTATTACGTCTTGCCGCTCATCCGTACGTGGCACATGAAGTCAGACAGTGACGAGTCCCTTTTTCATAGCAAAGACAGACACAGTAAAGGTCCTGACGTCTTCCAAACAAACAAAACTTTTGGGAAATGGATGAGATTTTGATATCTCAGAGTAATTGGGATTAGACCTGCTACTTTACCTTCCAAAAGGTACCCACGACAACGAAGGAAGCACTAGTACCTTTGCGTGCTATGTGACTATCTTCCAACATTTATAATATATGTATATGATTTTTTTTCTATCCAAACTTGTTGCAAATGTATGTCGGTAGCATACTCCAAAATTCCTTTAAATGATATTGACAAGTGGGACCAACATTTTCCATCATCCCTGGGAAACTCCTCCATTATCACTAGATGATGCAGAATCTTTCATGAGTGCCACATGGTTCGGGAATATTTTAAGACCGGATCGTACACAACAGCCCGTGATCACATTGTTGTCCCTCATGTTTACTTGTCTTCTTTTTATCACTTCACAGTTGAACTATGAAATGAAGTGAGCAATCAAATATAGAAAGAAAAATATCAAACAAAAACACCATATCTGGAAGGTGTCAACAAAGCCATCAGGTTACAAGAATATGCGGTTCGGTGGTATCTTAAGACATCATCACTATAAACACCCAAGCAAAGGTGGAAATGACGTTGTTATCCCTCACCTTTTTTGTTTCCTTCATTTCAAACAATGAAATGTAGAAAGTAATCAATTTTTTTTGGGAAAAAGAGACATTCTTTCACGTTGATGTTAGTAAAGCCATCCTGCTGCTAGAATATGAAATTTGAAGACAATGGAATACGACCTTGGCATCGCAATGGATACTAAAAAGCAAAATGGTCCACCTCAGGCATCAAAGGCTGTGAATCACGAGCCACGCCTTCTGTGCTTAAAAAGCTCTATTACTTTTATACGCCGTGTGATGTTACTCATTTGAATAGGAGATAGTGTTTGTCCTTTTATATATGTGAATGAGAAGTTTAATTTTTCATTTTAAATAGAATAAAACTCGTTATTTACAATGTAAGCGTTTCCTAGTGTAGTATTAAACATTATATTTAAGATCATTGATGATCAATAGATTTGTTATTGTTATAATAGACATGAGAAAATCAGTATACAAAAATAAAACAATAAAATTCTATCACATTCTCACATCATGAGATATGACTCATCATTACCTAGCCATTTTCCTTTCCCCAAACATTATCTCATTCACAATCATTTACCTTAACTAGGGTTTCACAAGTTTTCTTTAGTGCAAATGTTAGTATGATCTCATACTTCATGTTTACTCATCATACATATCATTAATTGTGTGTAATCCACATCCAATGAACATATTTGAATACAAGAACAATCTCAAGATGGGACTTGCACCATGTTTCTCATCATATCCTAGTAGGGTTATTATACATATCACTAAGATAGATGGGTCCAATGGATGAATATATAGGCTCACAGTCTAATTTGGTAGTCTGCATTGCACTTGGGAGGCGTGTCAGACTAACATCGCCCTAAATGGAAGCATGCACAACATTATCTGTGGAAGGGAGGTATACATTAATGTGACCCTCACGTGGACACCAAAAAAAATGTTTGTCATAAAAGGATAACAAACCTTTGTTCGATAATCAAATACTTTTGTTTTCTTTTCCTTTTCCTACAATAAATTTTTAGATTTTAACTATAGTTGTAAATTTCTTGGAGATGAACTAATTTTTCAATGTATGGGAATGGGGAGCTAGGATGAAATGGATGAGATTTTCATATCCTAGAGTAATTGAGGAAAGTTGTGCACTTACATTCAGAAATGGTACCCATGAACAAAGCAAGACACCTTTTCTTTCTAATTGAATATCTACAAATATATGTATTTATGATTACATATGTATATTGATTTTTCTATACAAACTTCTACAAATGTATACCAATGCATATTAAAAATTCCTTTAAATTTTGAGGGCAACATGGACCAAAATTTCCCATTAACCCCAGTGACTCATGTATTTTCCACACAAGATGATGTCAAATCTCTCATGAGAGCCACATTGTGCGAAGATATTTTTAGTCCTTATAGTACAAAAAATCTATTGATCACATGGATCTCCTTCATCTTTTATTTTCTTTCTTTATTACTTGGTAGAACAGTACACTTATATGACTAATCAAATGCTAGAAAACAAAATAACCACTAACATTATTTTAGAAAGTATCATCATCATCATCATCATAAATCCACAAGAAAAGATTGGAAATCAAGTGAACGCCCTCATTTTCTAACCTTTAGTCAAACAATGAAATGAAGTAAGTAATCAAATTGTTTGGAGAAGAAATCATTCTTTGAAAATGAATTCAGTAAAACCAAATGGTTGTTTAACAAAAAACATTGGAATCAAAGGAATATGATCTTGGTACCACAATGGATTATAAAAGAAAAATGGTGCACCTCCTTCCTAACATGATTTGAGTCTTGAGCAATGCCTTTTGAGATTAGAAAGCTCTGCAACATCTATATAGTTTGTGGTACTGATTGGTAGTGTATATAATACATATGTGTATACACTAAATCCCTAGTTAACTATTAAGATGAAGATGTCTTTAGTCAAGGCCTAAAATGACAAGTGTGGGATCGCCAAAATAGGGTGCATGACCCATCTTATTGATATGCTTGGCATGATGTATATTTAGTACGGTATGGAATAAGTCCAAATAGTGGAGACTTAGTACATTTAAATAGGAGATAATGTTTTGTCCTTTAATGTATATAAAATGAAAAGTTTAGATACTAATATTAAATAGTATAGAAATCATTATTAATTAGATGTGTGTATCTTAGTGTAGTATTTAATATCATCTCTAATATCAATGGTTATAAAAAAATAGTATTGTTTATCATAGAAAGAGGTAAATCTGTATGTAAATAAAAACACACAAATTTCTTTCACATCTCAGATCATGTCTTATGACCCATCATGACCAAGCCATTTTATCCAACCAAAATCTATTCTCATGCATTAACCGTAATCGAGTTTCACCATTTTTCATTAGAGAAAAAGTGATTTTTGATTTCATACATCATATTTCATCATCATTTACCCATTTAGTACTTATGAAAACATTTGCAAAAATACTAAATATAAAAAAAAACTTATATAGGAAATATAGCTTATTGCTCATCATACTCCAACTAAGGTTATTATACATCACACGAGTTACCACATATGAATTCCACCATTAATAAAGCATTATCATTTTAAAACAATATAATAGAAGTAAGAAGAAGAATACTGATGCACGTCGTTGTACACACAACAATCACCAGGAAAAGTCCTAGAGTTTAACCTTCTAACCAGGTTGTCAACTTGTTGTGAACAATAAGTCAAATTAGTATAGATAGGTATCGATCCAAGGGACGGCGGAAAAGAAAAGTTGAAATCCAAATCCGATTGTAAGTACAAGAATTAAATCCCGATTTGAGAGAGTTGTTAATACTAAGAAAAAAAATAAAAGTGCTGAAATAAAATTTAACTAATCAAGAAATAAAGACCTGGGATCCGGAAGATCACCACCAAAACCACACTCCTATTCAACTAATCAAATTATAAACTCCAAGGTTCAAATTAGGACCTTGTTGTTACATGTCCTTACGGACAAACTCACAAGGGTCGGACTTTCCATGAACACATTGGTCCCGGCGTTCACGGATCATTGCCCAACCGTCCAATATGCTATTATCCACGGTCATATGAAAAAGCATGTGAATTCAAACTGGCGTTCAAACCCAAGTCTCAGGTGGTCGCGTCACCAACGATTATAACAAGAATAAGATTAAATAGACGAAAAGATGATAATCGCAATTAAGGGACTATTGTTTCATTCTTACAGAGATCCACTGTCATATCACTCCATAAGAATATATCAGATCATCCAAATAACTACAAAGAAACAGAGAGAAGACATTTATTTGATGGAGGAATATAATTGATTATATTGAATAGAACCGGGTTAAGGGGCTACTCCCATGCCCCAGAGAGATTTACTCAGACATAATAAGACCAGAAGAAATGCAAACTAAAGCAAGATCCAACATTATACAAGATGTGGTCTACAACTAAAATTAGATGGAATAGAATGAAGAATGGCATGCTTTTACAAGTGAAGAGTCCCTCCTTTTATAGGAAGGGGAGGGGGAATGATGCCCTCAAAGGAGGGGGAAAAATAGAGGGAGACCAACTTTTGAATTTTCTGGATCTGGTCAAATCGAAAGTTGGTTGTCTTTAATTATCTTGACCATGTAACTCCCTTTAATGCAGATTCTCGCAGTAGTAAATTCGAACGTATTTCTCTCTTGTTAAAAGCACAAAAGCGGTCCAAATAATAGGATTTTATTTTAGGAAATTAAATTCCCTTTCCAATGAATACTTTTGCACTCAATTTGGAGTTCAAATGCAAGATTTATGTCACTTTTAGTGGAGGGTATATATGAATTTCAGGACTACTGCAAATTGTGTATTTTTCCTACAAAACCCAAGAAAATGAATTAAAACTCCAATGAAAGAGAAAAATCTAAAAATAAAACAATTAATTGTTAAACTAAGAGAATAAATAACAAAATAATCCTAAACAAATATCAAAAATATATAAATAAAAGGGATAAATATACATTTATCAAAATACCGTAGACTTGAATCTTTGTTTGTCCTCAAACAAATAAAATCACAAATTATTCCAATTTATACTAACAACATGTCTTTCCTCACCCTTGTAACATCAATTTATTCCTTACCTCCAAATTTTGCCAAGCAACCCAATCTCCTAAAACCACAAAATACAAAATTATATATTTCCTATTAAAAACAAATATCATATCTTGGATCAAAATTAAGATTTTGTTGAAAAACATGCTTCATCTTACTTTTGCTTTGACACTCTCATTTTTATAAATGTCTTTTTTTTAGTTGTTGCACAAGAACAAGATGAAATTAGGTGGTGTGAAAACAAAGAAGGAAGTGATGAATTTTTTTTATCCCTCCTCTATTCGACTTGGGATTTAAATTTGTGGAGTTGTGGCTACATTGGTCACAATTTTTTTTAATGTGCACTTTTGACATCTTTTGATGGCACATCCCTTTGTGGGGTATGGAATTTTTTATATGGGAAGCATGCCACCCCGAACTTGATTTTTTTCTGGTGGTGATTCTTTGCTTCTCTTTTTTTAGAAAGAAAATAAGGGGGAAACAAAAGGTGTCCTTGTGCTTATAACTTCATACATTTTTTTTTTTAAAGTGTCATTACATCAGAAATAACATTCATGTCAATCACATTATACAAGATTTATATCAAGTTAATCAATAGTTTAAAAATAGAGAAAATTTGTGTTTGGTTTTGATTGATTCCATACGACTTGCCAACTTTTCCAAAGAGTGATGCTATTTTGGGATCCTAGGTGACATGGTGGTTTCAGACATGACAATTTGTAACAATATTTTCAAAAGATTTACTAAATTCAAAGGGGTACAATGATAAACATTTATTCATATTGGCCGACTAGATAAAGGCCATTTTGCAACAAAAGAAATAAAAACATGGCCGACTAGATAATGGCCATGAACAAAGTAACTATAAAACAAAAAAAGGTAGAAATAATGCAAGAATAAAAAAGATAAGGGGGTGGAATAGAAACATACCACCCACCTCCACCCCGGACCTAGATTGTTGCTCGTCCTGAGCAAAATCAAAACCCGAGATGGAGGGAAGAGAAGAGTGAGGATTTCCAGGTGGCCCAGGTAGTTCAAAAATGTCCAACTGAAGGGGATGTGCATGAGGGATGGGACATTTATCTGAGGAGCTTCATAATGTACCCTATGATAGGGTAATTGTAGAAACTCAGTGGGGTGCTCATATTTTCTTTCACCTCGCATTCCCTCCAATAATATCCATAGATCTTCCTTCGATAGTAAGGGAAGTGTTGAAGATGGATGTGGATAAGGGGAGGTTGACGGGTACCAGACTAGTAATTCCAGTAGAGAATGATGAACTGAGTTGGGTGGAGGATCTAGTTCAAGTTTTCCACCATCATGATGACCTGCATATGGGAGAATTGTTGTTAATACAAAAAATTTAAAATAATTTACAAAAGTGTTTTGTTTCTCCTTAAAATTAATGCCATCAACATTGGGTTTGGTAAGTTTCATTGTTGATGTAACATATGTCTCTAATTGTTTTATACAAGGGTTCCCCAAGTATTTAGGAGGGATGATGATGTCTTCCTTGCAAACAATAGAAGGGGGTGTGTGGGCTTCTTCCAATGGTGGTATCTCCCCTTCTAGATCAGCCATGTGTGGGATGGAAATTAGCTGTGACGGCTTGGGAAGAATCATAAAAGGGGTTAGATTCTCATTATCCAAAATAGACTCAAAAGAAGGGTATTGGTCTTTGGTATCTTTCAGATTTATGTTGAGGATGGGAGGAGTTGTTGGATCTTCATAATGACTCTCCTTCTTTGACATTTCATATTCAAGTAAAAGAGTCTCTAAAGGAAAGATAGGGATACCAACGTCCTCATCACACATAAAATATGGCTCCATGGTTTGTTCTATTTCTTCAGGATCTGACATATGTGACACAAAATAAAGATCATCATTGTCATCTTCAGGAAGAACCATCTTGGGTTGCTCAAGCTCTATAGGGGGAGTTTATGATTGATCCTCTAGAAAGGTAGCCAACATGGCTTGACTGGATTCAAGTTTTGCTTGTGCTTCTGCTACCATCTTCTCTAGGGCCTTAAGTCTCTCTTCCAGTTCAAGATCAATTTGCATTTCACCATAGGATTTATACACTCCAAAATTTTGGTCATCCTCGCCACACTCCCCATAGTGTCCTTGGCCATAGTACTCCTCATATTGTTTTGGGTGGCATTGCTCCTCATAATAATCTCCAGAAGATGGTAGATTGTAATTTCCATTGCGTCCATCTTGGTAGGAAGATTCAATATTATAAGGTGTCACCAATTCATGAGGAAACATATTTGAACAATCTATCTTTTAGTTTTGGGCTTCTAGCAGGGCGGTTAAGAAGGCTTGGCTGGCTTTTAGTTTTGCTTCTCCTTCTACTGCTGTCTTCTCTAAGGCCCTAAGTCTCTATTCTTGTTGAGGATTACATTGGGTGTCATAAACATGTTCATAACCCCCAAGGTTATGTTGGTTACACCCCACAAAATTTTGTTGATCATATCCCCCATTAGAATATGGATAGCAAGGTTCCCCATAATGGTTCTCAGAAAAATGTGGATTCACATTGTATTCACCAGGATGATAGGGCTCGCAATTAAAAGGGGTGCTATTATAATCATGGGGTAGAGTCAGACATACAAGAGATACATGGTGTTAAAAACCACAATAATAACATTGTGGGGGATATTGGGATGTCCACTCTATTTGAAAAGAAAAGTTCCTGAAAGATAAGTCAATCAATGAATGAGAGAAGAAAGATTGCGAGATAAAAAATTAGTCAAAATTACAAATAGAACTAAAAATTATAAATCTAAGAAATTATGAAATAACAAAAATTTAAAAAAAAATAACTAGAAAGCAGTACTGCTAGAATGGAAACTCAGCAAAAAGAGGAGATACACTTCCAGAATTGTACTCAGAAGGCAAAAAGAAATTATAAAAAGCTAAAAGAAATTATAAAAAAAACTGAAGTTATTAAAGTTAGAGAATATGAACAAGGATTATACAAGATATACAGACAACCAGATCTGAAAAGCAATTGTGCTGTCCCCGGAAACGGTGCCAAATTGATGCGTGTCGTTGTACATGCAACAATCACTAGGAAAAGTTCTAGAGTTTAACATTCTAACCAGGTTGTCAACTTGTTGTGAACAACAAGTCAACTTAGTATAGATAGGTATCGATCCAACGGACGGAGGAAAAGAAAAGTCAAAATCTAAATTTGATTGTAAGTACAAGAATTAAATCCCGGTTTGAGAGAGTTGTTAATACTAAGAAAAAAATAAAAGTGCTGAAATAAAATTTAACTAATCAAGAAATAAAGATCTGGGATCCGGAAGATCACCACCAAAACCACGCTCTTATTTAACTAATCAAATTCTAAATTCTAAGGTTCAAATTAGGACCTTGTGGTTACATGTCCTTACAGAAAAACTCACAAGGGTCAGACTTCCCGTGAACACGTTGGTCTCGGCGTTCACGGATCATTACCCAACCGTCCAACATGCTATTATCCATGCTCATATGAAAAAGTATGTCAATTCAAACTGGCATTCAAACCCAAGGCTCAGGTGGTCGCGTCACCAAGGATTATAACAAGAATAAGATTAAATAGACTAAAAGATGATAATCACAATTAAGAAACTATTGTTTCATTCTTACAGAGATCCACGGTCATATCACTCCATAAGAATATATCAGATCATCCAAATAACCACAAAGAAACAGAGAGAAGACATTTATTCGATGGAGGAATATAATTGATTATATTGAATAGAACCGGGTTAAGGGGCTACTCCCATGCCCCGGAGAGATTTACTCAGACATAATAAGACCAGAAGAAATGCAAACTAAAGCAAGATCCAACATTATACAAGATGTGGTCTACAACTAAAATTAGATGGAATAGAATGAAGAATGGCATGCTTTTATAAGTGAGTAGTCCCTCCTATTATAGAAGGGGGAGGGGTAGGCTATCCTCAAAATAAGGTGAAAAAATAGAGGGAGACCAATTTTTGAATTTTCTGGATCTGGTCAAATTGAAAGTTGGTTGTCTTTAATTATCTTGACCATGTAACTCCCTTTAATGCAGATTCTCACAGCAGTGATTTCGAACATATTTCTCTCCCGTTAAAAGCACAAAATCGGTCCAAATAATAGGATTTTATTTTAGGAAATTAAATTCCCTTTCCAATGAATACTTTTTCACTCAATTTGGAGTTCGAATGCAAGAGTTATGCCACTTTTGGTGGAGGGTATATATGAATTTCAGGACTGCTGCAAATTGTGTAATTTTCCTACAAAACCCAAGAAAATAGAATTAAAACTCCAATTAAAGAGAAAAATCTAAAATAAAAAAATTAATTGTTAAACTAAGAGAATAAATAACAAAATAATCCTAAACAAATATCAAATATATATATAAGGGATAAATATACATTTATCAAATACAATCTCAGGAAGGTGTTACGTGTGCTATGTATTTGTAGATAATTACATAGTGGAAATATAAATGTTTCCACAAAACACATGTTCTTAGATCCCTTATAGCCAAAAAATTTTATTTAAAACTTAAAAAATTATCTATATATGAATTATACATTAGACTGCACTTGTGGTCAACAACAAGATAGAACATGTTATTGCCATTGTAGTTCTTTTGCATTCAAAATATGACACCTAGTTTTGCAACTATAACATGGGGAGAATGTGTCTATGCTCATTCAAGATAATCATACAACCTATACTCACATACAAGAAGACTTTATACCATCCTTGTAGATGACAATAACCCTTTATGCTCCAAATCCTTGATGGAGGAGAAGGTCAAAGACTTATATGCTAGCATCAAATCCCCCAATCCTCTCCATTTCATGTTTCGTGTCTGTGAAGGACTTTGTCATCTTAGTGGTGAAGTGATCATGTCTAAATCCCCAGATGTCATTGCCAGTTCTATAGGAGAGGCATAGGGTACTGTAAGAACCTCAGATTTGATAAATATGAATTCTATGATTTGAATTCAATAATAACGTATGAAGTTTTACTTTCAAAATAAAAAAGCAATACAGGGACGAAGAGTATGACTTTTAGTGAATTGGACCTAGTTTAGGACTTTAATTAAGTGAATAATGAATATTGAGCTAATATGGCCATATAAGTCTACGATTGGGGAACTATGGCATATCAAGACTTGAGTTTGTTATTTAGAATATAATTAAGCCTAAGGATCATGTATAAGGCCTTGGTATAGCTATGAGCATAACAATCCATTCTTAAAGACCAACTAAAACACTTTTGGGTTTACAGATAGGTTATCGAAATAAAAAATGATAAATAAGTATTTCATATACATAATAAATACCAAAGAAAATTTTAGTTGTAAGACAAAGTAATTAGTAGATATTGGGTGAATATATAGAAGATTCCAAGGTAAGATATGGCCTAGGTAATTAATTAAATGATTATCCACTTATTACTTGGAAATCAGGTTTTGAATATCTAATGAATGAATTAGGACTTTATCTTCCACATAGGGGTGGATTATAGCAAATGAAACATTATCATGAAGTTTGAGATCAGAGGAGATATTATGTATCCTAAAGAATCTATGAGACTAAAGGGTTTTGTTAAAGAAAGTTTAAAGAAAAAAAGGTGGGTGGGGAAGAGTCTGGTCGGATCAGGACTCCCCGACCCAAATAGAACCAGTGCTAGGAATCCCTCCATCTTGGCTTGAGCTTCCACATAAATTCACCCGAACATAGTCCATGACAACCCCGACTTGTCTCCCTTGCTACAATCCTCATCTTAATTAGATAACTACTTGGTTGTATTAAGGAGGTTAAACTGAACATAAATAGCCTTTATTTTGCCATTATATCAAGCTAGTTAGTTAATGCCTAAATATGGATTAAACTAAGAAGCTAGGGCTAACTAGAAGCCAACCATTACCCTGAACTCGTGCCTACGTAAGGCATTATAGACCATCACCTAACCAGCAACAATGAGACCCAATGCCTAATTGCTCTCCCAAAACCCCAGACTTTGCTACTCCAACTCCTCCTTTGACAACAACCTCATGGTATATCCATGAACCTTCATCACCATGAGCCAATTCATAGGACGAATAGGATGGATTGTAGGCCTTGAGATGAGGAAGATTCATATAAGGGTTTGAGATTTCCCAAGCTTCTTCCCCGAGACCAATCTACCCCAGTAGGAAAGCTCAAAATTGAGGATCTCATAGAAGGACCATCCCCTGGCCCCCATATGGTCTCATGAGGGGCGGAACGCCTTGAGTATCCTCAAGGAATCGTCCCAACACCTTGGATCACGAAGAAAGGATATAAGCTTCTCCTCACAATCTTCTCTTTTTCCTAACTTTTGGCAAACCTAGAACCCATTTGTGACCAACTCTTATGCTCAAACCAGACCCATCAAGTTTGGTTGAGATTTTTGAAGACAACCATGTCTTTGGTTGCGGTTACCCAATCCTAGAAACCAGAGTCAACCCTCTGGTTGACCTTTGTGATGTGTGACCAACGGATGGCTAGGGCTGTAAATGGTGCAAGTACATTGTGGGTCTATCCATACCCTATTTAATTTAGTGGGTCTGGTTCTATCTCTAGACCTACATTATAAAAATCTAGACCCGCACCATACCTATACCCGTAATAATAGTAGTTACACGGTGCAAGTATGTGGGTAAGTAGCTCTCTATAAGAAAATTTACAAATATGTTCTATATATTATAATTCAATGAGATATTTCTATCATGTAGGATGTTAACATGATTTAGTTATATTAGATAATATAATACTTTGTATATTAAAGATTAGTTGAGTTAATCTTTTACATATTTGTAATCATCGTCATAGTGATTTTAAATATGTAGCATATATGTTACTATTTTATTGTAAGTTTGCATAGCTTGTTCATGATTGTAATTAGAATAATTAATTCTCAAATAGACGACTAGTCTCAACCTTATTATAATTATAGTATGATATAATCTCAAGTATTATATTAGTTGGACGAGTAAAGTATGATATAAGTAACAAATGATTTACATAGTTATTTACGTATAGAGGGTACATGGGTACAGTTGGTCTAGGTCCAAGCATACCCATTTGTGGATCCACATATATGAAGTTCCAAGGGTATGTAGATTCAAAAAATTAGGCCCGTGATAGATTTTTAAAGGGTCCAAGTTTGCAGGTCCATGGGTCGACCGGTACCCATTTACATCCCTGGTGATGGTGTGTGGGGAAGAAAGGAGGAGCAATCACTCTGGTGATTTTAGGGTCCGAATTTGCAGGTCCATGGGTCAAACGGTACCCATTTACATCCCTAGTGATGGTGTGTGGGTAAGAAAGGAGGAGCAATCACTCTGGTGATTTTACACCAGCTCGCTAACCCACGTGACCAATCTTGTTCACAGCTTGAAGGGTAGTATGGTCAATTTCCCCTGAGCTAAGCCTTTCCCGTGTGGAGCTGCCCGTTGATGTGGCTTGAGCCCATTAGTTGGGCCCGACCCTGTGAGAATAATAGAATAATGTTGTTATTACAGACGTGGCATATTACCTTTGGCCAACTACTATTTTATTTAGAATAATTGTAGATATTGATTGGTAGTTCGGATGATATCGCTATTGTAGGTCATTTTCATTAGAGAAATAAGTAGAATATGAATAAAATGATTGCACAGTCTAAAACTACTTCATGTTCCAAAATTATAGCCAATAGATGATTATAAGGTGATTAATGTTAAATGTGATTGTTTAATATATTCTCATGTCAGTACATAACTATCAAATCCCGATGTCTTAAATAGGATTAGAATGATGTCAATGAATTTCAGGGTTCTAAAGTTGATAATCGTGTACATGTTGGAATAGGGCTAATGGACCTACGCTTTTCACTTTCTATGATCCTTATACATGTTAACACAATGTAGTTCTTAATAATGAGTTGACATGATTTATTTGTTGACTTAGGGTTACCCATAATGTCAAGTTAGGTTTTATAACCATTATAAGTCATGATAATGGGTATAATTTATGTTAAGTTTTATAAGTCGTTAGATCCATTTGCATAGTAATTAGGATTTTGAAACCTAACCCTTATTCTGACCCTACACCAAAGAATCTCAAACGCTAGTCTCAGCCTTGTTTGTATACTATAAACATATGGTGACACATTGGTTAGTACACATATACATGTAGATAATGTTTATTGATTATGTTGATTTTTTGGATGATTGGAATGCATAAAGTACACTTGAAGTATAAACACATGACTTCTGCATGACAAAGGTATGTAGTTATGCTGATGATATTCGAATTACCAAATTATGAAGTTTGATGAGGTTTCTTGAAGATTGAATGACTGATCATTGTTGGATGTTTATTTAATTTACGTTCAGTTATAGTGCCAATATGACTATCATTTAAAGTAAAGAATGATTATGAACCCAAAGTTAAGCCTACCAAGGGGTATTTCACTTGTATCCAGTGATGGATATAGAAAGGTTGTTACACCCAATGTAGTTTGACAAACATGGGTTAGATTATCTTAATGAAAATATCGGCTTAAATGTGAGTCTACTTGATGGTTGATAATATATGTTGTTAATATATATCATTGTTGGATGTTTATTTAATTTACGTTCAGTTATAGTGCCAATATGACTATCATTTAAAGTAAAGAATGATTATGAACCCAAAGTTAAACCTACCAAGGGGTATTTCACTTGTATCCAGTGATGGATATAGAAAGGTTGTTACACCCAATGTAGTTTGACAAACATGGGTTAGATTATCTTAATGAAAATATCGGCTTAAATGTGAGTCTACTTGATGGTTGATAATATTTTTTGTTAATATATATGTGCACTTTTGTATGCATCCCACACACATTGTATATTGATCAAATTTGTTTGTTGATATTTTAGGATAACCTGCATCTATTAGTTGAAGACCTAAAGAATCAAGAAATCTTGAATATATTAAAGATAATTCAACGAGCATTTAGCTAGATATTTTGGTATTTCTTCTCATATGTATTAGTTAGTTATGGGAATATCATGTAACTCCTTAGAGGACCCCATTATACAATCTTGTAAACATTATTTGTTCAAATTAATGGAAATTATTTACTATTATTTATTATTTTTAAAAATCATGATCCTTGGAAATTTTAGGCAATGATCCTTGACTTTAATGTATTCTCTTAACCGGGGTCACTCAAATGTGGGATTCATTACATTTGGTATCAGAGCCTTTAGCAATTAATATTTTATAGTTTAGAATTTCAAATAATCTTTAGATATATAAGGAAAATTATTAGGGAACAACCTAATGGTAATGGTGTCTAGAAAGGATCATAGTTTTGGTAGATGGCATTATTTTCCTCTACACCAATAAATTAGTAGTTGAGGACTCCCTTATCCAAATTGGTATTTGCATAGCCAAAACCTAGGGTTAGCCTAAAATTATTTTTTCCCTGGGTTTCTCATCCCTAAATTTGGACCACTTGTCATCTCCTTGCTTTATATACCCTAAAATATATTTTCCCTCATCCATCTAAAGTTAGGGTTTTGAGAAGTAGGATTAAGGATTCCTACGCCAATTAATGCACACATAATGTAAAAATAGTGACATGGTTATGAAAACTGGTTATGTGTTATGTGGGTTTCGTCTAGTAAGGGTAAACCCTAGGACTACTGAGGTATAGTTTGGAAAACCTTTTTGTCCATAAAGAACTTGAGTAGGGTATATAGTAGGGCATGAAAACCCTAATAGTTGAATGGAATCATAAAACCCTAAGATGTAGGATGTAATGCCTAACCCCATCCCAAAACCCTAATGTTGGGTAATGAGAGTAGTGTGGGTGAAATTATAGACCAACCCAACCAAACCCTAAGTAGGGGTGAGACAAAGAGGAAACCCCAATTTGGTTTGGGTAATTTAGTTTTGGTACCGTAGTTTTAGATACCCATTGATTACATGTATGCAAGCATGTGGAGTACAACAACCATATGCCATGGTGCACATGATGGCTTTATCATATGCAAAAGAAATATATGAAATTGGTAATACAGAAGGGAGGAGATTATACTCTCCAATCACCTTTAGGGTTTTGTCTTGACCTAAGGTGGGTCAACTCAAGGTTGGGAAAAGGACCTATGGGGGTATAAACTTAAACCCTTAGGATAAGGTTGTGGTTTGATTGCTACTCTCCTCCTGAAGGTCAAGAAGACACTCTAGGTTAGGACCTTCCTAAGAGGTCATTTGACCAATTTTATGTTAATGATTAAGGAAACAGTAGACATCCTCTAAGGACCTAACCCATATGGATGGAATGTGATCGGATGGTATGGGAACAACACATGGAATCCTCTACCCCAACCTAATTAAAATAAGTTCAAATGGGAAATATAATTCCAATGTATGTAAATATGAAAACCTTGGTTAGAGAAATCCCAAGATAGTCTCTCCTAGAGAAGGATGAGTCATGGGACATAGAAACATGATGATATTTATAAATTCTTACCCGAAAACAATGTGCGCATACATATAATGATAGTATAATGTTGTACTATATCAACTATCCCTATAAAAGGAAGTGTCCTGACATATCCATATACAGGGAAGAAGGTCAAGTGAAGGAAGAAATTGCCCTATGTAGAAAAGAAGTTCAAGTTAGGCTTTAAATAGCCCTAGGTAGGGAAGAGCCTTATTTTAGCCTTATGTACAGAATAGTTGAGCCATGTATTAACCCTATGGAGCGATGAGTTGAGCCTCACATTAGTTGTATGTAGGGAAGAGCTCATGAAAAGCCACATTTTATGTGTGTAAGGTCCATGGGGCATGTGGGAATAACCAAGGAAAATAATGTTAGAAATGAAGTTATGCGTCAAGAAACCATTCTTAACCCAAACCCAATCCCACTACCTAGACAGTGGTCAAGGGATTGAATCCCTCATCCCTCAGTTTCCTAAATGGGTCTCACACATTGGCATATACAATAAGAAATAATAACTCATAAAACAAATGGTTTAAAGAGCAAACCCACCCAATTATGATATTTTATATTTTTCTTTATTGAGTTCGGAAGTGATCTTAGTCGTCTCTTCATAAGTCATCTTGTTCACCTAATCGGGTAAAATTATGACATGTGGTCAATGCAAATGGATAAGTACGCTATCAGTGAATCAAAACAAGTTTCATAATTAAAGTGGGATCTTTGCACCCAAGGTAGTTTGACAAACATGGTTAGATTATCATAATGAAAGTACCAATTTATATGTGCATCTATTTGATGGTTGAGAATAATTGTTTTTACTATATATGTGCATCTTGTATGCACCCCACATACGCAGTATAGCAATATATTGATCCATTTTGTTTGTTGGTGTTTTAGGTTAACCTGATTCTATTAATTGAAGACTTGAAAAACCAGGAAATCTTGAATATATAAAAAATCAGTGAAGGAGGATTAGCTAGATATTTTTGTATTTCCTCTCATATGTAAATGTTAGTTCTAAGAAATTCATGTAACTCCATAGAGGAGATCATTATACAATCTTGTAAACATAATTTGTTCAAATTAATTGAAATTATTTGCTATTAGTAATTATTTGTTAAATCTGGATGTTGGAAAATTTAGGTGATGATTCTTGACTTTAAGATGTTCTCTTAACTGAGGGGCACTCAAAAGTGGGGTTCATTACAAGTAGAGTTTCCACAAACCACAGAGAGTGTTTTCACAAACCCTAAGTCCCTTTCCTAATTATAATCACAATATCTGGCTGGCTTGGTACACCTTTATATGTGAATTATTGGTCTCTTATTTGATTGATTGAAAGTTATGAATTCTTGCATATTGCAACTTAGTTGACAAAGTGTAATCTCAAACAATATACTGGAAAATCTAATTTTTCATTTGACTTCTCAAGTGAGCGATCAAAATTCTTGAACTTTCTAATTATTAATCAGTCAATCAATTGATATTTAGATGATCAATTGGGCATTTGTAATTATTAATCATGTGATCAATATAGCTTCAATCAATCAATTAATTATAAAATCTCATCTGATCGACTAAGTTTTCAATTGATTGATTGGATTAATAATCAACCATTATCAGGCCCATGTGAAATACAAACCATTAGAACTTACTCAAGATATAAGTGGGTTGATCTAGAGACATTATAGTCATGATTATGATGTTTATCTCCTTCTCACAAAACATTCCATGTGCGTGAAACATAGGTTCCACATTATATTGGTAACAAAATTAATATTGTTATGATTTCACAACCAATGAGAAGTATCTAGAAACACATCATGAACTAAGGTTATTGGATAAGTTGTAGAAAAACTTCAACCTAAGTGTAACCAATGTTACCATGAGTGTACAATCCCTTTATCACATATTGTAGATCAAACCTCAAGCATGAAATCATCATCCTCTAGATATGAATTTAGTGTTTCTTTACTAAAAATTAGACTACTGAGATACATGTGATTTTGACATTTAATGTTTAATAACAAGACAACGTCCATGAACTTTAGCATATTATTAGTCAATGGTTAAGATGTCACCATAATAGGAAGAACAAATCCTATCTATGTCACTTACAAAAAATCACATATGTTATAGTTCTCCCAATCATATCTTGTATGGTAATGCTTACTCAAATCACATTGAGTAGTGGTTAGATACACTAAACAACATGTGATTACCATAGTGATTTTAGGGAAAAGGACCATTGACTCCATTTTTGCATTGATATACTATTTTGACAACCACTCTATGGCTTTCATATGTAATTCTCAATGTGGGTCTGTTTAGTAAACTTGTTCCCTAACAACTACCTATGTGTCAAACTAGATATTAGATATCATGGCTAATGAGATGTAGTCCTCAGTCAACACACACACCAGTCTTAATGAATGTTTTTGTCTTAATTTACAAAATAGTATCTAATTAGGACTAAACAAGAATGAATACTCTTAGCGGACCAAAAAAAAGAATGAATACTCTTAATATACATATAAAACTCATGTTTAGTTCCTCAACCCAAAACCATATGACATTGAGTCAAACATTATTAGGACATCTTTTTCTTAGCGTGTAATCTCATATTGAGAAAAAAAACATAATAAATGAAATTTCCTTTATGAATATTCAATTAGGTACAAAGTATCCCCATTACAAAAGTTGCATGATAATCTCTCAAGGCATGCACACTAACAATATGAACACATTAGAAACCAAACTGTTCATTTTCATCTGAAAGCCACATGCTTCAGTTTATACATTAGATATTATATGTTTTAAGTAAAAGTAAATTCAGTTCATTATCTTTGTTAATTCATTATTAAGTACTATAATTTTTTTGGTGAACCCAGTGCACCTATCCTCTTGTATTCAACAAAAAATATGTACATGGCAAGAAAAATAAGAAAAATGGAAAAAGAGCAAAAAATTGTACAAGGAACTATCAATCTATCTAAGTAATAAATAGTACATGATGTAGTATATCGGGGATGCAAGTATGTTTATGTCCCCATCCATTAATTTGATTATTCAACATTTCTTAGTCATACTCATTCTTCAATTTTTTTGTATTTCATAATACTCAATTAATCATACTATGTCTATTCAGTTATTTATTCTACTACTTCACAACTAGGTTTTTTCTTAACCTTATTAAGATTAAAAATATCCACACAAATTCATACTTTTACATTCTTCATTGGTATAGGAATGTTGGCAATACATGTAGGATAGTTGAACGACTCTAAGAAGCCAACAATGTATTACTTTTGGACTTGCTCTTTGATCTTAAGGCTCCATTCTATTTGTAGTCATCTAGATTTTTTCTTAACTGGGAAGATAGTTGGGATGATTGGGAGTTTATGAACCATGATCATATCATCTGATTAAGGTGTATATAAATAGATTAAGGTGGATAGTAGTTATGTTAGAGGTATATTAATTGATCTTAAATAATATGAGGTATACGCTCGCCGAATTGGACTTTGCTTAGCCCAAGTTTCGAGTTGAGATGAATTGTCTCCATCTCATATTCAATATGAAAGGGTCAATGCTCCTTCATCATATATTACAAGATGAGAATGTCTTCAAACTCAGTGTCCTCATTGTTATAGACTTGTGCTAATTCTATGAAGTAAACTCTAGGGTATCCAAACTATCTTCTAATTTATATTGGATTTTCTAAATTTCATTTTTTTATTTTCTGGGTTTTGTATTTTTTGGGACTTCGTAGTAGAGTGAGGATGTTGTAGAGCATGGTTGTACAACTAGTCTAGGATCTTCACCATATCAGGGGGCACATTCCTCTAATGAAAATTTTTTGGGTGTGGGATGTGGCTTCTCCTTCAATACATTGTGGTCATCCACATACTAGTTTTAAACCTCATTTGCTATTTGCATGAGAAAATGCATGTTTGTCATTCTTTTATAGCTTCTCCTTCAAATATAGCATTGATTCACCGTCCTTTTAAACATTTCATAGGCTTTGTTGACTTATGATAAGTGGTGTTGTAGAATTTATTCATGTCTTAGTACCCCACTTCTCAAAGTTGTTTGGGCATGGAGAGTCGGGGAGAATCATCGATGCAAAATAGTTGTCTAAGTTAAATTGTGCATCCATTTCTTCAGGTGTTGAATTTGTGGCCACCATATTGTCATCCATAACTTTGTCAAAATTGTCAATGTGAAGACTTTCGTAAGTTTACTTCATGGATAACTAGTCGATTATGGGGTAATTGTGAACCTAGTGGCTTTATCATTTGGAGGGATGATTGTCTCTTTAGAGTTTGGTTGTCCTTAGTACTCTGAACGTCCTGTGTGTCTTCACTAACAAGGGTGATCTCCGCAATGCTGGAGGCAATCATCAAGTAGTTGTCTAGGTTGTCTTTATCAACCTTTTGCATGAGGTACGGTATCATCACGGGGATGAGGTATTTGGAAATCTTAGAACCTTCTTCCACTGTCTTAACAATACATGGAAAGTATGGATGATGACCCCTATACTCGATGCCTAGTGATATGAAGATTTATGGTCCAAATAATCTCTAGGGGTGAAATATCTAAATTTTACTATATCAAGTGTTCAAAAATCTGACATACAAGAAAGCATATTTTATTATAGTATAGTTATAGGATTAAACCCAGAGGATAACTTTTTCAATAATCATCTTATCAGCATAACCACACAAGAAGTAGTATTTATCATAAAAGTTTATTTTTCTTTGATTAAAGTGATCTTACAATAATGAAATGGATGGATTTAATTTCTAGATTATCAAAGATGGAAACACTAGGGTGAATGGGTTTCACCACCCATACTTATTGTTTACTCTCTCAATAAATCATAGTACACATGAACATATTACATTTAGACTGGATAAATCCATTCTTTCAAACCAGAAACAAAAATCATACACATATCACTCTAAGCTCACCGTCTTGCGACCTAGAGATCATGTATCTATCATCTACAAAAACACCTATCTAAAATTATCATCAAGGCCTAAACCAGAATTCAATCAATATTATCGGTCTAAGGTTTTAAGTTTTCTACACCCAAGTGTAGATCAACATGCATATATGTTGGCCAAACACATCAACAAAAAAAGAACTATAGATTCAAAATGTAATAAAGTTCATAAGATTTTTAATGTTAGTAAATGAAAAAATAGGTAGCAGTGCTACTCCTTGTACCATAGAGAGGAGACTCCTCATTTCTCATGGCTATAACAAGATTAAAAGTTCACAGTGGAAACATGTTATATTCACAAAAGCAAATAGATGAGCAGTCATAATGGGTAGATTCTTATCTTCTTAATTAGGGATGTCTTGAGAGAAGTAGAGATTACTCAAGTTGTTGTTTTATGAATGGATGGTCAATCAATTTATCTCCTTAGAGGTTGATCAATCATGTTATGGAGTGGCAGAGCTCAATCAAGGTGTGGAATGGCACTAGTCAATCGATCTACCTCGATCAAGGTTAGGCTATTAACTTGAGGTAGAGGTTGATTGAACGACCTATATCGTTTGAGAGTAGTCCATCGAGCTGTACTGGTCGAGGTCAATTTATCAAATTCTTTTGAGATTGATTACCCAAGATGGATCATACTTTGATTTGTCAAACTTTTTTGATGTCGGTTGATCGAGATTTGTAGGTCAACCGAGCTCTCTATTAAGGGTGTATAGTCTCTCCATGAAATGAATGCATGGAGGTGGTTATAGATAGAGATTTGTATCTTGATGTCTTCAAATGTACTCAAATGGACGAAATTTCCTTTTTTATCGAAGATATAGAGGAAGGCTAACGACCTCCAAGGAATGAAGGGTCGTGGGATTTAGTTGGCACATGAAGGAAAATCAATTTACATCAATTAATGAAGCTTGATAGGTGGTTGATTATTGGTTGGTCTATCACTAGGAAGGCGATAGTGGAGCTCGATTAGATAGTTGATCAAAATTATTGATCAATAGAGCTTGACCAATTTCAAGTGGATCAGTTGACATTGTTTAGTGATTGGTTTATCAATAGTTCTAGATGAGTAGAGATTGACCAATGGAGCTCAATCAATAGAGCTTGATTGGTGGAGTTTGATCGATAGCTTGATGATAGGATGATTGATTGGTGGACCTTGATTGATTGATCTTGATCAGAAGAGATTGAGAGTTTGACATATATCGATGGAGCTCAATGACTAGAGTTCAATCAAAGGAGATTGATTAATAGAGGAAGATCAATGGAGCTCAATCAATTGATCAATAGGTTGATAAAGCAATGCTTGATTTTGGATTGAAGTGGAATTTTTTTAATCAATATGCCTTGGACATGCCCAAAATCCATTTGTAGTTGAGGCACTACCCCACTCCTCTTTGAGAGGCATCCCCTCTAGACGCTCACCTATTGAAGGGCAACATGATCCCTAGCCTATGTTGATATTGTTGGTATGGAAATATTGAAATTCAAATCTACAAATGGAGTTAAGAAAGGTATAAAATTACTTACAAGATGACACAAAATCTAAATAGAACTAAATGAAGATACTTCTTGATAAACTAATATATATACACACATATATATGTAAAACTAGACTAAAAATGTGACTAAACTATGATGAATATGCATTCATCACCTAGGTGTCATCGATACAATTCCCTAAGCCAAAGATATTCATCTAGAAGAACTAATTGGACCTCCTCACTTAGATTTAGGGTATGCAAAACACAACTGATGTAGCATGTCTTGGTTAAGTCATCTATAGTGAGCGACAATATTATGAGCCTCTAGTATTGTTACAACCCCAATTTTTGGGTTCTTTTAGTGAGAAATGTAATTTCTCCTATTAAAGATATTTGAACAAATAATGATATAAATTTTTTTGCATAAATGAATTTCGTTTACAATATCCTTGTTGGTTGTTTTGTGGGCTTTATTAGCCATTGGGCCCAATAACAAGGAAATTCGATTAGTAAATGAATAATTGAGAATTTGAGAAAAGAAAGATGTAGAAACCTCTAGAAGGCAAAATAATATAATCCAAAGTTGTATTTCATGCCTCTTGGGTTCCTTGGGTTCCAAGGAGTCCAATGTTGCAAAGAGAAAGCAATAAGAAAAAAAAGAACAATTAAGTATTTCTTTATTAAGAAAGAAATTGAAAACAATGATAAAATGTGGAAAATAAGTGGAAAGAGGTATAATTGAGTTATCCTTGATGGATTTTCGTATCCATAAGATTCCTAATGCTAAAAGGAAGCAAAATAAAGAAAATAAAGATTAAGAGAGAGGAAATATGCATAAAATATGCCTTATAAGTCTTTGACTTAAATTTGAAGAAAAAGGGTTTTTCCTTTCGAATTTTGGTCTCACATTTGATACAATGGTAGATTAAGTCATAATAGACTTTCTCCTAAAATTTTATTGAAAAAGGATAAACGAGGAGAGAGTTATTGATTTTATAAAAATGAAGGGATAATCAATTTATAATGTGATTTGAATTCGGAATGGGAAACCTTAGGCCCAACCCAGGCATGTGTCACGCTCAGTGATGGCCATTGGATATCGATCGGATGATCAAGGGATCATCTTCCAGCTCAAATCAGAAAAGGAAAGATCAACAAGACTTGTAATCTCCTCACACCTTTCTCTCTCTCCTCAGGCCACGTTTTGGAAAGATAAGATGCCCATTGGAATCGGGAGACAGAGTCGGACCAAACCATCCCTGGTTTCCCCTAGTTTCCATGTGTGGGTCAGTTTTCCCTATTTGGGAGATAGGGTCAGACTCCATGCTCGTCTCCCCTATAAATATAGAGGGCCGCACACCCTATGTGAAAGCCCAGAGCTTTCCTTTGAGTTCGGATGGGAGAGGCTAGCGGGTGTGCGGGGTCAATTGCAAGATGGATCAAGATCTCCACTACCGAATCGAAGTTGCTTCTCATCAAGAAAAGCTTGACTACACCATCATCTCTTGTGAAATCCAACGAAGCTAAGGGCACCAACAGTTTCAGTGGACTTGGGCAGAGCGGCAGGGACCTTCTCTGGCTACTGGGGTGGAGGAACTCATGAGGTCAACGCCTCGGTTGACCGCTTCCTGGAGCTACATCATGAGAGTGGGTGGGCTCGTGAGGTTTAAGAAGCAGGCTGTCAAAAAGACCTCACTGCCCCTGAGAGGAACGTAGCCAGGTAAGGGCATAATTGCCCTTTTCTTCCTTCAATCGCAAGTTAGGTGGGTTTCTATGGACCATTGGATTTCTCGTGGTCCAGTGGACCACTGATCGGATGGACAATGTTTTTTTCTAAAATAACAGATAATTCAAGATTAATGTGTTTTCTTGTGAAAATGATAACTTTAGATAGGAAGCTCCGATGAATAAAGTTAAAACATGAAAGTTGCTTAGAAAAATACGAGGAACATAAAATTAGTTTGAAAACTTGGATCTATTCCTACTTGCAAAAAGTGTGTTAATCTAATGAAAAGTGATTATGTATTAGATTAAGAAACCCTAATTGAACATATTGATTAAGTTCATGTTGCTTAGTTGATTAAATTGAGTAATTGCAACCTGTTGAATAGTTAATGATGAACTTGAACTTGATCTATATGTTTCTTGCATGATTTAGGGTTTTTACCTCATATGAGAATGATTAAGCATTTAGAAACACTATTTTGAGATGATTAATGTATTATGTAGGGTTTTATGGATGATTAAACTTGATATTAACTTGTTAATCATAAAGAGGTACATTAAGAACAAAAAGGATGAACTTTGCACGTAATTGGTTTAATTTGGAAGTCCCATGTACATGAATAAGTTTTAATGGGCCTTGAAACCCTAATGTTAGTAACTGTGACTCTTAATGGCTTTAATTGTTCAAATTTATGAATAAAGTGCAGATATGATGGTTCTAAGCTATTTTGAGTATAAAAATTCCTAATTGTGGATAAATACCCGTAATATAGTAATTCGGGTTTTCTAATGGATAAAGGCATAATTAATGATAAATAGAGTTCATATGTGAATTAGACCATAATGAACTATGAATTGATGATAAATGAACATAATGATCATGCCATGAATAAAAAGGATAGTTTTGGTAGTTTTAGTATAAAGAGCATAATAGACTTAATTGATGTCTAATTGTGCCTTTAATTCAAAATTAAGGTTAAATGTTGTTAAAGGATAACCTTAATATCTTTTGTGAAGAATAGATGAGGTAATTAGGGTTTATGAAGTAATAGTATAAATGAAGTGAAACCCTAATTGCAATGAAAATCTTAAAAGTGGATTAGAAACCCTAGGAAGCAAGCTAGGTTTGATAGATCTTGATGGAATAATCAATGATGGGAAATTATATGCATATTTTAGGATCTTGTTGTATGTGCTTGCTTGCTTGGATTTGTTACTTGTATGGAATATTTCTATCTGAAATCAGTTGAACATGTATGTGGTTAAATATGATTAATCGTATTAGTTTCCCAAAGGTTTTTCCAGATGATTAATCGCATTGAATGCAACCTATCAGTTTGAATGTTCATAATTGCAAATTATACAGTCACTATGATTATCACAATTGTAAAATAAATGTGTATTCTCGCACCTACATGCCACCCTGATGGATGATGCAAAAAGTTCAACCCTAGGAGGGATGATCAATGGGCACTATGAGTGGTGACCCCAGGCACCAAGCTCGGGATTGAGAAGGTGGCCTATGATATTGCATGACTAAAGGGTACCATGAAGGGTGACCGTAGGCACCAAGCTTGGGATTGAGAAGGTGGCCTTAAGTCAATGGAAAAAGAGAAACCCTAAGGTGGGTATGCCAGGGTTAGGGAAACGCCAGTGGATAATGTCACATTGAAAGCGTAATTTGGCTTGTTAATTAACTTGATTGTGATATTTAGATTGTTAGCCATATTTGAAAAATTTTGGTTGTCGGCGTTTTAGGTACAAGATTGAAAAGGACAAACAATAAAGTGGCATATGTGGAATTAAATAAGAGTTAAAGTACAAAGGAAGATTAGTTAGAATAGACACTTGATGTGCATAGAAGTAGATATCCCAATTTTTGAAAAAGGTATGAAAAGTTTTATTTCATTACAACCTTTCAGTTTAGTTGGTAAATTTTGATAATTATTATCGATAATTTGTCAAACCTTTGATCCTGTTAATTGGGATAATGGCTCTGACCTCTTGGTCTCCCTTAATTGGGGGTGTAGATGCTCAGAACGGAGATTGGATACATGACTATGAAGGATAAATTGAAACTCATGTGGAGAATTAAAGGAAGATTCAACATGTTCAAACTGGAACATGGGCATTTTGTGGTGCCGTTATCATGCGGGCATGATTGTGATACCGCACTCATGGGCGGCCCCTGGAAGTTGTTTGGGTGCAACCTCATTGTTTGGGCATGGTACCCATTATTTCAACCAACAGAAGATCTTCCAGACTATATTGTAACCTGGGTACCGATAGTGAACCTCCCACTACACTTGTATGTTGCAATCATGTTTGAATACATCAGCATGGCTGTAGGAAGCCTGATCAAAGTTGACAGCTATACAGAGAACAGATTGAGAAGTCGATTTGCTAGACTGGCCATAGAAATAAATACAAATAAGGAATTGGTGAGATCCATTCTCATAAATGGGAAAAGATATGAAGTGGTGTATGAGGGATTCCTGTGGGCATGCGCCAAGTGCGGAATGGAGGGGCACATCTCTAAGAAATGCATGGGACAAGGCACTAAAGGGGAAGAATAGGAGATACAAATTGATCCAGTAACAATGTCAAGTGGATCATGTGCTGACAATAACAAGCCTGGAGGCTGCCGAACATAGAGGACCAAAGGAGGTAGACAGAGGCACTGTCAAATATAGGAAGCTGCTATAGATGTCCACACAAATCGATTTAATGGATTATAGGAGGAAGAAAGCGATGACTTATAAGGGGTCGAAGAAGCAAAGGAAAACGAACCCAGCTCGCATCATACTAACAGAAAACGACAAAGATTTGGAGAAAGAAGAAAAACTCCACTAGGAATAACGGGGACTCACCTGAAGCAAGTAATCGAGACACATCAATTTTGGGGGACATTACCAACAAAGTGGTAAACACAACAACGAACGAGGACACTGCGCGGAAAGGAAAATGCACAGAGAAGGAAAAACATAAGGTAGTAAATCTAGTAGTAGATGAAGTCATAATTTTTGAGGATATGGAAGAGGCAATAGATGCTATCACTGTCATTGAAGACAAGGAGGAAGACGACCACTCAAAGCAGACCAAAAGCACCACGATGACAAGGTTAAGAAAAACCAAAACAGATAAAGGCCACACAGAGAAGGCAAAGGTGCTTCAACCATGCAAATCTGGTTCATCCAGTAACTCATCAACCAAAAGGAGGGGCATACCACCTAACACAGGGGCAGGTAAGCGAAGAAGTGTCCGTATGGTGAGAGCCATATCTAAATTTATTGATTGTGAGCAGGCGAGTAATGTCATAAACAAGGAGAACCCAGCGAAAGACAAGGGCCAGGACATGAAGCATGATGAGAAGCTTGAGGGAAGAGAGGCTACTGAGTCGATCTCCTCCTAAGACAACCCACCCTTATCTATCACCCAGAAGAACCAGGCCACCCAACAAAACTAAAGTCATCATGAACATTATGTGCTGGAATGTAAGAGGAATTGGCAACAAAGACAGATGCACAGTTTTATCTGACTTCATGAGGGAGTATAAACCTGATGTAGTAGCGATCTTTGAACCTCAGATCAGTGAAAACCAAGCTATAAAAATGAGTAAAAGCCTGGGATTCAATTTCTCCTATCAAGCGGAAGATAGGGTTTTTTTTGGAGGTATCTGGGTGTGTTGGAAAGATGAACGGCTCAAGGTTCAGATTATTTACTGCCATAGACAGTTCATCACATGCAGGTTTAATGACTGCACCATTGTATCATTCATATACGGTAGCCCGCACCAAGCCATTTGACAACTTCTCTGGAAACACATCATAAATATGAGCAAGAAGTTCAGCGAGACATGGGTTATCCTCGATGACTTCAATACAATTCTATCACCTGCTGATAAGGTCGGGCACAATTGCTATAACTATAGAGAAGCTAGAGTTTTCAAAGAAATTTTGATGGAGGCGGGGCTCTCTGACCTTGGCTTCTCAGGAGTGAAGTTCACATACAAACATGGGATGTTACAAGAAAGATTGGATAGAGAAGTTGCCAACATTGAATTTATGAATTCTTTTCCGAATCTGAATGTGGTACATTTAGCCAGGATATCTTCTAATCATTGTCCCTTGCTGCTTCGTATGAAGAAGAATGAAAGGCTACCTGCCTGATTCTGTACTAAAGTCATTTGGAACAATGAGGTGGAATTCAAACAAATGTTGGCTTCCACTTGGAAAAATACATAAGACTTCTACACTTCACTGACCTCAGTAAGAAAGCAAATCATCAAGTGGGAATGGGACAATAAGATAAAGAAATCAAAGAAAAAGGCCCAATTAATACACAACATCAACACACTATAAAAGATGTTGGCTGATCGGTATGACCCCATCACAAATAATTTATGCTCTAACATACAAGCTGATTTGTAGGTTTTTATCAATGAGGAAGAGGAGGAATGGAAGCAAAGATCACACATCAACTGGCTCCATAATGGAGACAACAACAACACACTCTTCTACCAAGCATGGTTAAAACAACATAAGAGAAACAATACCATCCTAGCGCTTAAAGATCAACATGGAAACTAGATCAATGATGAAGGGGACATCATGCAAATGGTGGTGTCCCACTTTGAAAAAGTATTGTCTACCCCGCCAACAAGCCATCTATCAAGGAACCCAGGCCCAAAGAACACATCCTGGGAGAGTGCAAACAACTAAGCGAAGTGGAAGCATCCATGCTAGCTGCTAGGCCGACTAATAGTGAAGTACAACATATACTGAAGAAAATGCAGGCGTACAAAGCTGTTGGGCCTGACGGAGTAAATACAGAATTCCTACAAAGTAACTGGAGCATTGTAGGACACTCAATTACCAAATCCATTGAGAATATGCTAGATGGCCATCCCTTGTCTGATGAAGTCTGCAACGCAACTATCATCCTTATTCCCAAGTGTCCCAATCCACATAAATGTGAACAACTGTGCCCCATCTCCTTAAACAATATCATGCTAACGTTAGCTTCAAAAATCATTGTGGAGAGACTTAAGAAGTACATTCCCACTTGGATATCGGAGGAGCAAAGTAGCTTTGTACTAGGGCATCAGATCACAGACAATATTGCTCTTTTCCAAGAGATTATACACAGAATGAAGAATCCCAAGGGAGCCAAGACAATGGCAATCAAGATTGACCTGACAAAGGCATATGATCAAATGTCTTGGGACTTTATACAAGACACCTTAGATCATGTGGGTATCCCAAACTCCATTAAAATGTATATCATGAACTCTGTCTAGGAGGACATACTTTGTTGATATGGAATTAGAAGATGTCTCACACTTTCAAAACAAGCAGAGGATTGTGATAGGGAGATCCCCTCTCCCCGTACCTATTCATGTTATGTATTGAGCGGCTTAGTCAAATGATCCAGGAAAGAACATGCAACAAAACGTAGAAACCAATCAAGATCGGAAAACCGGGCATCTCAGTAGCACACATATGCTTTGCTGATGATCTAATTTTGTTTGCACAGGCAAGCAAGGAACAAATAAGGTGCATATTACAATGCTTTAAGAGCTTTGAGTATGCATCTGGACAATCCATTTCAGCATCAAAATCTCACATCTTTTTCTCCGCAAGTGTGCCTACATTAATTCAAAGAAATATTCAACACCTATGTTAGTTTAAAGTCACAAATGATCTTGTATTCTATCTTGGAGTACATGTGATTCATTCGAGAGTTACAAAAAGCACCTATGCAGACATTGTTCAGAAGGTGGAGGGTAAAGTTCATGAATGGGCAACTCATAGCCTTTCGTTCTCAGGAAGTGTCTGTCTTGCAAGATCAACACTTACTGCAGTCCCCACTTATGCAATGCAAACAGAGATCCTACCTCTAAACCTTTGTGACCGATTGGATGGCGTGACACGTAGGTTCATCTGGGAAGGAAGCACAAAAAAATCCATCTCAATGGTGTCATGGGAGAAGGTCACTAGCTCAAGAAGCAAAGGAGGGTTGGGAATCAAAATGATGAGGGACTGGAATCAAGCCATGTTATCCATACACTCCTGGAATCTAATGACCAGAAGGGAATCCATATGGTGTAGAGTAATGCACAAGTGGCTTGACAGATCCAGGGATAGGGGTAAAGGCTCTCTGTCACAGCTGGGATAGGCCTTCTTAGTAGCAAGACAGTTCATGAAGGCCAACACTAGGATGATTCCACTCAGCGGCAATTCAATTAACGTATGGGATGATATCTGGGTGATGGATAATCTACGGCTCAGTGAAGTTGCCAAGTGCCCTATACCTGAAGACATAGCAGACCTCGAAGTCAAGTCATTAATAACTAACGAAGGGAACTAGGACACATCCTTTCTGCATAAGTGGTTTGACAACGAGACGGTACAAAAGATACTTCAGATCCATGTTCCCATCACGGATGATCTGGAGGACCGAAGCTTTTGGATTCACATAGGAAATGGGGTCTTCACCACAAGCTCAGCATACGAGATCATTAGAAGGCAGAAAGAGGCAGCATTTCTGGGAAAATGGGACACACCGTGGAAGTTGTAGATGACATGTAGGATAAAAACATTTGCTTGGCTCACCCGACAAGATGCACTCCTTACAAACATGAGAAGGAAGTATAGGCACATGACTGAGGATGGCCAATGCCCTAGATGTAAGAAAGAAGACAAGTCCTTAGTCCACACACTAAGGGACTGTGATGCCTCCAGGTTCTTGTGGAAGGACCACATCTACCGAACAAAACAACGCCTATTCTTTGAACCTAGGAGCATGGAGACTTGGCACAGATACACTATAAAGATTGCATGCTTATAGGAGGAAATGTTTTGGGTGATCTACAATGGGCTATGGAGAGCACGAAACAACAACATCATGGACGACATTCACATCAGTAAAGAACACTTGCGGGCTAGCATACAGAGGGACATCAGGTTACACGAGATAGCTTGGACGACCACACCAACAGAACCAATACGAAATGACGAAGAGGCCTGGATGCCTCCAACTCCGGACACCGTCAAAATTAATGTAGATGTGGCGGTAAAAAAGGAGGGGGCAGCAGTAGTTGTAGTAGCCCAGAACCACAAAGGAGAATGGATTGAGGCATGGGGTATGGATGTAGCCACCTCAAATGCTACTAAAGCTGAACTCACTGGGATCCATCTAGCTCTTGAACAAGTAGACTTGAACAACTGGCCATTGGTACAGCTGGAGTCCGACTGCAAAGTGGCAATGAAGATGCTCGAGGAAGATGAAGGAACTTGGCCCAGGTTTGCATTCTGGTTAACGAAGATCAGAAAGAAAAGATGGACAAATACCACAATCCAATTTAGTCGAAGATCAAGCAATGGGCTAGAAAATAGCCTAACAAAACTTCATTTAAAGAATAAGGATCCATTCCTATTTTACCAAAGGCCACCTAAGGAAGTCCTACACTTGTATGTCCATGACTTAGGAAGGGCCAATAACATTATTGATGTAACCAACAATTAAGTAGTTTTTGTGTTTCAAAAAAAAATTGATATTAACTTGTTAATCATAAAGAGGTACATTAAGAACAAAAAGGATGAACTTTGCACGTAATTGGTTTAATTTGAAAGTCCCATGTACATGAACAAGGTTTAATGGGCCTTGAAACCATAATGTTAGTAACTATGACTCTTAATGGCTTTAATTGTTCAAATTCATGAATAAAGTGGAGATATGATGGTTCTAAGCTATTTCGACTATAAAATTTCCTAATTGTGGATAAATACCCATAATATAGTAATTTGGGTTTTCTAATGGATAAAGGTGGAATTAATGATAAATAGAGTTCATATGTGAATTAGACCATAATGAACTATGAATTGATGATAAATGAACATAATGATCATGTCATGAATAAAAAGGATAATTTTGGTAGCTTTAGTATCAAGAGCATATTGGACTTAATTGATGGCTAATTGTGCCTTTAATTCGAAATTAAGTTTAAATGTTGTTAAAGGATAACCTTAATATCTTTTGTGAAGAATAGATGAGGTAATTAGGGTTTATGAAGTAATAGTATAAATGAAGTGAAGCCCTAATTGCAATGGAAATCATAACAGTGGATTAGAAACCCTAGGAAGTGAGCTAGGTTTGATAGAGCTTGATGGCATAATCAATTATGGGAAATTATATGCATATTTCATGATATTGTTGTATGTGCTTGCTTTCTTGGATTTCTTACTTGCATGGAATATTTCAATCTCAAATCATCTGAACATGTATGTGGTTAAATATGATTAATCACATTTGTTTCCCGAAGGTTTTTTTGGATGATTAATCGCATTGAATGCAACCTATCAGTTTGGATGTTCATAATTGCAAATTATAAAGTCACTATGATTATCACAATTGTAAAATAAATGTGTATTCTCACACCTACATGCGACCCTGATGGATGATGCAAAAAGGTCAAGCTCAGGAGGGAAGACCAATGGGCACCATGAGTGGTGACCCCAAGCACCAAGCTCGGGATTGAGAAGGTGGCCTATGATATTGCATGACTAAAGGGCACCATGAAGGGTGACCCTAGGCAGCAAGCTCGGGATTGAGAAGGTGGCTTTAAGTCAATGGAAAAAGAGAAACCCTAAGGCGGGTATGCCAGGGTTAGGGAAAAAGCGGTGGACAATGTCACTTTGAAAGTGTAATTTGTCTTGTTAATTAACTTGATTGTGATATTTAGATTGTTAGCCATATTTGCAAAATTTTGGTTATCCCCATATACCGACATATTTTGATATGCTGACTGACATTTTGTTTTTCGATGTTTTCAGGTACAAGATTGAAAAGGACAAATAGTAAAGTGGCATATGTGGAATTAAATAAGAGTTAAAGTACAAAGGAGGATTAGTTAGAATAAGCTCCTGATGTGGATAGAAGTAGATATCCCAGTTTTCTAAAAAGGTATGTAAAGTTTTATTTCATTACAACCTTTCAGTTTAGTTGGTAAAATTTGATAATTGTTATCGATTATTTGTCGAACATTTGATCCTGTTAATTGGGATAATGGCTCTGACCTTTTTGTCTTCCTTAATTGGGGGTTATCAGGAGGCGGGGTCGTTACATTTGGTATCGGAGCGAAGTTCCTCATTTAATCTTTAATAATTATCAAATTTTACAAACTCTGTAGAACCCAAGGGAGTTATTCGAGGATTTTCCAAAAGACAAAGGTGTCTTGAAAATGATCACGTCTGGGGCTGGCAAGATTTTCCTCTGCACCGCTAGTCAGAATACGAGGACTCCCAAATTAGTGTGACTGCCTGGCCAATGCCTCATCATTGGACTCGAAATAAGATACCTTTAGGACTCTGTCATCTTGTTCATCCCTTCTCAACTCAAATGCTATTCAGGATGTTTTAAGGATTAGGGTTTTCTCTCTTTTCCTCTCCCTCTTGAGGTCTGGGTAAGCTTGATAAGGTTTAAGGAAGCCTGCACCAAATTAATAAAAAGAATGTAAATTAGATGTCATGGACATAAGCTTAATAGATTAAGTGTAAAAGAATAGATACATGCTTAGGTCATATGACATAAGTTGCCATGCCCTCAAGAGAGACCTAAGGCTAGACCTTCTTGTCAGGAGGATAAGTAAAGAAAGATATTCTTGGAGGTAGATACCTCCATTAAAAGTAGAAACATGGCACATCCTTTGAGGATGGTGTTAACCCTAACCCTAAGTGAAGGTTAGAGAGAGAGATGACATAATGAGTTAGATGACATGGTAGACCAGGTGTTTGGATAGACATGCCTTGGATGCCATATGAGCCATGAAGTTGGATGACTGAGTACCTTTGGCGACCCAACCAGGGTTGTGCATGTTAGAATGAGGGATATCACCTTATTTGATGAGGCTAGAGAAGAACCTATAGAAACTGCATGAGCTTATATGAGCATGGCATAGCAGGCACCCAAAATACATCAATAGTGTGAGAAGTAGGTTGAAACCTTGGCCAAGGGAGTATGTTGGATAGATGATGAGATAAGCACAAAGGGATAGGGATAACCTTGAGCAAACATAAGTTTGAACATAGGCTTCACCGACATAGAGGTATGCTTGTGAGCTTGATACATCTTCATGGAGAGAGGACCTTTAGTATAAGGCTGGTTGTGGAGTTAGCTCTAGAGAGAGAGAGAGCAGGACCCAAGCAAGAAGGTTGTAAGCCTAGACTCCGAGATATGAGTGAAAGTGGGGAATTGAGGATGATGCGACCTAAGTGGATGTTTGTAGTTGCCTCATGCTTGATCCCTGGAGGTTGATGATGTCTTGGTTTCCATGAGAGGAACCAAACCCTAGAGAGAGGATGAGTCTGCTGGTATCTCTCTACCTATGGTATAGATGTGATGAAGAGTTCCGTAGACCTGGAGAGGTTTAGTAACAGGTTGTGAGGCCTTGTACCTTGTTTATTTTCCTTGAGGAGGACTCAAATCTGAAGTGTTGCTCGAATAAAAGGATCATGGGAAGCGCATGACATACCTTGGACATGCTTGATTCATGGTTAAGAGGTTGAGCATGCTCTTTGATAACCAAAAGTGAACCTAGGGTTCCTAGGCCTAAGAGGGGAAGTGGTGTACCTGATGATCATGATGAGATTTGAGATTCGAGCATGGTACTCTTCATGGTTAGAGGAAAGGGAAACCCCTTAAGTTTAAGGTATGTTTGATGAACCCCTCACAACTAAGTTGATGACATGGGAAGGTATGATCTTGATCCAGTGTTGAGGAAAGAGAATATGTATGACCTAGCATAGTTTAGTAGGTGGTTTGCTTGTGCCTTAGTAGTTGTTGGGTTAAGCTTTCTCATGTGAATATAAACCCTAAGGATGTTTGTGACCTTGTTGTCAAGAGTTGTAGTTTCCTCCCATCCTGGGAGACGGACCGTTTGGTAGGGTGTATACCAATTTTATGGGTTTTGAGGAAACCTAAAGAGGTCTCATGGGATCTTAAGAAGCTAAGTGAAAAGTACATGGTATGAGAATGAACCTGTAGACCCATAGATAACCATCTCTAAGTGCATGTGGATGTGTTACCATGGAGGTAACCGATATGGGGCCTGACTAAGGTAAGCAGGTTGCCATGACCCCTATGAAAGGATGGAAGTCAGCCCATGAATGTAGAGAGAGAGATGATGAAGGCTTAGGTAAGGTTCTAAGATGGACATGTACTATAATAGAATCCTAATTCTATCCTAGGGTCAGGTAGGGATAAGACCAATGGAAGTAGGAGTTGCCTAATTCCCTAGTTTCACATGACCATAGGGTCAGGAGGTAACAACTGTCATTGTCTAAGAGCCATGGGTTAGGAGATTGATCACCTTCATGAACTCATGGGACCCAAAGGGCAGATGATTAGGGAACTCTCTGGATGCATAAGGGAAGAGGGATGACCTCAAAAGTGACGGCACCCTATAGACCTAGAGGATGTGACCAAGGATTGTGTGGTGACCCAAGTAGGTTCTAAACCAGTTTTCCATGGAAGTAACTTTGATATTGAGAATGATTGTGATGTCGAGACATAAGATGCACGTTTCAACTTAGATCTAAAGGTGTACTGGCAAGGTGGGATGTACCATCTCTACGCTTGGAACAGGAAGAACTCTTTAATTGGACTGTAGCCAAATGCTTAGTTCTTCTTGTTATGGGAGTGAGAGATAGGACAATATGCATGCCATACACCAAGGATAAAAGGTGATGTGAGTTGGAACGTTGCCATGAGGTATGAGGATGGAGATGATGACATACCCTGGGGAGTAAACGATACATGGATGGTTTACAAACACTAAGAGGAATAAGGTAGTCATCTTATGAGGATGTTTTATCATGAGCTGTGTGCCTTTTGCGAGTCATACAAGGTTGAGTTTGATAACCAAGAAGATGAGCTCTAAGTTTTCTTGTTGAGTCTGAGATGAGATGATAAAGTGGAATACATGAAGGTGCATTACCTTACACAGAAGGGTGTGAGGTGGTAATGGATGCCTTGGTTGAGATACAACTGTCTAGTTTAGCTAGAAACCAGAAGAGGTTGTAAGGTTAGCCCTAATTTTGAGAAGGAAGATATGTTTGTCTAACACTTAGATGTAATGAGATCTATTGAACAAGTTAACAGTTGGTTTTGATGCAATAAAAGGATGGGGGTAGAACCTCAGATACACTTCTCTGGAAAAGAAGGTGATGAAACCCTGATTAGAGTGGTTTAGGGTTTTGAGGAATCAATCTTGAGGAATCATGACATACAAGAGATAATGATTTAAGATCACCATACACTGTGGTACTACGAAGATAATAAGTGACAATAGTACTTTGGATGCTTAAGATAATGTTGCATGTGGCATGTTACCATGCATGACAAGAGGTGAAGGATGAACACCAGTAACCTAATGAGTTGATATAGAGGATAAAGAGTCCCTGAGTGGGAATGGGATTTCATCACTATGGATGTGTAGTAAGTTTCCCATGGACCAGAGAAGGTCAAGATGCAATTTGGTTTATGGTAGATTGCCTTTCCTAAATGACATGAGAAAGAAAGAATATTGTCAAGGGACAGATCCGGTTGAACTACATATGAGAGATATGGTTCAACTACATCATGATGTGAGTTCTTGAGTTTAATCTCAAGATTCACTTCCATGCGGTGGAAGTAGGTGCATGAATAACTCGATGTTAGAACAGTTTATCACCCCTAACTAATGGTTAGTGTAATCCAGACTAGAGGGTCTGATGAAAGTATGTGTTCTCATTTAAGATGATACCTAGAGACAGTTCTTGTCCACTGTAAGATGTGATGATAACCAATATAGCCAGTGTCGAGATGTAAAGAAGCTCTGTAAGGGAGGTTGTGTCGGTCATCACTTCATTAAGATGATGTTGGTGAAGGGGGCTCGCGAAGGTCAGAAGAGAACCACAACATGTGTAGATGAAGTCACTTTGATAGCACAATGGCTGAGAGAGAGTCCAGGGGCGACATGAGTCATGAGATGATGCAAAGCAGACTGACATGCAGTTCACTGTGGGAGAGCATGTGATGTGAAAATCCGACTCCTCTAAGCTACAACTGAGAAAGTTGAATCCCCGATATATGGGTCCATTTGAGATGAATTGGTGGAGATGGTTGTGTTTATCCTTACCCCTTAGGATAACATGATGTATAATGTGTTCCATGAGTCCGATCTAAAGAACTATGTGAGATACCCAAGCCATGTGCTGAGCCCTGAACCTATTCAGCTTTTGAGAGGCTGAAATGTCCTGAGTCACCTATAAGGGTACGATATACCAAGGTAAGAAAGAAATCAAATGGAAGAATATGTGATTATGAAGGTTCTTGGGAAACACCATGGAAAGTGTGAAGCCACATGGGAGCCCTGGTGAACATAAGAAAGTCTTATCCTGAATTGTTTGTTTGCTTGATGGAATTTTGAGGACAAAATTCCTATAAGAGGGGAAGGATGTTACAACCCAAATTTTTTGGTTCTTTTGGTGAGAAATGTAATTTCTCCTATTGAAGATATTTGAACAAATAATGATATAAATTATTTTTCATAAATGAATTTCGTTTAGAATAGCCTTGTTGGTTGTTTTGTGGGCTTTATTGGCCATTGGGCCCAATAATAAGGAAATTCGATTAATAAATGAATAATTGAGAATTTGAGAAAAGAAAGAAGTAGAAATCTCTAGAAGGCAAAAGAATATAATACAAAGTTGTATTTCGTGCCTCTTGGGTTCCTTGGGTTCCAAGGAGTTCAAAGTTGCAAAGAGAAAGCAATAAGAAAAGAAAAGAACAATTAAGTATTTCTTTATTAAGAAAGAAATTGAAAACAATGATAAAATGTGGAAAATAAGTGGAAAGAGGTATAATTGAGGAATCCTTGATGGATTTTCATATCCATAATATTCTTAATGCTAAAAGGAAGCAAAATCAAGAAAATAAAGATTAAGAAAGAGGAAATATGCATAAAATATGCCTTATAAGTCTTTGACTTGCATATGAAGAAAAAGGGTTTTTCCTTTCGAGTTTTGGTCTCAAATTTTGTAAAATGGTAAATTAAGTCATAATAGTCTTTCTCATAAAATTTTATTGAAAAAGGATAAACGAGGAGAGAGTTATTCATTTTATAAAAATGAAGGGATAATCAATTTATAATGTGATTTGAAATCGGAATGGGAAACCTTAGGCCCATCCCAGGCATGTGTCACGCTCAGTGATGGCCGTTGGATGGCGATTGAATGATCAAGGGATCATCTTCCTTCTCGAGTTAGAAAAGGAAAGATCAGCAAGACCTACAATCTTCTCGAACCTTTCTCTCTCTCCTCAGGCCACATTTTGGAAAGATAAGATGCCCATTGGAATTGGGAGACAGAGTCAGATCGAACCATCCCTGGTTTCCCCTAGTTTCCATGCGTGGGTCAGTTTTCCCTATTTGACAGATAGGGTTAGACTCCATGCTTGTCTCTCCTATAATATAGAGGGCCACACACCCTCTACGAAAGCCCAGAGCTTTCCTTTGAGTTTGGATGGGAGAGGCTAGTGGGTGTGTGGGGTCAATTGGAAGATGGATCAAGATCTCCCCTACCAAATCGAAGTTGCTTCTCGTCAGAGAAAAGCTTCTCTGTCCCATCATCTCTTGCAAAATCCAACGAAGCCAAGGGCACCAGTAGTTTCGGTGGATTTGGGCAAAGCGGCAGGGACCTTCTCTGGCTACTAGGGCCGAGAAACTCGTAGGGTCAATGTTGCGGTTGACTGCTGCCTGGAGCTGCATCGCGAGAGCGGGCGAGCTCGCGAGGTTGTAGAAGCAAGCTCACAAAAAGACCTCACTTCCCCTAAGCGGAATGCAGCCAGGTAAGGGCATAATTGCCCTTTTCTTCCTTCAATCACAAGTTAGGTGGGTTTCTATGGACCATTGGATTTCTCGTGGTCCAGTGGACGACGGATCGGATGGCCAACATTTTTTCTAAAATAATAGATAATTCAAGTTTAATGTCTTTTCTTGTGAAAATCATAACTTTCGATAGCAAGCTCCGATGAATAAAGTTAAAACATGAAAGTTGCTTAGAAAAATACGAGGAACATAATAAAATTAGTTTGAAAACCTAGATATGTTCCTACTTGCAAAAAGTGGGTTAATCTAATGAAAAGTGATCATGTATTAGATTAAGAAACCCTAATTGAGCATATTGGTTAAGTTCATATTACTTAGTTGATGAAATTGAGTAATTGCAACCTGTTGAATAGTTAATGATGAACTTGAACTTGATCTAGATGTTTCTTGCATGATTTATGGTTTTTACCTCATATGAAAATGATTAAGCATTTAGAAACCCTATTTTGAGATGATTAATGTATTAAGTATGGTTTTATGGATGATTAAAGTTGATATTAACTTGTTAATCATAAAGAGGTACATTAAAAACAAAAAGGATGAACTTTGCACGTAATTGGTTTAATTTGGAAGTCCCATGTACATGAATAAGTATTAATGGGCCTTGAAACCCTAATGTTAGTAATTGTGACTCTTAATGGCTTTAATTGTTCAAATTCATGAATAAAGTGGAGATATGATGGTTCTAAGCTATTTAATGAAAGGTAGGGGAAATGGTACTTCCTAATGACATTATTCAGAAGATGATAGCCTATACATGATCTCCAACTAGTGACCACCCTACTTTGAATTAATTCATTTTCATGATTACTTATAATAGTAGCATTTGTCTTTGTGGGTACCAATGAATAATGCTAACCCACTTACTATCATACCATATTAGATATCGACATTATAGAATTCAAGTACCTCATCTTTCACAACTTATTACATATTGAATTTGATACACCATTGTAGTTGAGCACATGACTTCTCATCCTATATCATCTTGACTTTTCACATGCAATGGGTTGGTGAAATACTCTTAATGTTGTATATTTGCAATCAGAATTCTCCTTTAATACCTACAAAATTTTCTCTAATGTCATGCATGTGTATGGAAAGAAGAAATGATAATATGAAGCATGATGTTATCCTTCAAATAAATATATTTGAAGCAAGAGGAGAGTGATTTGCCTTCAATGAACTCAAAATATATTTGAATTTCAGTAATTGCATCACTTTAGTGGATTGGACCTTACCATTTGTTATCACGTGTGATAATAGTGACTTGGGTGTATGAAATTCAATTCAAAATTGTTCTATATCATCTACCACCCTAATAAGTGTCTTGATGATGCTAAAATCAATTATTCCACCACTAAGAAGGAACTTCTAGTTGCAAACTTTGTGTTTGAGAAATTTAGGCAATATCTTGTAGGGTTTAAAGTCATTGTTTACATAGACAATGATTCTATAATATACTTACTTCAAAGAATATTCCAAATAAAGATTAACATGATGCATTTTATTGTTATAGGAGTTTGATTATGAAACAAAGGACAAAGAACGTGCATAAATGCTAAACATGACCATATTTGTAGGTTGGTGAACATTCAGGGGGGTCAACCACACATACATATAGGAGGCACCTTTCCTCATGACAAACTCTTTACATCCAAGATTTAACTCTTTTGTTTGAAGACACAGAAAACTTCCCAATGGGGCATGTTATGCATAAACACAAGGTTGGAAATAGAAAAAGATATTCTTATATGAAGCTAAGTTATTTTGGGAAGACCCATACTGTTATAGGATATGTAATGATGGAATCATTGTAAGGTGTGGGTGAATAATAACCTAAGCATATTTTACATTATTGGCTCACATCACCAATAGGAGGCAATCACAACTAAAAAAAATATTGCTTAAATCTTAGAATCATGTTTTATCGGCCCAATATATATAGGGATTCCCTCCATCATGTGATTCAATTTGATAGTTTCAAATGTACAATGTATATATCCAAGATACATGAATTACCCCTATTATCCATGATATAGGTAGAGCTGTTGATGTAGGTGGTATCATTTAATGGGGTCCCTTCACATAGTGAAAATAGGTACATGTATATTTCATTGGTTGTGGATTATGTGTCCAAATCGGTAGAAGTTGTCCCAACTAGAACTAATGATTCTAATGTTGGGATTAAGAGAGAAAGATTTCTCCCCCTCCCATGCCCGTAGCAGAGGCCGAATGCCCGGGAGGGTGGTAAATCAAGGCGGTTGTGTGTGTTTTTATCAAGAAGAATATGTAATACAGAGAGATTGATTGAGATCAATCTGGTACCAGGAACGCAGCCAGTTGCACAAACACTGTATAGGATGGCTCCAAAGTTGAAAACTCTGGTTTGGTTTTTTAATAAAAGTATGAGGTACGCATGGTTCAGCAAAAAAAGTTGCTTGCTGTAGAAACCAACAATAATCTTCTTTCTCAAGAAAAGATTAAATTTCTTGCTAAGATGAATAGTTATCAAACTCAACCTATTCTATGTTCTCATTAGAATTATGATATTATCTTTAGAGAAAGAGATTATTTTCTTTCTAGTTTAGATCAATAAAAACTAGATATTGCAAAGAACATTGATGTAATTACTGAGCTAAAAAAACATGTCGATAGTCCAAAGAGTAATAATATTCTTGATAAAATCTTTGAACACTCTTTTGGACAAAAAGGAAGTAGGGGTCTAGGCTATGTCTCTAAAGAGAAATCTTCTCAAAAGACTAGAATAAGAAAAACACAAAAACCCAAATCAAAGATCATGTATGTGCCTAAAGATGATCTAGCGCATAACCAAAATGCTAAGAAGAGAAATGAAATTGATTTTATTTGTTGTCATTACTGTTTACGTCTTGGTCACTATTCATTTTCTTGTCCATAAAAGAAGAAGAAATATATTGACTTGGTTTGGGTTCCAAAGCCTCCAACTTGAAATGGTTGGACATATTTGTTGAGATTTGACCTAAACTTCACTTTGAAATTCATAATGTCTTATGTCAACTAAAATAAGCTTTAACTTGTATATCTTTGTATATTCTGATTGCTTAATTATGTTATATAAAAGTAATGGAATGATATGTTTACATTAGAAATGCTGAATTTATTAAAAATGAGTAGAACTTCATCTAGGTCGACAAAGAAATTGAACAAAATCTCTTCCTATCAAGGAAAAGTTTGACCAAAGGATGTTTTGTCAAAAGTGTTTTCACTGATATGTCTATAAATTTTCATCATAGTCGACAAATATTTTGACCAAGAAGTTTTCTGGTCAAAGAAAAGTTTGAACGAAGTTAGTTCTCTCAAAACTGTGTATTAAGAATAAAATTATTCACTTGCAATTAAATTTGGTGACCCAAATTTGTAATGAACTATTCATATTAAATTGTTCTATATAGTTGAAGTGATAAAATATTTATAGTAACACTCCTAACTAAAAGGACTACTATATGGGACCAAAAATTTCATACTTTTCAGGTTTGGATGGTCTATGGAAATTACTCTAAAAAGTACATGACCAGTAACAAGAAGATTTTCATACACTTGGAGAAAAGGTAAAATTATTGGTCACATGTGAAGAAAGTTTCAAAGGTAAAACTATTGGCATAGGCGATGTTGGTACACATTTTTAAATGTTCTATTTGTAAAAGAACTACATCATAAGTACTATGAAAATGGTTAAAATTCATAGGAAAATACTAAAAGAAAAAATGATAGTAAACCTCTTAACTCTATTGACACTATTTGAAAACAATGAATTGTTTATGGCATAAAAAGATTGTTCATACAAGAAACTTTCTTAGAGTATAATCATTAACTAAATTTTGTGATAAATCTAAGATTTATGTATTCTAGGTAAGAAAAATTAACATTTCTTATAAGAAAACTAAAACTTTCCTCACTAGAACTCATTCATAAAAATTTATTTGGCTCCATGTGCAATTCTATCTTTAACAAAAGATGGTAAAGACAAATTTGATCTTTAGTCACAAAAAGTCTTTATCCTAGAATGTGAAACATCTAGAAAAGAATATAGGGCTTATAAGTCTACATAAATGATGATCATACACAACAAGACTTAGTCATATCCTAAAAGATTTTATTACTAGACAATTTCTATATGAGCTTACCAAGAACAACGAAAAAATTCAGTTTCTAGACCTAAAGGCAAAACATTCATTGGAACTATATGGTCATGATGAAATAAAGTTAGGATATAATGAGAATAAATACATTTTGACATGACTTATGCATTAATGGATAAGACTTGAGGCCATTTAACTATAGCAACTCATAAAGACTTCATACTCTTGAAAAGGAGGTAACAATTATTTCCAAAATAGAATTATAAGACAAGATATCTATGTTGCTTAAACCCTTGACTTGAAACATAATTTAATATTCAAAAAGATGATTGGTCACTTATGCTGATATAGAGGAAAATGTTATACCTGTATCATACTAGATAAATTGCATTAATTGGAAATCTACAGAACTACTCTTGGTCGACAAACAGATCGACCGAGGGGCGCCCCGGTCGAAGTCATGGTCAATAAAAAATAAGCCTGTAAAACATGCTTATTTGTCAATCTAATCATTCACTTGAACCCAACATTGGTATATTAAATCTTTAACTTGCTCATTATGGTAAATAGTTTGAATGAGACAAAATTGTAAACCAAAACACTACAACAAACAAGATTGCTTATAAAAAATTGACTCATAGTCTTACTTAAACAATTGATTTTAAAGTTGGTTAAGATTTGAAATACCTTAGTATTTATTAACTCACTTTTTTATGAGATTAAGGGGGATGTCCAAAAAATTCTTGGAAATAATGTGCATATATTTTTTCTCTTAATTGAATTCTCCACACTAATTTGGGTTTAACATCCCTTATATTTGGTTAGAGATACATTTATTGACTCCACTATGAGACTAAATGAATCTTGTATCATTTAAGAGCTTAACATCCCTTATAAATGGTTAAGAAAGTAATATAAAAATACATTCATTATGGGATTAAGAGATACAAATTTCTCCCCCCTCTCCCATGCCTATGGCGGAGGCCAAACGCCTAGGAGGGTGGTAAATCAAGGCAGTATCCGAGATTCATACCCAGGTCCCTTTGTTAGGGGATGTTGTGCTTGACCACTTGAGTCACTCATTGTAGGAAAAAAATACATTCATTAATCCCACCATGAGTCTAAAGGAATATCATATCATTTCAGGGCTTAGCATCCCTTGCAAATGGTTGAGAAATAAATCTTGGTTTTGAATTGTAGCTAAATTAGACATTTTTTTGAAGTAAACAATTAAGGGGGAGTAATAAATTAAGGGGAGTCTTACTGACTTTTACATATGATTATCTTTTTGAAATGGAAATGGGGAAAAATAAAATAAAGCAAAATAAAGTAAAATATTCTCATGAGTTTCATGATCTCTTGGCTTGTCATTAATTGGTGCGACATTGCCTTAAGAGATGGATATCATGTTCCATATCTCTTTACGTATATTAGCACACATTTTATGAGATCAAAAGAAAGTATTCATCTTAGGTACATCACATGTATGAGACTCATTTCATTTCAAATATTTTTCTTATATTGTAGGATTGTTTGCCATCTTCAAAAAGGGTAGATTGTTGGCTAAATTGGACATTAACACACCCTTTGTTTTGATGATGACAAATGTTTTATTCTTGTGGATCTAACATGATACTTGAGTATTTTAGGGTTCAAGAAAAATAAGAGATCTTACTAAGTGGATAGTTGAAGATCAATGCACTTAAATGTTTAATATTTTCATGATTGTACTCCCTGTAAATTTTATACAAGTATATAATGCACAAGTCATTAGATATCATGTAAATCAAGTGTTACATCTTCCCTATCCACCCAAAAACTTATATTACACTCACATGAAAACTTTAGGGTTGATGAGTTTCATATGAGTCATCAACAAGACCACACATTCATTGCAAATGCTTGCAAAAAGTCCTTCTCGATCGACAAAGTTGTCGAACAAGAATCACTCAGTCAAAGACTCAGAAAATCAAAAAATAACTTTGCAAATCTTTAGTTCTTAGTCAAATTTGGTTGACAGTATTGTCGACCAAGATATATTTGTTGTAACAGGATTACACAAGAGAGAAACAAACATATAGACATTAGAGTCAGCTGAACCCATATATTCATCCGGTCGACAATATTGTCGACGGAGAGTCATCGGGTCAGACAATATTGTCGATCGAGAAAAGTTTTGCAGCCTTTGCATTTAACCGTTGTAACCCAACTACTTTGTAACTAATGACTAGTTAAGCACTAAGATCACTCTAGAGACTCCCTAGAACGTCCATAAACACTTACAAACTATTCCTAAAAATAGGAGAAGTCTTAGGACACTACAACACACAAGCTACACTTGAGCATCCATTCTCGAGAGCAACAAACACTACTACAGAAATAGCATTCAGTGTCGCTTTTCTGGGCGTCGGTTATTAAGGAACACGGACGCCTTATATTAAAGGCGTCGGTTATTTAGAAGAACTGACGTCTATATTCAAAGACCAGCCAAACACGGGTACCGCTTTGTATACAGCGTCGGTTGTTTATACAAAACCGACGCATAATGTCATCCAATTTTCGAGCAAAAAAAATAATGTCACTTTCGGCGTCGAGTCTGTAGTTAAAACACCGACGCTTATGTGCGATGGAAATTTGCGCGAAAAGTGTCCTTTTCCGCGTCGGTCGTCCTTTAATCACCGATGCTGAATGTGGTTCCCGCCAAACATTTTCACGAAAATATCATCCAAATGGACGTCGGATGTTGCGAACGACCGACGGTAAAGATGTTTAGGCGTCGGTTGTTGTAAACAACCGACGCTATTGAGGAACTTCATAACCTTCGATCGCCCGACTCTTCCCCTTTCTTATGCTTCGTTGCTACCCTATTTCCCTATTGCGGCGATTTCTCCGGCGATTTCTCTACTGCTGGTACTAGTTTTTCTCCGGCACTTCTCTCCGGCGCTTCTCTCCGGTGCCCCATCTCCGGCGTCCCCTCTCCGGCGCCCCTCTCCGGCGCGTTTCTTCTCTGGCACCCCTGTTGCCCGCCCTACTGCTCCAACCGCCTGCGCCGCCGCCACGCCTGACAACCGGCGCCGCCGCAACGCCTGGTGCCCACATGCCTGCCACGCCTGAGAACCGGCGCCGCCGTACCCCCTTCTCCTTCTCCTCCGCCTGGCCGCTGCCTGCCTGCCGCCGCCTGGCTGCCTGCCTGCCTGCTGCAGCTGACGCTCCTACTCGTCGGAGTCACTGCCGCTGGTTCTGGAGCTCGTCGGCCGCCACCCACGTACTCAACCAGCTCGACCTCACCCTACTCTTCTTGCCCAGGTACCTGCAGACCTACCCAGGCGCGAAATTGGTTCTTTATGTGCTGACCTAATCTGCTTGCCTAATCTGCTTGCACGAAATTGGCTCCCTACTCTGCTTGCTTAATGTGCCTAATCTGCTTTAAGTGGTCCTAATATCATAACATGATAGTTTTATTATATGATTTGTGGCACTTTAGGGTGTATATACATGCAAATTATATAAGTGATAGATGTTGGATGTTTGTCAAGGTTTATTTATTTCATCTATCCATGTTGCCTATAGTTTATAACATTGCATTGTGAATTATTGCATGTTTGAAACTATGAAATTCTTGATTTATTAGATGATATTCAAGAAAACCCTAGTTTGATGAGCATGTTGTTAATCATGTTAATTATGATTCTTCTATATATTCTGATGTCATTATATAATTATGTGATCCCAACATATTAAATTGAATTAGAATGATTTCATGAATTATAGGGTTTATATAAGAATGACAACACATGTATTTGTTGGCCTAGAAACCCGTCCAAGATTTACTCAGTAGGAGTAAATCTTGGATAGTCCCCAGTTTGGGACTGTTCTTGAACACCTAATCTCACTTAAGATGTAAGTGTATAATGTGTATTGGGTTTTCGAGAAAATTTCGGTAGCATTTCCCCGTTTGTTCTCTAAGTACATATGTACTTAGAGAACAACGGGGAAATGCTGCCGAAATTTTGTTGAAAACCAAATACACATTATACACTTACATCCTAAGTGAGATTAGGTGTTCAAGGATGGGATAGGTGGTACACATTTATTATATATAAGATTGACATCAAATGTGTTTGTTGGCCTAGAAACCCGTCCAAGATTGACTAATATATACTTGTTTCCTAATATATACTTGTTTAAAAGGTTAACTGATGTTATACAACTTTTTCTGAAAATATATAACATCGTTATATGTACTTACACTTTGTTAATACTAATATTGTGCAGTCTCTGTCTTCCCATAACAATGACTATGAATTGGGCCTCTATGTCAATGTTAACGTTCCCTATTGAAGAACAATTGGACATCATCCTAGATGATCGTTCCTTAAACCAATTGGTCATACCCAAACATTGGCGTTTTCTAAAAGGAAGACACTACATGCCTGGTAAAGTGACCCTAACTTTTGGAAATTATTCACATGTAATCGAGGTTGAGTATGATTTGGCGGGAAATCTTGTATCAAAATCCGGTTGGCGTGATTGGATTGGAGAGCTGCATGTGGTCCGTTGGAATAGGCTTTTTCTCTGTCCAGTTGGCGATAATTCCATCAAAGTTTGGATAACCAACAGCAACTACGAGACCCCCGATCATCTTCTACGGTATGAGCGCACGGCGTCGCATATCAGCTCAGACAAATCTAAATCTGAGGCCCCTATCAGTTCAGATTCGTCTAAATACAGTGAGGAGCTTCGTGACACAGCTTCATCATCAAAAAGAAGTTACTGATGCATGCGGGACCATGTTGGTGTAGTATTTAGTTGTCTATATATCTAGACTTGTCTGTAGTAATAGTTTTTTTAATTATGCGCATGTTTAGGGGTACACCAACCCCTTTGTTTAGTTATTGTTATAACTAAAGTGTGTGTTCCCATGAATGGAACTGTAAGTTGCTACATGAATGCTTATAACTGAAGTGTGTGTTCCCATGAATGTTCCCATTTACATGATTACACTACTATTTTCTCATATTGTCTTGCCTCAAAAAAAAATTCTTTTATTGTTTAGTCTATTTTAATACGACATACTTGCTTATATCTTTCTTAATGATGAACTGTAATACGACATACTTGCTTATATACTTGTTTCCTAATATATACTTGCTTTCCTAATATATACTTGCTTTCTCTGATCATAGAATGGATAGATCATGGATGTCCATTCGTAATCGTTGCACCCCAGAGTTTATATCTGGTCTTGATCAGTTTATTAGATTTGCCGAGGAACATAGGAAAAAACCTACAGATAGGTTCTACTGTCCATGTAGGCATTGCGGTAACAACTTGAAACTCAACACTGGTGAGGAAATCAAAAGTCATGTCATGTGCAACGGGATTGTACAAGGCTATACAGAATGGCACTGGCATGGAGAGATTTCAAAATCGAATCCAGTAGATGTCAATAGCAGTGCTTGGGTGGAAGAAGAAATTGCCTCCGATGACGTAAATGTGAACGAACCAGTTCCAGCAGACATTGTTGATGCGATGCTGGATAGTTGTAGGGTAGAGCACACCGATCCACCTCCTATCTTTACAAACATTGTGCATGATGCTGAGATACCGTTATACACAGGCTGTGCTAAGTTTACGAAGCTTAGCGCTGTGCTGAGATTGTATAAGTTGAAAGCTAACAATAGATGGAGCGACAAAAGCTTCACTGAATTGTTGACTTTGTTGAAAGAAATTCTTCCTGAAGGAAACGAGCTGCCAATCTCAACATACCAGGTAAAGAAAATGTTGTGCCCAATGGGAATGGAGGCCAAAAAGATACACGCATGCCCGAATGATTGTGTATTATTTCAAAAGGACTATGTAGATTTGAAAGATTGTCCAAAATGTGGTGCGTCACGATATAAATTGACGACTTCGGGGGAGTCCAAAACTGGTTCTCCTGCCAAGGTGTTGTGGTATCTACCTATAACATCACGGTTTCAACACTTGTTTGCAAATCCGAAAGATGCAAAGAATTTGAGGTGGCATGCAGATGTTAAGAAAAATAATGATGGGATCCTACGACATGCGTCTGATTCCCCACAGTGGAAGAAGATTGATGTATTGTTCCCTGAATTTGGTGAAGAAGTCAAGAATCTAAGACTTGGGCTTTGTACAGACGGGATGAATCCGTACGGGACATTGAGCAGCCAACATAGCACTTGGCCAGTCATGCTTGTTATATACAATCTTCCTCCCTGGCTGTGTATGAAAAATAAGTACGTTATGTTGTCATTGTTGATATCGGGCCCTAAACAACCCAGAAATGATATCGATGTTTATCTTGAACCTTTGATTGATGACTTAAAGAAACTTTGGGCTGAAGGTGTGATGACCTATGATGCTTCAGCAAGAGAGACATTTCGTTTGCATGCTATGTTGTTTTGCACTATTAATGACTTTCCGGCATATGGGAATTTGTCTGGATATAGTGTCAAAGGAGCTAAAGCGTGTCCTATATGTGAAGAAAACACTGATTCAATAAGACTAAAATATGGCGGCAAGACTGTATATCTTGTTCATCGAAGGTTTCTTTCAAAATTCCATCTGTATCGTAGGAAGCGCAAAGCATTCAATGGATGGAATGATGAACGGAGTGCACCTAAACCTATACCAGGGGATGTTGTTTATGAAAGAGTAAAAGACATTGTCAATGAATTTGGTAAGAAATCACAATGTAGTATGGCCACACGGAGTGACAATTCTTCATTCAAAAAGAAGTCAATATTTTGGGATCTTCCTTATTGGAGTTCTTTGTCAGTCAGGCATTGTATCGATGTAATGCACGTTGAGAAAAATGTCTGTGATAGCATCATTGGTACTCTATTAAATATACCAGGTAAGACTAAAGATGGGATAAAATCCAGACTGGACCTACGTGAAATGGGAATAAGGTCAGAATTAACAGAATTACGTGAAATGGGTAATAAAAGAACATACTTACTTCCCGCTTGTTACACGTTGTCTAGAAAGGAGAAGAAAACTTTTTGTGAATGCTTGGTAAATGTTAAGGTGCCACATGGTTACTCATCCAACATCCGTAGATTGGTATCAATGAAAGATCTGAAGTTGATAGGTCTTAAATCTCATGATTGTCACACTCTAATGCAACAAATATTGCCCGTGGCAATTCGATCTATATTGCCGAAGCATGTAAGGTTTGCAATTACCAGACTTTGTTTCTTTTTCAACAGTCTATGCAGCAAAGTTATTGACCCTAATACTCTCGATAATTTGCAAAGAGAAGTGGTTGTTACCCTATGTCAGCTTGAGATGTATTTCCCTCCTTCGTTCTTTGATATCATGGTACATCTTGTTGTCCACTTGACTAGGGAAGTGAAAATCTTGGGACCGGTTTTCTTGCATTGGATGTATCCCTTTGAACGATACATGAGCGTTTTTAAAGGTGATGTTCGAAACCGTTATCGTCCTGAAGGGAGTATTATTGAAGGTTATGTGGCGAGAGAGGTTATGGATTTCTGCAATGACTTTCTCAGTGGTAATGACACTCCTGATAATGACAAGAATATTGAGGAGGGCAAAGGAATTTTGGGATCACGGGTGAAAGTAATCAGCCGTGAGCAGTTGGAACAAGCTCACTTGTATATTTTACATAATATGGACGAAGTGAGTGTTTATATCGAGGAACATACCAATTTCATAAAGAGACAACATCCTTGAGCAAGTTCAATGTGGCTTGCTAGAGAGCATAATAAGACTTTTACTAAGTGGTTTGAAGATAAAGTCTTACATCAACTATCTCAAACACCAAATGATATTACAGAAACTATAAAATGTCTCGCCTTTAAACCAAAACCGAATGTTATGTCTTATGAAGGGTTTGACATTAATGGATTCACATATTACACAAAGCGCCAAGATGATAAGAGTGTCGTCCAAAATAGTGGGGTCACTCTTCAAGCGTCAACTATGTACTTTGCAAGTGCAAAGGATAAGAGTCCACATGAAGCTAAAATGTCATATTACGGTGTCATTGAAGACATTTGGGAGTTTGACTACATAGATTTCAATATTCTGCTCTTTAAATGTAATTGGGTTGATAACACCAAAGGAGTTATAGTGGATGAATTGGGTTTCACTTTGGTGAACTTTGAAATGATTGGCGAGAAGGCTGAACCATTCATATTGGCATCACAGGCAAAACAAATATTCTATATTGATGATCCTGCAAATGATAAATGGTCGGTTGTTCTTCATGGTAAAAGACAGTTCATTGAAGATCCTATAGATGAAGAAGAGTACTATGATAAGTATGATGACTCCAGTCCATTCTCAGTTGGGTTGCCAACTCCACAAAATATTGAAGCTAATGATGACTTATATGTGCGTGGAGATCACAATGAAGGATTGTTAATTGATAAAAGATCACAATTTTAGAGACATGTATGTTTATACAAATGGTAAATGTTTTCCTTTTTCTAATTTATACAAATTCTAAATGTTTTTCTTTTTCTAGTTGATACAAATGCTAAATGTTTGCCTTTTTTATGACATTTTCAGATGGCTGACCATGATGAGAATGATGTTCATGATGAGCATGTTGTCCATGACGAGCATGGCGAGGATACCAATGTAAGTTCTAAAAACATATCCTGTATTTCTATAAAATTCATTATCTTCTAGTTATGTCATATATCCTATATTTCTATATTGGCCTAATTCAATGTGTTTATTTTTGTCAAATTTTAGGTTGATGATGCACATGTACCCACTGAAGCACTGGAGCAACTTGATGCGCGGAGAGGACATTCCAACTCGAGATATCGTCTACCGTTTCCTCCTCCTCCGCAGTAATATCCTCATCTCTAAACGTTTCTCGTAGGATTCTGAACCCCTCCCTTCCCTCTACTACATCGAAGCCATGCCGCAGTTGAACCCTTTCGCCGAGCCCTACCCGGCCAAGCAGGCGTCGCCTGAAGCACCACCGTCGTCGTCGTCTCCACCTCCATCGCAACTTGCTGTGCTAGTCCTGACAGTTTATCACCCCACATGCCTTCCTCCTCAGTTCCTGCCGCTAGACGACCACACAATGGATCCAAGAGGATTGCAGGTGTTCGCCAAAGACTATAGGCTGAGCTAACTCAATAGTTAACTCAGCCTATAGTCTTTGGCAAACGCCTGCATATCCTCTTGGATCCATTGTGTGGTTGTCTAGCGGCAGGAACTGGGGAGGAAGGCATGTGGGGTCATAAACTGTTAGATATAATTGGGATGTTGATAGTGATGATGAATGATACTTTGTAAATGAATGTTTCTGAATGTTAAAACATGTATTTGAATGATTCTATATGTGTGAACGTGACAATTGAATTGATGTCTGAATGTATCTACTTGTGTGAATCTTTTTATTTTAATTTTGCAGGTTTGTGGCCTGTTTGTAGGCTGATATCAATGGATGTCGTAAACCTGCAGTTCAGAAAACTGAACTACAGGTTCTCATCCTGCTGACCAGCCACAGCAGGCCTGCAAACAGATTTATAAAAAAAAAATAGATATAGACGTCGGTTATTTACCGATAACCGTCAGCACAGACTTACAACGTCGGTTTTTTGTTGAACACCGACGCCAAAAGTGTTCGCGCTACAGGAAATGGGAGTCATCTAGGACACTTTTCTGCGTCGGTTGTTTAGTATATAACCGACGCATAAAGCGTCCTAGATGATGCTGTTTTCTGTGGCGCGAACCCTTTTGGCGTCGGTGTTTTATAATAAACCGACGCCTTTATGTTAAATAGGCGTCGGTTTTTTAACCGACGCTGAAGTGTCCAACCTTTTAGCGGCGCCCACATAGGCGTCGTTCAGAAACCGACGCCAAAGGGGGTTAAACAACCGACACTAAAAGGCACTTCTGTAGTAGTGAAAGCTGATAATCACTTGATATCTTCTTCCTTGTGCTCCAAATTTGTGTCCTATAGCTACTATCTCCTAGAAACAACATAACAACGTCCATCTTAATGGATAGGAGGTCTAAACACTTGATATAGGAATCCAAACTTTATACTTCATTGGATAAGTATTTCTTTCTTCCAATCTATTTCTTTTATATTGTACTTTGTTCTCCTTAACTAATCCTAGGGTTGGAGGCTGTTGAAAGGAGGTTACTTCGAGATACTTCAAGGAGGGTAAGGCTACTCAAGGCGTGCTTGAGATTACTTCAAGAAGGCTTCTTCAAAGGAGGTTGGTGCTACTTCTAGGTGAAGGCTGTCTCAAGGTGGTAGACCTACTTAAAGGAGGTGAAGGCTGCTCCAAAATGTTCATGAGGTTACTTCATGAAGGTTGCTTCAAAGGAGTTTGGAGCTACTTCTAGGTGAAGGCTATCTCAAGGTGGTGCAGCTACTTCAAGGAGGTGAAGGCTTCTCTAAGGTTGCTTGAGGTTACTTCAAGAAGGCTGCTTCAAGGAGGTTGAGGTTACTTCAAGGTCAAGGCTACTTCTAGTGGAAGGTGATTGTAATTTATTGTAACATCCTTGCGAGGTAAAAAAATAAATCACTTTCGAAATCCCAATTGGAAACAATTGGGTAGTGGACTGACAACCTGTGATTCAAAGGTTGGAACCACTTTAAATCGAAGTGTCTTCCTTGTTTCCTCCTCCTTATTTAAATTAAGATTTAAATTAATTTTTAAAAGTACCAAAAGTGCAATTCACCCCCTCTAGATCTTTCAATTTTATATATCGACACAATTTTTTGCAGTAGTCCATGGTTGTACAGACACAGTTTATATATATGGACAAGTTACCTCTTACAATAGGTTTGTGGCATGCTAGCCACTAAATAGTGATGCGTACATCTTTGGGGTATGTTATGTAATATATGTGGCTTTAGGTGGACTCAAATGTAATACTTTTCATCTTTTGAGATTATGTGAAATTAATTTTCATTTCCTACTTTATTTGGTAACTTGGTTGATTAGTATTAGTTCCACATTTTGTTTTGAGTAATCTCAAATTTGTGTGGTGTGAGGCGTCACAATTAAGGTTGGTATCAAAGCTTTAGGTATGTTGATTCTATAGGGACATAGGGCTAGGGTTGTGTCTGTTCTAGTGTCCTCCAGTCTATCTTATGGTAACATCTACCTATGCAGAAGAGGAAGAAGAAGAAGAGAAGAGAAGATGGCTACAGAATACAAAGAGCATGCTACTAAGAGTCGTGTTGCTGCACCAGGTGGTGGTGCAAGGAGGGAGGATAGGGTGGATGTTGTGCCTGAGATGCCCTAGTTTGACCCAGCTATGGTGGTCGATCCTGGTTTTCAATCCATGTTTGGATAGTTCATGGCTACGATGACGCATATGGTGGAAAGAATGCCTCCACTCCAAGCGAGAGAAGTTGTCCCCAATGTGGAATCTTCGGGTTCTGGGAAGACCTTTCAAAGGTTGAGGCATGTAAGGGCAGTTGAGTGTGCAGGTATGATAGACCCTACAGATGCAGATATGTGGTTTATAGAGCTAGAGAAGGGCTTCAAGATGCTCAACATCCCAGATGAGGATAAGGTGAAGCATGTAGTGTACCCATTGAAAGGGAGTGATGCCCATTGGTGGGATATTGAGGAGGAGAAAAAGCCTGGTGTTGTCATTATTTGGGAAGATTTTAGGAGGGAGTTTTCAACCATTACTTCCCTTTGACCTCCCTAGATGAGAGTATTATGCATATCTTGATGATTAGATAGGGATCTATGTCATCAACAAGTATGAATCTAAGTTTGAGGAACTTCTGAGGTTTTGTTTGCATATGGAAGCTACAAACAAGGAGAGGATATGACAGTTTGATAAGGGTTTGAGCACTGAGTTGACAACCACAGTATAATCTTTAGAGAACAGAGAGAAGTTTTCCACAATCGTGGAGTCAGTCAGAAGAGTGGAGCGGTCAGTGGCAGAGAAGTGTGTGATGAATGTCAAGAAGAGGCATGTACAATATCAAGGATAGTTGTCTAGAGGCTTTAAGAAGCCTAGGTTTTCAACACCACCGTCACAGTAGAGATCGATGAGTCAGTTGCAATGGTCACTGAGAAGAGTCATAGGTCATAGCATTCCACCAATAGGAGCACATAGTGATGCATCAACGTTAGTGATAGGGCCATCTAGGTCATGGTATAATAGCAAGACTTGCTACAAGTGTGGACAGGTTGGGCATACAAAATGGTTTTTCCTGATAAAGGATGAAGAGGTTACCCAACAAATGAGATAGAGTCAACAAGGGTCACAATAGCAAAAGCTATTCTACAATGACAGAGGATGTGATCGTGCATTCTAGGCAATCCAATAGAGGATTTGAGCGATAATGGGAAAAGGCTCTATTATATGTTATGAGTCATCCTGAAGGAGTTGTCAATCCATGAGTCATGACAGATTAGATGGAGTTATTTTATTCTAATTTGTCTTCTTCTTGCTTTATATCTATTCTGGGTGACCCAGGTGTGACTCACTCTTTTATCACCAGAGAAGTGATTGCTAGTTGACCTTTGCTTATTAGTCATAGACATGATATTCTTCTCTTAGAAACCCCTTTGGTTGGTTCCATTGAGTTGCAGGAGGTGTGTCCTTCCTGCATTCTTTCTTTCTCAGGATGCAACATTCAAGTGGATCTTATACTACTTGATATGCATGGATTGGATGTGATCCTTCAAATGGATATTTTAAAGAAATATCAGGTGGTTTTGGATTGTAGTTCCAAGGTGGACATGTTTTTCAATGGTAATGAGACGTGGGTCTTCCAAGGAGATAGGAAGATCCTTCCAACCTAATGATGGTGGCAGAGTAGCTGATGAGGCAGGGTTGTGATGCATTCTTGGTGCATGTGGTGGATATCAAGGTGAAGAGTCTAAGTATTTAGGAGGTTCTAGTTGTATGTGACTTTGAATACGTGTTTCCAAACAAGTTTCTAGGCGTTCCCCCACCCAGAGAGATTTATTTTGAGATCAATTTGGTTCCAGGTATGCAATGAATAGCACATACACTATATGAAATGGCACCATATGAGATGCAAGAGATGAAGAAGCAGTTGCATGAGTTTCTTGAGAAGGGTTTTATCACACCAACCATGTCTCCTTGGGGTCCTCTCGTGTTGTTTGTTAAGAAGAAGGATGGATCAACGTGGTTGTGCATTGATTACAAATAGTTGAACAAGGTGACAATCAAGAATAAGTATCCTTTGCCATGGATAGATAATTTGTTTGATCAATTGAGGGGTGATGCAATCTTCTCAAAGATAGACCTAAGGTCAAGTTATCACCAATTGTAGATCAAGATGGATGACATACCAAAGTCAACTTTAGGACGAGGTATGGTAGGCTAACCAATGCACCAACAGTGTTCATGGATTTGATGAACAGAGTGTTAAGACCTTTCCTTGACTAGTTCATAGTGGTGTTCATCAATGACATCCTAATCTCCTCCCATGATAGCCAAAACCATGAGAAACATCTAAGATAGGAGTTGACCTTGTTGAGATAGCACCAACTATATGCCAAGTTCAGCAAATGTGAGTTCATATGTGAATTAGACCATAATGAACTATGAATTGATGATAAATGAACATAATGATCATGTCATGAATAAAAAGGATAATTTTGGTAGTTTTAGTATAAAGAGCATATTGGACTTAATTGATGGCTAATTGTGCCTTTAATCCGAAATTAAGGTTAAATGTTGTTAAAGGATAACCTTAATATATTTTGTGAAGAATAGATGAGGTAATTAGAGTTTATGAAGTAATAGTATAAATGAAGTGAAACCCTAATTGCAATGAAAATCTTAAAAGTGGATTAGAAACCCTAGGAAGCGAGCATGGTTCGATAGATCTTGATGGCCTAATCAATGATGGGAAATTATATGCATATTTCAGGATCTTGTTGTATGTGCTTGCTTTCTTGGATTTCTTACTTGCATGGAATATTTCTATCTCAAATCAGTTGAACATGTATGTGGTTAAATATGATTAATCACATTAGTTTCCCAAATGTTTTTTCAGATGACTAATTGCATTGAATGCAACCTATCAGTTTGGATGTTCATAACTTGAAATTATAAAGACACTATTATTATCACAATTGTAAAATAAATGTACATTCTCGCACCTACATGTCACCCTGATGGATGATGCAAAAAGGTCAAGCCCAGGAGGGAAGACCAATGGGCACCATGAGTGGTGACCCCAGGCACCAAGCTCGGGATTGAGAAGGTGGCCTATGATATTGCATGACTAAAGGGTATCATGAAGGGTGACCCTAGGAACAAAGCTTGGGATTGAGAAGGTGGCCTTAAGTCAATGGCAAAAGAGAAACCCTAAGGTGGGTATGCTAGGGTTAGGGCAAAAGCGGTGGAGAATGTCATATTGAAAGCGTAATTTGGCATGTTAATTAACTTGATTGTGATATTTAGATTGTTAGCCATATTTGCAAAATTTTGGTTGTCCCCACATACCGACATATTTCGATACGCTGACCGATGTTTTGTTTGTCGGCATTTTAGGTACAAGATTGAAAAAGACAAACAGTATAGTGGCATATGTGGAATTAAATAAGAGTTACAGTACAAAGGAAGATTAGTTAGAATAGACTCCTGATGTGGATAGAAATAGATATCCCAATTTTTGAAAAAGGTATGCAAAGTTTTATTTCATTACAGCCTTTAAATTTAGTTGGTAAAATTTGATAATTGTTATTGATAATTTTTCAAACATTTGATCCTATTAATTGGGATAATGGCTCTGACCTCTTGGTCTCCCTTAATTGGGGGTTACTGGGAGGTGGGGTCGTTACAAGTATAGTGTCCACTTGGTGTCCTGGGTACATACATGTGATGAGACATATAATCCTAAGCCCAAACCCTTTTGTTTTGGTGGAATATGAACAGTTTTTGTATGCTCTTGTCATCTAGGACATAGGCCTTGATCTGAGAAAATATGCATTTCCCATGATCGTTGGGTGAATCGCTCAACGTCATATGTGGGATGGAAAAATCATCTTCTTTGTGGAAGAACATAGATGATGATGGCAAGATGTATCATCTCGAAGTTGAGATAGAGGCCGTGGCATACAACTCACAAAAACATAATTAACTAATGTGGAAGCGTTCACTAAGCAGCGGATTATTAAAAATCACTAAAAATAAAACCTTTTTTATAAAGAGATGCATCAAAGAAAAACTTTCTCACATAGAACCAAAGTAGCCCATTTACATTCTGGTTTACAGATACATGTCATGTATCATCTCTTTCTGTGAATTACAAGAATCAGTTGCCCTATTAAACGATGTACAGGCAGTATGAAAATCTCGAGGCACTGAGCCAAAATCTCAAAAGCACTAACTACTACTCCAAGGACCTGAGAGTACAAAGATGACACATATAACTCTATCTACATCTATACAAGGCATAACAGCCAGTGTCTCCACCTGAGACTTCACTGCTGTCCCTGCTGTTGTTGTTGTTGTCTTTCTCCTACTGAAGGATTTTTGCCTCCTCGTCCACGTCCACCTAAAACTGTGATTCCCATGGGGGTGAGACTATTGTAAATTGCCCTAGCGAGAGATATAACTCTCCGCCAGAAATATTATTATTGCATTTTAAGAAGATAAATATGCACATAGGAATCATATTTGATTGACAACAGCTAATTCAATGTCTACCAAATTAGAATATTATTCTTATCTAAAACATTGCAACTATAACTTGGAAGAGCCTCATGTCACTTATTCACTAAGGAATATGAAGAACATGTATAACATTTCTTCACTTCAGAATCATTACCACAACATTAACTCTCTTCAGGTTTAGGTCATATATCCAAATCTTGGCATTGTCATTGGGGAGTCATGGCCTGTAGCCATACTCTTTTCACAAAGTGTTGGGATCTTAGTCCTTCAACTCATCAAGTACATTTCCACTTCTTAATAAGTTCATTATCATGATTATAGAATCTGGGTATTTGAACCCATAACTCACCATAGAACACTTGTTACCACTTATTAGGTAACTTCGTACCTTCATTTCATCTGACCAAGGACATTATAAATCTTGCTACACAATGTATTGCACATAGTACCCAAAGTTCAATGATTCTTACTACACATGGCATATGAAGGCTTATAAAGCCTATAAAAACATTCTCAATAAACAAACATCATAGCCCATACCTGGCTATGCATCTCATCTCATCATCCCTGCATGATTAATATTCATGATAACAATTATAATGCTTTCAAATCAGTATCATACAACACTAAGTAGTATCACTATTCCCTTTTTAGGGTTCATGATTTCTCTTTCATATCAGTACCATACAAACACTAAGTAATACCACTATTCCCTCTTTAGGGTTCATGGTATCTCTTTTATATCAGCACTATACAAAACAAGGGTTATCTTATTACATTCATAACTCATCAATTTGTATTGGAGTTTCACATAGGATTACTCTATGTTAAGACTTCACATAGCATCATCTTGTACTAGGGTTTCACATAGCATTACCCTGTATTAGGGTTCATATAGCATTAACTTATGTTAGGGTTTCACATAGCATTTCCCTGTATTAGGGATTCACATAGCAAGGAATCAATATGAATAACATAAGTATTCAATCATACTTATTTATTCTCATCATTCATCATTGAATGTATTATCAACAAAAAGTATGAGTTTCTCTCTCATCTTTATCAGAATATGATCGTATCATAGTCCATTGATTTGGATTAACCTTTTCATAAGGCATGTTAGCCTACATTCAATAGGGTGCATTACATCTCAATGTAATCACTGGCATGACACATCTCATGGGTCATTCATCCAATTGCATTTGGACTTATAACACATCAAGGTATGTCAATATTGGAGAGTTGGATGTGATATCTATCATATCTTGATGTATGACTTCCCTCAACACCTTTATCTTACTTGAGTTTATACACTTATCTTGTATTAGGGTATTCCCCATCCTAATATTTTATGCACTAGTTCATCACATTTATCATGTAAGGTATTGGTCATTAGTCACTCACTTAGATTATACAATCGTTGCCAATACTATGGACTCATCCTTGAGTCAGGAACTATTAATATAAGGATATCCATCATCAACCTCTCTAGGGGTTACATTTGTCATAACATTAATCACTATTCCATTATTAGGAATAGTATTCTCCATATTTATAACTTGAGGGTTCACATAGCATATTCCATACATTTATGGATTTCACATAGTATTACTCTTCAATAGAGTTCTACATAATCATCCTTCTATATCTATGTTTCACCTAGTATTATGTGAAATTAGGATTTCACAACACATCACCCAGTGCTAGGTCTTCACATAGGATTAGTGGCACTACCCTATATTAGGGTTTCATGAACCTTTCCCCAATTTAGGGATTAAGGTTTTCTATTCACATACAAGTAGGGTTTCTCTTTCCTCATAACTGAATTAGGGTTAGGATGTACAATTACCATTAAATTAGGGTTTCCTTCGTTGTTACACTAACTTAGGGTTACATCATCACCCTGGATTTATGATAACACACAACTTTTCTCTAGATTAGGGTTTCACGCATAGCTTTGTTCTAATTAGGGTTTCACACATAGCATTGCTCTATTTAGGGTTTCACACATAGCATTTCCCTAATTAGGGTTTCACACAACTTTTCTCTAATTAGGGTTTCACACATAGCATTGCTCTAAATAGGGTTTCACACATTGCATTGCTATAAATAGGGTTTCACACATTGCATTGCTCTAATTAGGGTTTCACACGTAGCTTTGCTCTAATTAGGGTTAGGGCTCATTTATTAGGGTTTCATGATATCATTATTATGGATCAACCCTTATCACATAGTTTACTCATAATGAGAGGATTAGGACTTAATTATATTAAGCATTCATCTCTCTCGTTCTCTCTCTCATCCTCTTTAGGATGTTAACTACTCCGAGATTAATCTGGGTGAACTCTTCACTTGAGTACACATAGCTAGGGTTAACCTTCACAATCATCATGGGTCTACATATTTAATAATCACATAGCTGATTGACCTTTGATCATATTAGATGTCCAAATGGTCTAATCAATTAAACCATCAATTATATAAGGAATTCAAAAGAATTGACCAATTAAACTTTCAATTCCACAAAGTGATCAATTGGGTTAACCATTGAAATCTTCAATTGCATTAAGTATCTAAATAGGTTCACCATATTGGACCTTCAATTGCATGAGATATACAAATGGATTAACCATGTTTATCTTCAAAAAGTTAATTACTTAGACCCTCAATGATCTTGGTTCTCATACATCAATAGGTTGAAAACCAATTGAACACGTTATACTTGAAACCAATTGGACAAAGTAGTATTGAAATCGTTTGCACTTTGGGTCTCCAAATGGTTTGACATCGTTTGGTACCAAATGGTCTTGAGACCGTTTGGACCCAAACGGTCTTGAAATTGTTTGGTCCAAACCTTCTCAAAACCGCATGGACCAAAAAGGTACTTCGACACTCAATCGATTCAAAGTTTCAATCCGTGGACCAATTATAAATTGAATCACTAAAGCATTCATTGGACCACTGAATCACCATTCAATTAGACCTTCGATTTAGGGTTTTGAACCCAATTGAACTAGGTTTGATAATCAAGAAACCATCACTTAGGGTTTGAAATTGAGGATCCATCAATGGTTGACATTGTGGAACCAAATCAATTGAAATCAATGAACTATCATCATCACATGATATGACCTGACCTCAAACGGTCTTGAATGACCACCAAACGGTCTTGAGACTGTTTGGTTGATCTCCAAACGGTCTTGAGACCGTTTTCCAATTCCATCATCAAAACCAATGACATCCAATTAGGGTTTTGGACCATTGAATTGATTATCAAATCAGCACTTAGTTGCAATTCAATTTTGTACCTTTGGACCTTCAAACACTTAGTCACACTTAATCCTAGACCTCCAAACGGTCTTGGGTGACCCCCAAACTGTCTTGAGACCGTTTGGGTTATCCCCAAATGGTTTTGAAACCGTTCGGGTCAATCAACCCAAAATAACATCTCAATCAATTTTAAAATCAGCACTTAGCCGATTAGCGTTTGCAATTAAGGAATCATTCACATTTGAAACCTTCATGATCAAACCAATTGAAACCATTGGATCAAGATCCAAGCACCACAGCATATATCTTCAAACGGTCAACCATCTCAAATGGTCAACCATTCCAAACGGTTTGGAAACCAAACCACCAAACGGTTTGCAAACCATTTGGTTACCAAACGGTTTGGTGAAACCGTTTGGACTCAACATTGAAACTGTTTTCCCTAGATATTTAGGGAGGTGTGTGCTTATGATGGTTTCATCATCATAAAGCTCCAAACTCACGAAATCTATGGCGATTTCCATGGAGATTTCATTAATCAATCAAACTTAATTTCAGAAATGTAGAAATGATCACCAATTGATAAGGAATTGATTGCAATAATAATATTAAGGGTTCAAGTTATAAAATCTGCCTCCAATTGAGCTCCAAAGCTCCAGGATCACAGAAACAATGGTGGATGAAACTCCTTTCACTATTCCAAGGGTCGTCCTCAAGCTTTGAGTGAAAAGAATTGGTTAGAATTGAAGAGGGGATCGAGATATGAAGAATTCATGCATTGATTTTCGATTTTCACCATGGATTCAAGGTGAAAGGAGGTCAAGAACCTTACCAACAGGTTGGGGGTCGTCCTCCTGATCCTCCACAGCTCCTTGGTCGTTTTACAAGCAAGGGGAAAGAAAAGAATCCGAAAAATCCTTTCTTTTGGCTTGGAAAGGGTACTTTTATAAGAAAATTGATGAGAGAGAAAATTCTTTATAAAAGTCTTTTAATTCAAAAATTGTTGCCACCATTTCTCCCTTGGTTTCTTGCATGCAAGGTCATCTTTATCCCCAATGAGTTCCCTTCCATTATCCATGAATTAAGCGAGAAGAAATTAAGCACCTTAACCCTTATAATAAGAATATCCATATTTGAGTGGAAATTCTTTTTCTTATTATAATGGTGAGTGGAATTTCACCTCCTTAGGATATGCTCGTGCCTTTGCAAGTCTTTAAGCTCATCCAAACACATATGAATTCAATCATTTTAATTTTGGTTGAAAGCCCTTTAATTAATGCATTCATTTTTGCCCTAAATTGAATTAGGGTTTCACTCAGGATTAAATCTTGATTATTTTAATATCAAGATTCTCTCTCCTCCAAATTAATTCAAATGAGGTGCCCCTCTCATTTTATTTTCTCTACATGATGACAAGAAACATTAGGGACCTTGCTGAAGTGTTAATTTGCATATTGAACCCTAGGTTTTGGGTAAATTGCACATTACACCAAAACTAGGTTTTAATGCACAAGGATTGCTTTACAAGCTTAATCTTGGTGCCCAAGTTTGTGAAAACCATACCACTACATCATATTCATTCTTATGATGTCTCAAAATCAGAGGAGCATCTTATCATGCAACATTTGCAATTTAACCTCTCAACTTGGGTAATTTGCACTTTAGTCCAAAATAAGCAAACATTTATTCAACTTTGTTCAAACAGGACCAAAATTGAAACATAAGTTTCTCATGAGCCCTAAATACTTTTCCCAAGATAAGATTCAACCTTATTAGGAAAAAGATCTAGGGTTAACACATAACCTAGGTCAGGGATGTTACAAATTATCCAACCCTTACAAGGATTTCATCCCCGAAATCCCAGGAAAAAGGAGGAACGAATTTATTCATTTGTCATACTCTCAAGACTCCACATAATATCTTAATATCATGGATGTATCATGGATATGTAATCCACATAAGGTTCCTTTCACTGGTTCAACCTTATCAATGTTTATGTTCATGCAAATCATAAACCCCTAACATATGATGTCCATATTATTGAAAGGAAAAAGCATAAAAGAGCATACTTCTATCCTCACCCAAGAATATTTATCAAAAGGAAAAACATATATATCTAATAGAGATAATTCACTCAGTAATCCTTTATTCATAAAGTTCACTGAGCAAATTCTATTTAATTGGGAATGTTCACTTAATTTCCTTTTTGTTGGGAATGTTCACATAGCTTTTCCTTTTTGTTGAGAATGTTCACATAGCTCTTCGTTTTAGTTGGGAATGTTCACATAGCTTTTTCTTTTTGTTGAGAATGTTCACATAGCTCTTCTTTTTAGTTGGGAATGTTCACATAGCTTTTCCTTTTTGTTGAGAATGTTCACATAGCTCTTCTTTTTAGTTGGGAATGTTCACATAGCTTTTCCTTTTTGTTGAGAATGTTCACATAGCTCTTCTTTTTTTTGTTGGGAATGTTCACATAGCTTTTCCTTCTTGTTGATAATGTTCACATACCTCTTCTTTTTAGTTGGGAATGTTCACATAGCTTTTCCTTTTTGTTGAGAATGTTCACATAGCTCTTCTTTTTTAAATTACAATATACTCTCTAGATTGTTTCAGAATGACACTTGATCAGAGTAATAAAAAAGATAACAATCTAAGAGTTTCATACTTGCCTTATCTTCAATAATCATATACCTGGCCTAGGTATATAAGTGTTGAGATTAGGTAGTGTGCACTTTATTTGCTATTATATTCCTCACTTTTTATATCATTATACACACAAGATTTTCCATTTCCTAGATTTTATCCAGGCATCACTTCTATATCTCATCTTGTATCACAAAGATAAGAGAGAATATAAAGCATTTTAAGAAATACTGAGTAAAATGTAGATTCTCATCTTCCTTGTGTCCTTATAGGACTAGTCAAAGGAAGTTTAAAAATAACTACTTTCATATCTTTAACACATACAATCATGATATCAAGTATCAATACAAAACTATTTCATCTGACCTATCTGGGACGTCTGTCCACGTCCTCTATTGTTACTAGAAAACTTCCTCCTTTGTAGTCCTTGCTGACTCTGCCCCTGAGGTTGAGTCATCATTGAATTCCCGCCTGGACAATCCTTTATTAGATGTCCCAGTTGTCTACATTGATAATAGATCCTAGGTGCAAAATAGGGTCTGTGAGGTCCAGATACCGATGTTGATGCTATGTTGGAGGCTCTATTTGGAACATTACTACGATCCCTATCCCTACTTGACATCCATTGTGTCTGGGTATGGAATCTTGATGATGTTGTCAGTGCAGAAAATCTCAGCTTCTTAAAACTTTCGGACCGTTGTTTTTGAGTCTGGGTGTACACCTTCTTGCCACTAATCTATCGTTTCTCAATTTCAGACCTCTCTATCCTACTTACTAACTCCACAAAGGTATCAAACCTCCCCCTGTTCTCTAAAGCAAACACAATAGTGGTTAGTTCAATGTTCAACCCCTTCTCAACATGTCGAATTCTTTCCTCATCACTAACTGTCATTTGCGGACAAAACCGCAACAACTCCATGAACTTAGCTTCATATTCACTAACGTTCATCTGTCCTTGTTTGATCCTCTCAAATTGAGAGATCTTCTCATCTAGATACGTCTTAGGGAAGTATCTACTGACGAATTCTCGTCGGCAAACCTCCCATCCAATTTCTTCACCTGGTCTCTTATCTTCTTCTATCATCCACCAATGACCAACACTCCCTTTTAGGAGGTACACAACATGTCTTACCTTTTCAGCTTCAGGGATATCAAGGATCATGAAAGCCTTTTCCAGTTCTGTCAGCGACAAATCAGCATCTGCCGAATCAGATGTACTAGCATAATCTATGGCTCCAACCTAACAAAGTCTCTCAAAATTCTTGCCGGCTCCATAGCCCTCCAGGTGAGCTGATGCCCTAAGTGCAGGTATTTGCATCCTATCTAACATGTGAGTCATGGCAGCCATAAACTGCCCAAACATCGCTTGGAGGGTTGGGTTCCCCATGTCAGCTTGATTGAACTGGGGCTGTTCAGGTACGGACTCCTCTCTATCATGGTCTCCTACACCTCCTCCTGGTGCAGCAGTGCTGCCCTCAACATCATGTTCTTCATGTGGTCCAGACATCTTCAAGTTCTTCTTCTCCTATGGGAGTAGAAGATACTATCAGATAAGCTGGAAGACACTTAGAATAGACTCTACAACCTTAGTCCTATGTCTCTGTAGCCTCAGCGAACCTAGATCTCTGATACCACTTAATTGTGGCATACAACTCACAAAAACATAATTAACGAATGCGGAAGCGTTCACTAAGCAGCAGATTACCAAAAATCACTAAAAATTAAAACCTTTTTGTCAAGAGATCCATCAAAGAAAAACTTTCCCACATAGAACCAAAGTAGCTCATTTACATTCTGGTTTACAGATACATGTCATGTATCATCTCTTTCTATGAATTACAAGCATCGGTTACCCTGTCAAACTAAGTACAGGCTGAATGAAAATCTCGAGGCACTGAGCCAAAATATCAAAAGCACTAACTACTACACTGAGGACCTGAGAGTACAAAGATGACACATAGGACTCTATCTACATCTATACAAGGCATAATAGCCAGTGTCTCAACCTGAGACTTCACTGTTGTCGTTGCTGCTGTTGTTGTTGTCTTTCTCGTACTGAAGGATTTCTGCCTCCTCGTCCGCGTCCACCTAAAAATGTGATTCCCACGGGGGTGAGACAATTGTAAATTGCCCCAGCGAGAGATATAACTCTCTGCCAGAAACATTATTATTGTAGCTTAAGAAGATAAATATGCACATAGGATTCATATTTGATTGACAGCAGCTAATTCAATATCTAACAAATTAGAATATTATTCTTATCTAAAACATTGCAGCTATAACTTGAAAGAGCCTTGTGTCACTTATTCACTAAGGAATATGAAGAACATGTATAACATTTATTCACTTAAGAATCATTACCACAGAATTAACTCTCTTCAGGTTTAGGTCATATATCTAAAGCCTGGCATTTCATTGGGGAGTCATGGCCTGTACCCATACTCTTTTCACAAAGTGTTGGGATCTTAGTCCCTCATCTCATCAAGTACATTTCCACTTCTTAATAAGTTCATTATCATGATTATAGAATCTGGGTATTTGAACCCATAACTCACCATAGAACACTTGTTGCCACTTATTAGTTAACTTCATACCTTCATATCATCTGACCAAGGACATTATAGATCATGCTACACAAAGTATTGCACACAGTACACAAAGTTCAATGATTCTTACTACACAAGGCATATGAAGGCTTATAAAGCCTATAAAACATTCTCAATAAACAAACATCATAGCCCATACCTGGCTAAGCATCTCATATCATCATCCCTGCATGATTAGTATTCATGATAACAATTATAATGCTTTCAAATCAGTATCATACAACACTAAGTAGTATCACTATTCCCTTTTTAGGGTTCATGATTTCTCTTTCATATCAGTACCATACAAACATTAAGTAATACCACTATTCCCTCTTTAGGGTTCATGGTATCTCTTTTATATCAACACTATACAAAACAAGGGTTATCTTATTCATTCATAACTCATCAATATGTATTAGAGTTTCACATAGGATTACTCTATGTTAAGACTTCACATAGCATCATCTTGTACTAGGGTTTCACATAGCATTACCCTGTATTAGGGTTCACATAGAATTCACTTATGTTAGGGTTTCACATAGCATTACCCTGTATTAGGGATTCACATAGCAAGGAATCAATATGAATAACATAAGTATTCAATCATACTTATTTATTCTCATCATTCATCATTGAATGTATTATAAACAGAAAGTATGAGTTTCTCTCTCATCTTTATCAGAATATGATTGAATCATAGTCCATTGATTTGGATGAACCTTTTCATAAGGCATGTTAACCTACATTCAACAGGGTGCATTACATCTCAATGTAACCATTGGCATGACACATCTCATGGGTCATTCACCCAATTGCATTTGGACTTATAACACATCAAGGTATAGCAGTATTGGAGAGTTGGATGTGATATCTATCATATCTTGATGTATCACCTCCCTCAACACCTTTATCTTACTTGAGTTTATACACTTAGATTGTATTAGGGTATTCCCCATCCTAATATTTTATGCACTAGTTCATCACATTTATCATATAAGGTATTGGTCATTAGTCACTCACTTAGATTATACAATTGTTGCCAATACTATGGATTCATCCTTGAGTTAGGAACTATTAATATAGGGATATCCATCATCAACCTCTCTAGGTGTTACATTTGTCATAACATTAATCACTATTCCATTATTAGGAATAGTATTCTCCATATTTATAACTTGAGGATTCACATAGCATATTCCATACATTTATGGATTTCACATAGTATTACTCTTCAATAGAGTTTTACATAATCGTCCTTCTATATCAAGGTTTGACCTAGAATTATATGAAATTAGGATTTCACAACACATCACCCAGTGCTAGGTCTTCACATAGGATTAGTGGCACTACCCTATATTAGGGTTTCATGCACCTTTCCCCATTTTAGGGATTAAGGTTTTCTATTCACGTCCAAGTAGGGTTTCTCTTACTTCATACCCGAATTAGAGTTAGGATGTACAATTCCCATTAAATTAGGGTTTCCTTCGTTTTTACACTAACTTAGGGTTACATCATCACCCTGGATTTATGATTACACTCAACTTTGCTCTATATTAGGGTTTCACACATAGCTTTGTTCAAATTAGGGTTTCACACATAGCATTGCTCTAATTAGGGTTTCACATATAGCATTGCTCTAATTAAGGTTTCACACATAGCTTTTCTTTAATTAGGGTTTCACACATAGCATTTCTCTAATTAGGATTTCACACATAGCATTGCTCTAATTAGGGTTTCACATATAGCTTTGCTCTAATTAGTGTTAGGGCTCATTTATTAGGGTTTCATGATCTCATTATTATGGATCAATCCTTATCACATAGTTTACTCATAATGAGAGAATTAGGGTTAATTATATTAAGCATTCATCTCTCTCATTCTCTCTCTCATCCGCTTTAGGATGTTAACTACTCCAAGATTAATCTAGGTCAACTCTTCCCTTGAGTACACATAGCTAGGGTTTACCTTCACAATCATCATGGGTCTACATCTTTAATAATCACATAGCTGATTGACCTTTGATCATATTAGATGTCCAAATGGTCTAATCAATTAAACCATCAATTATATAAGGAATTTAAAAGAATTGACCAGTTAAACTTTCAATTCCACAAAGTGATCAATTGGGTTAACCATTGAAATCTTCAATTGCATTAAGTATCTAAATAGGTTCACCATATTGGACCTTCAATTAAATGAGATATTCAAAAGGATTAACCATGTTGATCTTCACAAAGTTAATTACTTAGACCCTCAATGATCTTGGTTCTCATACATCAATCGGTTGAAAACCAATTGAACAAGTTATACTTGAAACCAATTGGACAATGTAGTACTAAAACCGTTTGCACTTTGGGTCTCCAAACGGTTTGAGATCATTTGGTACCAAATGGTCTTGAGACTGTTTGGTCCCAAACAGTCTTGAGACCGTTTGGTCCAAACCATCTCAAAACCGCATGGACCAAAAAGGTACTTCAACACTCAATCGATTCAATGTTTCAATCCATGGACCAATTATAAATTGAATCACTAAAGCATTCATTGGACCACCGAATCACCATTCAATTAGACCTTCGATTTAGGGTTTTGAACCCAATTGAACTAGGTTTGATAATCAAGAAATCATCACTAAGGGTTTGAAATCGAGGATCCATCAATGGTTGGCACTGTGGAACCAAATCAATTGAAATCAATGAACTATCATCATCAAATGATATGACCTGACCTCAAATGGTCTTGAATAACCACCAAATGGTCTTGAGACCATTTTGTTGATATCCAAATGGTCTTGAGACTGTTTTCCCATTCCATCATCAAAAACCATGACATCCAATTAGGGTTTTGGACCATTGAATTGATTATCAAATCAGCACTTAGTTGCAATTCAATTTGGTACCTTTAGACCTTCAAACACTTAGCCAAACACAAAACTAGACCTCCAAACGGTTTTGGGTGACCCCCAAACAGACTTGATACCGTTTGGGTGATCCCCAAATGGTTTTGAAACTGTTTAGGTCAATCAACCCAAAACACCATCTCAATCAATTTCAAAATCAGCACTTAGCCGATTAGGGTTTGCAATTAAGGAATCATTCACATTTGAAACCTTCAAGATCAAACCAAGTGAAACCATTGGATAAAGATCCAAGCACCACATAATATATCTTCAAATGGTCAACCATTCCAAACGGTTTGAAAACAAAACCACCAAACGGTTTGGTGAAACCGTTTGGACTCAACATTGAAACTGTTTGCCCTACATATTTAGGGAGTTGTTTGCTTATGATGATTTCATCATCATCAAGCTCCAAACTCACGAAATCTACTGTGATTTCCATGGAGATTTCATCAATCAATCAAACTTAATTTCGGAAATGTAGAAATGATCACCAATTGATAAGGAATTGATTGCAATAATAAAATTAAGGGTTCAAGTTACAAAACCCGCCTCCAATTGAGCTCTAAAGCTCCAAGCTCACCGCAAAAATGGTGGATGGAACTCCTTTCACTATTACAAGGGTCTTCCTCAAGCTTTGAGTGAAAAGAATTGGTTAGAATTGAAGAGGGGGTCGAGATATGAAGAATTCATGCATTGATTTTTTATTTTCACCATGGATTCAAGGTGAAAGGAGGTCAAGAACCTTACCAACAGGTTGGGGGTCGTCCTCCTGATCCTCCACAGCTCCTGGGTAGTTTTACAAGCATGGGGAAATAAATGAATCCGAAAAACCTTTGTTTTGGCTTGGAAAGGGTACTTTTATAAGAAAATTGACGAGAGAGAAAAATCTTTATAAAAGTCTTTTAATTCCAAAATTGTTGCCTCCACTTCTCTCTTGGTTTCTTTCATGCAAGGTCATCTTTATCCCCACCGAGTTCCCTTCCATTATCCATGAATTAAGGGAAAAGAAATTAAGCACCTTAACCCTTATAATAAGAATATCCATATTTGAGTGGAAATTCATTTTCTTATTATAATGGTGAGTGGAATTTCACCTCCTTAGGATATGATCATGCCTTTGCAAGGATTTAAGCTCATCCACACACATCTGAATTCAATCATTTTCATTTTGGTTGAAATCCCTTTAATTAATACATTCATTTTTGCCCTAAATTGAATTAGGGTTTCACTTAAGATTAAATCTTGATTATTTTAATTTCAAGATTCTCTCTCCTCCAACTTAATTTAAATGAGGCGCCCCTCTCATTTTATTTGCTCTACATGATGCCAAGAAACATTAGGGACCTTTCTGAAGTGGTAATTTGCATATTAAACCCTAGGTTTTGGGTAAATTGCACATTACACCAAGACTAGGTTTTTTTTGGTCGAAAAACTAGGTTTTAATGCACAAGGATTGCTTTACAAGCTTAATCTTGGTGCCCAAGCTTGTGAAAACCATACCACTACATCATATTCATTCTTATGATGTCTCAACATCATAGGAACATCTTATCATGCAACATTTGCAATTTAACCCCTCAACTTCGGTAATTTGCACTTTAGTCCAAAATTAGCAAACATTGCTTCAACATTGTTCAAAAAAGACCTAAATTGAAACATATATTTCTCATGAGCCCTAAATACTTTTCCCAAGATAATATTAAGTATTTAATCAGCCTTAATAGGCAAAAAATCTAGGGTTAACACATAACCTAGGTCAGGGATGTTACACAAACTATGGTGGCACTCATGCTATCATCATGGACCATGACAATGACATGCCCCAACCGATACTTGATATTTTGATGTAGTCATGGGGAAACACCTAATTTTGGTGAATACATGGCCTTCCCAAAATAATGTTTAAGGAAGGACTCATATACATGATCATAAACAAAATTCATATTTTTTCTGGTATGTTTTGTGGTTCAATTTACGATCTCCCTTAATATGTCTTCTAACACCATGTTGCTTTCTTAATTTTCTGTTGTACCTCTAAGGGATCCCTTCCCATAGTAATAAAAATCTTAGGGGACATATGTTGGGGCATGCCTGATTTCTGATGAAGAAGGGAGGAATTTTGATACCTTTACAGACAAAAGTAACTAACATTGTTTGGTTTGGGTCCCTCCCTCGAATATCTAATCTTAAAAAATGGAGGCCATTTGTGGAGTCATAATCAACCTAGTTGTAGTGTTGAAGAACTTTTGGTTTCACATCACTAAAGACATGGGATCCTTTGTGAGTATTCATTACAACCTCAACATGGATGGTAGACCTTGCATTACCTATGATATGGACACCTCCCCCCTGACATATTAAGGAATTGAATTATACATGGGACCTCAGAATTGATCACTTCATAAAGCTCTACAGTTGGAGTCACTTTCTTGGTGTTGATGGTAGGGATGAAAATTTTCTTTTCTTCTCTTTAGGTGTATCAACAGGAACTCTTTATTAGGTGTTTATCTCTATTTTTCCTTTATTAAGGGTTGAAGGAACATATGCAAAGGTGATGTAACACACCATCAATGTTGTTGATGAATTAGGTGCTTTGAATAGAAACATCACGGTGAGGGTGGTGAAAATAACCATGGTAGGTCGAGGAAGCACAATAAGTTGGGCATTTGTTGGGACATGCTCTTTAAGTGTCCACACTAGAAAGCAGTTAAGCCTTGAATGTTTCCTTGCTATGCTTACTGGCCTTAGAGTTCTTATGGGGATCTCTAGTGTTTCCTCCTAGATAGTCACAATAGTATGAGAACTTCAGGAACATTTCTTGAGAGTTAGTTTAAAGGGGCCAATAAGCCAAGGAGTTATACTTTTAGCTGGTAATATGATAGACACAACCTTGGATGGTGACAATATTTATTCACGTATGGTTGTATTGACCTCATACTATTTTATTAGGTCTTGAAAAGAATGTTTGAGTGTAATGCAAGTGTCTGATGTGTGCCCCTTGTCTTGGTGAGATTGAGAAAAGATATTAGCATTATAACTCCTTGGAAAGGGATTTGGTTGGTCTCTTATGGTAGGAAATTTTACCACATGTTTTATGGTAGAGAGTATAGAGATATATAAAGCTCCCAAGTGTATGAACTTTCTTTTTGTCTTAGTAGACTCTTCTATTATAGGAGTCATCACTGGAAGTTCTGCTTACAACGAATGGGTTCTTGCTAATGGTGGATTAGTTGGCAATGGTTGTTGTTAGGTAGATGGAATGACAATGTGATATACTAATACAAATGACTTGATAGTAATTGATATTGTGGTGGTACATATTGAGGTGGTAATTATTGCATTTTGCATGGTTTCATTTGAGCTTACTTCTGATGTGGTCCCATAATGTTGGTAGCTTGCGGTGGTTGTACTTGATTTGGAGATTTTTGTACATTTGGTTGTTCTCTCTTGTTAATGTATGCTAATTAGAATATGTCTCCTCTTGTTCTATCAATCAATTTTGACTATGGATGGTTATTGTGGATGAAGATTGGGACTTAAGGGTGAGGCCTATGGTTTGATCGACCTCCTCTATTTATATAATTCTCTATTTGATCCCCCAAATGGATCAACACTGAGAAATGTATTATATGTTTTTAAGGATAGGAATGGCATGAGTGTAGGTGAAGCTTCCCTTATTTTAATGTCAATGGCTTCTTTGTCAGTAGGCATGAACTCTAGATTTGTGGACAACTCCCACCACCTTCTAGAAAACTCATAGAAGCTCTCCTCCACCTTCTTTTATAGTGCCTCTGGGTCATTTCTTTTGTTTGAACCTGATCTAGGTTCTATGCATTTTGACAATGAACTTTTTGGCCAATAGGGAGAAGTGTAGATTGTTGTCAAGTCTTGCTTGTTGTGCCATGCTAAGGATGGACCTATCAAGGTTTGTGTGATTAGGTAGATTAAAACCTTGTCATAGCCTTGTATCTCCAACATGTCTAAGAAGTATGACTTGATATGGGCTTCTTTGTCTCCCTTCCTAGAGGATTTGTGGAACTTGGAAATGTTGAATTAATCATGTAACTTTACATCTGGGAAGTAATAGAACTCACTGGAAGTTTCCCACCTTCCTTTTTTCCTTCCAACTATTTGAGCTTATGTAAAATCTCAAGCATGAGGAGATCTATAGAAGTAGGATTTAGGACAACATCTTCTTGGTGGGTTGGTTCGACTTGTACTAAAAGCAGTTTGATTGGTTCTAGAAATGTCATATATACCTATGGTGGGAACCCATATGGTCCTTCCATGTACGAGTTATACCAGGGAGGAGATGGTGAGAAAAATGAATGCAGACCAACAAATGATCCTCTATTGCTCATACAATGTCTGTATTTGTTTGGTATAGTGTTGACCTTCTTTATAGCTTTAGGATGTTCTCTAGTGACCTCAACTGCTTTGTAACATCCCTGACCTGGGTTATGTGTTAACCCTAGGTGTTTTGCATAATAAGGTTGAGTAGATTCTTAATATTATCCTGTGAAGAGTAATTAGGGCACATGAGGAACTTATGTTTCAATTTTCTTCATGTTTGAACAATGTTGAAGCAATGCTTGCTTATTTTGGACTAAAGTGCAAATTACCCAAGTTGAGGGGTTAAATTGCAAATGTTGCATGATAATATGTTCTTATGATGTTGATACATCATAAGAATGAATATGATGTAGTGGTATGGTTTTCACAAGCTTGGGCACCAAGATTAAGCTTGTACAACAATCCTTGTGCATTAAAACCTAGTTTTGGTGTAATGTGCAATTTACCCACAACCTAGGGTTCAATATGCAAGTTACGACTTCAATAAGGTTCCTAATGTTTCCTGGCATCATGTAGAGCAAAGAAAATGAAAGGGGCACCTCATTTGAATTAAGTTGGAGGAGAGAGAATCTTTATATTAAAATAATCAAGATTTAATCCTGAGTGAAACCCTAATTCTATTTAGGGCAAAAATTAATTGTATTAATTAAAGGGCCTTCAACCAAAATTAAAATGGTTGGATTCAGATGTATGTGGACGAGCTTAAAGCCTTGAAAAGGAACGAGCATATCCTAAGGAGGTGAAATTCCACTCACCATTATTATAAGAAAAAGAATTTCCACTCAAATATGGATATTCTTATTATAAGGGTTAAGGTGCTTAATTTCTTTTCCCTTAATTCATGGATAATTGAAGGGAGCTCGGTGGGGATAGAGATGCCCTTGCATTCAAGAAACCAAGGGGGAAGTGGTGGTAACAATTTTGGAATTAAAAGACTTTTATAAAGTATTTTCTCTCTCATCAATTTTCTTATAAAAGTACCCTTTCTAAGCCAAAACAAAGGCTTTTTCGGATTTCTTTCTTTCCCCTTGGTTGGAAAACGACCAAGGAGATGTGGAGGATCAGGAGGACGACCCCCAACCTGTTGGTAAGGTTCTTGACCTCCTTTCACCTTGAATCCATGGTGAAAATTGAAAATCAATGCATGAATTCTTCATATCTCGATCCCCTCTTCAATTCTAACCAATTCTTTTCACTCAAAGCTTGAGGACGACCCTTGGAATAGTGAAATGAGTTCCATCCACCATTTTTGCCGTCTCTTGGAGCTTTTGAGCTCAATTGGAGGCGGGTTTTATAACTTGAACCATTAATTTTATTATTGCAATCAATTCCTTATCAATTGGTGATCATTTCTACATTTTCGAAATTAAGTTTGGTTGATAGATGCAATCTCCATGGAAATCACAGTAGATTTCGTGAGTTTGGAGCTTCTTTATGATGACATCACCATATGAACACACATCCCCAAATATCAAGGGCAAACAGTTTCAATGTTGAGTCCAAACGGTTTCACCAAACTGTTTGGTTACCAAGTAGTTTCCAAACCATTTGGTGGTTTGTGTTCCAAACCGATTGGAATGGTTGACCATTTGAGATTGTTGACCATTTGAAGATATATGATGTGGTTCTTGGATCTTCATCCAATGGTTTCAATTGGTTTGATCATAAAGGTTTCAATTGTAAATGATTCCTTAAATGCAAACCCTAATCGGCTAAGTGCTGATTTTGAAATTGATTGAGATGATGTTTTGGGTTGATTGACCCAAACGGTTTCAAACCCATTTGGGGATCACCCAAATGGTCTCAATACCATTTGGGGGTCACGCAAGACCGTTTGTAGGTCTAGGTTTATGTATGGGTCAGTGCTTGAAGGTCCAAAGGTACCAAATTGAATTGCAACTAAGTGTTGATTTGTTAATCAATCCAATGGTCCAAAACCCTAGTTGGATGTCATGGATTTTGATGATGGAATGGGAAAACGGTCTCAAGACCATTTGGAGAATCAACCAAATGGTCTCAAGACCTTTTGGTGGTCATCGAAGACCGTTTGAGGTCAGGTGATATCATGTGATGATGATAGTGCATTGATTTCAATTGATTTGGTTCCACAATGTCAACCATTGATGGATCCTCGATTTCAAACCCTAAGTGATTGCTTCTTGATTATCTAACATAGTTCAATTGGGTTCAAAACCCTAAATTGAAGGTCTAATTGAATGGTGATTCATTGTTCCAATGAATACCTTAGTGGTTCAATTTATAATTGGTCCATGGATTGAAACATTGAATCGATTGAGTGTTGAAGTACCTTTTTGGTCTATGTGATTTTGAGAAGGTTTGGACCAAACAGTCTCAAGATTGTTAAAGTCCAAACGTTCTTAAGACCATTTGGGCAAGACCATTTGGTACCAAATGATCTCAAACAGTTTGGAGACCCAAAGTGCAAACGGTTTCAGTACTTACTTTGTCTAATTGATTTCAAGTACAGCTTGTTCAAATCGTTTTCAACCAATTGATTTATGAGAACCAAGATCATTGATGGTCTAAGTAATTAACATTGTGAAGATCAACATGGTTAATCCATTTGAATATCTCATGTAATTGGAGGTCCAATATGGTAAACCTATTTAGATACATAATGCATTTGAAGATTTCAATGGTTAACCCAATTGATCACTTTGTGGAATTGAAAGTTTAATTGGTCAATTCTATTGAATTCCCTATATAATTGATGGTTTAATAGATTAGATCATTTGGACGTCTAATATGATCACAAGTCAATCCGCTATGTGATTATTAAAGAACTAGACCCATGATGATAGTGAAGGTTAACCCTACCTATGTGTACTCAAGTGAAGAGTTGACCTATATTAATCTTGGAGTACTTAACATCCTAAAGTGGATGAGAGAGAGAGTGAGAAATATGAATGCTTATATAATTAAGCCCTAATTCTCTCTTAATGAGTAAACTATGTGATAAGGGTTTAATCCAGAATAATGAGATCATGAGACCCTAACCTATGAGCCTTAACCCTAATTTGAGCAAAGCTATGTGTGAAACCCTAATTAGAGCAAAGCTATGTGTGAAACCCCAATTAGAGCAAAGCTATGTGTGAAACCCTAATTAGAGCAAAGCTATGTGAAACCCTAATTAGAGCAAAGCTATGTGTGAAACCTTAATTTAGGGCAAAGTTGAGTATTATCATCAATCCAGGGTGATGATGTAACCCTAACTTAGTTTAACAATGAAGGAAACCCTAATTTGGGTATGAGGTAAGAGAAACCCTACTTGGATGTGAATAGAAAACCTTAATCCCTAAAATGGGGTAAGGTGCATGAAACTCTGATATAGGGTAGTGCCACTAATTCTATGTGATGACCAAGAACTGGGTGATATGTTGTGAAATTTTAGTTTGACATAATACTAGGTGAAATCCTGATATAGAAGGATGATTATGTAAAACTCTATTGAATAGTAATACTATGTGAGATACATAAATGTATGGAATATGCTATGGGAATCCTCAAATTATAAATATGGAGAATATTATTCCTAATAATGGAATAGTGATTAATGTTATGACAAATGTAACACCTAGAGAGGTTGATAATGAATATCCTTATATTAATAGTTCCTAAGTCAAGGATGAGTCCATAGTATTGGCAACAGTTGTATAATCTAAGTGAGTGAATAATGACCAATACTTTACATGATAAATGTGATGAACTAGTGCATAAAGTATTAGGATGGGGAATACCCTAATACAAGCTAAGTGTATGAACTCAAGTAAGATAAGGTGTTGAGGGAAGTGATACATCAAGATATGATAGATATCACATCCAACACCCCAATGCTAGTATACCTTGATGAGTTATAAGTCCAGCATAATTGGATGAATGACACATGAGATGTGTCATGTCAATGGTTACATTGAAATGTAATGAACTCTGTTGAATGTATGCTAACATGCCTTATAAAAAGGTTAATCCAAACCTAAAAACTATGATGTAATCATATTCTGGCAAAGATGAGAGAGAAACTCAGGTTGTGTGTTAATAATTCATTTAATGATGAATGATGAGAATAGATAAGTGTGACGTCCCCAGATTTTCTAAAACTTAATCTGATGTGTGACGTCCAAATTGAAACCCTCACCTCAGTGAGAATCCCAATTTAAACATCCCACATAAGGCTAAGAAGAAGAAAATCAAGGGAGTCAAAAGGAAATACAATCAGTAGCACATGTACATGAACAATAATAAAACCATACACACATGTTCACCATCAACATATAATTACAACATGAATTGTTACAACATTTGATATTACACATTGAAAGGTAAACTTATACATATACATGTAATACATCTAAACTACAGGATCTTAAGACAACAGGTCCACCTGTACATCAGCTCGCCACACAAGTCTCACTATCCTGGATCTTCAAGAGCATAACTAAAACCTAAACAAAAGATTACATGCGGTACACGTCAGCACAATATTTCAAGAATATTGTACTGAGTACGCCTACGTGTCTTTTATTTACCTCTCATCATATCTTGGCAATAAGATAAAACTAATATTTAGCAATTATAAAGAAATATAAGAAAAGCGTATACTTGTACAAAGATATTCATCAACAAAAGAGAACACATATTTTAAGCACCTTTCCATCATATATCTCATACATTTGCCCCCAAGGGCTTTGATGTTTTTAGGCCTTATGATATACTACCAAAGAGTTTGAGATCATTTTACATGTGATCTACTACTAAAGAGTTTGAGATCTAACACATGTGATCTACTACCAAAGAGTTTGAGATCACTTCAATGCACTGTACTACCAAAGAGTTTAGTGCTATCATATGATGGATCCAATATCTTATGTTCCATGTGTTCATAGCCATAAGTATGGAAAATCAAGCAAGATATCATACAAGAACAATCATTTCATACAATACCATATGCCAAGTATTTTACTACACATATAACACAAGCATATTGTATAATAAGCCAAGTAAGAGGTAATAGCGTACCTTCCAAAGAGATAGATCATTCTAATCACATATTCCTCATGTCATCTATATCTTTGTCAAACCCCTGGTTAAGACAAGATCACATACAATCATCAGGTTCTCATCTTATTATATCTCATCTTAACCCTAATCGTATTCATTAGAGTTCCTCTTAGTTCATTAGGTTATGTGTATGATTACTTGTATTCTTATCTTATGATTATCTCACAGATGTCATTTTCCAGATTACATCTCATCAATTGGATATGCTCATGTGTCACATTATTATGTGAACATATTTAACATTATGTCACTTTCATGAACCATATAGGGTTACATCACATGTTTCAAGGTTCATCTTAATATAACATGAATTTTGTTCATCATTACGATCTCATAATTATAACTGAGGTTCAATATACTGATATGAGCTTTCTCTGTAAATTACATCATTTATAGAGCACGTATGTATTTATTACAATTTATTTGGGGTTAAGAGCCCTATATGGCAACATTAAGCAAATTACATGATTTCATACATCAACATCATTATTTCTGACTTCAGATGGATTATAATCATGATTATAGATTTAATTACATTTTTCCATAATTTTAGAACATCGTTTGATATTTATTATCCATAAAACAAGTGTAATACATCTTACATTATATTACTATCATTACTGCAACAAATACTTATGATTATCCATATTGATTCCTTGCTATGTGAACCCTAATACAGGGTAATGCTATGTGAAACCGTATTACAAGTTAATGCTATGTGATCCCTAATACAAGGTAATTCTATGTGAAACCCTATGACAAGTTAATGCTATGTGATCCCTAATACAGGGTAATGCTATGTGAAACCCTATGACAAGTTAATGCTATGTGAACCCTAATACATGGTACTGCTATGTGAAATTCTAACATAGGGTAATCCTATGTGAAGCTCAAATATAGACTAATGGGTTACGAATGTAATAAGATAACCCACGTATTGCATGATACTGATATGTAATTGTATCATGATTACTAATCATGCAGATATGTTGAGAAGATGATCATAGCCAGGTATGGGCTATGATGATTTGTTTATTGAGAATATTTTATAGGCTTTATAAGCCTTCATATGCTTTGTGTAGTAAGAATCATTGAACTTTGTTTACTATGTGCAATACCTTATGTAGCAAGAATCATGATGTCCTTGGTCAGATGATATGAGGGTAATAAGTTACCTAATAAATGGTAACAACTATTCTATCATGAGATAAGGGTTCAAATACTCTAATTCTGTAATTATGATGATGAACTTGTTAAGAGGTGGAAATGTACTTGATGAGTTAAGGGATTAAGATCCCAATACTTTGTGAAAAGAGTATGGCTACAGACCATGACTCCACAATGACAATGCCAGGCATTAGATATATGATCTAAGCCTGAAGATAGTTAATGTTGTGGTAATGATTCTGTAGTGAATAAATGTTCTACATATTCTTCATATTCCTTTAAAGATAAGTGACATGTTATTCTATCAAGTTATAGTTGCAATGTTTTTTATAAGAATGATGTTCTAATCTGTTAGACATTGAATTAACTGCTACCAAACAAATATGATTCCTTTGTGTATATTCATCATCTTAAGCTGCAATAATAATGCTTCTGGCAGAGACTTATATCTCTCACTGGGGCAATTTACAATTGTCTCACCCCCATGGGAATCACATTTTTAGGTGGACGCGGACGAGGAGGCAGGAATCCTTTAATAGGTGAAGGACAGCAACAGTAACAGCAGCAGGGACATCAGCGAGGTCTTAGGTGGAGACACTGGTTGTTATGCCTTGTATAGATGTTTATAGAGTCCTATGTGTCATCTTTGTACTCTCAGGTCCTCGGAGTAGTAGTTAGTGCTTTCGAGATTTTGGCTCATTGCCTCAAGATTTTCATACTGCCTGTACTTAGTTTAACAGGGCAACTGATGCATGTAATTCATAGAAAGAGACGATACAGGACATGTACCTGTAAACCAGAATATAAATGAGTTACTTTGGTTTTATGTGAGAATTTTTTTCTTTGATGGATCTCTTGATAAAAAGGTTTTAATTTTTAGTGATTTTCGGTAATCCGCTGCTTAGTGTACGCTTCCACATTTAATTAATTATGTTTTTGAGATTTGTATGCCACAATTAAGTGGTATCAGAGCTCTAGGTTTGCTGAGTCTATAGAGACATAGGACTAAGGTTGTAGAGTCTGTTCTAAGTGTCTTCCAATTTATGTGATAGTATCTTCTACTCACATAGGTGAAGAAGAACTTGAAGATGTCTGGACCACATGAAGAACATGCTGCGGAGGGCAGCACTACTGCACCAGGAGGAGGTGCAGGAGACCATAATAGAGAGGAGCCCGTAGCTAAAAAGCCCCAGTTTAATCAAGTTGACATGGGGAACCCAGCCCTCCAAGCCATGTTTGGGCAGTTTATAGCTGCCATGACTCACATGACTGATAAGATGCAAATACCTGCACCTAGGGCATCAGCTCACCATGAGGGTTATGGAGCCGACAAGACTTTTGAGCGACTTCGTCGGGTTGGAGCCATAGATTATGCTGGTACATCTAATCCAGTAGATGCTGATTTGTGGCTGACAGAACTGGAAAAGGCCTTCAGGATCCTTGATATCCCTGAAGCTGAAAAAGTAAGACATGTTGTGTACCTCCTAAAAGGGAGTGCTGGTCATTGGTGGATGATAGAAGAAGATAAGAGACCAGGTGAAGAAATTGGATGGGAGGTATTCTGATGAGAATTCATCAGTAGATACTTCCCTAAGACGTATCTAGATGAGAAGATATCTCAATTTGAGAGGATCAAACAAGGACAGATGAATGTTAGTGAATATGAAGCTAAGTTCATGGAGTTGTTGTAGTTTTTTCCGCAAATGGCAGTTGGTAATGAGGAAAGAATTCGACATTTTGAGAAGGGGTTGAACGCTAAACTAACCACTCTTGTGTCTGCTTTAGAGAATAGGGAGAGGTTTGCTACCTTTTTGGAGTCGGTAAGGAGGATAGAGAGGTCTGAAATCGAGAAATGACAAACTAGTGGCAAGAAGGTGTACACTCAGACTCAAAATCAAAGGTCCGAAAGTTTTAAGAAGCCGAGATTTTCTACATCGGCATCATCATCGAGATTCCATACCTAGTGGATGTCAAGTAGGGATAGGGATCGTAGTAATGTTCCAAATAGAGCCTCCAACATAGCATCAACATCGGTAACTGGAACTCACAGACCCTATTTTGCACCAAGGATCTGTTATCAATGTAGACAACCGAGAAATCTAGTAAAGGATTGTCCAGGCAAGAATTCAATGCTGACTCAACCTCAGGGGCAGAGTCAGCAAGGATCACAAAGGAGGCAGTTTTCTAGAAACAATAGAGGACATGGACAGACGTCCCAGACAGGTCAGATGAAATAAATTCATTCTGATATTGCATTTCCTAATTCTATATGTTAAAGATATAAAAGTAGTTATTTTCGAACTTCCTTTGACTAGTCCTATAAGGACACAAGGAAGATGAGAATCTACATCTTATTCAGTATTTCTTAAAATGCTTTATAATCTCTCTTATCTATGTAATAAAAGGAGAGATATAGAAGTGATGTTTGAAGAAAATTCAGAAATGAAAAATCCTGTGTGTATAATGATATGAAAGGTGAGGAACATGATAGTAAATAAAGAGCATACTACCTAATCTCAATACTTGTATACCTTGGCCAGGTACATGATTATTGAAGATAAGGCAAGTATGAAACTCTTAGATTGTCATCTTTTTGATTACTCTGATCAAGTAGTCATTCTGAAACAATCTAGAGAGTATAATGTAATTAAAAGGAAAAGCTATGTGAACATTCCCAACTAAAAGGAAAAGCTATGTGAACATTCCCAACTAAAAAGAAGAGCTATGTGAACATTCTCAACAAAAAAAGGAAAAGCTATGTGAACATTCCCAACTAAAAAGAAGAGCTATGTGAACATTCTCAACTAAAAGAAAAATCTATGTGAACATTCCCAACTAAAAGGAAAAGCTATGTGAACATTCCCAACTAAAAAGAAGAGCTATGTGACCATTCTCAACTAAAAGGAAAAGCTATGTGAACATTCCCAACTAAAAGGAAAAGCTATGTGAACATTCCAACTAAAAGGAAAAGCTATATGAACATTCCCAACTAAAAAGAAGAGCTATGTGAACATTCTCAACAAAAAGGAAAAGCTATGTGAACATTCCCAACTAAAAAGAAGAGCTATGTGAACATTCTCAACAAAAAGGAAAAGCTATGTGAACATTCCCGACTAAAAAGAAGAGCTATGTGAACATTCTCAACAAAAAGGAAAAGCTATGTGAACATTCCCAACTAAAAAGAAGAGCTATGTGAACATTCTCAACTAAAAGGAAAAGCTATGTGAACATTCCCAACTAAAAGGAAAAGCTATGTGAACATTCCCAACAAAAAGGAAAAGCTAAGTGAACATTCCCAATTACAGAGAGTTTGCTAAGTGAACTTTATGAATAAAGGATTAGTGAGTGAATTATCTCTGTTAGATATATATGTTTTCCCTTTTGATAAATATTCTTGGGTGATGATAGAAGTATGTTCTTTTATGCTTCTTCCTTTCAATAATATGGACATCATATGTTAGGGGTTTATGCACTGTATAAACATAAACAATGATAAGGTTGAATTATTGAAATGAACTTTGTGTGAATTACATATCAACGGTATCTCCATAACATTGAGAAGTTAGGTGGAGACTTGAGGGCATGATTAATGAATAATCTGTCCCTCCTTTTTCCTTGGATTTCGGGGATGAAATGCTTGTAAGGGATGGATAATTTGTAACATACCTAACTTGGGTTATGTGTTAACCCTAGGTGTTTTGCCTAATAAGGTTGAGTAGATTATTAATCTTATCTTGTTAAAAGTAATTAGGGCTCATGAGGAACTTATGTTTCAATTTTGGTCATGTGTGAACAATGTTGAAGCAATGCTTGCTTATTTTGGACTAAAGCGCAAATTACCCAAGTTGAGGGGTTAAATTGCAAATGTTGCATGATAATATGTTCCTCTGATGTTGAGACATCATAAGAATGAATATGATGTAGTGGTATGGTTTTCACAAGCTTGATCACCAAGATTAAGCTTGTAAAGCAATCCTGGTGCATTAAAACCTAGTTTTGGTGTAATGTGTAATTTACCCAAAACCTAGGGTTCAATATGCAAGTTACCACTTAAATAAGGTCCCTAATGTTTCTTGGAATAATGTAGAGAAAATAAAATGAGAGGGGCGCCTCATTTGAATTAATTTGGAGGAGAGAGAATCTTAATATTAAAATAATCAAGATTTAATCCTAAGTGAAACCCTAATTCAATTTAGGGCAAAACTGAATGTATTAATTAAAGGGCCTTCAACCAAAATTAAAATGGTTGGATTCAGATGTATGTGGACGAGCTTAAAGCCTTGCAAAGGCACGAGCATATCCTAAGGAGGAGAAATTCCACTCACCATTATTATAAGAAAAAGAATTTCCACTCAAATATGGATATTCTTATTATAAGGGTTAAGGTGCTTAATTTCTTTTCCCTCAATTCATGGATAATGGAAGTGATCTCGGTGTGGATAGAGATGCCTTTGCATGCAAGAATTCAAGGGGGAAGTGGTGGAAACAATTTTGGAATAAAAAGACTTTTGTAAAGTATTTTCTCTCTCATCAATTTTCTTATAAAAGTACCCTTTCTAAGCCAAAACAAAGGCTTTTTCGGATTTCTTTCTTTCCCCTTGCTTGGAAAACGACCAAGGAGCTATGGAGGATCAGTAGGAGGACCCCCAACCTGTTGGTAAGGTTTTTGACCTCCTTTCACCTTGAATCCATGGTGAGAATCGAAAATCAATGCATGAATTCTTCATATCTCTATCCCCTCTTCAATTCTAACCAACTATTTTCACTCAAAGCTTGAGGAAGACCCTTGGAATAGTGAAAGGAGTTGCATCCACCATTTTTTCTGTGATCTTGGAGCTTTGGAGCTCAATTTGAGGCGGGTTTTATAACTTGAACCCTTAATTTTATTATTGCAATCAATTCCTTATCAATTGGTGATCATTTCTACATTTCCAAAATTTAGTTTGGTTGATAGATGTAATATCCATGGAAATCACATTAGATTTCGTGAGTTTCGAGCTTGATGATTATGACATCATCATAAGCACACACCTAACCAAATATCTAGGGCAAACGGTTTCAATGTTGAGTCCAAATAGTTTCACCAAATCGTTTGGTGGTTTGAGTTCCAAACCGTTTGGAATGGTTGACCGTTTGAGATGGTTGACCGTTTGAAGATATATGCTGTGGTGCTTGGATCTTGATCCAATGGTTTCAATTGGTTTGATCTTGAAGGTTTCAATTGTAAATGATTCCTTAAATGCAAACCCTAATCGGCTAAGTGCTGATTTTGAAACTGATTGAGATGTTGTTTTGGGTTGCTTGACTCAAACAGTTTCAAAACGTTTAGGGATCACCCAAACGGTCTCAAGACCATTTGGGGGTCATGCAAGACCATTCGGAGGTCTAGGGTTATGTATGGCTAAGTGTTTGAATGTCCAAAGGTACCAAATTGAATTGTAACTAAGTGCTGATTTGATAATCAATCCAATGGTCCAAAACCCTAGTTGGATGTCATGGATTTTGATGATGGAATGGGAAAACGGTCTCAAGACCATTTGGAGAATCAACCAAACGGTCTGAAGACCGTTTGGTGGTCATCCAAGACTATTTGAGGTTAGGTCATACCATGTGATGATGATAGTTCACTGATTTCAATTGATTTGGTTTCACAATGTCAACCATTGATGGATCCTCGATTTCAAACCCTAAGTGATGGTTTCTTGATTATCAAAACTAGTTCAATTGGGTTCAAAACCCTAAAATGAAGGTCTAATTGAATGGTGATTCATTGGTCCAATTTATTGAATACCTTAGTGGCTCAATTTATAATTGGTCCATGGATTGAAACATTGAATCGATTGAGTGTTGAAGTACCTTTTTGGTCCATGCAGTTTTGAGAAGGTTTGGACCAAATGGTCTCAAGACCATTTGGGACCAAACGATCTCAAACTGTTTGGAGACCCAAAGTGCAAACAGTTTCAGTACTTACTTTGTCTAATTGATTTCAAGTACAACTTGTTCAAATGGTTTTCAACCAATTGATTTATGAGAACCAAGATCATTGAGGGTCTAAGTAATTAACATTGTGAAGATCAACATGGTTAATCCATTTGAATATCTCATGTAATCGGAGGTCCAATATGGTGAACCTATTTAGATACATAATACATTTGAAGATTTCAATGGTTAACCCAATTGATCACTTTGTGGAATTGAAAGTTTAATTGGTCAATTCTTTTGAATTCCCTATATAATTGATGGTTTAATTGATTAGACCATTTGGACATCTAATATGATCAAAGGTCAATCCGCTATGTGATTATTAAAGATCTAGACCCATGATGATTGTGAAGGTTAACCCTACCTATGTGTACTCAAGTGAAGTGTTGACCTAGATTAATCTTGGAGTACTTAACATCCTAAAGTGGATGAGAGAGAGAGAGTGAGAAAAATGAATGTTTATATAATTAAGCCCTAATTCTCTCTTTATGAGTAAACCATGTGATAAGGGTTTGATCTAGAATAATGAGATCATGAGACCCTAACCTATGAGCCTTAACCCTAATTAGAGAAAATCTACGTGTGAAACCCTAATTAGAGCAAAGCTATGTGTGAAACCCTAATTAGAGCAAAGCTATGTGTGAAACCCTAATTAGAGAAAAGCTATGTGTGAAACCCTAATTAGAGCAAAGCTATGTGTGAAACCCTAATTAGATAAAAGCTATGTGAAACCCTAATTAGAGCAAAACTATGTGTGAAACCTTAATTTAGGGCAAAGCTGAGTATTATCATAAATCCAGGGTGATGATGTAACCATAACTTAGTATAACAATGAAGGAAACCCTAATTTGGGTATGAGGTAATAGAAACCCTACTTGGATGTGAATAGAATACCTTAATCCCTAAAATGGGGTAAGGTGAATGAAACTCTGATATAGGGTAGTGCCACTAATTCTATGTGAAGACCTAGCACTGGGTGATGTGTTGTGAAATCTTAATTTCACATAATACTAGGTGAAATCCTGATATAGAAGGATGATTATGTAAAACTCTATTGAAGAGTAATACTATTTGAGATCCATACATGTATGGAACATGCTATGTGAATTTTCAAATTATAAATATGGAGAATACTATTCCTAATAATGGAATAGTGATTAATGTTATGACAAATGTAACACCTAGAGAGGTTGATAATGAATATCCTTATATTAATAGTTCCTAACTCAAGGATGAGTCCATAGTATTGGCAACAATTGTATAATCTAAGTGAGTGAATAATGACCAATACTTTACATGATAAATGTGATGAACTGGTGCATAAAGTATTAGGATGGGGAATACCCTAATACAAGCTAAGTGTATGAACTCAAGTAAGATAAGGTGTTGAGGGAAGTGATACATCAAGATATGATAGATATCACATCCAACACCCCAATGCTAGTATACCTTGATGAGTTATAAGTCCATGATAATTGGATGAATGACACATGAGATGTGTCATGTCAATGGTTACATTGAAATGTAATGCACTCTGTTGAATGTAGGCTAACATGCATTATAAAAAGGTTAATCCAAATCTATAAACTATGATGTAATCATATTCTGGCAAAGATGACAGAGAAACACATGTTGTGTATTGATAATTCATTTAATGATGAATGATGAGAATAGATAAGTATAATCAAATACTTATGATTATCCATATTGATTCCTTGCTATGTGAACCCTAATATAGGGTAATGCTATGTGAAACCCTATTACAAGTTAATGCTATGTGATCCCTAATACAAGGTAATGCTATGTGAAACCATATGACAAGTTAATGCTATGTGATCCCTAATACAAGGTAATACTATGTGAAACCCAATGACAAGTTAATTCTATGTGAACCCTAATACAGGGTACTTCTATGTGAAATTCTAACACATGGTAATCCTATGTGAAGCTCAAATATAGACTAATGGGGTATGAATGTAATAAGATAACCCACATATTGCATGATACTGATATGTAATTGTATCATGATTACTAATCATGCAGATATGTTGAGAAGATGATCATAGCCAGGTATGGGCTATGATGCTTTGCTTATTGAGAATATTTTATAGGCTTTATAAGCCTTCATATGCTTTGTGTAGTAAGAATCATTAAACTTTGTGTACTATGTGCAATACCTTATGTAGCAAGAATCATGATGTCCTTGGTCAGATGATCTGAAGGTAATAAGTTACCTAATAAATGGTAACAAATGTTCTATGATGAGATAAGGGTTCAAATACTCTGATTCTGTAATTATGATGATGAACCTGCTAAGAGGTGGAAATGTACTTGATGAGTTAAGGGATTAAGATCACAATACTTTGTGAAAAGAGTATGGCTACAGGCCATGACTCCACAATGACAATGCCAGGCATTAGATATATGATCTAAGCCTGAAGAGAGTTAATACTGTGGTAATGATTCTATAGTGAATAAATGTTATACATGTTCTTCATATTCCTTAAAAGATAAGTGACATGTTGTTCTATCAAGTTATAGCTGCAATGCTTTTGATAAGAATGATGTTCTAATCTGTTAAACATTGAATTAACTGCTGCCAAACAAATATGATTCCTTTGTGTATATTCATCTTCTTAAGTTGCAATAATAATGTTTCTAGCAGAGAGTTATATCTTTCGATGGGCAATTTACAATTGTATCACCCCCGAGGGAATCACATTTTTAGGTGGACGCGGACGAGGAGGCAGGAATCCTTTAATAGGTGAAGGATAGTAACAGCAGCAACAACAGGGATAGTAGTGAGGTCTCAGGTGGAGACAGTGGTTGTTATGTCTTGTATAGATGTTAATAGAGTCCTATGTGTCGTCTCTGTACTCTCAGGTCCTCGGAGTAGTAGTTAGTGCTTTCGAGATTTTAGCTCAGTGCCTCAAGATTTTCATACTGCCTGTACTTAGTTTAACAAGGCAGTCGATGCTTGTAATTCATAGAAAGAGATGATACATGACATGTACCTGTAAACCAGAATGTAAATGAGTTACTTTGGTTCTATATGAGAAAGTTTTTCTTTAATGGATCTCTTGATAAAAAGGTTTTAATTTTTAGTGATTTTCGGTAATCTGCTGCTTAGTGTATGCTTCCGCATTTAGTTAATTATGTTTTTGAGAGTTGTATGCCGCAATTAAGTGGTATCAAAGCTCTAGGTTCGTTGAGTCTACAGAGACATAGGACTAAGGTTGTAGAGTCTGTTCTAAGTGTCTTCCAGTTTATGTGATAGTATCTTCTACTCACATAGGAGAAGAAGAACTTGAAGATGTTTGGACCACATGAAGAACATGCTACAGAGGGCAGCACTGCTGCACCAAGAGGAAGTGTAGGAGACCATAATAGAGAGGATCCCGTACCTGAACAACCCTACTTTAATCAAGCTGACATGGGGAACCCAGCCCTCCAAGCCATGTTTGGGCATTTTATAGCTTCCATGACTCACATGACCGATAGGATGCAAATACCTGCACCTAGGGCATTAGCTCACCATGAGGGTTATGGAGCCGGCAGGACTTTTGAGAGACTTCGCCAGGTTGGATCCATAGATTATGCTGGTACATATGATCTAGTAGATGCTGATTTGTGGCTGACAACTGGAAAAGGCCTTCAGGATCCTTGATATCCCTGAAGCTGAAAAGGTAAGACATGTTGTGTACCTCCTAAAAGGGAGTGTTGGTCATTGGTGGATGATAGAAGAAGAGAAGAGACCAGGTGAAGAAATTGGATGGGAGGTATTGTGATGAGAATTCATCAGTAGATACTTTCCTAAGACATATCTAGATGAGAAGATATCTCAATTTGAGAGGATCAAACAAGGACAGATGAACGTTAGTGAATATGAAGCTAAATTCATGGAGTTGTTGTGGTTTTGTCCGCAAATGGCAGTTAGTGATGAGGAAATAATTCAACATTTTGAGAAGGGGTTGAACATTGAACTAACCACTCATGTGTCTGCTTTAGAGAATAGGGAGAGGTTTGCTACCTTTGTGGAGTTGGTAAGGAGGATAGAGAGGTCTGAAATCGAGAAACGGTAGACTAGTGGAAAGAAGGTGTACACTTAGACTCAAAATCAAAGGTCTGAAAGTTTTAAGAAGCTGAGATTTTCTACATTGGCATCATCATCGAGATTCCATACCCAGACACAATGGATGTCAAGTAGGGATAGGGATCATAGTAATGTTCCAAATAGAGCCTCCAACATAGCATCAACATCGGTAACTGGAACTCACAGACCCTATTTTGCACTGAGGATCTGTTATCAATGTAGACAACCGGGACATCTAGTAAAGGATTGTCCACACAGGAATTCAATGATGACTCCACCTCAGGGGCAGAGTCAGCAAGGATCACAAAGGAGGTAGTTTTCTAGTAACAATAGAGGACGTGGACAGACGTCCCAGACAGGTCAGATGAAATAAATTCATTCTGATATTGCATTTCCTAATTCTATGTGTTAAAGATATAAAAGTAGTTATTTTCGAACTTCTTTTGACTAGTCCTATAAGGACACAGGGAAGATGAGAATATACATCTTATTCAGTATTTCTTAAAATGCTTTATAATATCTATTATCTGTGTAATAAAAGGAGAGATATAGAAGTGATGTTTGAAGAAAATTCAAAAATGAAAAATCATGTGTGTATAATGATATGAAAGGTGAGGATCATGATAGTAAATAAAGTGCATACTACCTAATATCAATACTTGTATACCCTGGCCAGGTATATGATTATTGAAGATAAGGGAAGTATGAAACTCTCAGATTGTCATCTTTTTTATTACTCTGATCAAGTAGTCATTCTGAAACAATCTAGAGTGTATAATGTAATTAAAAGGAAAATATATGTGAACATTCCCAACTAAAAGGAAAAGCTATGTGAACATTCCCAACTAAAAAGAAGATCTATGTGAACATTCTCAACAAAAAAAAGGAAAAGCTATGTGAACATTCCCAACTAAAAAGAAGAGCTATGTGAACATTCTCAACTAAAAGGAAAAGCTATGTGAAAATTCCCAACTAAAAGGAAAAGCTATGTGAACATTCCCAACTAAAAGGAAAAGCTATGTGAACATTCCCAACTAAAAAGAAGAGCTATGTGAACATTCTCAACTAAAAGTAAAAGCTATGTGAACATTCCCAACTAAAAGGAAAAGCTATGTGAACATTCCCAACTAAAAGGAAAATCTATGTGAACATTCCGAACTAAATAGAAGAGCTATGTGAATATTCTCAACAAAAAGGAAAAGCTATATGAACATTCCCAACTAAAAACAAGAGTTATGTGAACATTCTCAACAAAAAGGAAAAGCTATGTGAACATTCCCAACTAAAAAGAAGAGCTATGAGAACTTGCTCAACAAAAAGGAAAACTTGTGTGAACATTCCCAACTAAAAAGAAGAGCTATGTGTACATTCTCAACTAAAATGGAAAGATATCTGAACATTCCCAACTAAAAGGAAAAGCTATGTGAACATTCCCAACTAAAAGGAAAAGCTATGTGAACATTCCCAACAAAAAGGAAAAGCTAAGTGAGCATTCCCAATTACATAGAGTTTGCTAAGTGAACTTTATGAATAAAGGATTACTGAGTGAATTATCTATGTTAGATATATATGTTTTCCCTTTTGATAAATATTCTTGGGTGATGATAGAAGTATGTTCTTTTATGCTTCTTCCTTTCAATAATATGGACATCATATGTTAGGGGTTTATGCACTATATAAACATAAACATTGATAAGGTTGAATTAATGAAAGGAACTTTGTGTGAATTACAAATCAATGGTATCTCCATAACATTGATAAGTTAGGTGGAGACTTGAGGGCATGATTAATGAATAATATGTCCCTCCTTTTTCCTGGGATTTTGGGGACGAAATCCTTGTGAGGGGTGGATAATTTGTAACATTCCTGACCTGGGTTATGTGTTAACCCTAGGTGTTTTACCTAATAAGGTTGAGTATATTATTAATCTTATCTTGTGAAAAGTAATTAGGGCTCGTGAGGAACGTATGTTTCAATTTTGGTCCTGTTTGAACAATGTTGAAACAATGCTTGCTTATTTTGGACAAAAGTGCAAATTACCCAAGTTGAGGGGTTAAATTGCAAATGTTGCATGATAAGATGTTCATATGATGTTGAGACATCATAATAATGAATATGATGTAGTTTTATGGTTTTCACAAGCTTGGGCACCAAGATTAAGCTTGTAATGCAATCCTTGTGCATTAAAACCTAGTTTTGGTGTAATGTGCAATTTACCCAAAACCTAGGGTTCAATATGCAAGTTAACACTTCAATAAGGTCCCTAAAACTTTGTAAATAAAAGAATTTTATAAAGTATTTTCTCTCTCATTAATTTTCTTATAAAAGTACCCTTTTTAAGCCAAAACAAAGGTTTTTTTTAATTTCTTTCTTTCCCCTTGCTTTGAAAACGACCAAGGAGCTGTGGAGGATCAGGAGGACGACCCCCAACCTGTTGGTAAGGTTCTTGACCTCCTTTCACCTTGAATCCATGGTGAAAATTGAAAATCAATGCATGCATTTTTCATATCTCGATCCCCTCTTCAATTCTAACCAATTCTTTTCACTCAAAGCTTGAGGACGACCCTTGGAATAGGAAAAGGAGTTGCATCCACCATTGTTGCCGTGAGCTTGGAGCTTTGGATCTCAATTGGAGGTGGGTTTTTAAACTTGAACCCTTAATTTTATTATTGCAATCAATTCCTTATCAATTGGTGATCATTTCTACATTTTTGAAATTAAGTTTGGTTCATAGATGCAATCTCCATGGAAATCACAGTAGATTTCGTGATTTTGGATCTAGATGATGATGAAATCATCATAAGCACACACCTCCCCAAATATCTAGGGTAAACGGTTTCAATGTTGAGTCCAAACGGTTTCATCAAACCGTTTGGTGGTTTGAGTTCCAAACCGTTTGGAATGGTTGACCGTTTGAGATGGTTGACCATTTGAAGATATATATTGTGGTGCTTGGATCTTGATCCAATGGTTTCAATTGGTTTGATCTTGAAGGTTTCAATTGTAAATGATTCCTTAAATGCAAACCCTAATCGGCTAAGTGCTGATTTTGAAATTGATTGAGATGTTGTTTTGGGTTGATTGACCCAAATAGTTTCAAAACCATTTGGGGATCACCCAAACGGTCTCAAGACCGTTTGGGGGTCGCCCAAGACTGTTTGGAGGTCTAGGGTTATGTATGGCTAAGTGTTTGAAGTTCCAAAGGTACCCAATTGAATTGCAACTAAGTGCTGATTTGATAATCAATCCAATGGTCCAAAACCCTAGTTGGATGTCATGGATTTTGATGATGGAATGGGAAAATGGTTACAAGACCGTTTGGAGAATCAACCAAATGGTCTCAAGACTATTTGGTGGTCATCTCAGACCGTTTGAGGTCAGGTCATATCATGTGATGATGATAGTTCATTGATTTCAATTGATTTGGTTCCACAATGTCAACCATTGATGGATCCTCGATTTCAAACCCTAAGTGATGGTTTCTTGATTATCAAACCTAGTTCAATTGGGTTCAAAACCCTAAATTGAAGGTCTAATAGAATGGTGATTCATTGTTCGATTTGATTAATACCTTAGTGGTTCAATTTATAATTGGTCAATGGATTGAAACATTGAATCGATTGAGTGTTGAAGAACCTTTTTGGTCCATGCGGTTTTGAGAAGGTTTGGACCAAATGGTCTCAAGACCGTTTGGGTCCAAATGGTCTCTAGACCATTTGGAACCAAACAGTCTCCAGACCATTTGGGACCAAACGATCTCAAACTGTTTGGAGACCCAAAGTGCAAATGGTTTCAGTACTTACTTTGTCTAATTGATTTCAAGTACAACTTGTTCAAATGGTTTTCAACCAATTGATTTATGAGAACCAAGATCATGGAGGGTCTAAGTAATTAACATTGTGAAGATCAACATGGTTTATTCATTTGAATATCTCATGTAATTGGAGTTCCAATATGGTGAACCTATTTAGATACATAATACATTTGAAGATTTCTATGGTTAACCCAATTGATCACTTTGTGGAATTGAAAGTTTAATTGGTCAATTCTTTTGAATTCCCTATATAATTGATGGTTTAATTTATTAGACCATTTGTACATCTAATATGATCAAAGGTCAATCCACTATGTGATTATTAAAGATGTAGACCCATGGTGATTGTGAAGGTTAACCCTAGCTATGTGTACTCAAGTGAAGAGTTGACCTAGATTAATCTTGGAGTACTAAACATCCTAAAGAGAATGAGAGAGAGTGTGAGAAATATGAATGCTTATATAATTATGCCCTAATTATCTCTTTATGTGTAAATTATGTGATAAGGGTTTGATCCATAATAATGAGATCATGAGACCCTAACCTATGAGCCTTAACCCTAATTTGAGAAAAGCTATGTGTGAAACCCTAATTAGAGCAAAGCTATATGTGAAACCCTAATTAGAGAAAAGTTATGTGTGAAACCCTAATTAGAGCAAAGCTATGTGTGAAACCCTAATTAGAGCGAAGCTATGTGTGAAACCCTAATTAGAGCAAAGCTATGTGAAACCCTAATTAGAGCAAAGCTATGTGTGAAACCTTAATTTAGGGCAAAGCTGAGTATTATCATAAATCCAAGGTGATGATGTAACCCTAACTTAGTGTAACAATGAAGGAAACCCTAATTTGGGTATGAGGTAAGAGAAACCCTACTTGGATGTGAATAGAAAACCTTAATCCCTAAAATGGGGTAAGGTTCATGAAACTCTGATATAGGGTAGTTCCACTAATTCTATGTGAAGACCTAGCACTGGGTGATGTGTTGTGAAATCTTAATTTCACATAATACTAGGTGAAATCCTGATATAGAAGGATGATTATGTAAAACTCTATTGAAGAGTAATACTATGTGAGATTCATAAATGTATGGAATATGCTATGTGAATCCTCAAATTATAAATATGGAGAATACTATTCCTAATAATGGAATAATGATTAATGTTATGACAAATGTAACACATGAGAGGTTGATAATGAATATCCTTATATGAATAGTTCCTAACTCAAGGATGAGTCCATAGTATTGGCAATAGTTGTATAATCTAAGTGAGTGAATAATGACTAATACTTTACATGATAAATGTGATGAACTAGTGCATAAAGTATTAGGATGAGGAATATCCTAATACAAGCTAAGTGTATGAACTCAAGTAATATAAGGTGTTGAGGGAAGTGATACATCAAGATATGATATATATCACATCCAACACCCCAATGCTAGTATACCTTGATGAGTTATAAGTCCAGCATAATTGGATGAATGACACATGAGATGTGTCATGTCAATGGTTACATTGAAATGGAATGCACTCTGTTGAATGTAGGCTAACATGCCTTATAAAAAGTTTAATCCAAACCTATAAACTATGATGTAATCATATTCTGGCAAAGATGAGAGAGAAACTCAGGTTGTGTGTTGATAATTCATTTAATGATGAATGATGAGAATAGATAAGTATAATCAAATAATTATGATTATCCATATTGATTCCTTGCTATGTGAACCCTAATACAGGGTAATGCTATGTGAAACCCTATTACAAGTTAATGCTATGTGATCCCTAATACAAGGTAATGCTATGTGAAACTCTATGACAAGTTAATGCTATGTGATCCCTAATAGAGGGTAATGCTATGTGAAATCCTATGACAAGTTAATGCTATGTGAACCCTAATACAGGGTACTGCTATGTGAAATTCTAACACAGGGTAATCCTATGTGAAGCTCATATACAGACTAATGGGTTATGAATGTAATAAGATAACCCACGTATTGCATGAAATTGATATGTAATTGTATCATGATTACTAATCATGCAGATATGTTGAGAAGATGAGAATAGCCAGGTATGGGCTATGATGCTTTGTTTATTGAGAATATTTTATAGGCTTTATAAGCCTTCATATGCTTTGTGTAGTAAGAATCATTAAACTTTGTGTACTATGTGCAATACCTTATGTAGCAATATTCATGATGTCCTTGGTTAGATGATCTGAAGGTAATAAGTTACCTAATAAAAGGTAACAACTATTCTATGATGAGATAAGGGTTCAAATACTCTGATTCTGTAATGATGATGATGAACCTGTTAAGAGGTGGAAATGTACTTGATGAGTTAAGGTATTAAGATCCCAATACTTTGTGAAAAGAGTATGTCTACAGGCCATGACTCCACAATGACAATGCAGACATTAGATATATGATCTAAGCCTGAAGAGAGTTAATGTTGTAGTAATGATTCTATAGTGAATAAATGTTATACATGTTCTTCATATTCCTTAAAAGATAAGTGATATGTTGTTCTATCAATTTATAGTTGCAATGCTTTTGATAAGAATGATGTTTTAATCTGTTAGACATTGAATTAACTGCTTCCAAACAAATATGATTCCTTTGTGTATATTCATCTTCTTAAGTTTCAATAATAATGTTTCTGGCGGAGAGTTATATCTCTCGATGGGGCAATTTACAATTGTCTCACCCCTGTGGGAATCACATTGTTAGGTGGACGCGGACGAGGAGGCATGAATCCTTTAATAGGTGAAGGACAACAATAACAGCAACAACAGGGACAGCTGTGAGGTCTCAGGTGGAGACACTGGCTGTTATGCCTTGTATAGATGTTTATAGAAAGTCCTATGTGTCGTCTCTGTACTCTCAGGTCCTCGGAGTAGTAGTTTGTGCTTTCGAGATTTTGGCTCAGTGCCTCGAGATTTTCATACTGCCTGTACTTAGTTTAACAGGGCAACTGATGCGTGTAATTCACAGAAAGAGACAATACAGGACATGTACCTGTAAACCAAAATGTAAATGAGTTACTTTGGTTCTATGTGAGAAAGTTTTTCTTTGATGGATCTCTTGATAAAAAGGTTTTAATTTTTAGTGATTTTTGATAATCCGTTGTTTAGTGTACGCTTCCGCATTTAGTTAATTATGTTTTTGAGAGTTGTATGCCACACTCTTCTTCCTTATCCTTCTCCTCAAATTCACCGTCACAGTATTGAATGGTTGTATATGCCTCCAGAATCACTAGGGTTTCCCCATCATTCATCTATAGTAATTACTAGCATGGCCCAAGATGGAAAGTCCCTGGTAGGATTAGATTGGGGTTCCATATGATGTATGGAAATGAGTGTGTCGATGAACTGGCATACTAAAGTCCATGTATGGTGAATTCTAAACAGTTTGGTCTTTACATGTAGTTAATGCAATATGTGGTGCATATAAGTGATGCTCAATGGTTGTAGCGACACCCTCTGTGGTCGAGCTTCTTGGGAAGTGGAAGCTTTGGGTGCCAGCATGGCCTCCTTGGGATTCTCTCCTCCGTCGAACTTGTCCAACTTATTATTTCATCCATTTATTTTTACTCTACCCTGATACTGTTAGTTCATTTTTGAATCTAACCATACTAGTTGATTGGTTATGGGATCCAATAAAATACAAACTCCCATGAATTCTCATGATTCCTTAAAATTCAGGTAACCAACTTTCAAAAGAATGGTGTATTATGAAATATGAAATATATTTTTATGCTTCATGATATATCCTTCTACATGCATCATATGCCATGTGAAAAATAATAGATAACCCCTTCTTTAATGATAATAAGAAATGATACTTCATGGTCTTTTATGATTCTCCTCAGATAAGGGATACCTTTAATGTAGTTGTGTGATAAAATTTCAATAATTTGCACTTGCCCATAGGCTGAGGAAGGTAGACTACTTTCTAAAATTCAACATAATATGTACTTGCCCATGCCATTGATGGGTGGATTAAAAGAGTTGGATTGAGAATCACAAACTATCTTTATGGCTAGTGGGGTAAAAATGTCTCTTAGGGGGTGCTCCCAAGGATTATTCAAGAAAATAGGGGGAAACTAGGGGTTAATGGTTAATCAAGACTATAGTAGCTCAATTAACCACATTCTCCCCAAAGGCGTCATCGTCTAGTGAAGTTCCCACATTGAAACTCTTGGAAGCATCCTCGATGCAATGTGTCTCAGCTTATTTGATGAAGTTCTCTTGGGGACTCCCTCATTGAGATGTATGAGAGGCAAATAGGGAGGGAATCTTGACCAGGGATCTCCAAGTCAGTGAGGAAGTACAAAGTGGGTTACGGTCTAATCTTAGGTCATAATTTGGAACCAGAGAGGTATGATCATATAAGGGATGTCATGGTCTAGTTTTAGGTCATAGTCCAGGACCATAGGACACTGGTAGACCATGCTTTGGCAAGCGACATCTTAGTCTCATTTGAAAAATCATCTAGATAAATGAAACAATGAACAAGGTTGTTGGTTTGATTTGAAAAATATTATTATTCTTTAAGAGATTGTTCCATTTTGAGAAAATATTGTTAATATTATGAAAATTATTAATTTTATATGGAAAAAATTATTGCTTTTAGATAAGTTGTCACAAACAAATGATTAAGCTTTTGAAAATTACTAATTTTAGTTGGAAAAATTATTAACTTTTGAAAGATCATTTATTGAAGATTTTGAGCAGAAATTATTAATTTTGAGATTGTTGATTTGAATCATTAGAATGCATGTGAAGACATTAGTAAGTCATTGCCAATCAAAGTGACAACATTAAACCATAAAGAAAGAAGCAATCACAAGATCTAGAACTCAAATAACGATTGTTAACCCATGATTATATATCTGATTTACAACAACATTCAAGGGTGACCTACATAGGAGGGTGGTCCTTAAATTGTATATGGCTTGATGGAGTTCATCGTGGGGGTAACCCTGGTTCTATTGCATATGGGTGTTGGATAATGGATGTATTGTAATTGGATAGGTGAAAATCAAATAAGGGTAAAACCCATGTACATAAACATAAAATTATGTCTAGGTGAAACAAATCATGCAGTTAGACTCAATTACCTAAGCATTAAAGTTTTACTCTTCATTTCCATTTTGTAGTTATGCTCAATTGGCATCCTTCACATAACAAACAAAGCCTATTTCTGTTGATTTGGAACCACTGAGTCTTTATTCATGTTTTAAGATTATAATCCTAGTTGTTGGATCCTAGGATGGGTGATTGGATTCTCTAGAGAGGTGGTGAATATAGATGAATAAACTTAAGAAAAATTCATTAGACCTTCAAATTATATCACAAGATAAGGTTGCTAATATGGGAATTTGAGTACAACTAAAACATGCATAGAAAGAATGAGATAGATTGAACATGCACCAATTGACAAGCTATGTAGAGTGGTTCCATACTTCAAATTACAAGTATTTTGGTCCACTACCTAGAGAGGTAAACCTCTAGGATTTCTAATATTGCTACTCCTTATATTCACTTATAAGAGTTACAACAGATAATCTTCCTTTTTTGGGACAAGGATACCCTAAAAAAAGAGTTACCTATCCAATACAAAGAGTCTTTAACCTTACCAAGGACTTACCCACTTTGCAATGAGTCTTTGTCCTTCACCAGGGAAGTACCCACTCTTTCACAATTCTTTAGCCTTACATGGATTACCCACTGTTCTTGGATCTTCCTCTTTTGACTTCACTTTCACCAAGGACTAACCCACTTGAGCAATGAGTCTTTCTTTATTTTGAAAATAGCTCAATATCATTAAAAGTAAGCCATACGACATCTACAAGATAGGCATCTCAGAACCAATAACCAAGCAGCAACTCCTATAGCAGAAAGACATAGCACAAGGCTCAGATTGGGATGTGAAAGGTACACTTCTGCTCCGTCCACCTCTTGTAGTGGCTGTCTCAAACAATTATCTGGGATGGAATTTGTCAATCTACAAGAGCCTATGAGTACATCGGGATACGAGTTTACATAGCCGTTGGAAGAGATTACCATCATGAAGACAACGAATGGACACCTGAAAAAGAGCTTGACCACCAAGAACCAACACAAACACAACCCCCCACAAACTGGACAAGAGACACAACTACCAACTAAGAAAAAACAAAAGGAAAAAAAGCACATGACAACAGTCGAGCACTAGGAGTGCACCAACCAGGAGACCCGAGAAGGAGGCCAAACCCCAACTATGCATATACAAAGGAAGGATGGCTCATGTGGATACAATGATGGGGGGTAGAGGGTGTTGGGAACCCCACCACCACTCCCGACCACCACTGCGAGCAGGGACCAGAAGACCCACACGAAGCAAAAAACCCAGCTTCCTCCTCCTCTGCCTAAAGCACTAAGGGGCTCCCGCTCCCCGTCTGCCCACGAGGGAACCTGAGGCACGATGACACAGGACACCAACAACCAAGACAGGAGAAGACCGAAAGAAAAACAACACAAAAGCAAACGTAAAGAACAACCGCCCAAACCTACGTCTACAACCAAACCAAACTGACCCACAAATAGAAAGCAAGAAGGGGAAGAAACAACACCCACACCCACGGAGAACAACATTCCAGAAAACTAGATGAAGCTACCTCCTCGCATCGAAGAATGATGTCGACGCTAGGAAACGAAGCCTCGCTCTGGGACACCTCCTCGCACCCAAGAGACCACAAATCAGATTTGGATCTGGGACGCCGTCTAGCAAGGATAAGGGAAGGTGTGAAGGCGAGGAAGCGGCGACCAACTAGATCCGAGGATAGAGACCAGCAAGAGCAAGGTTGAAGACGGAAGCCCAGGGGGAGCGAGGTAGCCGCACGTCGGCCGCCGACCTCCTCCCCCGAGCTTGAAAGGAGGAGAGGCCCTAGCCGCACGCAGACGCTCATAGCACCTCGGCAGTGGCAGGTCTGAGCAATGAGTCTTATACCTTCACCAAGGGCTTACCCACTCTTGCTCCAAGCCTTCGGCGTTGATCTTCATCAAGGGACTCCTTCCCTTATTCTTCTTCACCTCTCTTAGCCAAGATAGAGAACCTTCATCGTCATGGTTGAAAAGAGATTGGGAGGTGGTGGAAGTGAGAGCCTCAAAATATATACATGTAGGACTAGCTCTCTTACAAATCTCCTACTCACTCTAATGGATGATGCAAGTGATTAAGGCTAGAGAGAGAGGAGGATGTAGGATCACTAAACTATAGAATAGGGACCTTCATAGTGTTTTGCTAACCATGGGAAGAAACCTAAGGGGTCCTATTTATAGTTGGGGATGCTTGGAAGCCTATGGGAACACTTAAGGATGAATACTAGTCGTTTGGGATGTTGCAACATATATTGTTTCAAGTTTTGAAACAATCAAATGGCTAAAAACACTTTTTTACACTTTTATGTATAGTGCGACCAATCAAGTATTGTGTGTCAGAAACTCGTCTAATTGCACTGCTTCAACAAAGCAGTTTTATCCTATATAGGGATCGATCGAGATTGTAACTCGATTGAATTGGATCGGTCGAGTTTATAACTAGACCAAACCTAGACATTCTCAGAATCCATCAGGGGATCGGTCGAGTTTGTATCTCGACCGAACTACAACCTATAATAAATTTTGGAAAATGTCATTAAAGTTCTTAAATATTCGATTCAAGTGCTCCTGGTTTTTTCTAACCTTAATTACATGTCATACAATAATTATAAGTGATTTACAATGTGATTCTAATGGATTTACATCATATTCCACAAAAGTGCACTTGCATTGACCTTGACTTGTCTTTTCTCCAATTTCTAGATGCGCAAGTTAGGGCGTTTGGAGTGTGTCTATACCTAATCCAAAATCAATCAAGTAGAAGTGTTGGACAGAAATAATTGGAATGGTTTAGTCATCATCAAAACAAAGTTGTATTCAATTTATACCTTGAGTCAACATTGACTAAATTGACCTTGAGTCAACATTCTCCCCTTTTTGAAGATGATGAAACATTCTATAAATATATTGAAAGAATTTAAGTAAAGTCAAACCTTTAGAGAAACTTAGGAGTTTCGATATAATTGAGTTCATATGCTCCCCCTTAATTGATAATAGTGGAGTTCTCATACTCCTCCTCAATTGATGCTATTTTTCCTACATGGTTAGCTTTCATAACATTTATAGAATACTATTTCTTCTACTCATATATGTTATACACATATATGTCTTCTCCCCTTTACCTTCTCCCCTTTACGTAGACATTCTTCTTCTCTTCATGTAAGACATGCCTTCTCCCTCTTTTGTCAGAAGAAGACATGCCTTCTTCCCCTTTGTCATTTCAAAAAAATGAGGGTATGAAGAAATAAGAAACATCACTTGTTAAAAGAAAGGATATGACAAAAGTTATAATGGAGAGTAGAAGATAAAAACTAGGGGCTCATCTAAGAATAGAAAGAAAAGCAAGTTAAAACATGCACTTAAACAACCAAAATATAATTCTAATAAATATCAAGGCAAGATAAAGTGTTGTAGAAAAATAATAAATCACAATTTTGACCATCAAGATGATGGAATTTGCTGAAAAAATGTCAGGGCTCATGGCAAAGCGATGAGTTTTGCTCAGAAAGTTGTTTCTGCATTAAAACACTAGTATTACATCAAAATCTAACACTAGAGTAAAATTTGCATAAAATCTCAAGGATGCTCCAAATACTTACATACAATGTAGCTCTATATATTCAACATCACAATTCTATGTAAGAAACTCAAGTTAGTAGATATACAATTCAAGGAACATGCTTGAGCAAATATGAAACTAGATACATGCATAACATATAGTAGAATACCACTTGATGAAAAGAACTAGAACTACATGTAGATATATTACTATTAGATGTTATCACAAGTTTGGGCTACTAGTAGGATATAGATCATAGCAAGAGATACCAAAAGATACTCAAGATAAAGCAAGCTATGATTCGATGTAGATATATATCCAAACAAAGAGATATGTGATTTCAAAAGCCAGAATGGATATAGATCATTATCAAATATGCATCATTACCAAAAGATGATTACCACTAAGAACCTTAAGTCTGTATTATAACAAGACATAAACGATACAAATGTAGCAAGTTAGAGCATAACGGAAGTAATTTAAGACACAACCAAGAGATCCAAAGAGATTATAATCAAAACATGCAAAACAACTTAAAACAAGTAATTACAAGATATAGGAATACCACTAGTGGGATACCAAATTATAGCAATTAGAAAGATAGAGTTGTAAGAAAGATAAGCAATTTAAAGCATGGCAAAAAGCATCATGAAGGTACCAAATGGGAGTGTCAAAAAATAAGGCTATTGGTTGAGAGAATCTAGTTGAGTGAGAAATTCTCATTCCACAAGCCAGTTGTGTATTATGTCCATAGTACCATTGGTCGAGTTACTGACAGGACAAACTTGACCGACAATAGTTGTTGGCAACACCCATTTCATAAGGATGGGAAACTAGGTTTTCTTGAGTGGATGATCCCTAACATGTGTAATTAAGATCTTAAACACCAATGATGTAACTTTCTAGGTTAATGCAAATAATATGACGTAAGTGTTCATGATTCAATAATATGATAAATTTGATAGTCATGATATCCCTTATATAAATTATGGTTCTTAAGTCATTAAAGTGAGAATCATGGGAATTAGGGTTTTGAGTCATAAGCCTAATGGTAACTCGATGTCAAGAAAGCCTAAACCTTAGTTTAGGACTGAGTAGGATTTAATGAGATTAATATGTTTGGTGACACTTTAGACTTTGCGTAATGCAGATATATGCTTGATTGATTGGACAATATGCTTAAAGTATAAGTGAATAATATACATGGAAAAGGTATGTGGCTACGACTACGAATAATCATTGTAGTTTCATGTGGTTTCCATGAGATTTGTTTGCATGGTTTGAAAATATATGTCTGCTTGTTTATTTCATTCCATGCAAACTTCAAAGTGACTATGATTATCACATTATACATGAAGATGACTATCCCAAACCTAGGCCACCTCTGGATAGGAAAGGCCATCCATTTGGAGAGTGGAAGGCATATTTTGGTACCAGTCTGAATAGGGAGTACATGATGGTCACCCGCCTGGATAGGGGGAGACTTGATGAAGTCATCTGCCTGGATAGGGGATGATAGTGAATACTGTAGTATGAGGCCCTGAGGGGTTATGAGAGAGGGTGGAGAAACCTAGATTGGATAGTTGTGGTGAAAATGTTAAATTTGGTTTGTTAAACATGATAAGGACATCAAGATGAAGATGAAACCATGTGAACACATTAATCTAAGTAAGGAGGATTTAGATAGACACTTCTTCTCTATGTATCATTTTGATAATGAAATATCATGTAAGCATTTTGTAAACAATATTTGTGAATTAATGAAATTGTTTTCTATTACTTATTATTTGCTAAATCTGGATCCTTGGGAATATAGGTAATGCCTCTCAACTTGAATGTATTTCCTTATTTTGGGGACACAGAAAGTGGGGTCGTTAAAGCAAGCCACTTTTGTACTAGCTTTTATGTTTGCAAACAAATTCTAGAGAAGACTCAAAAGTAAATAATTATTTTATCAATACATATTGTTAGATATAGGATTAGAACCAATTATATAATAATGGGACCATGTTTGTCAACATAAATAGAATATAAATAATATATATCTAGTTTATTCACTCAATTTATTCATAGATGACATATGAAATCTTCTTCTCATGCAAGTATATCCTATAAAGAGTTTATTGTTTCCTATTATGTAGACAAAACCTACACTTTAATAGGAACATTTAATATTTAAAAATGTTTCTCATACATAGATTTGTGTCCAGTAAGCATTACAAGATTATAACATTTGTTAAACTTATGGGGCTTTCTATGTTCCCTAAGAGTGTCTAAAATATAAAGTATGTATTTAAGAAATCCAATCAATCTTGAATGTGTTTTGAACAATTTTGTCTCTGTGATCCAACCAAAATGTATGTGTTATTCAACAAATTTTTCTTATGTTGTTCATGATCATATTGTTACCCTTATATTGCATTATGCAACCTAACTTGGAGCAATTGACTAACAAGGAGCTTATGTTATCCCAACTGTGAGTTGACATAATAATGGTATCCATGATCAAATTATTCTAGTATTGAGATACTTCCAAAAAATGAGAAAATGCACAATCTTTTATTTGATTCTAAAGTTTGTTTTTGTTGTAGTATTTATCTTTTACATATTGCAACAAGGTAGTATCCTTACTTTATGCAAAATACGTAGTAATCTTTCTAAACATATATTCTGAGCCAGTCAGAGGTCTGTTATACCCCATCCACCTTATGAATTCATCTTACATAAAAGGGACCACTTTACATGGTGTATGATTCGTCTTGGGTATCTCCTCAAAAGAAAGTTCATCTCAAAATATCGATCAACTTTTTAGTTTTTTTGACATAGGTGTGTAACTAATGTAGTATGAGGGTGTAACAAGAGGTTAACATTTTTTTCGTCCTATCCAAGATAGGTTCTTAAACATTTGAAGGGGATTAATTTGGAAATACGGGCAAAACTATGTATTTTAAGGAGAAAGATTCTCCTTTACATTGTATAATATGACTATATATGTCTATATTGATGTTGTCTATGTATAACTACACAAGATTAAAAATTATTCAAACCTGAGGGATGTTGAAATATCAAAAAAATTATCGTGATATTAATATTATTATTATTATTTTAATCCAGCCATACACAAATAAGAGTATCATCAATACCTTGAATCATGTTTTGACTATAAATATCAGTTGGCGACCAATAAAGTGCAATACACAAAGGAAAGCAATAGGACAACTATTTGACATCTGTTGTGAGCAACAAAATGTCCATTTTTTCTTACTTAGTAGGTCCTATATGACTGTGTATATACCTTGAAATTTTTAAAAAGAAAAGTAAATAAAAAAGTATACATTATCATCCATGCAATAAATATTATAAGGTGGAGTAACCTTAACATTGACATCAACTAGAGATTGTATTCCAATAGAAAATGCATGACTTAGAGTAATATCTTCATGATATTAAAAGTAAGTCATCATCGGGTCATATTGGAATAGAGAATGGGAATGGAAGTGGGGCTTAGTTAAACTCTTGATTACGCAAGAAGGGTGTCAATAACTTTGCTAACTATAGATTATCATGACAATAGAGGGATTTCCTCATCATGAGCATTTAATAAAATGGGTTATTAATCTTAACCTCAATAGAATTTTTAGTGAGAGAGGATGATGGATGAAAGATGAATGATGAATGGCAACAAAATTTGGCAAAGGGGTGTGCCACATATTTGAGATAGGAGTGAAGTAGAATATCTCCATGTCTATATAGTTTTGAGATAGGAATAAAGGAAAATATTCGTGGATTTATTTGGTGTAACATTTTTTAGACATAAGTAACGAGGAATATCTCTTGATTTATAGGTGGTGATTTAGAGCTTGTAAACGCATGGGTTCTTAGAACACTTAACCCAATTTTAAAAGTCTAGAGATTCAATATTGGGTTTGCTGGTTGAGTCAGATTAGGTTTGGTATTTCTCAAGCTTAACTTAGAGTCCACAACATGGAGGGATCATGGGAAAGGGAGTGGAGGGGAGGTAGGGCCCAAGGGGGAAGTTTAGTTACATCAATGCACTTGTTGTCGGATACTTCACTTCGGAGAAGGACATGCTAGAGAGTGATTTTTTGAGCTGATGTTGGGGTTAAAAACCATCACAATAGGAGAGAGTGAGTGATGATAGAGATTGATGGCATTGGGTAGGTTAGGATTATCTTTTATGTTGAAACCCGCGCTATGGATTCTCGAATACCTTATCGTAAAGAGGTGTTACACCCTGCTGGAATGAGTTGGGGTTGTTGTAAGAAACATACATGTTTCGCCTAACACAATGATATATTTTACGAACTGTAGTAGAGATGCCCCCTCCAATCAGGGAGGTGTATACCATGGACTAGCATTGTGTCTCCAATCTTATAAGTGTCATGTCCCTGCAATTTTCAAACAATAGATCAACATAGGTCATACGGACAACATACTCCATTTTTCTTGAATCCGAACTACATACTACTTTTTGTAACTAAGCGTTTGTGTTTGCCTACAGAAGGATGGGATGACTCATCTTCCATATTTTTCATTTTATGAAAACACTTCCTTTAGTTATAATCTTACTGTTGTCCGTTTATGGGAAAAATCAAGTGCAATGAGACGATGAAAGCAAGAGAACAACTGTTTGGCGGCGGTTGCAACTTGCAAGCAGCCACAAAAACTGAACTGGTTGTCTTTTCCCAGCTTTACCGATAGAAGACAACCTTAATTTGACGTCCGTACAAAGAAAAAAAAGTTGGAGAAAAATACAACCGTTGTCGTCAATGTAAGATGTTTTATCTTCAAGCCAATGGTGGAGTAAGGTTCATGTTGACCGCTATCTAATGTGATTCTATAACACGTGCATGAATATTAGAATTATACCTTGATTGATATTATAAGAATTTCATCACTTGTGTGTACTATAATAAATATTTATTTTACTGGAATAAAGCTATTTGTCGCGTCTTATGATAACCGGATGATATGGTTGCTGGCCGTCCTTTCTTCCCGACAAACCGGGACAAAGCTCGGGCTGCTTAGCATTTTTATCATATATTACGATATAATTATAATTCCCGAGACAGCCGGCCGGTTGTATACTCATTGTTTTATTATTCTACTATCATTTTGTGTTGCGAACAATCAGTGCCACGTTTCCCTTTGGCATATTGCTTGTTCCTCGGTGACTTGGGCGTAAGGAATTGAATCCCGGAGTCAAAGCAAATAGGAAAGCTCCTCGAAGTTCAGGTGCAGCCAATCCATCTATGGATGAATAATGAATGGATGATTATTCGCTTGCGCGGTTCGTGCGATTCCAGTTCTCTTCTTCCTTATTAACTTTATTGAATGAGGTGGTTATACTTCTTCTCATAATAACTGAAGAACATTCTAATACTACTCGTTCCCATGCAGACGCTCGGCCGTGCGTTCTGTTTCAACTAGTCAGTGGACACCAGACAGCGCGTGCGTGTTTGTATGCACACTGCTTTTGCCAATAAGCCCCGAGGTTTTGAATAACAGCTCATTCCAACAGCTTCTAGTCGTCAGCCGAAACACATCCACATGAATGTCTATTTATTCCTAGATGAAATTGAAGTAGCTGACTAGTCGGCCCGTTTCCGCGCCATAACACATTCACAAATGAATGATTCTTGAAAGCAAAAAAATTGTACGTTGGTCATCTTTTGCTTGGGACTAAAAATCCATAACACATTCACAAATGTGTGTTTGTTTGACTGTGATATGGGTCGTAGGGCTCGTATGTACGGACCCGGCCAACCACCCAGCTCATGTGAACAACCTACGCCTTATTTCCAGTTGAACGATTCTCTAAAAGTGCAAAGAACCGCTGTCACAATATCCTTGGGATTGAAGTAGCTGACTAGCTGGACCTTAGGAGACCAAGAAAATGACTTTGGGCTAATTCTGTCATGTACGGGTGAGTAGAATAGGTTGAGATTGGGTCACTATTGGTGCAGGTTAAAAAGGTGAGACTATAAACAGGTAGCACAAATGTATATCCAAATTTAACCCAGCCGGATGTGGTCAACCCACGGATGCATATATAATTTATTCAGTAAAGCATATATAAATAGTGTTTTCTAATGTAAGAAAAATATTCTGAACACATGAAATAACACCTAGGATTCACAAGGACATCCTTTTCCTTAAAAAAAAATCAGCATGAAAGCCGCATGTATGATGACAGGACTTGTTGAATGTTGTTATCGACGGCGTCCAACAACTATAGAGCGACACCACCCACAACTAGAGGGTAGAGTCGAGTAGTTAGAGTAAGAATTATGCACAACCATGAGTTGGAACATTAAACTAAAATAAATGAGAAATGAACTAGACGACAAATTGAGTAGAATCATGGGTTGTTCGTTTGGCAAAATGATAGCATCTATCGCTGGCCACTCGTTGCGCATTTTTTACCAACCAGACTCATTACGACAGAAAAAGGGTACTAATTCCGCATAGTAATGAATATTACAATGAAGAGAAAGAAATTGGTTATAATTTTTTTAGTTGGCAACATGATTATACAACATTTTGGGCTGTTTCTATTGTGATTTGCACAAGCAACGTAGTAATAAGAATTACAAAGTATGATTATATATTTAGTGGTAAACTTTACTACTTAAAGGTTTTGACCTGCTGGTGCCCGTCGATTTTCACCCAATTTGACAAGTCTACTTCAGGCGCTTAACCTAGCAAAGTTTTACATTGGTTGTAACTCTTGTGTCACGCTACAAACAACCGCTCCCCCTATCCTATTGTTCACTTGTTCCTTGGGAGGGTGCGTGCAACACCCTCCCTTAGTACACATCCACATAATGGAAGCAACATCGAGCACTTCACATTTCATACACTTAAAGGGGATACTACTAAATGTCGACATTCATCACAACAATACAATCATTTCACACAAAAATAGATATTAAAAATTTTCAAAATTTAATCTTACAAATAGAACATAAAAATCTATGGTATGAAATCTAATTCTAACATTCTGAGACAAGAACTCTTGTATTGAAATTCATATCATAAGAACAAAGACAAATCCATAATAATGATTATTTTCCTATACTTAGCACCCCATAGAAATCTTACCATGTCCAGTCCTTGTGTTCCAATCTCTAGACTCTACTTCTACTCCTGGTCCTGACTTGTGGACAAGTTGTCCCAATCATGCATTGAAAAAACAATTGTTAGCAAGTGGCATTCTATTCCAACATATATGAAACCGAAATAATGTGAGGGTATAAAATAATTTGAAATATTATTCATATAGACTAACATGATAAGCAAACAAAAATCTTAAACACGAACAACAAATATTTCTATAAGCTTAACTCATATATTTTTAGGTATTTCTCTCTAGAGACTTGTGCTCGGGTACTTTGGGATTATGACCTCCACTCTGGTGCCTGGTCATATTTCTTGAGTCTCATGTACTCTAATGGTTGGGCATCATGACTTGCACCCTGGTGCATGAGCATGCCTCTTCAATTGACTTGCATTATGGTGTCTATGTCTAACTCCATAATCTAATGTCATCTCACATCTTATCTTTACATAAATATCATTGTAATATGATCTTAAGATCTTATCTGAACCTAAATATTGAATCATAATAAAATCTTATCTTGTAAACTTATAATAAATAATATACTTCTCTAGAGAAATCTTAAGCACACTTCAATACTTGAAATTTAAAACATAAAATCAATTAAATCATGAACAACTTGTTGAGTAGCATAAGACATATAAATAAAATAAATATATGTATCCTTAAATACCCTTCCAAGGACCATTTACCTAGATCAGTAGGAAGAGTTCCTACATAGTATCTTGACCTTTTCCAATTAATCCAATGCATTGGTAATTTGAGTGCTCAGTGACCGGAGTTATTGTGCCAAGATCATTATTGTCACAGAGGAATAATGAGTTTGGGAGGCATCTTTACTAATGAACAATACAAATTGGTGTCATATGATTTGAGATCCAAAGAGGTAATATAAATCAACCTTTTCCATTGTGAAGGTCTAGTGTAAGACCCTTAACCTTGCTTTTTTGTTGAACACGCTTGGTTAACTCATTTACATGCTTAAAAACTTAATCAAATCATAATATGTTATCTAATATCATGTGACAATCTTAAGTTTCAAGCTTAGTCAAGTTTAGACATCGTTTGAGCAAGTTATGCAATTATATGCTTATTTTGGGCTTTTTTGTAATTTACCCATATCTGAGGTTTTCCTTGAAATTTGTCATATTCTTGTGGTACCTTATATGTTTTCTTATCATCCTTGGGATTTTTGTTCCTTGGGGCACCTCTTTACAGCTTGGTTTGGTGGAGATACCTTTCTAGGGTGAGTTAGGGTTTTGCTCTCATGTTTCAGCTACCTTGGAGGTTAGAACTCGATGGTACCCCTTTGGTTGATAGGATACTATGGTGTTGGGATCTGATGTTGGTTCCTTGAAGATTCCTATAGGTGTGAGGGTCAATGGTTTCCCCTCTTGGAGCTCCTTGGGGCGGTGGTTTACCTAAAGAGGTGCTCAAACGATGGTTTTCACCCTTGTGACCTAGGGTTCCAAAATCCTTAATTAGTATGCTTTGAAACTCGATGGCCACCTTGGGAAGCCAACATACGATGACCAATCAAACTTCCACAACCTATGTAGTTTCTACTTGCATGTATATGACCTTTTAGGCCATGAACACATGGAAAACCTAGTAGGACACCTTAACCTTCTCTCCCCTCTCACCCTTAGCTTCTTATACTTTCCCTCTAGCATGCAAACAAACCCTTTAGACCCCCCTTTCTCCTACTTATTATCTAGATCTTTGTCCTCCCTTTCTTGGTACATAAGAAAGTACCCAAGGTAGAAGAAGGTGGCCGATCTCCTTGTATGTGCACCTAGGGTTCAGATCTACCCTCTCTTAGTGCTTATGGAGATTCATTTGCTTGTTCTTGACCTAAGCAAGTAAGTTCTCCCCTCTTCCCTTCTCTTCTCTTTCTGGACTACCTCCTCCTTCCTTCTTCTTGGTCGTAACCAGGGTGTTTCTTGGTAGATCTTGCTGTAGAGCTTAAAGAGAACCTCTTTCTTGCTTCCTTGACCTAGGGTTTGCTTCCTTTCTTGGAGAAGGAGCTTTCTGGTCAATGTGGAGTGCTTAAAACTAGGGTTTCCTTCTCCCTTGATAGAGCTACCTTGATGTTTGGACCTTCTTCTTCTTCCTATAGGCGATTTCAATAACTTTCTACACGTTTATTTCTTACTACTAGCTTGCATGTTCATATTCTTTCTCTAAAATGAAGTTCTAAGCTTAAAGACACTACCTTTGGCTAGGATTTGAGGTTATATGGTACTTCTTGAGTAGTTTATCACCATGAATGGATATGAAACCTTGTGCATAAACTCCCCTAGGTAGAGGAAGATTTAGGCCTTGCTTGCATGTCTAATGATGGGCTTACTTAGGGTTTTTGAGTTGTTTTCCACCTTGTACATAACTTGATGGTTTGCCTTCTTGCTAGAACCGATGGACTAGATTTTGGTGTTGTTTTGTTTGTGTTTCCATGCCAAGTTATGGTCCTATATTTAGTTCTATTTTGACTCTTTTGGTGATCAAGAATTGATGGTCTTGATTCCCTAGTGTGACCTCAATCGATTGTATTCCTTCCCTTCTCCAAACAATGGTTTTCCCTTGTGTTTTGCCTTGCTTTACCATGTGTTGTTGACAACCAATGGGAGTATTGAGTCTGACAATCAATGGCCCTTCTGGTCCATCAACCAATGGTTTTTCTGACTCTAAAATGTGATGATCCAATGACCTATGATCACCATCTGATGGATCTATTGACTTAATACTCGATGGTGTCAACCAATGGATGTTCTGACTCCATGATCTGATAATCTCTTGTGCACCACAACCAATGGTGGGATTGGACACAATAATCGATGGTGGGTCACAGTTTCACAACTGATGGTTTTATCTACCCCACATCCGATGGTCTTGAGTAAGGCTCATGATTCGAGGGTTGGTTTTGATGCTCCACCATTCCATGGTCTTGGGTGAAACCCATCATTTGATAGGTTGGTTTTAATGATGTTGAATCGGTGGTTCAATGCCTTAACTTTGCAGTCTTACCTTTTCCCTCACATTAATACAATTTGATGGTTAAACCTTGTGTTATGCATGGATCCATACTGAAGGATACCATGGGATTTCATGGTAATTCTTTACCTTAAGCATCCATAATCTGATGGGGATGACATGTGTTAGGGTTTTTTTTAGTGTTGATTTGTAACTTCAATGTAACATGTCTTGCTGAACTTAACCCTAATGCAATAGATGATGGTAGTTACATGCTACCCTTCCTTGTATGATTAATATGATGATGGAATATTCTCCCTAATGTTGATTGTATCTCTTTTGTGTAAACTAGTGGTTATCATAGCCTCATGATTTATGATTTTTTATGCTCAATTTGTACACTATAAGTATGATGGTGGTACATCATACCTAACCTTATTGTAGGTTGGTATAGGAAAAAAGACTCTTAATGCTAAGATAGCCCTACTATGTTATCCTATAAATAATATACTTCTCTAGAGAAATCTTAAGCACACTTCAATACTTGAAATTTAAAACATAAAATAAATTAAATCATGAACAACTTGTTGAGTAGCATAAGACATATAAATAAAATAAATATATGTATCCTTAAATACCCTTCCAAGGACCATTTACCTAGATCAGTAGGAAGAGTTCCTACATAGTATCTTGACCTTTTGCAATTAATCCAATGCATTGGTAATTTGAGTGCTCAGTGACCGGAGTTGTTGTGCCAAGATCATCATTGTCACAGAGGAATAATGAGTTTGGGAGGCATCTTCACTAATGAACAATACAAATTGGTGTCATATGATTTGAGATCCAAAGAGGTAATATAAATCAACCTTTTCCATTGTGAAGGTCTAGTGTAAGACCCTTAACCTTGCTTTTTTGTTGAACACGCTTGGTTAACTCATTTACATGCTTAAAAACTTAATCAAATCATAATATGTTATCTAATATCATGTGACAATCTTAAGTTTCAAGCTTAGTCAAGTTTAGACATCGTTTGAGCAAGTTATGCAATTATATGCTTATTTTGGGCTTTTTGGTAATTTACCCATATCTGAGGTTTTCCTTGAAATTTGTCATATTCTTGTGGTACCTTATATGTTTTCTTATCATCCTTGGGATTTTTGTTCCTTGGGGCACCTCTTTACAGCTTGGTTTGGTGGATATACCTTTCTAGGGTGAGTTAGGGTTTTGCTCTCATGTTTCAGCTACCTTGGAGGTTAGAACTCGATGGTACCCCTTTGGTTGATAGGATACTATGGTGTTGGGATCTGATGTTGGTTCCTTGAAGATTCCTATAGGTGTGAGGGTCAATGGTTTCCCCTCTTGGAGCTCCTTGGGGCGATGGTTTACCTAAAGAGGTGCTCAAACGATGGTTTTCACCCTTGTGACCTAGGGTTCCAAAATCCTTAATTAGTATGCTTTGAAACTCGATGGCCACCTTGGGAAGCCAACATACGATGACCAATCAAACTTCCACAACCTATGTAGTTTCTACTTGCATGTATATGACCTTTTAGGCCATGAACACATGGAAAACCTAGTAGGACACCTTAACCTTCTCTCCCCTCTCACCCTTAGCTTCTTATACTTTCCCTCTAGCATGCAAACAAACCCTTTAGACCCCCCTTTCTCCTACTTATTATCTAGATCTTTGTCCTCCCTTTCTTGGTACATAAGAAAGTACCCAAGGTAGAAGAAGGTGGCCAATCTCCTTGTATGTGCACCTAGGGTTCAGATCTACCCTCTCTTAGTGCTTATGGAGATTCCTTTGCTTGTTCTTGACCTAAGCAAGTAAGTTCTCCCCTCTTCCCTTCTCTTCTCTTTCTGGACTACCTCCTCCTTCCTTCTTCTTGGTCGTAACCAGGGTGTTTCTTGGTAGATCTTGCTGTAGAGCTTAAAGAGAACCTCTTTCTTGCTTCCTTGACCTAGGGTTTGCTTCCTTTCTTGGAGAAGGAGCTTTCTGGTCAATGTGGAGTGCTTAAAACTAGGGTTTCCTTCTCCCTTGATAGAGCTACCTTGATGTTTGGACCTTCTTCTTCTTCCTATAGGCGATTTCAATAACTTTCTACACGTTTATTTCTTACTACTAGCTTGCATGTTCATATTCTTTCTCTAAAATGAAGTTCTAAGCTTAAAGACACTGCCTTTGGCTAGGATTTGAGGTTATATGGTACTTCTTGAGTAGTTTATCACCATGAATGGATATGAAACCTTGTGAATAAACTCCCCTAGGTAGAGGAAGATTTAGGCCTTGCTTGCATGTCTAATGATGGGCTTACTTAGGGTTTTTGAGTTGTTTTCCACCTTGTACATAACTTGATGGTTTGCCTTCTTGCTAGAACCGATGGACTAGATTTTGGTGTTGTTTTGTTTGTGTTTCCATGCCAAGTTATGGTCCTATATTTAGTTCGATTTTGACTCTTTTGGTGATCAAGAATTGATGGTCTTGATTCCCTAGTGTGACCTCAATCGATTGTATTCCTTCCCTTCTCCAAACAATGGTTTTCCCTTGTGTTTTGCCTTGCTTTACCATGTGTTGTTGACAACCAATGGGAGTATTGAGTCTGACAATCAATGGCCCTTCTGGTCCATCAACCAATGGTTGTTCTGACTCTAAAATGTGATGATCCAATGACCTATGATCACCATCTGATGGATCTATTGACTTAATACTCGATGGTGTCAACCAATGGATGTTTTGACTCCATGATCTAATAATCTCTTGTGCACCACAACCAATGGTGGGATTGGACACAATAATCGATGGTGGGTCACAGTTTCACAACTGATGGTTTTGTCTACCCCACATCCGATGGTCTTGAGTAAGGCTCATGATTCGAGGGTTGGTTTTGATGCTCCACCATTCCATGGTCTTGGGTGAAACCCATCATTTGATAGGTTGGTTTTAATGATGTAGAATCGGTGGTTCAATGCCTTAACTTTGCAGTCTTACCTTTTCCCTCACATTAATACAATTTGATGGTTAAACCTTGTGTTATGCATGGATCCATACTGAAGGATGCCATGGGATTTCATGGTAATTCTTTACCTTAAGCATCCATAATCTGATGGGGATGCCATGTGTTAGGGTTTTTTTTATTGTTGATTTGTAACTTCAATGTAACATGTCTTGCTGAACTTAACCCTAATGCAATAGATGATGGTAGTTACATGCTACCCTTCCTTGTATGATTAATATGATGATGGAATATTCTCCCTAATGTTGATTGTATCTCTTTTGTGTAAACTAGTGGTTATCATAGCCTCATGATTTATGATTTTTTATGCTCAATTTGTACACTATAAGTATGATGGTGGTACATCATACCTAACCTTATTGTAGGTTGGTATAGGAAAAAAGACTCTTAATGCTAAGATAGCCCTACTATGTTATCCTATAAATAATATACTTCTCTAGAGAAATCTTAAGCACACTTCAATACTTGAAATTTAAAACATAAAATAAATTAAATCATGAACAACTTGTTGAGTAGCATAAGACATATAAATAAAATAAATATATGTATCCTTAAATACCCTTCCAAGGACCATTTACCTAGATCAGTAGGAAGAGTTCCTACATAGTATCTTGACCTTTTCCAATTAATCCAATGCATTGGTAATTTGAGTGCTCAGTGACTGGAGTTGTTGTGCCAAGATCATCATTGTCACAGAGGAATAATGAGTTTGGGAGGCATCTTCACTAATGAACAATAAAAATTGGTGTCATATGATTTGAGATCCAAAGAGGTAATATAAATCAACCTTTTCCATTGTGAAGGTCTAGTATAAGACCCTTAACCTTGCTTTTTTGTTGAACACGCTTGGTTAACTCATTTACATGCTTAAAAACTTAATCAAATCATAATATGTTATCTAATATCATGTGACAATCTTAAGTTTCAAGCTTAGTCAAGTTTAGACATTGTTTAAGCAAGTTATGCAATTATCTGCTTATTTTGGGCTTTTCTGTAATTTACCCATATCTGAGGTTGTCCTAGAAATTTGTCATATTCTTGTGGTACCTTATATGTTTTCTTATCATCCTTGGGATTTTTGTTCCTTGGGGCACCTCGTTATAGCTTGGTTTGGTGGAGATACCTTTCTAGGGTGAGTTAGGGTTTTGCTCTCATGTTTCAGCTACCTTGGAGGTTAGAATTCGATGGTACCCCTTTGGTTGATAGGATACTATGGTGTTGGGATCTGATGTTGGTTCCTTGAAGATTCCTATAGGTGTGAGGGTCAATGGTTTCCCCTCTTGGAGCTCCTTGGGGCGGTGGTTTACCTAAAGAGGTGCTCAAACGATGGTTTTCACCCTTGTGACCTAGGGTTCCAAAATCCATAATTAGTATGCTTTGAAACTCGATGGCCACCTTGGGAAGCCAACATACAATGACCAATCAAACTTCCACAACCTATGTAGGTCTACTTTCATGTATATGACCTTTTAGGCCATGAACACATGGAAAACCTAGTAGGACACCTTAACCTTCTCTCCCCTCTCACCCTTAGCTTCTTATACTTTCCCTCTAGCATGTAAACAAACCCTTTAGACCCCCCTTTCTCCTACTTGTTATCTAGATCTTTGTCCTCCCTTTCTTGGTACAAAAGAAGGTGCCCATGGTAGAAGAAGGTGGCCGATCTCCTTGTATGTGCACCTAGGGTTCATATCTACCCTCTCTTAGTGCTTATGGAGATTCCTTTGGTTGTTCTTCACCTAAGCAAGTAAGTCATCCCCTCTTTCCTTCTCTTCTCTTTCTGGCCTACCACCTCCTTCCTTCTTCTTGGTCGTAACCATGGTGTTTCTTGGTAGATCTTGCTATAGATCTTAAAGAGAACCTCTTTCTTGCTTCCTTGACCTAGGGTTTGCTTCCTTTCTTAGAGAAGGAGCTTGCTTGTCCATGTGGAGTGCTTAAAACTAGGGTTTCCTTCTCCCTTGATAGAGATACCTTGATGTTTGGACCTTCTTCTTCTTCCTATAGGCGATTTCAATAACTTTCTACACATTTATTTCTTACTACTAACTTGCATGTTCATATTCTTTCTCTAAAATGAAGTTCTAAGCTTAAAGACACTGCCTTTTGCTAGGGTTTGAGGTTATATGGTACTTCTTGAGTAGTTTATCACCATGAATGGATATGAAACCTTGTGCATAAACTCCCCTAGGTAGAGGAAGATTTAGGCCTTGCTTGCATGTCAAATGATGGGCTTACTTAGGGTTTTTGAGTTGTTTTCCACCTTGTACATAAATTGATGGTTTGCCTTCTTGCTAGAACTGATGGACTAGATTTTGGTGTTGTTTTGTTTGTGTTTCCATGCCAAGTGATGGTCCTATATTTAGTTCTATTTTGACTCTTTTGGTGATCAAGAATCGATGGTCTTGATTCCCTAGTGTGACATCGATCGATGGTAATCCTTCCCTTCTCCAAACAATGGTTTTCCCTTGTGTTTTGCCTTACTTTACTATGTGTTGTTGACAACCAATGGGAGTATTGAGTCTGACAATCAATGGCCCTTCTGGTCCATCAACCAATGGTTGTTTTGACTCCAAAATGTGATGATCCAATGACCTATGATCACCATCTGATGGATCTATTGACTTAATACTTGATGGTGTCAACCAATGGATGTTCTGACTCCATTATCTGATAATCTCTTGTGCACCACAACCGATGGTGAGATTGGACACAATAATCAATGGTGGGTCACATTTTCACAACTGATGGTTTTGTCTACCCCACATCCGATGGTCTTGAGTAAGGCTCATGATTCGAGGGTTGGTTTTGATGCTCCACCATTCCATGGTCTTGGGTGAAACCCATCATTTGATAGCTTGGTTTTAATGATGTAGAATCGGTGGTTCAATGCCTTAACTTTGTAGTCTTACCTTTTCCCTCACATTAATACAATCTGATGGTTAAACCTTGTGTTATGCATGGATCCATACTGAAGGATACCATGGGATTTGATGGTAATTCTTTACCTTAAGCATCCATAATCTGATGGGGATGCCATGTGTTAGGGTTTTTTTAGTGTTGATTTGTAACTTCAATGTAACATGTCTTGATGAGCTTAACCCTAATGCAATAGATGATGGTAGTTACATGCTACCCTTCCTTGTATGATTAATATGATGATGGAATATTCTCCCTAATGTTGATTGTATCTCTTTTGTGTAAACTAGTGGTTATCATAGCCTCATGATTTATGATTTTTTATGCTCAATTTGTACACTATAAGTATGATGGTGGTACATCATACCTAACCTTATTGTAGGTTGGTATAGGAAAAAAGACTCTTAATGCTAAGATAGCCCTACTATGTTATCCTATAAAAATCATTTAGCTCTTTAATGCAATATCATGCGGAGCATGTGTATCACATGTATGATGATGGTTTGTTGAGAGCCTTGTTATAAGGTATGGAAAAATAATGATGTTCTTGTAGGACATGAATTGATGGTCTTAATGGCCTTTGGGCATGTATTGAACCTTATGGAGGTGTAATCATCTCGATGTTAATAGGGGTTGGTACCCTAGGATAATGTGATAAGGATTTGTATCATGTAATGGTATGATGAAAAATATTGTAACGCCCTGATGCGCCACAAAAGAGATTACTCAAAACCAAAAGTGGAAACAACACTTAAGCAAATGGATCAATAAAAAACATAGGAAATTAAAACTGATTTCTTTAAAGCACCATAAACCAGAAACTAATTACATATGAGTCCACAAAGCCCGCCACATGCAACACATATCATGACATGTGGTTCTTACATCACTGTAGATCAGCATTGCTATCATGAACCTATTACACAAGATACTAGTTCCACATATACAAGTACAACTATCATAACTTTACAACCATGTCACACAAGCCAAACCTCGTATCGATCACATAACTACAAACATATTAAAAAAAACCCCAAGGACCTGAGTATACAGGGACGATTGTAGGACTCTAATGCCAAAATACTAGCAACGCATCCAACCTTATCAACTACTGCTCTTCCTTAGCTGCACGACCTATACCTCTTCATGCACGGTCACCTTAAAGATGTGAAAACCCAAGGGGTGAGACCAAACATCCCAGCGAGAGATTTAACTCTCCACCAACTCTATTAAAGTGCATGTAATCTGGGGAGGTAAAATAACATACTAGCAGGTTGAGCAGATTCAGTTAAATGATATGTACTCAATAAATGAAGTAGATTTAACAAGACTAGGCAGCCACTGCTGAGTCGTAGATCAAGTTATATTCTCAAAAGAAATATGAAGAACATGTATAACATTTGACTTCTCTTACCACGTTACAATTCAAGAAATCGGTACAAAGGTAAGGCAAACGCTCAAGAAAAGTGAGACATATGTCACCCTAAGCACATATACTACACGACTGCATTACGTCTTCTATTATTCCCCAAGGATTTGAGTCGTACCACCCAAATCCAACCACCCCCTATGAAGGGAAACCAACATTTCCATACAAGTTCAATGGAAGAGCCAGAATCTACGATCTCTCCAAACCTATTGGTCAACACAAGAGAAAACACCCCAAAGACGTACCAATCAACTAAAAAGAATGACAAGTAGTCAACACAAGGATCGGCTCACACATGGTCGTCCACATAAAACACCTAGCCCACCTTGGTACAAGTAATGGCGTTAGAAGAACAGGATCATGCATGTCCAATCTTAAAAGAAGGAGTGACTCATGCATAGCCATCCATATATCATGTAGATTGGATCACACATGGTCGTCTCACACAACTAATAACTAAGGTCACAAGGAGATACTCAACTTGCACCCCACATATTAAAAAATATGTGCTCCAAGTTAAACATGTTTCACCAATACAGTAAATAAAGATGACACTAGAATGGATCTATGGCATAGTGCAAACCCCGTGATTATGTTTCACTTGATTAGTTAGACAATTGGGTGACTTTTAGCATCAATCAAGTTACGACGTATAAATCTAAAACAAACTCTATAAGAAATTAGGGTACATTGGAACTCTAGAAGATATAAAACATATAAGGTGTGAACTTATCACACAATCATCACATGATACTTATTGCTCTGCAATTCATAAGGCAAACACCAAATTCACATATCACCATGGTATCTCAAACCCTTAATCTCATCACTTTGAGGATATCACTTCTGAATAGGCATCAAGCCATCACCAGGACATAGGACCTATCATATTAAACCATGCACATACCTCATCACGTCATGCCTCATTAGTGTGCATAAGCACCACACTGTATTGTATAATCACCAACAAAGCATATACAAGCCATGGCACACATATCACTTGCATAGTTAGGGGCTTATAAACAAGAGAGAGATATCATTACACATGATGGACATCTCATGACAAAGATAGAAAACACATCTAATAACTCATGATTAGGGCTACATACTTAGTCGAATATGGTTTTTTAGATAAAGAAAAGCGTTATATACTAAGTATGGCATCTCCCGCATTCTTGAAACACTTAAAGTTAAGGATCATCGTAAGGTTAAGCAATAATGATCAACATATACTACATGTGTCCCATACATTGCTTACATGTGTGCGTTCATTACATATTTAAGCATGTGTCACAACCAAACTTCACCATGTGTCGTGACCACCACCACCATGGGTCGTGATCATAACCACCTTGGTGTCTCGACTGTGGCCAAACCCATGATGTCGCGACTATGATGTACCAAGGAGAAACATGTCTTGACTCACCACACAGATAGGTCATGATCAACTAGGGTTAGGGTTTCGACCTTCTAGGAAGGCATGTCACAATCCCAAGAACTGAAGTCGTCTCGACCCATGATAGAGCCGAACATGTCTCGAACTCAAGACCCAACCATGTTGTGACCAACCAAGGAAAAGGGAAACATCTCGACTGAACTAGGGTGTTTCTCGACCCTCTACGAAGTAGGTGTTGCAATCATCAAGGATGTGTATGTCGCGATCTCCACATTGTCAGCTATCTCGACCCCAAACCAACATGCCAAGATATGTCATGACCCAAGATAAAAACAAGGCATAATGACCAACAAGGGTCAAGCCTCCACTGAGAATGTCATGATGGTTGCCAAACTGACAGACAAATCATTATTAATTAAGCGGAATAAACATAAACAACGGATTAACAAAAATGACTAAAAATTAAAACCATTTTGCAAGGAGATCCTTATCCAGAAAAATGTTGCTGAAAGATACCAAACCTTATATACATCATTGTTCATATTGTACATACCCTATACATCTATATCTCGAGGGTTACATATAACAGTTGTTTTCTCAAAATATATACATAAAGCAACATCCAACCTCGAGGCATACAAGCCAACATCTTACATTGTTTATAAAACCCAATACGTACTAAATCCAAGGACCTGAGAGTACAAAGATGACACATAGGACATCTATCTATAAGACACGACAGACGGTACACTCAACTTAAGCTATCACTGTTGTTCTTACTACTGATGTTCTCCCTCTATAGAAAGATCTTCACCACCTCGTGCATGTCCACCTAAAAAAATGTGGATCCCACGGGGTGAGACAATTGTCCCAACGAGAGATATAACTCTCCTCTCACCATAATATTATCATAGATTAAGCATTTATAAATAGAGCAAAGGTTCTTTTTATATTAACAGGCATGATAATTCACTGTATGAACATAATGAAGTAATCTTCTTTCTTAAGGAGAACATTGCATCTACCCATGGTAGAGTTATAAATAATCTATCTGCTTCGCAAAGAATATAAAGAGCATAAATAACATCTATCAACTAAGATGTATAACTGAAGTACACATCAATTAATGTTTTCCATATTCGATCCTTAAGCAGATATGCTACTCGACTGATTACATTTTACAATCACACTTATGCCTTGAGGAGATGAGGTGTACCGCTCATACTCCAACCTTCAGTTGCGAAACCCAAAGCTGGTGCCATACAAGGTCATCTAACAGCGCCGGCTGCTATGACCACCCTTGTCTTGGTCAGTGTGAGACCACATGTAGGACATCTTGTGTCTCTACTAAATAGCTTTCCAAGGTATACTGGCAACTTCTCTATAGAGTTGCAGGGGCAGCTTCACTCTCTTCGGAATCTAGAGATTTTATGTTTATCTCCACATCATCCGACATTCATCATCCGAAACAAGAGATTTTATGTTTATCTCCACATCATCTGACATTCATCATCATTGAGAGATTCGTGATACATCCATCTTGACCTTTATAATAAAGGATTGAGAGATCTTGTGTTTATCTCACATCAATTCCTCCATTAGGGTATAAGGTATTTGTGCCCATCACCCCCACATATTCAAAAATATGCGTTCATCAGGAGATCCCGTAAGAAAACCTATTTCACCATCACCAATTACTAACGATGATGGATCTATGGCCATGGCACTACATGATGAGATTCCACTTGGTTAATTAGGTACATTACTGTATTCTTTTAGAATCAATCAAGTTTACAAACATGAATTATTATGAAAAATGCTACAAAGAAAGATGTAATACATCTATCAAGTACTTTTCAAATCTTTAGAACACATATAACATTTAGGATCTCAATCCCTTATCTCATTGCTGGGAATTCTCATCCCTCAACATTATCATCATCATGATTACTAAATATGTGTATTCAAACCCTTAGTTCATCACTGAACACTATTACCACTTATTAGGTAACTATTACCTCTAGGTACTCAGACAAAGGTATACATGATACTTGTTGTAAAAGCATCTCACATGGCTCACAAGGCCCATTAAGCATCTTGTCACCTCTCACTAGGCAACAAATTATCACATGGCTCACAAGGCCATTACACATCTTGTCACCTCTAACTAGGCAACAACTTATTCACATGGCTCATAAGGCCATTGCACATCTTGTTACCTCTTACTAGGCAACAACTTATTCACATGGCTCACAAGGCCATTGAACATCGTGTTACCTCTCACTAGGAAACAACTTATTCACATGGCTCACAAGGCCATTGATCATTATACTTTTTATACAAGTATTTAACATGCCTTACAAGGCTTATGCAATAAGAGAATTACAACCTTCCCATCATTAGGGTTAGGGTTTACCTTTATAGTAGAATAGGGTTTCATGTTCATATTATTAATCGAAACCCTATATCATTGCTCCACACATCTAGGAGCATACATTGATATCATAAGTATTCGATCATACTTATTTATTTTCATCATTTATCATTAAATTATTATCAACACAAGGTATGAGTTTCTCTCTCATCCTTACCAGAATGTGATTACGTCATACTTTATTAACTTGGCTTAACCCTTTCTCAAGTATGTTAGCCTACACTTATTAAAGTGCATTAAAATCATTACATCTCAATGTAACAAATGACATAACACACTTCATGTGCTACTCATCCAAGTATATTGGATTTGAGGTGCATCAAGGTATATCATCTTTGAGGTACTGAATGTGATATTTATCATGTCTTGATCTATCACTTCCCTCATCACAGTTAACTTACTTAAGTTCATTAATTATCTTGTATTAGGGTATTTCCCATCCTAATACTTTATGTACTAACTCATCACATTTATCATGTACTGTATTGGTCATAAGCCACATATTTGAATTGTCCAACCATCATCAATTGATATGGACTTATCTCAGATTGAAGCATGGTTGATATAAAGTTGTCCATTATCAATCACTTTAGGTGTTTCACCTATCAAGGTATTAGCCACACCATTATTTGGTATTATACTCATCACTCCTAAAAGCGTTTATCCTCACCTTTACAAAGTGTCTCAGGTTGGAGGTGTGCATATTATTCACCATATTGGGTTGTAGATGTATATACACCACCATATTGGGTTGGAGGTGTTTGAGCACTCAGCATATCAGGCTAGAGGTGTATGAATACCATCCATATCGAGCTAGAGGTGTATGAACACCATCCATATCGGGCTAGAGGTGTATGAACACCATCCATATCAGACTAGAGTTGTATGAACACAATATCAAGTGGCTCACCATCTAGGGTTGGCCGTGACGGGTTAGGGTTTGCCATATCGGGCTCAACCCAATATATTCATCTTATTTCCTCCTTCAAGGGTACCATCCTATCTTAAGTATGAGTAATAGGTTAAAAAATTGGTTAAAATCTTCTCAACCCATTACACAAGTGAATAGGAGTGAAGGGCACCAAGCCATATCGGGCCACACCATCCAATGTTGGGTTGTAACACCCATGTCAGGTTAGGGTTGATTGTGACAGACACATGGTACATGTATGTGTTGCCCATGGTGTTTAAGAGTTATCAAGTCGTTACCATGTCAGGATAGACATCAACTAAGGGTGGCAGTGACAGTCTACATGTCATCCCGAGTTGTGTATCAGGCTACCATATCGTGCAAGTCATACCCATATCGGGTTAGAGCTACTTGTGTATATGCTTGAACCCGATATCACTTTTACAAAGTGACACCATCTTGTTCAAGCTCTAGAACTCCGTTCTAACAGTTATAGTTCATGACAACAGGTCTAAGAAACTACTAGAACTCATAATTTCATCAACTATTTCAGGAAATTTTGGAACTAAAAGTAAGTCATTAAGTATAGAAATTTAGGTGATGCATAATAACATGGTTGAGTTCAAGTTATATAACCCACCTTAAGACCAACTTCAAAGCTCAAAGATCCAAAGCTCCACATTCCTAAGGTTGAAGATGACTTTATCAAAAGTCCAAGGCTCGTTCACAACTCCTTCATATACAAGGAATCACCATGGATAAGAAAAGAAAGGAAGATCAAAACCCTAAAATCATGCTTCAATCCAAGGTTGAAGATGATCATGACCTCACCTTAGGGTTAAGTATTGAGATCCTTCTTGCTCTAGAACATTTTCATGATACCTCACAACCCATGCATGATATGTCACCACTTGTGGCCGATATCCCCCTCACTTGTGGCCAAAAACACTTCACTATGGCCGATATCAACCTTCTTGACTGATATCACCCTACTTGGGCGATATGATCTTGCTATGGGAGATACCCAAGGCCCATGCATGATACCACATCACTCCTGCACGATACAGGTATCCTATGCACGATACCTTAGGGAAGGAGGGTGGTAAGATCTGAAAAATTCCACTAAGGGGTGAAACTAGGGGTATATATACTTGTTGTTCATGAAGGAGTGTAAAAATGAGGTGTCATCAATTTGAGGTAGTAGGTTCCATGTGTCCATGCATGGGTGACACATGTACATGCATGCATCAACATTTATCTTGACATGAAAAACAGTTGAGGATAACCTAGGGATGAACTTTCATCCATTACTTATCCCTTTGAATAAAATATATCAACTAAATCATCACTTTATTCACAACCCAATACAACTTTACTAAGGAAGTTGTAACCCGACACACCTCAACTCCTTGACGTGATTTGTACGACTTGGACTTTTCCAAGAGTCCACAAAATGATATTAGACTCCTCCTTTGGCTCCTTGGCCGATAGGCACTCATATATAAGCTTTTCAACTTGATACAACTCAAGTTAGGGTTTCATATTCAACCCCTTTTCTTGATCCTTTTATCACCAAGAGTACCATCACTCATAATTGATTCAAACATGGTGTCTCATTCATTCTGTCTCCTCTAAATGATACATAGAGGAAGTAGGGACACTCTAGAGGTGTTAACTTGCATATTAACCCTACATTTTGGGTAAATTACGATTTGTACCAAAATTGGTACACAAGGTACCAACATTATTAAAAAAAGTTCAAACTTGGAATTTAGGGTTTCTACAAGCCACCACTTAGCATCATTCTCTCTCTTATGATGCTAAAACATATAAGGCACGTTCAACATGTGACATATTGCAATGTAGCCCCTCAACTTGGGTAAATTTCACTTTGGTCCAAAATAAAGGAACATTGCTCAAACAACATTCAATCAGGACCAAACTTGGAACATAAGTATGTCACATGATAACAAAACACCTGAGGATTTTATTAAAGTTCTAAGAAAATTTATTAGCCAAAACAAATAGGGTTACCTCATAACCCAGGTCAGGGTCATTACAAGTTATAAACCCCTAACAAGGATTTCATCCCCAAAATCCCAAGTAAAGGGAGACATATATTATTCATTCATCATATCATCAAATCTCCACATTAGATCTTAATGTTATGGAGATACCATAGAACATTGATCAACACAAAGTTCTTCCACACAGGTTTATCATAGAATCTATCACACAAGACACATACTCCAATGTCTTTTTCATTATTGACTGTAGAGTCAACTCTGTGTCAGGTAACACTTTTCTTAGTTGGAGAAACATTATACATACCCTATTTAACTCAGGTGTCAAAACCTTACTGATTTGTCAACTTCTCAACCTACAACTTATGTGACAAGATTCCTAATCTAGGGAGTCTTCTATACTCCAGACTTAGTTTAGCATTTCACCTCCAAGGAAAGACCAGAGTTACGTTATGTCACCCACTTGGGACTACAAGTCTTATCATACATCTACTGTGGCATCTGATCTGCTGACACAACACCAAACTTTCTTATTACTTGTACCAACTATCTCATTAGTTGTACATTCTCTTTTCATAAGGGGAGTTTACTTATCAATTAAGAACTTATCTTAGAGGTATCTCTAGATATTATGTATAAGTTTCCTTAACAGATCTAGATAACGGTATTCTAAGGAATTATTTTTATCTTGATAAGCTTTTCCCATAATGATTTTACAATTGATCCTTCAATTAGTACATCCTTATTGATGTTATGTTTATGTAGAGCATAAACCCCTAACATATGATGTCCATACTATTTTATGTAACTAGACTGATTTCACAGTTGGCCATCCCAGGTAACCAACATAAATCATATGATTAGGAATTATGTTTTTACTTTCTCATAACACCTAATATTTCTTAGATACCAGAATTCCTTACCTTGGTATCGATCACATGTGTCGAAAACACATCACATCCTCAACATTCCCATCTCTCTGTTGTTATTACCAAAGCCACACATATAAAAGGATCTTCCTTTCATCCTGGGACATTACTTGTTACACATTTTTTTATCTTGGAACCAAAGTCCAAGACAAACTAACACTTTTCTAAGTATCCATCAATTGGACACTTTTAACTCATGCACATCAAGTGTCATAAGACCCACTTGATTTCCATGTCCTTGAAAGGAAAGAACACAAAGAAACATATTCCTCTTATCACCCCATCATTACCCAGGGTTGTTTATCAAAGAGAAGAGATTATCATCTCCTCAGATTATTACATGAACTTTCAATTGTTCATGTGTCATCCAATCTTATTTCCTCTTAGGTTCCTTGCCTTTAGCATAGGAATTATAAGGATGATTACATATCATCATCCCTTTCTTTATTATTGCCTAACATGTTCATGAACATTTTTTGATTTTATCACATTTCCCATTTCCACATCATTGGAAAAGATCTTTATTATTCACACATGCTTTATCAAATAGGGATCATCTCCCTTGTTCTCATTCTCTTTATCATGAGGATTATACTTTTTACTTCCTCATACACACAGATTGATCTGAGATCATCTCAGATTCCAATTTATTGCACTTAGGATGTGATAAAAATATCCATGCCATATTTCCTGTTTCGTTATGCTCTCTAGATTTTCTCAAAATGACTACTTGATCAGAGTAATTAGAAAGATAACAATCTAAGAGGTCCATACTCACCTTTTCTCCAATAGTTGAATACCTGGCCAGGGTATACAAGTACTGAGATTAGGTAGTATGCACTTTGTGTATTATCATATTCCTTACTTTTCGTATCATCACAAATACATGACTTTGCATTCCTGGATTTTCTCCAGGCATCACTTCTATATCTCATCCTCTTTCACATAGATAAGAACAATTATAGAACATTTAAAAGAATACTGAACATAATATAAATTCTAGTTCTCATCATTTCTTCCCTATGTCCCCATAGGGCAATCAATAGGGAAATCCATAACAACAATCCTCTTATGATTATCAGGTAACATTAAAATAAAGCATATCAAAATGAAAAAGCTCTATCTGAATGTTACCCCTCGCGGTCATGTACCACTTCAGGTTGACTCAACACATAGAGTATAGTTGTTTCATGTTGTTGCTTTTGCCTTTTTACATTATTGGGCCGTAACTTTCGTAAGCCTTGCCGAGTCTGCCTTGGTTGTTGAGTCATTTCCTTCCTTCTTTTTGAACAAAAGGGTTTATTACGCTCAACATATCCATACCTATAACATGTCTTGTCCTCATACCATGGTCTTATCGGTCTTATTACCGATGTAGATACTAAGCCATGGGTTCTTACAAGTGGAAAGTTAGGACCTTTGCTTTTACTTAGTGACTACTTCCCTGGTGTACTAGGCATTTATTGCACTAGTGGCACCAAAACCTTGGCTTTTTAGAACAATTTGGCAAATGTCTCTAGAATTGTAACGACATTTCCTAAATTCTCAGCTTATTGCCCCTTCTTGGGTACTGCCATCACAAATATACTATCTGTCTAAACTTATGGCATAGTCTACTTTCTCTCCATATGTTAATCTTTCCCACATTTTCCACTATTCCAACATGACTATGTCATTTAGGAACCCTTTGTAAAGCTTAAAGTTTTTGCATTAAGAACAGGTAACCTAGGTTGTAGTGCTAGTATCCAGTCCTCTATACGTATCATTGTTATCTTAACTTGCCTATCAAGAGCATAAACATAGGATTCTTTATCCTAATCGTATCATGATGGGAATTCTCAGGAACTCATTCTTCTCTTGCCTGATCCCTTGCACCCTTTCCTGGTGCAACAACATTTCCCTCAGCAATGTATTCCTCGTGTTCTCTAGTCATTTATAAACTTTACCCTTTCTTCTGTATAAGCAGAAGTCACTATGGGGTATACTGGAGGACACTAACACAGACTCAACACCTTAGTCCTATGTCTCTATAGACTCAGCAAACCTTAAGCTATGATACCAAACATGTAATGACAGTCGCCAAACCGACACACAAATCGTTACGAATTAAGCAGAATAAACATAAACAATGGATTAACAAAAATCACTAAAAATTGAAACCATTTTGCAAGGAGATCTTTGTCCAGAAAACTTTTGCTGAAAGATCCCAAACCTTATATACATCATTGTTCACATTGTACATACCCTGTACATCTTTATCTCGAGGGTTACATATAACAATTTCTTTCTCAAAACATATACATAAAGCAACATCAAACCTCGAGTAATACAAGCCAAAATCTCAGATTGTTCATAAAACCCAACACATACTAAATCTAAGGACTTGAGAGTACAGAGACGACACATAGGACTTCTATCTATAAGACATGACAGAAAGTACACTCAATCTGAGTTATCACTGCTATCCCCTCTATTGATGTTCTCCCTCTGCAGAAAGATCTTTACCACCTCGTGCATGTCCACCTAAAAAAATGTGGATCCCACGGGGTGAGACAATTGTCCCAGCGAGAGATATAACTCGCTGTCAACCATAATATTATCATAGATTAAGCATTTATAAACTAAATAGAGGTTCTTTTTATATTAATAGGAAGGATAATTCATTGTATGAATAGAATGAATTAATCTCCTTTCTTAAGGAGAACAATTCATCTACCCATGATATAGTTATAAATAATCTATCTGCTTTGTAAGGAATACAAAGAGCATAAATAAAATCTATCAACTAAGATGTATAATTGAAGTACACATCAATCAATGTTTCCCATATTCGATCCTTAAGCAGATATGCTACTCAGCTGATTACATTTTACAATCACACTTATGCCATGAGGAGATGAGGTATACCGCTCATACTCCAACCTTCGGTTGCGAAACACAAAGCCGGTGCCATACAAGGTCATCTAACAGAGCTGACTGCTATGACCTCCCTTGTCTTGGTCAGTGCGAGACCACATACAAACATCTTGTGTCTCTGCTAAATAACTTTCTAGGGTATACTGGAAACTTCTCTATAGAGTTGCAGGGGCAGCTGCACTATCTTCGGAATCAAGAGATTTTATATTTATCTCCACATCATCCGACATTCATCATCGGAATCAATAGATTTTATTTTTATCTCCACATCATCCAACATTCATCATCAATGAGAGATTTGTGATACATCCATCCTGACCTTTATAATGAAGGATTGAGAGATCTTGTGTTTATCTCACGTCAATTCCTCCATTAGGTTGTAAGGTATTCGTGCCCATCACCCCCACATATTAAAAAATATGTGTGCATCAGGAGATCCCGTAGGAAAACCTGTCTGACCATCACCAATTACTGATGATGATGTATCTATGGCTAGGGCACTACATGATGAGATTCCACTTGGTTAATTAGGTACATTACTGTATTCTTTTAGCATCAGTCAAGTTTTCAAACATGAATTATTATGACAAATGCTACAAAGAAAGATGTAATACGTCTATCAAGTACTTTTCAAATCTTTAGAACACATATAACATTTAGAATCTCAAATCCTTATCTCATTGCTGGGAATTCTCATCCCTCAACATTATCATCATCACAATTACAAAATCTGGGTATTCAAACCCTTAGTTCATCACTGAACATTATTACCACTTATTAGGTAACTATTACCTCTAGGTCCTCAGACCAAGGTATACATGATACTTGTTGCACAAGCATCTCACATGGCTCACAAGGTCCATTAAGAATCTTGTCACCTCTCACTAGGCAAAAAATTACCACATGGCTCACAAGGCCATTACACATCTTGTCACCTCTCACTAGACAATAACTTATTCACATGGCTCACAAGGACATTGCACATCTTATTACCTCTCATTAGACAACAACTTATTCACATGGCTCACAAGGCCATTGCACATCTTGTTACCTCTCACCAGGCAACAACTTATTCACATGGCTCACAAGGCCATTGATCATTATAATTTTTATACTAGTATTTAACAAGCCTTACAAGGCTTATTCAATAAAAGAATTACAACCTTCCCATCATTAGGGTTAGGGTTTACCTTTATATTCGAATAGTGTTTCATGTTCATATTTTTAACCCAAACCCTAATTCATTTCTCCACACATCTAGGAGCACACATTGATATCATAAGTATTCAATCATACTTATTTATTCACATCATTTATCATTAAATGATTATCAACACAAGGTATGAGTTTCTCTCTCATCCTTACCAGAATATGATTATGTCATACTTTATTAACTTGGCTTAACCCTTTATCAAGTTATGTTATCCTAAACTTATCAAAGTGCATTAAACTCATTACATCTCAATGTAATAAATGACATAAAACACTTCATGTGTTACTCATCCAAGTATATGAGATTTGAGGTGCATCGAGGTATATCAACTTTGAGGTACTGAATCTGATATTTATCATGTCTTGATCTATCACTTCCCTCATCATAGTTAACTTACTTAAGTTCATCAATTATCTTGTATTAGGGCATTTCCCATCCTAATACTTTATGCACTAACTCATCACATTTATCATGTACTGTATTGGACATAAGTCACATATTTGAATTGTCCAACCATCATCAATTGATATGGACTTATCTCAGATTGAAGCATTGTTGATATAAAGTTGTCCATTATCAATCACTTTAGGTGTTTCACCTATCAAGGTATTAGCCACACCATTACTTGGTATTATACTCCTAAAAAAGTGTTTGTCCTCACCTTTACAAAGTGTCTCAGTTTGGAGGTGTGCATATATTCACCATATTGGGTTGTAGATGTATATACACCACCATATCAGGTCGGAGGTGTATGAGCACTCACCATATCGGGCTAGAGGTGTATGAACACCATCCATATTGATCTAGAGGTGCATGACCACCATCCATATCGGGTTGGAGGTGTATGAACTCCATCCATATCAGGCTAGAGGTGTATGAACACCATATCGGGTGGCTCACCATCTAGGGTTGGCCGTGACGGGTTAGGGTTTTCCATATCGGGCTCAACCCAATATATTCATCTTATTTCCTCCTTCAAGGGTACCGTCCTATATTAAGGATGAGTAATAGGTTAAACAATTACTTAAACTCTTCTCAACCCATTACACAAGTCCATAGGAGTGAAGGGCCCCAAGCCATATCGGGCTACACCATCCAATGTTGGGTTGCAACACCCATGTCGGGTTAGGGTTGATTGTGACAGGCATATGGTACATGTCTGTGTCGCCAATGGTGTTTAAGAGGTATCAACTCATTACCATGTCAGGATAGACATCAACTAGGAGTGGTCGTGATGGTCTACATGTCATCTTGAGTTGTGTATCAGGCTACCATGTCTTGCAAGTCATACCCATATCGTGATAGAGCTACTTGTGTATATGCTTGAACCCGATATCACTTTTACAAAGTGACACCATCTTCTTCAAGATCTAGACCTCTGTTCTAATAGTTATAGTTCATGAAAATAGGTATAAGAAACTACTAGAACTCATAATTTCATCAACTATTTCAGGAAATTTCAGAATTAAAAGTAATTCATTAAATATAGCATTTTAGGTGATGAATAATAACATTGTTGAGTTCAAGTTATATAACCCACCTTAAGAACAACTTCAAAGCTCCAAGCTCCAAAGATCCACGTTCCTAAGGTTGAAGATGACTTTATCAAAAGTCCAAGGCTCGTTCACAACTCCTTCATATACAAGTAATCACCATGGATAAGGAATTGGTGAAGAAGAAAAGAAAGGAAGATCAAAACCCTAAAATCATGCTTCAATCCAAGGTTGAAGATGATCATTACCTCACCTTAGGGTTAAGTATTGAGATCCTTATTGCTCTAGAACCTTTGCAAGATACCTCACAACCCTTGCACGATATGCCACCACTTGTGGATGATATCCCCCTCACTTGTGGCCAAAAACACTTCACTATGGTTGATATCACCCTTCTTGGCTGATATCACCCTACTTGGGCGATATGATCTTGGTATGGGCGATACCCAAGGCCCATGCACGATACCACATCACTCTTGCACGATACAGGGATCCTATGCATGATAACTTTGTAAAGGAGGGTGGTAAGATCTGAAAAATTCCACTAAGTGGTGAAACTAGGGGTATATATACTTGTTGTTCATGAAGGAGTATAAAAATGAGGTGTCATCAATTTGAGCTAGTAGGTTCCATGTGTCCATGTATGGGTGACACGTGTACATGCATGCATCAACATTTATCATGACATGCAAAACATTTAAGGATAACCTAGGGATGAACTTTCGTCCATTACTTATCCCTTTGAATAAAATATATAAACTAAATCATCACTTTATTCACAACCTGATACAACTTTACTAAGGAAGTTGTAACCCCACACATCTCACCTCCTTGAGATGCTTTGCATGACATGGCCTTTTACATGATTCCAAAAAATGATATTAGACTCCTCCTTTGGCTCCTTGGCTGATAGGCACTCATATATGTGCTTTTCAACTTGATACAACTCAAGTTAGGGTTTCATATTCAACCCCTTTTCTTGATCCTTTTATCACCAAGAGTACCATCACTCATAATCGATTCAAACATGGTGTATCATTAATTATCTCTCATCTAAATGATACATAGAGGAAGTAGGGACACTCTAGAGGTGGTAATTTGCATATTAACCGTACATTTTGGGTAAATTACAATTTGTACCAAAATTGGTACACAAGGTCCCAACATTATTCAAGAAAGTTCAAACTTAGAATTTAGGCTTTCCAAAAGCCACAACTTAGAATCACTCTCTCTCTTATGATGCTAAAACATATAAAACACGTTAAACATGTGACATATTGCAATGTAACCCCTCAACTTGGGTAAATTGCACTTTGGTCCAAAATAAAGGAACATTGCTCAAACAACATTCAATCAGAACCAAACTTGGAACATAAGTGTGTCACATGATAAATAAATACCTTATAGGATTTTGTTAAAGTTATAAGCAAATTTATTAGCCAAAACAAAAAGGGTTACCTCATAACCCAAGTCAGGTTCATTACAGAGACTAAGGACCAACTCCAGCCCAAGATTAACCCAGGTCAAAATAGAGATAACCAATGGCTAAAATGGGGAACAAAACAAGGAAAACCCATCGTCACAATGAAAGAAAAAACTCATGCAAAAATGGTCATCAAACCCTAAAACAAACTTAATGAAACCACCATCAAAAGGAACCTCAACAAGAGAGATAAACCAAGATCATCACCACCAAAATATAACCATAACTTCATGGAACACAAAATCACTCGATCATCATGTATACAACTCAAGCCAATATCAAGTGAGGAAGGAAAAACACCATGAAAATTGAGTACAAATAAAATTAAGGTTTTAAATAATATCCAAACCAAACATGATCTCGACATAATCCAAGTTATAAGGTCTATCAACATCTAATATCATTTTAAGGAAACATTTGAGAGGGGAAACAACAACATGCATGTAAGAAAGGTGCATTAATAGAGAATGTTAAGAGTTATATAACCCGCCTTAAGGAAGATCACTCCAAAGAAGGAAAGCTCCAAGAACACGATCACCAATGATGATAAGGATCCACAAAAATCTCCAATCTTGGTCACAAGAACACCTCCCAAAACTACCACCATGGAGGAATCATGGTCTAGGTCTGAGAAAAGAGAAGAAGAAGATCAGGTGGAAGATCCAAAGAAAACACCAAAAAGGAATGATAAACACACACTAACGTTGAAGATGACCAAAGAACACCACGAACTCCAAATGGTAGGTTGAACCACCTCCAAAGCACCAAGAATAGATTCCTTTTGATCCGCCAAGATCCAAGGATGAGCACAAGGTAGGGAGGAAGAATATGGCTGAAAAAGATTACTTGCATGGAGAAAAGAGGTTTTATATAGCAAAGGAGGAGAGAGGTAGGGTAAGAGATTAGGTGTGAACAAGATAGGGCTCCTAGGGGACACTTGTCCACTCAATAAACTAACATCCAACCACTTAAATCCCACATGCAAGAGATGGTGATACACTCTATATTGGACCTCGACCACATAGACTGTAATGTCCTTGGATTTGAGGCCTCAGAAAAAATGATCTTAAAAGGAACGATTGGACTACCCATATCACCAAGGTGCACCTCCTTTTCCGCGAGCCCATCACTAAAGAACTCCATAGCTAAGCATTCTCAGCTTGGAGTAGTACTAGGATGGGTGACTAGTCGGGAAGTTAATCTCGTCTTGCATATGAGTGAGGATAAAATGTGTAGTTAAGGCTAGTGGTGGTATTTGGAGCCAGTCATCATTTCTGAAACTCTACTAGAGCCTAGGGTGTTGGTCCCAGGCATTACAAATGGTATCATAGCCAATTCCCCTACAATAGGTGGGGACCACAAGGGCATGTGGCATTCCAGTCTTAAGTCGTGCAGTCCTGGAAAGTTGGAAAGGGTTATCCGCTGAGATGAGATGGAGCCACCATTTCCCTGATAGTCGTGGATGGGAGTTGGTTGTCCATGGGCCATTCCGGGTCTGTACTGAAATGGGGAAGAGATTATGAGGCCATATATTCAGCATTGATGAGGACGTCAAGAGTCTAAGTGGGGGAGATTGTAACGTCCTACAATTTTAGGCCTCATAAAAATGATATTAAAAGGAATGATTTGAATACCCATATCACCATGGTGCACCTATTCTTATGAGAGACCATAACTAAAGAACTCCACAGCTAAGCATGCACAACTTGGAGTAGTACTAGGATGGGTGACCAGTCGGGAAGTTCATCTCGGCTTGCGCATCAGTGAGGATAAAGCACACAATTAAGGATAGTGGTGGTTTTTGGGGCCAATCGTCATTCATGAAACTCTACTAGAGCCTAGGGAGGTGGGACCAGGTGTTACATAGACCACCCAACATCTATGTTGTGGTCGTGACCCACCATTCAACACAACAAGGTCGCAACAAGGGGTCACCACATACAACCTAGGTCGAGACACTCCACACCAAGCTATTGTCTCTACCCAAGACCACCCAAGACCATCTCAGTTGTAACAACCACACCTACAGGAGGTGTCTGGATTGTGAAACTCTCCAACCAAGCCCTAGGTTGTGACCTAGGTCGAGACAAACCAAAAAGGTTCACATGGTCAAGGCACATCAATCCTAGAAACTGTAATCACCACTAAGGGTGACACCACTCAAACAAGAATCAAACAAGGCACCCCAAAGCACCACACTCTATCTCATGAGGCCAACAGAGAGAAGGACCACTCTATAGGTGGCAATTTACAATAATAACCCCACAAATGAGTATGTTGCAATTTGCACCAAAACAAGCACACAAAGCACAAACAACACCCAAACAAGCTTAAACTGAAGAGTTAGTCTCTCCACATGCTCTAAGATCATCTCAAAGGATTAGAGAAAGGCCCTAAGCACATCATCAAGACAAAGCAAATAGGGTTAACCCAAAACATAGGTTCGGGGTCTTATAAGCCATAAACCCCTAACGAGGATTTCGCCCCCAAAATCCTTAGCCAAAAGAGATGAGTACTTCTTCTGGATCTCTTACTCAAGACCCCATGTGGCTTCTTCAACACCATCATAATGCCATAGAACCTTCGTAAGTAGTATTTCCTTTTTCTTCATCTTCTTCACTCTCTTATCTAGGATCAACATAGGTCCCTCAACATAGGACATGTCCACATCAAGCTCAATCTCCTTTGGCTGCAAACCCAACTCGATATTAGGGTGGCACTTCCTCAACATAGACACATTGAAAATTGGGTGTAACCTATGCAATTCAGGCAGAAACTCCAACCTATAGGCCACCTTCCCAACACGTGCCACCATAGGGTAAGGTCCCATATATCTAGGAGTAAGCTTACCCTTCTTCACAAACCTCAAAATACCCTTACAAGGAGAGACTTTGAGTTACACTCTATCCCCTACATGGAACTCCAAGGGTCTTTGATTGTTATCTGGATACGACTTTTGTCTATTTTGTGTTGGCTTCGACTATAGTTGAATCACTTTGATCTTTTCTGTTGTCTACTGCACCACCTCAAGACCAAGAAGCTCATATTCATGTGTCTCATACCAGCATAACGAAGACCTGCAACATATCCCATACAACACATCATACGATGCCATATCGATGCTCCTCTAATAACTATTATTATAGGAAAACTCTATCAGACTGCGATGGAAGTCCCAACTCCCCAAAAATTACAAGACACAAGCCCTGAACCGGTCCTCCAAGGTTTGTATGGTCCTCTCAGACTGATCATCTATCTGTGGGTGGAAAGTAGTGTTGAACCTTAACTACGTACCCAAATATGTGTGCAAATGCTCCCAGAAGTGACTCGTAAACTTAGAACCCCTATCTGACATGATAGTAGCCGGGCCACCGTGAACCCACACTATCTCAATCATGTAGATCTGAGCGAGGTTCTCTGCTGAATATGCCATCTTCACTGGCAAGAAGTGTGATGACTTTGTCAACAAATCAACTATCACCCAAGTGGAATCATGTCCTTTGGCTACCCTAGGCATACCAACCACTAAGTCCATTGTGACATGATCCCACTTCGACTACGATATGGTGGTTGCAATGTCACTGTAGAATTTTGATGTTTTGGTTTGACTTGCTGACACACTGCACAATTGGCTACAAACTCAGCTACATCTCATTTCAAGTTTGGCCATGGATATAGATCTTTAAGATTATGGTACATCTTGGTGATGCCCGGGTGTATATCATTCATCAAAGAGTGATCCTCTTATATAACCATTCTCCTAATATTACCATCATCAGGAACCACAACTTTATCATGGTAACAAACTATCCCATCATCTACCTTGTGGAATAATCACTCTTCTCACTACCGAACTATGATCATATCTATTGTATCACGGTATCAACATGTCGTGCCTCTTTGATCTGTTGTCTCAATGTGGGCTTCACCTACAACTCTGCCAACAACCCTGCTAGCATGGACACCTCTTGATTCACATTCATTTGATGTAAGGAGACCAACATGTCTCTCTTATGGAACACCAAGGAGTTCAATTGTGCACTAACCATAGATGATGTTGAAGAAGATTTTCTGCTCAGTGCATCTGCCATGACATTTGCCTTTCCTAGTTGGTAATCAATAGTGCAATCATAGTCTAATGCTCTATCACATGGTCAACTCCTACTTTGAAAAGATATACTTCAAGTTCTTGTAATTTGTAAAGATCGTACACTTCTCACCATAAAGGTGGTGCCTACACATCTTCATGGCATGAACCGTTGTAGGCAACTCCATATAATTGGTAGGATAGTTCTCCTTGTGCTTCTTCAACTGTCGCAATGTGAAAGATACCACATTCTTGTCCTACATCAACACACAATCCAAGCCATTCCTTGACACATCACATAAAACTATATATCCTTTCCCCTTCTCAGGAAGCACTAGCACTGGTGGACTCATCAATTTGTCCTTCAACAACTAAAAGGCACGTTGACATTTGTCATCCCAGACAAAAGACACATCCCTTCTCGTTAGCTTGGTTGGGGTCAATGCCATCAAGATGAAGTTATTAATGAACCTTCTATAGTAGCCTACCAACCCCATAAAACTATGCACTTCTATTGGTGTCTTTGGATGCTCCCTTCTTGGGGTCCACATGAACACCTTCAGTAGATACCACATGAACACCTTCAGTAGATACCACATAGCTTACAGCTGATGCCATCTCAACACGGTCAATGCGTGGCAAAGATTTTGTTCATGCCGATGACTCTCATGACTGTATATTAGGATATCATCTATGAACACCACCATGAACTGGTTAAGGAACGACTGGAACACTCTGTTCATCAAGTCCATGAACATTACTTGTGCATTGGTTAGCCCAAACAGCATAACCACAAACTCATGATGACCATACCAAGTCCTAAAAGATGACATAGGTATGTCATCTGCCTTGATCCACAACTGGATACACCCCGATCTCAGATCTATCTTGGATAAGACTACAACACCTCATAATTGATCAAACACATCATCAATCCTCGAAAAGGGATACTTATTCTTTATCGACATCTTGTTAAGCTTCCTATAGCCTATACACAGCCTCATGGATCTATCTTTTTACTACACGAACAACACAGGAGCACCCCATGATGATGTACTGAGTCTAATGAAATCCTTCTCAAGTAGCCCTTACAACTGTATCTTCAACTCTACCATCTCTGTGAGTGCCATCCTATATAGTATATGTACTATCAGTTGCGTGTCGAGGACTATATTAATCTCAAAATCAATCTCTCTAACAGTAGTGGGAACTCATATGGGATGACATCCTCAAACTCTCTAACAACTGGCACCTCCTGGATATTTAGACTCCTTGCCTTGGTATCCACCATATGTGCTAAAATTCATCAAAACCTTGTCTCATCAACTTCTCAACCATCATCACTGACACAAAATAGGTAGGAAGAATCTTCCTATCACCTTAGAAGATCCATGACATGCTACTATCTACAAACATTGCAACCTTGTAACTACACTCCAAGACCACATGATAATTCTCCAAGGTGTCCATTCCAAGGATCATATTGAATCCATGCATATCATGTGGTCAAAGATCCACTTGAATTCTATGTCCTGAGAAAGAAAGGACACTCAAAGGACACACCTCCCGCAAATCTATGGAACCAACTAACGTGGTTTCTAAAAAAAACTATCCCTTCTACAGCTAATAGGAAAGGAACAAGCATCAATCACTTCTCAAGTGACAAAAGAGTGTGTCGCACCTGTGTCAACCAAAGCAAATATAATGCAAGAAAAGACAAATCAAAATCAAATAACTCCATCTGACCTATCCGTACTCATAGGATCAACCCTCCTTCTGGTTGACTCATAGCATAGAATCTAGCTATCACCTATTTCTGCCCTCTTCCTATGATGCCCTACCCTAAATAACCAACTTGAGACACTTGTCCATGTCCCCTTCCATTGCCACTGAACTACTATCTTTGTGAGCCCTACTGGCTCTGCCTCAGTTTCTAGGTCGCTTCCTCATCTTTCATAGGGAAAAACAACTTCACATGCCCAACCTGTCAGTACTCGTAGTAGGTCTTTCTCTCATACCATGGCCTAGATAGCCCTATCACTGAAGCTGATGCTACACTATGACCTCATGTTGGTGGAAGAATGTGTCCTCTTCTCTTATTGGGAGACCATCGTGTCTGTGCACTGAACCTCTATTGTGCTGGCGGTGTAGAAAACCTAGGATTCTTAAACCCTCCCAATGATTATCCCTGGTATTGCATTGGCCTCTCCTTGGCATTCTTTTCTCGCTTCTTAACTACATACCATTCAATCTCCTGATAGACTCCATAAACGTTGCAAACTTCTCATGATTCTCAAGCACTGTCACCATCGTCATCAGCGCACCATTCAGACCCTTCTCGAGACATCAAATCCTCTCCTCATCAGTTGATGCCATGTGAGAATAGAACCTTAACAACTCCATAAACTTTGCTTCGTACTCGTTGATCAACATGGATGCCTTCCGGATCCGCTCAAACTGATTAATCTTCTCATCCAGATAGGTACACAGAAAGTACCTATAGACAAACTCTCATATGAACTCCTCCCAATAGACATCAACACCTGGTCATTTCTCCTCTTCAATGGCCCATCAATGGGCAACACTCCCCTTCAAAAGATACACTGCATGTTTCACCTTATCGACCTCGGGAATATTAAGAATCTTGAAAGCCTTTTCCAACTCCTTCAGCCAAAGGTCAACATCTATTGGATCAGTTGTACCATCATACTCCACAACACCAACATGTCTCAACCTCTCAAAGTTCTTCCCAACTACTATAGATTTGGCACTGGGGACAGCTTCCCTAGACTGAGGGGCAGGCATTCTGTCTTCCATATGCATCATCATTGCCATGAACTACCCAATAGAGATTGAAACACAGGGTTCTCTACCACAATCGAGTCAAACTTGGGATCATCATGCACACAGTCATCTCTTGCCTAAGCCCTCACACCACCAATAGGTGTAGCAACACTACTCTCTGTCACATGTTCTTCATGTTTTCCAATCATCTTTTCTACTCTTCTTCTTCTATATAAGTAGAAGTCACTATAAGATAGGTTAGAGGACACTAGAACAGACACAAACCCTAGTCCTAGGTCCATTTAGACTTAGAGAACCTAAAGCTCTGATACCAACCAAACTATGACACCCTGATTCATCACAAATGAGATTACTCAAAACCAAAAGTGAAAACAACACATAAGAAAATAGATCACCCAAAAACATAGGAAATTAAAATTGATTTCATTAAATCACCATAAGCCAAAAACTTATTACGTGAGTCCACAAAGCCTGCCATACGCAACACATATCATGACATGTGGTGCTTACAACACTGAGTTCAATTTTGCTATCATCAAACTATTACACAAGATATCAGTTCCACATATACAAGTACAAATGTCATGCCTTTACAACCATGGCACATAACCCAAAACCTCGTATCGATCACATATCTACAAGCATCTCAAGAAAAACACCCCAAGGACCTGAGTGTACAGGGACGACTCTAGGACTCTAGCACCAAAAGACTAATAGCGCACCCAACCTTATCAGCTATTGCCTTGCTACTGTTGTTCCTCAACTACATGACCTCTACCTCTTCATGATCGGTCAGCTAAAAGATGTGGAAACCCACAGGGTGAGACCAAACATCCCAGTGAGATATTAAAATCTCCGCCAATGCTATCAAAGCACAAGTAAATTGGGCAGATAAAACAACATACTAGCAGGTTCAGTAGATTTATCTAAATGATATGTAATCAACAGATGAAGTAGATTAAACAAGAGTAGGCATCCACCACAGAGTAGTAGATCAAGTTATATTCTAAAAAAGAATATGAAGAACATGTATAATAGTTGAATTCTGTTACCACATTATAATTTAGGAAACAAATACAAAGGTAAAGAAACAGATCAACCAGTGTGTCATGCATGTCACCCTAAGAACATATACTACACGGGTGTATTATGTCTTTTATTATGCCCCAAGGGTTTGAGTCGTACCACCCAAATTGAACCACCCCCTATGAAGGGAAATCTAAGGTCCAATACAAGGTCAATGGAAGAGTTGGAATCTATAACCTCTCCATACCTCTTGGCCAACACATTAGAAAACACCACACAGACATACCATTCAACTGCAAAGAATGACATATAGTCAACAAAAGGATCGGGTTACACATGGCCGTACACATAAAACACCTAGTCCACCTTGGTACATGTAACAGTGCTAGAAGAATAGGCTCACACATGGCCATTCTTAAAAGAAGGAGTGACTCACACATTACCATCCATATCTCAAGGAGATCGGATCACACATAGACATCTCAGACAACCTATAATTATGGTCGCAAGGAGATACTCAAATTTCACCACACATATTAAAAAATATGTGGTCTGAATTAAACTCATTTCACCAATCTAGAAAATAAAGCTGATAGTGGAATGGATCTATGGCACAAAGCAAATTATTTGATTATGTTATACTTGATTAGTTAGCTAATTGGGTGAATTTTATCATCAATCAAGTTATGACTTATAAAGCCAAAACAAACACTATAAGAAATAAGGGTACATTGCAACTCAAGAAGATATAAAATGTATAAGGTGTGAACTCATCACACAATCACCACATGATACTCATTGATCTGCCCTTTACACGGAGAACACCAAAGCCCCATATCACCATGGGATCTCAATATCTTAATCTCATCACTTTGAGGATATCACCTCTCAATAGGAATGAAGCCATCACCAGGTCATAGGACCTATCACATTAAACCCTGCATATACCTCATTACATCATGCCTCATTAGTGTGCATAAGCACCGCACTATATTGTATAATCACTTCCATAGCATATACAAGCCATGTCATACATATCACCAGAAAGATTAGGGGATTATAAAAAAGAGAGAGATAGAATTACACATGATGAAAATCTCATGAGAGAGAAAGAAAACACATCTAATAACTCAACATTATGGCTACATACTTAGTCGACTAGGGTTTTGTAGATGTAGGCAAGCATTACAGACTCAGTATGACATCTCCCACATTCTCAAAACACTTAGAGTTAAGGATCATCATAAGGTTAAGCAACAATTATCCACATAGCACTACATGTGGCTCATACATTACTTATATGTGTGCATCGATTAGGTATTCAAGCATGTGTGACAACCAAACTTCACCATGTTTCGTGACCACCACCACAATGGGTAGCGACCACCACGACCTTGTTGTCTCAACCATAGCCAACTCCATGATGTTGTGACTATGATGCACCAAGGAGGAACATGTCTCGACTCACCACAGAGCTAGGTTGTAACCAACTAGGGTTAGGGTTTTGACCTTCAAGGAAGGCATGTCGTGACCCCAATAACAAAAGTTGTCTCAAGCTACGATAGCGACATGTCTCGACCTCAAGACCTAGCCATGTCGTGACCAACCAAGGAAAATGGAAACATCTCGACCAAACTAGGGTGTATCTCAACCCTCTAGGAAGTAGATGTCACGATCATCAAGGATGTGGATGTCGTGACCTCCACATTGTCAACTATCTCGACTTATAATAAACATGCCAAGAGATGTCACTACCCAATAGAAAAACAAGACATGATGACCACTAAGGGTCAAGCCTCCACCAAGAGTAAGAACTAACTCCATTCCAAGATTAAGCAAGGTCAAAATAGAGATAACCAATGGATATTATAGGGGACAAAACAAGGAAAAACCATCATCACCATGAAGGAAAAACCACATGCAAAAATGATCATCAAACCCTAAAACAAACTTCATGAAACCACCATGAAGGAACCTCAACCAGAGAGATAAACCAAGATCATAACTACCAAAACCGAACCAAAACTTCAGGAAACACAAAATCTCTCAATCATCATGCCTGTAACTCAAGCCAAGATCAAGATAGGAAGGAAAACCACCATGAAAATTGAGTAAAAAGAAATTAGGGTTTTGGATGATATCCAAACCAAGCATGATCTTGACATAATCCAAGTTCTAAGCTCTATCACCAGCTACTATAATGTTAAGCAAACATTAGAGAGAGGAAACAACAACTAGCATGTAAGAAAGGTGCATCAATAGAGAAGGTTAAGAGTTATATAACATGCCTTAAGGAAGATCACTCCAAAGAAGGCAAGCTCCAATCAAACAATCACCAAGGATAGTCAAGCTCCTCCAAAAGCTTCACTCTTCGTAACAAGAAAACCTAAAGAAAGAGAGGACACCATGGTCAATGATCATCTAAGAAAAAGAGAGCCAAAAGAGAAAGTGAGAAAGAGAGAAGAAACCCTCCTCACACTTGGGTCTACCTTGTCAAAACATGGTGTATGACCCTTGTGATGAGGAGTTTCTCTTCCAAAACGACCACCATGGAGGAATCATGGTCTAGGGCCGAGAAAAGAGAAGAAGAAGAAGAAGAATATGGGGTGGAAGATATAAAGAAAACACCAACAAGGAAAGATAAACACTCACCAAGGTTAAAGATGACCAAGGACCACTACGAACTCCACATGAAAGGTTGAACCACCTCCAAAGCACCAAGAATAGCTTCTTCTTGATCCACCAATCTCAAAGGATGAGCACAAGGGAAGGGAGGAAGGAGATGGCCGAAAAAGATCACTTGCATGGAGAAAAGTGGGTTTATATAGCAAAGGAGGAGAGAGGTAGGGCAAGAGATGAGCTGTCAACAATATAGGGCTCTAAGGGTACACTTTTCCACTCAAGAAAGTAACATGCAACCACTTAAAGCCTACATGGAAGAGATGGTGATACACTCTTGGTTGGATCTCAACTACCTAGACCACCCAACACCTATGTTGCTGTCATAACCCACCACCTAACACAACAAGGTTGCGACAAGGGGTTACCACACACAACCTAGGTCGAGACACTCCACACAAAGCTATTGTCTCAACCCAAGATGACCTAAGACTACCTCATCCATGACAACGACACCTAGGGGATGTGCCCTCCAACCAAGCCCTAGGTCGCGACCTAGGTTGAGACAAACCAATAAGGTTCACATGGTCAAGGCACACAAACCCTAGAAAATCTAATCACCACTAAGGGTGACACCACTCAACCAAGGGTCAAACAAGTCGCCCAAAGCACCACACACTCTCTTATGAGGCCAAGAGAGAGAATGAATACTCTATCTGTGGCAATTTACAAGAATATCCCCACAAATGGGTAAGTTGTAATTTGCACCAAAACAAGCACCCAAAGCACAAACAACATCCAAACAAGCTCAAACAAGTTTGGAACTCTTAGATTGCTATCTTTCTGATTACTCTGATCAAGTAGTCAATTTGAAACAATCTAAAGAGCATAATGAATGTGAAATAATGGTGAAAATATCTTGATACTACTCTAAAGAAAGATGAAATTCACATCATAACCTATCAAAACTTGAATGTTTGGTAACTAAAGAGAAGCATACGACCATGAAACCTAAATCAGAATGTGAATTAGCTAAAAGAGGATTTCTTGAAGTTGTAATTCAAGAAAATAATGAAGTAAAAGATAGATAAATCAATGTTAATGGATTGATTCAAGGTAAAAAAATCCACATAACAAGAATAGAACTCATGAGATAGGTGTGATATTACATAATCAAAGTAGAATCGGTAACCCTTTTGCAAGTTATCCCATGATAGTGTCACTATGTTGCGGGAAGTGTGCTTTCCTTGTGTTCTTTCTTTTTGGGGTGCAACTTTCAAGTGGATCTTATGCCACTTGGTATGTGTGTATTCACTATAAACCTGGTGGTGGATGCCTTGATATAGTGCATGGATGTCATATGGTTCCAAAAATTATTATGTTTTATGTTTAGCATGCTTTTTGAGCCTTCCAAAAGTTAGGAAGACTCCTCCTATATGTTTTGAGTTGCTTATGATTCTGGAGATGTGGATGAGACAAGGATGTGAGTCCCTTATGGTGGATGAGGTGGAAACCAATGTGATGAGTCTAAGTATCCAGGGTGTACTAGTAGTATGTAAGTTTGATGATGTTTAATAGATGGAAATTCTAGTGGTCCTCTTCCTTAGAGAGAGAGAGAATTTGATGATGAAATCCTCCAAGTGTTGTTTGGAAAGAAGAGGAGTGATCAAATCTTCTAGATGGCTAGGATCATCAGTTTTCATCCCACCCAGATCCAACAACTCACAAAAGAGACCATCATGTGCCGTTAAAATAGAATGGAGTACCTTTTTGTTAAAATTTAACTTTTTAGACATTATCTTGAAAAGTGAATTTCCCCTTTCTAACACCATCCAATTAAGCCTAAAATTTAACGATGTTCTCATATTAGTGTGTATATACTTATAATTACATTAGATTCTCAATGTAGGCATTTAAAATCCGAAATTAAATTAATATGACTTTATTGGAGAGTTTCTTGGGATTTTTCCAATCTTCAGTATGAGGTGGTGTGTTAGTGAGTTTGTTTAATTATGCTTTTTAGTATCTTTATGTTATGGGACCAAGTACATCTTGAACCATTAGGGTTTACTTTGAGTCTTTATGATTCCCTATTTCCCTATATTTAGGAGCAGGGTTGTCTCTTATCAATATATCAATTATGATTTTCCTTACTCAATGATAGAATTAAAATTCAATGATTCACAATAAAAGGTGGGGTAATCATTTATTTTAAACCTTGGAAACCTTACGTGTTTGGGATCGATAGAACCCCTATATCTCAAGATATCATTAGAAGTAGTCATGCTTACTTATTCTTGATATTCCAAATTATCTTCTGACCGGCCTAAATCGCGCGTCCAAAATTGGAGGCGGATTTGAAGTTAGTCGGACTTTTACATTCATAACCCGAACTCTTCTAGGCCCCCGCAACTTTGCTTACGGGGTCGAAGTAGATATACGGGGTCGAACACAGGGACAAGGGTGGTAGTGTTGAGAACTTTGAATCGACACGCTACACTCCGACAGGTACAAAGAGATAGTAAATTCCCCAAGGGGAAACAACAAGATGTCACAAACAGAACAAAGAAAACTATCTCCAACTGGAGTTACAAGAAGGATTTAAGGTTTTAGTCATTTAGCAGTTTTTAGGGGTTTTCATGCAATAGAAACAGAAAGGTCAAACTAGAGCTAAAGCAAGGTGCGAAGGATAAACTTTGGTAAAACAAGTCGTAGCAAGAACATCCTGTACCCCTCCTCTTAGAGTGGATACCTCTAACCGAGCATCAACACCCCTCTCGAGGTTGCTGGACTTTAAGTTAGAGTGAAAAGTTACTGAAGCAACTCTGATAAAGGGCTCTCTCATACTCCAGAATCAGCCCAAACACTAGAGCCACAACACATCTGTCGAAGCTGTTACGACGGGAAAATACGATTCGGTAGCTAAACGAAACGCGATCCAAACATGCAAGCTAGAGTTCAGATATTAAACATAGCAGTCATCCAACAATCGTACCAAACATAAAGAAATAAGTAATTAAACTTTTCCATTTCCATAAACAATAAAGGTCTTAATTACAGTGCATAAGTAAAGAATGAAATAATAGAAATAAAGATAGAGGCCGCCTTCTTTATGTAGAAGGACGACGGGCTACACCGGCTCTCTAGCCCGATACCGGTCAGGAGCCGAGCCCGATACAACAGTGTCGGGTGGCACACCCTCTCGGGCGGCACACCGTGATAGCCGATTGTATCATTCGAGGACCCTGGTCGATACACTCAAGTCGGGCGGCACCCTCTCGGGCGGCATGCCATGACGGGCCAAGCGTATCGGGTTCAATATCGTGTCGGGCTAGGAGTGACGCCTCTAATGTCAGGCACTTGTGTCGCTCATCCATGTTGGCCAATATCAGCCTGCAGTGTCGCCCGGGACGGTCCTAAGTGAACCATCCCCTCCCTCTCGGGACGGGGAAGAGCTCACCTAGAGTTGCCCGACACGAACACTCAGGCGCGATACTTCTACTCTCACAGCTTCCTTCGAAGATTTTCTCAGGGCACCGACCTGTCTTTTCGGCTTCCTGTAGCTGCTATTTATAGGCAGCAGTTTGGGGAAGTTATGGTGCTCGAAGCGCCACATTCCCTCCCTATTCGTGGGTCAGTGGATGACCGATACTGGTATCTCCCGGCATAGGGTGTCGGTTGTCGGTCACGTGACGGGTGGCGCCTGCCGGTGGGTGTCCTGTGTCGCGCGACAAGCTTGAGTTGTCGTGGCGAGCTCGGCTCCCTATCGGGTAAGAGACGTGTCGCCCGTTAGTTTCTTCTTGCGCGGCGTCCCCATGTCGCGCGTCGTTGTGTCGCGCTACCCTGTCGGGCTGCGATCGTATCGGGCATATAGAAGGCTGATGTAGGTGGAGCTTATTTGTGGGCCGGGATGGCCTTATTGATGACAAAAATGTACTAAACTGAGGAAAAACTCTGCAAAAGATGGAAATATTGGATTAAGAGCGTCGTTTGGCCAATTGTTGCGAAAGTACATATAAAAGAGAGGAAAAAAGTTAAAAAGGGCAGTTTTGATAACAGAAAAATAGTCTGAAACATCACAAAATTTGGTGTTATCAACTCCCCCAAACTTAGCATTTTTATTGTCCTCAATCAATATTTAAACTTTATTTAGTGATGCTACTTCCTGCTCGGTGTAGCTTTCATGCCAAGAGGTAAAACAAGTATCATAATGCCTTTAGAGATAATGCTGCCTCACTATGAACAAAAGACCTTGTGTTTCCTGCCTTATTATTTCAGTAAAATTTTTCTCTACAGCTTCAGCGAGACTTTGGTGCATGATTTTGAAGTTAGCTTACACACGAAACAACTTTATTTTTGGGTCAGAAAGTTGTGTATAGGGTAGGCTAAGGCTTTTTTGGGGTTTTTCTTGTCTCCCATCAGTCCATCCAGGTAAGGGTCCATTAACGGGCAAGTGGTCCCTGCAGTCCAAGCCAGTTGGCTTTAGAGCAGTGATTTCACATCCTACGTACCACTACCCCGGATCTTCCATGCCTAAAGATGGGTACTTTAGGAAAACAAGTGTGTATATGTTTTTTTCTTTTCTTTTATTGGGAACAACACTCATGCTTTTATTCACACTCATAAGGCTTCTTTCTCTTTTTGGGATTTTCGTTGGGTAAGGGAAAACAAAAGAGATTTCTGCTATTTGGGCAGCTTTTTCCTTCTCCATACTCATCTCTTAGCTGTTTGCGAGATTATTATATATTTTTTTCGAAATTTTTGGCATGGAAAAACGTAATATTTTGTTGTTTGAGGCAGCATTATCAAAAATATATAACAAAACTTGCATCTTGTTAAGCATAAAGAAAAGAAACTTGGCAAGAAGTTGCATCAGGTTTTTACTATTATAGTAGCCTTGTACATATGTATGGAGATGATATAAATAGAAAATTTTCAAAATTGGGTATGAGCATATATTTGTACTGAAAGAACAACAGAATAAAGAATTTGAGACAAATTTATACCTCCCTCACTGGTACATGGTACCCCCCAAACTTACTCCACACTCTGTCCCACAGTTGTGAAGTAGATAAGGTGAGGTAATGTTATTCCAGTGAGGTTGCGCCTGTGTCAGATAGAAGCTGCCACACATATTCTCCTCTTTTTCTGTGATAATCGATGTTGTGGAGCTGGTCAGGCGTTGCTTCATTTTCTATCCATTCCAGGACATGGATGCCGCAATCGTTGGATAGGGGAAACTGCTACGGACTGCGGTGGCAGAACTGGAGTTCGTGCCATTTGCCTCCTTGCATGTCCATGAATGGTTGGACCATCTTTGACACCTCTTCATAGTATTTTCAAGCCAAACGTTCGACGGATGACAATGGTTCTGATGTACACGACACTGGATGGTTTTTGTTGCTGTCCGAGCTATTGTAGAAGATTCTCTCTCATTGCCGAGTGTACATTATCAGGAGTGTCCAGTGACTGTAATGGAGGACGTGGAGGAATATCGTGGGTGGAACCTCATTCTCCAATTCCTGTATAAATGCTTTCTTCACTCCTATTTTGTTGGTGAGGCAAATGTCATAGAATAGCATAGGATGAGCTATGTAAGCATGTTTTAGCCTTGGCTGTATAAATTGGATGTAAGAGGCTGTCACCGATATAGCCAAGCATCCTCAGCAACATGGCATAAATGCCCCTGCGGTGATAGAAGGACCTACCCTTAAGGGCTCCCAAATTTCCAAATGTATTGAGCACCTCAATGGAACCCAAGATGGCAAAAGCGCTATTTCCACTCCCCTCTTCTGCTTAGACGGGGAGGTCTCGGAGAATAAAGAAGTTCCAAATGCCTTTGTGACGTTGGCTTCCGCGTTTGATAGCTCGCATGAGACGCAATGGTAGGAGTCTCAGTTTCTCGTCCTCCGGTCGGAAGAAAATGCCCCCGGAGCGCGACACCTCGTCATTGCTGCAGTACAACAACTGGACGTCATGGTTTTTGAGGTCTTCCATGCAGAGCAACCACACGTTGCGGTGCTTATACGGGGCCAACACGAAGTTTGGTATGTGCTCTTCGATGTAGTGCAGCATGTCGGCCACCGCATTGGAGTATGTATCTCCTTTCATCAGTCTTCTCGCCAGGGTTGGGGTGGCACTGTTTATCATCTTTCGACCCGTCATGTTGTTGATATCTTCTATTATTGCATTCTCCAGGACCCTAAATAGTCTTTTGCCGACGAAGGCCGGCGTGCGAAACATCTTTCGAAGATCTCCCCATCGTACAGAGAGGTACCCGTCACTCCAGACGACGTCTTCTTCATCTCCCTGCGATCTTAAGACCTTGTTCAACAACTTCTAGTCTCTGATCATTAGGCATCCGATGGCTCTCCTATCGAAGTCAACCATTTCGAAGGAGGGTATCTCGGATGGCTCACGGAATATGTCCGCCATCGAGCGCCTTCCTCGGGGAAGGTGTCTTCTATTGACTGCGTAGACATCCCCCTTCTATCCCTTAGATTCATCAGAAGAGTCTCCCCCGATGCTGATATCTTCGTCATCATCTTCGACTTCATCTAGGGGGACGGAGGGGTTTTCTCCTTCCAAGCCTAGGCAGCTCTCCTGTCCTACTGGAGCTCCTTCGACTGACCTTTGTTGCGTCCCTTCCTCGGGCATTGAGGATCGTCCGCTGGAGGAGGAGGAGGACGCAGTTCCTGAGGGGGAAACTGACGAATAAGGAGGAGAGCCACAACTAGGGGGTGACTGAGACCTTCTCGGCTGCCTTCGGTGTGGATGGTCGTCACTCCTATCCAGCCTCTCTTCAATCTTGTCAAGGCATTGGAGAACTTGCTGAAGCATCGAATTCAAGGCCTCTAGCCCGCTCGGAAGGTGAGCCAGAGTCAACAACTCTCGTTCTTGGCTATTCAGCCTATCTTGGAAAGATGCAAACTTACGGGTTAGGGAAATACATATAGATGAGTTGATATCCGTTACCTCCCACAAGTAGTCGAACTCGTGCCCGAGCATCTTTCCGAGCAATGGAGGAGTTCCGGTGGGTCTCCCTTCCGTCCTCACGACATCTTGCTCACGCGCGCGTCTACCAGGCGAGGTAGAGTCTATCTGAATCATTCACGATGTAGATGCCGCCAGGCGAGGCGACGACGCTTTTTCAGTTGCCACCGCCTTGCCTTCTCATCGGGGTGGAGATGGTCGTGGTGTGGGCAGACTCTGCTCCACCTCTACACTGTCAGCGACCTCATCAACCGCTACAGGAGGGGACTTCGGCGGTGGTGTCAGCGTCCACTGTGTTCTTTCGAACCCCATTCTCAGGGTCTCGTCGAACACCCTGTCGTTGACGTCCTGCTGAAGTGCTTCTCCTGCCTATGCAGGCCTTAAAGCAATGACAGGGGCTGCGCCCGCCTCTTCCATGACATATCATGTAGTTTCTGTCTCAGTGACCTCGACGATCACCGAGTCTTCTTCAGCCGCTACGGTCATTGTCATGGTGGTGGCTGGTATAGTGGGAGCGATGACAACTCTATTAGCAGCTACCGTCAGTAGCTCTGGGGCTGCCCATCCCTAGGCTCTGGTGGCGGTGGGGTAGGCTGTGTCTTTTTCTACCGCTTCGATTTCTGCGGCAGTGAAGACTAGTTTTTCTGTATCGTAGGAGGTGCATCGAGGGAGTGGGAGGAGTATGTTCATCCTTGAAAATTTGTAGAAGTAATCCCTCCCCTCCTTCTTTATGATGCTGGTCCTCATCAGGTACTTGGTGTCGATCAGCTCATCGCCTTGCATCCTTGAAAGGCTGCGCGACTCTTTTGGGTACCCAAGCCCTGCCGCAATTAAGTTGACGATGCCTCCCATACAGTATTCCTTGGTGGCGTCCTTCATCGGGGGCAGCCTGTTTAGTAAGAATCGTCCGAGGTTTATCACCCGTCCCTCCATCAAGTGCCACATGACATGGAGTTCTTCCGTGTAGATGTTGCTGGACTCGTTCTTGCTGAACAGCAAGCACGCCACCAATTTGTGCACTATTCTCTAAAAGCAGGAGTGCACTGCTACCACCTTTCTTCCCGGCTTGAATGATGATTCACCGGTTAGCTTGTTCCAGAGCTCCACGAGATTGAACCCATCTCCCTCGGTGATTCTCTCACCGTTATCCATTAGATTCTTCTCCTCCTCAGTGGAAGAGAAGATTTTGTTCAGTAGCTTCTCGGAGATGGCGTGCTCCAAGTTGTAAAGGTGGGCCTGGAGTCTATCAGCTCTGCCGTATTCTTTTCTTTCTGCAGCAGAATTATTCACCCGGTGGAGAGAAGACATGAACTCCTTCGTGAGCCCAGTATAAGAGGAAGATTGGCTAAAGCAAATTTTTCTCAGCTCTACCACAGCGAGGATGCCTTTCAGCCTCTCAAGGATTCCTAGCTCAACAAATGAAGCTTCGTAACAGAACCTGCTCGGCCTGTACACCTTGGTCGCTATCTCATTATAACGGCGAGCGTGCTTGTCGTCCCTTAGAAAGAACCTCCCAGGCAAGTATTCCAGAGGTGCCGCTGCTTCTATTGGTGTTGGTATTGGAGTTGGAGCCGCCACTTCTCCAACCCTAATTCTATTCTCTGCTGTTGACGCCCCAGCTGCTTCTGTATTTGGGCATTTCTTCCTGACAGTGGGTGCTTCAGCTGCTGTTTCGGGGTAGATCCTCCTACCTTACTCGTCAACATGGACGACGGTTTGCTTGATGCAGGCCATTATGTTAATTAATAAAAAAAATCCTCAGTCAATTAGATATGTCGATGTTTTGAAGAAGTTAAACTGAATGCTCGATAAGGTATTTCCTGGTACAGAAATGATCTACACCCCGTATCGGGCGATACGAGGTCTTCAGCTCAAGCTTGACATGAAATATGGGCATCGCTCGGCATGTTAGAAGATCAAACATGTGATAAGAACAAGGCAATATTGCGATAAACACGCGTCAGGTCAGTCGCTCGACTCGCGTGTGTCGGGCGATACGGTGGCGACATGATAAGATACCCAATATGGTTTTCTTGAAAGGAAAGCAGCGTGTCGCCTGACAACAAAATAGGCGAGGCGGTGCAAAGATGGGCGCCACGGATGTCGCCTGGCATGGTGTATCGGGAAATCGTGAATAAAAGGTACGTTGCGCGACCTCCGTGTTTGGTGATACAAGGCTGCTCAGCTCAGGAACCGCAAGACCGATAAGTTACTCGTTAAAAGGTAAAATCGTGTCGGGCGGCACGGTCTGTCGGGCTATACTCGCTGTGTTCTCAACTTCCGCGCGATACGGGAGTAGGGAGGTCTTGCACGACACAGGAGCAAATGCACAAGGTCTTAGCACGATACGGGAGAGTAAAAGCAGCAAGGCAAGAAGCCCGATACGGTAAAAACTCGGCCCTATATATAGCAATCTCAACCGGGGGTGAAACTTGGTAATTCCAGAGTGCGCGTCAGCCGTTGGGGTAACTCATTCCTGAGTCGAGCAGTCCATCCGTCGGCATAAGAGTGATTACTCCAACTACTCGATACGAGTGTACCCCGCCCAGGCATGCTAACCGACATGACCCTTGTGATTCCCCGAAATTCCGTTGCCCAATACGGTACGTTTAAAGCGCCGGTTGGGTTGCTACCCGATACAACTTGAAAACAAAACAGTTAAAAGCGGCTAATGAGTAAAACATCATTGGCCTAAGACTAAGATCCTGGCCTCAGATGGCATTACTCATCCTGGTCAATAAAACTAAGGCGGTGACACATAGACAGAAGAGTCAGCGCATGTGGCGCACACACTGACTCAGGCCTTATTACAATCCATAATGTTTGTAGTGTTTTTCATGCAGAAAAGTAAAAGCGTCCTAACCTAGGAATTAAAAAAAAAACAGCTCGGGATGCCCCCCCGAGAAGAGGTTCATCTTTGACTTCTTCCTGCATCTTCATTCTCTGCTTTTGCGATCATTATCCTGCCTTCTTCGCTGGTTCAGTATTCGACATAATCTTTCCCAATGGGTTCTTCACAATTTTGTCCAGTTGAGCTAGCTGTTGGTCGATCTGGCGTTGATGTGTCTGCATGTCCGCCAGTTGTACCTGCAAGGAGTTCAAAACACCGGAATTTGATAGCGCACTTTGCGCCAGTTGATTATTGATCATATCCTTCTTCTTAATGAAATCAAATAACTGGCCAATCACGTCTGCTTGGCCCGTGCCCTTATCTTGTTCTCGGTTCGACCGTTGATACTTTCCCTGTACTTGGAAGTTTCCTTTCGCTGACTAGAACTGGTTGTTCTTGGCGTATTGACCAGGCCCCCTCTCTTCTGAAAAGCTTGTGTCGGTTGGACGAGATATGCAGCTGATGTGAGTTTTCAGCTGCATCCTTGTTTCCATAGTTAAAGCTGGGGTGATCTAGCATTTTGTAGTTCACGAAAGAGACCTTTTCAGTCCTTTCATCTTCTGAGTCAGAATCACAGTCCTCGTCCGGTTGGGTGTAAACGCAGTTGTCTACCACATGTCCTCCTTCGCCGCACGTAACACATTTCATCACCTTCTCAACTGGCTTCTTGCCTTTCCCGCCAGCTTCTCGCAGTTGCTTAACATCAGTGGCAATTCCCTGTATCTGTGAGGTGATGGACTCCAGTTCCTTGGACTCAAGAGAGGCCCCTTCACCGACCTTCTTGACCTGTCCTCTATCGGATCGATCAAAATCAGCGCCGACCATCAGCTCGGCCATGTGCTTGATGATCCTTTCAGACTTGCTTGGTTTCTTCCCAAGGAAGTCATTGCCTGCTGCCGCATTTAGTGACACCCTTTCATCGGGAGTCAGGCCATTATAAAAGGTGGTGACGAGGAAGCCCTTCTTATAATTATGGTGGGGGCAATCCCTCTGGTATTCCTGGAATCGCTCCCAGGCGTCATGGAGGCTTTCATTCGGCTTTTGCATAAAAGAAGTTATTTTCTAGTCTATTTCTGACAATTCTTTCAGTGGGGTAGAACTTGTTAACGAACACGTCAGCCAAAGCTCCCCATCCATTTAGAGATTGGTGGGGCAACCCAAGATACCATGATAGGGATTTGTCCTCCAGGGAGAAAATGAAGCCCCTACAGTAAATCACCTCTTGGGGGACCCCCCACATCTTTATTGTATCACATATATTTTGAATGCATCCAGATGGTGGTAGGGGTTGTCGTTCTTTGAACTCCCCCTGAAGCTTTTGTTCTGAATCATCGAGATCACAAACGGCTTAAGCTCAAAATTCACCGCATTGAACCGCGGGGTGACGTGGGGTGACGACTGGACATCGGGAGTTGTTGGCCTTTGTGGACACCAACTCTCTTAGCATTTTCTCTTCTTCCTCCGAGTCGTCGCTGTCGCTGGGGTCATGTCGTCATTCCTGACTATCGTGATTTCTTCTGTGCTTCTGGTGGCGATGACATCTATCATGGCGATGTCCTTCCTCGTGCTCTCCCGATTCCGGGTCTTCTTGTTGAGTGTTACCGTCGTACCGATCGTCACCTTCGGGTGGCGGCGAGTTAGGCCTCCTCCCTTGGTGTTCGCCTCCATAATGTTGGGGTTCGACGCGAGGAGGCATATTGATATTGGTGTTTGGCGGACTAGATCACCGTACTTCAGAGTTCCTGAAACGACACGAAAAATCGAGTCAGAAAATAGAATTATTATTTTTATGCAAAGAATAATAAAATAACAAAAAAAAGAAAAGAGTGTTGTCAAGCTCGTTTCTAAGCTTAAGGCACGGGAATGTAGTTAGTGGATTCAGATTCGTCAACAGTGCCATTTTGCCTTGTCCCCGGCAACAACGCCAAAAAGTTGACCGGCCTAAATCGCGCGTCCAAAATTGGAGGTGGATTTGAAGTTAGTCGGACTTTTACATTTATAACCCGAACTCTTCTAGGCCCCCACAAATTTGCTTACGGGGTCAAAGTAGATATACGGGGTCAAACACAGGGACAAGGGTGGTAGTGTTGAGAACTCTGAATCGACACGCTACACTCCAGCGGGTACAAAGAGATAGTAAATTCCCCAAGGGGAAACAACAAGATGTCACAAACAGAACAAAGAAAACTATCTCCAACTGGAGTTACAAGAAGGATTTAAGGTTTTAGTCATGTAGCAGTTTTTAGGGGTTTTCATGCAACAGAAACAGAAAGGTCAAACTAGAGCTAAAGCAAGGTGTGAAGGATAAACTTTGGTAAAACAAGCCCCAGTAGGAACATCCTGTACCCCTCCTCTCAGAGCGGATACCTTTAACCGAGCATCAACACCCCTCTCGAGGTTGTTGGACTTTAATTTAGAGTGAAAAGTTACTGAAGCAACTCCGATTCCAGGCACTCTCATACTCCAGAATCAGCCCAAACACTAGAGCCACAACACATCTCTCGAAGTTGTTGCGACGGGAAAACATGATTCGGTAGCTAAGCGAAACACGATCCAAACATGCAAGCTAGAGTTCATATATTAAACATAGCAGTCATCCAACAATCGTACCAAACATAAAGCAACAAGTAATTAAACTTTTCCATTTCCATAAACAATAAAGGTCTTAATTACAATGTATAAGTAAAAAATTAAATAACAAAAATAAAGATATAGGTCACCTTCTTGATGTAGAAGGACGACAGGCTACAATGGCTCTCCAGCCCGATACCGGTCAGGAGCCTATCCCGATACAACAGTGTCGGGCGGCACACCCTCTCGGTTGGCACACCGTGGTGGCCGATTGTATCATTCGAGGACCCTGGCTGATATGCTCAAGTCGGGCGGCACCCTCTCGGGTGGCACGCCATGACGGGCGAAGCGTATCGAGTTCGATATCGTGTCGGGCTAGGAGTGACACCTCTTATGTGGGCACTTGTGTCGCTCATCCACGTTGGCCGATATCAGCCTGCAGTGTCACCCGGGACGGTCCTAAGTGAACCATCCCCTCCCTCTCAGGACGAGGAAGAGCTCACCTAGAGTTTCCCGGCACGAACACTCAGGCACGATACTTCTGCTCTCACAGCTTCCTCCGAAGATTTTCTTAGGGTACCGACCTGTCTTTTCGGCTTCCTGTAGCTTCTATTTATAGGCAGCAATTGGGGGAAGTTATGGTGCTCGAAGCGCCACGTTACCTCCCTATTCGTGGGTCAGTGGATGACCGATACTGGTATCGCCCGACATAGGGTGTCGGCTCTCGGTCACGTGACGGGCGGCGCCTGTCGGTGGGTGGCCTGTGTCACGCGACAAGCTTGAGTTGTCGTGGTGAGCTCGGCTCCCTGTCGGGTAAGAGACGTGTCGCCCGTCAGTTTCTTCTTGCGCGACATCCCCATGTCGCGCGTCGTTGTGTCGCGCTACCCTGTCGGGCAGCGATCGTATCGGGCATCTGGAAGGCCGATGCAGGTGGAGCTTATTTGTTGGCCGGGACAGCCTTATTCATGAAAAAATGTACTAAAATGAGGAAAAACTCTGCAAAAGATGGAAATATTGGAGTAAGAGCGTCGTTTGGCCAATTATTGTGAATGTACATATAAAAGAGAGGAAAACAGTTAAAAAGGGCAGTTTTGATAACAGAAAAATAGTCTGAAACATCACAAAATTTGGTGTTATCATCTTCCCTAATATTTAATAGCAAAACAAACTCAAATTTCCTATAAATCAAGGCACTACTCCATTATCTCGTTATAAATGGATTACATCTCCCAAAATAATTTAATAATTAATATTTACATAATAGACCTTAAGGCTCATGACTTTTGATTATAATCAAAATTTAAACAAAAATTTACGCCAAGCCCTGTTCTTAAAATTTGAGAGGTGACAAAGAGGCCTACATATAATAGAAACAAGAGCAATTATATATATATAGAAAGGGAGAAAAATAGAGGTAGATAAATGAAAAGGGAGGTGAAGAAACATACATAGACAAATAAAGATGGAGGTAGGTAATGGATATGTGATAAACAAGAGGGGTTCAAAAAAGAGGGGGAGATAAATAAGAAGGGATGTAGAAAAATAGTGGGAGATAAATAGGGAGGGAGGCAAGAAAGAAAGAGATAAATAACAAGGGAGACAAGAAAGGATAGTGATGGTGATATATTGTGCTTATTTTTATATAAAGGTGTACATATTCTTTATTAGCATTATGCATGTTTATCTTGGATTAGGAGAGAGAATAAAAATAGCTAATTCTAAAGAAAGTGATACATGTATATGTGTAGTCTAGTATTTTTATAGCACCAAAATAAATGTAAACAATACAAAAAGTTACCTCCCTCCTCTACTTTTCCTACATCCATCTTCTATTTTTTCTGCTTCCCTCCTATTTATAACCTTAATCCATATATTTTTCCATATTTTTCAATGTTAATAATATTGTCCCCCTATTTTTAACCTCAATACTATATTGTGCCATTTTTTTGTACAATATCAATAATACTTGTCTTGTCTTTCTTTTTTTGTGCAATACTAATGATTCTTCCTTCCATAATACATAACCATACTAATTTTTTTTGGCATAGTGAAAATAAATACTTCACTCATTTTTTTCTCTACCTCGTCTCTTTTTCTACTTCACAAATCATTTGGAATTAATACACAAATAATATGAAAAATTGTTAGTTTTCTTTTAATAATTGATGTTTTTAAACCTTTTCACTCATGACATATCAAAAATTACATTTTATACATAACCTTTTGATTTAGTAAAGTAGGTATGGCAGAATAAAATCCATTTACGCAACCCAATTTTCTTTAGAGTATCATGGCACACTGTTTGGATGTCACCAACTTGATCACTTCTGGGTCACCTTTTGTAGTTGAAGTTAAGTCCATCCCCTCAACAACTCCAATAGTGGCCTTGTATTAGGTGTTCGCAGCATTATCATCTTGGAATTTGAGAGTCATATGGAGATGATAGACAGATGAAATGTTGTGAGGTGCGAGAACACTTGATTTGTCACATGTGTTGTGATGATACAATAAAGCTTTGTGCCAACTGCATTGATGTGTTGATACAAATTATAAATACTCAAGAATAGTAGACTTCTCACCCATTATGCCAATAAAAGTCTTCACCACTTTAAGGCCACAGAGCCAAAACAAGTTATCAACACTCTACTTATGCTTATTGGATTAGAAACATTCCTTGCAGCTATCAAGTGAGGTTTTTCCATGTGTGCTTCGACCATGGTCTCCTAAAACCTAGCTTGAAACCATACCCATTACCTGCCTTTTTGTCAAGTTAAAATCACATGAAGTTTGCAAAGTCCTAGTTATGCACTAGTACTTTTGTGGATCCGTGGTGACCATGAATGGTGCAACATCGAGATAAACCTATTTCTGAGAGGTATATGACCACAGAGGTATTTGTGACATGCATACAAACAAGATATTACCAATTAAACTATATTTTTAATTTGTGCAAGGAGAACACAATCAAGATGATCATGTAGGGGAAGCTACTATGAGACATGATCAAGACACAATAAAGATTTAGTGGGGGAGGTTGTTGCATGAGAGGCTCAACTCCACTACTGGCATCTCTCATCAATGAGGAGGTCAGTGGACATATCCATAATCAAGTACCGAGTGAGGTTGGGACACTGTCTACCTTACTTTTTTTAGAAGAGGTTATCATGTTTAGGGAGCACTCAGTGTGCGGGATGATATTATATTTCACTCGAGGCTTAGTTTGTCTGTACACATATTTTTGTTCTAGTGTTTCTCCCATGGGGTGTCTATTTTAAGCCTCAATCTTCCCACCCAATCATGTTTACTAAATAGAAAGGTCTTATTCAGTGTCATGAAACAAGTAACAAAGACTCATTCCATGACATACTTGATAATACAAAATAGTACAATGTATTTGTTTGCAATTATTGAGACATGATGATATAATTGTTAAACCACAAAACGTCAAGCATTTATATGAAATTAACCTTACCAAAAAAATATTAATAGGTAAACATGATGGTATGTATGCCCTGAGAGCCAATCATGGGATGATTGGTGGGATACATTAAGATTGATTTGATAAACATCAAAGGCAAGCTACCAATTATTTCTGATTCAGTCATATGAGATAATGATATAACGGATTGAATGTCTAGAGAATGACAATACTCAATGACATATGCTTTCTGGTTCAGGACCTGAACGATGAGATCATACAGATTCTAAGAGTTTGTACATTCTCATCATGTCCCTAGTCAGATGTCATTGTGGAAGGTGGATAGACAACAATGACACACAAGACTAGATTGTGGTGTTGGTTGATGACAAAATCTTATTAGTCATGATATGGAGACATCAAACCAAACACATATGTACTTGTTAGAGAACAAGTGTACCAGACAGACCCACCGTGAGTTTGACACATGGAACCATGACATTGTAGTCACTGTCAGTGCTCATAGCAATGGTGGTGAGTGTGATTCTTTGACCTGAAATCAATACACTCAACACATGTCGTTGGGTACACTTTGACATCATCAAACATAGTCCTGAAATATGGGTTTTTATAAAGGTGATGATTGGGTAGATTTGACACATGGGGCTTTTGAGGGGTGAGTGATAGATATGAGATTTTGCCCTCCTGAGGGAGTTTGATGTCCATGGCCACTTGATGAATAGGATTGAGATAGGCGTGCACACGCATATGTGAATCAGTATGTGATATTGATATCATACATATCTCCTCCAATCTACTCTGAGATCAAGAAAGTGAATGAATGTTGATAGGATGATTGTTCCATACCTTGAGTTCATTCGGGATATCAGTGACAAAGTAATTATACATTCACTATAACACCATTCACGGATTGTAGGATTGAAAGCTGTTCTCCAACTTTATATTTCACTTGGGTAGCACTGATATGCGACTAGGCACCACTCTTTGCTTGTGAAGTCATAAGTGTTATGGACTTTCACTACCAACGTGAAATGGAGCTGTAGGGTCACATGCATAGGATTTAACCTGGAAGTGAAGTTTATCCACAAATGATGTTTAAATTGATTACTAAAGGAGTTTAGTAGTTCAATTAAACACTCAATCAATTGATAGCTTAGTTTCATAGTGTTCAAGGTGATGGACCAGATGATTAAGAGTATCAGATTGATTGAAACTGCAATTGACTAATTTTTCACAGTCTGCACTCCCAACCAATTGGCTCATGTGATGAACCGATCGGCTCAGGTTGATGAACTGATCGGCTCAAGTGGTGAGTCGATCGGCTCATGTGTCAATGAAATGATCAACTCAATTGTTGAACTGGTCGATTCGTGTGACCAACCGAGATCATTTGGAAAGTTAGAAGAATCTTTTTGCAAAAACATATTTGTTTCACTTGTACAAATTTGATTTGGAGAAGGACTAATATTTGATTAGTGGGAAACAAATATGAAAGTCAATTCGAGTTGGACTAGGACCATGAACCGATCAGCTCATGCTAGAACCGATCAGCTCAGGTATTCCAACTGATTGGTTTAGCTATCAACTGATCGGCTCAGGTCCCCAATCGTTCAGTTCATGCTTGAAACAATTGGTTCAGCTGGGGCAGTTGGTTGTTTTGTTGAAAATATCAAATCCTTCTACTCCTGCTTTAATCCAGCATTGCCTGGGTTAGAGAACCCTGTCCCATGACCCTCCTATATATAGGGGTATTGGGGGCTTCTTAGGTACAACAACTAAGAACACCAGTTGCTCTACAAAGTTGTTGTTCTCTCTGGTTGTGGTAACCAGGAGAGCCCGAGCAAGTGCTACCCGATAAGGGAGGCACAACAAGGGAAAGACAACTGCAGAAAAGTGATGGGTGGCAGGAGAGTGTGTCAGTGACTAGTACGCCGACAGGAGGGTACGATTCCTTCCGATTCCTTGTAGGACAAGGAGATCGGAGTTCCATGTGGTCTGTATGGACTGCTTCAAAGGCGGGATACTTCCGCCGCTCAGAGGACAACTGTCAATCCTGACAGTCCCAGTGAGGCTAGGAGTTCATAGACACCGTCCAAGACCAGAAGTGAAGACCACGCAAGCCATGAGGTAAAGTCACCGAGAAAGCCTCGGGACAAGGTATGTCTCTACAAACCATCCTTCCTATTGTATAGACGTTGACACGATTCCTTTATACCGGGTTCGAGAGGAGAAAATTTTTGTTTTCACTGCCTTCTCTGTCTCCCTTAAAACCCAACAATGGTATCAGAGCCACATCAACCGCTCTATACTTTAGGATTATCGATGTGATCAATTTTGGTTTGTCGCCTTTATTTATTGCATACAATGTGAATAAAATTGGTTTTATGCATGTCCACTACTAAATCCACAAATCCCTATATACATATATGATATGTAATATGAATGCATTTGATACACGTCGCCCTTAAATGAGTTTTGTGGTGGATGTATGGTGTGGTTATGGCCAATAAATGCTATATGTGTGTGCTTGGTTGAATGTGGTTGCTTGCATCTCGGTCTGTGCATCAATTCCCTATCTCTTATTCCTGGTGTAACTCGAGATAACTCAAGATTTCTTTCCTACCTTTACTCCCCCCGAATGTAACTCGGGGTTTCCCAATTTAAATGTAAATAGGATAGATATTTTTATATTTCCTATTATGTCAAAGAACGGAGGACAATCTAACAACGACTGAGACAATCGATTCAAGATGTGAACCGATCGGTTGGCAATCCAGACGATCGGCTCGAGGAGCGAGATGAGTGGGTGATGACCTAAGGAGATGCACAATGACCAGGAAAACCGATCAGTTGGAGGAGCCAACTAATTGGCTGGTGGAGCCAACCGATCGACTGGTGGCACCTAGATGACCGGCCAAGGCGAGTAGGTCATTCATGTGATGAGTTGATCAACTCGGACGGCTATAGCACTTCATCATGGAAAGGTTTCATGTGATGTAGACCTAGATGACCATGACTCCTCTTGGCTTAAGGAATCACATTAGGATGGCCATAATCATCGGTTTTATCCTTTCACATGTTTTCAGTGGGATATAGCATGTATATGATATGTACTATATATTGTGGTAATTGGATATGTATATGTACCTATAAAAACCAAATCCCTCATTAAATATTAAAGTTTTAGATGCCTTCAAAATGCAACACACGTGAAAAGCTTGATCGGCCAAGTGTGGGCACACCCTAGCGTGGTGCACCGTCTATCTCGTGGAAGCGTGAAGGATGAATATGTGGGTCTGCCCTAGCAGGGCACATATTCATTGTGTTGGCTTTCGTTCAGACTTAACAAGATGAACTAGATAGGATCTAGCACCTTGAGGCATGGAGGTGATCATGGCAAGGAGTTGCATATGAAATCTTTCAAGAGTTGCCTACCTGGAAGATCTAAGTTGTGGGTGACAGCCCTAGCTGGTCCATGACTCAGAGGATTTCAGGATCTTGACCCACTAGAAGATTGTACACTGCAATCTTCTAAATTGATGGTGAGGGCTATCAATTTGAACAAAAATAGTGGGAGCAATAATTAATTAAAGTCCTAATTATATCGTCAACCTTTCAAATCAATTAAATAAGTCAAAATTGAGTTTTGGACTAAAGTGCATATATTTCCTTTTGTAGTATAAATGACAAAAAACAACAATCACTTATGATTGTGATCGGTCCTTGAAAAGGACAAGCTGAATGGGACTAACTTCCATGACTGGTTTAGGACATTGAGAATTGTTCTCACTCAAGAGTGAAAGCTCTATGTCCTGGATACTCTAGATCCAGAGGAACCTGCTCCTACCACACCAAAGGAAGAAAGGGATGCTTATAAGAAGCATTCTGAAGATGTCATTAATGCAAAGTGCTTGATGTTGTGCTCCATGAACCACGGGTTGCAGAGACAACATGAGAACATGGTTGTCATTGAGATGATTCAACATCTCAAGAACATGTATGAAGATCAAGCACGGAAAGATAGATATGATGTCTCCAGGGCACTGTTCAAGTGTGTCATGATAGAAGGAGATCTAGTTGGTCCACAGACACTCAAAATGATTGGGTATGTGGAGAACCTGACAAGACTGGGATTTCCCCTGAGCCAAGAGTTGTCTACTGACGTGATACTACAATCAATGCCATAATCCTATAGTAAGTTTGTGATGAACTACAACATGAACAACTTTGACAAGCCGTTGACAGAGTTGTTAGGCATGTTGAGGACAGCTAAGGCATAGATGAAGAAGGACAAGCCTAAATCTATGATGATGATCATCAACAAGAAATGAAAGTCTATGCACAAGGGCAAGGGCAAGGCTAAGAAAGGTTCTGAAGCTAGCCAGCAGCCCAAGTCATCTTCAACTCTCAATGATAAGGGAGGCATGACCAAGAGAGGCAATTGCCACCATTGTCAAAATCTAGGACATTGGAAAAGAAATTGTCCACTCTATCTGGAAGAACTAAAGAAGAAGGAGGTGACAAAAGTCTCTACCTGAAGGTGTCATGAAATAAACTAATAACACTTTTTAGGTATATGATACCAAGATATAAAGTGTAAAGCACCCAATACATGGCACAAGTGTTTCCGCCATAGATAGGAGTACTTTAGTTAATTTTCATCCTTGAAGGCATGTAATAGAGTTATGAACTTCTATTTCATATTTGTCAATGGATAGAAACACATTATTTTTGCATATTGTATGACAATGATAGCAATTAATAAAGTTGATATTTCAATTTCAAATATTATGATCTTTATGGCAATTACTTATTTATCTTGTGGTACTTGGTATGCATAAGATAAAATGACACCTAAAAGTTATTGATAACTCAAACAATCAAATTGGCATAAATCATGAGAAATTCATTTCTAGTTTCCATATGATGGATAAGTCTAGACTCTTTTGGTTAGAGAACCAGTAAGAGACATGAATCTCTTAAACATCATTAATCAATCTTCACTAGTGGTAGTGGGAGAATGATTATCATATTAGGTATAATACATATGATGTATTTACATACCTATTAGAGTTAATGCTAGTACTTCAAACAGTGTTTAGAGAAATACCAATATGAATATCTTAAAGAGATCAAGAATATCATAGATGAAGTACGAATTTGGTAAAGTATTAATTCTTGATGTTATCAATGAATAAAATACTTAAACCAAATGTTTGAGATCCTTATGAGTCATTATGATAGTGTATCATGGTGAACTCATGATTAAGACATGGTGATGTCTAAATCAACAAGGAGTCATACTCTAAGGAGTTAGATAATGATTATCAAATAGCTTATTTCTTCTTAAATAAAGAATACCCTACACTAATAAAGGACATTAAGAATCACAAAGGGTTGTGAGTTCTTATATCCTTGATAGATACACCTCAATTATCTACGTGATGAGTTGGTCATGTGATGAGTCAACTATCTAGATGAATATGAGGAACCCGATTTTGAGTTATGGTTTTTGACCATTACATCCTAAATAACTTCTATGTGAACCATAAGGTATGGACTTGATGGTAGCACCCATTGGGATGAAATCCATAAGTGCAAATGAGTCTTAAGTGTTAATACACATGGTTAGGATTTTGAGAAGGATGATGCTTGTTAATTGCAACTTAATGACTAAAAGATTTGGCATATGGATACTGAAACTGCATTCCTATAAGGAATAAAACAATGATGTGTACGTGACATAACCTATAAGGTTTCTGAATCCATTAATGCAAATGAAGTCTATAAGTTACAATGGACTAATCAATGTGATTGATTAAGTACAAGCAACTCAGAGCTGGATCTTTACTTTGATGATATGGTCAAAGGGTTTGACTGATATGACAAAGATAAAGAAGGGATCTGTGATTTAGTGGGAGTGTATTTGCATTCCACATGTAGATGTGAAATGGAAATGTTCTAGAATGGAAATCCAAAGTGGAAATGATCTTTAAGGAAGATAGAGACGTTTCCTATGTAATAGGAATAGAGATCTATAGAGATAGTTCTCAAAAACCTCTTGACCTAAAAAGAGAAAGCGTACATTAGCAATCTATACTGAAGGGTTCAGTGTGCACAGATTCAGTGGGAGAAAACTTGTCCATGTTATATGGAGTTAATATCCTAAGGCCAGGTGTCCAATTCTTATGATGAATGGGAACACTAAGAATAGATATGGATCTATTATGTATGTAATCATCCCATTATCTTTCATATATGGTCATAGAAAGAATAAAATGCATTCATCATCTTATATGTAGGACATGACAATATGATGTGCTCATCCTGATAACTAGTATGTGGGACATGACGAGTGTATGTCTGTCTAGTTCCAGTAAGGGTTACTGGAATACCATAAGAACTTGATAAGTACTTGAGAAGTACTAGTTCTATGGAAATAAGGAAGGGTTCACTGTAATGAGTTACACTGATGTGAACTTCCGAAAAGGACAGAATATTAATCGCAATATATATATGGGATATATAAAAGTGAATATTTTTTGATAAATGGAAACATTCCAATAAATTCGTTTAAAAGGAAAAGCCGAGTATCCATGTGTTAGAGAACATTAGTGGATACTATATGGATATGGAAGTTCATGAGATGAACTTATAGATCATTGATGACAAATAAGGAGTACTTGGTCATGCAATGTGGCTAAAGGTTAGCAAAGTAATACTAGATCACATATTACGACAACTTCATCTCATATGTGTGACATACAATGAAGAGATGAGAGACATGCAGTTAATACCGACTTTAGAAAGGTGTTGCAATAACTCACTATGTTAGTACTAGAGCACAGTAACATGTGGGACATGTTTGAAGATCACTTAGAATATGATTCAAGGGTGATTGGCTCACAGTGCAAGTGGGAGTCTATTGGTATGTATGCCCTGAGAGCCAATCATGGGATGATTGCTAGGATACATTAAGATTGATTTAATAAACATCAAGGGCAAGCTTCCAATTCTTTCTGATTCTGTCATATGAGATAATGATAGAATGGATTGAATGTCTAGAGAATGACAATACTCAATGACGTATGCTTTCAGGTTCAGGACCTGAACAATGAGATCATACGGATGCTAAGAGTTTGTACATTCTCATCATGTCCCTAGTCAGATGTCATTATGGAAGGTGGATAGACAACAATGAAATACAAGACTAGATTGTGGTGTTGGTTGATGATAGAATCTCATTAGTCATGATATGGAGATATCAAACCAAACACATAGGTACTTGTTAGAGAACAAGTGTACCGGACAGACCCACTGTGAGTTTGACACATGGAAACATGACATGGTAGTCACAGTCAGTTCTCACGGTGATGGTGGTGAGTGTGATTCTTTGACCTGAAATCACTACACTCAACACATGTTGTTGGGTACAATTTGACATCGTCAAATGCAGTCCTAAAATATGGGTTTTTATAAAGGTGATGATTGGGTGGCTTTAACACATGGGGATTTTGAGGGGTGAGTGATAGATATGGGATTTTTCCCTCCTGAGGGAGTTTGATATCCATGGCCACTTGATGAGTAGGATTGAGATAGGCGTTCACACATATGTGAATCAGTATGTGATATTGATATCATACATATCTCCTCCAATCTACTCTGAGATCAAGAAAGTGAATGAACATTGACTGGATGATTGTTCCATGCCTTGAGTTCATTCGGGATATCAGTGACAAAGGAATAATACATTCACTGTAACACCATTCATGAATTGTAGGATTGATAGTTGTTCTCCAACTTTCTATTTCACTTGGGTAGCACTGATATGCGACTAGGCACCGCTCTTTACTTGTGAAGTCATAAGTGTTATGGACTTTCACTACCAACGTGAAATGGACCTGCAGGGTCACACACATAGGATATAACCTGGAAGAGGAGTTTATCCACAAATTATGTTTAAATTGATGACTAAAGGAGTTTAGTAGTTCAATTAATCACTCAATTAATTGATAGCTCAGTATCATAGTGTTCAAGGTGTTGGACCACATGATTAAGAGTATCAGATTGATTGAAACTACAATTGAATGATTTTGCACAGTCTGCACTCCGAACCGATCGGCTGATGTGATGAACCGATCAGCTCAGGTTAATGAACCGATTAGCTCAAGTGGTGAGTCGATCAGCTCATGTGTCAATGAAACGATCAGCTCAATTGTTGAACCGATCAATTCGTGTGACCAACAGAGATCGTTTGGAAAGTCAAAAGACTCTTTTTGCAAAAACATATTTGTTTCACTTGTACAATTTTGATTTGGACAAGGACTAATATTTGATTAGTGGGAAAAAAACATGAAAGTCAATTTGAGTTGGACCTGGACCACGAACCGATCGAATCATGTTTGAACCGATCAACTCAGGTGTCCCAACAGATCGGTTCAGGTGTGAACCGATCGGCTCAGATCCCCAACCGATCAGTTCATTCTTGAAACGATCAGTTCAGCTGGCACAGTTGGCTGTTTTGTGGAAAATATCGAATCCTTCTACTCCTAATTTAATCCCACATTGCCTGGGGTAGAGAACCCTATCTCAGGACCCTCCTATATATAGGGTTATTGGGGGCTTCTTAGGTACAACAACTCAGAACACCAGTTGCTCTGCAAAGTTGTCGTTCTCTCTGGTTGTGGTAATGAGGAGAGCCTGAGCAAGTGCTACCTGATAAGGGAGGCACAATAAGGGAAAGACAACTGTAGAAAAGTGATTGGTGGCAAGAAAGTGTGTCAGTGACTAGTACGTCGACAGGAGGGTACGATTCCTCCCGATTCCTTGTGGGACAAGGAGATCGGAGTTTTAGGTGGTCTGTGTGGACTACTTCAGAGGTGGGAGACTTCTGCCGCTCGGAGGACATCTGTCAATCTCGACAGTCCCAGTGAGACTAGGAGCTGCACAGACACCATCCAAGACCAGAGGTGAGGACCGCGCAAGCCGTGAGGTAAAGTCGCCAGCAAGCCTCGAGACAAGGTATGTCTCTACAAACCATCCTTCCTATTGTATAAACATTGACGCGATTCCTTTATACTGGGTTCGGGAGGAGAAAATTTTGTTTCCTCTACCTTCTCTGTCTCCCCTAAACCCAACAAAACAAATACAAACAACTTAAAAACTACTTCCCTTTTTTTAGAGAGGTTTTCTTTTGCTTCACACTTTATTCTAATTCCCTCCTCTGTTATATTATTACACAAATAGCCAAAAAGGAATTTATAATAATATGAAAATATATTTATATATCAAAAAATACATCCCTCTCTCTCTCTTTTATACTTTGCTTCTTTTTGACTTTTCATTTTTTTCCAATTTATTCCTATTTTGTAAAACATAATGGATTTAGAAATGCTATAGAGAGAGATTGGCATGTTTTATAATTATGGACCAAGCTCCCTCTTGACTGTCCATGCATTCTAACAGAGGTGGATCCACATTGAATATGATTGTTCATATTTTTTGCATGATCACATAATCTTTTAATACAATAACAAAGATGTTTTTTCCTGAAACCCTTGAGACAAGTAAAATATTATCCTAGTTATTTCAAGATTTACATCAAAATAAAAGAAATTTGGGCATCAAGTTGTGGTTCTAGTCCATTCTGGATGGAAAAATTAATCCTATAAAATATTAATCCATGGACTTGGGATTCATAGATATTACAATTCATAACATTCCAAATCTCTTTGAGAAGCTCCATGACCTCTTGTAATGAGAATAAAAAAAAGTCAAATCTAAAGGGGAGAAAAGTGTGTTGATTTTGATAACATGATTTCTCATGTTGACCACTTTTTTCTATGGTAGTTTTGGACCTATACCACCATAGAAGCCCCAATCTTCAAGACAAAAATTGGAGAGACTTTTTCAAGATCTACACTAAATGTTTCTCTCAAGACAAGGGAATTCTTATCCTAGTTGGTTCAATATATAAATTAAAATAAAAGAAAGTCGGGCAACAACTTGTGCCTCTAGTCCTCTTTTGATGGAAAACTTATTCCTTACAAATATTAATCCATGGACTTGGGAGTCATAATATTACAATTCATAACTTTCTAAACCCTCTTCAGAAGCTTCATTACCTCTGGAAATCAAAATTTAAAAATATCAAATCTAAAAGGAACAAAAGTATCTTGATTTCCAATACATGATTTCTAATGATTGACAACTTTCTCTGAAGGTAGCTTTAAGGGAATCTGACCTACTATAGAAGCCCCACTCTTCAAGACAAAATGTAGAGAAATTTCTACCAAATCTATAGTAACATGTTTCCCTCCAATTCATCCAAAAATAAAAATGTCAACATGTGCAAGCATTGATCTCCCCTCCTATGGATCAATCAAAATTTTCATGTTTGTTTCTTTTTTTTAAGTAACTCCTATGTGTCTGAGTACGTTAAAGAACACAAACTGACAAGATCATGCATGTATTTCAAACATGAAATTTTCCTTGCATTTAACTCCATGCTTCACAAAAGTGTCCAAGCATGCCTTACAATAATCTGGAAATACCTCATCTCATTGAAAATAAAGGAATCAAGAGACAATTTCTGAGGAAAGTATGATACTCCATTGGTGTCATATGCATTCCAATCCTATCAACAATAATAGGAAGAAGAATATATTGACCATGACCAACTTACAAACACTCAAAAGCTACCTTGTGTCTAATGATATGTAAAACTTAACTTTCATGTCCTTCATTATTTTCTTAAAAAGGATACTCATCAAAACATGTTGGGATTTTAGATGGGGATATGGTATCACTTTTAATAAAATTATTAAGGTTGGAAGACATAATTGTGACATGAATAAAATCTGGGGTACACTCAAAATTAGAATCCATACCATGAATTATGTTTCCTCACAAGATAGGACCCTGAAGCACCCATGATTGGACCCTGGAAGTCACAAAAGTGCATGAGGAAGCCTCTGATTCCAAATACAATTGCAAACCACCAATTTGAATGAGGGTTGAATATACCCACCATTGGAGTTCCCCAAAGATAGGGCCATCACAAACAACAATGTCCTACATTTACCCTCATAAACCTTTCTCAAATCATGTTTTTTCTCCTCCATGTGTATATGTTGGCATGTCCACAAGCTGAAAAAAAAAAAGCTTAGTGATACCCATGCAATATGGGAGTAAAAGAAACTCACATTGTGGATCACACGACTATAAAAAGGATCAATCGACTCAGTATCCCTGACAACCCTCTACAATGCCATCAAGATGTTATGATTCACAAAAATGTAGCTAATGAATTTGTGAGGATTGTGTTGGTATGTATGTCGAGAGAGCCATTCATGTGATTATCGTAATAGCATATCTTGTAAATGGTTTGATTAATAATAAAGGCAATCTTCTTATTTATTATGTTTTATTCTGTTATCAGATAATGATGAAACATAATGAATGTCTAAAAAATGTTATTACTCAATGAAATATGTCGTTGGGTTGAGGACTTGAACAATAAGATCATACAGATGCCAAGAGTATGTACATTCCTATTATACCCCTAGTCATATGTTACTATGGAAGGTTGATAGACAACAATAACATATATGACTATTGTGTGTGTTGTTTGGTGACATAATCTCATTAGTGAGATATGTGATATCAAGCTAAACACATAGATACTTGTTGGGGAATAGTGTATCAAACAAATCCACCTTGAGGGAGACACATGAAAACCATGATTGATAGTTAGAAGCATCTCTCATAAGGGAGGTGGTGATTGTGGTTCTTAAACTTAAAACCACTACACTCATCACATGTCGTTCAATGTACTTAGACATCATCCATCGTGACCTTGAATAAGGGTTACCAAAAAGGTGGTGCTCAGGTGCATTGTGACACTTGGGGATAACGATGAGTGATGTGATGGGATTTTTCCCTCCTATTGGAGTTTAATATCTAGGCCTCTTGATAAGTGAGATTGAGAAAAGCATGTGCATGAACATGTTAATCAATATATGATATTGAGTTCACATATACCATGTATAGTCTTCTCCAATTCAAGGAACATGGATTGGATGTTCAAAGCATGATGATTCCATGCCTCAAGTTCAAATTAGATATCACTAACAAAGGAATTATATAATCACTATAACATTGATAAGAGATTTTATATTAAAGTTGTTCTCCAACTTTTTGATTACTTGGGTAGTAATGATATCTTGCTAGATACCAATAATTATTTTTGATGTCCTAAACTAGTTATGGACATTCACTACCAATGTAACTAAGAACCTATAGGGTCACACACATAGGATACACTTGGAATAGGAGTTATCAAGAATATGGTTTAAACTTGATTAATAAAGAGTTAGACATTTGATGTAAATAACAATGGTTAAAAGTTGACTGACTAGACTATGAACTAACTGTTTCAAGTGTTGAATAGATCGATTCAAGTGTCTAGTCAATTGAACCAAAATTGACAATCAGGTCCATGCTACAACTAGTTCAAGAAGTGAACTGATCATCTTAGGTCCATGAACCAATCGTTTGGATGATAAATTCGATTGGATCAAAGACTAGTGTTGACATCATGTTGTGCATTAATTGAATATTAATTTCTAAAACAATTGAGATTGGGAAACATGATGAAATGACCAGTTCAAGGGTTGAACCGATCGACTCACATGCCAACCGTTTAGTTCACCTCTGAACTGATTAATTCAACATTTTTGGGATCCAAAAATTCATGAAATTACATCCATTTGACTCTTGCTGAAACTTGGAATCCTGATCCTGACCCACATATTTAAAGGGGACTAGGGACTTCTCAAACACATCAATTACTTTGTAATTTTTGTCTTCTCTAGTTGAGGTAACCAAGAGAACTTGAGCAAGTCCTACCTTCAAAGGTAGGGATAGAAAGGGAGAGACAATTGTGAGAGAACAAATTGGTGCTAGCACAATAACTAGAAGGGATAACACCTTCGTGCATGTTCTTCTAGATTGACAAAAGTTCCTGGTGGTCCACGTGGACTACTATAAAAGGAAAGGAGGTTGTTGCCTACTGCTGGGAGGTTGAGGTCAACTGATGTCCATGGTGATCAACTAGGAGGCTGCTTTTAATGTTTTCTGGGTGTGAATTGACAAAAGGTGCACGCTACAGTGAGGGAATGATCACTGGACTTGCTCCAGGACCACCTATAACCTCACAAACAATCCTTTACATTACATAGTTATTGACACGATCAATTGTTCAAAGGGGAATATGTAAGTTTAGTTTTTGTTTCTACAACTTGTTTTGTTGCCATATTTCCCTACATTGGTATCAGAGCTACACCAATTTATTATGATTTGGGATTTAATCAATATGATCAGATTTTGGTTTTCATCTTTTATTTGTTGTATACAAAGTAATTACTCAATTAATTAATGTGCATATTCGATTAAATACAAAATACCAATCCAACTATATATATGTATATATATGTATATATATATATTTATACACATATATATATATATATATATTTATACACATATATATATATATATATATATATATATATATATATATATATAGTTGGATTTGTATTTTGTATTTAATTGGATATATATATATATATGCATACATACATACATATATATGCAATTTACACACATTGCCTTATAAGTGAGTTTTGACAGTTGATGTATAGTATGATTATGGCCAATAATGCTAGTAGTCTGTGCTTGGTTGGTTGTGGTTGTTTATTCCTATTTTATCTCGGTTTGCATATTGAACCTTTATCTTCTTCTTCCATATGTAGAGGTATTATTTTGTCCTTCCTATGCTCCCCATGAATGTACCCCATGGCTTCTCGATTACCATGTAATATGATGAATAGAATTATGATAGTAAAATTCTTATTACAATAAAGAAGACGTTAAACACCAGATGAACCATCCGTTTTAGAAGAGGAGCTGATTAGCTAGAGGATCGAGGAGGACAAATGATAGGATGATCCAAACCGATCAGTTGGTGGCCCAACTGAGCGTCTGAAGGTGTCTAAACATTGTTTGGACCGAAAATTAGATGACCATTTAGACGACCAACTGATCGACCATGAGGTGAGCCCATTGGTCCATGGGTTCAATTGATCAACCTAGAATGATTGAAGAACATATCTTCATCAACAATAGGTGTTGCATGTGATGCATACATTAGGTGGAAGTAATTCCCTATGGCTCCAAGGAATTATGATAGTATGGCCATAACCATCGCTTATGTTTTTAATTGGATGTTTTCATTTTTGGGATATAACATGTATAGGATACATACTAAACCATGTGGTGATTGGATTTCTATATATATATATATATATATATATATATATATATATGTGTGTGTGTGTGTGTGTGTGTGTGTGTGGCTAGAATACACTCGAGTGTATTCGGACCAGAATACACTCAAGTAGTTTTTCATGATTCAATATATTTTTTTAAATTTAATCCATTTATCTTCTTATACATCTTGTGAATAGCTCATATATAAAATTTGAGCACATTTGGACAATTATAGGTCATGTTATAAAGACCGCAAAAATTTTACATTTCAAATCAGTTTTGTGCATCGATTGTTTCCCCCTCAGATGAGTGACTTACACTCATCCAAATGGGCTCAAATTTTGTATGTGGCCTAATTATAGTATGACAGTGAAGATCAATGGTTTACATTTTGCAAAAAAATAGTCTTGATATGCTAACACACTTGAGTGTATTCATGCGATTTGTACACTCGAGTGTATTGTAGCCTGACTCTCTCTCTCTCTCTCTATATATATATATATATATATATATTTTAAAATCCCTCAATCAGAAATATTAAGGCTTAGATACTTTCCATAAGGAGCACATATGAAAATCTTGGTCGACTATGCTTGGGAATGCAAATCTTGGTGTGTTGTCCATCTCGTGGAAGTGTGATGGTTACGTGGGCCTGCCAAGCAGGGTGCATTACTAGTGTGTTGGCTTTTGGGTCAGATTTAACTAAGTGATCTAAATGCGATTACACACATAGAAGCATGTAGGTGACTATGGAAAAGAGTTATGCATACCATCTATCCAAGAATTACATAAGATGCAAATCGAAAAAGTTACCTACCTTAATGATTGATTATGGACGTTGGCATTGATTGGGTAATAACTAAATTGTTTTAGATCTTGGCTCACTAGAAGGTTGTGCGTTGCAATCTTTCAAATTGATATGTGAGGGATATCAATTTGAACAAAATAGTGAGAACAATAATTAATTAAAGGACTACTTAAACATCGTCAAATAATATTTTAATCAAATTATTTTTTTTTTACAAATTGCTAACTTCTCTTGTAGAATCAAATGGCTATCACTTTCTCTTTGTGACTAGTCCTTGAGAATGACAAGTATAATGGGAATAATTTATGTGACTAGTTCAGGATGCTTGTAACGCCCGAGCCCACTGCCCAAGGCTCTAGTAGATACTTTCCATAAGGAGCACATATGAAAAGCTTGATCGACTATGCTTGGGAATGCAAATCTTGGTGTGTTGTCCATGTCGTGGAAGTGTGATGGTTATGTGGGCCTGCCAAGCAGGGTGTATTACTTGTGTTTTGGCTTTTGTGTCAGATTTAACTAAGTGATCTAAATGAGATTACACACATAGAATCATGTAGGTGACTATGGAAAAGAATTATGGATACCATCTATCTAAGAATAACATAAGATGCAAATCGAAAAAGTTACCTACCTTAATGATTGATTATGGACGTTGGCGTTGACTGGGTAATAACTAAATTGTTTTAGATCTTGGCTCACTAGAACGTTGTGTGTTGCAATCATTCATATTGATATGTGAGGGATATCAATTTGAACAAAATAGTGAGAATAATAATTAATTAAAGGATTACTTAAACATCGTCAAATAATATTTTAATCAAATCTTTTTTTTACAAATTGCTAACTTCTCTTGTAGAATCAAATGGCTATCACTTTCTCTTTGTGACCAGTCCTTGAGAATGACAAGTATAATGGGAATAATTTCTGTGACTAGTTCAGGATGCTTGTAACGCCCGGGCCCACTGCCCAAGGCTCTAGTAGAGTTTCAGGAATGACGACTGGCCCCACAGACCACCACTAGCCTTAATTGTACACTTTATCCACACTCACGCACAAGCCAGGATAAACTTCCTGACTGGTCACCCATCCCAGTACTACTCTGAGATGAGCACGCTTAACTATGGAGTTCTTTAGTGATGGGTTCCCCAAAAAGGAGGTGCACCTTGGTGATTTAGGTAGTCCAATCATTCCTTATAAGAACGTTTTATCTGAGGCCTCAAATCCTAGGATGTTACAATCTCCCCCACTTTGACTCTTGACGTCCTCGTCAAGGCTCAACTATAAGGCCTCATAATCTCTTCCCCATTTCAGTGCAGACCCACACTGGCCCATAGACACCCAGCTCCCGATCACGGAATACCAGCACAAGGGTGGCTACGTCAACCATGGATAGCCCTTTCCTACATGTCTGGACCGCACAGCTCAAGACTGGCATGCCATGCCCATGTGAGCCCCACCTTCTGGAGGAGAATTGGCTTTGATACCATTTGTAATGCCCGAGCCCACTTCCCAAGGCTCTAGTAGAGTTTCAGGAATGACGACTGGCCCCACAGACCACCACAAGCCTTAACTGTGCACTTTATCCACACTCACGCACAAGCCAGGATAAATTTCCCGATTGGTCACCCATCCCAGTACTACTCCAAGCTGAGCACGCTTAACTATGGATTTCTTTAGTGATGGGTGCCCGGAAAAGGAGGTGCACCTTGGTGATATGGGTAGTCCAATCATTCCTTATAAGATCTTTTTATCCGAGGCCTCAAATCCTGGGATGTGACAATGCTGAGAATTGTTCTCACCCAAGAGAGCAAGATCCATGTCCTGGAGACACTAGAGTCAGGTGAACCTACTCCTACTGCACCTAAGGCTGATAGGGATGCTTACAAGAAGCCCCTAGAAGATTGTTCTTAATGTCAAAATGCTTAATGATGTGTGCCATGAACTATGAGTTGCAGAGACAACATGAGAACATGGATGTTATTGAGATGGTAACATATCTAAAGAAAATTTACCAAGACTAAGAAAGACAAGAGAGATATGATGTCTCCAAGGCATTATTCAAATGTAACATGATGGAAGGAGATCCAATACGTCCTCATGTTCTCAAGATTATTATGTGGAGAACCTTTCTAGACTGGGATTTACCTTGGGTCTGGAGTTGGATGTGATTTTTTAGTCACTTCTAGAGTCATACAATCAATTTGTCATGAACTACAATATGAATGACTTTGACAAGCTGTTGACATAGTTACTTGGCATGTTGAGAATAGTTCAGGCACAAATGAAGAAAGACAGGACCAAGTCTATGATTATGATAAAAAAATCAAAGGGGAAGTCCAAGGGCTAAGGAAAAGCCCATAAGAGTTCTAAAGTTATGCATAAGCCCAAGTCTTCACGCACAAAGAAAATGGAGGAGTGAATAAAAGAGGCAATTGTCACCACTGTCACTAACCTAGACACTGGAAGAGGAATTGACCTCTCTATCTAGAGGAACTAAAGAAGAGGAAGGAGGGGATAAAGATCTTCACTTCAGGTATATACTTTATGAGATAAATTTGACTACTTCTTCATCTTGGGTATATGATACCGGATGTAAATCTCACATATGTTCGAATATGTAGGATCTGAAAAGAAGTAAGCCTTTACAAAAGGGCAATGTCAGACTATGTTTCACAAATGGAGAAAGAGTTGTTGACACCATAGTCAAAACCTATAATTTATCTCTACCCACAAATCATGTAATAGAGTTAATTAACTGCTATATCATATCTTCCAAAAGAAAATTTTTACTTTCGACATCTTGTATGGATAAGGATCAATATGGAAATCATATACTTGAATGGTCAATATTTCATTTCAAAAGATGAGACCTTTTATGGAAGTACCCCAAATATCTTATGGTCTTTGTTTGTTGGATCCAAAGATAAATGTTTATAAAGTAAATACCAAAATATTAAAACTTGATATCTCAAACAATGAATACCAATAACATTTTCATCTAGAGCACATAAATGAAAAATGAATTTCAAGAATCCATGATGATGTTTTTCTAGACTCTTTTGGTTACATGCAAATCTTATCTATCAAGCAATATGACAAAAACACCTTTCACTAGATGTAGTGGGAGAGACAATATTCTATTAGGACTTATACATATTCATGTATGTTGACCTTTTGAATTAATGATAAAGTAGTCATTAATACCTCATACTATCTACTAATGATCTTAGTAGATATGGTAATTTGTATTCATTGAAATATATGTATGAATCTCTTGAATTGTTCAAGAAGATCATGAATGAAGTACATAACCACCAAGGTGAAGGTATTAAGACAATTTCTTTATGATCAATATTGAAATATTTTAAACTAAGAGTTTGAGGACCTTCTAGAGACTGTGATAGTGTGTCACAATGAACTCCACCTGAAACATAATGATGTATCAGAAAGGAATCACACCCTAATGAGTCATGGTGTGATTATCAATAAATTTAGCTTATCATTTGATTTCCTTTGGGGCACATGCTTTACAATAAAACAAGGTACTGTCTATAAAGGTTCAAAAGAAACAATATGAAATTTTGCAAGGGAAGTGTCCCAATTTGTGTTTTATAAACATTAGGATTAAAACATATACAAGAAAATAGTTTCTTTGAAAAACTTTGTCCACAAATTACAAAAATGTTGGTTTGTTTAATACTACCTTTTTTCCCAATCCAACAAAAAATTGTTTGTTACCAGAACCATTCAATTCTAAAAGGAATAAGTTGGCATAAAGTAGAACTCGAAAAGTTAGAGATCAACAAGAGAATGTTGAACCTAAAGAGGTACAGAAGGAACAAGGAGAATCACAAATTTTTGTGGAATCTCAAGTTCCTAATGTAGTAGAAAACCTCATAAGTCTAGCACAACACTCCTTGATCTTGAATGATTATGATATTTGATAGCTCAAAAGGGTGGTGAATTGGTCATACGATGATGATCCAACAGCCTATCAAAAGCTATTGAGGGACTAGAGTCTGAGAATCGGCTTGAGGCCATTATTGGTATGTACACTGAGAGAGCCAATCATATGATGATTGTAATGGCATAACTTGAAAATGATTTGATTAATAATAAAGGAAATCTTCCAACTTAATTTCAATTCTATTTAGTTATGAGATAATGATGTTGCATAATAAATTAATGTCTAAAGAATGATATTACTCAATGATGTATGTGTTCAGGTTGAGGACATGAACAATGGGATCATACATATGTTAAGAGTACATACATTCTTGTTATGTCCATAGTCAGTTGTTAAAGTGGAAGGCTAATATAATGACACTTAAAGCTAGAGAGTGTGTTGGTTGATGATAGAATGTCATCAATCATGATATATGATATCAAACAAACACATAGATACTTGTTAGAGAATAGTGTATCAGACATACCCACCTTGAGAGTGATACGTGTAAATCATGGAATGGTAGTCAAAATCAACTCTTGTTGTGATGTTGGTGATTGTAGTTCTTAGACCAGAAATCACTACAATTAACATATGTTGTTTAGTGCACTTTTTCATCATCAAACATGACCTTGAATAAGGGTTTGCATAAAGGTGATGCTCAAATGCATCATGACACATGGGGAATAATTTTGAGTGATGTAGATGGGAGTTGTCCCTCCTACAGGAGTATGATATCCTAGCCACTTTATAAGAGAGACTAAGAAAAGAATGTCCATATACATGTGAATCAATATATGAGGTTGAGTTCTCACATATCTCAGATAGTTTGCACAAGTTCAAGGAACACGGATTGAACGTTGAAGAGGATGACAAATTCCATACCTTGAGTTCAATCTAGATATTAGAGACAAACATATGTACACTCATTATAACACCAATCATGGATTGTAGGGTGAAGTTGTTCTCTAACTTTCTGAATCACTTAGGTAGCAATGATGTCATCCTAGATACCAATCATTGATTGTAATGTCATAAATTAGTTATGGACATTCACTACCAACACAATATGGGGCCTATGAGGTACACACATAAGAATGTACATGGAGTAGGAGTTAGTTCATGAATGATTTTTAACATGAATTAATAAAGTGTTAGGTATTTAATTTAAACAACAATGGCAATTTGCACCCTAAAAGAACCGGTTCAAGAAGTTAATCGATCAGCTCAAGTGCATGAACCGATTGGTTAAGGTTGTGAATTAGTTGTTTGGTAGATCAATGAGATTTGATCAATGATTGATGCTAACATCATGTTGTGCATTAATGAAATATAAATTGCCAAAAAAATTGTAAAAAGGAAGAATAGTGAAATGACATGTTCAAGGGTTGAACCGATCATCTCATGTATGAACTGTGAACCGTGAGCCGATCAGTTCAACGTTCCCAGGTTCCAGAAAATTCTTGAAATTCTATCTCTTTGAATCCCAGACTGACTAGAAACTCTAACCTTGAGCCTCCTATAAATATAGGGGTATTGGGGGCTTCCCAGACATGACAATAAGATCTGACAATTGTTGTCTTCTCTAGTTTTGGTAACCAAGAGAGCCTGAGCAAGTTCTACCAATAAAAAGGAGGAACAACAAGGGAGAGATAATTGTGGGAGAGCAAGTCGATTGTAGCACGTTGACTAGAAGGGACAATTCCTTCTTATCTATTCATCTAAAATGATAGGAGGTTTTGATGGTCTGAGTAGACTACTCTATACGTGAGAGGCAATTGCCCCACTAGGGGGACGCCATAAACCTCTACATGTGGTGTCTACCTAGGAGGCCAACAATGATAGTTATCCAGGTGTGAATTGGAGAAAGGCACACTCTATTGTAAGTGAATTGACATTGAACTTTCTCCAGGACCAGGTATAACCTTGCAACCCTCTTTCAGTTATATAGTTGTTGCTACACTCTACTATTTATGGGGAATATGGTGAGTAATTTTTTTTTGGTTCCGTTGCTATATCCGATGCCATATTTCCCAACAATGGTATCAGAGCCACGTCAGTTTACTGTGTTTTGGGATTTAATCAATATGATAAGATTATGGTTTGATCATTTATTTATTATATGTGATGCACATATTTAAATTATTAATGTGCAAATCTTATTAAATAGCACATACAACCCAAATATATATATGATATGATATATATGCAAAAATGTGTCGCCTTAAAATTGTTTTGATGATGATTGGTAGCATGGTTATGGTCTATACCCCTAGGCCTTTTGTTCTTGGTTGCATGGATGCTTGTTTATATCTCTATTTGCATACTGAGTCTCTCTCTTATTTTTCATATGTAAAAATATTAATTGTTTCCTTCCTATTCTCCCCTTGAGTGTAACTCCAAGTCAATTACAATGTAATACGATAAGCATGACTTGGATAGCTTTTATTTCCTGTTATGGAAAATAGATTGTTCTACACAAGGTGAACCGATTAGATGGATGACCGAGGAGGCCTATGATAGGAGGATTCAACCAATCAGATGGTGGCCCAAGTAATTGGCTGGAGGAGTCCAGACTTCATAAGGACTGTAAGACATACAATTGATTTGTGAGACTAAACGACAGGGGGCAGACCACTAGTTCAAGGGTTGAACTAATCGACCACTAGTGGATCAAACACAAATCATCATCAAGTACAAGTTTATAGATAGATTTGGACCTTAGGTGGTAGTAATTTCTTGTGGCTGGCCATAACCATTGCTTATGTTTATTATTGCATGCTTTCATTGTATTTATAACATGTATATAAAAGGTACTATATGTATGTGGTGATTGGATATGCATAAGTATTTATATAAAATACCTCAATATAATGTTAAGTCTTAGATGATTTCCATAAGCAACACACATGAAACTTGATCATCTAAGTGTAGGTTATGCCAAAGTGTGGTGTGTTGTCCATCTCACAGAAGTATGATGGTAGATATATAGATCTACCAAAGCATGATGCATATTCTATCGTGTTGTCTTTTAGGTCAGGCTTAACTAGGTGATCTTAATAAGATTAAGTACCTATAAGAATAAAGATGGATTGTGACAAAGAGTTGTGCACACCATCTATCTAAGAGTTTCATGTAGATGTAATTAGCAAAAGTTGCCTACCTAAATAGTCAAGTAGTGGGTGATCAACCAAAGGTGACTCATGATTTGATGAAATATGGATCTTGGCTCACTAGAAGATTGTATGATACAATCTTATGAATTGAAAAGGGGGTTATCAGTTTGAACAAAATATTGGGAAAGATAGTTAATTAATGGCCTAATTAAACATTGTCAAATTTTATATCAATCAAATCAAATAAAAAATGTTTGGACAAACTGTAAATTTTCTCTTGTAGAATCAAATGACAACAAACAACATTTTCTCCATGCTATCAGTCCTTGAGAAGGAGAAGTTAAATGGAATTAATTTCCTGGTTCAGGACATTGAGATTGTTCTCACAAAAGAGTGCAAGTTCTATATCCTAGAAACACTAGGGCCAGATGAACCTGCTCCTAGTGTGCCTAAGGCTGAGAAAGATGCTTACAAGAAGCACTCTAAGGATGTTGTGGATGTCAAATTCCTAACGATGTGCTCAATGAACTATGAGTTGGAGAGACAACATGACAATAAGGATGTTGTTGAGATAGTAACATGTCTTAAGAACATGTACCAATATCAGTCAATACAAAAGAGATATGATGTCACTAAGGTGTTATTCAAGTGCAACATGGAAGAATGAGATCCATTAGGTACCCATGTTCTCAAGCTCATTGGGTATGTGGAGAACCATGCTAGACTAGGATTTCCCTTAGGTCAAGAGTTTATCACGAATGTGGTTCTCTAGTCATTACCAGAGTCATACATCTAGTTTGTCATGAACTACAACATGAACAACATTTGACAAGCCATTGTCAGAATTGTTGTCCATGTTGAAGACTACTGAAGGGAAAATGAAGAAGGAAAAACCGAAATCCATCATGATGATTAGAAAAGGAAATGGTAATTCTAAGGGCAAAGGAAAAGATAAGAAGAGTTCTAGCTGGCCAAAAGACCAAGTCTTCTTCACTTAAATTAAAGGGAGGGGTGAACAAGGGAGGCAATTGTCTCCAATGTGACCAGCCCGAACATTGGAAGAGAATTTCCCTCTCTATCTGGAGGAATTGAGAAATTTCCCCTTCTATCTGGAGGACTTGGGGAAGAAAAGGAGGGGATAAATATCTCTGCTCTAGGTATTTATGTTATTGAGATAAATTTGTCTACTTCTTCATCATGGGTACTGGATACCGGATGTGGATATCACATATGCTCAAATATGTAAGATATAAAAGGAAGTAGGACTCACTAGTACATAATGGGGATACAACAACGATTATTTTAGGCATTCCACATTGGCTCCAAACCAACAACCAAGTGTGCGATGGTAAAACTAGAACTTTCTCTGTCAGATAGGAAAACCGATGACAATAATTTCTGTCATTTGTTCTTGGTTAGGATGCAACATATGATGTAATCCACAACAGGTGACATAATTTGTTATTGCTTTGACCTTTTTCTTGGTGGTTGCAAGACGAACCCAATGTTGTTAAACTTTCCTTGTTGGTGGCATAATGACAAATGACCGACTCCAAATTCTCTGATGTCAATTTTATTAGTCAATGAACAGTGAAATATTTAGGTATATATCATCAGTTGTAATGGAAACACCAATGGTGAAACCCTATGTACTATGTTATTTTCAAATAAATGAGGATAAATGTGTTTTTTTTTAATATAGCAGGTATGCGGACCTGCTGTCTAGCCTACTAGCCTGTCTGGAGACTATTGTTCTTCATAATTGAAATTCTTAAAGAACAACAGGCTCTCTACATGCATCATAGATTAATAATAGGCTGAAAATCCTATAAGAAAAAGATATTTAAACAAAGTAGGCACAAAAGTTCCACATCTATCATTTTCTTCACTTCAAATTGCACACAAATCAATGAAATTACAGCTCAATTGTTTCATTTTTTAGCCACACTTCAATTCATACATCTATTGCCAAAAAACATCATTCTTTTCCTCATGCCTTCACATTCTAATTCACATACACATATACACTTAACATTCAATTTACACTCACAAAAATACATTTCAACATTAGATTCTATCTCAGATAAAAGTCACAATTTATATATCAACATCAGCTGCCATCTCAGATTTGAAGTCACAATTTTATACATATCAACACACACACAAAATACATATAAAAAATTTGACATTAATGTTTGAACTACAAAGAAATATCAATCAACCATCAAAATTTTCATTCAAGTCGACATTTTTGATGAAGCATGTTGCCCACTATTCTCATAGGTCATTCAGTTGGTCCAATATATAGGTTCAATCTTTAGAAAAAGCTATAAATAGAATGAGACTTCTAACTAGATTTGATTGTTTATATTATCAAATGAGACTACTTCATTTATATATTATGATCCAAGACTAATAACTTACATTCCCTATAAGTTTAATTTATTCCTATTGGTAAGTATGCCCAGAGATACAATCATATGATTATTGTAATGGCATAACTTGTAGTTGATTTGATTAATAATTAAAGGCAAGATGCCAATTTATTTTGTTTAATTCACTTATTAGTTAATTATGTAGCATTAACCTTGGGGAAATGAGATCATACAGATGTTAAGAGTACATATACATATTCTCATTATGTCCCTGATCAATTGTTATTGGGGAAGGTTGATACACACAAATAACACATAAGATCAAAGTGTGGGTTAGTTGATGATAGAATCTCATTAGTCATGATATGGATCTATCAAACCAAGCACATAGATACATGTTAGAGAACAGTCTATCAGACAAACCCATCGTGAGGCTGACACATGGAAGCCATCACTGTGAAAGTCATAGTCAGCTCTAAAAGTGATGGTGGTAGTTGTGGTTCTTAGATCTGAGATCAGTACACTCATCACATGTTGTTGGGTATGCTTTGACATCATCAAACACAATCCTGAAACATGGGTTGTTATAAATGTGACGATTGGGTAACTTTGACACATGGGGGTAGACTGTGAGTGATACAAATGGGATTTGCCCCTCCTATAGGAGTTTGATGTCTTAGGCCTCTTAATTAGAAAGACTGAGAAATGCATGGCCATGCACATGTGAGTCAAAATGTGATATTGAGATTGTATATATCTCAAACAGTTTGCTCTGGTTCAAGAAATAAGATTGAATGATAAAGAGGATGACTGCTCCATGCCTCAAGTTCAATCTAGACATCAGTGACAAAGGAACTATACAAACACTACAACACCATACACATATTGTAGGTTGAAGTTATTCTCCACCTTTCCATTTACTTGAGTAGCATTGATGTGTGACTAGGAACTGCTCATTCCTTATGATGTCATAAGTTATTATGGACATTCACTGCCAATGTAATATGGGACCTATAGGGTCCGAAACATCAATCTCGACGTAGAAGAGGAGTTTAAATCTTGAATGACAATTTCATGAATTACTAAAATGTTTAGGTAATTGATTAATGAAACAAGCAACCTCATTATACTGCCAAATGCATGTCTCATGACATGAGACATCCGTCTAGAGTGCCAAATTTGTCTCAAGGATTGAGATGGATGTTTGGAGTGTAAGACTGATTCAAGTTGAAATAGGGCAAGGTGTGAACCGGCTGAACTGACCGGCTCGACTCGGGTCACCAGAGGACCGTCTAGGTTACCGAGATGACTGTCTCGCATGGGTGAGATCGGTCAATTTGATCAAAGGAAGGTTCTACATACTCTTTGTCTTTGTTTAGATTGCACATTACTTGTTATGCAAGAATTAATGTTGAGCATTAATGTGAAACAAATTTCCAATTTCATATGCAATTGGAAAATTGCAAAATTACGATCTCACAATACAAGATGACCGTCTCGCATGCCAGGTGACCGTATGGTTTCAGATAGCCATTTTGGTGGTTGCAGGTTGCAAAAACTTCTATATCTTCCGGTCCCTTCAACTCCCACACATACTAGGAACCCAGACCCTAACCCCTCCTATAAATAGAGGGGTATTGGGGGCTTCCCAAATCACAACATAGACAATTGATAATCAATTCCTCTATCAATTGTTGTCCTTTCTTGTTGTGGTAACTAAGAGAGCCCAAGTAAATTCTACCTTACTAGGGAGGGATAACAAGGGAAAGAACAACTGAGATCATTGTTGTGGGAGAGCAAGTTGGTGTCTAGTATGCCAATAAAAGGGACAACTCCTTCCTGTCCATTCTAGAAGGACAACAGGAGTTCTAGTTGGTATGTGTGGAGTCCTCTAGAGGTGGGAGGTCATTGTCTACTGCTAGGAGAGCATCGTCAACCAAACATCAGTGACGAGAGGAGATGCTGTAAAAAGCAACGTACGAGTCTATTATTCATGGAAGAGCATTTAGACGAGTCCCAGTGCATCTAGGAGTTAGAGTTGTGCAACTACAATAATGAGGATTATCGCTGGACTTGCTCTATTTGTAGGTATATCCTTAAAACCATATTTTCTATCTTATAGTTATTGACACGATCCACTACTTATGGGGAATATCGTAGATAAAAAATTTGTTTCTGCTTCCTGCTTTATTGCCATATTTTCCTACAGTGGTATCAGAGCCAACATCAATCTACTATATTATGGGATAATCTATATGATCATATTTTGGTTCTTATCATTCTACTATTGAATGCAATCTAAATGACATCTTGTCAAATCCAATACCACATTAATTATATATATATATATATATATATATATATATATATATATATATATATATATATATATATATATATGCAATTTACATGTGTCATCCTAAAAGTAGTTTTGATTGTGGATGTATAGTATGGTTATGTCCAATAACCCCTATTATATGTAAATATTTGTGTGGATGGTTTATCCCTATATCTAGGTCGGCGTACTAAGCCTCTATATTATCTTTCTAATGTAAATTTAATTCTTTTATACCTTTTCTCACCTCAAATGTAACTTGAGTTTTCTTTATAATACTGTAAAAGTCGGATAGTTTCCTTTTCTGTTATGATGAAGAAGATGACACCTTGAAGACGAGCCGACGAGATGGAGGACCAAGGAGGAAGGGGTGGATGAGCCAAACTGATCGGTTGGTGGACCCCACCGATCACCTGGAGGAGCCACCAGATGGTGGACAGATGGAACTAGGAGATCAATGAGACAACCAAACAACCGGCTGGGAGGTGAGCCGATCGGTTCAAGGGTCGATCAACCCAAATTGACACACACATAACTTCATCAAGAATAGGTCTATGCATATATTATGTAGACTTAGATGTGGTAATTCCTTGTAGTTCCTAGGAATTACATTAGGATGTCCATAACTATTGTTTTCTTTTATTATATGTTTTCGTTGTGGAATATAACATGTATATGATATTTACTATGTATGTGATGATTGGATAAAAGATATATATTTATAAATACAAACCCACTCAAATAAAATATCAAGTCTTAGATGCTTTCCAAAAGCATCACACATGAAAAACTTGATCGACCAAGCATATGTTATGCCTTTACATGGTGGGTTGTCTATCTCGTAGATGTGTGATGGTAATAATGTAGGTTCCACATCAACAGGGTGTAATATCATCATGTCGACTTTTGGGTCAAGCTTGACTGGTGATTCTCAAAGAATCTAGGCCCAGAAGCATGAAAATGATTACGGAAGGGGTTTTGCATATCATCCATCCCTAATCAAATATGATGCAATTGGAAAGAGTTGCCTACCTTGATGATTGAATGTGTTTTGCGGTGTTGATCGGGCCACAATCGAATTATCCTGGGTCTGGCTCACTAGAATATTGTACGTTGCAATATTACAAATTGACATTTTATTCTAAAATTTTGAACAAAATAGTGGGAGAAATAATAATTATAGACCTAATTAATATCATCTAATTATTCAAATCAAACCAAATGAAAAGGGTTTTTGACAAATGCAAATTTTCTCTTATAGAATCAAATGACAAACAAATCTAAATTGCAATTGGTCTTGAAGAAGGAAAAACTTGACGTGACAAATTTCCACGACTAGTTTTGGACTTTGACATGTGTTCTCAATGAAGAGTGAAAGCTCTATGTCCTTGACAAGCCAATGCTAGAAATACCACACAATCCCTCACCAGATCTGAGCCAACGAGCGGCGTTGAGATTTGTGAAGCACGTGGATGCAGCGCTGCAGTTTCGGAGACGTGATCGAAGCTGAGCAAGGATGGAGGATAGAAGACTGATGATGGAACAAGAACTAATGCACATGGCATTGATGTTGTCGAGTAGAGAACGATGCAACATGCATCCTTCAAGGAGAAAGAACACAAAGGAAAAGAGAACCCAGAACTGGAATCCTAGATCCGGCCCAGGAGCCATGAACCAGGTCCAGGCACAATAAATGGACCAGCTCAATGTGATCCCAGGAGACCTGAGTTGTGACCCTATTGGACACGTGGCGAGACCCGATTGGTCACTTAAGGTAAATGTCTCAAAACAGCTCAGATCTTAGAAAATGTATAGTAAATAGCTCACTTATTAAAAAAATACAAATAATATACCAAAATTCTCAGAAAAGTGTGTAGAACACAATGGAACCATAATATTAGAGTCTTGATTTATAAATATAGATGATATAATGTAAAATGTGTTGTGCTTGGTTCATGGATAATAAGGATCAAATGATGGCCTAAAATTATGATCAAATTTCAGTAAATCTATATTCATGTTTATAATCCATTTATGATTAGTGATTATGATGTTGATGCACAAAATCATGTAATTTGCTCCATATGGATAATTAGAGCTAATAACCCTAACTAATATGCTATAATTGCATGTATTCTCAATAAATCTTAGAAACTAAAAAATATATTCATAACAGTAAATGGAACATAATGTGAAACTAAAATATCAACATTGTGCACATAATTCATGATTGTATGATGATGACTCCTAAAGTGATATAAACCCTAATATGAGTAATGCATGTAACCTAGGGTTGATATGTGCACACAATTATATGTAATCAAATAATCAGATTATGTATCCTAATACATAATATAATGCCAGAAATCTAATACTAAAATGACAAGACAACTAATGATGTGAATATCCTAATGAACCAAGCTAAATCCTAAATAAGTTATAACTAGGATTATGATGATGAGAACCTGATGGTACATATGATCTTGTTTTATTCAGGGTTTAACCAAGGTTAGATTTGACACCAGGAATGTGGTTTAGATTATTTTTGTGATCAAGGTATGCCCTTACCTTTTACTTGGCTTATTATACAGTATGCTTGTATTATATGTGTAGCAAACTACTTGGCATATGGTATTGGATGAAATGATTACTCTTGTATGATATCTTTCTTGATTTTCATTACTTATGGATATGAACACATGAAATATAATATATGTGTTCCATTATATGAAAGTCCTAAACTCTTTGGTAGTACAATGCTTGGAAGTGACTTAACTCTTTGGTACTCGGTCACATTGTACATATGATCTAACTCTTTGGCATGAGATCATAAAGGACTTAATCTTGAGCTCCTGGAGAGTCAACAAAATGCATCAAAACTTTCGGTGATCAATTCATGGATATATAATGGAAAATGATCTTAGAACATGTGTTCTCTTTTGTTAGTAATTATCTTTGTTCAGGTATTCTTTTGTTATATTTATTTCTACTGCTAAGTATTAATATTATCTTATTTCCAAGATTAGTAATGAGAGGTATATAAAAAGACATGTAGGTGTACTCAGTACAATTTTCTTGACTATTTTGCAGACGTGTACCACATGTAATTTTTATTTTAGGTGATGTGGACATATGATCTTGAAGAACCATGATAGTTGAGAGTTGTATGGTGAGCTGATGTACAGGTGGACCTATTGTCTTAAGATCTTGTTGTTTAGTGGTAGTACACGTATATGTAGACGTTTTTTGTTGAATATGTAATATTAAATGTTGTAACAATTCATGTAGTAATTATATGTTGAATGGTGAATATGGTTTTATTATTCTTCAAGTGTGTGTGCTACTATTGTTTCTGTCTGACTTCCTATAATTTTCTTACTCGAAGCCTAGTGTGGGGTGCTTAAATTGGATTCTCCTTGGGTGAGGGTTTCAATTAAGATGTCACACATCAATTTACATTTTAGAAAATTTGGGGACATCACAGGAGGTATCAAAGCATGAAAAATAGAAAAGCCTGACATTTTCTCATTATTGAACTCAAACTAAAGAAAACCTTGAACTTTAAAAATATTTAGGGTTAGATAAGTTGTCTTTTAAAGACTAGATCTGACCTAGCCCCTAGGTTAGCACCTAGATGTCTGAGAACTAGGTCTACATTAATGCTTGTTGTATAGCAAGTCCTTAGGTGTCGTTCTTTCCTTATAGTGCAATGGTATGGGATGTTGTATTATTTAGAAATGACATACATCACAAGATGGGAAACCTATGACATAGGATGCATCTATGTTTTAGGTAGCTACACCAACCTACACCTTGTTCTCACCCTTTTGATTAGGTGACATGCCATTAGACTCTCTACTATGTGTGGGAAACTCATTTTGTGGATTTGGTTTTTGATTCCAATTGGATCGAACCTCGATAGTTTTCTCTGATGTATGTTTTATCGGAGAAAACTATATAATATTTTACTATATATGCAAGTATTACAAAAATGTGTCCCCACTCATGTACAAGTAGGAGGTGGTCATGCAACCTAAGTGAACGTGAATGACATCAATCTAGAAGAGAGAGTAGTTCTAGATTAGACATCTAGTGCCTTGTTAGAATAAATGATGGAAAGAATGAGTTTAGCTGATATGATCTAAGTTTGATATAGTAATATAAGATGGTTTATTATGATCAATGTTGTCTTTAAGGACTAAGGTTCAATTTTGAGGATTTGAGATAAGTGTGATGATGCAAGTATGTGTGCTTTTCTAAGTTAAATCAATCTAAGTTAAGACAAGGGTGTGAATCAATATGAGCCTCAAGCTCTTTCATGAAGGAGGGCCTCTAGTGTTAGGACTAGTTTTATGGTTAATTCCAGAGAGAGTGAAACCCAGATGGAGAAGGTCAGACAACCTAAACTCCAAGATATGAGAAATACGCGAAGCATGTGTTATAATATGTCCTAAACTAGACTACTCCTGAGTGAATGAGTTGAGTTGTTTTATGCATGATTACTATAGTCTCGTTGAACCCTGGATGTCCCTGGGAGGACCAAACCCTAGAGTCAAATAGAGGTTGGTTATATGTACATATGTGAATATGAGTATGTAGGAACCTTCCATTTGGGTGAGGGAGACAGAGAGAGTCTCAAGACCCTAGAGGAGGTGAATGATGTTAGTATATTGAGAAGCCTCGTACTCGGGTTGGTGGTTTCCCACATAGGAATCTAGTGGTGTATATATAACGAGTTTTGGGTTAGCATGATTCATGGGTAGAGACCTATGAAGGTAATGCCATATCATGTTTTGGTTTGTTCTGATGTGGCTCGAGCTTGTAAGGCCATCACTAGTGCCAATGAGGTAATCCAAGAACCCTAGACTAAGAGAGGAAAGATAAAGTATATGAATACAAGATACTCATAGAGTTGAGTTAGCTCAAAGAGACTAAGCATGTCACTACCCTAATGATATGGGTCAGGAGAACCGTAGTTGGACTAGATGAAGTTTTGATATATGTTTAACAAGCCACTCATATAAGTTGGTTTAGCACAACCATGATATAATATATGTATGGATGTGATCTAATCTCGAGACCTTATATAGACCTAATATGATGGAATCTTTGAGATGGCTTAATAGGTATCAATGCATAAATGGTTAACCATATACATGAATAATGATGATAATGTGATATTTTTGGTTATTCTTGTGATGAAATCACTAATAAATGTGCAATTTATTATGAGAAATAAAATAATATCATATTAATGAAACATGTTACACGAGGTGTTATTCTAAGTGCTTAATAACGATGTTGAATATTATCTGAAACATTAGTACAATGAAATGTTCATGACACCTTGATACAATGGCTTAACTTTAGTTAACTCCTTTAGAACATGGTAATATGATGTGGGAACCCCAATGAATTGGTAAAGATAAGGATGAAACCCTAACATATGAGATATTTCATGACATAACCAAAGTTTCTAAACCCAATTTCAATCTTTTATGAATGGGTGATTCACCCTAGATGTTTTAAAACCTCCTAATAGTACTTTGGATATATGGTTCTAGGTATTCTTTTTGGATATGTTGCACATAGAGTGGTGTCCTACATATGCATCAAGACTTTTTGGTTTTTTCTTGAAGTAAGAGGACGGCTTAATTTCAAGGATGAAATTTCTTTTAAGACGTATATGATGTCATAGACTGGGTTTTTTTTGGATTAATTTCGAGGATGAAATTCCATTTAAGGTGTGTAGGATGTTATGGAGTGAATGTTTAGGGTTCTTGGATATCCTTTTACATAGTTAGATGTAGCATGGGGAGAAAAATGGATCTGATCATATATACTTGTATGTTGATGATGATGCATTTTTGCATTATTGTGCATACTTATGGAATTTGAGGATTAGTGGAAAATTATGACTTATAAAGATACATAGACTATTACATGATCATACCAATATATTTCAATAACTTTGATGAATTTTGTGATCATAGGATATGGATTTTATCTTAAAAGTTCATAAATATATATACAACTTTGAAGGGATTGCTTGAATGATCTTTTAGTGGTGTTTTGGCACCCAACTTTGGTTTAACATAACTTGTATGATGAAGAAATTATGTCAAAAATTAGGTGAAATTTGAATGCTCCTAATAGGAAATATTTAGGCTTGAATATGGTCAAATTCTTAATATACATGGTGCTCAATGAACAAGGCTTTATCATTTTTAGATCAAGTTGTTCATCACAAAATGTGAATTGCACTATCTTCCTTATCATTTGAGGAGTGCCACAGATTGGCCTAGTGAGCACTTTGATCCATGCCCTCGGATGGGAGTGATCATACGACAACAAGATCATCGCATGCCATAAACCTCTCTCAGATCATGGAGTAGAGAAACCAACTCATTCCACACACCCACGATCAGTGATCGTATGATAGAAGTAGCAGGAGATGGGGTAGTTCCTTTTGGTCCATGTAATACGAAACTAGGTGCAACGAGTTTGAGTGCTTGCTCTCCATTATCCCCTTACCACAAAGTACAGGTGGCACGAAGAAGACAGATTTGGGGAACCAGATCGAAGAGGAGGAATACGGAGGAGAGGCCATTGAATGCTTATCGCCAAGCTGATGAGACATTGCAAGATGGTAAGGAGGAGCAGATGGCATCTAACTCCTCATTGATAACCCAAGATTAACAATGGACATACCAGATAAGAGCCTCGCGGCATTTGTTCACATCGAGAACAACACCAATATCTCATGGAGGTAGAGTATAGATGAGGAGATAGAGTATTGAGATGGATCACTCACCCGAGTCAACCATCACTAATGGATTCATGCTTAGAATAGTTGATCATGCTGTACAGAGTGAGATCACTAGAGGAGTATAGATGGTTTGGCTACAACTCACGGAAGAAGTGAACTGCGACAATGAGCATCTGAGTGGCCACAATCCCTCACCTAATCTGGGCCAATTGGCGGCGCTGAGATCCGTGAAACACATGGGTGCAGTTTCAGAGACATGATCTGAGCCAAGAAAGGAAGGAGGACAAAAGATTGATGATGGTGCGAGAACGGATGCACATGGCGTCGACACCGTCAAGCGGCGAACGACGCAACAAGCATTGTATGAGGATAAAGAACGCGAAGGAAAAGAATGCCTTGAACTAAAATCCCAGATCTAGCCCAAGAGCCATGAATCAGGTCTAGGCACAACACCAGGAGACCTGAGCTATGACCTTGATAGACATGTGTCGAGACCCAATTGGTCTCTTAAGGTAAATATCTCAAAAAGCTGAGATCTTAGAAAATGTATGGTAAATAGCTCGCTTATCAATAAAATACAAATAATATACCACAATTCTCAAAAAAATGAGTAGAACACAATGGAACCATAATATTAGAGTTTTGATGTATATATATATATATATATCTATATATATATATGATATAATGCAAGATGTTTTTTCTTGGTTCATGGATAATAAATACCAAACGATGGCCTAAAATTATGATAAAATGTCAGTAAATATGTATTCATGTTTATAATCCATTTATGGTCAGTGATTATGATGTTGATGCATGAAATCATGTAATTTTCATAATATATCTATTTAGTGCTAAACAACCCTAATTAATATTCAATAATTGCAATTATGCTCAATAAATCTTGTAAACTCCAAAATATATTCATAATAGTATATGTAACACAATGTGAAACTAAAATATCAACTTTATGGACATAATTCATGATTATATGATGATGAATCCTAAAATGATATAAACCCTAATATGACTAATGCATGTAACCTAGGGTTGATATGTGCACACAATTATATGTAATCAACTAATCAGATTATGTATCCTAATGTAGAATATAATACCAGTAACCTAATACCAAGATGACAAGACAACTAATGATGCAAATATCCTAATGAACCAAGATAAACCCTAAATAAGTCATAACTAGGGTTATGATGATGAGAATCTGATGGTACATATGATCTTGTCTTAATCAGGGTTTGACCAAGGCTAGAGTTGACATCAAGAATGTGGTTTAGATTTTCTTTGTGATCAAGGTACGCCCTTACCTCTTACTTGGATTATTATATAGTATGCTTGTATTATGTGTGTAGCAAACTACTTGGAATTTGGTATTGGATGAAATGATTGTTCTTGTATGATATCTTGCTTAATTTTCCATACTTATGGCTATGAACACATGAAACATAATATATATATTCCATTATATGAAAGCAGTAAACTCTTTAGTATTACAATGCTTGGAAGTGACTTAACTCTTCAGTAGTCGGTCACATTGTACATATGATCTAACTCTTTGACATGAGATCATAAAGGCCTTAATCTTGAGCTCCTTGAGAGTTAAGATAATGCATCAAAACCTTCGGCAGTCAATGCATGGATATATAATGGAAAACAAGCTTAAAGCATGTGTTCTCTTTTGTTAATAAATATTTTTGTTCATGTATGCTTTTGTTATATTTGTTTCTACTGCCAAGTATTAGTTTTATCTTATTGCCAAGATTAGTAATGAGAGATATATAAAAAGATACATAGGCATAGTCAGTACAATATTCTTGAATATTGTGCTGACATGTACCACTTGTAATCTTTGTTTTAGGTGACGTGGATATATGATCTTGAAGAAACAGGGATAGTTGAGAGTTGTATGGCAAGTTGATGTATAGGTGGACATGTTGTCTTAACATCCTGTTGTTTAGTGGTAGTACATGTATATGTCGAAGTTTGTTTTTCAATATGTAATATCAAATGTTGTAACAATTCATGTTGTAATTATATGTTGAATGGTGAACATGTGTTGTATGATTTTATTATTGTTCATGTGCATGTGTTGTTGTTGTTTCCTTCTGACTTCTTCTGTTTTCTTCCTCCAGCCAAGTGTGGGGTGTTTAAATTGGGATTCTCACTGAGGTGAGGGTTTCAATTTAGATAACCCACATCAGATTAAGTTTTAGAAAATATGCGGACGTCACACATACCTACTGAAGCCATCAGTGAAGGTAATGAAGTACTGCTATCCACCACTAGCAGTTGTTCTAAAAGGTCCACACATATCAATTTGTATGAGCCCAAATAGATCACTATCCCTCTTACTATTACTAGTGAAATAGGTCATAGCCATCTTTCCCAACAAATAAGATTCACATGTCTCTATTGATTCTAGATCAAAAGAGTCCAGATAACCATTTGTGTGTAGTCTAGATTTGTGATTCTCATTTATGTTCCCTATACGACAATGCCAAAGGTATGTTTTATTTGAGTTGTTGAGTTTTATTATTTTGGTATTTAAGTTATAAACATCTATCTTTACATCTAACAAATAAAGACCATAAGTCATTGGGGCACTGCCATAAACTATGTCATCTTTTGAAACAGAACATTGACCATTTTTAATATGGAATTCAAATGCATCCTTGTCCATAAAAGATACATAATTGATGTTTCTATTTATAGGAGGTACATAATAGTGGTTCTTTAACTCTATTACAAGTCATGTGGATAGAGATATACTATAGGTTCCAACTTCATTGGTCGCAACTCTTGCACCATTAGCAACTCGCTATTCCACCTCACCTTTTCCCAAAGGCCTACTTCCTTTCAGATCCTTCATATGAGAACATATGTGAGATCCACATACAGTATCTAGTACCCATGATGATGAAGTATATAGGTTTATCTCAATAACATATATAACTGAAGTGGAGATCCCCATCCCCATCCCCATCTTCTTCTTCCTGAATGCCTTCAAGTACACAGGATGAGATTCTCTTGTACTTTTCTTTCTCCTTATCTTGAATTTTGAACATGTGGATTTAGGCTTGACCACAAAACTCTTATGGGTCTTGATTAGATCCTTGGACTCAACTACACTGATCACCATCATGGGCTTGTCCTTCTTCAATTTTTCTTCATCATTAATCAACACGGAAAAAAAGTCTAACATATGTCCATCCATATTATTCACATGATAACATTTAATAAAGTGGTATATAATTTTCAAATAGTCTTTAGAATCATATCAATTGCCAACTCTTGGCTCCAGGTAAATTCTAGTTCTTCAAGATGATATACATGTCCAATCATATTGAGCACATGTTCTCCTACTATTCCCTCTGTCATTTTAGACTCAAGTAGCACCTCCAAAATATCGTCCCTTTATTGCTCTTCAAGACCAAGTATGACTTTATGAAGATGTGTTACCATTTCAAGAACACCAATTTCTTCACATTTCTCATGAAACTCATAGTTCATGTAGATAAGCATAAGGTACTTTATCTCCAATACATCATTGGCATGCTTCCAGTAAGCATCCAATTGTGCCCTAGGTGCCACACTTCTCTTCTTCCACGAGTTGCGACCAGACCATCTCTACACCTCTGGTGATCTCACTCTACACTGTGATCATCTGTTCTTAGTGAGAAGCCATCACTGACTGTTGACTCAGGTGAGGGATCTATCATAATACTCCATCTCCTCATTTATTCTCTGCCTCCACACAACACTGGTGTTGTTCTCGATGTGAAAAAACACTATGAGGCTCTTCTCTGGTATGGCTATCATTGAGCCAAGGTTATCAATGAGGAGTCAAATGCCATTTGAACCTCCTTGCCGTCTTGTAATGGCTCATCATTCTAGTGATAAGCATTGAATGGCCTCTCCTCTATATTCCTCCTCTTCGACCTTGTTCCCTGAATATGTCTTCTTCGTATCACATGCACGTTGCAATGGGGGATAATGGAGAGTGGGCACTCGAACTTATTACACCTAGTTTCATATTACATGAAACAAAAGGAACTGCTCCATCTCTTGCTCCTTCTATCAAATGGTCATTGATCATGGGTGTGAGGAATGTGTTGGTTTCCCTACTCCATGGTCTGATAGAGGTTTATGGGATGCAATGATCTTGTTGTCATATGATCACTCCCATCCAAGAGCATGGATCAAAGTGTTGATTAGGCCAATCTGTAGCACTCCTCAAATGACAAGGAAGATAGTGCAACACACATTTTGTGATGAACAACTTGAACTAAAAATGATAAAACATTGTTAATTGATTACCATGTATATCAAGAATTTCACCACATTCAAGCCTAAAAGTTTCCTATTATGAGCATTCAAATGTCACCTAATTTTGGATATAGTTTCCTCATCACACTAGTTATGTTAAACCAAAGTTGGGTGCTAAAATACCACCAAAACATCATTCAATAAATCCCTTCAAAGTGGCACATATACTTATGAATATTAAAGATAAAATCCATATCATATGATCTCAAACTTCATCGAAGTGATTGAAATATATTGGCATGATCATGTAACACTCCATGTATCTTTATAAGTCGCAATTGTTTGATAATCCACAAATTTCATAATATAGAAAACATTGCAAAAATGCATCATCATCAACATACATGTATATATGATCAAATCCATTTTTCTCCCCATGCTACATCTAATTATATAAAAGGATATCCAAGAACCCTAAACGTTCACTCCATAACATCCTACACACCTTAAATGAAATTTATCCTCAAAATTAAGCAAAAAAAGTCCAGTCTATCACAATATCGTTGTGTTTATTTAATGAAATATAAGTCAACAACTCTTGAAAAGTTCAAGGATTTTATGAGTGAAGTATAGACTCAACTATGTAAAAGTATTATAGCACTTCATTCTGATCGAGGTGGAGAATACTTAAACCAAGAGTTTGAGAACCTTCTTAGAGCCCATGGGATTGTATCCCAGTGGACTCCCCCTGAACACCTCAGCATAATGGTGTGTCATAAAGAATGAATCACACATTGTTAGATATGGTACGATCTATGATGAGTTTAGTCAAGCTTTCGATAACCTTCTGGGGTTGTGCTCTACATACCGCCACGTATACACTAAATTGAGTACCATATAAATCAGTTCAAAAGACACCATCTTAGATATGGAATTGGAAACATATGAAAATGTCTTTTAGATTTGGGGATGTGATGCTTATGTCAAGAAAGTCTTTCCTAAAAAGCTTGGCCTAATATCCTATAAATGTTATTTTATTAGATATCCTAAAGAAACTAGAGGGTATTACTTTTATTACCAATCTGACAACAAAGTGCTTGTTGCCAAGGATGATGCGTTCCTTGAGACAGATTTCATTTCTAAAGGAATCAGTGGGGGAAAAGAGGAAGTTGAAGAAGTTCGAGACCAACAAGAAAATATTGAACTAGTAGATGAATAAGAGGAAGAAAGAGAATCAGAAGATGTTGTGGAATCTCAAACTTCTCAAGTAACATAGGAACCTCATAGATTTAATAGGACATTCCTTGATCCTAAAATATTTGGATGTCTTGTAACTCAGGAAGTAAGTAAATTGGTCATACATGATGAACCAATATCCTATCAAGATGTTACTGAGGGATCAAAGTCTAAAAATGGCTTCAGGACATGAGATCTATGATGGAATCCATGTATGCAAACAATGTATGGAGTTTGGTGGATCCACCCAGAGGAGTAAAACCCATTGGGTGCAAATGGGTCTTCAAGAAGAGGACCGACATGGATGGAATAGTTCAAACCTATATGGAAAAATTGTTTTCAAAGGGTTTTAGAAAAGTTCAAGGTGTTGACTATGATGAAACCTTTTCTCCAGTGGCCATGGTTAAGTCCATTAGGATCATGCTTGATATTGTAGCTTATCATGACTGTGAAATTTGATAGATGGATGTTAAAATTGCATTCCTTAATAGGAATCTTCTTGAGGATGTATACATGCCACAACATGAGGGTTTTATAAATCCAAATGATGCAAATAAAGTCTATAAGCTATAAAGGTAACTTTATGGACTGAAGCAAGTATCTCGGAGATGGAATCTTCATTTTAGTGAGACAGTCAAAGGGTTTGTCTTTATTCAAATTGAAGATCAACCTTGTGTGTACAAGAAGGTTAGTGGGAGCGTAGTGACATTCCTCATATTGTATGTAGATGACATACTATTGATGGGGAATGAAATCCCTACTTTATAGAAGGCAAAGACATGGCTTGGAAATACATTCTCTATGAAAGTCTTGGGAGAAGCATCCTACAATTGGGAATAAAGATCTATAGATATTGTTCTAGAAGGATTCTTGGACTAAGTCAGACCACATACATTGACAAAGTGTTGAAGTGATTGTGCATGGAGAACTCAAAGAGAAGAAACATGCCAGGGTTGCATGGAGTGAACATCTCTAGAGTTCAATGTCCCATTTCTTGTGAAGAAAGGGAAAGCATGAGTCGGATTCCATTTACCTCACAATGGATCAATCATGTACACAATGTTATGTACTTATCCAGACGTCTCATATGCCTTGAGCATGATGAGCATATATCAGTCAGATCAGGTGATGCTCACTGGAAAGTCGTGACGAACATCCTTAAGTACTTGAGAAGGACTAAGGATCAGTTCTTGGTCTACGACGTAGAGGAAGAGTTGGTGGTAAAAGGTTACACCGATGCAAGCTTCCAGACTAATAAAGATGTTCACAGTCATGATTCATGTTTAGCCTCAATAATGGAGTTGTGAGCCAGAAGAGTTCAAAGAAAGAGATAGTAGTTGATTCTACAATGGAGGTCGAGTATATTGTTGCCCTAAGCGAAGCAATGGATGTTGTATGGATCAAGAAGTTCATTACAAACCTAGGTCATTCTGAGCATCAGTGACGTAATCAAACTATATTGTGACAACAGTGGAGCTATTGCACAGGCTAAGGAATTGATATCACATCAATGCTCAAATCATATACAAAGGCCTATCCATCTCATCTGAGAGATCATAAAGTGAGCAAATGTAAAGATTTGCAAAGTACCAACTGAGAAAAATGTTGTTGACCCCTTGACAAAGGAAATTTCACAGTAGAAGCATGATCGACATGTTAGATCACTTGGAATATGATTTGTGGGTGATTGGCTCTAAGTGCAAGTGGGAATTTGTTGGTATGTATGCCTAGAAAGCCAATCATATGAAAATTACAATGGCATAACTTGTAATTGATTTGATTAATAAATAACAGCATGCTTCGAATTTATTCTATTGAATTCTATTATGAGATAATGATGTAACATTATAAATGTCTAGAGAAAAATATTACTCAATGAAGTAAGTATTCAAGTACCAAATTTGGGGAAATGAGATCATAAAAATGCTAAGAGTACATATACATATTCTCATTATTTCCCTAATCGGTTGTTATTGAGGAAGTTTGATAGACAACAATAACACATAAGATCAGAGTGTGGGTTGGTTCATGACAAAATCACATTAGTCATGATATGTCTATATCAAACCAAGCACATAGATACCTGTTAGAGAACAGTGTATCAAACAGACCCACCATAAGATTGACACATGGAAGTCATCATCATGAAAGTCATATTTAGCTCTCACTATGATGGTGGTGATTGTGGTTCTTAGACATATAATCATTGCACTCATCACATGTTGTTAGGTATGATTTGACATCATCAAACACAATCTTGAAATATGGGTTGTTATAAAGGTGATTATTGGCTGGCTATGACACATGGGGATAGATTTTGAGTGATATAAATGGGATTCCTCCTATAGGAGTTTTATGTCCTAGGCCTCTTGATTAGTGAGACCAAGACATACATGGCCATGCACATTTTAGTGAATATGTGATATTGAGCTTACATATATCTCAGATAGTCTTCTTTGGTTCAAGAAACAAGATTGATTGATAAAGAGGATGACTACTACATGCCTCGAGTTCAATCTAGATATCAATGACAATTGAACTATACAAACACTACAACACCATTCATAAATTGTAGATTGAATGTTGTTCTCAAACTATCTATTTCTTTGGATAGCATTGATGTGCGACTAGGAACCGCTCATTACTTGTGATGTCATAAGTTGTTATGGACTTTCACTGCCAACATAACATGGAACCTATAGGGTCAAACACATAGATCTCGACCTAGAAGAGGAGTTTAATCTTGAATGAAAATTGAATGAATTACTAAAATGTTGAGGTAAATGATTCACACAACAAGCAGCATGAACGCACTACAAAATGCCCGTCTCATGAGATGAGATGGAAATTTAGAGTGCCAAACATTTGTTTCAAGGGTTGAGATGGGCGTTAGGAGTGTCATACTGATTCGTATTGAAATTGGGTGAGGTGTGAACCAGCTGAACCAACTAGCTTGACTTGGGTCACCAAACGACTGTATGGGTGACCGAGACAGACTTCTCGCATGGATGAGATCTATCAATTTGGTCAAAGGAATGTTCTAGATACTTTCTTTATTCATTTGTATTGCACATTACTTGTTGTCTAAGAATTAATGTTGAACATTAATGGGAAATGAATTGCCAATTTCATATGCAATTGGGAAAATGTAAAATGATTAGTTGGGCCTACCCACCCTATTTGTTGCATGATCTATGGGTCAAGGTGCATGGGAAAAGTCACCAAGAAGAAGGAATCGACTTTGAAATGTTTAGTCCAGCTCTCCAACACAGTTCCATGTCTCACATTCCAGACAAGCGTATGGTGTGTGAGATGGCCATTTTGGTGGGAACCCATACCCTAACCCCTCCTATGAATAGAGAGGTATTGGGTGCTTCCCAGAACAGAATATAGACAATTGAGAATCAGTTGCTATGAAAATTGTTGTCCTCTCTGGTTGTGGTAACCAAGAAAGCCTGACCAAGTCCTACCTGACTAGTGAGGAATAATAAGGGAGAGAACAAGTGAGATCATTGTTGTGGGAGCAAGTTGGTGAGTAGTACACCAACAGAAGGGAAAACTCCTTCCTGTCCATTCTATCAGGATGACATGAGTTCTAGTCAGTTTGTGTGGAGTTCTCTTGAGGCAGGAGGTCATTGTCTATCACTAGGAGGGCATCATCAACTAGCAGTCTGTGACGAAAAAGAGTTGACGCATAAGATGACATACAAGTTTGATGTATGTGGAGGAGCAGTCAGACGAGTCACGTGCACTAGGAGTCAGAGTTACACAACTACAATGACGAGGATTATCATTGGATTTTCCCCTGGAGTAGGTATATCCATAAAACCATCTTTTCCATCTTATAGTTATTGATGGGTTCCTCTTGTTAGGGGAATCTGATAGATAAAAAAAATTATTGTCTAATTTGTGGCCATATTTTCATAGAGTTTTGTGTGATTGAAAATAACCTACATATACAACATCACATAATATGCACATTCCCTGTCATTGTCTTGTATAGGGGCTTGTAGATTTACAAATTACATTAATAAATGTAACTAAGTATAGTTGCTCATATATTATGCAATTGGAATGAGAAGACTATACATAAACACTTCTCCAAGTTATTGGTTTCATTTTCTTATCTACCTTCTTTCCACCTGTACAGAATGCTTTCACACCCCTGTAATTTAAATTAAAACATAAGTTGCATTATTAAATATTCATATGGTCAAACATTAACAAATATGTTGGGCACCGAAAAACTATACTTACGCATGAATTGACAATATGATTGGGTGTCCCTCATTTGGTGGTAGTTTTTCACCCGAAGGATGAAAGAGATACACACTCCAAGTCTCGAGAACAATAAATAACAACTACCAATGCCTATTTCTGAATGAATAGAAGGCAAATAAAATAAAAATTAAATCTCAAAATAAAATTGTATCCATAGCTTAGACATATAAACAACAAGCCAAAAACATAATTACCTTTGAAGGGAGTTAAGATCACGTTCTTGGAAGCACCAAAAGATTGCATTGCAGTATTCATATATTCTTTGAAGCCACTCGGATCTCTAAGTACATTACTAATCAATGGTGGCATTGGAAATCCCACATTTTCTATTTCTTTGTCACGAGCCACATAATACAAATGACTGTAATATATTGTATATAACCAATACTCATTTTATATGTAGGAACCAATTAAACAATTTTTCACATATGACAGAGTGTTCAAGCTCACCATATCTAAAGTTCTATCACTGATGTGTTCAGACAATCATACTTAACTACCTCATAAACATCTGTAAAGACTATAACATTGTCCCATTGTATTCCTACCATATCCTCTCAAAGGTTGATCATAGTGTATCTATTTGGTCTATAATGTCTAACCATCTTGTCAAAGTCTAGTAGCTAGGGCCTATGGCGTCGAACAAATCATGTGGTATAAAATGAGGGGGAAGAGGCATCAAACCCTAAGGGGCTTCTTAGTTTTATTCTAATAATATCTTTCAATCACTTTAAGTTTCAATACTATACAATTGTCATACCTAAATAAATATAACAAGTCATTTGGGCCTCCCAGTAAAGCCGCCTTGTATCTCTCTGACTGTGGTGGAATCTGGGTGCTTGTATGGGAGAGGTATGTCGCTCATTCTTGGAAAGACATAAATGACTCTCACATAATACTAATCAGTGGGAAGGGGAATACCATGAACCACATTGTGGTATAATCCTCAAAATCTACCATGATGTTTCCTGCTTGTTCATCGATATCAAGATGACATTTTCTAGCCACCAACAAATCTATGAAACATAAAATATAATTTGACAAACATATATATTGACTTAAGGGATTATTTTGTCATAATATAATATATAAATTGACTTGAATTGCACCTTACCCCAGTTGTGCCATGTGGGTCCAAAGGACTACTCCCAATACACTCTGTGGATGAGTGATGAATAGGTTATGTGAGTGTTGGAGAAGTTGGTTTCTGTGTTTCCTGAGAAGCTATATATTTCTCCAAGGCTGCATCTACCAATCTTTGTACATACTCATGGTCCACTTCCCCTTTATTTTCTGGTATGCACTTTTACTAGGAGCCAAAAAAAGATTATATTCCATACCCAACTCCAGTACCATTAACACGTCCTAGATGCCCTTCTATCCCTAGAGGAATCGTCAACTCATCATGTGTGCCCTGAGGAGTGAACTTGACATCCATTTCTTGGGAAGGCAAATCCGACTAATTATCATAAAAAACTGATTATTTAGTAAAACTTATCCAATTAAAAAAGAACAAGGACATTATCACTAGACCAAGAAATTTACCAGTTTTGAAGCCACCTCCTATGTTGCTTGGACGGGGATTTTTTTTGGCTTTGTTTTTCCTTGCATCTATCCACTCAATGTAGTGAGGAAATCATCAACAAGTACTAGAAGACTCAATAGTAGAAGTAGAAACATAAGGCCCTTGTTCTTTCCCTTGCCCTAGATCTTTCTCTTGTTGCAACTCTCTCATCTGGTAGTGTTTCCAATAATGACCTGAACCCAACCAGTAGTTTTGCACATTCTTGTCACACCCGTCTTTTTGAACGCCATGAAGGGTTTTATTAATTCATACAAGTGATATGTTAAGTAACCATAAGAAATCATAAAAATTTAATCGAATTGAAAACCTCGAATGAATTGTATTGTCTTCACCGAACAAACTCCTTCCAATCATCTTGATTAATATAATTCCATTTAAGCCAAGGTTCCTTCTTGTCTCCAAAGACATAGTCTCTTGTGAGGATTGTTTGCTAATCTCTATTTGTTCTCCCGACAAGCTGCATAAGAGACATGTGATGCAACTTTTCACCAAGTTCATATTGGCCCTAAAAAGGTTCAACATTCAACACTATTTAGAAAGGTTATAAGAAAGAATAGGAAAAAGACTATAAGAACATAACTTCATTTGTCACACCTTTAAGTCCCTCTAGATAAGGTCTTTGTAGACCATATATGCTTGTCTCAAATCCTCAACAAGGAGAGGAACTTTTCTTTGATCAAGGACCCCACAATACCTGAAAAACCCTTTAGTAAGTGGTGTGCCTTCTTCATTGAATTCAATGACGCCCTTCCTCCCTTCCCTATTTTCGACATCTTTCATCACAGTTATCCATTTAACTCCCTTATGTTTTGGGTTATCAACACTGTCTAAACCCAGGTCAGGATGCTCAACACCCTCATGCTTATGATCACTATGCTCCTGGTCAGATGCCATCTCTAAAATCAAAAGTAAACAAATTACAAAATTCAAATCACATATAAAAAATATATAAAAAGTCCAATCAAACATAAAAAGTGAACACTATAAAAAAGTCAGATAACATAAAAAAGTCAAGCCTATAAAAAGTCAACACAAATGAATAATATAACTTAAATTAATATCCCTTCTATGTCATATTCATGTGTATAGTCATTAGTTTTAGATTCAACATTTACACTTGGTAAGCCAATAGAAAATGGACTAAAATCATCATAATTATCATAGTACTCTTCTTTAGTAATACAATCTGAAATGAGGTATCTTTTCCCATGAAGAATGATAGACCAATTTTCTTTTGCAAGATCGTTGATATAGAATACTTCTTTTTCTTGTGATGCCATGAGGAATGGTTCATACTTCTTACCTGTCAACTCCAAATTCACTATTGTGAAATCAAGTTCATCAACTACAACTTATTTATTGTTATCAACCCATTGACACCTAAATAATGGAACTCTAAACCCTATGTAGTCAAGTTCCCATAGTCAAGTTTATAGATTACATTAATATATATGTGTTTACATATTAGGGTTTATTCACAAATTATGGTATTTACATATTTGAACTCATAAATTATTGTTTATTTACACATTACTTTCCATATCTCAAACTAGGACGTGCATGTTCATTACCATGTAATGTTGCTAGAGAAAGCCCAACTCAAAATAGGTCAACTTGATCATTTAAATGCACAAACTACCTACATGATATCTTATAAGGAAAATATAGCATATTAGTATAAGACCTTGGATCAAATGGGTACACAACACAAGTTGAGTTACTAATTTCAGAGTTCAATCATTTCATCATGATAAACTTGATAAAACTCACATACGATCAAGTTACAACACGTAATCACATAAGTGAACCAGCTTCAAGTCATGATAGGTCAAAGAGGCATTAAGATGAATATAAGTGGTCTATGGAATCAATTACAACGGTTTATTGAATCAGGTATATTAGTCATATTTTGGAACATAAGGAAGCAAAATCTACCTAATTTTTCATGATCATAGTTAGTTCAATCATAATAATATTGAGACAAGTCAAATCTATATATGATATTTCATGTCTCCTTAATGTAGTCCCATTCTACAAGATATGAGAATACAAGATTCTCAATGAAAAATGATCATGATGACATTTTCTATATGAACAAGAATGAATATAGGGTGGAGGAGGAAGAGGAGGACAACATACCTACATCAGTGGAGGAGGAAGAGAAGGAACCTAGGGTGAGAAGCAATATTAGAGGTGGCAGTTGTGGTGAAAAGAAGCAGCTCGACGACATTAGCGTCCAAGTAAGAGGAGGAAAGCTAGGGTGAGGAGCAGCAGTTTGGAGGCATCAGTGAAGGAGGAAGGGGTGAAGGCTATAATGGCGGAGGCCAGTAAGAACAACAATCGAGGAAACTGATGGCAGCATCAGTGTTGGCATCTCGATCAAAATAGCTAGAGTAGTTTTTGAAAGAACAATATGGTAGGGGAAGAAGGAAAAGAGGGGTTTCTCATGGGTTTAAGTAAGATCCCATCGGTTGTTAGAAAAACAAATGACCTATGATATATGTTGTCAGTTGTAGATGAACAACCACCGACATAAATATAAATTTTCTCAGCAGTAGAACCTAAAAATATGACGTTGATTCCCGCAGCCCAATGACACATACTTTGTCCACTATGGTAAGAATAACCGACATGAAACATCAAGTGGAGGTGGGAAAAATTTTGTGAGACACATGGTGCAAACATCTTTCACATTGGCCGCTGTGAAAAAATTGACGAGAAACTCTAATTGTTTCTCATGGAAGAGAGGGTGCATTCACCTCATCATCCTGTCAGTTATGTATACAAGAACCAACCATATAGGCTTTTTGGAGGAAAATGAAATGCCTGCAAAATGTTTGTGTGGAAAGTTATTTTTGTGGGTGACATATAGAACTAGTTTCTCTGATAAGTGACTGACATAAAAAATGTGCAACCCGTATTTTCTTATCTGTGGAATCCATGGAGGTTGCCTACTTATAACCGACAATATAGATACTACCATCAATTTTCCTTAAAAAAAATAACGGACACAATATGTCAAATATGTAGTATTGACTTTACAAACGGAAGAGGTGGAACTACATGTTACAAATGGAGCAAGAGTTGTTGCCCCTAGAGTTGGAACCCATAGTTTATCTCTACCCACAAGGATTGTAATAGAGTTAAATAAATGCTATTTTTGTACATGCCATTGAGAGAAACAATATTTTTGTATATTGTATGGATAAGGATGGATATGAATTTCATATAAAGAATGGTCAATTTTATATTTTAAAGAATGAGATCTTTTATTGAAGTGCCCCAATCTCCAATGGTATTTATTTATCAGATCTTAGGAGAAATGTTTATAATGTAAATATAAAAAGGCTAAAACTAGATAACTCAAACAAAATATATCTTTGGCATTGTCGTCTTCGGCACATCAATGAGAATCCCATATCTAGTCTCCATAAGGATGGTTATCTAGATTCTTTTGATTTTGAATCAATAGAGACATGTGAGTCTTATTTGTTGGGCAAGATGACCAAGTCTCCCTCAATGGAAATAATGAGAGGGCTAGAGATCTATTAGGACACATACATACTAATGTAAGTGGCCCTTTTAGAACAAATTCTAGTAGTAGTTCTCAGTATTACATTACCTTCACTGATGACTTCAGTAGGTATGATTATGTTTACATGATGAAACATATGTCAAGAATGCTTGAAAAGTTCAAGGATTTTATGGAAACAAAACCAACTTGGTAAAATTATTAAGGCAATTCATTCAGATCAAGGTGGGGAGTACTAAGGTCAAGAGTTTAAGGACCTTCTATGAAACTGTGTTATCATATCACAATGGACTCCACCTGGAACACCACAACACAAAGAAGGAAACACACACTGATAGATATGGTGAGATCAATGAGGAGTTTTGTTGATCTTCCGACTTCCTTCTAGGATTATGTTGTAGAACACAAAGCATTTACACTCAACTGTGTACCATCAAAATCAGTTCAAAAGACACCATATTAGACATGGACAGAGAAGTATCTTGAAATATATTTTATGAGGATTTGGGGGAGTGAAGATTATGTCAAGAAAATGTTTCCTGAAAATCTTGGCCCTAGATCAGATAAATGTTATTTTTTTGGATATCCCAAAGAAACTAAGGGATACTACTTGTATAATCCAACTGATAACAAAGTGTTTATTTCTAGAGACACTATATTACTAGAAAATGAATTCATTTCCAAAGGAATCAATGGAAGGAAAGTAGAAATTGAAGAGGTTCAAGACCAACAAGAAAGCATTGATCCTATAGAGGTACAAGAGGAACATATAGGGTCACAAACCATTGTGGAATCTCAAATTCCTCAAGTAACACAAGAAACTCATAGATCTAGTAGGAAACACCTTGAACCTAAAAGATTTGGTTATCTTGTGACTTTAAAGGACAATGAATTGACATTGATGATGAACCAATTACCTACCTAGAAGTTGTTAAGGAACCATAATATGAGAACTGTCTAGAAGCCATGAGATCTGAGATGGAATCCTTGTACACCAACAAGGTATGGACTTTGGTGGATCCACCTAAAAGGGTAAAACCCATAGGGTGCAAATGGGTCTTCAAGAAGAATATTGACATGGAAGGTAATGTACAAAATTACAAAGGTCGATTGGTTGAAAAGGGTTTCAAATGAATTCAAGGTGTTGACTATGATTAAACCATTACTCTAGTTGATATGGTTAAGCCCATCAGGATCATGCTTTTTGTTGCAACTTATCATGACTATTATATCTAGAAAATGGATGTTAAAACTGCATTCCTTATTAGGAATATTCTTAAGGATGCACATGTGACACACCTGGGGATTTAATATATCTAAAGAAAGCAAATGATGTTTGTAAGATATATATGGATTGAAGCAATAATCTCACAGATGGGATCTTCAATTTGATGAAATAATCAAAGAGTTTGGCTTTAGTCAAAATGAAGATGAACCATGTATTTAAAAGAAGGTTAGTGGCAACATGATTATATTCCTCATATTGTATGTAGATGATTGATATCCTTATTCCATCCATTTCTCTTATTGGTAGACTATGTATATGATTGATCTCCTCATTTATTCTTATAAGGAGAGAGACTTCCAAGAAGTTGGTAGTTAGGAAAGAGCAATGTAGATAGGGAATCACATGATGCACCAAGTAATTGCCTAATTGACTATGATATTAACTGCTCTATTGATAGTGTTTCACTTATCTAAGGGTGGACATCTTTTAGGGATACTTTTGGTCTCTTGAGAGTATTTGATTGTCCGGTGGTCAATAAAAGTCAGAATGGGACAGCCAGGTGGGGGTAGTTGAGAGTGGAAATTCATATTTTATGTCCTTTTGTTGACTTGTCTCAAACCAATCTGAGGGTTTTTTCTTGAGGACGGGCAACATTTTAGCTTAGGGATGTTTTTTGTAGTCAATATTTTTCATTCTCACATGTTGTTTATTAAGGAAATTTATTAAGTTATTATTCATTTTGATATCATTTGTGCATGATTTATCATTAGTATCCTGGGACACTTAATTGCATCAAATAATTATTATTTTTACTATTTTAATGATCAATCATTATTTTGGACATGTTCTTTATTGTTCACATTTCAGTTGAAAGTTACAAGAAATGGATCAACTCGGTACTACCAACATGTCGTTGCTGGTGTCCACATTTGACAAAAAATGAATAGGTTGATCTGAGAGAACTTGGTAGTAGTGATAGAGGAATCATTACTACCGACAGTGCTCAGTGAGTTGATTCAAAGAAAATCTTGGTACTACTAACGGCCAGCTTGGTGGTGCAAACTTTTACTAAAAATCCAACAGGGAAATTTAGAGAAAATCTCGACACTAAGGTGCATCTCGGTAGTACCGAAAGATACAATAGATCGCGAATAATTGAGGATGTAGGTACTACCGAAACCACATAAGTAATACTGACCTAACGTGATCAAGACAAATTAAAGATTATCATTAAACTGACAGTTGGGACTTAATGATGCCCTAAGTCACTTCCATGACTTAGAGGGAGTTTGTCCAGACCTAATTATCACACCATATTCATTTGTATGACAATGGAGAGTAGAGAAGAGAGAAAGGAGTAGAAAGCAATATTCCAAGTGGTTTGAGCACTTTAGGTGGCCTGATTTGTAGTTAGAAGATGGAAAATCACACTGTTCATAGAGGGAACCATCCAGGCCATCTTTCTCTAGGGGATTTTCCCTATTTTTAATGTTTTCATCATTTCTTTATTCTTGTTCTATGTGTAAATCAACTAAAAACATGCAGGGCAAATCCCCTTGTTCCTTAGGACTCAGGAGTAGCCCAGTTTTTCATTGTAATTGATGATTATGATTTAATATCCATGCTTCTCCTAATTTTTGGATATAATTCTATGAGAGCATCATGAATTATATGTGCTTGATCTCCAAAGGTAGTTATTTAGATTGTTAATTTATTTGATAGAGGGATTAAGGGTTAAAAAATTCATATATTTACACATTTTATACTTTGAGGCCTACGAGTCTCAAGAGAATAACCTAGAGGTTTTGGTAAAGAACTTAACTAATAACAAAATTGCTATGAGAGTGGGTTGGTATTAGATTAGATAGTGAAATACGCAATGAGAGTGTGTAATTCTTGCTACATGTCTATGGTTAGGAGATATTAATATTAATGAATGATGTTAATTACAATGTGAACTGTGGTGAAAGCACTATCCTATGGAATTCTTTCCAGTTGTGATCACAACTAGTAATCTTAGTTTAGTTCTTGCAATTTAGTCATTAAATCAACCAAATCACTCTTTTTCTCAGGCCTAGGTGATTATTTCATTGTTAGTAGTAGTTTCTTATACATGTTTTGCCCATGTTCGATATTCGGGCCTCTTTAAGCCTATAATACAATGATATGTGCATTTGTATTTTTAACGTGTAGTTTACAAGCATCAAGTTTTGTACATCATTTTTGGGGAAAATGGTGTGTCAAGAACTATGAGTGTTGTGACCGTCCACTCTAGGCCACAATTTTTGTTTTTCTTTTACTATCTCTAACTGAATTTCAAATATATATTCAAACACTAGTATCTATTTCTCACACTAAATTTTTTAATTTTATGTGCTTGTGCATGGTGCAGATGAGAAGCACTGATTATGGGGAGTTAACCCCAGTTAACTCCAACTTTAGTGTAGATTACTTACGACGCAGAGCACATGAGTACATCAATTATGTGCAGGACTTCGTTCCAACTCCTCCACTGCAGGAAACTCAACCTGAACTAGTAGAGATGGATGAGACAGAAGTATAAGAGTAGACCATCTGGGAGAAGATAAATGTGTCATCGACAACGACTCAGTTTGGCCAGATAAAAAGGTAGGCTATCAATATGGGCATGTATAAGATATACCCTGGCTTGGTGGCACTAGTTAAGTCACAAGCGTTCCGTGGCCACAACACATAAATATTTTTTTCTAGAGTTATGATATGGTGCAGATTGATAAGGTTCCAACAATTGTTCCCTTCTTTATTAGAAGACAATGCAAAGTCATTGTTCCCTAACCTACCACCTGAGTCAATAGAAACATGGGAGGGGATGATAGACATTTTATTTGAGCATTATTATCCACCTTGTAAGACAAATGATATGGTCATAAAGATTTACAACTTCAAGTAGTAGGTAGAAGAATCATATTATAAAGCATGGGAGAGGTTCCAAAATATGTTGAGGAAGATCCCTCATCATGGGATCAATCTTTATGGCCAAGAAATGATCTTATATTACGGGTTGCATCAAGGAGAGAGGACCACACTTGATAGTACATCAATAAGATTCTTCTTCAAGAACAAGCCATCCAGGTGTCATGAGATTCTAAAGAACATGGCTAAAAATCATTCATGGGGAGAAGAAAGAGAATGTCCAATGACCATCAAAAGTGTCAGAGAGTCTAAAGTCATTACAACATTGAATAAGAAGTTGGACCTTATTACCAAGAAATTATATCAGAAGGATGGAAATTCCTTTGGAGGAGAGGAAGAAGATGCATGTATGTGCGGTAGTAGAACTACAGGGTAAATAACTACTCTTGGAGGAAGGATCCCAAGTTTTCTTGGAAAGATCCCAATAACTTTCAACAGGACTCATCCCAAGCACAACAACCCAAGCCACAATAGGTTGGTGTGCAACAACTGGACTAGGGTCCCAGTAAAATAGACCACATTGAAGACATTCTAGGCAAGTTGGTTAGTCAAAATCAGGTGATCATTGGCCAGACCTGGAGGGAATTTCAAAACCAAGGATCATAGATCTATAGTATAGAGAATTAGATCTCTCAAATAGTAGCAGAAATGGCATCCCTAAAGAAACTCGTTCAATAAGGATTTCATTGAAATACTGACATACTATATACCAAACATCGCGTGAAGCTAGTGTTGCTTCATAGTAGTAAGAAAGTGTTGAATGCAAAGAGGATAGTTCATGGGGAAAAAGATAATGTTGATGACACAGGATCATCAGTGACTACTATCTAGTTGAGCCAGACACTACATCATAGGACAAAGCAACTGAAGAAGAAATTGATGAGCCAATGAAGACAAGGAAGGAGGCATATGTCCCACCTCACCAAAGAAATTTGGTGATGCTAGTGCCCTTTTTGAAAGATTGAAGGCCAAGAGGGTTGACCAACAATTTTAGAATTTTTTGGATTCTTTCAGAAAATTGCATGTCAACATTCCTTTCATTTGTTGCAGTTGAGCAGATTCCTTCTTACAAAAAAAATTTGAAGGACATATTCAATAAAAAGGGAAGGATAGCCAATTCATTTGTAGTGGTGTTGAAAGAGGAAGTTAGCGCCTTCAATTTGGGAAAACTGCCAACAAAAGGCAAGATCCAGACTGCTTCAACATATCATGTTACATGGGGAAGACCAAATTTAGGAGGCTTTATGCGACTCAGGGGCAAGTATTAAGTTCATGCCATTGACCACTTTCAAGAAGTTGGGATTAAAGGAGTCCAGGAAGAGCAATATGACCATACAGCTAGCAGACAAGTCAGTGGTTAGGCTATATGATATTTGTGAAGATGTTCTTTTCAAGGTGGATAGATTTGTGTTTCTAGAAAATTATGTGGTTATCAAAATGTAGGATGATGATGGCAATGAACTACTTATAGATACTACCATTTCAAGCCAGAACATATTTGATGTTAGGGTTGAGCAGAGGAAGACTGACATTGGGTATCAAAGAAGACTTCTTTGAAATCAAGATGCCAAAGTCTACACAAATGATGGAGGAAAAGGCACAATGTCAAATGCTTCAACATGTCCAAGAAAAGGTGTCTCTATTTCTAGGGAAGCCATTCCTAGACACGGCTCATGTGATGACATAGGTACATAAAGGCACATTGGTAGTGGACATCTTGGAGAATACCAAGGATATTTCATTAAACAAGGCGGTTCCATACCCTAATGATGAAGAGGAGGAAGATTGCCTAGTGACAATTGAAGAAGCGACTTCTTCCACCTTTGTTCAACATATCCATAGCTACCTCTAGAGGTGTGCATCTTTGATTTGGTGGATTAGTACACTCGATGTTGTTCTATGGAGGATTGTATCTTGTTTCTCAAGGCATTGTCATGTTACTACACCAGGCACTATGTGGACCTAAGACCTCCTCCACCACCATTGATTCCATCTCTATAGAGTTTGCAAGATCTTGAGTTGAAGTTGTTTCGGCTACATTAGAAGTATACCTTTTTGGAAGCAAATTATAATCTTTTGGTCATTATCTCATCATTCTTGAGCATCCAGGATGAGGAGAAATTGATTGTGATGCTGAAGAACCATCGGGCTGCCTTTGGTTGGTCAGTTGTAGATATCAAGGGGGGCTTCCCTATCTTTTTCCAACACAAGTTCCACATAGAAGAAGGAGCCAAGCAGATAGTGCAAGCTCAATGACATCTCAATCCCATCATGACTGAGGTGGTAAAAAAAGAGGTAGTCAAGCTTCTATCAGTAGGTATAATTAAGCTATCTCTAATGTAAATTGGTTAGTCTAACCCAAGTAGTTTCTAAGAAAGGGGGGATAATGGTTACAACAAACTCTACAAATGAATTGATTTCAACTAGGTTGGTACCCGGTGGCAAGTTTGTATTGACTATCATTGTTTGAATGCCGCCACACTTAAGGATCATTTTTGCTTCCTTTCATTGATCAGATTCTAGAGTGGCTCATCGTCCACTCTCTTTTTTGTTTTCTGGACAGGTATTCTGGGTACAATCGGATTACCATCGACCTACAAGACCAATAGAAATGTACTTTCACTTATCAGTATGGCATATTCACTTACTGTTGGATGTCTTTTCGATTGTGCAATACACCAGAGACTTTACAGAGATGTATGCCTGCCATTTAATCTGATATGGTTGAGCATTGTCTTGAGGTTTTCATGGATAATTTTTTGGTGTATGGAGAGTCATTTGAGGACTTCTTTGATAGTCTTGACAAAGTTTTACAAAGATGTGAAGACGCTCACTTGGTTTTGAATTGGGACAAATGTCATATGATGGTGAGTGAGGGGATAGTCTTGGGGCACAAGGTGTCCCATAGAGGTATGGAAGTCGATGCGGTTAAAATTGAGGTTATTTCTTAGCTACCTCCACTATCCTCTAGGAAGGCAGTTAGGAGTTCCCTAGGACATGCCGATTTTTATCGACATTTCATTAAGGATTTTTTCTAAAATTACAAAATTGCTTTCTGAATTGTTAGAAAACAATGTTGAATTTAAATTTGATGAGCGGTGTTTGAAAGTGTTTGAGGTGTTGAAGAAGAAATTGGTCTTTGCACATGTTGTTCAGGCTCCAGATTGGAGCAAACCTTTTGAGCTGATGTGTGATGTCTTAGATTATTCAGTAGGGGTTGTTTTAGTAAAATACCTAGACAAGAACCCTGATGTCATTTATTATGCATCTAAGACCCTAAATGATGCCCAGTTAAATTACACAACCATTAAAAAGAGTTGTTGGCTATATATTTTCTTTTGAAAACTTTGCCTGTATTTGATAGGAATTAGGGTCATTATGTGGATTGATCATGCAATAGTTAAATATTTTCTACAGAAGAAGGATGCCAAACCTAGAATGATTAGGTGGATTTTTCTACTGTAGGAGTTTGATATTGAAATCAAGGATAAAGTAGGCATGGAGAATGTGGTGGCAGATCATTTGTCTAGTCTTGATAGAGTGGATGAAAATGATATAGACATACTAATAGTGGAAGAATTTTTGGATGAGCAGTTGTTTTCTATGAAAAACAAATATATGTTGTTTACAAACATTGTGAACTACTTGTCTTGTGGTGAGCTTCCAGGAGACTGGGGGTATCCAAAGAAAAAGAAGTTCTTCCATTCTTTGAGGTTCTACATTTGGGATGATCCCATTCTGCTCAAACAATCTAGTGATGGTATTTTGAGGAAGTGTTTCCTGAATGTGAGATGGAGAGTATCTTGACACACTGTCAATCCCTACCTACTGGGGGACACCACACTAGCTCTAGGACAACATCTAAGGTCTTATAAAGGGGTCTTTATTGGCCAATGCTCTTTAAGATTCCTATAATTTTGTGCTTTGTTGTGATGTATGTCAATGTGCAGGAAATATATTGAAAAGACATGAAATTCCCTTAAATGTATTTCAAGAAGTTGAGGATTTTGATTTATGGGGTATAGATTTTATGGGCCCTTTCATGTCATCTAACACCAATTTATATATATTGCTTGCGGTTTATTATGTATCTAAGTGGGTGGAAGCAGTTTCAACCCACACCAATGATGCTTAGGTTCTGTGCAGGTTTGTAAAAGATCATATATTTTGCAGGTTTGATAAGTAATGGGGGATTTCACTTCACCAATAAGAACTTTGGTGCATTGTTGATCAAATATGGAGTGAGACACAGGGTAGGTACCCCATGTCAGCAAAAAACTCAGGGACATTTGAGGTGTCAAATAGGGAAATTAATAAGATCTTAGAAAATACCATCTCAATCAATAAGACTATTGGATCATTTAGTTGAACGGATTCTTTGAGCACATAGGACAACCTATAAAACACCTATAGTAACCACTCCCTCTAGGTTGGTTTATGGGAGAGCTTGCCACTTACCTATAGAGTTAGAGCATAAAGCCAAGTGTAAAGAAGTGAAACACCCATTTACTAATAATGGTTAACAAAAGACCAATGAATAGCAATGGAATTTAAACAATAACTATATTCAATTTGATAAAAGCTACATCAAAATTATCCCAATAAGGGTGTACATGATATATACAGCAAAAGGATCTAAGATAGAGGAAAAAAAACTCATCAATCTGTCTCCAAGAAACAACTTAAGGGATAGGTCTAAGATGAAAGGATGAACTCCTTATCCCTAATCTTAGGCTGGTCCACCGTGCTCCTACTGTACCCTCTGATCCTAAACGTGGGTGGTTGGGATCACCCAACAAAAGGAGAAATAAAGTATGTGTCAATTGAGGAATAAGAACAAAGTAAAGTATAGAAAAATGTAAACATGGAGTAACGATTCAACTACACTAAAGAGAGTCAAGAGTATGAGACATTTAACAAATAAGAATTCCTCCAATTCAAATAATAATAAAATTGCATTCATGAATATTAATATGACTACAATAACCAATATAGGCCAGAAGCACCTACCTAACCTCAACCAATTGGCGAGGGAGAGTAACACTTTCCCAAACACCTAAAATATAAATAAAAGTGGGGAGAGAAAACACATTCCCTGGGGCGAAATAACACATGCCCAACTGTGGGCGGTTGTACATAAGCACACTACATTAGCTATATAGTCAATAATTCATCATGCTATACAAAAATCATATGGCAGATAAAATAAATGGAATATTGCAAAGAGGTTCAAGACCTAATAATATATTGAAGTAAATGTGCCAAAAAGGCAATGAAAAAGATCAAAGGCTAAGCATATGCCTCATTATAAATATTAGGGTTGGATTATAAAATGCCTAACTGAAGGGTGAAGGAATGCACATACTCATATATGCACATGAGCATATACATGTACCTCAATGTGGAGTCCTAATTATCTCTTTCACCAACTTGCTTGTACCCAAAACCACTTTATCCTTATTACAAATTATACCACATGTGTTAGGGTTTTATAAATCATAAAGTATAACAAACCTTAATTTTGGACTTTCTAAGAAAACCTTCGATTTAGGACTCAAAACCTGGACCATTCAATCAATTAGATGTTCCTGATTAAGAAAACATATTTGATTACCTAATTTTGAGTTAAATGAATTAGTTATCAATTTTAGGGCATTTTATATAAATAAAATAATATTTATAATAAACATCAAAACATAGATGCAAAACATGACTTGACAACCCTAAAATCACATTCTACTCAAGAAATGATTTCCAACAACTATTAGAACACCTTTTGAGCATCCTATAATTTACTTTGAATTTACAAATTTGACTAATGGAAATTCAGAGAATAACCACGTGGCATTTATCTGCGTCAGTAGATACTGGGCCCCAGTCCTGCTCTCGTGGCCCTATAGAATCACGCCATGTTGGCATCACATTCTGAAAATAGAAGGGAGAGTGGCAACATAAGGCAAACCCAAAATGCCCTTTTACGATTAATTATTCGATTGAAAATGCAAGGGCACTAGAGTCATTCAATGACCTATTTTTTCCTTGCCTAACCATGGTTTCTAGCATCAAACTAGAGCCTGAAGCTCTGAGTAATCTGATGATGGTGGGGCATTTTGCTACTCCTTAGGTGGGTGAAAAGGTTTGACTCTCTCGTGTGAACATAACAATGCAAATCGTGGACATCACAGTGCTCAAAATACCTACATACTCCTCTCAACTCACGAGAAATAGAGCATGGATTCTTGGTTTCTAAACCAGTGAGAAGTAGGGTGTCCAAGTGCCAGAAGGATCAAGAAACCAATAACAGGGGATGGCAAATCTAAAACCAAGGTTTCAACATCAAAATGGCCACTCAAAGGTCATTGCGGTGGATGCAGATGAGGGTGCTCATCTAGTTACAGGATACACTAACTGGGACCATTGCGGCACAAACGAATAATGAAGATAGGAAGAGGGGTCCAAGGTGGTTCTTACTAGTGCCTCAATTTGAAGAAATCTAGCAAAGAGCGTCGAGGCAAGGTCCATGTTGCTAGAGAAGGAACCGGAGTTGGTCTAGGGTCTTCAAGGTGTGAGAGGTGAAATTGGATGAGGAGGAGGAGAATATGAAATCCAAAAGGTGTTCCTATCCCTATAAATGGGAAGGAGTTGTTGTGTGAGGGCATCTATGAGTGTAAGGCAGAGAGTGGATTCTAACCCTAGTTGGGCGTTTCAAGTACATGTCGAGAAAGAAGTTGAGTTATGGCTCGTTGAATCCGTGATAGCGAGAGGAAATTGTAGGTGAAGAAATTTCATGAAATGGCTGAGAGACGAGAGAGAAAGAGGTTGATGAAGGTGATGCATAACAATTGATCTCATCCCGAAAACCATCTGGGTAGGTGACAACCATGTTTCCATTGGATCCCAGTGACTTCAAAGGGTATTCGTTGGATCAAGCACATAGAGAGGAAAGTAACAAGTGATAGGATAAATTAACATAATCATAGGGTAACGTTGTGCATAAATGCATTGAATGTAAGTCGATTAAAATCATAGTCAAACCTTATTGAAAACTCATTTAATCCATTTAGAGGGTCAAACATTGGCCAACTAAAATTTGGACCATAGGCTAATATTAATGCATAAAATAATGCTATCCACTTAGATTTTGGGTATGAACACATTTTGGTGCATAACTCTAATATTGGCCATAAATATATATTAATGTATTAAGAGGGTGAATTCATACGAAGAGACTTTCTAATTAAACCTTTGAGTGGATTTTTTACATGGACATCATTAACTAACTCAAGGATCATCACTCAACTTAATATCTCTCTTTTTATGCTTAATTTCCCTCTAAGAGGAGAGAGAAAATAAAAGAGGATTATAACTCTTATTAATTAAGACAATCCACATTAACTCTTATTTCTTGTCCCAAAAGGTCATAGAAAATCTGAATTAATGTAATATATCGATTATCGCTCATTAGTGGTCATTTTGCATTTTGGACTCTATTTAAGATACTAATTGAGGTAATTGTGCATAAACCCATATGTTAGCATAAAAATGTATCAAATATAATCCAAACCACTGAATATGCCTCAATTTCAATATTTATGCCAAAAAGGATAGAAAGGATGGGAACATTTAGGAAAAAGGCCAAAAGGATATGAAAGAAAAGAAAAGCTTGAATAGGGGTTAAATTGCACATAAACAACGTTTGGGTATGTTACACCAAGTTGGCTTTGAGAAAGCTAAATTACAATTTGGATGATGTAGGACAGAAGAGAATGTTAGAATTGAATGAACTGGATGAGCTTAGCTTTGATGCCTATGAAAGCTCAAGCATGTACAAGGATAGAACAAAGATGATTCACGACTGCTATGTCTTGCATAGGGTTTCACTCTAGGACAAAAGGTGTTTCTGTTCAATTCTAGGTTGAAATTACTACCTAGAAAATTGAGATCAAGATGGAGTGGACCATTTGTGGTGGTTAAGGTTTGACCCCATGGGGTAGTGGAGATCAGAAATGGGACTGATTCATTTCATCTAAATGTCTAGCAGCTAAAGCACTACCTTGGGGAAGATGTGGTGCAAGAACAAGAAGAGTTGAAGCTGATAGAGCTTCTGTGATTGCTTGATTTGATCATTGAGCCTATGACGTAAAATAATGGGAACTTGTCAGGAGGCAATCCAACAATCTTTTACTACTTTAGGATTTTGTTCTTTACATTTGAGTTTGTTATTTTCATAGATTTATTTTTCATTTTATTAGTTTCAATGTAAAAAAGGTGTCGTGATCAATTTTGTGTGATGTGCATACAGGGAAAAGTCGGTACCACCAAAAAGAGTCAGTAATACCAACAGAATCACAAGACGACAAGGCTGAGTTTCACAAAAACTTGGTACTTCTGACATTAACGTAGTAGTATCGACAGTTTGCAATAGGAATGCCCACAATTTTTCTCAGAAGTACCGACAATAGAGTCAAAAATACTGACTTTCTGTAGAATTGAGACAAGTTAATTGAATATATAGGTCTTAGTACTACTGACAACAACTCGGTATTTTCAAAACATGAACCATGCTCTAGGTTCAGGATGCCAAGAGACATTTTGAGAGTATCGAGATATTTAAATACTTGGTACTACCCACACACAAGTTGGTAGTATCAACAACATTCAACAGGGGAGAGCATAATTCAACTTGGTACTACCGGCGCACTTGTCGGTAGTACTGACATGTAGAAAATAGAAATTGTGGGCATGACATCAACGGCCACAATTTTTAGCATCTAACAGTCAATAGTACTGATCCTACGAGAACCTTCAAATTTTGGTACTATCGACACCTATCAGTACTACCAATGCAAACAATCTATGTCCATGGACATCAACATATGAAGGACGCCAATATCAATGATCGGTACCACCTCACAGGAGGGGAGTTGGTACTACCAACACTATAGTCAGTACTATCTACACAACACCAAAAGGAAACTTGTCAGCTATAAAAGGAAGCGAGTGGGTTGTCCTCAAATTGCACCCACACCTCATCCCTTACAAGAAGAAGAGTGCAAGTTCTCTCGGGCGTTCAGAGGCTTCACTGAGCTCTTTCTTCTCCATCCCTTTCTTGTACTAGGATGATTGTGTCCAGGAAACCCACTTCCTCAATGGTAGGGAGCATCATGTTCGTACCAAAGCCAGCACGCACTGCTCATGTCAACACCAATCAGAGGGGGATCTATGAAGAGTTGATGAGAATAGATCTTCAAAGATCTCATCCCAACATGGTCTGGAGATAATGTTTTCCTTGCTTCCATAGGCTTCAATGAAAACCTTATCCAGGTCTGTGAAGGCTAGCAGATGGTGGGTGATCACCCCTATTTTTGTGATTGGCCCACTTACCATGAAATATCCTATGAGTTCTTTGCATCTCTAGAGATATGATGCATTCCTGAGCACAGGAACAGATGGGAAGAAGTATGGTTCAAGTTCTGTATCGTCAATGCCACCCACCATCTCATGTTGAAGGAGTTCAATGACATTTATGGGTGGTCAACAGGGACATCTGCTAACACCGAGTGACTTTGAATATGCCTAGGTGTGGAGACTTATCACATATTTTCCTGAGGGCTGCACGATCAGTTGGCGTAGGAATTCCATCAGCAACATAGAGCATTCGTTTGCTTGCATCCTTTACCATTACCTCACCAATACAATATTCACTAGGTCCAACCAAGGACAGGGGATGGTGCAACATATGAACCTTTATGCCCTTTGGTCTTTATTGTCCTTAGGAAAAGAGACCTTTGAATTTGTCTCCTTCTTTCTACAACATATGATGGCGGTAAAGCAATAGGTGCAAAGGAGGCCCCCTATCCATTTTGGAGGGGTTATAACTCCCATCACCACGCATCTCAATCTAGACCTATCCACCTTCCATCCTTTGAAGATATCCTCCAAGTTGGATCTGAAGAAATTCAAGAGAGACAACCTCATTAGTGAGTGTCATGGGTAGGTGTACGCTTGTAGAACACTTAGTGAGAAGCTCCAAGAGAGAGAACTCCCTGACCCCATCTTCAACTTGTGAGGTGTCTGACACGTGAGGTGGTTAGAAGAAGATATCATGGAGGGAGATGAAGAACACAATAATGCCAAGCAGGAACAATCACAAGATCAAGATGATGAATAAGAGGAAGAGGGGGAGTCCACCATACCATTCATGAGGAGGGTCATCCAGAAGTGCTCCAAAGGACATGGTGACTCTAGATCTTCCGCTCCTCCACCTGCTTAGGATGATGACCCACACTCAATGGAAGGTACGTATAGGATGTTTTTGGAGATACAACAAGGGCAAAAACATCAGACTACAACATTGGTGTGCATCCATGATGTCTAAGGATAACTATACCAGAACTAACAAGCCATCTTCAAGAATGAACAACTTCTCCTGGTGAACCAGGAGAACATTCATGTGTTCCTACAATGAATGGAGATCTACCAGTGACTATTCTTTGACAATTTTTGGAGTCAAGACTATTTTTGTGGCTATCCACATCCTCTAGATATTCCACCGCCACCCCATACTTTCCAGGGAACTTTCTACCCTTATTACCCTACCATCCCACAACCACCACCATCTTGATCAGTACCACTGTTCCACTTCTATGACTGGAATTTAACTATGATGATATAGTCAAGTTCAAGCTTAGGGGGTGTGGGAGAAATTCTATCCATTATTTGTTTTTTTAGTCTTTATTATTCTGAGTTGTGTACTAGCAAAGTTAATCACAGCTGGTACTAGAAACAACTTCTGAAATACAGGGACTCTCTCTTCCTTCTGTCTGTTTCCATATTGGGCAGGGGGACAAGATCAGGTTATGGCATGATCTAAGGGTGGAGGGAAAATTCCTAGCTGACCTCATCAGCAATGGTCTCAAACTCAGAAATGGCTTTGATGATCACAACCACCTTAGCACCTGCATCTCAAATCAAAGTTGGAACATCCCGCTCTGCAGAGGCACGCAGGCCCTGGAAAATGTATGCCATAATCTGATGTTGTAGGAAGAGGACTACTGCTATCTCATAAGCATGAAGATGAACTCACTTAAGGCTACCGGGGATATGTGCAGAACAAAGAAAATGGTCATTGAATGGGCCAAGTGGCTATGGAAATCCACCTCTCCCCGTAGATTCATCATCACTGCTTGGAAAGCATTTCATTGCAAGCTGATCACTGAAGAGTACCTCCAATCTAAAGGAATACATTTGTCCTCTAGGTGTTTGCTATGCCACAAGGCCTCTGAGGACATTGACCACCTTCTTTGGAAGTGTCAGTTCTCTAAGGAGGTTTGGTCTCTTGCGGAAACAAGACTGACTAAACCTCCCCAAAACAATGCAGACATATTATTCTACCCGAACAAAAAGAACAAGCTTCTTATTATAGCTACCATTCATCACATATGGGCTTCTAGGAACAGTTCCATATTTGAAAATCATAATGCATCTGCCTTCAATGTTTGGAGATAGATTATAAAGGATGCCATACATTTATATGTATAGATAGGTCCTTTGGCATCATAGCTCACACTTATAAATCATTTTTGATTGATAAAGGAGGAGTCCCACGCATACTGATAAAAAAAATATTCTGAGTTGTAGGATCCACATCTAACTAGTGTAAATGTGGAGAAGTAAAAGCATGATTTCTATCTCTGCCATCATAGAGTCTATTCTTCTATGTCAGTGCATTGAAAATTTTAAAAAAAATGGCTTAGTTGCAATTTTCTTAAGTGATACCACCTAGAAGAAGTGTATGGGTTAGTAAGCTTTTGGACCATTGATATGAATGGAAATCTTAATTATCCATGTAATGTGGATGAAGATGGGGTTTGAGCCTGAGTTGATCGAACAATTAATGGGACCTTAAATTTAAATTTTAGAAAGAAATCCTAAGGTCACCCTTACACATGCCAGTAGTAAAGGGACATATCATAGATTAAGAAAGGCATTATCTCTAAATTATGTGATTCCATCTATTTTGATAGCATTGCATAGCATAATAGGTGAAATCATAGTTAGTTTTATTTATTGCATTAGTTGCAAACTAAAAAGAAAAAGAGAAAAGCTTTTATGAATATCATCTAGTTGCATAACAAATTCCATGTAGATTACATGCTTTTCACATCATCCATTCTTACATCATGTATGCATGTTGTTTTCTTCTTAAATAAAAAGTGCAGGGACACATATCCATACCCTAAAAAAAGGAAAGAGAAAATTTGAAGAAGATGTTTTAGTGAAGCCCAAGCACAATATTTAATCATGCTAAATAATGGGCCAATGAAAAAAGAAAGATAAGAAAGAAATTTTTAATAAAGAGGGAGAAAGGATGCCTTGAACTTGGTCCTAAATTTTTCTTCACCAATAAATGAAAACATCTACATGATGCATGCTTTTGTTTCACTTTCATCGGTCAGATGAAATTGTAATGTATACATCATTCCACCCGTAATAGTAGGCAATAGGATTCATGCATTTATTCATTTTTACAACGTTAGGTTCATCATGTTTTATTTTTACATAAATGATTCAAAGTTACTTGTGATTCTCCATAAGCCATCTAGCTCATTCCATCCATTGCTCGTATTGGTAGGCTATATATGTGAATCATCTCCTCATTCATTATTATAAGGAGAGTGTCTTCTAAGAAGTTCATAGTTAGGAAAGTGGAATGTAGATATGGAATCACATGATGTACAAACAATTGCCTGATTGACTATGATATTAATTTCTCTATTGATAGTGTTTCATTGATCTAAGGGTTGACATCATTTATGGATATTTTTGGTCACTTGAGAGTAGTTGATTTTTCAATGGCCAATAATGGTCAGTTTGGAACCACCGGGTGGGGATAGGAGAGAATGGAAATTCATATTTTTGTCTTTTTTTTGACTTGTCTCAAACAAATATGAGGGTGTGTTGCTCGAGGACGAGCAACATTTAAGGTTAGGGGAGTTTGATGCATTCAATAATTTTCATTCTCATAGGTTGTTTATTATGGATTTTTTTTGCATTTATTGTTTGTTTTGATATCATATGTCTATGATTTATCATTAGTATCCTGTAACACTTAATTGCATCAATTCATTGCTATTTTTACTATTTCAAATGAGCTATCATTATTTCGGAATTATGTTCTTTATTGTTCACATTTTAGGTGAAAGTTATAAGAAACATATCAACTCGATAATACGGACAGGTTGTCGGTGGTACCGACAAAAAGGAATAGGTTAATTTGAGAGAAAACTCAAAAGTACTAATAGGAATCAGTATTACTGACAGTGTTCAACAAGTTGATTAAAATAAAATCTCCATACCACCGACGGTCAGCTCGGTGGTATTGAATTTTACCAAAAAATACAAAAGGGATCTTTAGAGAAAACCTTGGTACTAATGATCGACAGATCGGTAGAACCCACAACTATAACAGATCATGAGTAATCGAGTGTCGATACTACTAACACTACATTGATAGTACCAACCTGATTCAATCAGGCGAGATTAAAGATCTTCACTAATCCTACTGTTGGGACTTAATGAAGCCCTAAGTCACTTCTATGACTTAGGAGGAGTTCGGCCAGACCTAATTATCACATCATATTTAATTGTACGATAAAGGAGAGCAGAGAAGAGTGAAAGGAGAGAAGAAAGCAACATTTTGGGTGGTTCAATCACTTTCAGTGGCCCGATTTGTAGTCAGAAGACGGAAAATCACAACGTTCGTCAGAAGGAACAATCTAGGTTGTCTTTCTCCAGGGGTTTTTCCTTATGTTTGATGTTTTCATCATTCCTTTCTTCTTCTTCTATGTGTAAAGCAACTAAGGGCTAATCCCTTTGTTCCTTAGGACTCGGGAGTAGCCCAGTTTTGCATTGTAATTGATGATTATGATTTACTATCCATGTTTCTCTTAATTTCTAGATGTCTTTTTATGAGAGCATATTGAATTATTTGTTCTTGATCACCATAGGTAGTTATTTACACTGTTAATTTCTTCGAGAGAGGGACTAAGGGTTGAAAAACTCATAAATTTACACATTTTATACTGCACCTTGAGAGATGGCTTATGAGTGTGAAGAGAATAACCCAGAGATTTTGATATAGCACCTAACAAATAGCAAAATTCCTACAAGAATGGGATTGGTATTGGATTAGGTAGTGAATTGCGTAGTGAGAGTGGGTGATTCTTGCTACAGGTTTCTTTATCTAGGGTTAAGAGAGATTAATATTAATGAAATGAGGTTAATTGCAATGTGAACCAATGTGAAACCCCAATCCTAAGGAATTCTTTCCAATTGTGATCACAACAAGTAATATAAGTTTTAATTCTTGCAATTTAGTCATTAAATCAATTAAATCACTCTTTTTCTCAGGCGTAGCTGATTAGATCATCGTTAGCAGTAGTTTTTGCATACACATTTTCCTCGTGTTCGGTATCCGTGCCTCTTTAGGCCTATATTACATTGATGCATGGACTTGCATTTTTGAAGTGTAGTTTACACACATCAATGTTACATGATAAATGTCTAAATAATGATATTACTGAATGACATATGTCTTCTGATTGAGGACCTGAACAATTCTATCATATGAATGTTAAGAGTATAAACATTCTTATTATGTCCCTAGTCTATTGTTATTATGAAAGGCTAATAGATAACAATAACACTGAAGAAAAGAGTGTGTGTAACTTGCCTCACACGTGGACTACTCTAGAGGCGACAGGTACTTGCCCCAGAAGTGGACTACTCTAGAGGCGATAGGTACTTTCCCCACAAGGAGGACATCGTCAACCACTATCTGGTGTCTGACCAGAAGGCCAACAATGACAGGTGTCCAGGTGTGACATTCAGAAAGGCACATGCTACTTCAATGGAATTGTCGCTCGACTTGCTCCAGGACTAGGTATAACCTTGCAGTCCTCTTTCCATTACATAGTTGTTGACATGATCTACTGTTTGTCGAGAATATGGTGAGTAAATGTTTTGTTTCCGTAGCTATATCTGATACCATATTTCCCAACAGACATTGTATCCAAAATGGAGTCCATGTACACCAACAAGGTATGACCTCGGTGGTACCACATGAAGGGTTATAGCCCATAGGGAGCAATTGGGTTTTCAAGAAGAAAAACTGACATGGAAAACATATAAGAGCATATTGGTTGCAAAGTGTTTCAAACAAGTCCAATGTGATGAACATAATGAAATTCCTTCACTAGTTACCATGGTTAAGTCCATCAGGATCTTGCTTGCCATTGAAGCTTATTATAACTATAAGATTCAACATATGGATTTTAAAACTACATTCCATGATAGGAATAATTAAGACAATGTGTACATGACACAACCTAACAGTTTATAACTCCATTAATACAAATAAAGTCTATAAGCTACAAAGGTTGATCAATCAGATTGAAGCAATCATCTCAGAGCTAGAATATTTGATTTTACAAGACAGTCAAAGAGTTTGACTTGAGTCAAGAATAGAGATGAAATTTGTGATTATAAAATATTTTGTGAGAGCATATTTACATTAACATAATTATGTGGAACAACATACTATACTATGAGTATTAAAACCTGGCATGGAAAGTACCTTCTTGGTGAAGGGTTTAGGAGAAGCATCATATATGATAGGAATTGAGATCTATTGAGATAGTTCTAGAAAGCTTATTAACCTAAGTAAAAGCACATACATTAGCAAAGTGTTGAAGGAGTTCAACATACATGATTTAAGGAAAGAAAATTTGTCCATGTCCCATAGGATTGGTCTCTTAAGAGCTAAATGTTCCAATTCTTGTGAAGAATGGAAAAACATGAGTATGATTCCATATGCATTAACAATTAGATATGTAATGTATGCAATATAATGTACTCATCCCATTATCATGTATGTATTTGACATTACAAGATCATATCAATCAGATTCCAATTAAGGTCATTGGAATACCATAAAGAACATCCTTAAGTACTTGAGAATTACTATAAGGATTAGTTACTTTGTTATGGCAATAAGGAAGAGTTGGGTTTATAGAGTTTCATTGATGCAAGCTTCCAAAATGGCAAAGAAAATTTATGTCTAACCTTAAAACAAGAGTTGTATGATGGAAAAGTTGTGAACTATAGATAGTTATTTAATTCTAAAAATAGAAGCCGAGTATCATGGTGTTATGAACATAGCATAGGATATTGTATGGATCAATAAGTTCATATAGATGAACTTATGGGATATTCCAACCATTGATGACACAGTAGACAAACTATGACAACAATGGAGGTAGTGATTAGGCAAGGAATATCAGATTGCATACTATGGAATTCCATCTCAAACAAGAGGTCGTGCATTAAAGATATATGAAACATACAATACATTGACTAAAGACAAATGTTGTTTACTCCTGGATTAACACTTGTGTAGCTGAAAAATGATGAACATGTTTATGATCACTTAGAATAAGGTTCATGGGTGATTGGCTCTAAATACAAGTGGGAGTCTATTGGTATGTAAGCTTAGAGATACGATCATGTAGATTGTAATGGCATATCTTGTAAACAGTTTGATTAATAATAATTGCAATCTTCTGGTTTATTTTATTTTATTCAGTTATGAGATAATGAAAAAACATAGTGAATGTCTAAAGAACATTATTACTCAATGACATAAGTCTTTGGGTTGAGGACCAAAACAATTAGATCATACATATGTCAATAGTATGTACATTCTTGTTATGTCCCTATTCAAATGTTATTGTGGAAGACTAATAGATAAAAATAACACATAAGACTAGAGTGAGTGTTGGTTGCTGACATAATTTCTTTAGTCATGATATGTGATATCAAGCCAAACACATAGAGACTTGTTGGAGAATAGTGTATCATACATACCCACTTTGAGAGCGACACATGGATCCATGATTGGTAGTTAGAATCATCTCTCATAGTGATTCTAGTGATTATGGCTCTTAGACCTGAAATCACTACACCTATCACATTCCATTAAATGTACTTAGAGATCATCCATCGTGACCCTGAACAAGGGTTACCATAAAGGTGGCACTCAAGTGCATTGTGACACATGGGGATGATTGTGAGTGATGTAGATGGGATACTCAGGCCACTTGATAAGAGAGACTGAGAAAATCATGTACATGCACATGTAAATTAATATATATCATTGAGTTCACATATATATATCAAACAGTATGCTCTAATTCAAAGAACATGGATTAGACATTAAGATGATGACGACTCCAAGCCTCGAGTTAAATCTAGATAACAGTGAAAAAGGGATTATACAATCACTGTAACACCAATCACAGACTGTAGGTTGAAGTTGTTCTCCAACTTTCTGATTACTTGGGTAGCAATGATGTCTTACTAGATACCAATTATTGCTTGTGATGTCATAAACTAGTTATGGACATTCATTGCCAATGTAACATGGAACATGTAGGTTCACACACATAGGATACACTTGGAATAGGAGTTTATTCATGAATATTTTTTAAACTAGATTACTAAAGTGTTAGGTATTCAATTTAAATGACAATGGTTAAAAGTTGACTAACTAGAGTATGAACCAATTGGTTCAAGTTTTGAACCGATTGATTCAGGTTTTAGGTCAATTGAACCTAAATTGGCAATCTGGTCAATGAGACGACTGGTTCAGGAAGTGAACTGATCAGCTAAGGTCCATGAAGATATTGATTCATGTTGTAAACCAACCTTTTCGCTGATCAATTTTATTGGATCAAGTACTTGTACTGACATCATTTTGTGAATTAATTAGATATTAATTGCCAATACAATTTTGATTGGGAAACATGATGAAATGACTGGTTCAAGGGTTGATCCGATCTACTCACATGCCAACCAATCGATTCACCTCTGAACTGACCATTTTACCATTTACAGGATGCTTAGATTTGTGAAATTATGTCCCTTCAACTCCAACTCAGACCTAGAAACCTGACCTTGAACCTCCTATAAATAGAAGGGTATTGGGGGCTTCTCAGACACATTAATCACTTTGACAATTGTTGTCTTCTTTGGTTGTAGGAACCAAGAGATCCCAAGCAAGTCCTATCCATTAAAGTGATGGATAGAAACATAGAGATAATTATAGTGGAGCAAGTTGGTGCTAGCACACTGACTAGAAGGGACAACTCCTTCTTATCTGTTATTCTAGAATAATAGGAGTTCTCGGTGGTCCGTGTGGACTACTATAGAGGTGAGGAGGTTGTTTTCCTCTACTAGGAGGAAGATGTCAACTGATGTCCACGGTGATCAACCAAGAGGTTGTTGTTGATGTTGTCTGAGTGTTACTTGAAGAAAGGCACACACTGCTATGAGGGTATTGAATTGGGACTTGCTTTTGGACCAGGTATAACCTCACAAACCATCCATTCCCTAACATAGTTATTGACACAATCAACTATTCAAAGGAGAGTATGGTAGTTAAATGTTTGTTTTTGCTGCTTGTTCTGTCGCCATATTTACCTACAACTTGTATGCACACATCATTTTTCTATATTATTACTAATGACAATTATTACTTTTATTTTCTTACATTAAATGATCAAATCACATTTCCAAATCAAACAAGATAAAAATATGATTCCCAAATCACAACTCATTTTTATAGATTCATCGGATAACTTACACATAGACACCATAAACATTAAGCATCCTATTAAGTTCAAATATTATAGTACCAGTGAATTTAATAATGCTAAACTAATAGATCTTTCCATACTATGTAAATAGTAATGGTCACATAAGAGTAGTTTTGCAACTAGAAAAAAGAAATATCTTTTTTTAACTATCTTACTATTTTTAAATATGAAATATCAGACCCTATTCCATTTAATTTTCATCAAAGATAAAATAGCATATCATTATCACTCAATCTTTGTATCATATCTAGTTACTATACATGTCAATTATTCTTGTGATTGTGTAAATATGCAAGGAATACTTAATAATATGATTAATACTATTGGTATAACATGTAATGGATCAATATTAAACTCAAACATGGTATCCTTTTCATTACTAATAATATCATGTCAATATTAAATCATAATACAAATATAAGTGATTTAAAATTTATATGTCCTCTCGAAAAAATAATATTCATAGTTTTACTTTTTGGCATAGTAGTCATTCACGCACCCATATCATGATGCCCCAAATCTTGTTTTGACTTCATGTTGTCTTGTTTAATCATCACATGATTTATCAAATTTTATTAAAGATTGTTACAAATGATTAAATATTAACAAATATATTTTGGGACAACTCAAATATATATATATATATATCACATGATGTAATTAAGCTGCATCACATTTTGGTTCAAAGATATCTATAAGTTTTAATGTTTAATAAATATTATGTAGTTTGTCTTTTTTGACATGCCTCATTGGTTGTACTATGTAATATATAATTTTCTAACTCAATGAATGTAATAGATCTTGCATATATGATTCATTTAAATAGACTAATTCTCTCATTCGTATTTTTCTCATTCTCATAGTTATCACCCTTTTAGGTTCTTCAGACTTTTAATAGAGGTTTTATGGTGAGGAGTGTCCTTCTTTCTTGAGGCAATATTGAGATGAATGCGGGTATGTTTTGTCTAGTGTCATTTAAAGTCATCCATATACACTCAAATCTCGTGCATGGTGTTTTACATGGTGATGCTTCAATGGGTCCTTTTTTTATATGTCTTGCATCTAATGTAAATTCTATAAGCAAAAGACATGTATAACAAAATAGGTTGTGACTTGGGTTGCATATGATGCACGAACTAAAATTACCTATCAATATATAAATATAGTAGGCCTTTATCAATACTTGCATATATGAATCTTATTGTAAATCTTTATGTGAACTTAATTTACATGCTTTTATGGTTGATTTAGTAGTAATTTATTTAGCTCTAAATTTTAATTTCCTCATGTGGCCATTCAACTTTAATACATGTTTGTTTAATAATCTTAGGGGTTGATGTGACAACCACAATCCTCGCAGAGGCATGTAACTAAATTTTAGTGAATAGACTTATAATTCACTACTACAGAAGTGCCTTTTAGTGTCGGTTGTTTAACCCCCTTTGGCGTCGGTTTCTGAACGACGCCTATGTGGGCGCCGCTAAAAGGGTGGACACTTCAGCGTCGGTTAAAAAACTGACGCCTATTTAATATAAAGGCGTCGGTGTTTTATAAACGACCGACGCCAAAAGGGTTCCCGCCACAGAAAACGGCGTCATCTAGGACGCTTTCTGCGTCGGTTTTATACTAAAACACCGACGCAGAAAAGTGTCCTAGATGACTCTTATTTCCTGTAGCGCGAACACTTTTGGCGTCGGTGTTTTATAAAACACCGACGCTGTAAGTCTGTGCTGACGGTTATCGGTAAATAACCGACGCCTATATCTATTTTTTTTTATAAATCTGTTTGCAGGCCTGCTGTGGCTGGTCAGCAGGATGAGAACCTGCAGTTCAGTTTTCTGAACTGCAGGTTTACGACATCCATTGATATCAGCCTACAAACAGGCCACAAACCTGCAAAATTAACATAAAAAGATTCACACAAGTAGATACATTCAGACATCAATTCAATTGTCACGTTCACACATATAGAATCATTCAAATACATGTTTTAACATTCAGAAACATTCATTTACAAAGTATCATTCATCATCACTATCAACATCCCAATTATATCTTACAGTTGCCACTGTTTGTACAGCTATTGCCCATTCTTCTCTTACTTCATTTAATGATTCCCTCGTATATGGAGCATGTACATTTTTTAAGCGTTTGCCTATAGTGTGGTCAGTTTTAAACACCTGCAAAGAGAATGATGTATATATATAAGTAATAATATAAAAATAAGATTGATATATTTCATACTAACTAATGAGACTATATATAATACCTCATGTATGGTATCGATGTCCAATGCGGCATGTTTGATAATCATCTGCATAAATCGCATCACATAGTATGCGCATGCCCAGCCATTGTCTTGTGTAGCGCACTATAAATTGAAACATACAAATTAATACAACTAAGCACAATTCACATCAATAATATATACATTGGAGTCGGGGAGTCGGGAACTTACTTTTACGTTCTCCCAAGACAATGGCTGGTTCTTTTTCCTTGGGACCTTTCCTCCAGCATTTTTGAATGCATCTAAACCCCTACATGTTAATATAACACACTAAGTTGCATAAGTAAATAGTAATGTAATAAAAGATGTTAACGGATATAAAAAATGAAATATTTCTCACCAGAATAATGCCATTCTCATTACGTGTCCAATTTTAGTGTTTAATGTACTTCCTGCGGGATCTAGATAATAAACAGTGAACGTCCCGGGGACAATAACTAGTAACTCCCAATGTCTACCACTAGAGGTAAAAAGTTAACAATTAATAACTCAAAATGCAAAATAATAATGGAATTTTCTTAAGTCCAAATTATAAATAAAGCAAACTTACTTGACATTGAATGGAGCTATTATTATCGTCTTCATTTGATGACCAAAAATTGTAAAAGCATCTATACAGTATTGTTGAACACTATCAGGGTCTTTAGCTACCATACTAATCAATGATGGAATCAAAAATCCCACATGATCATATGCAAATTGTTTGCAATGATCTTCGATTAAGTAGCTGCAAAACATATAGACGTATGCATTAATATATAAGAAACTAGATCACCGGATCTTACACAAGGTATATGGATGTATAAACAAGATCTCACCTTATCCATGTCTCTATCATTGATGTATTCAACCATTCATACATAAACAGCTCAATAATATCTTGTATAAATAAAGAGCTGTCGTATGATTGACCTGCATAATCTGCATCTAAAGAAACAATTATAGGGCAAAGTATATTATGTGCCCGTAGCCAACATGCCATTCCCCTACAAGCAGGACCTAATGGGTATTGTAGGTCAGTTGGAACCCAAGTTGGTAATGCGGGAATTGGAGGTGGAGGCCTAGGTGCTCCTGGTGTCTTCTTTTTAACCTGTATATATAATTTCAGATCAGTTGACATCATATATACACATTAACAGTCTAAATCAATGTAAATTTATCTTACAATTTCAGTCGTGTAGAGGACATCTGCTTTGGGCCACAATATGACCCCGCTTTCTGCGTCACCAAGTGTATCAATATCTGGGTGGGCATATGGCAACGCAACTTCCCTCCAATCGGGTAATACATGTATCAGGCTCACACGAATGTAGCCCTGCGGCATTGGACTCCCATGAAACGTTGCCCCAGGAAGGGACTGGTAAGCTTGCGCCTCTGCAACAACATAGTTTTCCATTCTTAAGCGGCATGGCTTCAATGCCTACAAATTTACGTAAAGAATGTTATACATATATACATATCATCTTGAAAACATATCATCTTGAAAAGACTAGCTACAATGTCATAAACAATACTTACAGCAGACGTGTTAGGCGATGGGTCTCCAGGATTACTTGCAGTCTGTGCACCAGGAGAAGAGTGGGTCGGCATAGGCTGATTGGAAGCCTGAGATGTCTGCCACCGCAACAATTCTTCCTTGACCTTCTCAGCAACCACATCGTTGAGCTTCTTAGCAACTATATCCTCGACTCTCTTATTCTCCTATACATGGATAAAACAAATATTAGCTTTTTATTAATGAATTTCCTTTTGCAGTAACATTATAAAAATAGAATATATATGTTACCTCTTCTTGAGAAAGTCCCGCTCTGGGTTTGCGCTGGGATGGCCCAAAGAATGCTTTGATGCCCACACCAGCGCCGGCACCTCTAACACGTCCAGGATGCTCTGGGTTACCCAGAGCAACTGTCAATTCATCCCTTGTGCCCTGAGGGATGAACGTGCCTTGTTTTCTCTGCTCGTGCAGCTCCCGCTAATAACCATAAACAAAAATTGGTAAGTTAACACCACAAATAATCAATATTCAAATGATTGCTCTAAGAGTTGTATTTTACCATTTTTGCAGCCGCCTCAGCAGTTTCGGGCTTCTTTATTTCACCCTTCTTGTTTTTCCTGCCAGCTATCCAGATATCATGGCGAGGGAAGGGTGTGGCTGCAGACTCCTGAGTAGTCGCAGACTCCGCCTGTAGTCTTTGGCGAACGCTTGCATAGCCTTTTGGACCCATAGTATGGTCATGTACATTCAGTGCACGCCTTGCTTTTTGTGCGTCACTGAGGGCCTAGTTAGTATGCACATTTATAATTACGTTAGTAGCACTAAATCTTAATCTTGAATAGGTGAATACAATGTATATTAATTAAAATGGGAGTGACGCCTAATACCTTGAATTCTTCAGATTTTCTTGAAGCAACAAAATTGTCCCAATCTTCTTTGTCCAAGAAGTTCCATTGTTCAAGGGCTGACTTCTTCTTCTTATCACCCTGTCTTATGTATTCTCTGTTCAGATTTGTCCTGTAATTCCTAAGATAATGAATTTTATAGAAATACGGGATATGTTTTTAGAACTTACGTTGGTATCCTCGTCATGCTCGTCATGGACAGCATGCTCATCATGGACTTCATGCTCATCATGGACATCATTCTCATCATGGTGAGCCATCTGAAAATTTCATTAAAAAGGAAAACATTTAGCATTTGTATCAACTAGAATAAGGAAAACATTTAGCATTTGTATAAACATACATGTCTCTAAAATTGTGATCTTTTATCAATTAGCAATCCTTCAATGTACAAGTAATATAAAAAACAATGATTGTTCACATTCTAGGCCAACAAACACATTTCATGTCATTCTTATATATAATAAATGTGTACCACCTATCCCATCCTTGAACACCTAATCTCACTAGTAAGTGTATAATGTGTATTGGGTTTTCAAGAAAATTTCGGCAGCATTTCCCCGCTGTTCTCTAAGTACATATGTACTTAGAGAACAAACGGGGAAATGCTACCAAAATTTTCTCGAAAACCCAATACACATTATACACTTACATCCTAAGTGAGATTAGGTGTTCAAGAACAGTCCCAAACCGGGGACTATCCAAGATTTACTCCTAATGAGTAAATTTTGGACGGGTTTCTAGGCCAACAAACACAATAATAGATATCTACAATGAAGCCGGACTCCATACAAACAGTATATAATTTAGTGATTGTTCATTCTAATTTATATCAATGTACAAGTAATATAAAAAACAATGATTGTTCACATTCTAGGCCAACAAACACATGTGATGTCATTCTTATATATATAATAAATGTGTACCACCTATCCCATCCTTGAACACCTAATCTCACTAGTAAGTGTATAATGTGTATTGGGTTTTCAAGAAAATTTCGGCAGCATTTCCCCGCTGTTCTCTAAGTACATATGTACTTAGAGAACAAACGGGGAAATGCTACCAAAATTTTCTCAAAAACCCAATACACATTATACACTTACATCCTAAGTGAGATTAGGTGTTCAAGAACAGTCCCAAACCGGGGACTATCCAAGATTTACTCCTAATGAGTAAATTTTGGACGGGTTTCTAGGCCAACAAACACAATAATAGATATCTACAATGAAGCCGGACTCCATACAAACAGTATATAATTTAGTGATTGTTCATTCTAATTTATATCAATGTACAAGTAATATAAAAAACAATGATTGTTCACATTCTAGGCCAACAAACACATTTCATGTCATTCTTATATATAATAAATGTGTACCACCTATCCCATCCTTGAACACCTAATCTCACTAGTAAGTGTATAATGTGTATTGGGTTTTCAAGAAAATTTCGGCAGCATTTCCCCGCTGTTCTCTAAGTACATATGTACTTAGAGAACAAACGGGGAAATGCTACTGAAATTTTCTCGAAAACCCAATACACATTATACACTTACATCCTAAGTGAGATTAGGTGTTCAAGAACAGTCCCAAACCGGGGACTATCCAAGATTTACTCCTAATGAGCCAATCTTGGACGGGTTTCTAGGCCAACAAATACATGTGTTGTCATTCTTATATATAATAAATGTCTATAAAGTACAGGCAACATGGTTAATCCTAATCAATAGAGCATTATTAAATAATAAATCAAGAAATCAATAATTTCAAACAAAAGGTCTAGGAATCTTTACTAGACATTATATGTATCCCTAATCATCATATTTAACATACTACATTATTATGAACATCCAGATCAGATTAAGATCATACTATGTTATAACCATTGGTTTAATAACCCTATTTCTGCATGTACATGTTTATCAACTTTAAAACCCTATAATTCATGAAATCATTCTAATTCAATTTAATATGTTGGGATCACATAAATATATAATGACATCAGAATATATAGAAGAATCATAATTAACATGATTAACAACATGCTCATCAAACTAGGGTTTTCTTGAATATCATCTAATATTTGTGTACTAGACATTATATTTATCCCTAATCATCATATTTAACATACCATTATTATGAACATCCAGATTAGATTAACTCTAATCAAATACATTACATGCATTTTTATCACAACAATTTGATCGATGCATAAAAAAGCAGAGCAGCTAGCAGCGGGAAGACCAACCTTGTCAGAGGGAAGAAGGCAGAGGCTCCGGTGGCTCTGGCTGGAGAAGTAGCTAGCAGCGACGGCGGTGGAGGAGCAGCTAGCAGCTCCGGTGGCTCTGGCGGTGGTTGCGGCGGCGCGACGACCGTGGAAAAGCACCAGGCGGCGCCGAAGAGTCAGGCGTGGCGGCGGCCTCAGGCGCTTGGAGCAGCAGGGGCAGGCAGCAGGGGCGGGCAGTAGGGGCGGCGGAGAAGGGGGCGCGGAGAAGGAGGAGTGGTGGTGGAGAAGGGGGCGCCGGAGAAGGGGGCGCCGGAGAAGAAATAGCCGGAGAAATGGCACTGGAGAAGAAATCGCCGGAGAGAAATCGCCGGCAGCAGAGAAATAGGGTAATTGCTCGCAATGAAACAGAAGAAAGGGGAAGAGTCGGGCGATCGCGGAGTATAAGTTCCCATATAGCGTCGGTTGTTTGCATCCACCGACGCCTAAACATCTTTAGCGTCGGTTGTTTGCAACAACCGACGTCCAATTGGACGATATTTTCACGAAATTGTTTGGCGGGAACCACCTTCAGCGTCGGTTATAAAAGGATAACCGACGCTGAAAGTGACACTTTTTGCGCAAATTTTCATCGCACATAGGCGTCGGTGTATACCTACATGACCGACGCTGACAATGACACTATTTTTTTTTATCTAAATTTGGATTTCGCGGCCGACTTTCAGCGTCAGTTTGTTATAAACCACCGACGCTGAATACAAAGCGGTACCCGTGTCTGGCTGGTCTTTGAATATAGACGTCGGTTTGCTTAAAAAACTGATGCCTAACATATAAGGCGTCAGTTTTCCTTAATAACCGACGCCCAGAAAAGTGACATTGAATGCTATTTCTGTAGTAGTGATTATAAATATTAAAAAATTACCTCCATCTTGTATATATAAGCTATAACGACCCTGCCTCCCAGTAACCCCCAATTAAGGGAGACCAAGAAGTCAGAGTCGTTATCCCAATTTCTGGATCAAAGGTTCGACATATAAACAATAATAATTATCAAATTCTACTAACTAAACTGAAAAGTTATAATAAAATTTAACTTTGCATACCTTTTTCAAAAACTTGGATATCTACTTCTATCCACATGGAGTCTATTATAACTAATCCTCCTTTGAACTTTAATTCATATTTAATTCCACATATACCATTTTATTATTTGTTCTTTTTACTTGTACCTAAAACGTCGACAAACAAAACATCAGTCAGAAAAAAGCTGGTATGTAGGGGAAACAATAATCATGTAACTATGATAACAACATATTGCAGCCAATTATGATTATAAACAATTACATATTTTGCATAACTGCTCAATCCTTACGTACCATAGCCTCTGCATTGTCCCTACAGTGGACATGGATGCTACCTTCCTTATGGTAGATCCACAATAAACCCCTCATGATCCCACCGAACAAGTGAATCAGTTTCTAGGGTTGAGACACATGGAACTACCCGTAGGTAGCCCACTCCTTAACTCATGGTGTGATAAAGAGTCTCATGGCACTACACGTGGGTAGCCCAATTTCTAACTCATGATAGCCTAGACCTTGCTCTAGGTTACCCTTTTTAGCCTTTTCAAAGCCATTGAGGAGGACCATGATCTGAGCCAGTAGGCACATATCTTATGTGATAGTCATATCCACAATATAGTTTGCATGAATTAAATTCATCCAACAATTATTTTCAAGCAACCGATAAAAATGTTCGGAAATATTCGTGAAGCTAAAGCAATTATTGATAAGTGTAACCACATACCCATCAAGCTGATTTGAGACAAAATAATCCATGCAAGTAAGGAATCCAAGCAAGCAAGCACACATAACAAGATCCTGAAATAATCATACAATTCCCTTTTATTACTCATGTCATCAAGATCTATTAAACCTAGCTCGCTCCTAGGGTTTCTAGCCTACTTTTAGGGTTTTCATTGCAATTAGGGTTTTCCTTCATCTTTTACTATTTTAAACGCTAATTACTCATCTATTCATCATGAAAGATACTAATATTACCTTTTACCAACATATAACCTTATTTTTGGATTAAAGGAATCATTATCCCTCAATTAAGTTCATTAAGCCTCTTTTACAATAAAGCTACCATTTTTATCCTTTTAATCCATAACAAGATTATTATGCTCATTTATCATCAATTCAAAGTTCATTATGGTCTAAATCACACATGAACTTGATTTATCATTAATTCATTAGAAAACCCTAATTACTACATTAAGGGTATTTATCCACAATTAGGAATCTTTATACTCGAAATAGCTTAGAATTATCATATTTCGACTTTAATCATAATTTTAAACAATTAAAGCTATTAAAAGTCACCATTATCATCATTAGGGTTTCAAGGCCCATTAAAGCATATTTATGCACATGAAACTCTAAATTAACCAATTACATGCAAAGTTCATCCTTTTTTTCTCAATATACCTTTTTACAATTAAAAGGTTGATATCAACTTTAATCATCCATTAAATCCTACTAAAAGCATTAATCATCTCTAAATAGGGTTTCTTTATCTTTTATTCATTATAGTTGATAAATTACACTACTTTTCGAATTTCAAAAGGAATTAGGCTAAAAACTATTTTTATTGCATTCCTCATGTTCTGGTGAGCAAAATTCATATATTATGTGTATCCATCCTAGCTACGGTTAATTAGCTATGAATTTTGCAAAATTACTTACTTTGGGCCAATGGGGGGTTGCCATGTAGGCGTCTTCCATGCAACGTTGCTCCTTGCTTTGAAAACATAATGAAAAGTCAACTCTTCCCCTACTTAAGTTTCCCAGTCTTCATACCCCTAGAGGGTATATTCGTCCAATGCAACCTACGATGTCTTCAACCTCTTGATGGGGCGACGCAGCCGCCCTAGGCACCATGGGCGTGGCTCCTGCTCCTGCCCTGGGCCTTGATGGCCATTAGGGATAGGTCCCTTGCCACCGAAGCTCCTCTGCGCTCCCAGGGAAGCCACGATCTTGAGGAAAAAACTGCCCACTTGTGTTGGCCACGTCTGCTCATGCGGACAGCCCTGCAGCCATGCTATAGGTGATGTGCGACGACTGTTGGCAGGGAAAGGTGGCCAACCACCCTAGGTCCTCGGAGATGCTTCGTGCCTTCCCCCAGATCCCTTCACAACTTCTAGTTGCCGCCAAGATAGCCCTAAGCATTCTTGGTTAGGGTTTCAAACACAAACAAGCAAGAAGAAGATGAGGAAGAGAGAGAAAGGACTTGGGATCCTCTTAAACTCGAGCCATAGGCTCTACCCATTCTATAGGGGAGGGTTTTCACACCCCAAGTTGTTCATTCAAGGGAAAACAAATCCTTTTCCCCCTTGGAAAGTGATTCCTTCATTAGGAATCAAGTTTTCTCTCTCCTTTGATATTTCTTATTTCTTGGATAATTAGGAATTCGAAATTCCTCTCACTTATTCTCTTTATTCTTGCTTTTTAATCCATTGGCATGAATTTCTATTTTCATTTAGTAGAAAATACTTCCTTTATAGCAATGCCACCAAAACATTAATAATGTATCAAATTATCCTATTATTTATATTATTGGTATTTTCTCTTTCTTCTTCATTGGGGCTCCTTGGACCCCAAGAAACTCCAAGATTTCGAAATTCCTTCATAAGGATACGTATTATCCTTCTACATGCATCAAAATTCATTATTTCACATTATCTTGTTTATTTCCCATTAAAATATCTCTTTTTGAGGATTTCTCTTTATCTTTCTTTTTATTTTCCTTATTGTCATTCCATTTAACATTAGCAACCCTTTGGATACTAAAATCCATCAAGGATAACTCAATTATACCTCTTTTCACTTATTTTTCACATTTTATCATTGTTTTCAATTTCTTTCTTAATAAAGAAATATTTAATTGATCTTTTCTTTTCTTATTTCTTTCTTTTTGCAACTTTGGACTCCTTGGAACCTAAGGAACCCAAGAGGAACGAAATCCACCTTTGGATTATATATTTTTGCCTTCTAGAGGTTTTTACATTTTTAGTTTCTCCATTTCTTATTAATAATGGAGTTCCTTTTGTCTCTTCCTTTTTATTGGGCCCAATATCCAATAAAGCCCACAAAACAATCATCAAGGCTATTGTAAACGAAATCCATTTATTCAAAACAAATCATATCTTTATTTGTTCAAATATCTTTAATATGAGAAATCACATTTCCCACCAAATGAACCCAAAACTGGGGTTGTAATATCCTTCCCCTCTTATAGGAATTTTGTCCTCAAAATTCCATCAAGCAAACAAACAATTCAAGATAAGACTTTTCCGTGTCCATCATTGGCACCTATGTGGCTTTTCCCTATCCATGGTGCTTCCAAAGAACCTTTATCATCACATATTCTTTTCTCTGAGTTCTTTCACCTTGGCATCTATAAACCTTAAGGTGACTCAGGTCATTTCAGCCTCCCTTGGGGCTCACTAGGTTCATTGCTCCACACATGATCTGGGTACTTCACATAGTGCTCTAAATTGGGCACATGGAACTCATAACACATTACTTTATCCTGAGGGGTAAGGTCAACCATAACCTTCTCCACCAATCCATCTCAAATGGACCCATGTATCGAGAACTCAACTTTCTTAACTATAGCTCAGAGGGGTCGGATTTTCATGTCACATATTCTCCCGCATTGAACTGTATGTCAGTCTACTTTGCATCATCTCATGACTCATGTAATCTCTAGGCTCCTTTCAGCCATTGCCCGATCAAAGTGACTTCATTTACATACATTGTGGTCCTTTTCTGACCTTCACGAGGTCCATTCACCAACATCTTCTTAATGAAGTGGTGACTGACTCAACCTCCTTTATCGAGCTTCTTTACATCACAATATTGGCTATGGTCATTATCATCACATCTTTCATATGACAAGAATTGTCTCTATGCATCACCCTGAAACGAGCACACATGCTCTCATCAGACCCTCTAGTCTGGATCATACTAACCATTAATTAGGGATGATAAACTATACTAAAATTTAACGTTGCATACCTTTTTCAAAAACTTGGATATCTACTTCTGCCCACATGGAGTCTATTCTAACTAATCCTCCTTTGAACTTCAATTCATATTTAATTCCACATATGTCACTTTACTGTTTGTTCTTTTCACTTGTACCTAAAATGCCGACAAACAAAACATCGATCAGCAAAAAGCTGGTCTGTGGGGGACACAATAATCGTGCAACTATGATAACAACATATTGCATCCAATTATGATTTTAAATAAACAACTTTACATATTTCTCATAACTGCTCCATCCTTACATACCCTAGCCTCTACATTGTCCCTACAGTGGACCTAGATACTACCTACCTTATGGTAGATCTCCATTAAACCCCTCATGATCCCACTTAACAAATGAATCAGTTTCTAGGGTTTAGTCACATGGCACTACCCGTAGGTAGCCCACTTCTTAACTCATGGTGTTCTAAAGAGTCTCATGGCACTACACGTGGGTAGCCCAATTTCTAACTCACGATATCCTAGACCTTTCTCTAGGTTACCCTTTTTAGCCTTTTCAAAGCCACAGAGGAGGACCATGATCTAAGCCAGTAGGCACATATCTTATGTGATAGTCATATCCACACTATAGTTTTCACGAATTAAATTCCTCCAACAGTTATTTTCAAGCAACCGATAAAAATGTTCGAAAATTGCCGTGAAGTAAAGCAATTATTCATAAGCGTAACCACATTCTTGTCAGGCTAATTTGAGACAGAATAATCCATGCAAGTAAGGAATCCAAGAAAGCAAGCACACATAACAAGATCCTAAAGTAATCATACAATTCCCTTTTATTACTCATGTCATCAAGATCTATTAAACCTAGCTCACTTCCTAGGTTTTCTAGCCCACTTTTAGGGTTTTCCTTCATATTTTACTATTTTAAACCCTAATTACTCATCTATTCATCATGAAAGATACTAAGGTTACCTTTTAACAACATATAATCTTATTTTTGGATTAAAGGCATCATTATACCTCAATTAAGTTCATTAAGCTACTATTACAATAAAGCTTCCATTTTTATCCTTTTAATCCATGACAAGATTATTATGCTCATTTATCATCAATTCAAAGTTCATTATGGTCTAAATCACATATGCACTTGATTTTTCATTAATTCATTAGAAAACCCTAATTTCTACATTAAGGGTATTTATCCACAATTAGGAATCTTTAAACTCGAAATAGCTTAGAGTTATCATATTTTGACTTTAATCATAATTTAAACAATTAAAGATATTAAAAGTCACTACTATCATCATTAGGGTTCCAAGGCCCATTAAAGCATATTTATACACATGAAACTCTAAATTAACTAATACATGCAAAGTTCATCCTTTTTGTTCTCAATATACCTTTTTACAATTAATAGGTTAATATCAACTTTAATCATCCATTAAACCCTACTAAAAGCATTAATCATCTCTAAATAGGGTTTCTTAATCTTTAATTCATTACAGTTGATAAATTACACTACTTTTCGAATGGCAAAAGGAAATAGGCTACAAAACTATTTTTATTGCATTCCTCGTGTTCTGCTGAGAAAAAATCATATATTATGTGTAACTATCTGAGCTACGGTTAATTAGTTATGAATTTCGCAAAATTACTTACTTTGGGCCAATGGGGGGCTGCCATGTAGGCGTCTTCCATGTAACGTTGCTCCTTGCTTTGAAACCATAATGAAAAGTTGACTCTGCCCCTGCTTAAGTTTCCCGATCTTCATGCCCCTGGAGGGTATATCCGTCCAACGCAACCTGCGTTGTCTTCAACCTCTTGATGGTGCGACGCAGCCGGCCTAGGTGCCATGGGCGCGGCTCTTGCTCCTGCCATTGGCCTCGACGGCCATTGGGGATAGGTCCCTTTCCCCCGAAGCTCCTCTACGCTCCCAGGGAAGCCACGGTCTTGAGGAAAAAGTTTCCCACTTACGCTGGCCGGGTCTGCTCATGCAGACGGCCCTGCAGCTGTGCTGTAGGTGTTGTGCGACGGTTGTTGGTAGGGAAAGGTGGCCAACCTCCCTAGGTCCTCGGAGATGCTTCGTGCCGTCCCCCAGATCCCTTCACAACTGCTAGTTGCCACTGATATAGCCCTAAGCGTTCTTGGTTAGGGTTTCAAATGCTAATAAGCAAGAACAAGATGAGGAAGAGAGAGAAAGGACTTGGGATCCTCTTAAACTCGATCCATAGGCTCTACCCCTTATATAGTAGAGGGTTTTCGCATGCCAAGATGTTCATTCAAGGGAAAACAAATCCTTTTCCCCCTTCGAAAGTGATTCCTTCATTAGGAAGCAAGTTTTCTCTCTCCTTTGATATTTCTTATTTCTTGGATAACTAGGAATTTGAAATTCCTCTCACTTGTTCTCTTAATTCTTGCTTTTTAATCCATTGGCTAATTTCTATTTTCATTTAGTAGAAAATACTTCCGTTTTAGTAATGCCACCAAAACATTAATAATGTATCATATTATCCTATTATTTTATATTATTGGTATTTTCTCTTTCTTCTTCATTGGGGCTCCTTGGACCCCAAGAAACTCCAAGATTTCGAAATTCCTTCATAAGGATACTTATTATCCTTCTAGATGCATCAAAATTCATTATTTCACATTATCTTGTTTATTTCTTATTAAAATATATCTTTTTGAGGATTTCTCTTTATCTTTCTTTTTATTTTCCTTATTGGCATTCCATTTAACATTAGGAACCCTTTGGATACGAAAATCCATCAAGGAAAACTCGAGTATACCTCTTTTCATTTATTTTCCACATTTTATCATTGTTTTCAATTTCTTTTTTAATAAAGAAATATTTAATTCATCTTTTCTTGTCTTATTTCTTTATTTTTGCAACTTTGGACTCCTTGGAACCTAAGGAACCCAAGAGGCACGAAATCCACTTTTGGATTATATATTTCTGCCTTCTAGAGGTTTCTACATTTTTATTTTCTCCATTTCTTATTAATAATGGAGTTCCTTTTGTCTCTTCCTTGTTATTGGGGCCCAATAGCCAATAAATCCCACAAAACAATCATCAAGGCTATTATAAATGAAATCCATTTATTCAAAACAAATCATATCTTTATTTGTTCAAATATCTTTAATATGAGAAATCACATTTCCCACCAAATGAACCAAAAAACTGGGGTTGTAACATCCTTCCCCTCTTATAGGAATTTTGTCCTCAAAATTCCATCAAGCACACAAACAATTCAAGATAAGACTTTTCCATGTCCACCATTGTCCCCTATGTGGCTTTGCCCTATCCATGGTGCTTCCAAAGAACCTTTATCATCATATATTCTTTTCTCTGAGTTCTTACACCTTAGCATCTATAAACCTCAAGGTGACTCAGGTCATTTCAGCCTCCCTTGGGGCTCACTAGGTTCATTGCTCCGCACATGATCTGGGTACTTCACATAGTGCTCTAAATTGGGCACATGGAACTCATCACATAGGTCAACCATAACCTTCTCCACCAATCCATCTCAAATGGACCCATGTATCAGGGACAACTTTCTTAACTATAGCTCAGAGGGGTCAGATTTGCATGTCACATATTCTCCCACAGTGAACTATATGTCGGTCTACTTTGCATCAACTCAAGACTGATGTCATGTCTAGGCTCCTTTCAACCATTGTCTGATCAAAGTGACTTCATCAACATACATTGTGGTCCTTTTCTGACCTATGCGAGGTCCATTCACCAACATCTTCTTAATGAAGTTGTGACACCTCGTCATCACTCAGACAACGAGATGACACGTGAAAATGCGTGGAACCATATATTACCGAAAAAACATGTTAATTAAAACCAATTACGGAAAACATACATACAAAAAAATTGCAACCAGGCCCTGTAAGAAGATCATGTCACATATAGATATATTCAAGATCACCTACATGATATGTTCACCATTTAAGGTCACCCACTATTGCAACAGCGCATTTAGTTCATCACCTGTTTATACATACAATACGGCCACATACGGCCAGCAGGGTATACAAGAATTACAACTGTGAGACATCATGAAACATCATCAAACACCTCCGAGGACCTGAGAGTATAGGCATGACTTCTAGGACTCTACTACAAAAACCACCAAAACAGCAACATGTCCATCTCTTTCCTTCTACTTCTCTTCTTGCTGCTCGGCCGCAACCTCACGACCACCACCATGTCTAGAGATATCACCTAAAAAGGGTGTAAACAAGTGGGGTGAGACACATAATCCCAGTGAGAAACATAACTCCCTGCCGAAACTATAAAACCTCAAAGGTTAAAGCAGACAACAACAAATAACTGAATACGTGTATAACAAGAGTACCATACTGAGCAAAACTATTGTTACCATCAAGCTTACCAAGATATCCAGGAGACATATTACCAAGTATTTCTTTATGGAACATGGTTGACAAGATAAGCTTTATAAGAACTTATCACAAGATATAAGGATCGTACACATATCTGCAAGGTGTAACTAGATCATCTATGCAAGCAAGGCTTCAATTAATGTTCTGTGTTTTTCTCTAAGTAGGATGTATTTATTCGGCTAGATTACATTTTATTATGCCCTAAGGAAGTGGGCCTTACCTGCTCAAGTCCAACCATTGGCTGTGAAGCCCAATCCGGTGCCATACAGGGTCTAAGGAGATCCAGACTCCACGACCTCACCTTCTTGTGGTCAGTACATGAATCATCAAGCTAGACCGCAGTCTTATGCTTATAGGCCTCAACCTCTGGGTTATCTCTGCAAGCTACCCATCTCAAGCTCACCTCATCATAGGTGTTAGTATATACATCCGAACCATGAACGCATCATGCTCATCATCACATATCCTGAGCCATGGGTCTATTCACCATGCTCCATACATCCCGAGTCTGCAACCATAGTTGCACTCAACCCTCCTATTTTAGGCTAGAGGAAACCTCGCATATTCAACAATATTACCTCCAGGTAATCCCGTAGTATAAACCTATTTCATCATCACCAAATACTGATGGTAATGGATCTATGGTCAGGGCAAACTACATGATATGTTTATCTATAATTGATTAGTATATTTTAAGCCAATTGTTGAGGCAAAACAAGGTATAAACATAGCCTTATAGAATTACATCATTATTACCATCAACATACTGTCTTGGGACCTCAATCCCTCATGATATCAACCATTACCTCTCAAGGCATCACAATCATGCATCAGCATCCTGCGAACACATCCCTTATCAAATCATCATAGGATAACACCTCAACTAGGCACTCAGCCTTATATCAGGTCCTCAGACCTATCAACTTCTTATTTTATTTTATTAACAAGAATTATCATCACACTATGCTAGTCAGAGCACATATATCTCATAGCTCTTACCAGGATATGAATCCACATGAAATACATGCATGGTTAGTATATACATAACTGAAGCCATCATGGATTAACAGAATGATCATGCTATCAAGTATAAAGAAGCATCCATGGGTATATTACACCAGCTTTATCATTTATAGTATTATAATCAATCAGGGGCATATGTTATGTATTATACTAGTGACCATATGCATGTGCTATATTAACATGTGAAGCAACATCATAAGCTTCCAAGCTTCCTGGTTCACAACTGATAACACCAAATTTTGTGATATTTTAGACTATTTTTCTGTTATCAAAACTGCCCTTTTCTGCTATTTTCCTGTCTTTTGTATGCACTTTCGCAATAATTGGCCAAGCAATGCTCTTAATCCAATTTTCCTATCTTTTGCAGAGTTTTCCTCGTTTTTGGGCAATAAGGCCGCTCCGGCCCATGAATAAGTCCAAAGCCTGTCTCGGCCTCCCTGACGCCCGATACAACCCCTGCCCGACAGGGGCTGGGCGACATAAAGACGCTCGACAAAGGGGTGCCGCGTGAGAAGAAGCTGACGGACGACACACATTCTACCCGACAGGGAGCCCAGCTCGCCCCGACAACCCAGCTTGTCGGGCGACACAACCACCCACCGGAAGATGTGTCGCCCGTCACGTGACCGATAGCAGACACCTCAGCGTCGAACTATAACTGTATCGGTCGTCCATCGACCGACGCTTAAGGGGGCCACGTGGCGCTTCGAGCATCATAACTCCTCCCGGCCAGCTGACTATAAATAGCAGCTACAGGGAGCCGAAAAGATAGTTTGGGCAGTTCACAGTTCGGAATTCGAGTTTTAGAATTCAGACAGTTGGGAGTTGAGCTATCTTCCGAGGAGACTCCGAGAGCATACGTGTCGTGCCCTAGTGCTTGTCTCGGGCGACACTAGGTGAGCTTCTCCTCGTCCCGAGAGGGAGGGGACAGTTCACTTAGGACCTTCCCGGGCGACACTGCGGGCCGATATCGGCCGACGTGGATGAGCGACACAATGCCTGACAACAACCATGCGTACCTCTTAGCCCGACGCGATATCAAACCGATACACTTAGCTTGTCAAGCGTGCCGCCTGAGAGGGTGTGACGCCCGACATGAACGTATCGGCCAGGGTTCTTGAGCGATACGGTCGACAGTCGGTGCGTGCCACCCGACACCTCTGTATCAGGCTAGGCCTCTGACTGATATCGGGCAGGAGAGCTACAACACCCTATCGTCCTTCTACATCAAGGAGGCGACACCTATCTTTACTTTCTATCATTTAATTCCTTATTTATGCATTGTAATTAAGACCCTTTATTTGTCTATGGAAATAGAAGATGCTTAATTACTTGTGGCTCTATGCTTGGTGTACAATGTTGGATGACTGCTATGTTTGATATTCGAACTCTAGCTTGCATGTTTTGGATCGCGTTTCGCTTAGCTAATGAATCGTGTTTCCCGTCGCAACAAATTCAAGAGTTGTGTTGTGGCTCTAGTGTTTGGTCCGATTCTGGAGTACGAGAGTGCCTGGAACGGAGTTGCTTTAGTGACCTTTCCACTCTAATTTTAGTCCAGTGACCTCGAAAGGGGCGCTGATGCCTTGTTAGAGGTACCCGCTTCGATATGAGGGGTACAAGATTGGTTCTACCGCCACTTGTTTTATCGGAGTTTTATCCTTCGTACCTCGCTTTAGCTCGAGCATTATCTTTCTGTTTCTGTTACATTAAAACCCCTAAAAAATTTCTAAATGACTAAACCTTAAATATTTCTAGTAGCTCCAGTTGGAGATAGTTTTCTTTGTTTTATTTGTGACATCGTAATGCTTCCCTTTTTGGGAATTAACCTCTCTTTATACCTGTCGGAGTGTAGCGTGTCGATTTTGTGTTCTCAACACTACCCCCCTTGTCCCTGTATTCGACCCCGTATATCTACTTCAACCCCGTAAACAAAGTTGTGGGGGCCTAGAAGGATTCAGTTTTATAAATGTAAAAGCTCGACTACCTCAAATCCGCCTCCAATTTTAGGACGCGCGATTTAGGCCTGTCAACAACCTATCATTATATCTCATCATCATATTTGCAGGATGCAAGGTGATTTCATCATGCCACTTGTGTTATCATTATTAAAAGAGAACCATCAATTATATACATTCCGAGTTAGCAAAACCCTCACCAAAACTCCTGCAACCCTCACTACAGGTATGGCGAGCAGTGCCAACCCTTACCAAAGGGTGTACCGACTAGGGTTCCAAACCCTAATGAGACTCACCACCATACCAACCAAACACTGCACATCCTCTAACATGCACCAAGGTTCCACTAACACTCATGGTGTCGGGCAGCCATCCACGAGGTCATAACGTGCAACACTACCATGGCTGTCGGACAAGGGTCTAACGTGCACCAAGCTAGTGTTAGGGTTAGGTTACACTATCGGGATAACCTTCAACGTGAGCCATATCGACCAAAGGGGTGTCACCCAAGGTGCCCCTACCGTGCAACCTTCTAGCATCATTTGAGGGTTAACTCTATCGTCCAGGGTAACCATGACGCCCAAGAAAGGTGTCGTGCATGGCCAACATCATATTGGTCAGCATCCTAGGGTTGGCATGTCGAGCATGAAACCATATCGTCCAAGCTTATCAAGGATAACAGCCAAGGCCACCTAAAGACAAGGGAGTGCATCGAGCACCCTATCTACATGGTGTGTCATCCAAGACTTAACCCTAAGGAGGATATCAGGCAACATCTCATCAAGGGTGTATCACCCACCCAACAACTCCACCAAGGGTATTGTCCATGGGACCATGAAGGGCACCAACTAAGCTTCAACTAGGCATATCGGCCAGGGATACAAGGATCACCCAAGCAAGCTTATATACCAAGGATTACACCTCATGGACATATTGTGCATTAAAGGTAGACAACTCATGTCAACTAGAGCAACACTAACACCCAAGATGGGGTTCAGGCTTCATATCGACCATGATGCCCATCTAGGGGTTTAGCAACTAGGTCACCCAAACCCTAACTCTAGGGTGGATAAGGGATATCGGGCACCAAGGTAAAACTATCTCAACAAGGTGTATCGTGCAGGGCACTCAACAAAACATAACGCCCAAGCACACATGGGTATCGACTAAAGGTACAACCCAAGACAAGAAGGTTATCGGGAAGCACTATCCCCAAAGTCATATCATGCAAGACACAACCCTACAAGGTCGTCTTCAACCGCAACCACAAGGGCACCAAACCCTGGTTGACCAAGAAGGTCGGCTCACCTCTCAACAACCAAGAGAGAGGGGTGTTGCATAACCTCTTTCACAAATCGGGTAACCACAAGGATCCAACCTCAAGATAGGTCATCAAAAGCTCACCTCTCAAATCCATGGTGAGAGGAGGGTATTGCCCAAGAAACTAGAATATAAGCTCACTTCTCAACTTAAACGAGATAGGGGTAATGCCCACATTACTAGAGCTCAAGCTCAGTTCTCTAGACCAAAGAGATAAAGGAGTGTTTCTACCAAAGAAAACCTCAACTATGGTTCAGCCAACTAGGTGTAAAGGCATATAACCCATCAACAACAACAACAACAACAACAACAAAATGCTCATAAAATCCATAAGATCAACAACATGTTCTAGAACAAGAAACATACATGCATGGCCGATTGTCAACATATATGAAACATGCAACATAGGGAAAGTAGTATAGCTAGGGTTAGAAGTTATGTAACCCGCCTTAAGCAAACTCCTTAAGCTCTAAAGATCCAAGCTTCAAGCTCCTACCTCCAAGCACACTACTTCAGCCACCTCAAGCAAAGGCACAAGAAGCATAACCACCATGGCCGAAGAGTAGGCAAGATGGAGAAGAAGATGCTAAGGAGAGAGGGAAGATGCTTACCAAAGAACAATACCCACCTAGGGTTCGACCACCAAGAAAAAGGAAGAAGAAGAAGAAGAAGAAGAACTCCTTCAAGGGGATTGGCCACCAAGGTTTCAAGGGAGAGGTGTATCGTGCACCAAGGAAGAGAGGAGCAACAAAGATCTAAAGGGTTCCTAAGGAAGAGAAAGGCAAGGCATATATAGATGGGGTCAAGGTTACACCAAGGCAAGGTGTAACCTTACCAAGGGACACTTGTCAACACGTTCTACCACCTTGCAAAACACATGCACATGCCATGCCACAACTCAACCAAGGATCGACCACATGTCCAACCTAGGGTGACACAACCAAGGCAAGAAGGTCAAAAAAGGTCAAAGGCCGACACACTACACTCCAAGGCCGACACACCCCCATGGCCGATACAAAGCATCCTTGCCCGATACAGGGCTCAACCAAGCAAGGCAAGGCCCAAATAAGGGAAAACAAGGCCCAAAAGAGCTCAAACAAGCCCAAGACAACCCAAGGCACGAACCCAAACCTTCCTCTCAACCCTCGAGTAAGCAAAGAGAGAGAAGGACATCTCTCAAGGTGACAAACTTGCTCTTCAACCCTATCTCAAGTTATTTTGCAAGTAGCACCTCCAACTCTCAGAAAAGCACAAGAAAACCCTAATCACCACTAAAGGTGATTAGCAAGCAACCAAGCACCAGGTTTAGGCAAAACAAACAGGGTAAGCCCAAAATGAAGCTCAGGGTCCTAACAAGCCATAAACCTCTACAAAAGGATTTCATTCTCGAAATCCGAAGAGAAAAGTGAGGGATACTTCTGCCTCATCTCTTCCCCAATCTCCCACGTGGCTTCCTCAACACCACGATGATGCCAAAGAACCTTCACAAGAAGTAGGTCCTTCCTCTTCAGCTTCTTTACTCTTTTGTCAAGGATCGTCACCGGACCCTCCTCGTAGGTCACATCTTCATCAAGCTCAACCTCAACTGGATGTATCACTGTCCCTGTGTATGGATGACTTTTCTTCAGCATACTGACATGGAACACTGGATGCAAAATGCGCAACTCTGGCGGCATATCTAACTTGGAAGCTACCTTGCCAACACGTGCTATTATCGGGTACGACCCCATGTACTTGGGTGTCAGTTTTCCTTTCTGGCCAAACCTTAACACGCCTTTCCAAGGTGAGACCTTGAGATATACTTTGTCTCCCACTTGGAAATCTAGAGGTCGTCGAAGATTGTCTGCATAAGACTTCTGTCTATCCTATGTTGTTTTCAACTTTTGTTGTATCAATCTGATCTTTTCAGTTGTCTGTTGTACTAACTCAGGACCCAAAAGCAGATTTTCACCATACTCATACCAGCATAAAGGGGATTTGCACTTCCTTCCATATAGAGCCTCATAAGGAGCCATATCAATGCTCCGTTGGTAACTATTGTTATAAGTGAACTCTATGAAACTGAGATGCATGTCCCAACTGCCTAGGAACTGCAAAACACAAGCTTCGAGAAGATCCTCCAAAGTCTGAATAGTCCTTTTAGACTATCCATCCGTCTGTGGGTGGAAAGCGGTAATGAACCTCAACTGCGTTCCCAAAGCCTTGTGCAGCTGCTCCCAGAAACGACTCATGAACTGAGGACCTCTATCAGAAACTATTGTTGTTGGTACACCATGCAAACGCACTATCTCGTCTACATACACCCGAGCAAGCTTCTTTGTTGTATATGTTGTTTTTACCTATAAGGACTCTTACCTTCATTTTTGGGCTTACCCTATTGGTTTTTCCTAAACCTGGTGCTTGGTTGCTTGCTAATCACCTTTAGTGGTGATTAGGGTTTGCTTGTGCATTGTTGAGAGCTAGAGGTGCTACTTGCAAAATAACCTGAGATAGGGTTGAAGAGAAAGTTTGTCACCTTGAGAGATGTCCTTCTCTCTCTTTACTTCCTCTAAGGTTGAGAGGAAGGTTTGGGTTCATGCCTTGTGTTGTCTTGGGCTTGTTTGAGCTCTTTGGGGCCTTGTATTCCCTTGTTTGGGCCTTTCCTTGCTTGGTTGAGCCCTGTATCGGGCAAGGATGCTTTGTATCAGTCATGGGGTATCGCCCATGGGGGTGTGTTAGCCTTGGAGGTGTAGTGTGTCGGCCTTTGACCTTTTTTGACCTTCTTGCCTTAGTTTTTTACCCTAGATTGGACATGTGGCCGATCCTTGGTTGAGTTGTGGCATGGCATGTGCATGTGTTTTGCAAGGTGGTGGAACATGTGGACAAGTATCCCTTGGTAAGGTGACACCTTGCCTTGGTTTAACCTTGACCCCCATCTATATATGCCTTGCCTTTCTCTTCCTTAGGAACCCTTTAGCTCTTTGTTGCTCCTCTCTTCCTTGGTGCACGATACACCTCTCCCTTGCAACCTTGGTGGTCGATCCCCTTGAAGGAGTTCTTCTTCTTCTTCCTTTAGCTTGGTGGCCGAACCCTAGGTGGGTCTTATTCTTTGGTAAGCATCTTCCCTCTCTCCTTAGAATCTTGTTATCCATCTTGCCTACTCTTCAGACATGGTGGTTATGCTTCTTATTCCTTTTCTTGAGGTGGTCGAAGTATTGTGCTTGGAGCTAGGATCTTGAAGCTTGGAGCTTTGGAGCTTAAGGAGTTTGCTTAAGGTGGGTTACATAACTTCCAACCCTAGCTATACAACTTTCCCTATGTTGCATGTTTCATATATGTTGACAATCAGCCATGCATGTATGTTTCTTGTTCTAGAATAGGTTGTTGATCTTATGGATTTTATGAGCATGTTGTTATTGTTGTTGATGGGTTATATGCCTTTACACACAGTTGGTCGAACCATAGTGTAATGACCCTGACATGGGTTATGAGGTAACCCTATTTTTTTTGGCTAATAAAGTTGCATAGAACTTTAATATAATCCTCTAAGGTGCTTTGTTATCATGTGACACACACATGTTTCAAGTTTGGTCCCAATTGAATGATGTTTGAGCAATTTTCCATTATTTTGTACCAGAGCGCAATTTACCCAAATTGAGGGGCTATAATGCAAAATGTCACATGTTGAATGTACCCCATGTTTTTAAGCATCATAAGAGGGATAATGATGCTAAGTGGTGGCTTGTGCAAAGCCTAAATTCCAAGTTTGAACTTGTTTGAAAAATGTTGGAGCATTGTGCACCAATTTTGGTACAAATTGAAATTTACCCAAAATGTGGGGTTAATATGCAAATTACCACACCTAGAGTGTTCCAACTCCCTATTAGCATCATGTAGAAGAGAGATAAAGGATGATACACCATGCTTGATTCCATTATGAATGATGGTAATCTTCGTGAAGAAATGACCAAGAAAAGGGTTGAATTTCAAAGCTTAACTTGAGTTGTATCAAGTTGAAAAGCTTATATATGAGTGCCTATCGGCCAAGGAGCCCAAGGAGGTGTCCCATATCGTTTTTTGAACTCTTGTAAAATTCCATATCATGCAAAGCACCTCAAGGAGGTGAGTTTTGTTGGGTTACAACTTCCTTAGCAAAATTGTGACGAGTTGTGAATAAAGTGATGAATTAATTGATATATCTTATTCAAAAGGATATGTAATGGATGAATCTTTATGCCTAAATGATCCTCAACTGTTTTGCATGACAAGATAAATGTTTATGCATGCATGTACATGTGTCACCCGTGCGTGACACGTGGCACCTAATAGCTCAAAATGATGACACCTCATTTTTTACCTTCCTTCATGAACAACAAGTATATATACCCCTAGTTTCTTCCCTTGACGCAATTTTTCGACCCTTACCACCATCCTACCCTAAGATATCGTGCATAGAGCTCCCATATCGTTAAGGGATGTTGTTGTATCGTGCATGGATCATGGGATATCACCCATAGAAAAAGCATATCGGTCAAGTAGGTAATATCGGCCATATAGAGTGATATCGACCATAGTGAAGTGTTCTTGGCCCCAAGTGAGTGGCATATCGGCCACAAGTGGTGGCATATTGTGCAAGGGATGTGAGGTATCGTGAAAAGGTTCTGGAGTAAGAAGTAGCTCAAATATTAAACCTAAGGTGAGGCCATGATCATCCTCAACCTTGGATTGAAGCATGATTTTAGGGTTTTGATCTTCCTTTCTTTTCTTCTTCACCAATTTCTTATCCATGGTGATTCCTTGTATATGAAGGAGTTATGAACGATCCTTGGAATTTTCATAAGTCATCTTCAACCTTAGTAACATGGATCTTTGGAGCTTGGAGCTTTGAAGTGGTTCTTAAGACGGGTTATATAACTTGAACTCAACCATGTTATTATTCATCACCTAAATTGTTGTATTTAATGATCTACTTTTAATTCCAAAATTTCCTGAAATAGTTGATGAGATTATGAGTTCTAGTAGTTCCTTAGACCTGTTGACATGAACTATAATAGTTAGAAAAAAGGTCGAGAGCTTGAATATGATGATATCACCTTATAAATGTGATATCGGGTGCATGCACACAAGCAAGCACCCCTAACCCGATATGATGATGAACCTATTTTACTAAAATGATATGAATAGGTTTGTAAACCTTATTGAATGATATGGGGGTGTAGTATACACCTCTTGTAATATGGTGAGTCAAGTATAGACTCCATGCACGATACAAGGTCAATTGTATACTTGAAAGTTGACAAGAAATCCTAATTTGGGTAACCTGTTATGAGTAAAGAATAGCAAATGCTATAGCACGATATGGTAGCCCGATACACAACCCTAGTTGATGTCTAGCCCAACATGGTGATGGCTTAATACCTCATGTATGACATGGGTAACACATATAAACCCCTCTATCCCAATATGAATGGTGTGTATATACTTCTAGCCCGATATGGTGGTGCCTATACACCTACAACCCGATATGGTGAACGCACACCTCTAACCCGAGACACCTTGTCAAGGTGAGGGCAAGATACTCTTAGGAGTGATGAGTGAAACACCAAGTAATGGTGTGGCTAATACCTTGATAGGTGAAACACCTAGAGTGGTTGATAATGGAGAACCTTATATCAATAATGTCTCAACCTGAGATGAGTCCATATCATTTGATGATGGTTGGACAATTCAAATGTATGACTTATGATCAATACACTACAGAATGAATGTGATGGGCTAGTACATAAAGTATTAGGATGAGAAATACCCTAATACAGGATAAGTTGATGAACTTAAGCAAGTTATAGGTGATGAGGGAAGTGATACACCAAGACATGATAGATATCACATCCAGCATTTCAAGGTTGATGTACCTTGATGCACCTTAAATCCAATATACTAGGATGAGTAACACATGAAGTGTGTTATGTCAATTGTTACATTGAGATGTAATAAGTTTAATGCACTTTGATAAGTGTGGGCTAACATACCTTGAGAAAGGGTTAAGCCAAGTTAATAAAGTATGATGTAATCATACCCTAGTAAGGATGAGAGATGAACTCATACCTTGTGTTGGTGATTCATTTAATGATAAATGATGAGAATAAATAAGTATAATTGAATACTTATGATATCAATGTATGCTCCTAGGTGTGTGGAGAAATGAATTAGGGTTTGAATTAATAATATGAACTTCAAACCCTATTCCGCAATAAAGGGAAACCCTAACCCTAATAGTTGTTGCCTAGTGAGAAGTGACAAGATGTTTAATGGCCTTGTGAGCCATGTGAATAGTTGTTGCCTAGTGAGAGGTGACAAGATGTATAATGGCCTTGTGAGCCATGTGAATAGTTGTTTCCTAGTGAGAGGTGACAAGATGTTTAATTGCCTTGTGAGCCATGTGAATAGTTGTTGCCTAGTGAGAGGTGGCAAGATGTTTAATGGCCTTGTAAGCCATGTGAATAGTTGTTGCCTAGTGAGAGGTGGCAAGCTGTTTAATGGGCCTTATGAGTGATGTGATTAGTTGTTGCCTAATGAGAGGTGACAAGATATTGATCTAGATATTAATGTAAGAATTGTTAATGTTTAAAATAAACCAGGTAAATGGGAACCCTGTAACATAATAATAACAAATGGTTACAAAGATAACAATGAAATCTTGGCCATACATGCATTATAGTCATAGCCAAAATAAGGGCTATGGTACTTTGAATATGTTAAAATGAGACATGAGGAATACTTGTATTACATAAAGAATGTGGACGAGTATGATGTCTTAACCAAGGTAATTCCTAGTAATAGTGAAATGTAATCAGGAGTGGTTAGAGTCCACTGCCTGGCTTTGTAATTAGGATTGGTTAAATTACAATACTTGGCAGAGTCATGAAGCCTACAATAATTGCACAGGATTGGTAATAACCCAATGCCTCGAATAATGTCACAGGATTGACATAGTTCAATACCTGGAATAATTGCATAGGATTGGTAATAACCCAATGCCTGGAATAATTGCACAACATTGGTAATAACCCAATGCCTGGAATAATGTCACAGGATTGACATAGTTCAATACCTGGAATAATTGCACAGGATTGGTAATAACCCAATACCTGGAATAATTGCATAGGATTGGTAATAACCCAATACCTGGAATAATTGCATAGGATTGGTAATAACCCAATGCCTGGAATAATATCACAGGATTGACATAGTTCAATACATGGAATAATTGCACAGGATTGGTAATAACCCAATACCTGGAATAATTGCACAAGATTGATAATAACCCAATGCCTGGAATAATGTCACAGGATTGACATAGTTCAATACCTGGAATAATTGCACAGGATTTTGAATAACCCAAAGACTGGAATAATTGCACAGGATTGGTAATAACCCAATGCTTGGAATAATGTCATAGGATTGACATAGTTCAATACATGGAATAATTGCACAGGATTGGTAATAACCCAATGCCTGGAATAATTACACAGGATTGGTGATGACCCAATGCTTGGAATAATGCCACAGGATTGACATAGTTCAATACGTGGAATAATTGCACAGGATTGGTAATAACATAATACCTAGAATAATTGCACAGGATTGATAATAACCCAATACCTGGAATAATTGCATAGGATAGGTAATAATCCAATGCCTGGAATAATGTCACATGATTGACATAGTTCAATACCTGGAATAATTGCACAGGATTGTAATAACCCAATGCCTGGAATAATTGCACAGGATTGGTTCTAACCCAATGCCTAGAATAATGTCACAGGATTGACATAGTTCAATACCTGGAATAATTGCACAGGATTGGTAATAACCAAATGCCTAGAATAATTGTACAAGATTGGTAATAACCCAATGCCTGGAATAATGTCACAGGATTAACATAGTTCAATATCTAGAATAATTGCACAGGATTGGTAATAACCCAATTCCTGGAATAATAGCATAGTGTAGGTAATAACCCAATACCTGGAATAATTGCACAGGATTGGCAATAACCCAATGTCTGGAATAATATCACAGGATTGACATAGTTCAATACCTGGAATAATTGCATAGGATTGGTAATAACTCAATACCTGGAATAATTGTACATGATTGGTAATAACCCAATGTCTGGAATAATGTCACAGGATTGGCATAGTCCAATGCCTGGAATGGTTGCACAGGATTGGCATAGTCCAATTCCAGGACAGAATATGATGATGTATACTCACATGATTGGTACAATTTAATATCTGGTGAGCATATTGACTGACGCCAACAGATAGAAATGAGAATGATTCATGCATGACATACCATGATAATGAGTATCACAGGATAAGCTTGAGATGTTGATATAGTATGATGGGTAAATGATATATATGTTCTTCATATTACTTTTAAAGAGAATAGATGATTTACTGCTCTATCATAGATAGTTGTAATGCTTTAAAATAGAAAATGTTCTGAACTACTTATCCTCTGCTCAGTTTAATACTATTTAACTGTGATAATAATATTGTTGGTGGAGAGTTATATCTCTCACTGGGACAATTGTCTCACCCCGTGGGATCCACATTTTTTTTAGGTGGACGTGCACGAGGGGGATTGAGATTGTACTGCAGAGAAAGAACAACAACAGTAGGGACAATAGTGATAGCTCAGGTTGAGTGTACTTTCTGTCATGTCTTATAGATAGAAGTCCTATGTGTCGTCTTTGTACTCTCAGGTCCTTGGAGTTGGTTCATACTGGTTTCATGAATAATATGAGATTTTGTCTTGAATTCCTCGAGGTTTTACGTTGCTCCAATATGTGTTTTGATAGAGAAACTATTATATGTTGTCCTCGAGATGAGATGAAACAATGTTGTACAATGTAAATCATGATATGTATGAGTTTTGGATTTTCCAGTAAAAGTTTTTTGTACAAGGATCTCCTTGAAAAATGGTTTTAAATTTTAGTGATTTTTGTTAATCCATCGTTTATGTTTATTCTGCTTAATTGGTAACTATTTGTTTGTCAGTTTGGCGACTATCGTTACAAGTTTGGTATCAGATCTTAAGGTTCACTGAGTCTACAGAGACATAGGACTAAGGTGTTGAGTCTATGATAGTGTCCTCCAGTATACCCTATAGTGACTTCCACTTATGCAGAGTAAAGGGTAAAGTTTATAAATGACTGGGGAACATGAGGAACACATTACTAAGGGCAATGTTGTTTCACCAGGAGAGACTGCATGGGATCAGGAAAGAGAAGAACAAGTGCTTGAGAATTCCCATCTTGACCTGATCAGGATAGATAATCCTATGTTTATGCCTTTGTGAGGCAAGTTAGGACAACAGTGATACATATAATAGACTGGATACTAGCATTACAACTAAGGTTACCAGTCCTTAATGTGGAAACTTTGGGTTTTGAAAGGGTTCCTAAATGACATAGTCATGTTGGAATAGTGGAAAATGTGGGAAGAATTAACATATGGCAAGAAAATAGACTCTACCATAAGTATAGATAGATAGTACAGGGGTGCTATTAGTGCAATAAATTCCTAGTGCACCAAGGCAGTAGTTGTTAAGTAAAGGCAAAAGAAACAACATGAAATAGCTAGACTCTATGTTTGAGTCAACGTGAAGTGGTGAATGACTGTGAGGGGTGACATCTAATATGTCTTCTCTTGATTTTATCTGATAATCATAAGAAGGTAGTTTTTGTTGAGCTTCTTGTAATTAGTCCTATGAGGACATGAGGAAGAGATAAGAAGGATAAGAACCTATATTCAGATTAATATTCTCTTATATGTTTTGAAATTTCTCTCTTCATGTAGAAAAGGAAGAGACGTAAAAGAAACACTTAGAAAAAAAACCTGAGATACAAAGTAGTAAAAATTTAAAGAGATGAAACATAATATAAAACAAATGCATACTACCTAATTTCAGTTCTTCAATACCCTGGCCAGGTATTCATCTATTGAAGGTAAGGTAAGTATGACACTCTTAGATTTCTATTTTTCTTATTACTCTGATCAAGTAGTCATTTTGAGACAATCTAAAGAGCATAATGAAGTCATAGATGTGGCATGGATATTTATACCACATCCTAATTCATATATGGAGAAATATGAGTTAATCATAGATCAACTGATACACAAAAGAAGATTTTTAGCATAATGTATACCCTGGTCCTCATACCTAGAGGTAACAATTAATGATGAGAGGTAACAATGTTCAGTGATGGACTAAGGGTTTGAATACCCAGATCTAGTAATCATGATGATGATTTGATGTGTTTATGGCACATATAATGGGTACCAAAGTAAAGAATCCTAATATCCAAGAACTTTCAATGATATGAGAAAATGGGAACATGACTCCTGATAAGAAGTAACGTTTGGTTACCTAGAGGGGCCAACTCTGAAATTTGTCCAGCTACATATTGTGTATGGATACCATTTGTTAGGGGTTTATGCCCCACATAAACATGACAACATCAAATATGTTATGTGGAGACTTGATGATATGATGAATGAATCAAATTTGTCTCCCTTTACCAGGGATTTTGGGGACGAAATCCTTGTTAGGCGTTTATAACTTATAATGACCCTAACCTGGGTTATGAGATAACCCTATTTGTTTTGGCTAAAAAATATGCTTAGAACTTTAATATATTCCTCTAAGGTGCTTTGTTATCATGTGACACACTCATGTTTCAAGTTTGGTCCCGATTCAATGATGTTTGAGCAATTTTCCTTTATTTTGGACCAAAGTGCAATTTACCCAAATTGAGGGGCTATAATGCAAATTGTTATATGTTGAATCTACCCCATGTGTTTAATCATCATAATATTTATAATGATGCTACGTGGTGGCTTGTGCAAAGCCTAAATTCCAAGTTTGAACTTGTTTGAATAATGTTGGAGCATTGTGCACCAATTTTGCTACAAATTGCAATTTACCCAAAATGTGGGGTTAATGTGAAAATTACCACATTTAGAGTGTTCCTAATCACTCCTAGAATCATTTAGAATAGATATAAATGAGGATACACCATGCTTGATTGCAATATGAATGATGGTAATCTTGGTGAAGAAATGACCAAGAAAAAGGTTGAATTTGAAAGCTTAACTTGAGTTGTATCAAGTAGAAAAGCTTATATATGAGTGCCTATCGGCCAAGGAGCCCAAGGAGGTGTCCCATATCGTTTTTTGAACTCTTGGAAAAGTCCATATCATGAAAAGCACCTCAAGGAGGTGAGTTGTGTTGGGTTACAACTTCCTTAGCAAAAAAGTGTGACGAGTTGTGAATAAAGTGATGAATTGATTGATATATCTTATTCAAAAGGATATGTAATGGACGAATCTTTATCCCTAAATGATCCTCAACTGTTTTACATGACAAGATAAATGTTTATGCATGCATTTACACGTGTCACCCATGCATGACACGTGGCACCTACTAGCTCAAAATGATGACACCTCATTTTTTACCTTCCTTCATGAACAACAAGTATATATACCCCTAGTTTCACCCCTTGACACAATTTTTCAACCCTTACCGCCCTCCTACCCCAAGGTATCGTGCATAGATCTCCCATATCGTGAAGGGATGCTGTGGTATCGTGCATGGGTCATGGGATATCGCCCATAGCAAAAGCATATCGGTCAAGTAGGCAATATCTGCCATATAGAGTGATATCAGCCATAGTGAAGTGTTCTTGGCCCCAAGTGAGTGGAATATCGGCCACAAGTGGTGGCATATCGTGAAAGGGATGTTAGGTATCATGCAAAGGTGCTGGGTCAATAAGGAGCTCAAATATTAAACCTTAGGTGAGGCCATGATCATCTTCAACATTGGATTGAAGCATGATTTTAGGGTTTTGATCTTGCTTTCTTTTCTTCTTCACCAATTGCTTATCCATGGTGATTCCTTGTATATGAAGGAGTTATGAATGAGACTTGGACTTTTCATAAATCACCTTCAACCTTAGGATCATGGAGCTTTGGATCTTGGAACTTTGAAGTGGTTCTTAAGGCGGGTTATATAACTTGAACTCAACCATGTTATTATTCATCACCTAAATTGTTGTATTTAATGATCTACTTTTAATTCCAAAATTTCCTGAAATAGTTGATGAAATTATGTGTTATAGTAGTTTCTTAGACCTTTTGACATGAACTATAATAGTTAGAACAAATGTATAGATCTTCAAGATGATGATATCACCTTATAAAAGTTATATCGGGTGCATGCACACAAGCAAGCACCCCTAACCCGATATGATGATGAACCTATTTCACTAAAATGATATGAATAGGTTTGTAAACCTTATTGAATGATATGGGGGTGTAGTATACAACTCGTTCACGATAAGGAGTCCAGTATAGACTCCATGCACGATACAAGGTCAATTGTATACTTGTAAGTTGACAAGAAACCCTAATTTTGGTAACCTGTTATGAGTAAAGAATAGAAAATGATATTGCCTGATACGGTAGCCCGATACACAACCCTAGTTGATGTATAGCCCAACATGGTGATGGCTTAATACCTCATGCACGACATGGGTAACACATATAAACCCCTCTAGCCCGATTTGAATGGTGTGTATATACTTCTAGCTTGATATGGTGGTGTCTATACACCTACAAACCGATATGATGAACATATGCACACCTCTAACCCGAGACACCTTGTAAAGGTGAGGGAAAATACTCTTAGGAGTGATGAGTGAAACACCAAGTAATGGTGTGTCTAATACCTTGATAGGTGATACACCTACAGTGGTTGATAACGGAGAACCTTATATCAACAATGTCTCAACCTGAGATGAGTCCATATCATTTGATGATGAATGGACAATTCAAATGTATGACTTATGATCAATACACTACAAAATGAATTTGATGGGCTAGTGCATAAAGTATTAGGATGGGAAATACCCTAATACAAGATAAGTTTATGAACTTAAGCAAGTTAAAAGTGATGAGGGAAGTGATACATCAAGACATGATAGATATCACATCCAACATTTCAAGGTTTATGTACCTTGATGTACCTTAAATCCAATATACTTGGATGAGTAACACTTTAAGTGTGTTATGTCAATTGTTACAATGAGATGTAATAAGTTCAATGCACTTTGATAAGTGTGGGCTAAAAGACCTTGAGAAAGGGTTAAGCCAAGTTAATAAAGTATGATGTAATCATACCCTGGTAAGGATGAGAGACGAACTCATACCTTGTGTTGATGATTCATTTAATGATAAATGATGAGAATAAATAAGTATAATTGAATACTTATGATATCAACGTATGCTCCTAGATGTGTGGAGAAATGAATTAGGGTTTGAATTAATAATATGAACTTGAAACCCTATCCGACAATAAAGGGAAACCCTAACCCTAATAGTTGTTTCCTAGTGAGAAGTGACAAGATGTTTAATGACCTTGTGAGCCATGTGAATAGTTCTTGCCTAGTGAGAGGTGACAAGATGTTTAATGGACTTGTGAGCCATGTGAATAGTTGTTTCCTAGTGAGAGGTGACAATATGTTTAATGGCCTTGTGAGCCATGTCGATAGTTGTTGCCTAGTGAGAGGTGGCAAGATGTTTAATGGCCTTGTAAGCCATATGAATAGTTGTTGCCTAGTGAGACGCGGCAAGACGTTTAATAGGCCTTGTGAGTCATGTGATTTGTTGTTGCCTAATGAGAGGCGACAAGATATTGATCTAGAGATTGATGTAAGAATTGGTAATGTTTAAAATAAACCAGGTAAATGGAAACCCTATAACATAATAATAATAATAATAAATGGTTACAAAGATAATAATGAAATCTTGGTCATACCTGCATTATAGTCATAGCCAAAATAAGGGATATGGTACATTGAATATGTTAAAATGAGACATGAGGAATACTTGTATTGTATAAAGAATGTGGACGAGTATGATGGCTTGACCAAGTTAATGCCTAGTAATAGTGAAATGTAATCAGAATTGGTTAGAGTCCACTTCCTAGTTGTGTAATCAGGATTGGTTAAAGTCCAATACCTAGAAGAGGCATGAAGCCTATAATAATTGCATAGGATTGGTAATAACCCAATGCCTGGAATAATGTCACAGGATTGACATAGTTCAATACCTGGAATAATTGCACAGGATTGGTAATAACCCAATGCCTACAATAATTGCACAGGATTGGTAATAACCCAATGCCTAGAATAATGTCACAGGATTAACCTAGTTCAATACCTGGAATAATTGCACAGGATTGGTAATACCCAAATACCTGGAATAATTGCACAGGATTGGTAATAACCCAATACCTCGAATAATTGCACTGGATTGGTAATAACACAATGCCTGGAATAATGTCACGGGATTGACATAGTTCAATACCTGGAATAATTGCACAGGATTGGTAATAACCCAATGTCCGAAATGATGTCACAGGATTGACATAGTTCTATACCTAGAATAATTGCACAAGATTGGTAATAACCCAATGCCTGGAATAATTGCACATGATTGGTAACATAATGTCACATGATTGACATAGTTCAATACCTGGAATAATTGCACAGGATTGGTAATAACCCAATGCATGGAATAATTGCACATGATTGGTAATAACCCAATGCCTGGAATAATGTCACAGGATTGACATAGTTCAATACCTGGAATAATTGCACAGGATTGGTAATAACCCAATACCTAGAATAATTGCACAGGATTGGTAATAACCTAATACCAGGAATAATTGCACAGGATTCGTAATAACTCAATGCCTGGAATAATGTCACAGGATTGAGATAGTCCAATACCTGGAATAATTGCACAGGATTGGTAATAACCCAATGCCTGGAATAATTGCACAGGATTGGTAATAACCCAATGCCTGGAATAATGTCACAGGATTGGCATAGTTCAATACCTGGAACAATTGCATGGGATTGGTAATAACCCAATGACTAGAATAATTACACAGGATTGGTAATAACCCAATGCCTGGAATAATGTCACAGGATTGACATAGTTCAATACCTAGAATAATTGCATAGGATTGGTAATAACCAAATGCCTAGAATAATTGCACAGGATTGGTAACATAATGTCACAGGATTGACATAGTTCAATACCTGGAATAATTGCACAGGATTGGTAATAACCCAATGCATGGAATAATTGCATAGGATTGGTAATAACCCAATGCCTGGAATAATGTCACAGGATTGACATAGTTCAATATCTGGAATAATTACACAGGATTGGTAATAACCCAATACCTAGAATAATTGCACAGGATTGGTAATAACCAAATACCTGGAATAATTGCATAGGATTGGTAATAACCCAATACCTGGAATAATGTCACAGGATTGAGATAGTACAATACCTGGAATAATTGCACATGATTGGTAATAACCCAATGCCTGGAATAATAGCACATGATTGGTAATAACCCAATGCCTGGAATAATGTCACAAGATTGGCATAGTTCAATACCTGGAACAATTGCATAGGATTGGTAATAACCCAATGACTAGAATAATTGCACAAGATTGGTAATAACCCAATGCCTGGAATAATGTCACAGGATTGACATAGTTCAATACCTAGAATAATTGCACAGGATTGGTAATAACCCAATACCTGGAATAATTGCGCAGGATTGGTAATAACCTAGTACCTGGAATAGTTGCACAAGATTGGTAATAACCCAATGCCTGGAATAATGTCATAGGATTGACATAGTTCAATACCTGGAATAATTGCACTGGATTGGTAATAACCCAATGCCTGGAATAATGTCACAGGATTGGCATAGTCCAATGCCTGGAATGGTTGCATAGGATTGGCATAGTCTAATGCCTGGACAGAATATGATGATGTATACTCACTTGATTGGTACAATTCAATATCTGGTTAGCATATTGGTTGAGGCCAACCAATAGAAATGAGAATGATTGATGGATGACATACCATGATAATGAGTATCACATGATAAGCTTGAGATGTTGATATAGTATGATGGGTAAATGATATACATGTTCTTACTATTCCTTATAAAGAGAATATATGATTTACTGCTCTATCATAGATAGTTGCAATGCTTTAAAATATGAAAATGTTCTAAACTACTTATCCTCTGCTCAGTTTAATACTATTTAACTATGATAATAATATTGTTGGAGGAGAGTTATATCTCTTGCTGGGATAATTTTCTCACCCTATGGGATCCACATTTTTTTTAGGTGGACGTGCACAAGGGGGATTGAGACCATACTGTAGAGAAAGAACAACAACAACAGGGACATCAGTGCCAGCTCAGGTTGAGTGTACTGTCTATCATGTCTTATAGATAGAAGTCATATGTGTCGTCTTTGTACTCTCATGTCCTTGGAGTTGGTTCGTACTAGTTTCCTGAATAATATGAGATTTTGGCTTGAATGCCTCGAGGTTTTATGTTGCTCCAATATGTGTTTTGATAGAGAAACTGTTATATGTTGTCCTCGAGATGAGATGAAACAATGTTGTACAATGTAAATCACGATATGTATGAGTTTTGGATTTTCCAGTAAAAGTTTTCTGTACAAGGATCTCCTTGCAAAATGGTTTTAAATTTTAGTGATTTTTGTTAATCCACTGTTTATGTTTATTCTGCTTAATTAGTAACGATTTGTTTGTCAATTTGGCGACTGTCATTACACATAGTTGAGGTTTTCTTTGGTAGCAACACTCCTTTCTCTCTTTGGTCTAGAGAAGTGAGTTTGAGCTCTAGTAATGTGGGCAATACCCCTCTCTCATTTAAATTGAGAGGTGACCTTATATTCTAGTTGCTTGGGCAATACCCTCCTCTCACCATGGATTTGAGAGGTGAGCTTTTGATGACCTATGTTGAGGTTGGATCCTTGTGGTTGCCTGATTTGTGAAAGAGTTTATGCAACACCCATCTCTCTTGGTTGTTGAGAGCTGAGTCGACCTTCTTGATCAACTAGGGTTTGGTGCCCTTGTGCTTGGGTTTGAAGTTGACCTTGTTGGGTTGTGTCTTGCACAATATGACTTTGGGGATAGTGTTGCCTGATAACCTTCTTGTCTTGGGTTGTACCTTTGGACGATACCCATGTGTTCTTGGGCGTTTTGTTTTGTTGAGTTCCCTACATGATACACCTTGTTGAGATAGTTTTACCTTGGTGCCCGATATCCCATATCCACCCTAGAGTTAGGGTTTGGGCGACCAGGTTGCTAAATCCCTGGATGGGAATCTTGGTCGATATAAAGCCTCAACCCCAGCTTGGGCGTTTGTGTTGCTCTAAGCGACATGAGTTGTCTACACTTAATGCACAATATGTCCTTGAGGTGTAATCCTTGTTAGATAAGCTTGCTTGGGTGATCCTTGTATCCTTGGACGATATGCCTAGTTGAAGCTTAGTTGGTGCCCGTCATGGTCCCTTAGACGATACCCTTGGTGGAGTTGTTGGGTGGGTGATACACCCTTGATGAGATGTTGCATGATATCCTCCTTCGGGTTAAGTCTTGGATGACACACCATGTAGAGAGGGTGCTCGATGCACTCCCTTGTCTTTAGGTGGCCTTGGCTGTTATCCTTGATAAGCTTGGGTGATGTGGTTTCATGTCCGACATGCCAACCCTAGGATGTTGATCGATATGATGCTGGCCATGCATGACACTTTTCTTGGGCGTCATGGTTACCTTGGCTAATAGGGTTAACCCTTGGATGATGCTAGAAGGTTGCACGATAGGGCACCTTGGGCGACACCCCTTTGGCAGATATGGCTCATTTTGAAGGTTAGCCCGATAGTGTAACCTAACCCTAACCCTAGCTTGGTGCATGGTAGACCCTTGACTGATATCCATGGTAGTGATGCATGTTATGACCTCGTGGATGGCTGCCCGACACCATGAGTGTTAGCTGAACCTTGGTGCATGTTAGAGGATGTGCAGTGTTTGGTTGGTATGGTGGTGAGTTTCTTTAGGGTTTGGAACCCTAGCCGGTACACCCTTTGGTAAGGGTTGGCGTTGCTCTCCATACATGTAGTGAGGGTTGCAAGAGTTTTGGTGAGGGTTCTGATAACCCAGAATGTATATAATTGATGGTTCTCTTTTAATAATGATAACACAAGTGACATGATGAAATCAACTTGCATCCTATAAATATGATGATGAGATATGATGATAGGTTGTGAACCAGGAAGCTTGGAAGCTTATGATGTTGCTTCACATGTTAATATAACACATGCATATGGTCACTAGTATAAGGCATAACATATGCCCCTGATTGATTATAGTACTATGAATGATAAAGCTGGTATAATATACCCATGGATGCTTCTTTATACTTGATAGCATGATCATTTTGTTAATCCACGATGGCTTCAGTTATGTATATACTAATCATGTAGGTATTTCATGTGGATTCATAGCCTGGTAAGAGCTATGAGATATATGTGCTCTGACTAGAACAATGTGATGATAATTCGTGTTAATAAAATAAAATAACAAGTTGATAGGTCTGAGGACCTGATATAAGGCTGAGTGCCTAGTTGAGGTGTTATCCTATGATGATGTGATAAGGGATGCGTTCCCAAGATGTTGATGCATGATTGTGATGCCTTGAGAGGCAATGGTTGATATCATGAGGGATTGAGATCCCAAGACAGTATGTTGATGGTAATAATGATGTAATTCTATAAGGCTATGTTCATGCCTTGTTTTGCCTCAACAATTGTCTTAAAATATGCTAATCAATGATTGATAAACATATCATGTAGTTTACCATGGCCATAGATCCATTATCATCAGTATTTGGTGATGGTGAAATAGGTTTATCCTGCAGGATTATCTGGAGTGCATATTGTTGAATATGCGAGGTTTCCCCTAGAATAAAATAGGAGGGTTGAGTGCAACTGTGGTTGCAGACTCGGGATGTATGGAGCATAGTGAACAGACCCATGGCTTAGGATATTTTATGATGAGCATGATGCGTTCATGGCTCGGATGTATATACTAACACCTATGATGAGGTGAGCTTGAGATGGGTAGCTTGCGGAGCTAACCTAGAGGATGAGGCCTATAAGCATAAGACAGTGGTCTGGCTTGATGATTCGTGTACTGACCACGAGAAGGTGAGGTCATGGAATCCGGATCTCCTTAGACCATGTATGGAACCGGATTGGGCTTCGCAGCCAATGGTTGGACTTGATCAGGGAAGGCTCACTACCTCAGGACATAATAAAACGTAATCCAGCCGAATAAATACATCTTACTTAGAGAAAAACATGGAACATTGATTGAAGCCTTTCTTGCATAGCTGATCTAGTTACACCTTGCATATATGTGTACGATCCTTATATCTTGTGATAAGTTCTTATAAAGCTTATATTGTCAATCATGTTCCATAAAGAAATACTTGGTAATATGCCTCCCGGATATCTTGGTAAGCTTGATGGTAATAATAGTTTTTCTCAGTATGCTGCCCTTGTTATACACTTATTCAGTTATTTGTTGTTGTCTGCTTTAACCTTTGAGGTTTTATAGTTTCGGTGGGGAGTTATGTTTCTCGCTGGGACTGTGTGTCTCACCCCGCTAGTTTACACCCTTTTTAAGTGATCGCTCTAGATGTGGTGGTGGTCGTGAGGTTGCGGCCGAGCAGCAAGAAGAGCAGTAGAAGGAAAGATATGGACATGTTGCTATTTTGGCGGTTTTTGTAGTAGAGTCCTAGAAGTCATCCCTGTACTCTCAGGTCCTCAGAGTTGTTTGACAATGTTTCGCGATGTCTCACAGTTGTAATTTTTGTATACCCTGCTGGCCGTACGTGGCCATTTTGTATGTATAAATAGGTGATGAACTAAATGTGTTGTTGCGATAGTGGGTGACCTTAAATGGTGATCATATCAGGTAGGTGATCTTGAATATATCTATATGTGACATGATCTTCTTGGAGGGCCTGGTTGCAAATGTTCTGTATGTATGTTTTCCGCAATCAATTTTAATTCACCCGTGTTTTCGGTAATATATAGTTCCACGTGTTTTCGCGTGTCATATCGTTGTCTGTGTGATGATGGGGTGTCACATTACCTGTCGCACCCTGATCTCACACTAACCACAACCCACGAGATTAGGGCGCGACGGAAGGATTTACACACAAACCAAACCACTCATAACTTTTTAAACATTTTAAAGACATTAAAATGATAACCTGATTCATGCTGTAAACTAAAGCTAAACAAACTGCGGAAGCATTTTTATTAAACTGACTAGAAATATAAACAAAGTCTACAACGTATTACATTGTTCGACATAAAGTAAAGCATAACAGTTAATTTACATCTTTATACACATTCCACATACACATTCTCTCTCACCCACACCATGTTCCAAGGATCGAGGGGAAAGGACTAAGAGACCTCTAACTGATAACTACATATACCTTCTACAGACTAAGCGTTAGGATGAAAAGATCCTTTAGATTCCTTTTGTTGTTGTTGACCTGAAAATGTTTGAGTAGAGGGATGAGCCTACTCGCTCAGTGAATAGCATTTCATTTAGCTATCACTAAACAACTCATCAGATATATAAAATTGAAATAAAACATAAGTGCAGTACTAAGCAGGGGAGTTCTAGTGACATAGCAGATTTACAGATAATAATCACATTTTTATACAACAACAGATATTTTAAACAAATAAACAGTTATAGAGAATTTGCACAGAAGTTCAAATCTCTTAACATATTAAATTTACTGTGATCCTATATGATTACACTATTATATTATTAATATGCCCTAATCATATGTATTGTACTCTGCATACAAAGATCTGTAGCGAACTACGATCTCACCGTACAAGACTTAGCGACACACCCGGGAAATGCTAAGTCTGACTTCCAGTCCTGTTCTGCTACAGGACCCACAGGCTCTCCGGCCCACAGGCTCTCCGGCCTCCTCTGCACTCACCATGAGTGCTCTGGACTCCTCCTCTAACCTGAGCACACAGGCGCAGGGAGTCAACACTGGGTTACCACCAGAATTACTCAACTGGTTGGTGTTGGATAACCCTTTACTTTATTTATTATTTTTCCCCAGTGCCACTGAAATTACTCAATCGGATGGTGTTGGACACTGTCTATCAACCCTCGTGCCACCAGAATTACTCAACCGGTTGATGTTGGACACGAGTTTCACCCCTAAGGTGCAGACCTCTCAAAGGGGTTCTACGGTGTAGGGCTCCTAAGTCTATTAACTGATTAACATATAAACACTTAAACAGGAATATCACATTTCATACTTATTTCACATTCTGAACATCACTTGAAAACACTTATACATCATTTATCATCTTTAAACATGACTCATTATCACTTGTCCAGTTTCAATGCTAAACATCCATTTTTAATCAGCGTATACATTACAACTGTAATACAGGAAATTCCATCATTTCCATCAATCTTATTACGTATTTGAAGTTCCTATGAATCTATCATACTCTATTGTATGTGCTACACTGTTTAGGAGTTATACCAACTGATACTGAAGCAATTAAGCACTTAAATTGAGTTAAATAATGAATTCTGAATGAACTGCCACTCACAACTCAGAAAATCGACCGATTGGTCGGAAACTCGACCGATTACTGCACAACTCGACCGATCAGCTGGCAACTCGACCGATCAGCTTGCTGTTTGATTCCTGCTAAGAAAACTCGACTGAATCACATACAACTCGACCGAACAGCGCACATACTGAAAACCTAAACAGACCTGCTGATGTCGATTTCACTCGAATCGGCGGACAAAACCACATATTTGCGCTGCAAATCACCTGCAACTGATGCACACACCCACAAACTAGCTGTAGGGAAGGAGGAGGACGAACTAGGGCTGCTCTTCACGCCCTTTCCCTCTCCTGGCCGCCGCTACTGCTAGCGCAGCTCCGGCTACTGCTGGATCAGTTGGCGAAGAAGAAAGGTGAAGAGAAGATGGAGGGGCCGCAGCTGTTGGCCGGAACCGAGCTAGGGCTCTGAATCGCCCTTCTCTCCCAGGTCTCTCTTTCCCTCTCACGTGAAGAAGATAAGAAACGCTCTGCGTTTCTCTCGTTTCTGAAAAGTGAAACGAGTAAAGGAGAAAGAAAGGCTAAGAAGGAAAAACCTAGGGACCAAAATGTAAAGTCTGAGAACTTTCGAAAACTACAAACAAGTCCCTGCATGCCCAAAAACTTACAACTTTTGACTCGAAAGTTGGTTTCAGACGATTTCTCTGGCAACACCTCAAGCGCAAGATCTTACACGTTTTAAGGGCTAGGATTCACACTATGCACATATCATATCTGTTTTAAACGTTATTAACAAAAGCAAGCTTATAACTTAGCAAAGCAGCTAAAACACATGCTTAACAGCATACTTACAGGGTAAGCTCAACACGGGTCGTAACAATCTCCCTCCCTTATACGAATTTCATCCCAAAATTCCTAAAAGAGAAAAGGAAACTTGCTACGCATCTCCGATTCAAGCTCCCACGTAGCTTCTTCAAGGTTATGATTCCTCCACAGAACCTTCACCAACGGTATCTCACGGTTCTTAAGCTTATTGATTCGGTGATCAACTATCTACACTGGTCCTTCCACATAGGACACATCTGTCTTAAGTTGTGCCAGTACTGGATCTAAAATATTTTCTGTACCGGGATGACACTTCTTCAACATAGACACATGAAACACATCATGAAGATCTGCCAACTCAGACGGCAAATCCAACCTGTAGGCTACGGGTCCAATCCTCTCAACGATAGGATATGGGCCCATATACCTAGGGGTCAACTTACCTCTCTTGCCAAACCTTTGCACTCCCTTCCACAGTGAGACCTTCAGATAAACCTCGTCACCAACCTCAAACTCAAGAGGTCGACGTCGTCTCTCTGCATAACTTTTCTGTCTGTCCTGAGCAGCTTTCAACTGCTCCCTGATCACAGATATCTTCTCTGTAGTTATATCGACTATCTCAGGTCCAAGAATTTCTTTCTCGCCAACCTCGTACCAACAAAATGGTGATCTACACTTCCTGCCATATAGAGCTTCATATGGGGCCATTCCAAGACTAGAATGGTAGCTATTGTTATATGCAAACTCCATCAGGCTTAAGTGTTCTTCCCAATTACCTCTGAACTGCAAAACGCATGCTCTCAGCATGTCTTCAAGAGTCTAAATGGTCCTCTCAGACTGACCATCCGTTTGAGGGTGAAACGCTGTACTGAACCTCAACCTTGTGCCCAACGCACGATGTAACTGATCCCAAAACCTGGATGTGAACTTAGGGTCTCTGTCAGAAATAATGGAAACTGGAATACAGTGCAATCTGATTACCTCGACCACATATATCTTGGCCAGCTTCGGAACATCAAAGGTTGACTTGACATGAAGAAAGTGAGAAGACTTAGTTAGTCTATCCACAATCACCCATATCGAGTCCGAACCTCTAGGCGTCCTAGGTAACCCTACCACAAAATCCATCGTGATGTGTTCCCATTTCCATTCAGGTATAGGAAGCGACTGCAAGGTACCAGCAGGCTTCTGATGCTCAGCTTTAACCTGCTGACACACTCCACATCTAGCCACGTACTCAGCCACATCTCTCTTCATGCCAGACCACCAGTACATCTCTTTGAGATTCCTATACATTTTTGTGTTACCTGGATGCATAGCATACATAGAAGCATGCGCTTCTTCAAGAATTTTCTCTTTCAGCTCACTGTTCCCAGGTACACACAACCTGTCATGAAGATACAACACACCATCGTCAGAAAACCTGAATTCTGACCTTTTACCTTTGGACATATCCTGCATAACCTGCCACAACTCTTCGTCATTCTGTTGCAACTCCTTAATCTGATCATAGAAAGTAGGTTTGACCTGCATCTGAGCAATCAACCCACTATGTCCAGACACATCCAAGTCTAAGTTCAACTTCCACATATCTACAAGCAAGTCTCTCTTGAAACATGCCATAGAAAATGCATTAGCTGTTGAACTTGACTTCCTACTCAAGGCATCTGCCACAACATTCGATTTACCAAGATGGTAATCGATTGTCACCTCATAATCTTTAATCAGCTCAAGCCATCTGTGCTGTCTCAGATTCAAATCCTTCTGAGTGATGATATACTTCAGGCTCTTATGGTCCGTAAACACCTGAAAAGTCTCACCATACAGGTAGTGACATGATGTGGCTTTTGAATGCACTAACAAATTCACTCGGGGTTTATATCCCCGAGCTTTTACCAAAACCAAGTGCAACAATACCACCCGCAAGCGGACGGATCTTATCGCAGTATAGTTTAGGATCGAACCCAAAGGACAACGTTTTTAAGAATCCTTGTCAGTTAGATCTAGCTCAAGTAAAACTAATATTTAGAACAATAGGTTGATTTTGGTTTGATTAAACTAATTGCAAGAAAGTAAACGTGGAATAAAAGATGGGTTTAGATTAATGATACGAAATCGCTGGGATGGTACCGGGTTTGACCACCGCTACACGCACAATCATACTCTCTCGCGAACAATCCAGGCACGAAATAACACTCCAAGTAGAGCTGCTGCAGAACCCCCCTTACGGGCGTCAGGTCCGCGTAAGCGTCACCATAGGCAGCCGATTTCTCATCGCCATCCGGATCATACGTCTTACGGCTCTGAAGATACAGAAATCCACGGAAGCTGTGAACCCCCCTTTCGGGCGTTAGGCGCACAGAAGTGTCACCAAAGGTTAGGCGGACCATCCCCTCGCGGATCATACACTTACGACCTCGATGAAATCCCATCCTATTTCTAATCAGGGAGTCAACCGCGCAAACCGCAAAGCAAACAAGCGACTATTGTACGTGTAAACATCGACGAAAAGCACGAAGATACAAAATCCAACTAAGGCTGTGAACCCCCCTTTCGGGCGTCAGGCGCACACAAGTGTCACCGAAGGTTAGGCGGACCGTCCCCTCGCGGATCCTACACCTACTACCTCAAGGAATCCTATCGGAAGTTCTCGTCAAGGAGTCTAACATGCTAAACGACATTCATACCTATGCATTGAAGTTCTCGCAACATAGGGAGCACAAAGATGGAAACACGCACATAGCCAACTCACAAGCTTAACGATAAACGACAAAATGAAGAGTTATATACATTGCCATGGAAAGTTTAACAAGAGAACATGGTTTGCATGGGCAGCGGGGCTAGTCCCCGCACCCCAGCGAAAAAGGACTACTCGCTCATGATGCGAGGTACAAGAAAGATAGAAGAAGAAGATAGATCCTCCATGAGTTCGATGCAGAAGGTGGACGCAGCCCGGTGAAGAAGATGCGCTCTTTGCTCCGTCTTCTTCTCCTTCTTAGCCTCCTTGGACGCAACACCAGCTGTAGGTGGAGTGGAACTTGATCGGGATGGTGCTCTGGCAGCCTTTCGGCGTCCGGAACCGATGCCTCAAATGGGGACCCTGGGGGTCTATTTATAGTTTTAGATCTGACGCCAAACGGTCTGGGGACCGTTTGGGCGCCAAACGGTCTCGAGACCGTTTGGGCACCAAACGGTCTTGAGACCGTTTGGGCATCAAACGGTTTGGAGGTCGTTTGAGCGCCAAACGGTCTTGCTTTGATCAGTCTGGCTTTGGTGTGGTCGCGCGGCTTTAGTTCTTCAAACGATCCTTGTGCTTGCATCGAACGGTCTTGGGACCGCGCGAGACCAAACGGTCTTGGGACCGCATGGGACCAAACGGTCTTGGGACCGCGCGAGACCAAACGGTCTTGGGACCGCATGGGACCAAACGGTCTTGGGACCGCGCGAGACCAAACGGTCTTGGGACCGCATGGGACCAAACGGTCTTGGGACCGCATGGGACCAAACGGTCTTGAGACCGCATGGGACCAAACGGTCTTGAGACCGCATGGGACCAAACGGTCTTGGGACCGCATGAGACCAAACGGTCTTGGGACCGCATGGGACCAAACGGTCTTGGGACCGCATGGGACCAAACGGTCTTGAGACCGCATGGGACCAAACGGTCTTGAGACCGCATGGGACCAAACGGTCTTGGGACCGCATGGGACCAAACGGTCTTGAGACCGCATGGGACCAAACGGTCTTGGGACCGCATGGGATCAAACGGTCTTGGGACCGCGTGGGACCAAACGGTCTTGGGACCGCATGGGACCAAACGGTCTTGAGACCGCATGGGACCAAACGGTCTTGAGACCGCATGGACTTCTTGGGCAACTGGTTTCGTCTTGTTTCTTTGTGTATTCCAGCAAACGATCTTGAGACCGCATGGATCCAAACGATCTTGAGACCGTTTGCATGGAGTTGCCTGCTGTACCTGCATAAAATGAAAGATATTTAGTTAAAACCTTGATTATTGAATTACTTAGTAGTTTTGTGCATTATGATTCATATTAGGGTGAAAAGATGTGGAAAAGATATTAAATTGTTCCAAAAAGGTAATTGAAAATTATGATGAGTATGCACTCATCAAAACACCCCGAACTTAAATCGTTGCTCGTCCTCGAGTAACATAAAATTTGAAACTGTTGCCTAATGAAATACTTTCGATCCATGTGATTTCTTCATCTTCACATCACAAGTGTTTTCTTTCTGCTCAGTATGAATGAGTACCTCAACTTCCTGGGACCACTAAACACGTCTTTCCATAGCTTCGTTCCTGAGTTCGTTTCCCAACAACGCTTCCTCCCCGCCTTTTCTAACACCAAGCATGTCAAAGAGTGTCGTAGGAGTTCTGAGATACCCGCAGAATCAACAAGTATGCATTTGATCTGACACTGGTATTGTTAAGGATGGTAGGGCATGTATTGTGCCCTTAGGTAGAAAAAATGAGTGAAAGGTGGTATGAAAGGAAGAAGAAAATCTCTCCTCTATTTGACTCGAGATTTTTATTTGTTTTGCAATTTCATTTATTGCATATATATTTTTTTTGTGTGTGCGCTATGGCATCTTTTGTTGCAGATCTCTCCTCTATTCGACTCGAGATTGCATTTATTTTGTGTGCACTTTGGCATCTTTTTATTGCAGATCTCTCCTCTATTCGACTCGAGATTGCATTTTTGGTGGTACGCCCCTACTTATTGGAAGGGGTATGGAAGAAGCGGATATGGGGAAAGTGGCGTGCCACCCCGAACTTAGGGATTTGGCACAAGTTTGGCTATTTTGGTGGTATTTGTGGATGGAGGGATACGAAGATGATAGAAGAAGTGTAGAAGAGAGTTCAGATCAGGATGCAACTTGATTTACAATTCAAAACCGGGTTATTCTCTTTGTCATACTCTGCTCAAATAATGATTTGGTGCGGATCCGGTGGGGTTTCTGAGCCATTGTTCCATTAGTCAGTTAGGAAGCGCAACGTGTTTGATCCCTATCAGTTTGACAGATACTTGTCATTATGTAAAAAGGATTATGATGTTAGGAATCATAAGTTTCACAGGATGATTTCAGGCAAGTTTCAAAGGTCAGTCCTCTTGGGGATTTGTTTCGAATAAGGAGGATGTTATGATAGAAGATGCATAGCAAACAGTTAGTTACATTTTTATCAATAAAAGACAAAATTCCATCAAGTATCTGTTCACAATTTTGAAAAATTTTATGATAGAGACATATTGAGTATAAAAGAGGGTGTGTATGTGGAAGTAGAATACGTACCACCCACCCTCCACCCCGAACTTAGAGATTTGCTCGTCCTCGAGCAAACCCTAAATTCAAGATGGAGGGGAAAGGAAACACCAGGTATGACTGCCGAGAATGAATTCGTTGTGATCAGCACCAATCCGATCTCGTATCCTGAAAGAAAACTATCCATAAGGCAAATTTTATTTAAGGAAAATTAACTATAAAACAAAATTGGGAAAAGAAAGGTAAAACAGATTTATTGGTCGGGTTGCCTCCCGACCAGCGCCTTTGTTTTATGTCGATGGCTCGACAGAGTCCTTCGTCGTCATGTGGGATTCTTAGGATCGGTGAGTTCCAGCGTTGATTTGGTGCCTATGTCTGTTGTGGTGAAATATCTCTTCAGGCGGTGGCCATTGGTTATGAATTCACCCGACTCTGCACTCCATAAAGAGAAAGTGCCCTGAGGAGAGATGCTTTTGACAATGTATGGTCCAGACCAGCGTGAGCGAAGTTTTCCTGGGAATATCCTTAATCTTGAGTTAAAAACCAGAACTTGGTCTCCCACTTGAATGTCTTTTCTTTTCAGATGTCCATCGTGCCAAAGTTTTGTATGTTCCTTGTAGATTCGAGCATTTTCATAGGCCGTCATTCTAAGTTCATCCAGCTCGTTGAGTTGCAGAATCCTGGCTTGCCCTGCTTCCTTTATATCGAAATTTAATTGTTTAATTGCCCACCATGCCTTATGTTCTAATTCGACCGGAAGGTGACAAGCTTTTCCATATATCAAACGAAAAGGAGTAGTACCAAGGGGAGTTTTATAAGCAGTGCGATAAGCCCATAGGGCATCGTTGATTTTTGTCGCCCAATCTTTTCGATTACGCCCAACGGTTTTCTCAAGGATAGCCTTTAGTTGTCGATTAGAGACTTCTACCTGTCCACTGGTCTGTGGATGGTAAGGAGAAGCTACCTTGTGTGAGACGCCATATTTTTTTAATAGAGCTTCGAAGCTTCTTTCGATGAAATGGGAGCCTCCATCAGAAATCACGGTTCTCGGCACTCCGAACCGTGGGAAGATAATATCTTTGAATAGTTTGATGACTGGTTTCGAATCACAAGTGACGGTTCGTATAGCTTCAACCCATTTGGAGACGTAGTCCACCGCCACAAGGATGTAAGAGAATCCATTAGAAGATGGGAATGGCCCCATATAGTCTACTCCCCAGACGTCAAATATCTCTACTTCTTGCCATAGATTCAGTGGCATTTCATCTCTCTTGGTTATATTGCCAGCTCTTTGACACTTATCACATGATATGACAAAATCATAACAGTCCTTGGATAAAGTTGGCCAGAAAAATCCACATTGCAAAACTTTTAAGGCAGTCTTTTTAGAGCTCATATGCCCACCCACGGGTCCTGAGTGGCATTGTTCCAAAATGGAATGGGCTTCTTCTTTGGCGACGCAACGTCTATACAATCCATCCGTGCAAAGTTTGAAGAGATATGGTTCATCCCAATAGTAATGCTTCACATCATGCATAAATTTCTTCAGACCGTTCCCTGTGTATTGAGGATGGATGACTCCGGCGGCAAGGTAGTTTACTAAGTCTGAATACCATGGTTCAGATTCTGAGACTCTCATAAGTTGATCGTCTGGTAGAGAGTCGTTTATCGGAATTCCTTCAGCATCCAGAGTGTGGATGCGACTCAGGTGATCTGCTACGACATTCTCCGTTCCTTTCTTATCTCGTATTTCTAGGTCAAATTCTTGTAGAAGGAGTATCCATCTGATCAGCCTTGGCTTAGCATCCTTCTTTGCCATAAGGTAACGGATGGCAGCATGGTCTGTGTAAACGATTACCTTTGAACCAGTAAGGTAGGATCTGAATTTATCGAAGGCATAGATGACTGCCAAAAGTTCCTTTTCAGTAGTGGCATAGTTCCTTTGAGCTTCGTCGAGGGTTTTTGATGCATAATAGATAACATAATGTTTCTTCTCAATGCATTGTCCTAAGACTGCACCCACTGCGTAGTCACTGGCATCACACATAATTTCAAAGGGGTGCTCCCAATTTGGAGCTCTAATAATGGGGGTAGTCGTAAGGGCTTTCTTCAGCGTATCGAAACTTTTGATGCATTCCTTATTGAAATTGAAATTAGCATCTTTGAGAAGTAAATTGGTCATCGGCTTTGTTATCTTAGAAAAATCATGTATAAACCTTCTATAGAATCCAGCGTGACCGAGAAAAGCACGAACTTCTTTCACATTTGTGGGTATTGCCAATTTAGATATGACTTCTATCTTGGCTTTATCAACTTCAATTCCTTTGTTGCTAACCTTGTGGCCCAAAACTATGCCTTCCTTTACCATAAAGTGGCATTTCTCCCAATTTAGCACCAGATGTGCTTCTTCACAGCGTTTGAGTACCTTGGAGAGGTGCTTAAGACAGGAATCAAAGGAGCCACCATATACAGAAAAGTCGTCCATGAAAACCTCCATAACTGTTTCAGTAAGCCCTGCAAAAATGGCAGTCATGCAACGTTGAAAAGTTGCAGGGGCATTACACAAGCCAAATGGCATCCTTTTAAAAGCATATGTCCCGAAGGGACAGGTGAAAGTTGTTTTCTCTTGATCATCTGGATGTATGGGGATCTGATAGAATCCAGAGTAACCGTCCAGGTAACAGAAGTATTCTTGGTGAGCCAATCTTTCCAAAACCTGATCGAGGAAGGGCATAGGAAAATGATCCTTCCGAGTGGCCTTGTTTAATTTTCTATAATCAATACACATCCTCCACCCAATCACTGTTCGGGTGGGGATGAGCTCATTGTTTTCATTTCTAGTGACAGTGGTACCTCCTTTCTTGGGTACAACATGAACTGGGCTCACCCATGGTGAGTCCGATATCGGGTATATTATTCCAGCTGTAAGGAGTTTGATGATCTCACGACGGACCACTTCCTTCATATTCGGGTTTAACTTTCGTTGATGCTCGATTGTTGGCTTATGGTCTTCCATCATGGGAATTCTGTGCATGCACAAGGCTTGACTGACCCCTGTGAGGTCACTCATTTTGTAGCCTATGGCTTTCTTGCTATCCTTTAATATTTCCAGAAGTTGCTCTTCTTGTTTGGTTGTTAAACCAGAGTTTATAATGACAGGACAAACTTTGAGATCGTCTAAAAACATATACTTCAGCCCTTCAGGTAGGGGCTTCATTTCAGGAGGTTCTGGTTTTTTACTGATTTCTTCTGGGGTTTCGGTAACCTTTAATTCCTCATAGGTAGCTTCATGATTCTCCTCAGCAGAGTCGGGAGGTTTGGCACAATCCTTATCTTGTTGGTCAGTAGGTTCATCATTAAAAAGGTCATATAGAGAAGTTTCCAAAGGATCGCATGACTCGTGATATTCTTGAGTAAGTTGTGACATCTGCTCAACACAATCTATCAGATAGACTTCCTCCTGTATACTTGGTCTTCTCATGCTTTCAAAGACCTTGAATTCCAGAGTTTCTTTTCCTAACCTGAGCAGTAAGGTTCCGGCTTCAACATCGATAAGAGCTCTAGCAGTAGCGAGAAATGGACGACCGAAGATAATAGGGTATTTGGTGTCTTCTTTTATGTCCATGATAACAAAATCACATGGGACATATGCGTCCTTGCCTACCTTGACCGGGATGTCTTCGAGGATTCCTAGCGGTCTTTTTACTGAATTGTCCGCAAGTTGGATTGTCATAGCAGTTGGAAGCAATTCTTCGAATCCTAATCTCTTGCATAGACTCAGCGGCATAATAGAAATACTTGCGCCAAGATCTGCCAATCCTTTCTTACATGATGAATCACCAATGTGGCATGAGATTCCGAAGGATCCTGGATCTTTTTGTTTCTTCGGCATCTTGCTTAATATGATATCTGATGTAGTTGCAGCCAATTTCACAGTTTCACACTCTTCCGTGATGTACTTCTTGGTGAGAAGCGACTTTAGATATTTGGTCCAGGCTGGTATCTCATTAAGAGCATCCAAGAATGGTATATCAACATGGAGCTTCTTCATAGCTTCTTTGAATTTGATGAATCTAGTATCAAACTTGGTTTCCCTCAGACGGGATGGGAAAGGGACACGAGGCTTATATACAGGAATTTCTGGTTCAGGAGTCTCTACTTCTTCATTGGTAGGTTTCTCAGAAATCCCCTTATCATTATTTCTCTCCTTCGGTTGCGGTTCTGATGTTGTTGAGTTTTGATCAGTCAAGGGTTCATTCTCCTCAGGGATATCCATAGTTGTTTTCGCTGGTGGATCCGAATAACTTTTCCCTGATCTTGTGGCGATAACCTTCAGCTGCTCCAGATGTTTCGGATTGTTCTCAGGTTGTCCAGCGAAGATCCCAGCTTGTGGCTTAATACTAGCAGCAAGTTGAGCTAGTTGAGTTTCAATAGCTTTCTGCTGGGCTTGTTGATTGGCTATCATCGTTTGTTGTGTTTGCAATAACTTTTCAATGGTAGATAGCTTGTCATCAGAAGGGATGGGTCCTGTTTGACCCTGTTGTTGGTTCAAGCTTTGATACTGAGAGTTGTTCTGATAATTGTTATAGTTTCTATTCTGAAAGTTTCCCTTGAAGTTTCCTTGATTCCCAAAGTTCTGTTGCTGGTTAAACTGATACCCAGATGGGCCTCTTGGTTGATTATCTGGAACAAATTGATGTGAGTTCATAGCTCCTGAAGGATTTCCGTACTGGAAGCCTGGGTGATTCCTATTTTGATTTGGATTGTAAAAGTTCTGCCCAGGGTTGGTGTTAATAGCATTAAGATTTTCCATCTGGCAACTATCTCCTTGTCCACATGCATTGCTTAAAACAACATCATAGAGAACATTGCATGATAGTGTTGAATGGTCAGTGCCTTTGCACGCTTCACAAAACAAAGAAGTGGACTTGATTTGTTCTGGTTGCCTAGTTGGAGAATGTCCTCTTCCAATCGCAGCAAGGGATGATTCTATGTGATCTTGCTTTGCGACCAAGACTTTCAAAGTTTCAGCTATAGATTTGTATTCTGGGATAGCGTCAGCCATTGCTACCTTTAAAACTCCTCTACCAACGGATCTACCCCAGTTGGCTTGATTTTCTGCTCCCAGAGTTACTACTCTCCATGCGCTGTCGTAACTTTGCCGCATGAAGTTCCCTCCAGACGAGGAGTCAAGGAACATCTTGACATCATCTTCCACACCTCTATAGAATATCTTGATCAGCTGGTTCTTAGGAATTCCATGGTGTGGGCATTTTTGTAGGAGCTCCTTGTACCTATCCCAAGCTTCGGAAAGAGTTTCTCCTGGGACTTGAGTGAAGTTTGTGATTCGTCCCCTGATTTCATATGTAAGGGACGGGGGGTAGAATTTTTCCAGAAAGGCGTTTTGAAGCTGTTCCCAGGTGGTGATGGGTACATCATTCTGCAGTGAGTTGTACCAACTAATGGCTTTGTCAGCCAGAGAGTACTTGAAGAGACGGAGTCGAATAGCATCATCAGAGACTCCATTTTGCTTCGTCATGGCACACAGGTCAATGAATCTGAGAAGATGACCTTGGCTGTCTTCAGCTTGTTTACCGTAGAATGGGTTGTTCTGAAGCAAGGTTATCCAATGTGCTCTAATCTCAAAGTTGGCAGCTTCGATGGGAGGAGGCTGCACCGGATGATATACATTTGCGGCCTTTGGGATAGAGAACTCTCTAAGATCCTTCTGAAGTTCCGCTGCCTGCGCTGCTGCTTGTGCTGCTAAGATCTCCTGTTGAACCGCAGCTCTAGCTTCTTGCATGAACCTCTCTCTCTGCGCATTGATGGCTTGAGCTACCCTACGGGCTACTTCTTCTTCTTGCGCCATTCTGGCTTGATTCTCTCGGATCTGACGATGGAAGGTTCTATCGATCTCGGGATCAAAGCTCGCAGTCAGTCCGAGACTATCCGAACGGTGCATACACTAATCGTCAAGAGCACCTGAAACTTAAAAAGGTTTGAAAGTGAGATCCTTCGAGTAGAATAAAGATCAAGTAGATAAGCGATAGTTTCAAAAAGAAAAAACAAAATCCTAGATTAGTCTTAAAAGAACTAGATTTGACTGACTGATTCCGTTGTCCCCGGCAACGGCGCCAGAATTTGATGTGGCTTTTGAATGCACTAACAAATTCACTCGGGGTTTATATCCCCGAGCTTTTACCAAAACCAAGTGCAACAATACCACCCACAAGCGGACGGATCTTATCGCAGTATAGTTTAGGATCGAACCCAAAGGACAACGTTTTTAAGAATCCTTGTCAGTTAGATCTAGCTCAAGTAAAACTAATATTTAGAACAATAGGTTGATTTTGGTTTGATTAAACTAATTGCAAGAAAGTAAACGTGGAATAAAAGATGGGTTTAGATTAATGATACGAAATCGCTGGGATGGTACCGGGTTTGACCACCGCTACACGCACAATCATACTCTCTCACGAACAATCCAGGCACGAAATAACACTCCAAGTAGAGCTGCTGCAGAACCCCCCTTACGGGCGTCAGGTCCGCGTAAGCGTCACCATAGGCAGCCGATTTCTCATCGCCATCCAGATCATACGCCTTACGGCTCTGAAGATACAGAAATCCACGGAAGCTGTGAACCCCCCTTTCGGGCGTTAGGCGCACAGAAGTGTCACCGAAGGTTAGGCGGACCGTCCCCTCGCGGATCATACACTTACGACCTCGATGAAATCCCATCCTATTTCTAATCAGGGAGTCAACCGCGCAAACCGCAAAGCAAACAAGCGACTATTGTACGTGTAAACATCGATGAAAAGCACGAAGATACAAAATCCAACTAAGGCTGTGAACCCCCCTTTCGGGCGTCAGGCGCGCACAAGTGTCACCGAAGGTTAGGCGTACCGTCCCCTCGCGGATCCTACACCTACTACCTCAAGGAATCCTATCGGAAGTTCTCGTCAAGGAGTCTAACATGCTAAACGACATTCATACCTATGCATTGAAGTTCTCGCAACATAGGGAGCACAAAGATGGAAACACGCACATAGCCAACTCACAAGCTTAACGATAAACGACAAAATGAAGAGTTATATACATTGCCATGGAAAGTTTAACAAGAGAACATGGTTTGCATGGGCAGCGGGGCTAGTCCCCGCACCCCAGCAAAAAAGGACTACTCGCTCATGATGCGAGGTACAAGAAAGATAGAAGAAGAAGATAGATCCGCCATGAGTTCGGTGCAGAAGGTGGACGCAGCCCGGTGAAGAAGATGCGCTCTTTGCTCCGTCTTCTTCTCCTTCTTAGCCTCCTTGGACGCAACACCAGTTGTAGGTGGAGTGGAACTTGATCGGGATGGTGCTCTGGCAGCCTTTTGGCGTCCGGAACCGATGCCTCAAATGGGGACCCTGGGGGTCTATTTATAGTTTTAGATCTGACGCCAAACGGTGTGGGGACCGTTTGGGCGCCAAACGGTCTCGAGACCGTTTGGGCACCAAACGGTCTTGAGACCGTTTGGGCATCAAACGGTTTGGAGGTCGTTTGAGCGCCAAACGGTCTTGCTTTGATCAGTCTGGCTTTGGTGTGGTCGCGCGGCTTTAGTTCTTCAAACGATCCTTGTGCTTGCATCGAACGGTCTTGGGACCGCGCGAGACCAAACGGTCTTGGGACTGCATGGGACCAAACGGTCTTGGGACCGCGCGAGACCAAACGGTCTTGGGACCGCATGGGACCAAACGGTCTTGGGACCGCGCGAGACCAAACGGTCTTGGGACCGCATGGGACCAAACGGTCTTGGGACCGCATGGGACCAAACGGTCTTGAGACCGCATGGGACCAAACGGTCTTGAGACCGCATGGGACCAAACGGTCTTGGGACCGCATGAGACCAAACGGTCTTGGGACCGCATGGGACCAAACGGTCTTGAAACCGCATGGGACCAAATGGTCTTGAGACCGCATGGGACCAAACGGTCTTGGGACCGCATGGGACCAAACGGTCTTGGGACCGCATGGGACCAAACGGTCTTGAGACCGCATGGGACCAAACGGTCTTGGGACCGCATGGGATCAAACGGTCTTGGGACCGCGTGGGACCAAACGGTCTTGGGACCGCATGGGACCAAACGGTCTTGAGACCGCATGGACTTCTTGGGCAACTGGTTTCGTCTTGTTTCTTTGTGTATTCCAGCAAACGATCTTGAGACCGCATGGATCCAAACGATCTTGAGACCGTTTGCATGGAGTTGCCTGCTGTACCTGCATAAAATGAAAGATATTTAGTTAAAACCTTGATTATTGAATTACTTAGTAGTTTTGTGCATTATGATTCATATTAGGGTGAAAAGATGTGGAAAAGATATTAAATTGTTCCAAAAAGGTAATTGAAAATTATGATGAGTATGCACTCATCATGACACCATGTCTTAAGAGCATGAACTATAGCAGCTAACTCCAGATCATGAGTAGGGTAGTTCTCTTTGTTCTTCTTAAGCTGTCTAGATGCATAAGCCACAAATTTGCCTTCCTGCATCAGCACACAACCTAAACCTCTCCTGGAGGCGTTGCAGAACACTGTATAACCTTTATCTGCCTCTGGCAAAACCAACACTGGTGCTGAAGTCAATTTCCTCTTCAAGATCTGAAAACTTTTCTCACAGTTATCAGACCAAACAAACGGTGCATCCTTCCTCGTCAAGCGTGTCAAGGGTGATGCTAGCACACTGAAGTTCTGTATAAACCTTCTGTAATAACCTGCTAATCCCAAGAAACTTCTAATCTCAGTAGGAGTCTTAGGTTGTTCCAACTGAAGCACAGAATCAACTTTCTTAGGATCAACGCTAACTCCATCTCTCGAGATAACATGTCTAAGAAATGCTACCTCGTCCAACCAGAACTCACACTTGCTAAACTTAGCATACAGCTGATGTTGCCTCAACAACTGCAACGCTACTCGCAGGTGTTGCTCATGATGTACATCATCTCTGGAGTAGATCAGAATATCATCTATAAAGACTACAATAAACTGATCTAGGAACGGTTTGAAAATCCGATTCATCATATCCATAAAGGTTGCTGGGGCATTGGTCAGCCCAAACGACATGACCAGAAACTCATAATGCCCATACCTGGTTCTGAAAGCTATTTTGGGAATATCATAAGCCTTTATTCTGAGCTGATGATATCCAAATCTCAAATCTATTTTTAGAGAAGATCGTCGCTCCACGCAACTGATCAAACAGATCGTCTATTCTCTGCAAAGGATACTTGTTCTTAATAGTGATCTTGTTCAGTTGCCTGTAATCTATACAGAGACGCATGGTACCATCCTTTTTCTTAACAAACAGGACTGGAGCACCCCACGACAAAGAACTGGGTCTGATGAAACCCTTATCCAGCAACTCCTGCAGCTGCACCTTGAGTTCCTTCAACTCTGCAGGTGCCATTCTATAAGCTGACAGTGCTACTGGATGACTACCTGGATATACCTGAATCTCAAAATCAATGTCTCTGACAGGAGGTAAGCCTGGCAACTCTTCTGGAAAAACATCAGAAAACTCACTAACTACCGCCACATCATAAACACTGGTGGTGCTCTTCTCTACTCAAGTGTCAACCATGTGAGCAAGGAATGCTTCACATCTTTTTTGTAGCATCTAATCAGCTACAGCAGCTGATACTATGCACGTAGGCAGAACTTTCCTGTCTCCAGTAAAGACACAAGAAAATTCACCTTGTTGAAAGGTAGCTTCCTTCTTCCAACAATCGAGTTGCACTCGATATGTCTCAAGACAATCCATACCCAAGATGACTTGAAAAGTATTGACATCCAGGGGTATGAGATTAGCAACAAAGGTGTAACCTCCAAAAGATAACAAACATCTGGGACAGAACTCAGATAAAACTGTTGGTCCACCTAGTGGAACCCTCAACACTAACTCATCTACCAACTCTTGAGTTAACAGATTAAGTTCACCAACTAAAGAACGTCATATGAAAGAGTGAGTAGCACCCGGATCTATCAAAACTGCAACTGGTATACTATTAAACAAAAACATCTCTCCTGTAACAACTTGTGAAGAGATTATACCTTCCTGAGGTGTCAAAGAGAAGAAACGTGCTGAAGTTCTCCCTCTACCACGCTGTCCGCACTGACCACCTCTGCCACTGGGCACTCCACCACCTCTGGAACCAGAAGCCACAGAAGAACTCAGAACATCATGGTACTGAGGCTGGAAAGCTTGTGATGCTGCTTGTCGAAGCTGAAGACATTCCCTTCTGAAGTGTCCTACTTGTCCGCAGACAAAACAACTTGTACCCCAACACTGACCAGTATGTGGTCTTCCACAGTTGTCACATGGCGGCATCTCTTGTTTCTGGGGGCCTGTCACTGACATTGATGACTCAGAAGACCGTCCACTAGACGCGCTGCCCCATCTCCCTGGGTTGTATCTCCCTCTACTTCTAGAAGAAGTAAAATCCTCAGATCTCTGTCTACTAAAACAGCTAAAGCCACGCCCGAGTTTAGAAAAGAAACCTCTACCTCCACCTCTATATCCACTACTGGACTGTCCTCTACTAAAATATGCAGATCTCTTCTTAGACTCAGGCACCTTGTCAGCATTCACAGATTCTTCAACCTGTCTAGCAGCCTCAACAAACTCACCAAAGATCTCTCTGTTCCTCCTACTAGTAGCAGAAACTGTATGTCGAATCTCTGGCCTTAGTCCTTCTTGAAACCTCCTGCATCTCTCTATATTATTAGGTACAAGATGAGGACAGAAGTTCGCTAACCGGGTGAAAAGCGCTTCGTACTCAGTAACTAACATGTCCCCCTGCTTAATGTTCTGTAACTCCCTGGTTTTCTCATTAATGAAAGTGGGTGGATAAAATTTAAGATGGAACTCCTCAGAGAAATCCTGCCAAGTAAGCTCTGAACCTCTCCTTTTATCCTCCACATCGTGCCACCACAACTCTGCATCGCCTGTCAGAAGATAAACTGCGTGATTAATCTTCTTCTCTTCTGGAAGCTCCATCAGGCGAAAGACCTTCTCTATCTGTCTCAACCACTCATCAGCCTCAGCGGGATCTGTAGTGCCACTAAACTCTATGCCACCAAGCTTCTTCACAAGCTCATAAGATCGCATCAGATCCTTACTGCTGGTAGAAGTAGAAGCTCGCCTATCAGCCTTATACCTCTCTCTGGTCTCCAGAAACATCCTGTACATACGGGATGCTTCATCCACATGGTCACCACCACCTGGACCCAAGTACAGTGGATCAGGGCCAACATGGCTCTCAGCCTGATCATCACGATCAAAGCCTCTTTCTTCCATCTGCAATGATATAACAGAATATTTCCTGTTAGAAAACTACAGATAGAAGAAAGACACCTAAACCTTAATCCTATTGGTCTCTTATCGTCCCCTGACTTGGACTCTGAGTAACTATGTACTCAACCTAAGCTCTAATACCAAAGATTGTTGCACCCCGATCTCACACTAACCACAACCCACGAGATTAGGGCGCGACGGAAGGATTTACACACAAACCAAACCACTCATAACTTTTTAAAAATTTTAAAGACATTAAAATGATAACCTGATTCATGCTATAAACTAAAGCTAAACAAACTACGGAAGCATTTTTATTAAACTGACTAGAAATATAAACAAAGTCTACAGCATATTACATTGTTCGACATAAAGTAAAGCATAACAGTTAATTTACATCTTTATACAAATTCCACATACACATTCTCTCTCACCCACACCATGTTCCAAGGATCGAGGGGAAAGGACTAAGAGACCTCTAACTGAACTAACTACATATACCTTCTACAGACTAAGTGTTAGGATGAAAAGATCCTTCAGATTCCTGTTGATGTTGTTGACCTGAAAATGTTTGAGTAGAGGGATGAGCCTACTCACTCAGTGAATAGCATTTCATTTAGCTATCAGTAAACAACTCATCAGATATATAAAATTGAAATAAAACATAAGTGCAGTACTAAGCAGGGCAGTTCTAGTGACATAGCAGATTTACAGATAATAATCACATTTTTATGCAACAACATATATTTTAAACAAATAAACAGTTATAGAGAATTTGCACAGAAGTTCAAATCTCTTAACATATTAAATTTACTGTGATCCTATATGATTACACTTTTATATTATTATTATGCCCTAATCATATGAAGTATACTCTGCATACAAAGATCTATAGCGAACTACGATCTCACCGTACAAGACTTAGCGACACACCCGGGAAATGCTAAGTCTGACTTCCAGTCTTGTTCTGCTACAGGACCCACAGGCTCTCCGGCCCACAGGCTCTCCGGCCTCCTCTGCACTCACCATGAGTGCTCTGGACTCCTCCTCTAACCTGAGCACACAGGCGAAGGGAGTCAACATTGGGTTACCACCAGAATTACTCAACCGGTTGGTGTTGGATAACCCTTTACTTTATTTATTATTTTTCCCCAGTGCCACCGAAATTACTCAATCGGTTGGTGTTGGACACTGTCTATCAACCCTCGTGCCACCAGAATTACTCAACCGGTTGATGTTGGACATGAGTTTCACCCCTAAGGTGCAGACCTCTCTGTGGGCTCCGATCTCCAAAACCACGATATAAACTTAGCGGAAACATTTGATTAGTTGTGGAATATGAAAAATTCCTGAAAATTAAAATTTTTGAGACAAGATCTGGAAATTATAAAATTCCTTTTTTATAAGAAACCAAGTAAACAGTTTACATCTCTGTTAAACCACTTCTTGAGTAGTTATGTACAACATGATTCAAAATTCTCAGGAGCCAACACCAAAAACTCAAACCACTGATTCCTAGAACCTGAGAGTACAGAGACGCATAGGACTATCTAACTACGTAACTCAGCAGCCAGTATCTCCACCTGAGATTCACTGCTGCCCCTGGTACTGTTGCTGTCGTTGTTGCTCATCCTTAAGCGGTCTCCTTCGTCTTCGGCGACCACCTAAAAAGAGTTAAAATCTACGGAGTGAGACAATATACAAATTGTCCCAGTGAGAGTTATAACTCTCCACTAGAAGCTTTATTATAACATAAATCATACAACAGCAGGTTTAATAACAAGTGAAGCAACTTCTACTTAAGCACTCATGTCTTTAAAGCATATAAAGGACATGTATACAAAATATCTGTATAGATCATTAATGTAAACAATGTAACACCAAACATTGTTCCTCGTAGTTAAATCTAAGCAGATATACTACGCGGTTGATTATGTTTTACAAACATTATTATGCCCTGTGGAGATGAGGCATACCACTCATACTCCAACTGATCGCTAAGAAGTCACATCAGTATCATACATAGGTCATTAAAAGAGCCGGATTCTTAAGACCTCATCTTCCTCAGTCAGTTAGAGGATTGATTGTTAGACATCTGGCGGGATGTCTTTGTAATAGCTTACCAGGGTAAACTGGTCCTTCGCTATTTTTAGAGTTACAGTGGCATTCTGTACTCTCTTCGTCATCGGAAGATTTCTTGTTTATCTTTCATCGATGCGGTGTTTGTGTCTTTAAGGGAGTGTAGTAATACATCTCACCTTTTGGACTTTGTGGTGGGGGAGTGATGGACTACATGAATCTACATCAAATCCTCTCACCTTTTCTCTTTTAGTGAAGGTATGACAGACTACTAGAATCTACATCAAATACCTACACTAGGATGTAAGGTTCTACACATCCATGTACCCCACATACTCAAAAGTATGTGATCCAGGAGTTCCCTGGGGAAAACCTGTTTCACCATCATTTAGACTCTGACAATGATGGATCTATGATCAGGGCTCTACATTTCACTTGATTAGTTAGGTACATTCAGTATTCTTTAAACATTGTTCTTCAAACAATAACATTAGCACAACAGCTATAATGAGAATACATAAATGTAGCAGGCCTAACTCTTTTCAATCATCAGTTCTCAGTCATCTCATCACAAGTCATCTGTCAAGCATGATCTTGATGGTGTTTATGGCTTTCACAGCCCATAAATCACAAAAGATGTCACTAACAGTGCATCAATATAATTCACTTATTCATAAAGCTTAAGGCATGCTTTCAATGAATATAACATGGTATTCCATACATGGATATGACCATCATCTCATGACAACCTGCATGGTTAAATCAACTGATAATAGTAAACAATTCAACAATTAGGGTTTACTATTCATCTTTCATGTCATTACCCTAAAATTAGGGTTTACTATTCACTCTATAGTGAATTGTGCTCATTACATCATCATGTAAGAGAAACATCATCATTAAGGCTCTTAATTAAGATTAAGATTCATTGGATATCATAATTAGGGTTTCCATGATCTCACATAAGTGAATCATACCCTAATCATGCACACTCATGTGTATTTGAAGTATCTCACTTGAGTTTCCACCTTAAAAATGGTACTTTCTCTCTCTAGGATACTTTCTCTCTCTTGGAATACTTTCTCTCTCCTCTCACTAGTAGATGGTGATGACACCATTCTAGATCAGGTTGGGTTAATTCCTCATTGACTTACATAAGCCAAAACATCATCATCATGTGATTAGGGTTTGATTAGAACATGGTTTTACCTCTTTAGACCCCTCAAGGGTATTTTGGTAATTTGCCTCATGATCACCATCATGGGTCAACTCACTACTCACTTAGTCCCTTAATGACTTAGGTTACCATTAGGGTTTAGATTAGATCACCATTGAACTAATTACACCATCAATTGATTAAGTACAAACCACCATGTACACCTTCAAACGGTTTCAACCTTCAAACGGTTTCAACCACCAAACGGTCTTGAGACCGTTTGGTCTCAAACGGTCTTGAGACCGTTTGATCCAAATGGTCTTGAGACCGTTTGATCCAAACGGTCTTGAGACCATTTGGATGTGTTGACCGTTTGGAAGGGTTGACCTTCCAAACCGTTTGGAGCTCAATCAGTTTGAAATCGTTTGATCAAATCAACTTGAGATCGATTGGACCAAACGACCCTGAGATCGTTTGAGCCCAAACGGTCTTGAGACCGTTTGGTCCCAAATGGTCTTGAGACCGTTTGGCCTCAAACGGTCTTGAGACCGTTTGGATCCAAACGGTCTTGAGACCGTTTGGTCCAAATGGGCTCAAACCGTTTGGACCTCCAAAGTGGTTCAAAAGTTACAATTGGTCATGGATATGTATGTTGAACCCCTCAATTAACCAAATCCATGATAACCACTTATAAATTGAGTTAATTAGGATGAACCTCAATCACTTGGACACCAAGTTGACCCTCAATTGAAGGCCAATTAGGGTTGAATCCTTCTCAATTAGGGTTTCAAATCGGATGGTCATCAATATTCAACAATGTGAATCAAATCAAGGTTTAACCTATCAATTGACCTCCAATTGGGCTCAAACTTGGACCAAACGGTCTTGAGGTCGTTTGGATATCCTCCAAACGGTCTTGAGACCGTTTGCCCAAAGTTTGACCAAGAACCAAGTCGTTTGGACTAGGGTTGAAGTCCAATTAGGTCTAAAATCAGCATTTGTATCAATTCATCAACTTATTGCAATTGGACCTTCAAACCATTAGATTATCTCAACCCTAGACCTCCAAACGGTCTTGGGTTGTGCCCAAACGGTCTTGAGACCGTTTGGAGGAACCCCCAAATGGTCTTGAGACCGTTTGGGTCCTTCAACCCAAAACTCAACAAGATTTATACTTAGAAAACAACAATTTAATTGTTTCACTAACCCACTGTAATTGGGCCCTCAATTGGTCAATTACCTTAACCCTAGACCTTCAAACGGTCTTGGGTTGACACCAAACGGTCTTGAGACCGTTTGGATGAGTTCCAAACGGTCTTGAGGCCGTTTGCCCATCCATCCTTTGGACTCTAGTGAAAATTCATCAAGGTTTGATCTATTGAGTTGATCATCACATCAATACTTAATTGCAATATGGTTTGGTGCCTTTGGACCTTCAATTGATCAACTATACTTGACCCCAGACCTCCAAACGGTCTTGGGGTGACCCCCAAACGGTCTTGAGACCGTTTGGGTGATTCCCAAACGGTCTTGAAACCGTTTGGGCTAATCAACCCAAAATCTCAACTTAACTCATTGGAGATTCAGCACTAATTTCAGTTAGGGTTTGCCCTATTAATCATCCTTCAACTCATGACTCGTTTGGAATTAATCCATCAAATTTGGTGAGTCGTTAATTAACATCATTATGAACAGTAATCCCAAACGGTCAACGTTTATTCAACCATCTTAAACGGTCTTGAGACCGTTTGCCCAAAAAGGGAAAATTAAACAGATTGAAAATCAGAACTTAATTCAATTGGTTTTGCTAATTGATTTGCTCATAACTCACGATTCCTTTGGAGTTAACCTCTCAAATTTTTTGGGTGATTAACCTACATAATTATGAACAAGATTCCCAAACGGTCTTCGCTTGGTCAACGGGACCAAACGGTCTTGAAGACCGTTTTCCCTCAAACGACCCTGAAACCGTTTGCCCACCAAACGGTTTGAAACCGTTTTGAGCAATAGGTGGAGGTCGTTTGATAAAGTGAAAAACCGTGGATAAGCATAGGAATTAACTCCCTTATCTTCTACCTTGAGAACAGTAGCAGTTCTTCATGATTTTGCTTGCAAGGATGCAAGGAAAGATAGGGAAGAAGGAGAACTAGCAACTATATGCATAGAAAAGGATGTATAATCAAGCGTAAAGTTTAGAGTTATAAAACCCGCCTAAAGCTTGCTCCTTGAGCTCCAAGCTTTCGAGCTCCAAGCCTTTAATGGCGTCCTTGAAGCTCCACAGGTCGGCCAAGGTGAATCCTCCAAGGAAGGTTGAGAAGAGATGGCTAGAAAGATGGAGCTAAGTGAGCTAGCCATGAATTTGACCTTGAATCCGAGTTTCATCCAAGAATTAAGCAAAAAGGAAGGATCCAAACCTACCTTGCACTCCCTTGGTCGTCCTCCTGAGCTCCAGAGCTCTCCTTAGTCGGTTTGAGCAAGGGGAAAAGAAATGAAAGGGAGAGGGTCGTTCCCTTGCTAAGTGAGAAAAGTAGTATATATACTTAGGTGAATTTTCAACATAAGGACATATGTTTTCCTCCTTTCTCATCTAAGTCCTTCCTTTCTTCCTTGCACGTCCCCTCATCTTATTTCTAAGGACAAACTCCTTCTAAGGTCAAGAATTGAAGGCAAAGAGGATCAACCCATCACTAAAGCATACACATAAAAGGGCTATTATACATACTCCTTGATTATTCAATCACAAAGGTGTTCTTTACTATATGATTATTCACATGAAGTAACCTTTTCATCATTTCTCTTCTAAATGATGCCAAGAGCCATAAAATATGTTTTGGATGATGTATTTTACAAGTTGCACCCCTCAAATTGGGTAAATTGCATTTTACACCAATTTAGGGGTTTCAAGCACAGGGGTTGCTTCCACAGTTGCACCTTGGTGCTCAAGCTTGGGAAATCCCTTAAACCTTATCATATTCATTCTTATGTTGTCTCAACATTAAAAGAACATATAAACATGTGAAATTGCATTTTAACCCCTCTGATTGGGCAAATTGCACATAGGTCCCTGTATTGCAACCAATACTTCATCATTGGTTTATAAGGGACAGAAAGGGAAACTTATGTTCCATAAAAGCTTTAATTACATGCCAAAGGATAATTACAAACTTTTAATTTCATATTTAGGCAAAACACCTAGGGTTAGCTTATAACCCAGGTCAGGGGTGTTACACTCTCAAAGGGGTTCTACGGTGTTAGGGCACCTAAGTCTATTAACTGATTAACATATAAACACTTAAATAGGAATATCACATTTCATACTTATTTCACATTCTGAACATCACTTGAAAACACATATACATCATTTGTCATCTTTAAACATGACTCAGTATCACTTATCCAGTTTCAATGCTAAACATCCATTTTTAATCAGCGTATACATTACAACTGTAATACAGGAAATTCCATCATTTCCATCAATCATATTACGTATTTCAAGTTCCAATGAATCTATCATACTCTATTGTATGTGCTACACTGTTTAGGAGTTATACCAACTGATACTAAAGCAATTAAGCACTTAAATTGAGTTAAATAATGATTTCTGAATGAACTGCCACTCATAACTCAGAAACTCGACCGATTGGTTGGAAACTCGACCGATTACTGCACAACTCGACCGATCAACTTGCAACTCGACCGATCAGCTTGCTGTTCGATTCCTGCTAAGAAAACTCGACCGAATCACATACAACTCGACCGAACAGCGTACAGACTGAAAACCTAAACAGACCTGCTGATGTCGATTTCACTCGAATCGGCGGGCAAAACCACATATTTGCGCTGCAAATCACCTACAACTGATGCACACACCCACAAACTAGCTATAGGGAAGGAGGAGGACGAATTAGGGCTGCTCTTCGTTCCCTTTCCCTCTCTTGGCTGCCGCTGCTGCTAGCATAGCTCCGGCTACTGCTGGATCAGTTGGCGAAGAAGAAAGGTGAAGAGAAGATGGAGGGGCTGCAACTGTTGGCCAGAACCGAGCTAGGGCTTTGAATCGCCCTTCTCTCCCAGGTCTCTCTTTCCCTCTCACGCGAAGAAGAGAAGAAACGCTCTGCGTTTCTCTCATTTCTGAAAAGTGAAACGAGTAAAGGAGAAAGAAAGGATAAGAAGGAAAAACCTAGGGACCAAAACGTAAAGTCCGAGAACTTTTGAAAACTATAAACAGGTCCCTGCATGCCCAAAAACTTACAACTTTTGACTCGAAAGTCGGTTTCAGACGATTTCTCTGGCAACGCCTCAAGCGTAAGATCTTACACGTTTTAAGGGCTAGGATTCACACTATGCACATATCATATCTGTTTTAAACGTTGTTAACAAAAGAAAGCTTATAACTTAGCAAAGCAGCTAAAACACATGCTTAACAGCATACTTACAGGGTAAGCTCAACACGGGTCGTAACATTACCGGTATAAAATGAGCAGATTTTTTCAACCTTTCCACTATTACCCAAATGGACTCATGATTCCTAGCTGTCTTTGGTGGACCAACTATGAAATCCATGGTAATATGATCCTATTTCCATTGTGGTATCGACATGGGTTGCAACATACCTTCCAGCTTTTGATGCTCATCTTTAACTTGCTGACATACTACACACTTAGCCACAAACTCAGCTACATCCTTCTTCAAGCCAGACCACCAATACAGGTCCTTTAGATTATGATACATCTTGGTGACTCCTGGATGCATAATGTACAGCGATGTGTGTGCTTCCTCGAGTACTAGCTTTCTTAGATTATCACCATTGGGGACCACCATCCTACCATGATAGCAAACTAGTCCATCCTCAGACTCATGGAACCCATCACGCTTTTCGCTGCCAAGCTCTAACCTGATTAGCTGCATTGTATCATCTGCATGTTGTGCGTCTTTGATCTGTTGTCTCAGCGTAGGCTTGACTTGCATCTGTGCCAATAGTCCTGCCAACAAGGAAACTTCCAAATGCACATTCATTTGCCACAAGGAGACAAACATATCCCTCCTATGGCATACCAAGGAACTCAATTGTGCCTTATTTGTGGAGAGAGAAGAAGACTTTCTACTTAGCGCATCAGCTACCAAATTTGCCTTACCAGGATGATACTCAATGGTGCAATCATAATCATTAATTAGCTCCATCCAATGACGTTGTTGCATATTCAACTCACTCTATGAAAAGATGTACTTCAAGTTCTTATGATCTGTAAAGATCTGACACACTTTCCCATAAAGATAGTCTCTCTAAATCTTTAGTGCATGGACCACTACTGCCAACTCCAAATCATGTGTCGGATAGTTCTCCTTGTGTTTCTTAAGCTGTCGCCAAGCAAAAGAAACCACATGATCTTCTTGCATCAGCACACAACCTAAGCCTTTCTTAGAAGCATTACAAAAAATAACATAGCCCTTCCCAGGCTCTGGCAGCACTAGCACTGGAGCACTAGTCAGCTTCTCCTTCAAACTTTGGAAAGCTTGCTGACAACGATCATACCAAACAAAAGGTACATCCTTCCTGGTCATCTTTGTCAACGGCAACACAATTGCATTGAAGTCCTTGATAAACCTCTGGTAGTATCTGAACAAACCCAGAAAACTACGAACTTCTGTCAGTGTCTTTGGTTGCTCCCCATATGCAACTGACTCCACCTTTTTAGAGTCCACTCTGACTCCTTCTGCAGATATCACATGACCTAAGAATGTCACTTCCTTCAACCAAAACTCACATTTGCTGAACTTGGCATACAACTCATGTTGGCGAAGAAAAGTCAACGCTTGTCGAAGATGTCACTCATGATCTTGCATGTCCCGATTATAGATCAAAATGTCATCTATAAAGGCTACAACAAACTGATCTTGGAACGGATGGAACACTTGGTTCATTATATCCATGAAAGCAGTAGGTGCATTGGTTAGTCCAAACGGCATAACCACAAACTCAAAGTGACCATAGCTCGTCCTAACTACTGACTTTGGTATGTCGTCTGCCTTAATCCTCAACTGATGATATCCAGATCGTAGATCGATCTTTGAGAACACTGTAGCACCATGCAACTGATCGAACATATCATCTATCCTCGACAATGGTTACTTATTCTTGATCGTAACTTTGTTCAACTACCGATAATCTATGCATAACCGCATCGATCTGTCCTTCTTCTTAAAGAACAACACTAGAGCACCCCAAGGTGACGTGCTCAGTCGGATGAAACCTTTCTCCAACAACTCTTGTAATTGTTTCTTCAACTCTACCATCTCTACTGGAGCCATCCTATACGGTGTCTGTGCAACTGGTTGTGTTCCTGATACTAGATTGATCTCAAAATCAACCTCTCGGGGTGGGGGAACACTGGGGAACTCATCAGGAAACACATCCGCAAACTCTTGGACAACCGTTACCTCCTCAAGGCTAGGACCTTTTGCCTTGGTATCCACAACGTGAGCTAAGAAAGCCTTACAACCTTGCTGCATCAACTTTTCTACCACCATCACTGACACTAGACATGTCAGAAGAATCTTCCTATCTCCTTAGAAGATCCACTTCTCTCCATCTTCATCAAACACTTCCTGTTTGGAACCACAATCCAACACAACCTTATACTTCTCTAAAGTATCCATCCCAAGGGTCACATCTAATCCATGCATATCAAGTGGTATAAGATCCACTTGTATATTATGTCCCGAAAAAGATAAGACACAAGATGGACACTCTTCTTGAAGCATCGAGGAACCATCAAGAGGGGTTTCTAACAATAGGCTATCTTTCTTACAACTAATAGGTAAAGGACAGCTATCAAGCAGACTATGTGTGATAAAAAAGTACATAGCACCGGGGTCAACCAAAATAGAAATAAAGCAAGAAGAAGACAAATCAGAATGAAATAACTCCCTTTTACCTGTCACCACTCGCGGGTTGGCTATCACCTCCGACTGAATCATAGCATAGAATTGAGTCGTTTCTTGTTGTCCATGTCCTCTACTTCCTTGAGCAGAAGATCCCACTTGCGACGCTTGACCGCGTCCTCACCCTCTGCTAGAATTGGGTTGTTGTCTATCTGATCCTTCTTGATTTTGTCTCTGTTGTTGTGTTACCTCAACGTCTCTTCTTGGGAAATTTGACTTCAAGTGCCCAGTCTGTCCATAGTGGTAACATGACCTACCCTCTGTCTGCGGTCTAGATGGCTTTGTTACTGCCACAGAAGATGTACTATGCACCTTCGACGGCAAAGAAACATAACCTCTTTCGTTACTCAGAGACCACTGTGACGGTGCACTAGAACCTCTCATAATGGAAGGTGTTGGAAACCATGACTTCTTGAAGCCACCAGATCTTTGTCCATGTAACTGAGCAGGCCTTTTCCTGGTCATGGACTCCCTTTTCTCCCTAACAAATGGTTCAATCCTGCAGACGTACTCCACAAACGTGGCAAACCGCTCCCAATTTTCTAAAGCAACAGCAAGTGTTGACAGCTCAGCACTCAAACCCTTCTCAAACCGCCTGATCTGCTCATCATCTATTGCCGCCATGTGAGGACAAAACCTCAGAAAGTCCATGAACTTGTCTTCATACTCGATGATGCTCATCGTTCCTTGGCGTAGACAGTCAAACTGGTTGATCTTCTCGTCTATATACGTCTTTGGAAAGTATATGTTAATGAACTCTTGTCGGAAGATCTCCCAACCGATCTCCTCATCGGGTCGCTTCTCCTCCTCGATGGCCCACCAGTGGCCAGCACTACCCTTTAGAAGGTAGACAACGTGCTTGACTTTGTCTGCTTCGGGGATGTCGAGGATCCAGAAGGCCTTCTCAAGACTTGTCAGCCATAGATCTGCATCTGTTGGATCAGTCATCCCAGCATAATCCGAAGCTCTGACTCGACGAAGCCGCTCAAAGGTCTTCCCAATACCCTATGCTTCACCATGGGGAGCCTGTGCTCTTAGCTGAGGCACTGGAAACCTTTCCACCATGTGATTCATTGTATCCATCATCTGCCCCATAAACTATTGGTAGGTAGGGTTTTTGAGAATGGTTGGGTCAAGTTGGGGGACCTCAGGCACCCGATCTCCATGTGACTACCCTTCTTCTCCATCAACTGATGTAGCATCACTACTCTCGGTAGCATGTTCTTCATGGTTTCCAGACATCTTTAAGCTTTATCTTCTGCTGAGAGCAGAAGGTTATTATAAGAAAATCTAGAAAACTCACAAGAACAGACGCAAACCTAGTCTTAGATCCATGTAGACTCAGCAAACCTAGAGCTCTGATACCAAACCAATTGTGACACCCTGTCATCACACAGACAATGAGATGACACACGAAAATGTGCGGAACCATATATTACCAAAAACACGGGTTAATTAAAACTGATTGTGGAAAACATACATGCAGAACATTTGCAACCAGGCCTTGCAAGAAGTTCATGTCACATATAGATATATTCAAGATCACCTGCCTGATATGTTCACCATTTAAGGTCACCCACTGTCGCAACAGTGCATTTAGTTCATCACATGTTTATACATACAGAATGGCCACATACGGCCAGCAGGGTATACAAAAATTACAACTATGAGACATCGTGAAACATCATCAAGCACCTCCGAGGACTTGAGAGTATAGGGATGACTTCTAGGACTCTACTACAAAAACCACCAAAATAGCAACATGTCCATCTCTTGCCTTCTACTGCTCTTCTTGCTGCTCGGCCGCAACCTCACGACCACCACCACGTCTAGAGTGATCACCTAAAAAGGGTGTAAACCAGTGGGGTGAGACACACAGTCCCAGCAAGAAACATAACTCCCCGCTGAAACTATAAAACCTCAAAGGTTAAAGTAGACAACAACAAATAACTGAATAAGTGTATAACAAGAGAAGCATACAGAGCAAAACTATTATTACCATCAAGCTTACCAAGATATTCGGGAGGCATATTAAAAAGTATTTATTTATGGAACATGATTGACAATATAAGCTTTATAATAAGTTATAAGAATATATAAGTATCATACATGTATATGCAAGGTGTAACTAGATCAGCTATGCAAGCAAGGCCTCAATCAATGTTTCATGTTTTTCTCTAAGCAGGATGTATTTATTCGGCTGGATTAAATTTTATTATGCCCTGAGGAAGTGACCCTTCCCTGCTCAAGTCCAACCATTGTCTATGAAGCCCAATCCGGTGCCATACAAGGTCTTAGGAGATCCGGACTCCATGACCTCACCTTCTCGTGGTCAGTACATGAATCCTTAAACCAGACCGTAGTCTTATGCTTATAGGCCTCAGCCTCTGGGTTAGCTCCGCAAGCTACCCATCGCAAGCTCACCTCATCATAGGTGTTAGTATATACATCTGATCCATGAACGCATCATGCTCATCATCACATATCCTGAGCCATGGGTCTGCTCACCATGCTCCATACATCCCGAGTCTGCAACAATAGTCGCACCCAACCCTCCTATTTTAGGCTAGGGGAAACCTCACATATTCAACAATATGCGCTCTAGGTAATCCCGCACGATAAACCAGTTTCACCATCACCAAATACTAACGGTAATGGATCTATGCCTAGGGAAAACTACATGATATGTTTATCTATCATTGAATAGTATATTTTAAGCCAA